>CM040123.1:199301289-200664720 GCA_022559845.1 Amorphophallus konjac
GGGAGACCGTTTTAAGCCTTCCGGCAGAGAGGGTAAAAAAGTGCAATTAAGGCTACTCCTAGGGCAAGTAATGCATAAAAACTCCAGTAAACATGAAGACAAGTCATGATCGGAGAAAAGTAATGCATGGATTTGCATAAAATAAATCAATTTATCATATTCTTCTTAAAGGACAAGGTTCATGTATGCAGAAATAAGTTAACTGCGTAGTGTAAATAAAACATGAAACTCGTCACATATAGAGTATGAAATCGCATGAAACAAGAGGGTTTTTATTCCTAACTTGTCAATTTAGCCTTTTCATGAGATAACCTACTTCTGGAAGTGCTCCTATGAATCGAATTTCTGACTGGAAGTTGATGTTGGATCCTGCGCATCCTGCGTGGAACCGGCTACTTCTGGGCCTTCTCTCTTCAACCACTCGTCTTAAAGTCACCAAACTTGGAGAATAGGTAGAAGATACAAAGCACAACAATAAGTTCTAAAGGTATAACTTGAACTAACCTCGTTTAGCGGTTCCAATGTCCTCCTCTTTCTTGGATGGACGCACTGTCTTCTGTGCAGACTACAGAGGGACAGCGACTTCTGGGACTTCTAGCTCCTTAGAGACTTGACCTCCTAGCATGAAAATTCGATGAGTGTTAGACAATATCAAGGGGAACAAAACCTTCAAAAGGCTTTACATGAGATAGTGTCTCCTTACCTTTAAAAAACGTGATCCAACATTAGGGTTCGCATGAGTCTAAGTTGGGTCTATTTATAGGGTTTTGAATTAGGGTTACTAGATTAGGTCAACATAGAGTCCTATTCTTGGCTCAGATCAATCTATAAGAGTCCTATACCAAGTTTCTAGGCCAGGGAGCTTCGATCTCTGGCCCTTGGGAGGGATAAAAGTCCATTCTTTTTAGGGTTTATTGGCCTCACTCACGGAAGCCAGTAGCGGTCAGATGGGGACCGCTTAAATACGAAGGCGGTCGTGTGATAGACTGCCTCTAGGCGTTTAGTCTGAAATGTTCAGATTTTTGATTTTATCAACTACCTATCCCCTAAGGGCCACTTTGATAACAGAATAAGGTAGAATATGATGAGTTATTCCGCCTACTCACCCTTAACCTAGTTTGATAGCAGGGTTAAGTTATTTGGGATCGGTTAGAAATAAGGCCCTTATTCTAAGAGTAACTCATTCTACCATTTCACATGGAATGAGTTATTCTCAAAGTAAGAATAAGTTATCAAACTCAAAAAGGACAAACCCAATGAATAACTCACCCTGACCCACCTCATATAACTTATCCTAACCTATTATCAAAGAGGCCCTAATTGGTTTATATATCCCATTTAAATCCGAAAATAGCCTCAATTACGCTTCTATAATTGGGATTGGGCCTAAAGGTCTTGGAATTGAGCCTTTGGGCCTATTCAAGTTGGGCTTAGCCCTTTGGTTAATATAAGACTTTTAAATTGATTTAAATATCATATAATTCTCTTAATAGCCCATTAAGCATTTTTAATTGCTCAATAATTATATTTAATCTCAGAAAATTTTTAAAAAATTCTCGGGTGTTACATAATAAGCTTGAACCTTTGAACTACTTGTAAGGAACTCTTATCTCTACTCCTGATATCCGTGGTTACATGAGCTAATCCTTGAAATTCTTGGCCATTAAATAATGAATGTCTATATTTTTACTTGGATCTTAGATCCACCACTCAATGCATGCGCACCATTAAGGGCCCAGTCTAGTCCTAGGAGGAGCACTCGAAAGTTCTAGTTGCCCATGGAAGTTGTAATAACAAGGTGTGACATTGCACCGAAGTACTTACTTGCGTGATAAGTCTATGATATTCAATCTCTCTTAAATTGCATGACTCTACATGACCTGAATAGATGAATATGCATACGTGCTTGATATGACTAATCACATGATAGTTCTTGTTACATACACTTGTTCTAGTTCCCGTTATTACCCCTTTTTTAAGATTATTATTATTCCCAGTATATTTATTCATATCATCTCATTATCATACTAAACTCAGTACTTGTTTCTCTAATGCTACAATTGTTACTTTACTCATGTTTTTTTCGTTAGCGCACTGAATCTTATTAAAATGCTAATCACTTAAAGTTTGCCTGGCATAGAGATATAATTCCTACTGGGTTTTCGCTCATACAATTTTCTTAACATTTTTCAGGTAGTTCGGATGAGGACTTTCAATCTTACAGGGAAGGGAGAGCATGATCTTGGAGTGTTCCTGCGTAGATGTCTTATCATGTCTTTTTTTTTCTTGATGTCCTTGTTGTCAATGTTGAATCGAGTTGTTGTTAGAGTGGTCAAATGAAGGTGTTATGTCATGTAACGTTTTTCTCTGAATTTTGTTTTAGATCAATGGTCTAGTTGGAGTAAGGTGAATGTTGATGTACTAAACCTTTGATTATCAATAAAGTTAGAAATTTGTGACTTAATGTGTTCCTTTATATTTTCTTGTGACTATCATTGTGCTTTAATTGACATGAATGACATAACTGCTACGTTCCGATTTTCTGCATCAGGGCATGACAATCCTTATCTAGCGTCACCAAGCCAAAGAAAGCCTATCTAGTGTTAGGGTTTTGGGGTAAAAACGGCTCCCCTAAGTGGGCTACGGTTTCGCTACAATCTAGGGCCCAATAGACTAGGTTTTAGCTACTCAACCCATTAGGAATTAGGGTTTAAGAGATAATTCTAATTTTTAGGGTTTATTGATCCATTATTACCCAATTGGGCCTTAAATCTCACCCAAAAGAACACTAATTCAAGCCCAATTAGCCTTTTGGTTTATTCCAACTTTATATTTCTTGCTAGCCAATTTATTTAAGCACTTATAAAATTTCCTTTATATTATCGTGAGAGAAGGCTAAAGAACAATTTCTATTTATATAATTTTATATTTTAAACCGGGTTGCTATAGATATGCTATGGTTTTAGAGCTCATCTTGGGCCTGGTTACGCCCTTAATGGGCAGGGATGTCCTAGTCGGTCGACCTCAGGCCTATTGGGCCGTGTTTGTGTGTTTTATTTGCATAGAAGGAGAAACCCTCTCTACATTCAATTGTGAGGGGTGACTTTGATAACCGGTTAGAATAAGCTAACTTAGGCGGGCCCGTGTGGACTATTCCTTGGATTTTTAGTTTTGTGGTTGGTAACCTTCCCTTACAGGGGTCGGGTAGGGCATTCCCAATGTGCAAGTTGAATGAGTTAACCCCATAATAAGGGTTTTAACTCTAGCTAATCTCAGGTGCGTACGGTAACCATGTTACCAAACTCAGCAAAAGTTGGGTAGGCAAAGTAACTCATCTTACCAAACTTTTATTCGGTTATCAAAGTCACTCTAGAACTTTTCTTGCTTTGAGAGATGGACTAACTCTCCAATCGTAGACCTAGCTATATCGATCTATTGAGAGGAAGAATGATGACTTATTCCTCCCTTGCCAATTATGATCTACTGTTCAACAGGCACAAATTAAGGTTTTCTCTCTAAAAAGATGGTGCTGCCATGCATGTCCAATCTTTGGATTTGCGGGGAAATAGATCACAACATTCCCTATAAAGGGCAGAGTTTGTAGGAACTAGAAAAATTATTACTTCCTACAGGAATTGTTATATTCACGTAGGATTTTTTTTTGGTTTTTACTGAAGTGAAAACACTCGAGCATACTTGAAATTATACTCTCTCCATTGAACAAAAACGTATAAATACCTTGAAAAGAATTTCTTTCTGTCGCATGAGGATCGATGTAGATATGTTCCTTATTGTCTGAGCTATATGACATGCATGATCTAGATGAGGGCGGGATCTGCACCCCACTTTTCCTTTATGATACAAATGCAAAAAAATTTCTCACAGCACCAGAATGGGCTCCCAAATTCATAGTATAGACACAAGGAAGGTGGTGATTAGTTCATGAGTATCGATCGGTCCAAACTGTGCCACCATGGAAGCTCTCCCTCCTCCTACAGGGAGGGGTGGAGCTCCTTGCTGGTGGTCCAACTGTACAGGACGTTGCCCTGCACGTCGTAGAACACCATCTCCAGATGGGCGCTGCCCACCTGCAGGGACATGAAACCCTGCCCATCATAGAAGAACCGCAGCTTGTATGCGGTACTGGGAGCGTAGACGCCCCTCCACGCCTTGGAACCCCCACCACTCGTCACGAATTGCAGAGGACTGCATGAAAGAATAATAAGCAGACACACAGGAAAACCCTCATCAGGATTTCGCCACTGCTGGTTGTATATGTCAACTGGGTTCATATATAATCGGTAACAGGTAATTAAAGAACGTGTTTGGTCACCTGTCGAGGCTGCTGATGTGCTCCAGGCAATGGTCGTGCCCGTTGATGTAGAGGTCCACATTCCTGGCCTGCAACACGAAAAATCTGTTTGATGAGATGCGGCCTGGCTCGTTAATTAACTTGTACAATGAGGCTCTACGGGGAGGGGGAGGGGGAGGGGGAAGGGAAAGGGGAAACTTGATCACCTTGAGGACAGGGAGGAGCAGCTCCACGAGCTCGTCTGTGTCTCCATGCTCGCTGGCGCTCCTCATGGTGTGGTGGCCGACGACGAACTTCCACCTCGCCGAGGATGCTTCCAGTGCCGAGTCCAGCTCCTATATATAATCAAATAATGGCTGGCTCGGTGATGATATTGCAAAGTTCTATATGTTATCAGTTTGGCTCAAATCACAACAACTCGGATCCACTGCCTGGGTATATCGAGGTCATGAGCGCTTCCCCTGAAGATTTTAT
Source organism: Amorphophallus konjac (assembly GCA_022559845.1). Lineage (NCBI taxonomy): Eukaryota > Viridiplantae > Streptophyta > Magnoliopsida > Alismatales > Araceae > Amorphophallus > Amorphophallus konjac. The sequence continues at coordinate 199,306,076 of CM040123.1, forward strand.
AATCTTTTATGATATCTTACGTATGCCAAAATAAATAACTGCATGTTTCAACCCAACAGATAAATTAAGACATTGCACAGTAAGATGTGCAACAATTCCCAAGTACGTATCATTTTTATTATTATTATTATTCATCCAACTGAGAGTGATGAAATATATTAGAGACTCAAGGAACGGTGGTGTGTACATGCTTCTGGCTGAGAGTAACTCCAAATAAATTAAAAGGGTTTATTAATTTGCTCGAACCCAAACAGCTAGCCCACGCCGCATGAGCTAGGGAACAGAAGGAGAGGGATCAGCTGGGATCCCTCTAATAAGCCCCACCTTCTCTCTCATCTTTAAAACTTCCAACCTGAGACGACACCCTGTTTAAAAATCTAGCCCCACGTCAGAACAAGCAAATTGGGACTCTCTCTCTCTCTCTCTCTCCCTCCGCGCGTGTGTGTGTGAGTGTGTGTGTGTGTGAAGCTGACCCTTCTCCTAACAAACCCAGCCATCGTGTGGCCGCTCTTCGGGCTCACCTGCCCCAAAAGCCTTCGCAAATTTATAAAGAAAATTAGATTGTTCATAAGATACTATAAATATTTTCAAATAATTGACATATCAAAAATATTCATGTCTGTAAAGACTAGATTGGTATTAATTTTGTGCCCCGCTCATTTACGATATGAACTTATAAAAATAATAATAATATTAGAACTGGATTTACTTTAACTTAATAAATGCATGGAGAAAAATAGAATGATATACCAAAACTAAACTCGAGCTAGTTATCCGTCGAGTGCATATATAGGCTCGATTGCATCTGCTAAACTAAAGGGAAAGAAGAAATCTAACATCGATCCAAAACTGTTGAATAAGAGTTAGGCATGGGTTTGATCGGCTGGTAGTTGGAGGAATAGGAGAAATCTAACATGAAAAACAAAAAACATAAATCGACTTACACGTTGAGTGGATGGACACATTAGAATAGTACCCGTATTGAAAATAGAGACTAAAAACATAATGTGATTTTAATAGTACAGAGTCTTCTTCATTCAACATTTTAAAATTTTGGGCTGGATGTTCCCAATCTAATAAACTATAATGTATTAGAAGATTAATGGCGGGGCACACTTACACCCCAACCACAGAGTAGAAACTTTCTTCTTCTTTTTTTCAGGGTATTTACAAATTTAGAACTGTATCAAATTGAGTACTATTTTTATGAAGTAGAGGAATTTTTTGTATAATCTTGAGATGATTCATCTCTACGGTTCTGAATCTAAAGGACGTTTTACGGTAGGGAATAAATTTGTTATCAGTCCTAATTGATCATCTATATATGGGGAGTATTTGGACATAATTAAGCTGTCGTAAATTCATGAATTAAAATCCTCCTCTCTCTCTCTTTTCTCACAAGAGTAAGAGAGAGAATTTAAGTCGTATCGCCGGGTCAAGATAATTAGGAACACCGGATCCCTACCCAATTGATCCACTAGATATATATGAAACATTAATGACTCTTTTTTTGGGGGGGGGGGCGGGGGGTAGTGGCCGTCGGTCCCGTACGTTTTGGCAATTAAACCATCATTATGTCGATTGAAAAATACTGTTAGAACATTGATTATGGAACAATCATGGTCTGTCACCTTTAAGAGGTTGGCAACGTACTGGTCCCGGGGAGCCACCTCTCGCCAGTCGTAATGGTGGTGCCCCTTGGGCTTCGTCCAGTAGTGGAGCAGGAAAGGGGTGGTGTCCACCATGAAGAACTGCACAGCCTCTGTGTTCCAGCCACGAAAATTGAAAAAATCGCTGTTACATCCGTCCACCCCTCGATCCCATATAATATATATCGTCGGAAAGATTTAATGGAATTTTGTCGATGGGTAGAACTCCCTATAATTTCCCCACTCACCAGTATCAAGAACGAAGGATCTCATGCAGACCCACCTGGTGTCGATTCCCCTCAGAGCGGGGCTCAGCTGGGCGATCACGTCTCCCCGGTAGTCGTGGTTGCCCAGCACTGCAATTGACGCAGGCGGGGATCGATCACATCGTTCCAGAAGAACTGATCATCACGCAGGCGGAGTTCTTTCTATCGTTTTTAATTCATACCGCTGTACCACGGCTTCTTCTGCAAGCTCGGGGCGGTGTAGACGTTGGTGAAGGACTCCTCGAACGCGCCGTCGTCCACGCCCGTGAGGCCGTCCTCGTAGAAGTTGTCGCCCGTGGAGATGACGAAGTCGATGCCCAGCTGCTCCCCGATCCTTCCCATCTGCTCCAGATCGAAGACATCGTATATGTATATGTATCATCACCACTAGAGAATCTATAACATGGACCAAACGACGTACGTCTGAACAAAAAAAAATTTAAAAAGTTTTTTTTTACTTTTTTTTTTTGGTTAAGATGAGACAGAAGTTAGGACAGAGAAGGCAGAAAGTTGTCTTAGTTTGTTCTTCCTCCACAGGAGAACAACCTGCAGGAAGAGGATTGCTCGGGATCGTGCGCACTGAATTTCCATGGTGCACAACGTGACGTCCCAGGCTCCATCGTTCAAGGAAGGGAGAGAGAGAGAGAAAGAGAGACCGACCTGGGTGGCGACTTGGGATTGGTTGTAGAGTCCCTTCCTTCCCCAGTCTCCGATCACGAGGAGGCTGAGCGACCCGTCGACCCTGGGAGGATGCTCCACCCTGGGCAGCTCTGCAAGGGAGGAAGAGAGGAAGCAAAGGCTAAGTCCGACCACGGCCAGCTGGACGGCCGCCGCCATGGCGTTGGCCACCATGCCCGCCGCCGTCTGCACCTCCCAACCCAAGAGCCCAAAGTATTAAGAAGCGGAGTCTGAGGAATATATAAGAGAGATGGTGTTATATATATGTATATATACATAGCTACGGTGTCGATGGGATGGAGTAGGAGGAAACCCGGCCGGGGTTGGCGGGACGGGGCGAATATTAATTAATGCCCAGATGGACAATGGATATTCTTTTTATATGCTCCGCTAGCTCGCCGCCCCACGAAATTGCCAGCCTCATAAGCACCCCCGGGCCCGATATTCCAATTCCACAATTAAACAAAGTGTAGTTCGCATATCAAGTTGTATAATAATGCTTGCTTGGGACGGTGGCTTGGATGTGGATGCTTGCTTGAGAGTTACACACATCCTTCCTTGGCTGCCGTTGATCTGGCAAGAAAGTCAAGAGAAAAGAAAGCGATTTTATCGAGTTGTACCAGCTGTTTTAATTACAACCCCCCCAATATTATTATTACGCTAGATTCCGCCTTATAAAAGACAATACATATGTCTATTTAAATGTTTCTTTAACGGTGTTTGTGTGCTTTCCGGAGAGACATTAAAATAGTTTTTAGACATGAAAATAGTTTATGGGGTCAGGGGCGACATGGTAGGGGGCAACGGTCGGTTGCCGGAGGCTCCTCCGGTGACTAATGCACTTTCCCGTGCTGTAGAATCCAATGCCGAAGGTAGGTTGGGCCGCGCCTTGACGAGCCGTTCATCTCGGGCGCCTCTTGGGCGCGTTAAGGGGACGGATCCGATTCGGGTCTGCCGCTATTGGACTGTCCATGGGCCAAACCGGATTTACCCTCCTCACTTCTCCCCTACTCTTGGTTGCCGAGCACGCTGCAGGGACCCGAGAGTAGAACATGAGAGGGTATGTCGGAGTGTAAGATTCGAGGTTGATCCCTTCATTGGTGCGGGAGTCGATGTGTCCGGCGCCATACTTGGCGCGCAAGGCGCCTCTGGCTGCAATCATGACTGGAGCTTTGTCTTTTTTGGGAGCGCGGGCTCGAACTGGCGTCTGGCGTTGATGGCCGTACCGTGATGGTGACAGGCGCCGTTTCACCTGCCCCCCGAGGGGGCTGTGCTGATGGGCGGTTACAAGAACCGCCACAGGGTCTCTTTTTAGACTCCATCCGAGTCCGCTGCCTGTCGTGTTCGTCGTAGCTATTCTCTTCCTCCGCCCGGTGAGGACCTTCTTTTCTCTTGTGTTTTCCATCTTCCGCAATTATGCCTCCTCGGAGGAGGAATCTTCGTGCCAGTCATTCTTCTTCTGTCGAAGAGGTATCTCCTGGCCGAGGTAGAACACCGAGCACTTCAGGTGCCGGAGCCTGTCATCTTGATTCCCCGCCGTTAGTGGCATCTATGGTGGTTCGAGGGCTGCGAGAGGCTTTCCAGATCCCACCCGACTATGACATCATTTTCCCGACTGTGGATGACGACCAGATGAGTCTCCCTTCGAGCGGGTTTATGATCCCTGTGGCCTCTCTCCAGGCGGGCTTTCGCCTGCCCGTTCACCCTTTCATTGCGTCTGTCCTACACCATTACGGGCGACGTCCTGGGGAGTTGTCTCCCAACTCTTATTATATCCATTATGGGTTTATCTATGCGTGCCGAAGAGCGTCGGTGGAGCCTAGCGTCCATCTTTTCCGGCAGTTCTATCTCATCCAGCGCTGCCCGGCCGACACGGTCTACGCCTATTTCAAGGCTCGGTCTGGCCGGAACCTCATCCAAGTCTCCTCCACCGTGGCTAACCTCAAGGGTTGGTCGCAGCGGTACGTGTATATTGCTGAGTCGAGTGACTACGCTCACTCTGGCAGTTGGAGGTTTAGGGGTACCCCTCCTATCTGGGCCGATAGGAAGCCTCCAACCAACGCCGAGGATCGCAAGATGGTCGACGCCATCCTCCTATTTTGCATGGTCGACGTAGACTTCGTGCTGACTCCGGGGTTGCTCCGGGAGCTGGGGTTGAGTCCTCCATTACCGCAGGGAGATCTTCGATTCCTCGTCGTGTTCTTGTTAATGGCGGATTGGGCTAACCTATTCTTGCTCTATTTTCAGGGGCGCCCGAAATTCCGGTGTGGAGCTACGAGATCGTCAAGTTGTCGCGGTGCGCTCCTCGCCTGGTGGATCACGTTGCGCCGGGGGTCGGCCAGGTGACAATTGTCGCCCCTCAGGCTGAGTTTGCTTTCGCTCCTGGGAGGTTGCAATTTCTGGTCCCTACCGGTGTCCCTCTAGTGCGTTCACCAGTAGTGCCCGCGGCCGACGAGGGGTCGAGCCCTCGGAGGGATCCTCTTGAAGAAACTGCTAGCACAACTAAAGAAGAGTCTGCCATGGCTGGCGGTAGTCGTGCCCTCCTATCCGAGGATGATCTGATGGTGCTGGACAACCAGCGTCATGCGAGGAAGAGAGGAAGGGTTTCTACCCTGGCCCGGGGCCGCGCACTGCCTCCTCCGTCGTCTGAGCCGCCTACATCTGAGGCTCCGCCGTCGCCATCGGCCGGTCAGCTGGCGGTTTCTTCTCCTTCGTTGGTCTCCACGGCACGGGGGCGTGACAGGGGCAAAGCCCCTGCTGCCGACGTTAATTCTTCTCCTCCCCCGAGGTCCCCTTGCGACGACAGTCCTCGCTGCCCGACGGGACGACATCCGTGCTTTTTGAGGTCGCAACGGTTGTTGCCCTTATGGGATGGAGCGTTCGTCGGCACAAGCACACTGAGGAGCTTGGCCGCGAGGCCGAAGAGAGGTTGGTAGCTCTAGCTGCCCAAGGCGTGTGTTCGGTTACCCATGCCCTTAGCTTGTGGATGTATCACTTCAATGCTCTCGCTCGGAAGCTGGAGGCCAGCCAGGCCTTTCAGGTGGAGCTCTCGGCCAACGGCGAGGTGCTCGAGGAGCACCTGAAGGGGTCTGAGGCCGCCAACGCCGGGCTCCATGAATAGCTACATCAACAGGGGTTGGCCCTTGCCGGAATGGAGCTAGACCGCGATTTCTTCCACGTTCAGGCGGAAATGGCCGAAGCCCGTGCAGTCAAGCTGGGGGTGCAAGTCCAGGACTTGACGACCCGTGCTCAGGAGGTCGAGGTGGAGCTTGCTAGGTTGCACTCATCGATGTCTACTGTTGGCGAGGAGGCGGTGAAGAGCTTCCGCTCCTCTTTGGTTTATCGGGACGAGCTGACCACGGTTGCTTTGGAGTTCTACGGGTCGGGACGTGATCGTGGGTTCCGAGAGGGCTGGAGCACTGCTATTAAAGCCACAGCGGAGAGCCTTGGCGTCGTGGTCCCGACTCTTCTCCCTCCCTCGACACCCTATGGCCCGGAGGCCAGCGATGGCGAAGGGGAGCCTGGCGACGAGGAGGCTAATGCCGAAGAGTCGGTGCCGGGACCGAGCGCGGATGATCGAGCACCTGTCGATGCCTCGACCGTGGGGGACCATATGGTGGACTTGGTCGACGATCTTTCTCCCTCCGGAGCTGTTTCTGCCTGTGAGCCTGAAGAGCCCAAGGCACATGATGATGTACTCGGGGAGAACCCTTGAGAGGGTGCCCCATGCTTTCTTTTAATTTCTTTTGTCCTTTCCAAGGTGGTAGCCTTCCCCTTGTAATCTTTCTGTCTTGGAATAGAAGCTTTTCCTTTGTTTCACAAATCTTGAGATTTCTCTCGTGTATTTTCCTCCCTTCTAAACGACTGCGAGATCCCCTGGAGATACGAATCGACGCCCTTGAGAGAGAATCTGAAAGGGGGTGACTTTCGGGATCCGTCGCTTCGGTTTCTGTGGATTTGCTTGAGACGGTGAGAGTCCTTATTCTTCTGGGGACTTCGCTTCTCCTTATAAATAGCGGCTTCCGTGGTGATCTTTTAGCCATCTCTAGCCTGGTGGGTTTTGAGGAGAGATTTCTTCTGTGGGATGTCATCAGGCGAGTCCAGTACTTCGTCTGATGATGGATCTCGGCAGGCTCGTCGTCAACCCTTGATCCTTCGGTGGGAGCCTCCCCAAGCACCGTGGCGACCGTGGCCAGAGCCGGGAGCGCATGGCCCTACCTTCGAGGACTACAGGCTCGGATATTTGGACGGCTGGCGGGAGGCTTTGAATAAAGTCAATCGCTTGTACGCCGGCAGGGGGGTTCTGCCTCTTGAGCCAGACAGGTTCCGTCCTTAAGGAGACGGGGGATCTCCCTGTATTTACCCTTCGTGCTAGCAGACGAGGCTCCTTTCTTGCTCATCTTGTTTTCATGGTGCATGACTGCTCCTTTCCTGCTCTTTGAATTGTAGATGTGTGACGAGATTTTCCCCGTTGCTGGAGCATCTTCCTTCTGGCGGGAAGGGACATATGAGGGCGCGAAAGCTATTTTCCCTTCTTCCACTCTGCGGGTACGTGACGAGGTATCCCTCCAAGGCAAGGGGAGCGCTTTTTTGCTTGAAGATAATGGCAGGCGGAGTAGTAGGAGTTGCTTGCCAATTTGCAGGCATGGCCAGTGTGCTGCATCAGCCTTCGTAATGCGTGGGCCTCGTTGCTTCAGTGTCCACCGTTGGCGGGTGGTGGGTAGGCCTGCTGGTTCCCTGTAATGAGCGGGCCTTGTTGCTTCACTACCCCCGTTCATCTAGGGATGGTTGGGTGGACCGACCTAGTTGTCTTGGTGCAAGTCCCTTTGTCGATGGCGTCCCTGTTGGACCGCTTCGTCAGAACAAGCAACCGAGGGGTGGCCATTTGCTCGTGGACAAAAGAGATGATAGGTGTCCGCTCAGCTGTCGGCAGATAACCGAATGACGACGGTGCCCAAGAGACAAGAGAGTAAGGTTGCATGTAGCAACTGTTGGGTGCATCTTATCTTTTCATACGCTTGTAAATTGGTCATGTGAGGGTGACTCGCCGATCTTTGGCAGCTTGTATCTTGACTAAAGGAATAAAAATACTTTAACTTGTGTCGATATTCATTATGTACCTTTTGTTGGGAGGCTTCTGCATGTCTCTGGGTGACCTTTCTGCATGCATGCTCCGCAGTATCTGCGTCCTCCATTCGTTTGCTGTCATCATTTTTAAGGGGAGCGGTGCTCGTCTCCTGGGAACCCTTAGGCTACCTTCTTATTTTTAAGGGGAGCGATGCTCGCCTCTAGGGAACCCTTAGGTTACCTTCCTATTTTCAAGGGGAGCAGTGCTCACCTTTAGGGAACCCTTAGGTTAACTTCTCATTTTCAAGGGGAGCCGTGCTCACCTCTAGGGAACCCTTAGGTTACCTTCCTGTTTTCAAGGGGAGCAGTGCTCGCCTTTAGGGAACCCTTAGGTTACCTTCTCGTTTTCAAGGGAAGCCGTGCTCACCTCTAGGGAACCCTTAGGTTACCTTCTCATTTTCAAGGGGAGCCGTGCTCACCTCTAGGGAACCCGTAGGTTACCTTCATGAAGTATGGCTGGTGACGATTTACTGGAAAAATTTTCTGAGGTTTACAGAGTTCCACGCCCTGGGTACCTCTCCCCCCCCAGCGTTGCCAACATGTACGCTCCTTTGTCAAGTACTTCGGTTACTTTGTATGGGCCTTCCCAGTTTGGTGCGAGCTTTCCGGTGGCTCCCCTTGGGTCGGCCACGCTTGCTCGCCGTAGTACCAAATCTCCAGAGAAGAAGTGTCCTTCTTTGACTCGGGCGTTGTAGTATTGGGCCAGCTTCTGTTGGTATGCTGCGAGCTTTACTTGCACGCTTTCCCTATCCTCTTCGAGTAGGTCTAAGTTTTCCCGCATTGCCTAGTTGTTCCTTGCCTCGTCGAAATGTCCCACTCGTAATGAGGGGTGTGCTATCTCCACCGGTACTACCGTTTCTGCACTGTACGCCAGGTGGAATGGCGTTTCTCCAGTGGCGACCCTGGCGGTGGTACGGTGGGCCCATAGGATGTTTGGAATTGAGTCAATCTATGAGTCACCTGCTTGATCCAACCGAGTTTTGATGCCATGGAGGAGCGTCCTATTGGCATTTTCCACCAGCCCGTTGGCCTGGGGATGTCCCACCGACGTGTAGTGGTTCCAAATCCCCAACTCCGAGCATTTCTCCTGGAAGATAGTGCTCGCGAACTGTCTACCGTTGTCAGTTGTGAGAACTTGCAGGATCCCAAACCGACAGATGATACTTCGCAGCACGAACTTCCATGTTGCTTCGCTCGTAATCTTCCCCAACGGTTCAACTTCGACCCTTGGTGAAATAGTCAATGGTGACTATGAGGAATTTTTTCCTCAATTGTGCCTCTAGAAAGGGACCTAATATGTCCACCCCCCACCAAGCAAATGGACGAGCCTCCATCAAGGTGTGAAGCTACGTAGTCGGCTGATGGTGTAGGTGAGAGAATTTCTGGCATTGAGGGCACCTCCGGACATACTCGAGGCAGTCTTACTGTAAGGTGGGCCACCAGTATCCTTACCGAATCAATGTTCGTGCGAGTGCTCGCCCCCCTACATGGCTTCCGCAAAGCCCTTCGTGGACTTCTTGGATGGCCTGGTCGACTTCCGTGGGGAACAAACATTTCAGCAAGGGAGCCGAGAGGGACCGACGGTATAACCGGCTGTTCACCATTGTGAAGTGAGCTGCACGTGCTCGCGTACGTCGGGCTTCAGCACGGTAGTTTGGGAGTTGTTTCCGTAGGAGAAAATCCAGCAGGGGATCCATCCAGGAAGGTTCGTAGTCAATAGCATTTACCTGGGACGCTGGCTCTTCTATGCTCTGTGCTAGTAATTCTTCCACTAGGATCGACCTTGAGTTGGAGACCGTGGTGGCAGATGCCAGGCGAGACAGGGCGTCTGCTCGGATGTTATTCTCTCATGGGATGTGAACCACCTCGAAGTGAGAGAATTCTTTTGCCGTAGCCTTTGCCTTCTCTAGGTATTTGATCATGGAGGGCTCGCGTGCTTTGAATTCTCCTCTGACCTGGTTGGCAATGAGCATGGAGTCGCTGTATACTCGCACGCTGGACGCCCCCAAGTGTTTCACCATGCGCAGCCCAGAGAGAAGTGCCTCATACTTGGTCACATTGTTCGTGGTCGGGAAATTGAAGCGCAAGGCGTACTGGAGCTCTATTCCCTCAGGTGAAAGTAGGACTAACCCGGCTCCGCTGCCCGCCGCGCAGGAAGATCCGTCGACGTAAAGTTCCCACGTGGGTCCTGAAGATTGCTCGGGAGAGTCTTCGGCGGGTATGGTGCACTCGACAATGAAATCGGCGAGGGCCTGAGCCTTGATTGCGGTCCTTGGGCGGAACTTGACGTCGAACTCCCCCAGCTCGATGGCCCATTGTTGGCACCGGCTTATTTTCTTGAATTAATCAAGGATTAAGCATAGGGAAATACTCCCTAAATGGAGCAAAACGGCACATCGCCAAAGTTGCTCTACCAGTCGAGTTGAGCTCAGAAATCGAGACACTTCGTCGGGTCAAGCGGCGCAACATAACAACCGGGCATCGATCCCGAGCAAATGGCACTATGCCAGCCAGTTTCTCACAACCAGGTCGGTTTCGGGATTCGGGACAACCTGCCGTACCTTATGGCACTATGTGAAGATTCAGGGTTTACCCCCGGACACCCTGCATACAGTGTCACACCACCGACGCTTTAACAACCGGGTTAACTCGGGACTCAGAACAGCCTGCCGCATCAGGCGACTCTTCACCGAGGAGCGAGGGTCACCCCGACCACCAGACAAACGGCATCGTCATGTCGACGCCCTAGTCACTGGGCCCAACCGAGGGTCCTAACCAGCTAGCCGTGACCCACGGCAACATCAGCAATCGATCGGGTCCACCCCCGATCACTCAGTTCGCGGGTTTACCTGCATTCAATACAGCCACCGGAGCTGACCCGGAGGCGCCCTGACTACAAGTCACGCCATGTGGCACCTAGCAACGAGGTCGGGGTCTACCCTCGAGTCGCCTCCCTCCAGCCCTCTGAAGTCAAAGGAAGACCCGTCAAGGCCAACCGCAAGCTTCAGGAGCTCACAGCACCCGTATACGCGCACACATGTGTTGGGAACTTCCCCGAGCACCTGGTAGGCGCGTATGCTCCAGCCACTCTACAGCAAGTCCGAGCCCAACTTGGGACTCCCAGCAGCCCATTGCGTCATGCGCCACCCTCGTGCGCCCTCACACCCGGATCGACCTGCGCGGTCAGGCGAGGTTCGACCTACCCGGTCAGGTGGTGGCGTTCGACCTACCCGGTCAGGTCGCGGGGGTCAAGGGGGCACCTACCCTGAAGAAAATGCCTGTTTATCAACCTAGTCAAATCCCAATCTAACCCTCAGTCAAATCCCAGTCTAACCCTCAGTCAAACCCACGGTAAACTCTCGGTCAACCCAGTCAAACCCTCCAGTCAAGCCCGCCTAAAACCCCCCCGGGGAGGGGTTTAGGCGGACCAGCCTCACCCCCAAGGCTGGTCCGCCTAAACCCCCATTAAACCAAAAAAAGAGTTTTTTTTAATTAAAAAAAGTGCCCAGCCAGTCCGCCCAAACCCCCCCTGGGGGAGGGTTTAGGCGGACCAGCCTGGACCCCCAGGCTGGTCCGCCTAAACCCCATCAAAACTAAAAAAAAGGTTTTTTAACAAAAGAAAAACCCCTCCGTGAGGGATTTAGGCGGACCAGACCAGCCCCTTGGGCTGGTCCGCCTAAACCCTCCCTCCCCCACTCCGTAACACTCTCCCAGGGTTTACCCGGACCAGCTTTGCCCCCAAACCTAGTCCGCCTAAACCCCCCATGACCCTTCATCTTCCCCTATAAAATCCCCCAAGGGGCTCAATGCAAGTGAAGGCAATGGAACATGCAATAGGAAATGGAATGAAGGATGCAATGCAACACCCTCCGACCTAACTGCCGCGCCCTCGGATTCCCGAGGCCTTCGGCAAGGGTTGGGGACCCGAGGAACTAAGTGCACGCGTGGTTGGCTTGTCGATCGACTTATACATGCCGAGGGTGTGTCATACGTACTTCTCTCACGTGGCGTCTAGCCATCTCACACAAGTCCATGCCCGTCGCAGGAAAGGCACCATGGCGATGGCGAATACACCCACATCCCGGGTCCGCCCGCGTGTAACAACCCACGATGGCTATACACACGCCCTGATGCCGCACCTACTTCTGACATAGAACTACGTGCCCACCGCCCGCTCTGAGCTAGCCGCCGACCGCTCGGACTGATGACTCGAGTTATCCGGACCCTTGCCCGGGAATAATATAACCGGGGCCGGCCTCGACTCCCCAGCATGACGACATTCACCTTCCGAGGCCCGGACCCGACCGCTCACCTTGAGCCGCGTCCAACCTCCGTCAGGCGCCAGCCCACAACTGCCCCTGTCACCTAGGCAGTCGGGCTTGTCTCGATCTCCTCACAGGGAGCCTATGTAAAACACGCGGATATCCACTTTATCTCGCATTGACCCGGGGACCGACCCACGTGTCAAAATTGTCCCGCGGCTTGCGCCAGTTATACTTTGGCCTCCTTCACTCATTTTTAAAGTCCACGTGGCTCTCATATAGCATGAAACCAGTTGAACACATGCACCTGTACTCGGGTCTCAGCCTCTTCACGGCGCCCGCCTCCTTCAGTCACAACGGTGCCCCCGGCACCCGACTGTCAACAACTCCAGTCGCAATGGTGCCTCCGGCGCTCGACTCCAGTCACATCGAGCCCTGAGCACGACCATCGAGGTCTCCCGACGTCCGCCTCCTTCCGTCACAACGGTGCTCCCGGCACCCGACTGTCAGCAACTCCAGTCGCAACGGTGCCTCCGGCACCCGACTCCAGTCACATCGGGCCCCGAGCACGACCATCGAGGTCTCCCGGCGCCCGCCTCCTCCAGTCACAACGGTGCCCCTGGCACCCGTCTACCCAGCTACTCCAGTCACAACGGTGCCCCCGGCACCCGACTGCCAACTACTCTAGTCACAACGGTGCCCCCGGTACCCGACTACCTAGCTACTCCGGTCACAACGGTGCCCCCGGCACCTGACTGCCAACAACTCCAGTCACAACGGTGCCCCCAGCACCCGACTTCCAGCTACTCCAGTCACATCGGGGCCCGCGGCACCCGACCACTCAACTTCCCAAGAACAATGGTGCCTACGGCACCCCTACAACCCCGACCTCGACACTATCTCATGTCGGGAATACATTGTGACGCCCCTCGGGCGCCATCCTGCTCAGTCACAGGTCCTCTGATGGACACTACGTACAAATGCGGAAATACCCGCACAATAATGCAATGACCCGGGGACCGTCATGAATGACGGAACTGTCCCGCGGCTTGCAAGCACTTGTAACCGGGCTCTCACGCCCCCATATAAATGCCTTTCATGGCATATAAGTCATGTAATCCAATCAAGGAGCGGATTCCCCTCCTCGCTGGAACCAGTCTCTCTACCCCCAGTTATCCATGTTGTGTTACTGTTGCCCTATCGCTGTTGCACGGACTAAACCCTCCCGACGTTGTGGCTACCAAGGTCCCTAACTCTCTCTTTGGCAAAAGAAACAAAGGTATTCGGATTCAATCCGATGTAAAATAAACACCGGTTGCATGCGACCGGTGGGGAAAGACGTCTAGTACACGAATCCCATAATCGCCTGCGCACTCACACCTGTGGAACCCCTTTTATCCATGTGTCGCCCGATATCTCGAGCCACGTGCCGTGTCCTAGCGACACTTCCCCGGTCAATCCTTGGTTCCATAGGTGATCGTCGAGAAATCGACTGGCACGCCTGCATTCCACCCAGCCATCCATGTCCCAGTCTCCCAGAATGATGAACCATACGCCATCCCTGCCAGTGCGTTCCTATCGTTCTCTCTGCCTTCTTCTCAATGCCTTCGGAATCCCCGTGTGCCTAGTCAACCTATCTCGACCTTCCGTAAAAGGTGAGTCTACACCCCCGCCGCGAGGACAAAACGACAAGTGACTCCCCCGCGGTCGCAAACACCCATTTAACCAGCCTTCTTGAGGCGTCAGGGTTCTGGAGGATTTACCGGAGCGGCCGGTCGGTGAGGACGGTTATTGGGTGAGCCAAGAAGTATGGACGCAGCTTGCGTGCGGCCGTAATGAGGGCTAGGGCAAACTTTTCAGTTCGTGAGTATCGGAATTCTGGTCCTTGCAATGCTCGGCTAATGTAGTAGACGGGCTTCAAGACACCTGCCTCTTCTCACGTGTGTAGATATATATTCCTCTCCTCTCCTCACTTGGTGGATGATAGGTTATGAATAAAGCAATAATATCGGGAATAACAAACAAAGCGCAGTGAGAGGATGGAGAAAAAATAGAGAGTGACCGTGATCGCCACCAAAGCCCAGCACGTGACTAGCGTACCGTACTTTGGAAAGGAAGGGGAGACACTCGCCTTGACGCAGCACTGGTAGGATGCGCGGTCGATGCAGAACCGCCTTAAAGACACACGGCCCTACGATAGGCCGTCTAAGAGTGCTGCCGAACACGCGGGAAGAAGAACTCCTGGAAGATGGGCGGCTTGAAGTGAACCGCAGAATGAAGAAGGGCGGTGCAGTGGATGCCGCTCGTCGTCTTGAACAGGCCTAAAGGAACCGCGCACGCCCACCATGCCAAGAGTTGCAAAAGGGTTCACCTCCACCCTCTCCAGCCGGCCAGAGGGGATGGGCCTCGTGCTGATGAAGTGCTGACCTGCAAAACAATGTGGAGACACAGAAGAGACACCCAGATTAGGACTAAATGACGTAGTACGCGTTCATGTAAGAAGAATTAAGCATAAACAAATGGATAGGGGGATACCTGGGGGTTTTAAACCCCTAGGATGACAAAAGCGTAGGTGGGTGTATGCATGGGGAGAAAAACGAGGGAAACGCAGAGAGAGAACAACGCATGCGACAGATGATGAAGAAATCAGAGAAATGACACTATGACTCGACACACGGACTACTCCCTGAACCGGAGACTCGTAAGGACGTAGAGAGCCTCCCTCCTTGGTGCTAGGTCGTTCGAAAATGCGGCAGGGCTTCGCCGTCGACCAAAATTCCCCCCCCCCCTTCCGACGTCCGGCCGCTAGAGTCTATTTATGGAGCCTAGAAAGCCAGCCTCGAAATTGGGGTTTTTAGACATTTTTAGGCCGAATTGGCAAAAGAAATTCGTAGATAATATTCTTATCTTCCATCCAGACGAAACGGCATCAAAAATGGCAGATTATCCACAGAGAAATCGTTAAAACAAATCAGGGATAAAACCATGCAAAAAAAGGATGAAAATCTGTTAAAAAAACCTCCATCGAAGGAATGAACGGTCTAACAATAGACCGCTCATTTCTTGAACGGTTATGTTTCGACCGTTCACCCTGTCGGTGGAAATTGAATCAAATCAGATAATTAGCCCAATTATCGCTCGAACAGACCGAAACGGCCGGCGTTGAACCCTGAAGGATGAACGGTGCCTTGGTGACCGCTCCAATGTAGAACGGTCTGAGACAAGCCGTTTTAACCCTGTCGGTGATAATTCAAATATTTGGATAATTGTCTGAGGAGATTAGCACACGTAGGACTCTGAGATATGGGCGGTTGGTATTCGGCCGTCCACTCGTTTGAACGGGCAGAATAGGGCCGCACAAAAGCCTGTCGGTGAATATTAAGAAAATCCTCAGCAAATAACCAAAATGTGTGAACGGTCTGATATCAACCGCCCCAGTTTTGAACGGCTGATGTTGGACCGTTCATGATCTTGGGTACTTGACTTTTATAAAACAGTTCAATTAATCAAAGCCAAGGTCCGATAAGCCCTGAATTGATACGACCTTTACCAAGGAGGGAGGCTACCCATAAAATGGGCCCAGGACGTGCCACAAAAAATGGCCCAACAAATGATGGACAACTTAGGGCATCAATTAATGGGAGTAAGAGAAACGACTCAAATTATCGGTATAAAACGGGTGTCAACAGATGCCCCTCCTTAACGTCCTCTTTGCAGGGGAGCGAGCGGAGGTGAAGCGGAGGTGACACGGAACGTGGAGACGAAGCGAAAAATGTAGCAGGGTGGACCAGAAAAGCGGGCGTTAAGGTGAAACGACACCCGTTTCTACCAACAAGCGATGAGAATCTTTCGAAAAACCTTGAACCGAGCGTCAGGAGTAATTGACCGAAAGACGACGCCAATCTGGAGGGACTAAACTAAACGAAACCAACCGACAAGACCAACCTCATGGGGGACATAATCCCGCGGTCCAATGAGGGGGCCACAAAAGAAAAATGCTAAAGCTCCAGACAGGGACCTTTTAATCAACCGGACCAAACGAATCAACCAAAGAAAACCTTCGAATTCAGAGTGGAATTAGTTCATCTTACTCGATCATCTGAACACACAGCTGACCATCACTTGACGGGACATTTCTTAAGCAACCATGGGGCATGAAAGCTCAAAAGGATACGTATGATGCATGCTGGGCTAAACATAAAGGAAATTGTTAAAACAAATGCCAAGAAAGATTAAAATATAGAATATTCGAGAGTAGTATTGCTAAGCTGGGAATATCAGAGTCAAGATACCGTCCGCAACCACACCGTGCGGATAGAACCGTCTTCCTCGTGACATCCCAACTTAACGGCCTATCCGAAGGTTAGGTACATGAGCCTGGATCATCATCGTTTTTGTTGAAGGGGAACATCAGATCCTGAGACGCGTAGGTAACCTGCCGGCTCTCGAAATAGTATAATATAATACCATATAATTAATGCAATAAGGGATTAGGGATAGAGGGCCATACATGACTTACCTGTGCAGGAGAAACGGCGAGACAGGCTGAGATAATGCTGCATAAGATGGTTAAGAGATGCATTTCCAAAGAAAATATCAATATTCATGATCTGAATATACCATCCAGATAAACGGTCGTATTTAAACCGTTCCGTATTCCAAACGGCTCCAAGTTAACCGCGCTTACCTGTCCTTCGAACATTTTTTATGGAGCCAGATACCAGGGATGCACGGTCGGGACCGCACCGTTTATAATAAGAACGGCTCTTTAAGAACCGCTAAAGCATGGAATTTCAACCGACTTGAAATTAACGGTCAAGAGAGACATACGGTTATGAATGAACCGTTCAAATGACGAACGGTCTAACGATAGACCGTTCTTCTCTGCAACCTCGAAGAAAAGAAACCCCCTCGTCTCCCTCCACCGTAACCAACGGTGGAAGGGACGAAGGGGCACAAGGCCTCAAACGCCCATCCTTTCTTTCTCTCTTCTCAACCTCCCTTCCTCTCTCGATCTTACAGCCCCCCCCCATGACGAGGAGCCAGCCTCACACCGCCCGGTCACCCATCACCGGCGAGGATTCACTTTCGTCGTCGCCACCGCCACCACCGCGACCGTCCGAGGAGGAGGGCACACCCGGGGTGACGATGGAGGACTTAGCCATTGTCGTCGCCGAAGAGGACGCTGCGGCCGGAGATGACGTCGTCACCGGAGCCGAGGAAGGAGGCTCGCCGGTGAGGAGAGAGAAGAAACCTCGTGATGCCGAGGTAGGCCTCCCCGCCCCTCATTTTCTTTAATTTCGTTTAATGCATGCTAGCTTAGGGGCTTTTTAGGGGGGAGATGCCTAGAGGCCGGTTTAGGGGGCCATGGAGGTCTCCCAGCCGGCTGGGGGGCGTTCACCGTCGTCGGGGGCGGCGACGGTGAAACGGTTCAGCAGAAACCGCGTGGCAAAACAATGCGGTCCACATAGGACCGCCCCAAATAAACACGGCCTAGGGAGCGCCGTTCAAACTCACACAGCCAACAGGCCACCAAAGCACCAATACGGTGAGGCTACCACCGTTCAAAAGGTAGACGGACCATATAGGTCCGTTCAAACATGCAACCAAGGCAAAACAATACGGTCCTCACAGGACCGTCGTCAATCCATACGGCCAAAGGTGGGCCGTTACTCCTTAGGAAGAGGGGCAAACAGACGGTTAGAGATAGGCCGTTCAACACGGGGAACCTTAGAAACAGAACGGTTTGAGAGAGGCCGCTCACATGTCGAGCGGTTCATGAGTAACCGTTCTTCAAATCAAGAATTGGGCTTTGAGAATTTTATTTAAATGAAACAAAACATGAAACTAAATGACTAACATAAATGAGATGGATGAATGTAGGGAAAGCGTAGGACCCGCACCTCCTGGCTGCAGGTCCGTGCAGTGTACCTGGCACTGCCGGACTTCCAGAGGGAGCGGTTGACTGCCATGGGGTTCGCCCCCTTCCAGAGTATTGAGGTGTGTCGTTTTGACGCAGCTCTGCTCTATGCCTTGCACGACCGCTGGGATCCAGTGAGTCGGACGTTCCTTTTTCCGTGGGGGCACATGGTCCCTACATTGGAGGACGTGGCCAGGCTTACTGGCCTACGCGTGTACGGGTCACCGGTTAGCGGGACTACTTTTCCTGACTACCGGGGGATGGCTCGGAAGTTGCTCGGCCTACAGCTGCGGCGCCCCGAGAGGAAGTCGACCCTCCTTCCCTGGGCTGCTCTCCAGGACAGCCTGGGGCTACGACGAGCGGGAGTTGCGGTCGGGGAGCGACCGGAGGAGCACTTGGAGCGGCTCGTGGGGCTGGCGAGACCGAGGGTTGCTGCGGGACCGGGACCTGAGGCGGATAGAGTGCTGAGACGGTTCCTGATGCTGATGTTCGGGCGGCTTCTCTTCTCCACTCGGGCGGACGTGATGAGCTGTCGCTTCCTCCCTTTCCTCCAGGAGCTCGAGCACGTAGGTGACTATGCTTGGGGAGCGACGGTCCTCGCCTTCCTCTTTGACACTCTAAGTTCGACGGCGCGTCGGACGATGCTTGGGGGCTTCTCCCCCTTACTCCAGGTGTGACTCTCTTCCTTAGACTCAATTATGCAACCCTATATGCTTTGCTACATGCGGACATGACCGTGTGGTACAGGTGTGGGCCTATGTGCGCCTACGTGGGTTGGGCAGAGGCGAGGAGACCCGCCCTGGGCTCCTGCCGATCGTACGGAGGTGGATAGCACCTCGGGAAATGATGGCCTTGAGGAGGCAGGTCCGGGAGCTGCAGGATGACCTGGACACTCTACCGTACACCTCGGTATGCTTCTAGACTCAGACTCTTTAATTACATGCTATTCTTTCATGATTATGATGCTGATGCAGTTTCCTATTCCTTTCAGGTACGGTGGACTCCTTACACGGAGGAGAGCCTGGAGGGCCAGCCGTGGGTGACCGAGGCCTTGGCCTTCTGTGGCCGGGACATGTGGCTTCACTGCATGAATGTGGTGGAGCCACTGTACTTCATGTTGGTGATGAGGACCATCGGGGTCCATCAGCCGGCCGTAGAGTTCCCTGCGCCTGAGAAGGCGGGGGAACGGGTGACGAGGATGACCCGGGGACTCCGCGAGGCGTACGACTGGACAACGAGGAACGCCGAGCAGGTCGCTGACTGGGCTGCGCGAGGGCGAGTGGTGACCGCCCGGGCAGAGAGCGACAGCGCGTACTACACTGCGTACGCACGGCACTACCGGGACCAGGTGTTCCGAGGCGCCCACCGACCGGTACGACTTCTAAACTTAAACTTTGTCTATTATGCTTATGAATGATGCACTAACAAGGACTTTTAAATGTAGGTCGACCCTGCAGGACGAGTGGCAGAGTTGCAGGGACTCCTGCACTCCACCATCCGGGAGAGAGACGAGGCCCGGCAGGCCCTGGCCCTACTGGTGAGTTTTCTAGACCTTAGACTCTTTAAATTATGCAGTTCTATATGATTATGATTATGCCTATGACTGACCTGGAGTATTTGGATGCAGCGCGCCGAGGGTGCTCAGAGGGCGGGACCAGACGCTCCTTCTTCCTCCTCCGTCCAGACTCCAGCAGACCGAGCCGAGCGGGACGCGGACTTCACTCGGATGGTAGAGCGGGCCAAGGCGGCCGAGGTGGCACTCGTGGAGAGAGTACGCAACTCTAAACTTCCCCTTTGCTTATTTATGCTTATGAAATGTATGAAATGTGACCAACTGACAATGACGTGTGAATGCAGACGTCCGAGCTGTCCCGCCTGCGGGCGGAGTTGGAGCAGAGCCGAGTAGCGGCTAGGGAGGAGGCAGCCCGTGTGCGGGAGGAGGTTGCGCTGAGCCAGCCAGCGGGCATGGTGGAGATGGCACTCCTTCGGCATGAGCTAGAGCGACTCCGGGCGGATGCGGCGGAGTTGGTGCGAGTTCGAGCGGAGCGGGATCGTGCTCTGATTGAGATGTCCGAGCTGAACGGAGAGTTGCGGGTTTTTAGAGAGATGAGCCGGTGATCGTGCAACGGGACTCCGAGTGGCAGTCACGGCACTCACGGCTCTATGAGGAGTTTTTTCACGGGTTCCTCCGGCCAGCGGAGGAACGAGGAGGATGAGCGGCGCCGACGACGTCAGCGTGACGAGGCGACCTCAGCGATGCCTCCTCCAAAGAGGCATGAGGGTGAGGGGGACAGCGACGGGGGCCAGGGAGAGGGGGCTGCTTGACTCGTTGTACTGGGCCCGTCTTTTGTACATGGTGTGACATGATAGTGATGTGCCTATTCTTTTTTGTTCACTTGCTTTGTGGATGAATGTATGTATGCATGCATGAGTGGATGAAATGAGTTTGAGGAGTGTGCCTAGCCCGAGAGAGATGAGTGACGCATACGCCGATTTGAGTGGAATGAGTGACGCACACGCCGACCTGAGTGAGATGAGTGACGCCCGCGCCGACCTGAGTGAGATGAGTGATGCACACGCTGACTTGAGTGATATGAGTGACGCCCATGCCGACCTGAGTGAGATGAGTGACGCACACGCCGACCTGAGTGAGATGAGTGATGCACAAGCCGACCTGAGTGAGATGAGTGACGCACACGCCGACCTGAGTGAGATGAGCGCCGCAGGGTGATTGGGGGCAGAGCATATGGGTGGTTCTTCCAAAGCCGTTCATGGGACGAGCGGTTCTCCAAAGACCGCATCAATTGAGTTGGAACGGTTCAATATAAACCGTAATAACAGTTGAGCGGCATATTGTAGGCCGCATAAGATGCTGGGCTCAGACTTTCTTAGAGATATGAACGGTTGATGATGGGCCGTACATTCATATGGACGGTCTATCGTAAGACCGTCCAAGTGGACCTCCTATTTGCCCGAACGGGGACTCCCTGGAGAGTCCCCAAGGGATGCGTAGGACGATTTGTGCTTATCACAACCCTATCTTAGCCCGCCCTAGACTTATCCGAGCCTAATCCCAAGAGGTTTAGCCTTCCTAATGGACCCTATAAATAGTAGGGGGGCCTGGACCCTCAACCCACACATCCTTCATATCCCCAGGCTTAAAACCTTTTGATTCCTATCACCCGATCATCATGAAGAGGGCCTTTGATGGAAGTTCCGCGGAGGGAGTGCCCTTTGAAGGGCCGAGACCAGCTAGAAAGGAGCGGGAGGTGATCCAACGGCTAAACTTGATTCCTCGTCATCTCAGCGCCTCCCCTACGAGAGAGGTAAGTTAGATCAGATTATATGTAATTTCTCTCAATTTCCCTTATATTTCCTTACATCCTTAGCCTTTTCCTCTTCTCAGCTTCTCCCCGGCCCGAGACGCTTTTCTAGTTTAAAGTGGGTGGCTCCCATGGTCCGTGCATTGCCCCTCGGGGTGAGTCACCTTCTAAAATCCTGGCACCTACACTCCCTCTTAGTTCTAGGTCAGAATTACCCTAAACTTTCCTTAGAGTGGCATAGTATCTCTGCTCTGATGGAGATTTGGCACCCTCAGACCCACACTTTCTTCTTCCCATCTTTTGAGGCCACCATCCTATTAGAGGAGGTAGAGACATACTTCGGGCTCCCTAGGTCCAAGGTGGGGGAGGAAGACTTGATATGCCATACTGTTGCCCCTATAGATCCAAAACTCATCCTAGGGGAATTTATACCTGATAGCGGGGATGTTCGCGCCTGTGTAGGTCCTCGTCACATTCACCTCCTTCCTCTGAGCCAGTGGGTAATGGAGCATTGCCGGAATAAGTGCGGGTGGGTTGAAGCCATAGCCAAAGCTGCGTCTATCTGCCTATGCGGGGCCATCCTTTTCCCTTCAGCCGACCATGTCCTAGAGATCCCCTTACTCAGCACCATTAGCGGCCTTTGGCGGGGACTTTCCATCTCTCAGGCTGTCTTAGCTTATTTGTATGAGGGTCTTACTTCAGCAGCCTTAGGAGGTCCTCTCTTTGGTTCGATGATCCTATTGGAGTGCTAGATGGGAGTTAGGATGAAGTTTACCCTGAGGGAGGACATCACTTCAGTTAGCAGGATCTTTGGGAGCCATCCCCTTTACTTCATAGGAGGCGCCTTCAGGTTTTCTCCGCAGGTTGAGTGCAGGACGGCTGAGCTGAAGACCAGGGACGAGTGGCGCCCGTACATCAACAGGCTGCCCCTGGACAGGTTTGTCATGCGCCCGGACTTCCTCCACGACACCACCCTCATGCTACCGAGGAGAGCCGGCTTGGACTTGAGGCTCGTGAGTGACACTGCCTTCGCTATGTACAGCCCACACAGATGCTACTTGCAGATTGGACTACCCCGGACGGTGCTACCTACGCTACCCCACCTTCCCATGCTACAGGCACGGAGGATCGGGACAGAGGAGGATGAGCAGGCGGTCAGGAGTGCGCTGCTCATGTGGGAGGTGAGTAGGGTGCGTACCCTACCAGCAGAGGTCGAGGAGGCTCCAGAGACTCGACAGGCTTACCTTAGGGAGCTGAGAGAGATACATCCTCGCGGGGATGCCCAGCGGCGGACTGAGTGATTTTCTCTTATTTTTATGACGACATGGGATGGGATTTTGTAGCTTGACATATGAAATGAATAAGATTTGATGAGATTGAGTTTGAGCCTTGTGACTTGATTATGATGTGATGTGATTGCATAGGCCAAAACGAGGATTGAATATTCACGTGGTCTCGAGCCAACTGCCCTTCCAACCTGCCCCTGTACACATGCAAACATGAAACAGATTAAATCTATTTTAGGCTTAGCCCCTTGCCTATAGCAAGGTAGGAGGTGACCCTTTCTTGATTTTTGGTCAAGGGGTTGAGCCTTATTAAATAGGCGAATATCAAGATGCGAGAAATGCAGATGAATGCAAGAGGTATTTGCTTTTTGGAATATTTGATTTTTTGTTGGATTTTGAAAATATTCAATCTTTTTGGATTTTGAAATATTTGATTTTTTTTGGGTTTTGAAATATTTGATTTTTTTTGGGGTTTTGAAATATTTGACTTTTTTGGGTTTTGAAATATTTGATTTTTTTGGGTTTTGAAATATTCGATTTTTTTTTGTGTTTTGAAACCAGCTCGGGTCTCAATAGCAGGGAGCTCCTCGTCTTGCTATGGAATTCCAAGGCTCAGCGCGTGCAGGAAGGGGGACCACCCGTGATCGGAGTCAACTTTGCTCAACGGTGCTTCTGCTGAGGCCATACCCGGGATGGGATTCATTCCTTGGGAAAGTAAAAAAAGATTGAGTAGGAAAGCTGACGATAGGTGTAGAGGTTTTTAGGGCTTGAGTTCTTTCCCAGGACACCCCCCCTCTTTAAAGAATCCGGTCTGTTGCGCCGGGGCTTTGTATCCGTTATCGAACCTTCACCCGCTCTAGGCACGCATGCGACCGGGCTCATAACGTCCCGTGGGGAAACTGTACTGCCACTCTTGCCATGCCTAGTTGCATCCTTTGGGGATTTGGAGAGCTTCGAGCTTTGTGCTTTCGGCTTTATGTTTTGATTTTGCCCCTTTTCTTTCTTTTTCTTCTTGCTTTCCTGTTCTTTCTTTTTTTGCGGAGTGAGGTCTTAACGGATTGCCCCTATTTGAGACCTCGTTTAATGGGGGGGATCTGGGTCGGTTCTCGCCCCCTTATTCACCACTTGCCCCTATCTTCAACCGAGAGAGAGGAAATACAAGGATCTCCACCTTCCCCGAGCATGGCCAAAGAAGAAACGGTGTCGGGTAGCATGAGGGAATGCCGAGCCACGGGGTCGTGTAGTGTGTGAGATGCTGAACCTAGGTCCTCCTTTCACAATTTGGTGGGGGTATGCCCTGCCATCGAGCTATTCACTGGTTTTATTTTTATGGATAAAAACGTTTTAAATACAGCCCATTCCACGGGTTTGGCAATTCCTCTCCCTCCGCGTTAATTAGACGATAAGCATTGCCCGGATAGGCTTCTTTGATTACGAAGGGCCCTTCCCAGTTGGGTTGCAGCTTAGACCTGGGGCCTGCTGACCTGGTGAATTTGCGTTTCAAAACTATATTACCCACTTGAAATTTCTTTTCGATGACCTTCTTTTGAAAATATCGTGAGACGCGCTTTTGATATACTGAAACATGATTGGCCGCATTCAACCTCTTCTCGTCTAAGAGTTCCAGCTGGACTAGCAATGCCTCTCGACGTTCGTCAAGATTAAGTTCCTTATCCAGCTGCACCCTTAGGGAAGGGATCAGAATTTCATACGGGAGCACCGCTTCCATTCCATAAGTGAGGGCAAAGGGAGTCTGCCCTGTGGGAGTGCGGACGGAGGTGCGATAAGCCCATAGAGCTTCTATCAATTTGTCGGCCCAATTAGCAAATTTATATGATTCACATGTTTTCTTGATAATTTTAAGAAGGGTTTTATTCGTGGCCTCAGCCTGGCCATTACCTTGGGGGTAGTATGGTGATGAATGATGCAAAACTATATTGAATTTCTTACAGAGGTCCTGGAGTTCTTGTGAGACGAATTGAGGCCCATTGTCGGTGACAATATCGCTTGGCACCCCGAACCGCGAGATAATATTCTTCATGATGAAGCGGCATACTGTGGCGGCTTTGATTTCTACATAAGCTTCAGCTTCAGCCCACTTGGTAAAGTACTCCGTAGCTGTCAGAATGAAGGATTTCTGTTTAACAGCAGAATTCGGATCACCGAGGGGTCCGATGATATCAAATGCCCACATAGAAAATGGCCAGGGGGCCGTAATAGGATGAAGAGAAGAGGCCGGAGCATGGATTTTGTCGACATGGATTTGACACTGAAGACACCTACGGACATAGGTGGAGCAATCTTCTTCTAGAGTTGGCCAGTAATAGCCCTGCCTAAGAATCTTCTTTGCCAAGGCCTGTCCGTTCACATGCCCTTCACACTCGCTGGAGTGGGCTGCTTCCACAACTTTCCAAGCTTCTTCGTCATCTAGGCACCTCATTAGAACTCCATTCAGCGCCCGCCTATACAATTCACCTGCGATGATCGTGTATCTTGCGGCGGCTCTTCTAATGGCTCTTCGCTGCTCAGCATTGGCCGTTTCCGGAAATGCACCATCCTTGCAGTATTGCTCGATCTCATAAAACCACGGCGGTTCTTCCTCTTCAATGATCTCCTCGAGCTCAGTTAGTGAAACTTCTTTTGTCTCCTCCCTTTCTATTTTCTTCTCTACAGACATTCTAAGATTGTCGAACCAGGGATCCTGAAGAGAAGGAACATCTAACCTTTGGACCACAATGGTCTCGGTGGCGCGACTTAGGGGAAGTGATAGGGAAGAGGCGAGCGACGCAAGGGCATCGGCCAAGATATTCTGAGAACGAGGAGTGTGAATATAGACGAGTTTCCTGAATTGTCTGGCCAAGAGCGTGACCAGATCCTGGTAGGGTTTGAGCTTAGGGTCGCGGGTGCGGTAAGTCGACAAAACTTGCCACAGCACCAGCTGAGAGTCTCCTATGATGTTAAGGTATCGCGCGCCCAAGATGTAGGCGTGCTTCAGATCGGCAAGGAGAGCCTCATACTCGGCTATATTGTTGGTGGCGAAAATGAGAGTTGATATGCCACGGGGATAGTTACCCCTTCTGGAGTAAGGAGAACGGCGCCGATTCCACTGCCCTGGGAATTAAGAGCACCATCGAAATGAAGAGACCAGAAAGGAAGATGAGTGATCACCGCCAGGTGTTCATCGGGGAATTCATCCTGGATGGAATCGGTGCGAGGGATAGGAGAATGAGCCAAGTGCTCGGCAATATCATATCCCTTGATTGCTTTCTGCACAATGAAGGTGATGTCGAACTAGGAAAGAAAGCTTTGCCAGCGAGCTAGCCGACTTGAAAGGACTGGCTTTTCCAACAGATAACGAATGGGGTCCATTCTAGAGATGAGCCTAACCTCGTGGGCAAGAAAATAGTGTTTAAGCTTCTGCGCTACCCATACTAGTGCTGCACAGGTCTTCTCCATAGTAGTGTACTTGGATTCGGCGGGATTAAATAACCTTGAGAGATAGTACGCCGCCCTTTCCTTTCCTTCATCGTCTACCTGTGCCAGAACAGCCCCTAGGGAGTCCTCAATTATAGAAATGTACAGGATCAGGGGTTTCCCGGGGACAGGTGGTTGTAGAACCGGGGGATTAGAGAGGTAGACCTTGAGTTCCTCATAGGCCTTCTGACATTGTTCATTCCATTCAAATTTCACGCCTGCCTTTAGTAATTCATAGAACGGGCGGCATCTTTGCGAATGCTGAGATATGAATCTCCTGATAAATTACAAACGCCCGATCAAACCTCGAAGCTCAGTGATGTTCTTCGGCGGCGACATTTCCATGACGGCCTTTGCCTTGTTTGGGTCGATCTGAATCCCCCGTTTACTAACTATAAACCCGAGCAATTTCCCTGATGCAACTCCGAACACACATTTCTTTGGATTCATCTTCAACTTGTATTCCCTAGCCCTTTGCAACACCTTGGCTAGAATGGCGGGGTGCTCTTCTTGTGACCTCGATTTGACTAAAATATCATCCACATAAGCTTCTAAATAAACATGCATCATATCATGGAAGATAGCCATCATCGCTCTTTGGTAGGTGGCACCTGCATTTTTCAACCCAAATGGCATAACGACGTAGCAGTATGTGCCCCAAGGTGTGGTGAACGAGGTCTTTTCTTGATCCTCCGGAGCCAGAAGGATTTGGTTATACCCCGAGTAACCATCCATGAAGGAGAGGGCTTCGTACCCAGCTGTATTATCGACCAAGACGTCGATGTGAGGAAGTGGAAAATCATCTTTCGGACATGCCTTGTTTAAGTCCCTGAAGTCAATACAGATTCGAATTTTACCATCCTTCTTCATTACCGGGACTATGTTCGCCACCCATTGTGGGTACAGCACAACTCTAATGAACCTGGCCTTATGCAATTTATCGACTTCTTCCTTAATCCTCAAGGCCATCTGTGGGTGGAATCTCCTTGCTTTCTGTTTAACAGGCGTTGCCCCTGGTTTGAGAATCAGCCTGTGTTCGACCAAGGCGGGGTCAAGGCCCGGCATGTCTTCGTAAGACCAGGCGAAAGAATCGCTGTACTCCCTCAAGACTTTGACAAGCTCCTCTTCGACTTGAGGAGGGAGATTAGCGGAAATAAGTATGAGCCTGGGGTCCTCTTCTGTTCCGAGGTTAATTTCCTTAGTGGATTCATCCACTGCTACGGAAGGCTCATCGAACTTTTTCAAGCCTTGGGCATATAGGTCGGCAGTGTCATCCATTTCATCTTCCTCATCATCTACTGGGTCTTTCTCATTCACAATTTCATATACTCCTAATCCATCCTTGCTCCATACCTCATCAATTCCCTCATCATCTTCCAGGACAATCGCGGTCTCTACAAATTCTGGACACCTTAACAGAGCATGACATCTTCCAACCAAATCTTGTAGAAACCTATCGGGAACGGTTTTGGGGGGGCGCGCTACGGCGGGTGCCGCAGACGTGGATGGGTTGACAGAACTCGAACTAGACTCTACCCTGACTGACTCGACCAACCTAGAAGACTCTGTACACTGTACATCCTTTTTAGAGGAGAGAAACTCTACCGGAAGAGGAACAGGGGTCTCGTGCCCCTGGGGATCTGGGTAGAACATAGCGTAATCTTCCATGGAGACCTCCGTTTTGAAATTGGCGTTGTTTTTTGGAGGCTGGAGGTGATCACGCAGCAGGAGGAAGAAGACGGAGGAGGAGGAAGCTGCATGGGAAACAACTCTGGGAAGATGCAGTCAAAGAAAGGATCAGAAGATGAAAACCACATTTCATGGAGCTGAGCCCCAAGGGGAGGAGGAGTGAATAGGGTTGACAGATCAATGGGCGGACAGCGCCCGCAAGCACATGGAACGAATAAAATTTTGGGTTTCTCTGCGAAGCACGGGTCGACCATGAGTGGAGGGGAACGAGGGACAGAATCCAATTGTTGAAACCAGGAAGCAAGACGGGACGGGGACATGGAATAAGTAGCGGTGGAGCTCCCTGTCTTCCGTGGCCCCTGGTGGGCCAGTGGCATCGGAGGGCACTTCGCCAGCTGTGTCTCCTTCTTCTTTGGTTCACCCTCCTTTTCATAAAACATCCTCGTAAAGCAATCAGAAAGGTCTTCCAAGTCACCGGCTAGCCCCTGCGGTGATGGTGGCGGATCAGCAACAGCACAAGCTTCGTCTATCTTTTCTTCAAGGCTGGATGGCGAGGTCTTCAAGGTGTCGGGCTGCAACGGACCCTTCACAAAATGTTGTCGGTAATCCCAGGTCAACGGCCCAGAGTCCCCAAGCATCGACATGGAGGATTCATGATAACCGAGGCCCCGATGGCCCATCTTCCTTCCTTTGGGAACAGGGTTGGTTCGGCCCTGTAATTGTGCGCTCAGTCCTCGACCGGGCTGATAGCCCAATTTTAGAATTAGGTGCCACCCTTTGGAGTCTCTCATTTTGGGCTTGACCTTCACATTAGTTGATACAACGGTGGGCTTGCGTGACGCATATGCCCACGAATAGTTTAAGTCCATGACAGATAGAACAGGCCTATTACTCGGCCATAGTGTGGGCAGAATCTTGGCGGCTATAGCGTCAACATTTTGAACCGTGGAAACACTCTTCACCTTGACCACTCATCCTTGGAATGGGAGCTTTAGACATTGATGGGCCGTCGAGGGGACGGCATTCAAACTATTCAACCACGGACGGCCCAGAATGGCTTTGAACATCGGGTCTATATCCAGCACATAAAATTCCACATCCATAACTAAGGGCCCTAGCTCGGCCTGCACAGTCACCACTCCGTGACAAGCACGTCTGGAGTTATCATAGGCTGCTATGGTAGTCGGCGTCGGCTTGAGCATGTCCTCTGATATATTGCAAGCACGAAGGGTACTCAATGGGCAGACATTTATTGACGCCCCCGTGTCTACAAGGGCGGATTCCACGACTGTTTTGTTCAGAGAGATGGTAATACATAACGGCATCTGCCGTGCCTCGGGAGGGGCTAGCTCTGACTCAGCAAATGAAATAGAGGGCCCCTTTGTGATCGTGGCCAAGACCGAGGGCAGGCTATCCACTGCCACATCTTCGCTCACCATAACTTTCTGTAGGAAGGTCTTCAGGGCATCCTGGTGGAGTGGCGACCTCTTGATTAGTTCTAACACTGAGATTTTAGCCGACAGCCGGTCTAAGTGCTGCAGTAAGTCATATCTTGTGCCCGGCACAGGGTCTATCTCTTCTGGCTCAACTGTAGGGGAGGAAACTGCAGGGTTTGGTGCAGACGCACCTGGAGAAGGAAAAATTCTCTGGAAAGGACGCCCGCTCCGAAGGGCGCATTGTGATGCTGGCACGGCCTGGACTGGACCCCCGCTTGGCCTGGTGGGGTAAGCGAATGGCGTGGAGATGGAGGTGAGGATGACTGAAGTGGGTTTAATAGGCCCTGGTGGAGGGGAAATAGGTGAAGGGTTAAGCTCAGGGGAAATGATGGGAGGTATGGCGGGTGGTGGTGAAAGGGCGGACGGAGCAGAGGGGAATGTAGCGGGCCTAAGAGGCGACGTGGAGGAAGTGACGAGTGGTGTAGCGGTTGGAATGGCGGGTCTAAGAATGGAGGGGATGGCAGGTGTGGGAGAGTAGTGGTGGTGGAAGGCCAAGAGACGGGCGGGGGTCTCATCATCAAACGTCCACCCAGCGTTGGGGGCTGGGCGCTAGACCATATTCACTTGCGCTGGGGCCGGCGGCTGCTATTGTTGCGGAGGAGCGGCTTGATGTACTGGCATGGGATTTTGATGGATCCCAAGGTCTTGCTGCTGCGGTTGAGGTTGCTGTTGCTGCTGGGGTTGCTGTAGCGGGGGTTGCTGAGGTGCTGACTGCTGCTGCCTGCTTGCTTTTGCCTCTGTTTAATATCCTCAATTAACTAGTGCATCTGGGCCCAATCAATCCTCTGGCCCTCATGCAAATCATACACCAGGTCCCTGAACTGGTAGCATCGTTCTATCGTGTGCCCGGGTTGCCGATGGAATATACAATATCGGGATTGGTCGGCAGCCGGATTCCAGTTCGGGCGTTTAGGAGGCAACTAAAGGTCACCGGTATACATTAGAGCAGAGAAAATATCTGGCAAGGTCTCCGGAAGAGGAGGGTAATGAGCCCTTTTTGGAGCTGGTCGTGCAGAGCCATAGGCGGTGGGTGGAGGAACATTATTGTACTACGAGGGCCGCTGAGGCTGTTGGGGTGGCGGAGGTGCTTGTTGAGGGTATTGCGGGACTTGGAAGGTGGGCTGGGGAACTTGCGGAGCGGCATACTGGGGGTTGCGCTGAGGCGGTGGGAAGCGGGGTGGCGCGGCTTGTTGGGGGAATTGAACGGCCTGGACTTGCTCATTAATTTGTACTCCCTCAGTGACGGGGCCTTGGGTTCTTTTGGTGGCTTTGGGCTTCTGGGCCTCGAATAAAGAATGGATGGGGGAGTCCTTGAATTGGGTTTGAATAAACCTAGCTCTGCTGTATAGCTGGTGCATGTTTGTGATATCATTCATTGCCAGAATATTTCTGAAAGTCGGTGTAGCGTTGGAAATTAACAACTTCACTTTTTCCTCTTCCAGGATCTGCCCGGGCACACGTGAGCCCATCTGCCTCCAGCGGTCTACATAGGTTGCGAAGTCTTCTTCCGGCTTCATCTTTTCCGCCACTAGGTCAGTGAAAGAGTATTCGGGTCCAACCCGATCCTGAAATCTCTGTATAAACCTCTCCTTGACTGTCTTGAAGTTCTCGGCCTCCTCCATAGGCAAGGTGTAGAACCATTCCAGAGCGACCCCTTCCAAAGACCGACGGAACAAATAGGCCATCAAGCGATCGTCCTGCTGGAACTGTGCCGATTCGTACAAGAACTCCCGGACGTGGATGAACGGGTTGCCATTCCCATCGTATTTGCGGTACACGGGGAGTTCAGACTGAGAAGGAAAACGAATGTCCCTAAAGTTAGGGATAGGGACATCGGCAAGAGATTGCGGGCCGACCCGCTTATGGAGGAGATCAATTTGTTGCTGCATAGCAGCCCATTTGTCAAGGATTTCCCGTTCCCGGGAAGGAGGGGAAGGAGCAAGAGGAGTAATACCTGGATAGGTGGCCAAAGGATAAGCTGATGAAGGGGGCAACCCGTAAGAGGGATAATGGGCTGAGGAAGGGCCCATATCCGCATGAGTCAACTGGGCCGCCCCTGATTGTAACCTAGCGAAGTCTGCCGGGACTATGGGGGCTTGAGGTGATGGAGAAATCGTGGTGTATGGATCAAGGTAAGGAACAGAGGGGAGGGGGGACTTTCCTTTATCAAGCTGTTGATGGACCGAGGTGGAAGCCTGGCCCATTTCCATATTGGGATGGCGAAAGGTCAGAGGGCGGACAGGAGTAAGGTCAATGGGAGCCACGGAGGTGGTCCCGACCACGGGGGATGTGGTGGCAACAACAATCGTGTCATGAGGCGGAATTGAGGCCGGGGCATCGCCCCCTTGCAAAGCTCGTCTGATGAGATGGAGCTGGGTGGGGTCCAGCTGGGCCATCATATCGAGGATCATACTGGCTGAATTCTGATTGGGCGGGTTTGAAAGAGAGGGTCGGGGACCCTCGCCAAGAACGGTCGGGAGCGAAGGGGCCGTCCCCTCTCCCCCCTGCAAATGGGTGACCCGAGGTGGGTCCTCAAGGAGACCACGAGGAAGGGAGTCCTCGTGGGCCGAAGAGAAGTCGTATGACGACATGGAAGAAGACGAATCGAACAAGGGGTTGGAGTAGGAATGGAAATAAGAGTCGAACCTAGGAGGTGATCGTGGGTGAAGAAGGCAACCCCACATACACCAAGACACCTAGGGCTAGAACCAACAACACCAATCAATCAGATCTACCAAGCAACTAAACGCATACAATGGAGAGAGATGAGAGCAGAATCACTCAGTAATGCAATCAAGTTCTTATAATGATGCTCGTCAATTCCTTATATCTTCTTCTTCAAGTTTTAGTGGATTAATGACAATGTAAATCTGCTCAACCACTAGGTGCCTAACTGGGATAGGAAATGGTGAACTGTGTGACTCTATCAGGATCTCTCACTTGCGGATGCAACCCTAGACTGAGGTGGGTACGGTACAACCTGCCCGGTGTCCGTGTGGGAGTCCATGGCTCACAGGGGCTTACGGAGGTCCTCGGTAAGGTCCCTAGTCGGCTCCAAGGAATATGGAGACGAGAGGAAACCCTACCTCGGTAGGAATGCAACTAATATGAGAAGGGGTCGATGCTCCTACGCGCACCGGAGTGCATGCACAAACTAGCCTAGCAGCTATCAATCAATGAGCAGATATACACATGAGCAATGAAAAGCATGGTAATACAATGATGACAAGAGAGCAGGGGGGAAATCAATGAGTAGCACCAAGCATGGCAAACCCCATAGAATATGACAATCCAGGCATAACATAAACACACTGTGGCACAAGATGAACGGCCCTTCCTCGGCCGCCCCAACAGTAGAACGGTGTACGTGAAACTGTCTAACCCACGGAGAGCACAGAACTGCAGCGTAATCACAGAACCTAAAAAAATGAGAGGGCAACAGCAGGAGAATACCCGAAAGACGGTCACTAGTCAACCATGTCACCTCATGAACGGCCCCCAATCAGCCGCCTACCTGCAATAAGAACAGACCCGAACGTACCTGTGCTGGAAAACTGAACGGCCAGATCTAGGCCGCTCTACAGAATGAACGGTGTATCTAGCACCGTGTGTAACAGGAAAATACCGATGAAGCTGCCTCTGACTGTAGGGGATGGACGGTAGCGTATCAACCGCTCCCGCGTGTGGGCGGCCCAGAAAGAACCGCGTAGGCCCCCAGAGGACAGAAAACGCATTCACCCTGCAAAACCACTCTAAATAGAAAACTTGGACAACAAATAAGGAGGGTCAGCAACTCAAAGGCACGATGGGCATTAGGCGTCCCACCGTGATCGCCACAAAAGGGGGTGTAGATATATATTCCTCTCCTCTCCTCACTTGGTGGATGATAGGTTATGAATAAAGCAATAATATCGGGAATAACAAACAAAGCGCAGTGAAAGGATGGAGAAAAAATAGAGAGCGATCGTGATCGCCACCAAAGCCCAGCACGTGACTAGCGTACCGTACTTTGGAAAGGAAGGGGAGACACTCGCCTTGACGCAGCACTGGTAGGATGCGCGGTCGATGCAGAACCGCCTTAAAGACACACGGCCCTACGATAGGCCGTCTAAGAGTGCTGTCGAACGCGCGGGAAGAAGAACTCCTGGAAGATGGGCGGCTTGAAGTGAACCGCAGAATGAAGAAGGGCGGTGCAGTGGATGCCGCTCGTCATCTTGAACGGGCCTAAAGGAACCGCGCACGCCCACCACGCCAAGAGTTGCAAAAGGGTTCACCTCCACCCTCTCCAGCCGGCCAGAGGGGATGGGCCTCGTGCTGATGAAGTGCTGACCTGCAAAACAATGTGGAGACACAGAAGAGACACCCAGATTAGGACTAAATGACGTAGTACGCGTTCATGTAAGAAGAATTAAGCATAAACAAATGGATAGGGGGATACCTGGGGGTTTTAAACCCCTAGGATGACAAAAGCGTAGGTGGGTGTATGCATGGGGAGAAAAACGAGGGAAACGCAGAGAGAGAACAACGCATGCGACAGATGATGAAGAAATCAGAGAAATGACACTATGACTCGATACACGGACTACTCCCTGAACTGGAGGCTCGTAAGGACGTAGAGAGCCTCCCTCCTTGGTGCTAGGTCGTTCGGAAATGCGGTAGGGCTTCGCCGTCGACCAAAATTCCCCCCCCCCCTTCCGACGTCCGGCCGCTAGGGTCTATTTATAGAGCCTAGAAAGCCAGCCTCGAAATTGGGGTTTTTAGACATTTTTAGGCCGAATTGGCAAAAGAAAATTCGTAGATAATATCCTTATCTTCCATCCAGACGAAACGACATCAAAAATGGCAGATTATCCACGGAGAAATCGTTAAAACAAATCAGGGATAAAACCATGCAAAAAAAGGACGAAAATCTGTTAAAAAAACCTCCATCGAAGGAATGAATGGTCTAACGATAGACCGCTCATTTCTTGAACGGTTATGTTTCGACCGTTCACCCTGTCGGTGGAAATTGAATCAAATCAGATAATTAGCCCAATTATTGCTCGAACAGACCAAAATGGCCGGCGTTGAACCCTGAAGGATGAACGGTGCCTTGGTGACCGCTCCAATGTAGAACGGTCTAAGACAAGCCGTTTTAACCCTGTCGGTGATAATTCAAATATTTGGATAATTGTCTGAGGAGATTAGCACACGTAGGACTCTAAGATATGGGCGGTTGGTATTCAGCCGTCCACTCGTTTGAACGAGCAGAATAGGGCCGCACAAAAGCCTGTCGGTGAATATTAAGAAAATCCTCAGCAAATAACCAAAATGTGTGAACGGTCTGGTATCAACCGCCCCAGTTTTGAACGGCTGATGTTGGACCGTTCATGATCTTGGGTACTTGACTTTTATAAAATAGTTCAATTAATCAAAGCCAAGGTCCGATAAGCCCTGAATTGATACGACCTTTACCAAGGAGGGAGGCTACCCATAAAATGGGCCCAGGACGTGCCACAAAAAATGGCCCAACAAATGAGGACGGCGCTTATTGTGCTCGGTGTGACAGACAGGTATAGGAGTATCTGCTCTCCCTTTTGTGGTTTGGCGAGGATGGGAGGGTCAGCCAGGTAGCGTTTTAGTTCTTCAAACGCCTGCTCGCATTCTTGATCCCACTCGATCTGGCCTTTCTTCTCCGGCGCTTCAGTGGCCTGCTTGATCAGCCAGAAGAAGGGGTGGCATCGCTCTGCGGCTCTGGACTGGAATCGAGCAAGGGCGGTGACGCGTCCAGTGAGGCACTGTACGTCCCTCACTTGTTCGGGCCGCTTCATCTCCAGTACTACTCAGATCTGGTCGGGATTAGCCTCGATTCCTCGGTGGGTGACGAGGAGGCCTAGGAACTTTCCTGACTGCACTCCGAATGCACATTTAGCCGAGTTGAGTTTCATGTTGTACCTTCTGAGCGTGGTGAAGGTTTCTGCCATGTCTTCCAAGTGCTCGGAGGCTTGGAGACTTTTCACGAGCATGTCGTTGAAGTTAACCTTCATGTTGCGGTCGATCTGCGAGTCGAACATGTGGTTGATGAGGCGTTGGTAAGTTGCTCTCACGTTCTTCAACCCAAACGGCATACGAGTGTAGCAGTACAGGCCATGGTCGGTCACGAACGCTATTTTGTCCTGGTCGGGCTTATGCGTGCTGATTTGATGATATTCGGAGTAGGCATCCAGGAAGCTCAACAATTCATGCCTGGCCGTAGCGTCGACCAACTGGTCGATCCGTGGCATGGGGAAGCTATCCTTTGGTGTATCTTTGTTGAGGTCGGTGTAGTCCACGCACATCTGCCACTTTCTGTTGCTCTTAGGGACCAGGACCACGTTGGCCACCCAGTCCAGATACCGTGTGGGTCTGAGTAGCCCTGAACGTAGCTTTTCGCTTACCTGTTCCCTGATGACGGCTTGTCGCTCGGGGTTGCAACGCCTTCGGCGCTGCTGGACCAGGCGGTAGGCAGGGTCCAACCTAAGTTGATGAGTAATGACCTCCGGTGGGATCCCGGGAAGCTCATCTTCAGACCATGCGAACACATCCTGGTAGGATGCGAGGAAGCTCGCGTAGGCCTGTTTGTCTTGCTCAGATCAGCGCCGATCCTCAGCATTCTGTTTGGATCATCTCCCACTTAGATGAGGTACAAGTTCTCGATCGGCGCACTTGTGCTCAGACCTAGATCTTTGGTTCTTGCTTTCTTTTCGAGCGGCACTTCTTTGGGACGTCGATCGCGTGTTGAGATAAGCTAGCATCTTCTGGACTCCCTCTGATCTCCTTGGACCTCCCCTACCCCTCGATGGGTGGGAAATTTGAGCTTCTGATGGTAGGAGGAGGGGACGCCATGAAGCGTGCCAAGAATCCCTCGCCCGATGATGGTGTTACACCCAATCATCGCGCAAACAACTGTGAAATCGGTGAGGAAGGTTACCTCTTTTGGCGCGGCTCCATATGTGATCGGGTGTGAGATGCGTCCTTCCGAATGGACAGTGGTGCCGGAGAACCCGTACAATGGTGTGTGTAGGCATGTGAGCTGAGATAAGTCTACACCCATGAGCACAAGATAGTCGTACGCGATAACATCAGATCCGCTTCCATTATCCACTAATATACGACGCACGGTACACTGGTTTATGGTGTTGTGTCCCTGTGGTTCTGAAATTTTGATGATGACAAATATTATGAATCATTATAAAACTTTGATGGATTTATTACTAATATCATCATCTTCATATATCAGTATGAACATCTATCAGAACAGGTTTCAAAATGACTCAAAGTAATGACTGTTGAAAAAGGAGATAGATTATCAACGCTGGTGACAAGAAGGTCAACGCCAGGTAGTCAGTGCATAATTCATCTGTCAGAACAGGTAAGGTCAATGGATTTTTTAGTCTGTGCTGCATACATGAGGTCAGTGCACATCTGCCTTCCTCACGTACAAGGTCGGTGCACGGTTACGAAGTCGGTGCATGTTTTGCCTTACGCAAATAAAGGTCGGTACATGTTTTGAGCATTTTGCATATAAGGTCAGTGCACGTTCTGGTTCATGCTGGACCAAGGTCGGTGCATATCTACCTTAGTCTTACTAAGGTCGGTGCATAGTTTGCATGTCTGCATATAAGGTCAGTGCATATTTACTCTTGATGCATATACACGGTCGGTGCACATCCTTGTATCATGCATATTGAAAACCAAGGTCGGTGCACATCCTATCTGTGCAAGACCAAGGTCGATGCACCTTTCTCTGCCCTGTGCATATTCAAGTCAGTGCACATTTGTCTTGTGCTAAATAAGGTCGGTGCACATCCTTCATTAGGTAGAACAAAGTCGGTGCATACATCGTAGCAAGTTTGTGCACATTTGCCTTGTGCTAAACAAGGTCAGTGCATATCCTTCATTAGGCAGAACAAAGTCGGTGCATACATCGTAGCAAGTCTGTGCACATTTGCCTTGTGCTAAACAAGGTCGGTGCATATCCTTCATAAGGCAAAACAAGGTCAGTGCACATCCTTCTTTGTGCTAAACTAGGTCGGTGCATATTCTGCCTTAGTCACTCTAAGGTCTACGCACATATTCCATCATGCCTTATGAGGTTTGTGCACATTTGCATCTTACACACCAAAGTCTGTGCATATTTTGGCATATAGCACACGTAGGTCTGTGCACATCTTTACTTGACCGCACTCAAGTCTGTGCATGCTCTCAAGGCTGTACACATGTGCTGGGTATAGCATATTAGGTCAGTGCACATGTGTTGGGCATGTCAAAGCCCATGTATAAAAGGTCTGATCATCTCCATGCTTGTGCATACTCTTTGTTGGGCTATTATAAAGTAGTCAGACGTTTGTCACCTGACTATAAGATGATTAATGAAATTTTTCTCACTCTGTTGATGGGGACTTAAATATAAAAGGGCCAAGTGAACCAGGCTCGAATGTGCCCACTGAGCTTATGATTGGGCACGTGGTCCAAAGCAAGGCTCACAAAGGTGATATAGCCACGTGGACCACCAGCCTTAAGATTCTAACATGTGTGTAGACACGCCAAAATTGACGTTACTGAGAGTACATCTCATGTTACCTTGTAATGCCCCAATTTGACCCTCAAATCAATTTTATTTGAGTGGTTTTTCTCACTTTTCTTGGATTTCTTCCTTTTTCCTCCCTTTTCTTATTTTTCCCTATTTTTCTAGATTTTCTGGGCATTTTTCTCTATTTTTAGACATTTTTCTGAATTAACGACTTGAAGAGGGGCGTCATTTCATTTTTAAGAAAATTAAAAGAAAATAAAAGAAAATTGATACTACTTCCATCAGGCGTCAATTGCACTCAAATTCCCATTTTTCTGGATTTTTTTGAGTATTTTTCAGATTTTTTTGAAATTAACGACCAAGAATGGGACGTTATTTTAATTTTAAATAAAATAAAAATCAAAAAAATTTGGAAATAACGACATTTTTTAGGGCGTCAATTTCAATTTGAATTTTTTAATATTATTTTTTAACCCTCTTCCAGAGGTGATTTGATGACATTTAGGGTGTCAGAAAAATACGAAAAAATAGTCATTGGAATCAGCACAGTTAGATGCACCTCCACCTAAAAAATGGGAAAATAATATTGAGAAATAAAAAATGACCCTGTTTTGAATATTTTGAATTAACAACCTTGATTCGGACGTCATTTAAATTGACGCCCGAATCAACAGTCGTCCATTCTATTTTGGCTGATTTTTCATCATGATTAACGCCCCTTGGTAGGGCGCGTTTTTAATTAACGCCTTTAGTTCAGGCATCTTTCAATTTTCAAATATAGGGAGGTTTTTATTTCTAAAAATTGAATCTGGAATTGA
The DNA here is from genome assembly GCA_022559845.1 of Amorphophallus konjac. Taxonomy (NCBI): domain Eukaryota; kingdom Viridiplantae; phylum Streptophyta; class Magnoliopsida; order Alismatales; family Araceae; genus Amorphophallus; species Amorphophallus konjac. The sequence continues at coordinate 199,344,615 of CM040123.1, forward strand.
CGCCTTCTGGCCAGGCGTGTTTTGAATTAATGCCCTCGTGAGGGTCGTCAATTTCAGAATTGACCCCCTGAGCTGGGTCGTCTTTAACTTCAGAATCCTGTTCGAACGCCTCCTTTCCTGCAGAGAGTCCCTTCCCTATTTGATCACTTCGTTGATAAGGGAATTGGAGTCCTTGCTTCCTATGGCTATTGCTTGATCTGATCCTTTCCAAATCTGTTTCTGAACTCTTTAAATAGGGCTCTGTGGCTCTGTTCGAAGTTCCGGATTCTGGTTCCAGTTTTTTTTGGTTTTTCTTTCTTCTTCTTCTCTTACAGGACGCTGCTGCTGCTTCTTGGCAAAGGAGGAAGTTCCCTGCGTTTATTGTTCTCATCCGATCGAAGGAGTCTCCCTCCTCGTCGAGCATCTAAGCCGAGAAGCACAGGCTCTTCTATCTGTCGAATTCTTCTTTCTTTTATTTGCATGCATGCATATACATTCATCATATTCATCTCTCTGTTAATATCTCTTTATTCTCAACCACGTTGAGAACCTCCAACAGTGCAATCGCGTTGCACACTTCTTATTATTCTTTGCACATCATTCATCATATATTCTCCCATACCCTTTTGCATAGGGGTTTAAGGGCCAACACCCACAAGGTGTGTTCTTATACATGATTTTCATGCTCATCTTTATCGTGAATTTGATGCTACACTCACCTTGATTCTAATCTATATTCTTTTATTGGTGTTTGTTAATTTTGCAAGGGTAATCAATCAAGAAGAATTCTCTTCATCGGCCGGCCGATCAGAAGAGAAAGGTGCACTCACAATCTCCCCCGCATCCTTTTAAGGTGTTTTTCGCGATCCATCCCTTAATTATTATTGTTTATATCCTTTGAGGCCCTCGCGTCTCTGGTGATCACTCTCCTTTTTAGCACCTCGTGCTTGCATGCTTATTTTATTATTTTTATTCTTTTAATTGTTCTAAGTGGATTTATCACGATCTACAAATTGGCGATCACGGTGGGACACCTTTTATTTTTCTTTTGATTACCCTTTCCCCTTGGGCACCCACGTGTGCCATCTCCCCATTTGCACCCACGGTGCGTCTCCCTTTATGCTCCACGTAGCACACTCCCTTAAGTGATTGGTTGGTTTGATAGATTTTTAGAAATTCCATTTATATATTTTAAAAAAAAATGATGAGCATGCTATATTCCTTTTGGTGGTCGATTGCCATGATTTTATTGTGATTGTGAGTGTCTTTGTCTCCTTTCATATTGGTATTTAACTCTATTTCTGGGGATAGAAGAATTGGCGCCCCTTTCAGAGGCGTGTTTCTAGTGAGTAACGCCTTCACTCAGGGCGTGTTTTCCTATTTAACGTCTTCTGCCAGGGTGTGCCTTTTGTCCCGTGCAGAATTGACGCCCAACATTCTGGGCGCCTCTTGTTTATTAAGTGCCCTGGCAGAGGCGCCTTTTACAGAATTGACGCTGCACTCCGGGGCGTCTCTTTCCTGTGTGTCGCAGTGACTGATCGGTTGCTCTTCTGCTAACATTCATCTGTTTATTACATCCATCTGTTGCATATAGGATTCTGCATTCATCATTTGCTTTTGGTTGAGAGACCTTCTCACATTATTAGGATCCACACCCCCTCTTGGTGAAGGAAGGACCCTCCATTGAGCATTCCGTCTCTTTGGACCGGAAATTCCTAAACCAAGCCTCCATAAGTCTCCGCACCCGTGGATTCCCTCACGGACGCCGGGCAGGTTGTACCCTTTGAAGTACCGGGTTTAGTTGGCCTATACGTGGTGAGAGAGTGTTCCTAGTTGGCACCGGAGTTAAACCACATTTGAAACTAGGTTCACCCCTTGAGTGATTATATCAATTTGCATAAAATCACTCTAATTCACCAAGGATCAAACAAAGAAATCAAGGGTAACCATTCCAACTTGTGTGCTTCTTTGCAAATTATTTTGCTTAAACTTTGATTGTATAATGGCTTACCTTGATAGACAAAGTAACATGTTTAATCTTAAATGCATTAATGAGGATGCACAACCTAGCACATCTTGCAATCCTCAGTCTCAACATGTTCAACATCATTCTCACCATATTTTCAAAGGACCACGCCCTCATTCTTATGGTGTTGCCCGACCCATGGGCAATGTCCGATCTCATGGTCCCTCGTCTCAATCGCGAGCCACTACTCCTACGGGACCGTCTCCTCCCAACAATGAGAAGGTCTCCCAAATCTTACATGCATTAGATCATCTCACCCCCCAACAAATCTAAGCCCTTAAGGCCGTTGTTGAGGGTGCATCTCATTCCTCTCATCCTCCTTCCAATCCTACGCGGGTGGCCCATCACCCACTTCACTCTTCTATTCACAATCCTACGCGCGTGGCCCATCACCCATCTCCTCCTATTCACACTTCTCCTCGGGTGATCCAATACCCGCCTCCTTCTATTCCTCCTCCACCACGGCCCCAAGGCCCATTTATTCCTTACAATCCGGCCCATCCGGGTTCTTCTATGGGTCATCCCAATCCCATTCCACGGCCTCTTTATGCGGCCCCTCCTTCAAGGCCTTGCCAACCCTCTGTTGCTCAAGTCACACCTCTCCAACGAACCCTTCTCGGCAAAGTCACTTTGTTGGAGGAACAATTAAAAAGGGTTACGAGCCCACGGCCCGTTCCTTCTACTCCAGTCAATTCCCTCCACGCCGCTCTGAAAGACATTACAAAGATGGAGAAAGATTGGAAGGATAGGAGAGACGACTACGGCATCGACAGTGCGAGCAAGCAAGAGCCGACGGGTTTCAACGTTCAAGTGGACGCCATCCATCCTCCACCCATTCACCCAGTTCACACATATGGCCCTCCACCTACACAATACCATTATATTCCACCACCCACATACATGCCTCCACTATGGTGCCCACTTGAACTAGCTGATGAAGAACCGGCGATTGAAGAATTTGAGGCGGTATACAACGAAGCTCCTCAAGAAGCACCCCTTCCGAGTTTCCTTCGCTTCCCTCTCCCTCCATTACCACTTGATGAACCCCTTGCTCAGGACGAAGCCACAGTCCCCGATCCAACCCCCATTTATGAGACCTCTTGGTGTTACGATGATGGGTCGACATTCCAATCACCCACACCGCCACGCCATGAGTCACATTCTATCCCTAACACCGCTCGCCCCATCCGGCATTCTCAACACACTAAACCTTCTTCGCTCACCCCTCCCGTAACCACAGCAATAGTCTCCATCCCATCGGCCTCCACCGAGCCTCCATCACCCTCCACTACGCCGGCTTCCGCCAAGCCTTCCATTACACCTCCTCTTTGTCCACCACCTCAGCCGTCCACTATGCCTATAACCCCTATTCCACTACTTTACCCTTCACCCTTACCCGTGGCTAGTCCTGAGCAAGATCCACCCTTTTTTGCAATCGAGCCAATCCCGACTGCTTCCGAGCAAAGGGAGATGCTTGACGTGTTCGAACCTTCGTTTTCACCCACCCTTCCTCCAACACCTTCCATTATATCTCCACCATCCATGGAACCTTCCGCCTCCACTTCACATCTCTCTACCACTCAGAATGGGGGGCTTTCATCAAGTACTTGTGCCGAAGATGATCAAGAGTCGGGCAAGAAGGATTTGGCCATGACCACGCTATTCAAGATGCAAGAGTTTGTATGCCGGGTGCCGATCCGAGTTGTTGTGCCAAGCATGGTCGAAGAGGCCAAGTTCCCATCACTGCTCACTTTAATGCCGTGTAAGTTTGTGCCCAAGGAGCGGGCATGGCACCCCTTGCTCCAACTTTCAAATCTTGAGCCTTTTCTTCCATACAAGGGGCGAATGCCTATTCTATTCAACATTCTTTATATGCCACAATCCTTGGGCAACACGATGCTTCCTATCCCAACTGTTCAACTCTCTCACACTATTACTTTTTACTCTCCAAGGGAGTTGTCATTCACTATTGAAGCTTCATCATGGGCTCTTGCTTTATCCATTGGGCCAATTGGCTATACACTTTCACTACCATGGAGGGGCGGTTATCTTGGTGCCAAAGGGCTGTCCACTATTCTACCCACCTTCCATTCAACGGCACCCACATTCTTGTCTATCACAATTTCTTCATGGGCCACTCCAAGGGTAAGGAGGGGGATCTCATCCTCTCGCCCTTCATGTTCTTCATATTCTTTGCATCTCATGCACTCTGTTACATCCATGCATTCATCGCATCTGTTGCATTGCATTTGCATACATTTGCACTTTTTCTTTCCCGGGTTTCCGGACCCGTATCCTCCCCGCCATCCGGAACCTCCGGATATTCCGCATTTTCCATCATCTTCATCCTCTTCCAACCCACTCTCCCTGGGGCATCGCGTCCCCTTTCTTGCTATTTCCTGGAGCCTCCAGGTATTTTATCCCTCCTCTTAGGGCATGACGCCCCTTCTGATTCCACTATTTCGGAACCTCCAGATCTTTCTCTTCCCTCCCGGCATCGCGTCCCTGGGCAGTTTCCTCCTCCGGAACCTCTGGATCTTTCACCCCTCTCTTTATCCCTTGGGCATCGCGCCCCTTTCCGTCTTCTTCCTCCGGAACCTCTGGATCTTTCTCTTCTCCTTGAGCATCGCGTCCCATGGTACCTTCCCCCTCTAGAACCGCCGGACTCTCTTTCCTTCCTCCCAGGGCATCGCGCCCTTTCTGATTCTCTTCCTCCGGAACCTCCGGATTCTCCATCTTATTTTCTCTATCTTCTTTCGGGGCATCCCGACCCTTCTGATTCCATTCCTCCGGAACCTCCGGACCCTCCATCTTTCTTCCGATTCATCTTTCTACTCTTCCAGGACATCACATCCTTCATTTTCTTCTTCCTTTTCCATCATCTTTTTCCCTATTTCTTCCCAGGGCACCGCGTCCCTAGATATTTTATCCCTCCGGAGCCCCCGGATTCCTCCTATCAGGATTCTCCTCCACAACCTCCGGACCCTCCGGATCTGTCTCTGTCCATCTATCAATTTCTTCTTCCGATTCCCCCTAATCCTGAGTCCGACCCAACTTCTTCCACATCCACTGCCTTGGGCATCTGCCCATTCTCTCACTGCTTTCGAGGCTTTAGTCCTCACTCCTCCTTCTAATTCTTCGCTTCTTCTGTAGACCTTTCATGTGATCAGGGTCTCCGCACCTTAGTGAGGGAGTTCTAGCCCTCCTCTCTTCCTTTTTTTCCTTATTCGTCTGAGTCTGGTCTTGGCACTACTCCTTCTTGTTAAGCCACTTTCAAACCCTTTGCTTCCAATCCTTTTGACTGCCAAAGAGGACTATCTCACGATGATCAACCTCGCATCTGACAGCTGCTTCTACAAAGGTTGCAAGGTAACATATTGGCGTAAGTATGCATTATTATGATATCATTATCTCACGCATGATTTTCAAAGTGAAGTGCTTCTTAACATGATTAAGAGTGATATTTTAAGCCTTTATCCTAGGAATTCATCTGTATTGAATTTCATCTTAAAAAAAAAACTGAAAGAGTCTTTAGGCTTGCTCTGTAGCACCTTTGGTTAATAAAAAATCCACGCTGGGAATTCAACGTTCTCTCCCTGCTTGTTAAGAGTAACCTTCAGCTGGGCATTCCACACACTTCACGGCGTCCTTAGCCGGCTCCTTTAGTTAAACACCGTCCCTACTTTGGCCATGCCATGAGTATATCTGAAAGTCTTTTCTCTTCTTTACTCGGCCGAATGCAGGGGCAAGAGGTTGACGGATGAGGTGACCCACCCTAGGTAATCCCCAATACGAGAGGAGTCTCAAATAGGGGCAGTCTTGACCCAAAATCAATATGAGTTTTCATATGAATTTTCATGATATACATCTCGCCAAAAGGGCTATTATGAAAATCAAGTCAAAATTTTGATAAAAGTAAAATTGTGAATTATGGCATGTCAAGAGTGGCAAAGTCCCCGCAGGGAAAATCCTGGTCGTATGCATGTCAAGGGTCTAAAAATCAAAGGCACAAAGCCCCGGCACAACAGACTACCTCTTTGAGGGGAAACACCTTGGAAGGAATTCAAGTCCCGACATCTCCCATCCTGCATAAAGCTTATCCTCAATTATTCTTCTCTTCTCCCTCTAAGACCGAATGTTTCTCGGGTATGGCCTTGGTAGGAGCACCGTTAATCAAGGGCAGTCAGTTATAGGGCGCCACCCTTCAATGCACGCTCGGCTTTGGGTAATTTTAGCAAAAGGGGAAGGAACAAGGACCCCTAGCCAGTGGTTCAAAAACTCCCTTTGATGCTGCATTAACAATGTCTAAACCAAAAACAAAAAAAATCAAAAGGGAAAAAAACAAAAAAAAAACTTGAATATTTCCTAAGTCAAAATCCAAAAAAAAAATTGAATATTTTCTAAGCCAAAATCCAAAAAAAATTCAATATTTCCTGATCAAAATCCAACAAAAATTGAATATTTTCAAAATTCATAATAAAAATTCAAATATTTTTCAAAATCCACATAAAAATTCAAATATTTTCAAAACTCATAAAAATTTACATATTTCAAAATTCAAAAATTACATTGTATTTTTCTGATAGTGCTTTTGCAGGAACGACAACTTTGCAAGGACCAAGAGCACGGGATGAGTCCTCTCCATTCATTGCCATCTATCTTTTGATTCTTCCCATGTTCACAATTGATCACATCTTCATAATTTTCTACGCATTACTCCGATTATTCATCTCCAAATTTTTTTTTATCAAATCTTGCTGATCACTCCGCCGATGGGCATTATCAGATCTTGATCATTCAACTCCAAATCTTGATTAGCCAAGTTGTCATCCTCATGACAAACGACAAATAATGATGCTATGCTATCTATGCTTTAATGATGCTATCTATGTTATTCATGCCTTTCACGCTGTGCACACTTGAATGCTATTCATGATATGATACATACATGCTATTGATGCTTTGATTCATGCTATGCTTGCTATGCTTAAATGCCTTACTCATTGCTTGTTATCTTTTATATCTTGGCTGATGAATCTTTGAGCGCAGGAAGAAGCTCTTGGTCCCACCGACTGGGCATCATCATCCAAGCCCCACGGTGCTTGCACCTCATTTCTCAGTTCCCCCATGCTCATTGCTATCACCATCCCCCCTGTATGCATTCTACTATATGTTACATACGCCACTAGATTATATCAAGGACCTTGTGACTTTGGTAAATCTGAGATTTGAGTTCCCCTTCATCAAAAATAATGATGATTCCAGAGGAGTCTTAGTCACACGGATAGGCCGTTGAGCCGTCCAAGACTGGGGACGATGGTTCCCTTTTACGAGTTGATGCGTGGATAAACGGGCTTCGGCTTAGTATCGGCTCGCAGAATGAAGTTTCTTGACCCAATCTTGACAGTTTAACAATATTATCCTTGATTATCTTATATTTTCATTTGTTTTAATTTTTCCTTTTAAACCCAGCATGCATTCATATAGGAGTTTGAAACAATGTTTAGAAAATCATTCTGATAAGCTGATTTGGAGAGTCAAATTGATCTTAATCATTCTAGATATGAGATATTAATTGCTGAATGGAATCCTCAGTTCGTTTTGTCGCTATTTTACGTCATTTTCTCGAAAGCTCCTTGTTTGGATTTCTATCGTCTTGTTTTAATCCTTTTCCTTTGATCCACCTTGGCTGCAGCACGTCCACATTGGCTGGTAACCGCTCCCCAATGGTGAAACCTATATGTTTGTGACCTGGGGTACTTCCACCGCGCTGGAAGTTGATCATTCTCCTACGTGCCCGCGTGCACACTCTCTCTTTTATCCAAACATCGTTGATTTCATTGAATTTCTCGAGATTGCTTCATCTCGAGCTTTTGATTTCATTTTCATCAAGTGATGTTGATTGCGTGTCTCATCACACCTTGGCATCTACTTTTCAGTTCGCTCTGCTCCCTTCCAAAGCAGACGCCAAGGCGGGGCAGCTGTAGACACGCCAAAATTGACGTTACTGAGAGTACATCTCATGTTACCTTGTAATGCCCCAATTTGACCCTCAAATCAATTTTATTTGAGTGGTTTTTCTCACTTTTCTTGAATTTCTTCCTTTTCCCTCCCTTTTCTTATTTTTCCCTATTTTTATAGATTTTCTGGCATTTTTCTTTATTTTTAGATATTTTTCCGAATTAACGACTTGAAGAGGGGCGTCATTTCATTTTTAGGAAAATTAAAATAAAATAAAAGAAAATTGACGGCACTTTCATCAGGCGTCAATTGCACTCAAATTCCTATTTTTCTGAATTTTTCCGAGCATTTTTCAGATTTTTTTGGAATTAACGACCAAGAATGGGACGTTATATTAAATTTAAATAAAATAAAAATCAAAAAAATTGGAAATAACGACATTTTTGAGGGCGTCAATTTCAATTTGAATTTTTTTAATATTATTTTTCAACCCTCTTCCAGAGGTGATTTGGTGACCTTCAGGGTGTCAGAAAAATACGAAAAAATAGTCATTGGAATCAACACAGTTAGATGCTCCTCCACCTAAAAAATGGGAAAACAATATTGAGAAATGAAAAATGACCCTGTTTTGAATATTTTGAATTAACAACCTTGATTCGGACGTCATTTAAATTGACGCCCGAATCAACAGTCGTCCATTCTATTTTGGCTGATTTTTTATCTTGATTAACGCCCCTTGGTAGGGCGCATTTTTAATTAACGCCTTTAGTTCAGGCGTCTTTCAATTTTCAAATACAGGGAGGTTTTTATTTCTAAAAATTGAATCTGGAATTGACGCCTTCTGGCCAGGCGTGTTTTGAATTAATGCCCTCGTGAGGGTCGTCAATTTCAGAATTGACGCCCTGAGCTGGGTCGTCTTTAACTTCAGAATCCTGTTCGAACGCCTCCTTTCCTACAGAGAGTCCCTTCCCTATTTGATCACTTCGTTGATAAGGGAATTGGAGTCCTTGCTTCCTATGGCTATTGCTTGATCTAATCCTTTCCAAATCTGTTTCTGAACTCTTTAAATAGGGCTCTGTGGCTCTGTTCGAAGTTCCGGATTCTGGTTCCAGTTTTTTTTTGGTTTTTCTTTCTTCTTCTTCTCTTACAGGACGCTGCTGCTGCTTCTTGACAAAGGAGGAAGTTCCCTGCGTTTATTGTTCTCATCTGATCGAAGGAGTCTCCCTCCTCGTCGAGCATATAAGCCGAGAAGCACATGCTCTTCTATCTGTCGAATTCTTCTTTCTTTTATTTGCATGCATGCATATACATTCATCATATTCATCTCTCTGTTAATATCTCTTTATTCTCAACCACGTTGAGAACCTCCAACAGTGCAATCGCGTTGCACACTTCTTATTATTCTTTGCACATCATTCATCATATATTCTCCCACACCCTTTTGCATAGGGGTTTAAGGGCCAACACCCACAAGGTGTGTTCTTATACATGATTTTCATGCTCATCTTTATTGTGAATTTGATGCTACACTCACCTTGATTCTAATCCATATTCTTTTATTGGTGTTTGTTGATTTTGCAAGGGTAATCAATCAAGAAGAACTCTCTTCATCGGCCGGCCGATCAGAAGAGAAAGGTGCACTCACAATCTCCCCCGCATCCTTTTAAGGTATTTTTCGCGATCCCTCCCTTAATTATTATTGTTTATATCCTTTGAGGCCCTCGCGTCTCTAGCGATCACTCTCCTTATTAGCATCTCGTGCTTGCATGCTTATTTTATTATTTTTATTCTTTTAATTGTTCTAAGTGGATTTATCACGATCTACAAATTGGCGATCACGGTGGGACACCTTTTATTTTTCTTTTGATTACCCTTTCCCCTTGGGCACCCACGTGTGCCATCTCCCCATTTGCACCCACGGTGCGTCTCCCTTTGTGCTCCACGTAGCACACTCCCTTAAGTGATTGGTTGGTTTGATAGATTTTTAGAAATTCTTTTTATATATTTAAAAAACAATGATGAGCATGCTATATTCCTTTTGGTGGTCGATTGCCATGATTTTATTGTGATTGTGAGTGTCTTTGTCTCCTTTCATATTGGTATTTAACTCTGTTTCTGGGGACAGAAGAATTGGCGCCCCTTTCAGAGGCGTGTTTCTAGTGAGTAATGCCTTCACTCAGGGCGTGTTTTCCTATTTAACGTCTTCTGCCAGGGTGTTCCTTTTGTCCCGTGCAGAATTGACGCCCAACATTCTGGGCGCCTCTTGTTTATTAAGCGCCCCTGGCAGAGGCGCCTTTTACAGAATTGACGCCGCACTCCGGGGCGTCTCTTTCCTGTGTGTCGCAGTGACTGATCGGTTGCTCTTCTGCTTACATTCATCTGTTTATTACATCCATCTGTTGCATATAGGATTCTGCATTCATCATTTGCTTTTGGTTGAAAGACCTTCTCACATTATTAGGATCCACACCCCCTCTTGGTGAAGGAAGGACCCTCCATTGAGCATTCCATCTCTTTGGACCGGAAATTCCTAAACCAAGCCTCCGTAAGTCCCCGCACCCGTGGATTCCCTCACGGACGCCGGGCAGGTTGTACCCTTTGAAGTACCGGGTTTAGTTGACCTATACGTGGTGAGAGAGTGTTCCTAGTTGGCACCGGAGTTAAACCACATTTGAAACTAGGTTCACCCCTTGAGTGATTATATCAATTTGCATAAAATCACTCTAATTCACCAAGAATCAAACAAAGAAATCAAGGGTAACCATTCCAACTTGTGTGCTTCTTTGCAAATTATTTTGCTTAAACTTTGATTGTATAATGGCTTACCTTGATAGACAAAGTAACATGTTTAATCTTAAATGCATTAATGAGGATGCACAACCTAGCACATCTTGCAATCCTCAGTCTCAACATGTTCAACATCATTCTCACCATATTTTCAAAGGACCACGCCCTCATTCTTATGGTGTTGCCCGACCCATGGGCAATGTCCGATCTCATGGTCCCTCGCCTCAATCACGAGCCACTACTCCTACGGGACCGTCTCCTCCCAACAATGAGAAGGTCTCCCAAATCTTGCATGCATTAGATCATCTCACCCCCCAACAAATCCAAGCCCTTAAGGCCGTTGTTGAGGGTGCATCTCATTCCTCTCATCCTCCTTCCAATCCTACGCGGGTGGCCCATCACCCACTTCCCTCTTCTATTCACAATCCTACGCGGGTGGCCCATCACCCATCTCCTCCTATTCACACTTCTCCTCGGGTGATCCAATACCCGCCTCCTTTTATTCCTCCTCCACCACGGCCCCAAGGCCCATTTATTCCTTGCAATCCGGCCCATCCGGGTTCTTCTATGGGTCATCCCAATCCCATTCCACGGCCTCTTTATGCGGCCCCTCCTTCAAGGCCCTGCCAACCCTCTGTTGCTCAAGTCACACCTCTCCAACGAACCCTTCTCGGCAAAGTCACTTTGTTGGAGGAACAATTAAAAAGGGTTACGAGCCCACGGCCCGTTCCTTCTACTCTAGTCAATTCCCTCCACGCCGCTCTGAATGACATTACAAAGATGGAGAAAGATTGGAAGGATAGGAGAGACGACTACGGCATCGACAGTGCGAGCAAGCAAGAGCCGGCGGGTTTCAACGTTCAAGTGGACGCCATCCATCCTCCACCCATTCACCCAGTTCACACATATGGCCCTCCACCTCCACGTACACAATACCATTATATTCCACCACCCACATACATGCCTCCACTATATAGAAGAGCGCCAATTTTGGGTGGGAACATGTTTCCCACATGCCGGTCTCCCGCGAGCCTATATATAGAGGCCAGATTGATGGAAGATATATATAGAAGACAAAGAGAAAATAGAGCAGCAGGTCTACAGAGAGAGAGAGGGAAGAGCCGCCAGAGAAGAAGTTGTTGTGAAGAGTGAGTCAGAAGTCTGAAATGAGAAGTAGATAGACAGAAGAGAAGAGAATTGAGAGAGTAGCAGAGAGAGAAAAAGAAAAGAGAGAGATAGTGATCAGAGGTGAAGAGAAGTTCAGAGCGAGGAAGAAGATAAGAGAAAGAGTGATAGAGGCAAAGGTGCAGGGGTTGAAGAGTTCGTGAGTGTGAAGTGAGAAGTAGGTTCAAGAGATCTGAAGATCTGTTTCCACTGTGTCCTTTGGATCAGATCCAAGGCACAGCGCTCCTGCGTGAGCATTTCGATTTGCTTTTACTGTCAGCTTTTTGATGCTGAACTGCTTGGTTTCTTATTTTCATTCTTCATACTTCTTTTAAAGTTGTATATCAGCAGAGGCTAAGCTGTAAGGCCCAGCGGATCAAGCTGTTAGGCAAAGGTGGCTAAGCTGTAATGCCCAGCTATGGCGAAGCTGTATTGCCCAGCAGTCAAGCTGTCAGTCAGCGGTTAAGCAAGCTGTGAAGCTCAGCTGTTGTTGGCAAGTTGTGAGGCCCATCCGTTCAAGCTGTTTGGCAGCGGAATCCACACTCTGGTTGGAGTGTGGGGTGGATTTAGGTCCTGAGGAGTGAACCACCTAAAAAGATCTTGTGTACTGTGGTTTGCTTTCCAATTTGTCAACTGTTAGATGTATGCTAGGTGCATTCCTATCTACGGTTCTGACTAAATGGATTTAGTGTACACGCATGCTTGATTTGGTTCTGTCAATAGTATAGACTTGCTTAGGAGTCCGCACTTTTGTAGTTCATTTGTTCGATTAAGTGCATCTTTGGTTTTCATATTCTTCAGAGCTTAATTACTTTTAATTCCGCATAAGTTTAAAGTCTTTAGTTTAAGTTTTAAATCGATCAAGCTTTTAGAAGGGGATTCATTCACCCCCCCACTAAATCCGGTTTGCACCATCTTATAGACTCAACAATTGGTATCAGAGCAGGTTACTGTCTCATCGGATCCAACGATCCGCAATAGATCCTGTAGCTTCTTCGGTGCATTTCTGGGCGTGCTTGGTGTATTGCATTGATTTGTTTGTCGATTATATCCATGGCCTGTCCACCAGTTTTTGATGGTACTAATTTCAACCTGTGGTTTAACAACTTGCGTATGTTTGTTAAGTCTGTTAACAAAGATATGTGGACGCTAATTTCACATGGTCCACATATATTATCAAAAATTAAGTCCAAATGGACTGACATTCATAGATCTATGGGTGGTAAAAATAACAAGGCTCTGGAATTGATGAAATCAGCTACTGACAAGGCTTTGCACCCTTGTTTCCATGATTGCAGGTCTGCTAAGGACATATTGGACAAGTTGAAGCTAGCCCACAAGCGAGGGCAGGACATCTGCATGATGGCCGATGGCAGTAATCAGAGTAGCAGCCAAAATGAAGAAGAGGACGACGATCAGGTAAACCCCTTTGAGAACTTCACACTAGAAGATTGGCAGAATGCATATGCTGATTTGTTAGAAACTCACGAAAAATTAAGAAAACAACACAAAAAATTGAAAAAGAAAATTGATCAAAGTAGTTCAGATTTTTAGTGTGAAAACTGTTTGAAAATAAAACAATCTTATGATGAATACTTGCCTGATATCCATATGTATAAGAAGCAGATAAGTTTGCTGAAAAAATGAAAATCAAGGATTAGTTGATAAAATTTCTGAACTAGAAGAGAAACTGAGCTCATTTAATGATAATAAGATTAGTTCTAATGTTTCTTGTGAAAACTGTCTGAAACTGAAACAATCATTTGATGAATGTTTATCTAATGGTCATGCATACAAGAAACAATTATGTTCATTAAAAGATGAGAACTAAGACTTAATCTGAAACTTTCTGAACTGGAAGAAAAACTGAGCTCAAGTAATGATGATCATGTGTTGATCAATGAACTAGTTCAGAATGAAGAATTAATAAAAGAAAATGAAGGACTGAAGCAGTTGAACACTGCTATATCTGAAAGGCTTCTCATATTGGAAAAAGGAAAAACCGTATGTACAGACGAATCTAAAAAAGTAGATGAGTTTAAAAAGGAAATCGAAGAATACAAAACTGCTAACAAAGTATTGAATGAAGCTGTTAATTACAGTGAACAAGAGATTGCAAGTTATGAAATATATATTGCATCTCTAGAAAATGAGATTCAGGATTTAAAAAACTCCTTGTCTAAATTTGTTGATGGACAAGAAAATTTGGATAAGCTGCTAGGGGTCAAGGTCAACTTCAAAAAAGAAGGACTAGGCTACAAGCCGATTAATAAGAAATGCTTTGAAAATAAACTGATGACATCTTTTGTAAAAGCATAAAATGTAGGCACCACATCCCAAGTGAGAAAGTCCGAAAATCAGAAAATGCTAGAACAAAAGAAAATTCAAAAATAGAATAACAAACCTCAGAAACATCCTGAAAATCTGAAAACTCAAAAATAGAAATTCAATAATGAGAAAAACCATGTTTCAAAGAAATCCAATGGTTCTTGTCATTATTTTGAGAAGTATGGACATCATATGCATAATCTCTTTGTAATGAAGAAAGATGACTTGAATAGTGATAGAATTCATGCTAGGAATTCTCATGCTAAGAAATCCTCTTCTGTTCAGAACAAAAAGCTTCAATATTTTTACTGTCATAGAATTGGTCATATTATGCATGAATGTAGACTAATGAAGTAAGATGATATGAATGCTAAGAAGTCTCATGCTAGAAATCATGCATATTTGAATAAGAAAGTTCACTGTTTTAATTGTGAAAAGTAGGTCACATTGAGGCTCAATGTTGGCATGTTCAGGGAAAGAAACTTGAATCTAAATTTGATAAATTCCCTGTGAACAAAATTTATTCTGGCAGAAATAAATTTGTGCCTAAGGAAAGATACTTTGGATGTTTTGATTATGGAAAACCTGGCCACTGAGCTTCTAAATGCTGGTTGACAGGTTATGGAAAATAAAACGTCCAAGTAAATAACAGAAATTTTCATGTTAATGCACAAAGATTCCATGCTTATAATAATGTGCATAAAAAGAATTTAAGATTTGTTATTTCATGTCATTATTATGGTCAGTTAGGACATTCTATGTCCAACTATTTTATGATGAAGTCTGATGATCTACATGCTCAGAGATTATGGAGAGCATCCTTCAATAATGCTACTAACTTTACAGGACCCTAGGAAACTTGGGTACCTAAACATGCAAAATGAGAAACTGTTTTGCAGGTGTGCCTTAGGACTGAAGAATAAAAAGGGGTAAATAAACCAAGGCACCCAAGTTGGTAAAACCCCATTCTTGTACTCTTCAGGTAATATTTGCATTCTTCACATTTGTTCAGTTAAAATCCTTAGGAATCTGTTTTAAACTACATATCATGTTAAATATAATTAGTCAAAATTTTCATGCATACATATTCTTATTTGCTTTGACATTTGCATTGCGCTACATGAGTCTATTAGTTCATATATTGAGTTGTGGGTGCACATATTTATTGAAGACATGTTGAATTCATTTCTCATATGTATGGATTAATATTTTGACACTTGATTGTGCACGTAGGGAAGTTTAGAAACTCATGAGCATAGTCTGCATATTTGTACATATGTGAAAATGAAATAGAATTGGATATTCTTTCACTGAAAATCAAAATTGTCTATACTTGATGTTTACATATGCCAATTGCATTTGCTTGATATTTGTCATAATACATTAACTGAAAATCTATTACATCCATTTTTTTATGCATACATATGTGCTCGATAAATTGTCATCAATATTTAGATGCATAAAGGACTGCATTGGCACTTCATTCACATGTATGACCATTATGGTATATCAAATGGTAAGTTACTAAAGGACAGATGTAATATGTCTGGAAGTTCTTACTATGTGTGAGGTGGTCTTTAGACCAAGTCCTCTGTCTAGTACCATAGGTCAAAATTGCACCTAGGGCAGTCTAAGACATTCATGTAAGTAATTCATTCTGTGACCATTGCATAGCTGTTTCCAGCATTGACTTCATTGCACATAAAGTTCACTTTGAATTCAGTCATTCAGTGCATAAAGTCAAGGGGAGTCTGTCAAAGAAAATTTTGCAATTCATGCATATTTTGGTTAGATTAAGTCCCATGCATGGTCTTCATGTCACACATGATTGGTTAATGCATTTAGTTAAGGAAGGTTAATGCATTTGCACACATATAGTTAAATGCATAACATCCACATTGAAAAGTCCAAAAAATTGGTATCATGAATACACTCAGGGGGAGCATATGTAGGCTTCTGAAAATGGATGGTTGGATTTTTGTTTACTCTCTACTTAGTTCAGTCGACCAAAGAGCTAACCTGGGTCAACCGATACTCCCATCTTCATCTTGAGCTAATCTTTCTCATCATTCATGAATCTACTTACCTGTATTTGCTGAGGGGGAGCTACCTTGAAAGATTCCTGTGCTTTCTTTTAATAACTAGACAGTATATAAAAAGGTCTAGCAGGAAAGATAGGTCAGGTCTATCTGGAAGGTTAACCCTTGCGTGAGTAGATCCTTGGATCCAACCTCTGCCAAGTACTGTTTCTAGTTGTGATTCTGTTTATCAGCTCACCTTGCAATTCACATGTTTGTGACTGACGTTTTCTGTCACTTATGTTTCAAGCTGGTATGTCTGAATCTTCTTGTTGCTAAACTTTGAACATTTGTTATGCTCTCAGGTCATTGATCTCAAATAATTCTCATACCCTCTAAATCATTGACCTAAATTACTGCACTTCTTAATAATTTTGATCAGAAGTGTCGACACCATGAGTCGACATTATTTTGGAAATGGTATGTTTTATGGAGTTTGTGAGTAGATGTCGACACAAAGAGTCGACACCTTCATTGATGTATGTCTCATCATGTTCCTGTCTTGATTGGTGAACTGAAGTCTTCACTATTTCATAACTTCAATTCAGTGACTATCTCTCTGAAATTGTCTGCTCTTGCTCTCTTGATCATCATTGTCTTACCTCTAAGGTTGCAAGTTTCTAATCAATGATGGTCATTTACTTGGAATTCTTGCCATATTCTTGAACTTGTCTGAAAACACTGTATATCTGATAAATCTTGAACACCTTTGTCTTAATTCAGATAGAATGTTTACAAGATCCTATCTTATGTTTGAACTTCAAGTCCCTTGCACATGGTGCATATTCATGCTATTGCCTCTATTGATAAATTGATTGTTTCTTTAACCATTCTTTCATATCTCTGAATTTCAGAAATATCTCAATCTATGTACCTTGCTCATAAATATGAAAAATTAATTCAATGAGGAATCTTCTATTATACAGATTTATGAATGTCTGAAAGATCAGATTGGTTTAAACTTAATGTATTCATTAAGGTTGGTTATAAATGCCTTGAAAATATCTGAATGAACTTTAATAAATCTTAACCAACTGTTTTATGTTAAATCTTGTCAAATCTGCTGAAATCTGAAAAGGTTGAAATCATGACTTTATTTGGTTGAAATACATGAAATCTGTATTGTTTTTAAACATCTGACTTTTCTAAAAATTTCTAAGGGAAAAATCTTGTAAGAGCAATGACTTTGGTCACTAAGAAACACCTGTCCAAAGGGCTGTGTCATGAGGTGCCTTAGTTAACTCTGCTTAAAAAATGATAAAAAAAAGGCAGCGCAATGGCTGGCACACCGAGAAACATATCTCACTCATCAAAGAAATGAGATGAGGAATGTCATGAGGTGAAAAGTTAACTTTGTTTATTTTAAATCATGACTGTTAATCACACTAAGTACTTATGGATATTGGCATCTAAACAACGTATATCCTTTAGCTACAAGGTGTGATATTGGCTCGTAAGATTTGATAGCAAAAAACTATCTGATTAATTAAATGAAAAATCTGAAAATGAATGCAAAGGATAAATTGCTATAACTCTAGACAAATTCAAATGGTTTCATGACTGTTTAACCTCAATACTTATGATTGTAATTCCCAAAGAAGTCATTGAAATTGAATAAGTAAGATAGAAGGAGGTTAATCAAGATGTTAATATGAGGATTTGGTTCATTTTTATTAAATCTTGATTTCAGATATGAGTACAAAACGTTATTGTCAAACCATGTATACATCATCCTTAAACCATGCAGTTTAATAAAGTTCATTCATACACCCTTATAATGGGAGATTCTGAAAAATTTCTACATTTGGACTTATGAAATTGGTATATTCTTTGAAAATCTTATTAAATTTCTCATACGATTGACGCTCATTTGATCATCCTGTGGTTAGTTTGTATTTACTGATTAAAATTCAAAACTCAGATTATGCACACTGCTCTTCATACATTCCTCTGACCTGAACTTACTTGTCACCCCCCGAACCGATAGCAACAGGAAGTAGTGCTCAGAACGTGGCAGCGAAACAGTCATGTTAATCAGAGTAAAGAAATCACAGATGAAAATAATAGCAAAGACAGCAGGAGGCCGTAATTTGACAAAATATAATTTTTTATTGATATTGAGAAACTTAAAATTTATAATTTTTCAATAACAGACTCCGATAAAGAAAATAAGAAAAAGGCAAAAGGACAAGGACACAACTCACGATACTAACTAGACTCAAGAAATATGAGAAAGAAGACACTGGTCTCTAAGGCTCCAAGTTCACTCGATCATGCTGGCCCGAGCCCGGTTTCAAGCATTCCATCTACCGGGTTACCTGAAAAATGTTAAAGTAGGGAGTGAGCGAGAAGCTCAGTAGGAATTACACTCTATCATCATGTAGAATTTAAATAATTTATCATTTCATGAAGATGCATGAACGATGCGTAAAAATACGAGTAAAGCTGACTAAATAAATAGCACAAATCGATGATCGCAGGCATAAGGATGGAATAGAGATATTATAGTCAAGATATCAAGAGCAAGTAACTAGAACTTCATGTGAATGGCCATTTATCATGTCAAGTCATGTCACGCAAGTAAGTACTTCACGCATTCATGCATGTATAGCAAGTATCACGAGAATGTGGAATGTCGTAGACTTAACACGCTAGATAGTACACGGTGCAATGTCACACCTAGTCATTACACCACCATGGGGTGCAAGTACACTTCGGGTGCTCCTCCCAGGACCAGACTGGGCCCTTTATAAAGATTGCCTTGGCATTGATCGGTTGGATCAGAGATCCCACGAAGTCTAGACATCCATAATATTTAATGGCCAAGACTTCCAAGGTCAAGCTATGTAGCAAAGACGATACATGAAGGAAAAGGAAATTCTTGAAGGACTTCTAAGAAATAAGCTCTTTTAACTAGAAGAATATACATATAAGTCATTATAGGAAATGACTTTTAAGGAAAGATTTTGATGTAAGACCCATCAAAGGTCACGTTCTCAAGGTATAATAGCCTAGAGAGGCTATAAGGACTTAACACACAAGAAAGCCATGAAAATAGCGATTTCTAGAAAATTGGCGAGTATGCGGTCAGACTGAGACCGCACAGGAGGAAAAACGGTCCATGGGAGACCGCATTTCAATGAAAAATGGTCCAGGTGAAATCGCCACACTGTCACAGGCCTGGGCGAGATTCAGTCGAATTCTAGGATCTCCCAGTTGACCTAAGTCAAACTTTGATTGAAACATAGTTCAGTCTACCAGACCATGTCAATTGGGGTCACTTAGGATTGACCTAGACAGAGCTGAGTCATCCTAGAATAGGCTAGGCGACTACATAGAAACATGTTCACAAACCAGACAGAAAGGGGAAAGCGATCATGGGCTTAGCGGCTACATCAAGTAGCGGTCCAACTAAGGCCGCATATTGGACAGAGTCGGGCAGAACTCTGGTTGCCCAAAATCATAATTTCTCATCGAGTCGGTAAGGTTCAGGCTTTAGGGTACAACCTGCCTGGCATCCTAGGGGGAATCCTAGGCTCGCGGGGTCTTACGGAGGCCTTGAAACATGAGCACCTAGTTCGACGGAAGGAATATCCGACGGAGAGGTATTCGATGCCCAAGAACTAATGTGCCATAAACATCAGAAAATAGGTATAATCGGTCCGGTCGACACCACTGGAGTGGCACGGCCTTGAAACAAGTTCTAATTATATAACATAAATAAAATTTTGCAAACTAATCAATTATGTAAACATGTTACTCTACCCTTTTTCAATCATTTTATAATACATGAATGATGAACATGAAATGATAATTTTATGAAAGAGAATTAGACTTTAATCAAATGTTTCATGAGTCCTAATCATTAGTGTATATATATAACATAATTAACCCTAATAGCATGCCTGCCAAAAAATGATCAACACTTTCACTAAAACAGGGATAAAACAGCCTATAATAGGACCGCCATAAGCATAAGACGGTCAAGAGAGAACCGCTAACCTTGATTAGCGATCAACTTACAATCGCTAGAGTAAAAAAATGTGAAAACTGGGCCTTGCGGTCTATCGGGTGGCCGCTAGACCTATAAGCGGTCTATTGGGAGGCCGCTAAGGCAAGTGTAACCCTCAAACCAACAAAACGGTCTGTCGGGCGACCGCTAAGGCAAGTGGCGGTCACTGAAAGAGCCGCTACCCAGTCCCCACCCTGGCCTCCGGTGAGTCCTGACACACCTTACTTGTATCAAAAAATTCGTGCAGTATGGTGAACCAAAATTGGGCAAATCGGTGTCCAAAGAAAGGTAGCAAAATTTCGAACATATTGGCAATGTTTAATTAGAATTTTATCTTGCTAAATTTAAACGACAGATCGATACAAATGGAACTAGCATGGTCGATGCCCTAATTGACATGCTTCCAATAAAAATTGAAATACGAACTCCATACTAAACCAAAATTAGGGCTTTTGAAATCAAATGAAAGAGGACTTGAACGCGCACAAAATGATGTATGCTAGTTAATCTTTAGCCTGAGAGAAACCTACCGATTAGGTTTGAAACTCAGACGGCGCGGAGAAAACCCTAATCGCGAACCCTTGCCATTTCTTGCTGAAATTCACCCTCGATCGCCCACAATCGACCACGCCATTGGCTAGAAGTTCAAATAGAGGTCTTAGATCGACAAAGCCCTCAATTTATAGGGTGAATATATGCTTCTAGAGGTCGAATTGGCTTAGAGAGTCCAATGGGAAAAAATCGGCGAAAAACTTGGAATTTGACCAAATCCACAGCCGCCACCGTCGAAAGGAGCCTCTAGGGTTAGGGGTTTCGAAGGGAAATTGGGCTTCTATGATGGACCTAGCGATTGGGCTTGGTTTGGGCTCGATTGGTTGAGAATTGGGCTTGAATTGGATCAACCTAGGTTGAACCATTAAGAACAACGAATTTTGACTAAAATCTCCTTAATTCGACCTAATTAAATTTTTATTAGGGGTCGGCCTAGTTGACAATATCGTTAAACATATCCTTTCCTATAAGAATATGATTGTTCTATATTTTTATAAATTGGTTAAAACTTTGGCCTACGGTGAACTTCAATTGATTCAATATATTTAGATTATTGTGAGAAAAATTCAATTGCACCTTGAAATATGAAATTCTTTATTATGGTCATTGTATAAAAATAATTATTCCTTTTTTTAATATAATTTTCCCACTTACAAAAAATATATATGATGTCCTTTAACTAAGGAAATTACAGAAGTCATTAAATGACAGGTTAATTTGGAAAATAAATATTTTAATCTTTTCTAATATATCGGCCACACTCTTGAATTATTCATTCATTTTTGGAAAAACTTATTTTCCTTTTATTTAGTTCATTTTTAATTAGTCTTTTAAGATTAAATTTATAACTTAATTCACAACACGTTTTTCATATGTTTCTTTTTCCCATATTTTTATTTCAATACATATTTTATATTTTTAACTTTATCCTTTATTAATTAACTGGGGTGTTACACCCTCCCCCACTTTAAGGAATTTGGTCCCCAAATTTACCGATCATTTTCTTTTTCTTCAAATAATCTAACTAATTAAGATTGACCTTATCTACTAATTAGTCAAAATAACAAACTAGTCAAAATCTAGTGAAATGAAAAAGAGCTCACTAGAGTTGAAAATGAGGAATACGATACCTTTTATAATTTCTTCTTTGATAATATAAACCGGTTCCGATTATCCTTTAATCATTGCTTGCGGGAGTAGCTTAGGGCAACTAGCCATCCCATAGTCTTTATTTCCGCATCGAAGACACGCTCCGTTCTTACGCTAGCACTCCTTGGCCTGATGACCCGATTTATGACAGTGAAAACACTTCTTTTGTGATAGGTTATTCCTTCACTTTTGTTACTTCGACGAACTCGCCAACCTTTAACAAAACCAGGTGTTAACTTACTAGCGAACCCTCTCTTTTTCATTTCAAAAGAAGCTTAGATACATGCAAAATAATTATAAGTTAATAAACTCATTACCCTTATGCGTCACACTATCGTCGTCTTGTGCATATTTTATTACTTAACCTGAGACTCTATCCATTATCTCTAGGTGAAACGGAGGGATGAGATGGATTATACGACCTATTACTTAGGGTAACCTATACTCAGGGACAAGAACTTAAGACTTAAACAACTGAGGCTCTGATACCACTTCTGTCACGCCCCGAACCGATAGCAGTAGGAAGCAGTGCTCGGAAGGTGGCAACGAAACAGTCATGTTAATCAGAGTAAAGAAACCACAGATGAAAATAATAGCAAAGACACCTAGAGGCCGTAATTTGACAAAATATAATTTTTTATTGATATTGAGAAACTTAAAATTTTCAATTTTTCAATAACAGACTTCGATAAAGAAAACAAGAAAAAAGCAAAAGGCCAAGGACACGACTCACGATACTAACTAGACTCAAGAAATATGAGAAAGAAGATTTAGGTCGCTAAGGCTCCAGGTTCACTTGATCACGCTGGCCCGAGCCCAGTTTCAAGCATTCCATCTACTGAGTTACCTGAAAAATATTAAAGTAGGGAGTGAGCGAGAAGCTCAGTAGGAATTACACTCTATCACCAGGCAGAATTTAAATAATTTACCATTTCATGAAGATGCATGAACGATGCATAAAAATATGAGTAAAGCAGACTAAATAAACAGCACAAATCGATGATCGTAGGCATAAGGATGGATTGCAATCAA
Source organism: Amorphophallus konjac (assembly GCA_022559845.1). Lineage (NCBI taxonomy): Eukaryota > Viridiplantae > Streptophyta > Magnoliopsida > Alismatales > Araceae > Amorphophallus > Amorphophallus konjac. The sequence continues at coordinate 199,367,683 of CM040123.1, forward strand.
GATATCAAGATCAAGTAACTAGAACTTCATGTGAATGGCTATTTATCAAGTCAAGTCATGTCACGCAAGTAAGTACTTCACGCATTCAGGCATGTATAGCAAGTATCACGAGAATGTGGAATGTCGTAAACTTAACACGCTAGATAGTACTCGGTGCAATGCCACACCTAGTCATTACACCTCCCCGGGGCACAAGTACACTTCGGGTGCTCCTCCCAGGACCAGACTAGGCCCTTTATAAAGATTGCCTTGGCATTGATCAGTTGGATCAGAGATCCCACGAAGTCTAGACATCCACAATATTTAATGGCCAAGAGTTCCAAGGTCAAGTTATGTAGCAAAGACGATACATGTAGGAAAAGGAAGTTCTTGAAGGACTTCAAAGAAATAAGCTCTTTTAACTAGAAGAATATACACATAAGTCATTATAGGAAATGACTTTTAAGGAAAGATCATGATGTAAAACCCATCAAAGGTCACGTTCTTGAGGTATAATAGCCTGGAGAGGTTATAAGGATTTAACACACAAAAAAGCCATGAAAATAGCGATTTCTGGAAAACTAGCGAGTATGCAGTCAGACTGAGACTGCACAGGAGGAAAAGCGGTCCATGGGAGACCGCATTTGAATTAAAAATGATCCAGGTGAAATCGCCACACGGTCACAGGCCTGGGCGAGATTCAGTCGACTTCTAGGATCTCTCGGTTGACCTAAGTCAAACTTTGACAGAAACTTAGTTCAGTCTACCAGACCATGTCAATTGGGGTAACTTAGGATCGACCTAGACAGAGCCGAGTCATCCTAGAACAGGCTAGGCGACTGGACAGAAACCGGTTCACAAACCAGACAGAAAGGGGAAAGCGATCATGGGCTTAGCCGCTACATCAAGTAGTGGTGCAACTAAGGGCGCATATTGGACAGAGTCGGGCAGAACTCCGGTTGCCCAAAATCACAATTTTCGATCGAGTCGGTAAGGTTCAGGCTTTAGGGTATAGCCTGACCGGCGTCCTAGTGGGAATCCTAGGCTCGCGGGGTCTTGCGGAGGCCTTGAAACATGAACACCTAGTCCGGCGGAAGGAATATCCGATAGTGAGGTATTCGATGCCCAAGAATTAATGTGCCATAAACATCGAAAAAGAGGTATAATCGGTCCGGTCGACACCACCGGAGTGGCACGGCCTTGAAACAAGTTCTAACTATATAACAGAAATAAAAATTTTCAAACTAATCAATTATGTAAACATGTTACTCTACTCCTTTTCAATCATTTTATAATACATGAATGATGAACATGAAAGGATAATTTTATGAAAGAGAATTAGACTTTAATCAAATGTTTCATGAGTCCTAATCATTAGTGTATATATATAACATAATTAACCCTAATAGCATGCTGTTGAATAGCGAAAGACATAACATAACACACCAAAAAATGATCAACACTTTCACTGAAACAGGGATAAAATGCCCTATAATAGGACCGCCATAAGCATAAGACGGTCAAGAGAGAACCGCTAACCTTGATTAGCGATCAACTTACGACTGCTAGAGTAAAAAAATGTGAAAATAGGGCCTTGCGATCTATCGGGTGGCCGCTAGACCTATAAGCGGTCTATCGGGAGGCCGCTAAGGCAAGCGTAACCCTCAAACCAACAAAACGGTCTATCGGGCGACTGCTAAGGCAAGTGGCGGTCACTGAAAGAGCCGCTACCCAGTCCCTGCCCTGGCATCCGGCGAGTCCCGACACACCTTACTTGTATCACAAAATTCGTGCAGTATGGTGAACCAAAATTGGGCAAATCGGTGTCCAAAAAAAGGTAACAAAATTTCAAACATGATGGCAATGTTTAATTAGAATTTTATCTTGCTAAATTCAAATGACAGATTGATACAAATGGAACTAGCATGGTCAGTGCTCTAATTGGCATGCTTCCAATAAAAATTGAAATAAGAACTCCATACTAAACCAAAATTAGAGCTTTTGAAATCAAATGAAAGGGGACTTGAAGGTGCACAAAATGATGTATGTTAATTAATCTTTAGCCTGAGATAAACCTACCGATTAGGAACGAAACTCAGACGGTGCGGAGAAAACCCTAATCGCGAACCCTTGCCGTTCCTCACCGAAATTTGCCCTCGATCACCCACAATCGACCCCGCCACTAGCTAGAAGTTCAAATAGAGGTCTTAGATCGACAAAGCCCTCAATTTATAGGGTGAATAGATGCTTCGAGAGGTCGAATTGGCTTAGAGAGTCCAATGGGGAAAAATCGGTGAAAAACTCAGAATTTGACCAAATCCACCACCGCCACCGTCGAAAGGAGCCTCTAGGGTTAGTGTTTTCGAAGGAAAATTGGGCTTCTATGATGGACCTAGCGATTGGGCTTGGTTTGGGCTCGATTGGTTGAGAATTGGGCTTGAATTGGATCAATCTAGGTTGAACCATTAAGAACAACGAATTTTGGCTAAAATCTCTTTAATTCGGCATAATTAAATTTTTATTAAGGGTCGGCCTAGTTGACAATAATGTTAAACATTTCATTCCCTATATGAATAAATTTTCTATATTTTATAAATTGGTTAAAACTTTGGCCTACGGTGAACTTCAATTAATTCAATATATTTAGATTATTGTGATAAAAATTCAATTGCACCTTGAAATATGAAATTCTTTTTTATGGTCATTGTAGAAAAATAATTATTCCTTTTTTTAAATATAATTTTGCCACTTACAAAAAATATATATAATGTCCTTTAACTAAGGAAATTATAGAAGTCATTAAATGACAGGTTAATTTAGAAAATAAATATTTTAATCTTTTCCAATATATCGGCCTCACTCTTCAATTATTCATTCATTTTTGGAAAAACTTATTTTCCTTTAATTTTGTTCATTTTTAATTATTCTTTTAAGATTAAATTTATAACTTAATTCACAACACGTTTTTCATATGTTTCTTTTTCCCATATTTTTATTTCAATACATATTTTATATTTTTAATTTATCCTTTATTAATTAACTGGGGTGTTACATTACTCTTGACTGCTAAAATTTGAATCTCCACCCATTGATATCATTGTCTGTTTGTCTCAATGTCTGCTTCAATTTGTGTCCCTGTGGTTCACTGATTATTCATTCCACTCCATCTGCTTCATACAAAAGAAGTGCATCTGTTCAGGGGGAGTTTGCTTAATAGTGAATCATCTTGCATAACAGCACATAAAGGGGGAGATCTTGTCAGCATCCTTAATGCTCCTTCCTTTTTGATGTTGTTATAGGGAGAGAATTTTTGTGAGTCATTAGTTGGTTATCAGTTTGTTGCTGCACTCTGACAAAATTATTCATTGTTCATTGTTTATACTGACTTGATTATCATGCTGAATTATTGTATTGACTCATAATATTACCATCATCAAAAAGAGGGAGATTGTTGTGTCTCTGTAGTTCTAAAATTTTGATGATGACAAATATTATGAATCATTATATAACTTTGATGGATTTATTACTAATCTCATCATCTTCATATATCAGTATGATCATCTGTCAGAACAAGTTTCAAAATGACTCAAAGCAATGACTGTTCAAAAAGGAGATAGATTATCAACGCTGGTGACAAGAAGGTCAACGCCAGGTAGTCAGTGCATAACTCATCTGTCAGAATAGGTATGGTCAATGGATTTTTCTGTCTGTGCTACATACATGAGGTCAGTGCACATCTGCCTTCCTCACATATAAGGTCGGTGCACGTTTATGAAGTCGGTGCATGTTTTGCCTTACGCAAATAGAGGTCAGTACATATTTTAAGCATTTTGCATATAAGGTCAGTGCACGTTCCAGTTCATGCTGGACCAAGGTCGGTGCATACCTACCTTACTCTTACTAAGGTCGGTGCATAGTTTGTAGCATATAAGGTCAGTGCATATTTACTCTTGATGCATATACACGGTCGGTGCACGTCTTTGTATCATGCATATTGAAAACCAAGGTCGGTGCACATCCTATCTGTGCAAGACCAAGGTCGATGCACCTTTCTCTGCCCTGTGCATATTCAAGTCAGTGAACATTTGCCTTGTGCTAAATAAGGTCGGTGCACATCCTTCATTAGGCAGAACAAAGTCGGTGCATACATCGTAGCAAGTCTGTGCACATTTGCCTTTGCTAAACAAGGTCGGTGCATATCCTTCATTAGGCAGAACAAAGTCGGTGCATACATTGTAGCAAGTTAGTGCACATTTGCCTTGTGCTAAACAAGGTCGGTGCATATCCTTCATTAGGCAAAACAAGGTCGGTGCACATCCTTCTTTGTGCTAAACAAGGTCGGTGCATATTCTACCTTAGTCACTCTAGGGTCTACACACATATTCCATCATGCCTTCTGAGGTTTGAGCACATTTTCATCTTACACACCAAAGTATGTGCATATTTTGGCATATAGCACACGTAGGTTTGTGCACATCTTTACTTGACCACACTCAAGTCTGTGCATGCTCTCAAGCCGGTACACATGTGCTGGGTATAGCATATTAGGTCAGTGCACATGTGCTGGGCGTGTCAAAGCCCATGTATAAAAGGTCTGATCATCTCCATGCTTGTGCATACTCTTTGTTGGGCTATCTTAAAGTAATCATACATTTGTCACCTGACTATAAGCTGATTGATGAAATTCTTCTCACTCTGTTGACAGGGACTTAAATATAAAAGGGCCAAGTGAACCAGTCTCCAATGTGCCCACTGAGCTTATGATTGGGCACGTGATCTAAAGCAAGGCTCACAAAGGTGATACAGCCACGTGGACAGCTCGCCTTAAGATTCTAACACGTGGACCTCCAGTAGAGCGCCAATTTTGGGCGGGAACATGTTTCCCATGCGTCGGTCTCCTGCGAGCCTATATATAGAGGCTAGATCGATGGAAGATATATATAGAAGACAGAGAGAAAATAGAGGAGCAGATCTACAGAGAGAGAGAAGAGCTGCCAGAGAACAAGCTGTTGTTAAGAGTGAGTCAGAAGTCTGAAATGAGAAGTAGATAGACAAAAGAGAAGAGAATTGAGAGAGTAGCAGAGAGAGAAAAAGAAAAGAGAGAGATAGTGATCAGAGGTGAAGAGAATTTCATAGCGAGGAAGAAGATAAGAGAAAGAGTGATAGAGGCAGAGGTGCAGGGGTTGAAGAGTTCGTGAGTGTGAAGCGAGAAGTAGGTTCAAGAGATCTGAAGATCTGTTTCCATTGTGTCCTTTGGATCAGATCCAAGGCATAGCGCTCCTGCATGAGCATTTTGATTTGATTTTACTGTCAGCTTTTCGATGCTGAACTTCTTGGTTTCCTATTTTCATTTTTCATACTTCTTTTAAAGCTGTGTATCAGCAGAGGCTAAGTTGTAAGGCCTAGCGGATCAAGCTGTTAGGCAGCGGTGGCTAAGCTGTAATGCACAGCTATGACGAAGCTATATTGCCCAGCAGTCAAGCTATCAGTCAGCAGTTAAGCAAGCGGTGAAGCTCAGCTGTTGTTGGCAAGCTGTGAGGCCCAGCCGTTCAAGCTATTTGGCAGTGGAATCCACACTCTGGTTGGAGTGTGGGGTGGATGTAGGTCCTGAGGTCTGAAGCACCTAAAAAGATCTTGTGTACTGTGGTTTGCTTTCCAATTTGTCAACCGTTAGATGTATGCTAGGTGCGTTCCTATCTACGGTTCTGACTGAATGGATTTAGTTTACACGCATGCTTGATTTGGTTCTGTCAACAGTATAGACTTGCTTAGGAGTCTGCACTTTTGCAGTTCATCTGTTCGATTAAGTGCATCTTTGGTTTTCATATTCTTCAGAGCTTAATTGCTTTTAATTCCCCATAAATTTAAAGTCTTTAGTTTAAGTTTTAAATTGATCATGGATTTAGAAGGGGATTCATTCACCCCCCCTCTATGGTGGCTGAAGCCACGAGTGCATCGGAATGGGGAGTAGTTACACCGTCTAGGTCATCCTCTGAGAAGACAATGGGATCTCTCGGATTGCCTAGGGTGGTGGGTTCTGGTCGTGTGCCCTCGCTTCGTTCCACGGCGTGGACGGCCGATGCGTATCGCTATCGCCTGCACGCGCTATCTCCCCCGGCCGCCGGCCCCCTCGGAGATCATCATGATCTCCTTCCCGTTGGGTCGATTGTCGATGGGTGGAGGCATGTGCTGTCATTTTTTGGCGGCTTTGGCGAGGAATTTTTTGAGGAGTCCTCTGTGGACGAGGTCCTCGATGGCATCCTTCAGGTTAATGCACTCGACAATGTCATGTCCCTGGTCGCCATGGTAGTGACAATACTTCTTCTTGCTCCTCGAACTCGGGTCTGACTTCATCCAGGGAGGCCATTTGAAGAATGGCTGCTCGCGGATCTCCATCAAGATATGGTCAGGCGGAGCCGTTAGGGAGGTATAGTTGCAGTAGCTACCCCTTTCTTTCTCGGGGCGATCGCGGCGATCTCTGTCACGTTGCTCCCTATTGCTCCGCTCCTCTCGTGATGAGTCGGCGGATCTTTTCCGGTCGGACCAATCGGTTCCGGCCACGTGGCCCAGGGCCGCAGTGTTCTCCTCACAGCGTGCGTGCTTTTGTGCTAGGGCGAGGAGATCAGGAAGGGTCGTTGGGGCCTCTACTCCGAGCGCCCGCAGGAGGATGTGGTGCCGCATCCCTTGGGTGAGTGTCGTGGTCGCGATGCCAACGTTGAGGTGCGGGATACGGAATGCCTCCGTGCGGAAGCAGGAGACGAAGTCCCACAGCGTTTCTTCTTTTCCTTGCCTGAGGGCGAGCAGGGTCACCGTTGACTTGGCCACCTTTCGGCAGCCAACGAAGTTCTCCTTAAACAGCTTCTTGAGATGCTGAAAGGAGGAGATAGTCCTGGCCGACAGGGACTCGAACCAAGCCCGGGCATTCTCTCGGAGAGTCGTGACGAATGCCAGGCCGTGTAGATCCTGGTTCCCAGGTGGGAACCGCGCCCTCGGTTCCTAGCATTACAGAGGCTTCCACGGGGTGCCATAGCCTTTCGCTCGAGGTTCCCATAGATGGCGCCAAGAAGTGTAGAGGCAAGAAAATGGTTCCTAGGCCACGTACCACCTTCTCTATTCATTTGTTGCGGAAGTCGCCTTGCACCCGTGGAGGCTAACACGTTAGAAGGGCATCAGAAGGAGTCCTAGGTGTTACCCCAGAGGACAACCCTCCGATGCTTAAGTCAGTAACGGATTAATGAAGAATAGAAAAGAGTGAGAGAGAGAGAGGAAAGGAAATCATAGTCGGGAGCTGAATGGCCATGTAGATCCTCAAAATGAGTTCTCACCACTCCCAGTGTTCACTTGGTGAGTGCTCGCTGGGCGGTAAGGTCGCCGGAGGAGAGCTTCCCTTTCAGCAAAGATCGTTGGTGCTTCCCTCTCGTAGTGCAGTAGGGCTAGTAGCTCTATTCTCTTGTGTAGTAGGTTTTGGCAGAATCATCCACCGTCTCCCTCTTCTCTGTCGTTCCCCTTCTTATATGGGTTATCCTGGAGCGAGGAGCCTTATCCCTTGATAGGGAAGGCATAAGTAGTGGAGCAACTCCTTTCCGCTATAGCGGCGGGACTTTCCGGTTGGAGGGAGAATACCCCGGCGTAGGCTGGTCCCAGGGCGAGTCTTACGGCTCTCATGGGGCGTGCTCACCTGTTATGGGGTTAGGGCCGACGTGGTAGGGGGCAACGGTCGGTCACCAGAGGGTCCTCCGACGACTAATGCGCTTTCCCGTGCTGTAGAATCCAATTCCGAAGTTGGGTTGGGCCGCTCCTTGGTGGGCCGTTCACCTAGGGAGCCTCTTGGGCGTGCTAAGGGGACGGATCCGATTTGGGCCTGCCGGTATTGGGCTGTCCATGGGCCAAACCGGATTTACCCTCCTCATTTCCCCCCTCACTCTTGGTTGCAAAGCACTCTGCCGAGAGCCGAGAGTAGAACATGAGAGGGTATGTGGGACATCCCCAGGCCGTTCCCAAAACTCTCCCATGCTGTGGGAGTTTACAATTATCTAGCCAGGCCAAGTTACATCCCCACGCTGACACCGTGGAGGGAGGCCAACCTAATAATCATGGTTTATTTAACCATGTAGTGCTATGTACATGTAGGCGAGTAATGGTGTGATGTTATCAAACTATTAACCAAGAACCCTACTGATTGGGAGGAAGGGTCTCCATAGCAGGGGGAGGGAGTTTGGCAAGGTTTGTTACTATTGTTGGGTTTTATCTTTACATTATGGTCCACTTGTGATTGGGCCGCACACAATTATACATACCATTAGGTCCAGTTAAAGGAATACGTTTATTGGGCTGAACCCATTGAGCGCCCATTAGGATTCTGTTATGGGTGGGATCATGTTTAAGCCTAATAGGGACTGGTCCCTTCTCTCTACATGTAACACCCTCAAATATAGCTAAGTTGTACTCTATATCACCGATACGTCTTTTGAAGTATCAGCTCAGTTCTTGAAAAGAACTCCGAAGTTAAGCGTGCTTAATGGGGAGTAGTACTGGGATGGGTGACCTCCCGGGAAGTCCCCCATTCTGGAGCCGATCACTGTTAGAAAGAAACAAAACCGTGAGGCTAGTAGGCCAAAGCGGACAATACCTCGACGGTATAGAGTACGGGGCGTGACAGAATGGTATCAGAGCCATACCCCAGCCGAAAGTGTGAGAACTAAGTGCCATGTAGGGCCAACGTGCTACACTATGGGAGCCACCTCTTGAACCCGCAATGGGACAAAGTGCTACATAGTGGGAGCCACCTCTTAAGCTTGTAGGGGCAACCTCTAGAATCCTACATGCCTAGGAGTTTGATTGTGTGTTATATGTGCCCAACGACGAGGACGTTGTCTACATAAGAGGGGTAGATTCACTACCAGAAAATATGGGATTTTAGACGGCCAGTTTTCGTCTCAAATCCGTCTGAAATTCCATGGGAAGACACTTTTGTAACGGATTTCAGACGAATTTTGGACGAAAATCGGCCGTCTCATATTCTTGGTTACAAATTTTAGACAGATTTATTATCAGTCACAAATTCCATCTGAAATTTCACACGGAAAACTTTCCGTGTGAAATACCGTCTGAAATTATAAATTTCGGACATATTTAATATCAGTCACAAATTACGTCTGAAATTTCACACGGAAAACTTCCGTGTGAAATACCGTCTGAAATTATAAATTTCAGACAGATTTAATATCAGTCACAAATTCTGTCTGAAATTTCACACGGAAAACTTTCCGTGTGAAATACCGTCTGAAATTATCTGTGCTAAATACTGTTCCAATATCCGTCTAAAATTTTAGACAGATTATTTTGTCTCTATTTCCGTTGCAAAATTCAGATGTACAATTTTAGACTGCCAATTATCATCCTTATTTCCGTTTCAAAATTCAGACGTATCCGTCATAAATCCGTCTAAAATTTCATGCAGACTAAGTCTGTAGTCTTACATTTCGTCGAAAATTTCAGATGGATAAATTTTCATCTCTAATTCCATCTGACATTTTCGACGGATCCGTCTGAAAATCCGTCCAAAATACTTCCATTAGTTTTTTTAAAAAATATAAAATTATTTTAAAAAACTTGTTAAAATACATCAAATATAATCAAACTAATGTACTGAAAACAAAACACATAATAAGAAACTCAACACGAATCCCCTGCTGATCAAATATCATCAAACCAACGTACAGAAAATAAAACACATAATAAACTCAAGAAATATTCTCCACATCGTCCATATCCTCCTCCCTGCCCTGCTCATCTCCTCTGTCACCGCCCGCAGAAGGATCCTCCTACATTAAAAAAATAATAACATTCATTCATAGATAAAAAAAATAGTGAGAAGATAAAATAAATATTTTATTACATTGCATAAATTGAAATCAAAGATAATATCAACTCGATAACTGCATAGATTTTATAGAACCCAACTAACCTAGCTGTCATCGGTATTTTAATATAATTACATTTGGAGAATGCAATTCTGGGCGCTGAGCTCAAACCTATCCGAATTGAAATCCGTCAGTTTTGACAAGTCACTTTCATCTCCAAGGTCATGTTGGAATGATCGACACGCCGATCTGATCGGTATTTCAGATTTTAGATCCCCGAACCTAACTTCTTTAATTTTTAACTAAGTGCATTTACAAAATGCAGTTTTGAGCGTCGGGCCCAAATCGAGTATCCGATTTGGATTCTGCCAGTTCTCACAAGTCACTTTTACCTCCCAGGTCATGTTGGAACGATCGACACGCCGATCAGACATGTATTTCAGATTTTAGACCCCCCAACCCCTACTTGTCCGATTTAGATTTCGTAAGTTCTGACAAGTCACTTTCATCTCCCAAGTCGTGTTGGAACGATCGGCAAGCCGATCATACTGGTATTTCAGATTTTAGACCGCCGAACCCGACCTCTTTAAATTTAAACCAAGTGCATTTACAAAATGCACTTTTAAGCACTAGGCCCAAACCGGGTATCCGATTTAGATTCTGCGAGTTCTCAAATGTCACTTTTATCTCCCAGGTCATGTTGGAACGATCGGCACGCCGATCAGACCAGTATTTTTAATTTTAGACCCCCGGACCCGACTTCTTTAATTTTAAACAAAGTGTATTTACAAAATGCACTTTTGAGCCCTAGGCCCCAATCCGGGTATCCGATTTGGATTCCGCTAGTTCTCACAAGTCACTTTTATCTCCCAGGTCCTGTTGGAATGATCAGCACGCCGATAAGATCGGTATTTCAGATTTTAGACCCCCAACCCCTAGTTATCTGTCTTTTAAATTAATTACATTTAGAGACTGCACTTTTGAGCGCTAGGCTCAAACCGTGTATCCTATTTAGATTCCGTCAGTTCTCACAAGTCACTTTCATCTTCTAGGTACTGTTGGAATGATCGGCACGCCAATCAGATCGGTATTTCAGATTTTAGACCCCCGGACACGACTTCTTTAATTTTAAACTAAGTGTATTTACAAAATGCACTTTTGAGCGTCGGGCCCAAACCAGATATCCGATTTGGATTCCGTCAGTTCGGACAAGTGACTTTCATCTCCCAGGCCGTGTTGGAATGATCGGCACGCCGATCAGACCGACATTTTAGATTTTAGACCCCCGAACCCCGAATTAAATGAATTCTACTAAACTTAGTTTTGAAAACATACTTAGTTTTGAATTGAGTTATTTGAGCGTCGGGCTCAAACCGGATATTCGATTTGGAATCCGTCAACTCTCACAACTCACGTCTACCTTGCAGGTCGTGTTGGAAGGATGGGCACGTCGATCAGGCCAGTATTTTACATTTTGGACCCTCGAATCCCAAATTTTCTCAATTCTTCTAAACTAAGTTACTTTTGAAAACTAACTTAGTTTTAAATTGAGTTATTTCAACGTCGGGCTCAAACCGGATATCCGATTTAGATTCTGTCAGTTCTCACAAGTCACTTTCATCTGCCAGGTCATGTTGGAAGGATCGACACGTCGATCAGACCGATATTTCAGATTTTAGACCCCGAACCCCGAATTGTATGAATTCTTCTAAACTAAGTTAGTTTTGAAAACATACTTAGTTTTGAATTGAGTTATTTGAGCGTCACACTCAAACCGGAAATCTGATTTGGAATCCGTCAGCTCTCACAACTCACGTCTACCTCACAGGTCGTGTTGGAAGGATGGGCACCCCGATCAGGCCAGTATTTTATGTTTTGGACCCCCGAACCCTAAATTTTCTCAATTCATCTAAACTAAGTTACTTTTGAAAACTAACTTAGTTTTGAATTGAGTTATTTGAGCGTCGGGCTCAAACCAGATATCCGATTTGAATTCCGCCAGTTCTCACAAGTCACTTTCATCTCCCAGGTCATGTTGGAAGGATCGATACGCCGATTAGACCGGCATTTCAGATTTTAGACCCCCAAACCCTGAATTATATGAATTCTTCTAAACTAAGTTAGTTTTGAAAACACAATTAGTTTTTAATTGAGTTATTTGAGCGTCGGGCTCAAACCAGATATCCGATTTGGAATCCGTCAGCTCCCACAACACACGTCTACCTCGCAGGTCGAAAGATGGGCACGCCGATCATGCCAGTATTTTACATTTTGGACACCCGAACCCTGAATTTTCTCAATTCTTCTAAACTAAGTTACAGTTGAAAACTAACTTAGTTTTGAATTGAGTTATTTGAGCATCGGGCTGAAACCGGATATCCGATTTGGATTTTGTCAGTTCTCACAAGTCACTTTCATCTCCCAAGTCCTGTTGGAAGGATCGGCACGCTGATCAGAGCGATATTTCATATTTTAGACCCCTGAACCCCGAATTGTATGAATTCTTCTAAACTAAGTTTGTTTTGAAAACACACTTAGTTTTTAATTGAGTTAGTTGAGCGTCGGGCTCAAATTGGATATCCGATTAAGAATCCTTCAGCTCCCACAACTCACGTCTACCTCGCAGGTCGTGTTGTATGGATGGACACGCCGATCAGGCCACTATTTTACATTTTGGACCCCCGAACCCCAAATTTTCTCAATTCTTCTAAACTATGTTACTTTTGATAACTAACTTAGTTTTGAATTGAGTTATTTGAGCATCGGGCTAAAACCGGATATCCAACTTGGATTCTGTCAGTTCTCACAAGTCACTTTCATCTCCCAAGTCCTGTTGGAAGGATCGACACGTCGATCAGAGAGATATTTCAGATTATAGACCCCAGAACCCCGAATTGTATGAATTCTTCTAAACTAAGTTTGTTTTGAAAATGCACTTAGTTGTGAATTGAGTTAGTTGAGCGTCGGGCTCAAATTGGATATCCGATTTAGAATCCGTCAGCTCCCACAACTCACGTCTACCTCGCAGGTCGTGTTGGATGGATGGACACGCCGATCCGGCCACTATTTTACATTTTGGACCCCCGAACCCCGAAATTTCTTCATTCTTCAAAACTATGTTAGTTTTGAAAAGTAACTTAGTTTTGAATTGAGTTATTTGAGCGTCGGGCTCAAAACGGATGTCCAATTTGGATTCCGTCAGTTCTCACAAGTCACTTTCATCTCCCAGGTCCTGTTGGAAGGATCAGCATGCCGATCAGACTGATATTTCAGATTTTAGACCCCTGAACCCCGAATTGTATGAATTCTTCTAAACTAAGTTAGTTTTGAAAACACACTTGGTTTTGAATTGAGTTATTTGAGCATCGGGCTCAAACCGGATATCCGATTTTGAATCCGTCAGCTCCCACAACTCACGTCTACCTCACAGGTCGTGTTGGAAGGATGGGCACCCCGATCAGGCCAGTATTTTATATTTTGGACCCCCGAACCTTGAATTTTCTCAATTCTTCTAAACTATGTTACTTTTGAAAACTAACTTAGTTTTGAATTGAGTTATTTGAGCATCGGGCTCATACCGGATATCCGATTTGGATTCCGTCTGTTCTCACAAGTCACTTTCATCTCCCAAGTCCTGTTGGAAGGATCAGCATGCCGATCAGATTGATATTTCAGATTTTAGACCCCAGAACCCCGAATTGTATGAATTCTTCTACACTAAGTTAGTTTTGAAAACACACTTAGTTTTGAATTGAGTTATTTGAGCATCGGGCTCAAACCGGATATCCGATTAGGAATCTGTCAGCTCCCACAACTCACGTCTACCTCGCAGGTCATGTTGGAACGATCGTCACGCCGATCAGGCCAGTATTTTATATTTTAGACCCCCGAACCCCGAATTTTCTCCATTCTTCTAAACTATGTTACTTTTGAAAACTAACTTAGTTTTGAATTGAGTTATTTGAGCATCGGGCTCAAACCGGATATCCGATTTAGATTCTGTCCATTCTCACAAGTCACTTTCATCTCCCAAGTCTTGTTGCAAGGATCGGCACACCGATCAGAGCGATATTTCAGATTTTAGACCCCTGAACCCCGAATTGTATGAATTTTTCTAAACTAAGTTTGTTTTGAAAACACACTTAGTTTTGAATTGAGTTAGTTGAGCGTCGGGCTCAAATTGGATATCCGATTTAGAATCCGTCAGCTCCCACAACTCACGTCTACCTCGCAGGTCGTGTTGGATGGATGGACACGTCGATCAGGCCACTATTTTATATTTTGGACCCCCGAACCCCGAATTTTTTCAATTCTTCTAAACTATGTTACTTTTGAAAACTAACTTAGTTTTGAATTGAGTTATTTGAGCGTCGGGCTCAAACCGGATGTCCAATTTGGATTCCGTCAGTTCTCACAAGTCACTTTCATCTCCTAGGTCCTGTTGGAAGCATCAGCACGCCGATCAGACTGATATTTCAGATTTTTGACCCCTGAACCCTGAATTGTATGAATTCTTCTAAACTAAGTTAGTTTTGAAAACACACTTAGTTTTGAATTGAGTTATTTGAGCATCGGCTCAAACCGGATATCCGATTTGGAATCCGTCAGCTCTCATAACTCACGTCTACCTCATAGGTCATGTAGGAACGATCGTCACGCTGATCAGGCCAGTATTTTACATTTTGGACCCCCGAACCCTGAATTTTCTCAATTCTTCTAAACTAAGTTACTTTTGAATACTAACTTAGTTTTGAATTGAGTTATTTGAGCGTCGGGCTCAAACCGGATATCTGATTTGTATTCCGTCAGTTCTCACAAGTCACTTTCATCTCCCTAGTCCTGTTGGAAGAATCGGCACACCGATCAGACCGATATTTCATATTTTAGACCCCTGGACCCCGAATTGTATGAATTCTTCTAAACTAAGTTAGTTTTGAAAACACACTTAGTTTTGAATTGAGTTATTTGAGCGTCGGGCTCAAACCGGATATTCGATTTGGAATCCGTCAGCTCTCACAACTCACGTCTACCTCACAGGTCGTGTTGGAAGGATGGGCACCCCGATCAGGCCAGTATTTTATATTTTGGACCCCCGAACCCTGAATTTTCTCAATTCTTCTAAACTATGTTACTTTTGAAAACTAACTTAGTTTTGAATTGAGTTATTTGAGCATCGGGCTGAAACCGGATATCCGATTTGGATTCTGTCAGTTCTCACAAATCAATTTCATCTCCCAAGTCCTGTTCGAAAGATCGGCACGCCGATCAGAGCGATATTTCAGATTTTAGACCCCTGAACCCCGAATTGTATGAATTCTTCTAAACTAAGTTTGTTTTGAAAACACACTTAGTTTTGAATTGAGTTAGTTGAGCGTCGGGCTCAAATTGGATATCCGATTTAGATTCCGTCAGCTCCCATAACTCACGTCTACCTCGCAGGTCGTGTTGGATGGATGGACACGCCGATCAGGCAACTATTTTACATTTTGGACCCCCGAACCCCGAATTTTCTCAATTCTTCTAAACTATGTTACTTTTGAAAACTAACTTAGTTTTGAATTGAGTTATTTGAGCGTCGGGCTCAAACCGGATGTCCAATTTAGATTCCGTCAGTTCTCACAAGTCACTTTTATCTCCCAGGTCATGTTGGAAGGATCAGCATGCCGATCAGACTGATATTTCAGATTTTAGACCCCTAAACCCCGAATTGTATGAATTCTTCCAAACTAAGTTATTTTGAAAACACACTTAGTTTTGAATTGAGTTATTTGAGCATCGGGCTCAAACCGGATATCCGATTTGGAATCCGTCAGCTCCCACAACTCATGTCTACCTCGCAGGTCATGTTGGAACGATCGTCACACCGATCAGGCCAATTTTTTACATTTTAGACCCCCGAACCCTAAATTTTCTCAATTCTTCTAAACTAAGTTACTTTTGAATACTAACTTAGTTTTGAATTGAGTTATTTGAGCGTCGGGCTCAAACCGGATATCCGATTTATATTCCGTCAGTTCTCACAAGTCACTTTCATCTCCCAGGTCCTGTTGGAAGGATCAGCACGCCGATCAGACTGATATTTCAGATTTTAGACCCCTGAACCCCGAATTGTATGAATGCTTCTAAACTAAGTTAGTTTTGAAAACACACTTAGTTTTGAATTGAGTTATTTGAGCATCGGGCTCAAACCGGATATCTGATTTGGAATCTGTCAGCTCCCACAACTCACGTCTACCTCGCAGGTCATGTTGGAACGATCGTCACGCCGATCAGGCCATTATTTTACATTTTGGACCCCCGAACCCTGAATTTTCTCAATTCTTCTAAACTAAGTTACTTTTGAATACTAACTTAGTTTTGAATTGAGTTATTTGAGCATCGGGCTCAAACCGGATATCCGATTTGTATTCCGTCAGTTCTTACAAGTCACTTTCATCTCCCTGAGCCTGTTGGAAGGATCGGCACTCCGATCAGACCGATATTTCAGATATTAGACCTCTAGACCCGGAAATGTATGATTTCTTCTAAACTAAGTTAGTTTTGAAAACACACTTAGTTTTGAATTGAGTTATTTGAGCGTCGGGCTCAAACCGGATATCCGATTTGGAATTCGTCAGCTCTCACAACTGACGTCTACCTCACAGGTCGTGTTGAAAGGATGGGCACCTCGATCAGGCCAGTATTTTATATTTTGGACCCCCGAACCTTGAATTTTCTCAATTCTTCTAAACTATGTTACTTTTGAAAACTATCTTTGTTTTGAATTGAGTTATTTGAGCATCGGGCTGATACCGGATATCTGATTTGGATTCCGTCAGTTCTCACAAGTCACTTTCATCTCCCAAGTCCTGTTGGAAGGATCAGCATGCCGATCAGACTGATATTTCAGATTTTAGACCCCTGAACCCCGAATTGTATGAATTCTTCTACACTAAGTTAGTTTTGAAAACACACTTAGTTTTGATTTGAGTTATTTGAGCATTGGGCTCAAACTGGATATCCGATTTGGAATCCGTCAGCTCCCACAACTCACGTCTACCTCGCAGGTCATGTTGGAACGATCGTCACGCCGATCAGGCAAGTATTTTATATTTTGTACCCCCGAACCCTGAATTTTCTCAATTCTTCTAAACTATGTTACTTTCGAAAACTAACTTAGTTTTGAATTGAATTATTTGAGCATCGGGCTGAAACCGGATATCCGATTTGGATTCTGTCAGTTCTCACAAGTCAATTTCATCTCCCAAGTCCTGTTGGAAAGATCGGCACGCCGATCAGAGCGATATTTCAGATTTTAGACCCCTGAACCCCGAATTGTATGAATTCTTCTAAACTAAGTTTGTTTTGAAAACACACTTACTTTTGAATTGAGTTAGTTGAGTGTTGGGCTCAAATTGGATATCCGATTTAGAATCCGTCAGCTCCCACAACTCACGTCTGTAGACACCCAATTTTGGCCGATAATTTGAGCATTTTCTTTGTTCTCCTAGTTGATGCCCCAATTGATCCTTAATTGGTTGATTTTATGGGATTTCTCCCCTTCTTGGCCCAACATTTCAATTCCATACCTTGGATCTCGTCTCAAGTTTGGTATCCCCGCGCTACCCGCTCTTATCGCTTTCTTACTCATAGCGCGTTGTGGATCTAATTGGAGCAGTTGTTATTTCTTGACATTTGATCGTTATAGCATCCATTTTGGATGTTTTCCTCACTTAACATTTGATTAAATGGCTGCCCAGGATATTCCTCTCTTCTTTTTAATCATTTAATGGGCCTTTACTTGTCGCGCTATATCGTCATAGCGCGTTCTTCATGAACGCGCTATGGTTGTATAGCGCGTTATCAGGCAGAATCCCTTTCCAAACCGGACCCCCTTCTTTCGATCCAGAGTCCTTACACTACCAGAAAAAGCGGGATTTCAGACGGAATTTTCAGACGGAAATTTCAGACTGAAATTTCCGTCTGAAATTTGTGACGGATTGTTTTCCGTCACAAATTCCGTCTGAAATATGCAATTACACACCGAATTTCAGACGGAATTTGGGACGGAAAATTTAATCTGTCAGAAATTTATGACCAAGAATTTGTGACGGCCACATTTGTGACGGATCCGTCTGAACATCCGTCACAAATTTGACTTCTCACGGATTTTCAGACGGAAATTAATCCGTCTCAAAATTTTTGCGCCCCCAATCCGTCGCAAATGTGCCTTTGCGATGGATTGGGGGCGGAAAAATTTTGTGACGGATTAATTTCCGTCTGAAAATCCGTGAGAAGACACATTTGTGACGGATTTTCAGACGGATCCGTCACAAATGTGGCCGTCACAAAGTCTTGGTCATAAATTTCTGACAGATTAAATTTTTCGTCCCAAATTCCGTCTGAAATTTGTGACGGAATATTTTCCGTCACAAATTCCGTCTGAAATTCGGTGTGTAATTGCATATTTCAGACGGAATTTGTGACGGAAAAAAATCCGTCACAAATTTCAGACGGAAATTTCCGTCTGAAAATTCCGTCTGAAATCCCGCTTTTTCTGGTAGTGTTATCTGGTAAGTTGCTGACTGTGTTTCTTATCCAGGAAGGTTTCTAAACCTAGCATAAACCTTTTCCCCTCCTTAATCGGCAAGATTACCTCGATTTGAGTCGCCAAGTCATCGGATTGAATCAAACTCCGACCTAGGGTTTGTGTTCGATCTTCCTTCTTTAAATTGAACCCTTTGGCCGTCGTTTGTGAGGGATGCAACTCAGGGCATTAACGAGGAGAAGGATGCTCCTAGTTCCAGATCAATAACTCCTTGCTTCTCGCACATATAAGGGAGTATTTAAGGGCTATGCTTGTGTTCTTCCCCGTTCTTCTTTTCTTCCTTAATTCATTGAGGTTAATCTCTACATACATAGCATATTGATTTCAAAATTCTCGTTTTGCAAAATACATGCATTCACACACATCACACCCATCTTTTGGCCCTAATATAGGGGTTTAAAACAACCCAAACCCCCAGGTAATCGACCCCCCTTTTTACATGCTTTTGATTAAGAATAGGGGCAGATTCTACTCAAATCTTGATTTAATGGGCCTTCTGTTTGTTGTTTATGATTGTTTGCAGGCACTAGAGGATTGATACGTGGAGCCCTTGCACCTTGGCCGGCCTTGGAGTAAGGAAGGAACGAACCCAAATAAACCCCGCTACCTGTCTGATATCGCGCTATATGAAGATAGCGCGACCTGAAGAACGCGCTAGGACGATATAGCGCATTAATCTCCAGGCCCACGGCTGCCCTTCATGAATTTCTGAGGTATGTAACATGCCCCTATCATAATCTCTTATTGTTCGGCATGTTTCTGGCCTCAGTGGCGATCACGGATCTTAATTGTTGCATATGAGCATCCCCTTTTGTATCATTAATTTAGTTCTATATCTTGCCCAAAATCTTCATTAATTATCAATTCATGGGTGATTCATAATTTCACAATCCACAACGTCTACCTCGCAGGTCGTGTTGGATGGATGGACACGCCGATCAGGCCACTATTTTATATTTTAGACCCCCGAACCCCGAATTTTCTCAATTCTTCTAAACTATGTTACTTTTGAAAACTAACTTAGTTTTGAATTGAGTTATTTGAGCGTCGGGCTCAAACCGGATGTCCAATTTGGATTCTGTCAGTTCTCACAAGTCACTTTCATCTCCTAGGTCATGTTGGAAGGATCGGCATGCCGATCAGACTGATATTTCATATTTTAGACCCCTGAACCCTGAATTGTATGAATTCTTCTAAACTAAGTTAGTTTTGAAAAGACACTTAGTTTTGAATTGAGTTATTTGAGCATCGGGCTCAAACCGGATATCCGATTTAGAATCCGTCAGCTCCCATAACTCACGTCTACCTCACAGGTCATGTTGGAACGATCGTCACGCCGATCAGGCCAGTATTTTATGTTTTGGACCCCCGAACCCTGAATTTTCTCAATTCTTCTAAACTAAATTACTTTTGAATACTAACTTAGTTTTGAATTGAGTTATTTGAGCGTCGGGCTCAAACCGGATATCTGATTTGTATTCCGTCAGGTCTCACAAGTCACTTTCATCTCCGTGGTCCTGTTGGAAGGATCGGCACACCGATCAGACCGATATTTCAGATTTTAGACCCCTGGACCCCGAATTGTATGAATTCTTCTAAACTAAGTTAGTTTTGAAAACACACTTAGTTTTGGAAGGATGGGATCAGGCCAGTATTTTATATTTTGGACCCCCGAACCCTGAATTTTCTCAATTCTTCTAAACTATGTTACTTTTGAAAACTAACTTAGTTTTGAATTGAGTTATTTGAGCATCGGGCTGAAACCGGATATCCGATTTGGATTCTGTCAGTTCTCACAAGTCAATTTCATCTCCCAAGTCCTGTTGGAAAGATCGGCACGCCGATCAGAGCGATATTTCAGATTTCAGACCCCTGAACCCCGAATTGTATGAATTCTTCTAAACTAAGTTTGTTTTGAAAACACACTTAGTTTTGAATTGAGTTAGTTGAGCGTCGGGCTCAAATTGGATATCCGATTTAGAATCCGTCAGCTCCCATAACTCACGTCTACCTCGCAGGTCGTGTTGGATGGATGGACACGCCGATCAGGCCACTATTTTACATTTTGGACCCCCGAACCCCGAATTTTCTCAATTCTTCTAAACTATGTTACTTTTGAAAACTAACTTAGTTTTGAATTGAGTTATTTGAGCGTCGGGCTCAAACCGGATGTCCAATTTGGATTCCGTCATTTCTCACAAGTCACTTTTATCTCCCAGGTCCTGTTGGAACGATCAGCACGCCGATCAGACTGATATTTCAGATTTTTGACCCCTGAACCCTGAATTGTATGAATTCTTCCAAACTAAGTTAGTTTTCAAAACACACTTAGTTTTGAATTGAGTTATTTGAGCATCGGGCTCAAACCGGATATCCGATTTGGAATCCGTCAGCTCCCACAACTCATGTCTACCTCGCAGGTCGTGTTGGAACGATCGTCACACCGATCAGGCCAGTTTTTTACATTTTAGACCCCCGAACCTTAAATTTTCTCAATTCTTCTAAACTAAGTTACTTTTGAATACTAACTTAGTTTTGAATTGAGTTATTTGAGCGTCGGGCTCAAACCGGATATCCGATATGTATTCCATCAGTTCTCACAAGTCACTTTCATCTCCCAGGTCCTGTTGGAAGGATTAGCACGCCGATCAGACAGATATTTCAGATTTTAGACCCATGAACCCCGAATTGTATGAATTCTTCTAAACTAAGTTAGTTTTGAAAACACACTTAGTTTTGAATTGAGTTATTTGAGCATCGGGCTCAAACCGGATATCCGATTTGGAATCCGTCAGCTCCCACAACTCACGTCTACCTCGCAGGTGATGTTGGAACGATCGTCACGCCGATCAGGCCAGTATTTTACATTTTGGACCCCCGAACCCTGAATTTTCCCAATTCTTCTAAACTAAGTTACTTTTGAATACTAACTTAGTTTTGAATTGAGTTATTTGAGCGTCGGGCTCAAACCGGATATCCGATTTGTATTCCGTTAGTTCTCACAAGTCACTTTCATCTCCCTGGTCCTGTTGGAAGGATCGGCACTCCGATCAGACAGATATTTCAGTTATTAGACGCCTGGACCCCGAATTGTATGAATTCTTCTAAACTAAGTTAGTTTTGAAAACACACTTAGTTTTGAATTGAGTTATTTAAGCGTCGGGCTCAAACCGGATATCCGATTTGGAATTCGTCAACTCTCACAACTGACGTCTACCTCACAAGTCGTGTTGGAAGGATGGGCACCACGATCAGGTCAGTATTTTATATTTTGGACCCCCGAACCCTGAATTTTCTCAATTCTTCTAAACTATGTTACTTTTGAAAACTAACTTAGTTTTGAATTGAGTTATTTGAGCATCGGGCTCATACCGCATATCCGATTTGGATTCCGTCAGTTTTCACAAGTCACTTTCATCTCCCAAGTCCTGTTGGAAGGATCAACACGTCGATCAGACTGATATTTCAGATTTTAGACCCCTGAACCCCGAATTGTATGAATTCTTCTACACTAAGTTAGTTTTGAAAACACACTTAGTTTTGAATTGAGTTATTTGAGCATCGGGCTCAAACCGGATATCCGATTTGGAATCCGTCAGCTCCCACAACTCACGTCTACCTCGCAGGTGATGTTGGAACGATCGTCACGCCGATCAGGCCAGTATTTTACATTTTGGACTCCCGAACCCAAAATTTTCTCAATTCTTCTAAACTATGTTACTTTTGAAAACTAACTTCATTTTTAATTGAGTTATTTGAGCATCGGGCTCAAACCGGATATCCGATTTGGATTCTGTCAGTTCTCACAAGTCACTTTCATCTCCCAAGTCTTGTTGCAAGGATCGGCACACCGATCATGGCGATATTTCAGATTTTAGACCCCTGAACCCCGAATTGTATGAATTCTTCTAAACTAAGTTTGTTTTGAAAACAGACTTAGTTTTGAATTGAGTTAGTTGAGCGTCGGGCTCAAATTGGATATCCGATTTAGAATCCGTCAGCTCCCACAACTCACGTCTACCTCGCAGGTCGTGTTGGATGGATGGACACGCCGATTAGGCCACTATTTTATATTTTGCACCCCCGAACCCCGAATTTTCTCAATTCTTCTAAACTATGTTACTTTTGAAAACTAACTTAGTTTTGAATTGAGTTATTTGAGCGTCGAGCTCAAACCGGATGTACAATTTGGATTCCGTCAGTTCTCACAAGTCACTTTCATCTCCTAGGTCCTGTTGGAAGCATCAGCACGCCGATCAGACTGATATTTCAGATTTTTGACCCCTGAACCCTGAATTGTATGAATTCTTCTAAACTAAGTTAGTTTTGAAAACACACTTAGTTTTGAATTGAGTTATTTGAGCATCGGGCTCAAACCGGATATCTGATTTGGAATCCGTCAGCTCCCACAACTCACGTCTACCTCACGGGTCATGTTGGAACGATCGTCACGTCGATCAGGCCAGTATTTTACATTTTGGACCCCCGAACCCTGAATTTTCTCAATTCTTCTAAACTAAGTTACTTTTGAATACTAACTTAGTTTTGAATTGAGTTATTTGAGCGTCGGGCTCAAACCAGATATCCGATTTGAATTCCGTCAGTTCTCACAAGTCACTTTCATCTCCCTGGTCCTGTTGGAAGGATCGGCACACCGATCAGACCGATATTTCAGATTTTAGACCCCTGGACCCCGAATTGTATGAATTCTTCTAAACTAAGTTAGTTTTGAAAACACACTTAGTTTTGAATTGAGTTATTTGAGCGTCGGGCTCAAACCGGATATCCGATTTGGAATCCGTCAGCTCTCACAACTCACGTCTACCTCACAGGTCGTGTTGGAAGGATGGGCACCCCGATCAGGCCAGTATTTTATATTTTGGACCCCCGAACACTGAATTTTCTCAATTCTTCTAAACTATGTTACTTTTGAAAACTAACTTAGTTTTGAATTTAGTTATTTGAGCATCGGGCTTAAACCGGATATCCGATTTGGATTCTGTCAATTCTCACAAGTCAATTTCATCTCCCAAGTCCTGTTGGAAAGATCGGCACGCCGATCAGAGCGATATTTCAAATTTTAGACCCCTGAACCCTGAATTGTATGAATTCTTCTAAACTAAGTTTGTTTTGAAAACACACTTAGTTTTGAATTGAGTTAGTTGAGCGTCGGGCTCAAATTGGATATCCGATTTAGAATCAGTCAGCTCCCATAACTCACGTCTACCTCACAGGTCGTGTTGGATGGATGGACACGCCGATCAGGCCACTATTTTACATTTTGGACCCCCGAACCCCAAATTTTCTCAATTCTTCTAAACTATGTTACTTTTAAAACTAACTTAGTTTTGAATTGAGTTATTTGAGCGTCGGGCTCAAACCGGATGTCCAATTTGGATTCCGTCAGTTCTCACAAGTCACTTTCATCTTCCAGGTCCTGTTGGAAGGATCAGCACGCCGATCAGACTGATATTTCAGATTTTAGACCCCTGAACCCTGAATTGTATGAATTCTTCCAAACTAAGTTAGTTTTGAAAACACACTTAGTTTTGAATTGAGTAATTTGGGCGTCGGGCTCAAACCGGATATCCAATTTGGAATCTGTCAGCTCCCACAACTCACGTCTATCTCGCAGGTCGTGTTGGAAGGATGGGCACACCGATCATGCCCGTATTTTACATTTTGGACTCCCGAACCCTGAATTTTCTCAATTTTTCTAAACTAAGTTACTTTTGAAAACTAACTTAGTTTTAAAATTAATTATGAATATAATTGAGTAATTCTGTCAAAATAAAAACATAATAAACGCTCACCTGATGGGCCTGTGCCGTGGTGGTGGATCCATGAGGGGGAATTCCCGCCTGGGAGAGGAGGCCACTGATTGCCTGCTGGCTAGACATCACCTCTCGGATCTGCCACTGCATCTGCGGCTGCAAATCAGAAATCTCCGATCGGACGATGTCTCTGACGTCGCTGGCAGAAGTACTGGGGGCAGGTGGAGGTATACTGAAGGCACTGCTACTGGTTTGGGCAGAGCCTGAACTCGCACACGATGATATCACCACGCTAGAGTCCAGGCTCTCCCCAAAACCATATAGTCAGCCTTTCTTTAGTACACCAGCTACTGCCACCCATTCCGCCGCATCAAACTCTGGCTACTGCGCTTCTCCCTCCCTGTACTTCTCTATCACAGCTATGCTTTATGTTTCCTACAAATTGAATAAAATAACTAGTCAATTTCATATGAATCAATCCGATTTAAATGAATGGTAGAAGTTGCATATATAGATAAACTTACCGCTACTGAGTGAGCTCGCTCACTCACAAATTGATCTGTCCCCTTCTTTTTATGTGTTCTGTCGAACACCTCGAGGAACGATGGAGCCCGATTAAGCTCCACAGCCTATTATACAATTCATAGTAAAAAACGTCATATATATTAATAAAATGTAAGAAGATAAATTGAAACATTACTTACCATTTTTTGTTTATGAGCCGCGAAAGAGACGGACCCACTCGTATGCAAATTTGCACCCGGTTGTGACGCCCTATTTTCTTTGGCTTTTAGGGACTTTTCTATCCACTTGGGGTCGGCAAATTTGTCACATACTATGTCCCAATCCTCCTTCCTCATCCATAGAGGGCGGTGCTCCTTCCACAGCTATCGGTCTTCACTCCCACCAGCCTTTTTTTAGCGTGTTCTCGGGCCTCATGTACTTTCCTTTGGTAATTTGACTTCATACTAGACTCCCAGGTAGAACGACATCTCGTCGCGTCATGTCCACTCGTGAATTGATAAGTCCGCTGTAATTCAATTAAGTTTCACACTTAGTATACTGTTGTGAATTGAGTTTGGAAAATACTTGAATTAAATGACGTAATTATTTACTAAGAACATGTCGAACAATGAATCGCGGACGGCCATCGGAAATTCTGTGAAAGATGATACTGGCCCGGGCACATGTGACATTACTAGTTCCATAGAATGATGGACAACATCGAAAGGTTTAAATTTAGAACTACAATTGTAAATGTCAAAATATTCATATTAGATAGTTCAAAGCTAAATAATGAATGTAATAACCTTATAAATTTACCCGGAGATCTAGCACGGGCGACGTCCATCATGGGCCGTGCCTCCCTCGTGACGACTGCCGGCATCGTCAAGTGGTTGAGTGGTGGGGGTGTGCCATGTACAAGTGGGAGGTGGTGGGAGGGCATTGGGACCTGTAAGAATTAATTTTCACAAGTAAAATGAATATTTTACTGAAAATTAAAATATACATACCTGCAACGGGAGGTGGTGGGGGTGGCGCATGTGGTCGTGCTAGGAGGGAACTATGAACTATAAGAATTAAATATCATAAGTAAAATAGATATTTTGCTGAAAATTAAAATATACATAATTGGCAAAATACTGTGACCTGTAAGAATTAAATTTTATAAGTAAAATGAATATTTTGGTGAAAATTAAAATATACATACCTACAGTGGGAGGTGGTGGGCGTCTGTACAACAGGTGGGAGGACATTGGGACCTGTAAGAATTAATTTTCATAAGTAAAATAAATATGTTGCTGAAAATTAAAATATACATACTTGCAGCGGGAGGTGGTGGGGGTGGCGTCTGTACAACAGGTGGGAGGGCACTAGGACCTGTAAGAATTAATTTTCATAAGTAAAACGAATATTTTGCTGAAAATTAAAACATACATACCTACAACGGGAGGTGGTGGGGATGACGCATGTACAAGTGGTCGTGAGCCGACACTTGGACCTATGAGGACATTCTTTTAAGCTAGTAAATGATTAAAACATTTATATAGCTAACTATTTTAATAGATATACCTATACCCGAAGAAGATGTCAAAGAGGAGGGAGTAGAGCCCCTGTCACTGCCCTGTCTCCTCCCACTCCCAGTACGACCTCCTCGGACCATTTCTTTATTACTAACAAAACAATTAATACATATTAATCCTCAATTAGATAAGGCTAGACCAATGTTATTAAAAATTATGCAAAAATGAACGGTTATCTTACTAAATTATCAAAATGTGCCTCCCTTATGCTGATGATATATCTAACTCATCATCATCTTCGTCATCCATAGTACTCTCATCAGATTCGAATTCTTCATCTTCATCCGATTCCTCCTCCCCTCGAACATCAACATTTAGCTCCGTCGGATTGACTCCTTCTACTTCATCTCCCTTACGTGATGACAGTGGCTCATCAGATTCATCCAGATTAATATGCGTGCAACCGACAACGCCAACTTCATCTGATTGAAAATATTTAGCACTGGCAACTTCTGAGGGGTTTTCACTCATATTTAACTCATAAGTGGGAAAGAGTTTTGCTTTAGCCCTGCAAACTATCTACCAATCTTTATTCTTGGATGATGGATAGCTTGAATAATACACTTGCTGGGTTTGTGCGGCTACAATGAACGGTTCGTAGGTATTAAGTTTAGACCTATGTTTGACCTCGACAATCCCATAAGTTGTGTCATGTCGAACAAAATTAGGATCAAACCAATGACACTTAAAATATATATATATGATTGTCTCATCCCAAATATTGAAGTTCTAAGACTTCGTCAAGAATACCGTAGTAGTCCAATTCCACTTCATTGTATAAACTTCCCTTAACAGATACACCGTTGTTCATCGTAGACTTACTTCGTCCATAATCCCTCGTATGAAATATGTATCCATTCTCAATATATCCTGAATAGGCACGTGCAACCGTCGAGGGACCATAACTTATCTATTGTACTCTTTGATCAGTAATGAGACCTTGTTCAACCTATATGTAAATTTGAGTAGTTATAATAAGGTTCAATCTCCTCAACATACATAAATACAAACATATATATTCAACGATCGACACTAACCCGATATCTCAGCCATTTGGCAAAAAACTTCTCGCATTCTTTTCAATCTCCACGTCCTGGATATTTAGACATTTTTGTGCTAATTCTGAATCAAATTATCTGTAATATAAATACACTACTACTTTAAATGAATTACAGAACAAGGATGAACAACTTATGGATGTCACTGAAAATGTGAGTTAAGAACTTACTCAACATAAGGTTCAATCTCGATACAATTCAGAAGAATATATATCTCAGCGGTATACAACTCTCTATCTTCAAGCGTGCGCGTCGAGCAACGTCCGAACGCACGTCTAGGATGCTTAAATATAGAGAGCCGATCGGACGAATCATCAACTCCCCCATCATCATTATGTGGAGGTCGAGTACGACGAGTTAGAATCTCTGGCTCAAAGTACATGGAACAGAAGTTTAAAATTTTTTCAAGAATATATGGCTCAGCAATCGAACCCTCCACCTTCGCCTTGTTGCGAACTTTCATTTTTAGTTCATGCATGCACCTACAACAACAAGTTAGATGGCAATGACATGTACCGACCATGGATGACATATAACTTAACAAAAATTCTCACATACCTCTCAAATAGATACATCCATCAAAATTGTATTGGCCCTCCGACAATAGCCTCATATGACAAATGGACGACCATGTGCTCCATCGAATCAAAGAATGCCGACGAAAATATCTTCTCTAGCTTGCAAACGGTTATGACCACATTTTCTTCGATAGTTTGTACATCCCTTAGTCTGAATTCTGATGCACGTAAAATCTTGAAAAAATGACTCAACTCGGTCAGTGCTCCCCATATAGGCTTTGGCAACAAATCACGAAATGCAATGGGCACTGGCCTGTCCATGAACACATGACAGTCGTGACTTTTCAGACCATATATTTTCCCCTCATTAACATTCACACAACAAGCTATGTTGGATGCATATCCATCTGGGAATCTCAACTGTTTCAACCACTGGCACACTTCCTTGATCTGTGTATCATTAAGCACGCAAGTTGCTTTAGGCTACACAGTTTTTCCATTTACGTTCTGTAGTTCCAGTTCTGGACGTTTACAAAGCATCTTTAAATCCATACGCGCTTTGGCCTTGTCCTTTGTTTTGCCTTTAACATTCATGATTGTATTGAACAAATTATCAAAAAAATTCTTCTCGGTATGCATAACATCCAGATTGTGTCGTACAAGAAGAGTTGACCAATAAGGCAATTCCCAGAAAATAATTTTTTTATTCCAGTTGTGATCCTTTCCAAAGCTAGAGAGTTGGCGTGTGCGACCAGACAATTGTACTATATTTGGTAATTTTGCACCCGTGTCGCCATATGTCGACCCGACTCCCATTGCAAGTCTGCTTCATCCATTTCAACAGTATTTTTTTAAAACGAGTCTTTTTACCTTCAAAAAGGATGGTCACTTGGTAACAACCACCGATGGCAATTAAACCAGCATGCTTTCCCACCATGTTTCAATACAAATGATTTGGTATCTTCCATACAGTAAGGACATGCTAATCTCCCATGTGTGCTCCAACCAGATAGCATTCCATATGCAGGGAAGTTACTTATTGTCAACATCAGTGCAGCCTTCATAATAAAATTTTGCTTCCTACATGCATCATAAGTAACAACTCCATCAGTCCATAAAAAATTGAGCTCATCAATCAACAGCCTGAGATATATGTCTAATTTTTTTCCGAGACTTTTTGGATCAGGAATTACTAAGGACAAAAATAGATTTTCTTGCTTCATGCACATGTTTGACGGAAGGTTGTACGGTGTCATGAACATTGGCCAACAAGAATAAGATGCCACTGAACCACCGAATTGATTGAAACCATCTGTGCATAAACCCAATCGAACATTACGTGGCTCCTTTGAAAAAGTAAGATGAGTACGAATGAAGTGAGTCCAAGCTTCACCATCGACAGGATGACTGATTATATCATCGGCACGGCGTACTCTTTCGGTGTGCCATGTCATATGTTGAGCCATCTTTGAGGACATATACAGCCGCATTAGCCTAGGCACAAGAGGGAAGTATCGCAATGTTTTGTAAGGTATATCTTTTTACTTTGAATTGTCCCCTCTCTTAGGTTTGAATCTGTCATGGTGACAAATAGAACATTATATCTTATCTGCATCATCTTTGTAATATAACATATAGTGATTCGAGCATGCATCTATTTTCACATATCCAAGCACTAGCTCATTGACCATCTTTTTT
Source organism: Amorphophallus konjac (assembly GCA_022559845.1). Classification (NCBI taxonomy): domain Eukaryota; kingdom Viridiplantae; phylum Streptophyta; class Magnoliopsida; order Alismatales; family Araceae; genus Amorphophallus; species Amorphophallus konjac. The sequence continues at coordinate 199,397,244 of CM040123.1, forward strand.
GCACGGTAAAAAGTTTCTGGCAACTTCTCGTCTCGAGGCAACATACTCTTGATCAAGAGGAGGAGACAGTCAAAACAAGTCTCACTGATGTGAAATTCAGATTTCAAATTCAACAACTGTGACACTACAGACAACCGAGTGTGCTTTTCACAACCATTCCACAGCGGCTCATCAACATCCCTAAGTAGTTGATAAAATCTTCCGACTGTCTTATTCGGTGCTTCTTCCATGTATGCATGTTCCTCATGAACATTAAAACTCGGACCAACAACATCTACAACCATATCCATATACCCACTTGTGCCTGCAATATTGTCGAGCTCATACCTCAAGAATTCCTCACCATGACACGTCCAATTCGTATAACTATCCACGAACCCTTTCGTGTACAAATGATGTTGCACATCCCATGGTGAACGTCACCTCAAGTTTCTACAACTTGAACAAGGGCATCAAATGTGACCGTCACGGTCTGTTGCTACATTGGGATTCCCCAATGCAAATTGAATGAAACTCTCAACTCCATGCTTAAAGTCATCCGACACCACCCGGTCAACTATTCTACGATACATTCATGAACGATCTGTCAACATTTTACCTGTACCCAATAAATGTTAATACACATCCTAACTTTGAAATCATTACTCCTGAAAATAAACCTGACCCTTTTCCTCACATCGTTCGCCATAGACCATTTGCAGTTGGAACAGGACTATTAATTAGATTATCACTTTTTAACCCATCCATGAAGGTTTGATCGCATAATCACTTACTATATGTGTTGCACGATTTGCTGAAAATTTCGACAGCATCTCCCCACACTTCTCCGATATACCAAAAATATTTTTTGAATTTGCAATTTTCTTAAACACTTACAAGTAAGTGGTTAAGAAAACACTCAAAATCAATAATGGTATATCAGAGAAGAGTGAGGAGACGCAACCGAAATTCTCAACAAACCATACAAACACATATAGTAAATGACTGCCTAAGTGCGATCAGACATTCACAGACTGTCCAAACGGGACAATTCAAGACTTTGAGGTAGATATATACATTCTCATAAAAAATGAGAACATACATATCAATCCCAAAGTCTTGAACGGGAATGTTCATTGACACGGTTTTAACACGCTCTCCAGAGGTGCGTGTAATGTTAGGTCGCACACACGCACCTCAACTCACAAGGTGCCCCATGTATTTATATAACATAAAATTAAATAACATCGCACTTATCATTATGCATACATCAAATTAAGTAACATCCAATTTAAAAAAATATTCAAATGAAGAACATCAAAGCTAAATAATCCACATTTTTGAGTCAGATCAACATCGAATTTATGTTAAAATCAGATTTAAAAACACATTTATATGCAATTAAAATCCACAAATTTTCTTGTTGTAGAGCTGTTACCTGAAGAGACTTGCTGTAGAAAAAAATTTCAATTACTATTTTCTTCAAGGTTACCTGTATTTTCCAAACTTAATTGTTACCGTAACTTGAATGTTTTGAGTATGTGGTTTATACTAAAAAAATATTGCTACCTTTTTCAGTTTCTTTCCAATTTGAATAAGGCTTAGGATGGATACTTGCTAAATTTGGTGAAAAACTTACCCAGTTGCCTTAGTTTCTACTACTTTAAAGGCCATGTTGATGTGGTTTCTATGGAATATCTAGTTTCAAGGACTGATTCTTTGAACCCATCTATGGGTATAGGCGTCATGGCCTTAGCTGCGCATATGATCCTTCTGGGTTCATCCATGCTCACATGGCCATCAAATATACTCGTATATATGAGTTTTACGGGTGGATGCATTCGGGAAAGGGTTCATGCATTCATGCACCTAATTGCCTTATCTGAACTTTAGCTATGTTCCAATGGAATCCCTGGGTGTTAGCTCTTTTCTCTCACCTTTTTTGAAGAGCCATATAATGCTATGTGCTTTGATGATTATGGGAGTTTAAATGTGCATGGTGTGTGTAGGATTCAGATTGATTCATGACTTCCTGACTCAGGAGATGCACATATAATCCATGTAACAATATGAGCATGCAGATGCATTCCTGACAGTGCAGGCATGTAGGATAAAATTCTTAGATCTGTGCACATGGGGTGACATCCCTGGACCTATGTAGGTATGTGATGCACTATCCCTCATAGAGGGTAGAGATGGGAGCTTCTCATGAAAGAAGGATAAGAGGCCAACTGCAAAACTAAACCTATCTTCACGGTTGTACATTGGATAATCTTGATTCACTCTCATTTTTTTTGGCAAACAGAACCAACTAGCATAGGGGCTGACCCCCTCATGTGTAGGGGTCGGCGCCTACACCCTCCCAAGCAGGGAAAGCACAGAGCTCCACAATCTTGAGTGTATCAGTGCCCAGCTCTAGGGACTGTGATCTTCTAATCTGTTCTTCCTTTTTAGCAATGCTGTTGGCATTGTCTATTCATTTTTTTTAAGACAATCTGAATTCCAACAGAAAAGGGGCAGGCCCCTACAATCCCAGGCTCTAGCAAGTACAAAGCTCCAGGCTCAGATTTCTTCTTGTTTGGACATTAGTCATTCACCATTTTTTATGATGATTCCCCAGTCATGGTTTGAGAACACTTGATTCTTACCATATATATCTTTATTCATTTTTTTATCGCAACAATCCAGACATGTGTTTGATCATTGCATTATATTTTTCTTTGATATGCATTGGTCTGAACTGGACTTCAGTTCTTCCTAACACTCGGTCACTGCTCCCCATTTTAGTTCAACTGTACTTCAATTCTTGCAACAGAAAGTTCTGTAATTAGCATTTTATTTCTATTTTTCTCATTCCATTCCCAGCAATTTTTAGAACTATAGTTGGTTGTTATAGCTTCTGAATTTCCAGCTCATAATGGATTCCCTAGTTCAGTCATCTATCCATCTGCCCTTTTTTTATTATCGATTCCTTGGTCCAGTCCACTTGACTTTCATCCCTTTCTTCCTTTTTATTGTTATTGCTTCGAATTATACGGTGACAATCCGGCAATGCCAACATGAGCTATTTTCCCCTTTTATTGGCAATGCCAACATGAGCTATTTTTTCTACTTCATTTGAGTAGGCATCTTCTTGGTATCACCCGCAGTAGTTGGCAGCAAGTTATGAGAGTCAGGCATTAGTTTTTTACGTAGTTGTTTTGTTCTTTCTCAGGTTGAGGAACCTCTCCTCACCAACTCTGATTGTACTTCCTCTATTTATTAATAAAATTGGAGGTACAGTCCACTTAGTTTTGGGGTGGGGGTACAGCTGTGGGGGAGGGCATCTCCAATTACGTCCGAGTATACCTGACCCGATGTGCATTCCAACCCTTATTGGGCCAAGGCCGTGGTTTTGTCCTCACAAGGCGCCACACAACTTATAGATCTCAGCCTTACACATATAGCTTAGTTACTTTTCTTGCTTTCCGATATAGGACTAATCTGCTTCCTCCCTGCCCCAACACCCATACACAGTGGTAGCTCTACGCCGTGGGAGTTCCACAATGGTATGCACACCCTTGTAGCCCTTTCCTACAAATAACCCTCTCCTCCTATACAGCTCGTGACTGCGTCACTACATTATCACTTTACAAGCCCCTCATGGTCAGCGAGGGAACAAGTAGCTACCGTCTCTTTGGCTCATGGCAAGTAAAATTGGCCAATTCAGAACTGGCACCAGTCTAGACTTGTCTGATTCTAATAGTTAACTGGTCAGTTTCTGGTGGTTTTATGGTCAGCTTCCTAAGAAAATAATAGAAAATGAGAAGAGCTACTTTGAATCAGCCTGGACCAGACCTAACTGTACCTGAATTGGGCATACTCTATCTTTGAACTGGTTTATGAACTGTAAAGTGTCATAAACTATACACAAAGGTACAAACCAAAATACTTTTCTTTCTTTTAAAAATTGGCCTATATACATGAGAACCAGTCAGTTTTAACCAGCTTGTTCTGATCTTGAATGAAGACCAGCCTTCCCATTCCAGTTCCACTAGTAATTTCTTAATGCATGCGTCGCCTATCTGGTGAGACAAGTAGAGAACCAGATGGGGTCATTATAAGAGTATATTCACCTCCCAGTGACCCAGCTCTCTGAAGTAGTATTCAACTAGAAGACATACCTTGGTTCTCTCAATTGGATTTCTATCAGCTATGCTTCCACGTACATCCACAGCCATCATCTTCTCACCGAGGCTACCCGTGGGGTAGGAATATCCACCTGCATCATCCAAATCTGCATCCACCTATATCTAACCCCAACTGGCTTAGTTTTGTAGATGCCTTTCGCCTCTTTCTTTCCCAAAATTATCCATTAAGTGAGATGGCCCATCATCTTCCAATCACTCTCCATCACCTTTTAACATGTCCACTGCCTCCACATTCCTAGCACAATGATGGACTCCAGAATACTCTTTCAGAATGCCCCCAATGCAAGCAGTAATGCCACTATGTCCTCGTCTTCATCACTGGAAGCCAAAAAAGGGCGGGCTAGATTGGACATCTGCACTGATGCCTTCTCTCACTATCCCTTCTCAAATTTCATTCATATCCCTGTTGGTTCTGGTGGCCACTGTATTAACTAACTCTACTCAAAAGTCCCATGACCCAAATAGAAAGGAAACTTATCCAACTTCACATGCTATCCACCTCATTCCATTCCAATCATTTGCTTTTGCACATGACAGATAGCCAAAGTCAATATTAGGGATGATACAAATTGTAATACCTCGATTTATTTATTGAGCTTTTATTAAATAAAAATTGAAATAAAATGGATTAATGCATGAATTTCAGAATTTAATATTTAATTCCTTAGAAAATAGAACTAGTGAATTTTTTACTACCTTATAAAAATCTATAAAAATGGTAAAGTGGTATAGGACCATTTATTTAACAACTTTATCTTCTGTGGTCGACCCAACAAAAATCTGTAATGAGGTCTAATTAGTGGATTAAGCCCAAAGTGCACACTTACCTAACCTTAGCTTAAACCGCAAAATTAGAGCTTAATACTCCATCAAATGAGCCCAAATCGGTGGCAAATGAAAGGCCACGATCTAATGATCATTTCCCCTCTGTCAATTCATTGAAACCCAAACCCTAAAACGTGTAGTCGGCCGAGCTTTGGTGAGGTCAACTATTGCGGCGCCGTTTCAAACACTCAACTTGCTCCGTCGAATTCTCCCAGCTCTGAAGGCTCCATAAGGTGTATGAGCTATAAAAACAAAGCTCTGCAACCCTAGAATCCTTTGGTAGCAGCGGCGGTCGCAGTGGAGCTCGATGAAGGGAGATCTCTGGTGATTAGTGGAGACGTGTCGGCGTCCATTCTTCGTCCTTTCTTCTTCCATTCTTCTTCGTTCTTCATCTAATTGAGGTAGGTAATAACAAGCCCAACATAAAGTGTTATATATGGACGGAATCAGCATCCAACCCTCTTTCTTTTGATCCATAAATCCCTAAATTTCATTAGGTATCCTACACGAATTTAATGGTTTAGTAGAGGCATGTCAGAATTAGGGTAGAACTTGTTCCCCTTTGATTCAGTAACGATTTTAGGCTGTAAATCTTAAATTGATTCATGCATCACGTAGAGTTTTTCATGCTCTTTCTATTGGTAGTAAAAGCTCTAAATTCCATGCTATATACTCTTCGAATTTCATGTTTTACTGTGGCCCTTAAAACCCCCGTCGAGGCGGGCAAGGGTTGGTTTAATCGGGTTTTTCCCATACTTGGATGGTCTTACGATAGACCACATATCCTAGATGAACGGTCTCCTAGAGACCACATAACCAGGATGGGCGATCCCTAAATAACCACACATCCTGGGTTGGGCGGCCCTCATCTAACCACATATCCAGTTGAACGGCTCCTAACTGACCACATATCCCCTGACAGGATGAAAGGTCTCACAGAGACCACATAACTGGATGGACGGCTATCCAGGTGACCACACAACCAGGGGATGGGCGGCCCTTCTCTGACCGCCCAACCACTTGGGTGGCTCCCAGAGAACCGCCCAACCACTTGGGTGGTCCTGTCCTGGCCGCCCAAGTCTCTTCATTCCAGAATTTGTTCCTGTTAGCCTGGTAGATATAAGGTTATGCCAGAACCGTTTATCTATGCAGTAAATGGCTTAGTATGAACTCTTAATGATTCATGTTAGTAACTTAATTGGTAATTAGTAAGTCAGAAACCCATCTGATAAGTGGTAAATTATGCAAGTAAATTTCTGTTAGATGCATGTTAATTATCCATACATGAACTTGTTCTTCATCATTTCCATCCTGATTCACCTTATTGGCAATTAAGTTAATGTAAAACTTAATCCTTGATGATTTGACATGAAAATTAGGTTTATAATGAACTTTTGGTTGCTGGACAGCCACTCTACTCTAGTAGGATAGGTTAACCAATTACTGAATTTTAATAAGTCATAAGCTCTATAAGTTGTGTTAACCTTGAACTTATCACCGGACACTCCATCCGGTGAACTTAGCATCACGGGATTTCTTTATATCCCTGCTATGAACCTAGTGACCACCAGAACTACCGTTTTACATAGACCGAATCACTGATTTGTTAATCTTGGATCGAATTGGGCTAAGAGAGGAATGTGCGGCCAGTAGTGGACCGCATATCCTCATAGGCGGCCCAATAACGACCGCATATCTTCAATACGGCCCAGTATGGTCCGTATATCTTCTTCATGGGTCTTAATGTCTTTTGGACATGCGCGGCCCAGAACTTAACGTTCATCCTTTAGAGCGGCATACTATCAGCCGTTCATCCTTGATCTCGTGGGCTGAGTTTCAGTCCAGTTCCTGTATGCGCGGCCCAGTATTAGCCGTATATACCCCTTGAGCGGCCTCTGTATGACCGCACATCTCTCGGAGATGAATTTTATCATGTTTTGTGCTCTTGAATCCAAGGACAAATTAGTCCTTAAAATCTTGAACTTCTGGACAGTAATTCCTCTGATTATTTGGCCACAAACTTGACTAAATGTCTAGACGAAACTTGGGATCTTGGATCCATTAAATCAATGCCAACGCATCATAAGGGCCCGATCTGGTCTTGGGGAGAGCGCCCGAAAAATTATTGAGCCCATGGGATGTTATAATGACATGGTGAGGCATTGCACCGAGTGCATGACTAGCGTGATGTCTACGACATAAAATCTCTTATTACTCTTGTTACTTGATCGTGCTTGACTTGCTTATCTCTTGTTACTTGCTAGTGGCCATTTCCTCGTAACAATTTCCTGTTTCACTTATTACATAATACTCTTGTTGAAATCTGGATCTCTTATATTTTCTTGACCTTGCAAGATCTTTTATTACGTTGTTTCATTGTATCGTCATTCATTTCTTTTATTAGCATGGCTTATGAAAAATGTAATTAAATTGTTAATGACGTAAATTTGCCTGTTATTTCCTACTGAGCATCAACTCATAGTTGTTGTTTTCCCCCCTTTTCTAGGCTGTTCAGATGATGATGTGCATACCGATAGGGGGGGGACAGGAGTGATACTTTTGAGTGTACCTGTTAGTAGATGCCGAGTTGGCATAGTTGTTTACCTTAGTTATTCCTTAGTGTTTTGTTAGTACTTTATTACTTTTGGAGTCAGTGATTGTATTAGAATCAGTTGGAAGTTATGTTTGATCATGTTTTAGCAGTGATGGTTATTGTAATAAAGTTTGGTATCTTTCTTGATCAATAGATTTACTTCTTTCCATAGCACCTGTGTAATTGATTACTTTAGTGTATTAATGTTATTTCTAGCTAGTTTCTGACTGTACGACCCGATATTCCGCGTCGGGGCGTGACACAAATGTTCACGCACGCACACACAAAAGCACGAACACATGCACACCTCACCCCCCCAACAACAGAACATGGACACATATAGGCCAACACATCTTCATTAGATGATCACAGTAGAAATTTAGCATGAAAGACATTTGTAGTTAACGTATGTTAACTAAATGGTATTACAAGTGAAAATTTTAAAGTGTTTGAAAGATTACGGGTTTTTTCACATATATGAATAGTGCAAGGGGTTTTTTACATATACACCATATTTTAAGGGGTTCCTTGGAAAAACTCTTGAATGATTAGGGGGTTTTCACATATACGTGTAGTGTAAGGGGTTTTATACAAGAGCGTGGTAGCCTTGTCCAGATATATACAAGTCCCAAAGCTACAGTTAAAAAAAAATGGTACAGACACCAGAGCTAGCCGCCGGTACCAGACGCGCAGTACAGCTCGAGCGACCCTGACATCCTTGTGGTTGGGCGACAGTATGGAGTCTCTACCCGAGTTTTTATCTTTCTCTGTATTTATTTTGAGTGTATTGGTGTGTATTTGTATTTTCAACTTTAATATGAGTCAAGAATGTAATATGGGCTAAACTTCATGTAAGGGGTCCAATTTCCAAAATGGGCCTCAAGACCTTTAAGAACCCAATTGGGCCTTCCCTCTCTTGTGGGCCACCATTCATAGAGGGCCCAATATGGTGGCTCATGGTCAAGGAGAGAATATTGACCATGGGTTGCAATATTTGACCAAGGAGGGGGGAGCCCCCTTGTTTGTCCCCATGTGGCGAAATGTTTAGTATTTTTTTTTCTCCCTTCCCCTTTACCAAGGATATTAGAGGTCATTTGTCCTAGGTCTAGGGTTTAGTATTTAATGTCTCTTGTGTCATTTGGACAAAAATTAAATTAGAAAATAGATGAAATTATGCCATGGGCACCCCCCCTCTCTCTCTTGCTTCTTCTTCTTCTTCTTCATCCATGCTGCATCAGATCTAGGGCGGAAACCCTAATATTTCTGAGTGATCTTCCTCTCCTTCTCTTCCTCTGTCTGCTGCAATCAACCGCCGCCACCGCCGCGTCCGTTCGTGCCGCCATCAAGCCACCACAACCTGGCTTCCATCCTGCTGTCCTGAATTTCGGGATTCCTGGACAGAAGCTCAGTAAAACGGTTGGTACCGAAGATCCGACCGTCGAATCATCTTCATCTTTGGAGGGTGTATTCCCCTAGGTCTCCTTCAATCCCAGTTCAAATTTCACGCCGATCAGGCATGGTGTTCTCCTCCTCCCAGTCATTTGTTTTCCTCTCTCACAGTCTGTATGTATTGCAGATCTGCGAGGTAGTCTGTTGGTAGCCGAATTTTACACCCTCACAAAGGTTGTCAGAAAAATACAAGACAATTATGGCGTGATCAGCTCTTCCCCCCCCCTCTCCAAAAAAATCCCCAAGTCCTAGATCCTCTATTTTATTTTCGATCAAACCCCATAAACAGGTAGATCCCGTTCTGCCCTGTCTATTCTGTGTTACGGGACAGAAACCACAGCCAACTTGCAGAGGTTTTCATTTTTAACCCAACCATTGGGCGGACCTGATATTCAAGTATGTCGAGACCCTTCGCGTCCTCTTTCCAACGGCGCTATTATCGCTCCGATCTGACATCGGATTTGGTCGTGCCAGCCATTCTCGTGAAGGCGCGCATTCTTGCTCCGAGCCAGGCCAATAAAAAGGGGATGTTGCAAAAATCCCAGGAAAATACGCTGGAGTACTTACAGCGATCGCCACTCCCAGGGGTCGTCCAGGGACTCTCTGCCATCATCCCAGTGAACCGCCGCCTTCAAAAGCTCGCCGGAGATCGACGTCCCTTTGGACGTCCTTGTTCGCTATCCTGCCGGCCAGCAAATCGTAGAACCGGAGCCGATGCCCACCGCCGCTTGGAACCGCCACCTTGCCGCCCACGAACCCAAGATCGCTGATCCCGGAGTCATTGTGTAGCCCTTTACCTCCCTGCGTGGAGTGGGCAATAAAAATCACTGCTGTAATTAAACTTTTACCGTTGTACCGGGAGTCACGGGTGTTGACCGGGACGTCTTCCCCACGCCCAGAGCGTGGAGGTACATTCGCCTCTCTACTTTGTCTTACTTGCTTAGCTAGTTGGTGCAGACACTAGAGAGAGCGAGAAGCACGAATCGGCAAGCCGTCGGTACCGCACGCGGAGCACCACTCGAGCTACGTCAGCTTCTCTTTGGCTCGGAGATAGTATGGAGTCTCCGCAATGAGTTTGGACACTTTTTTTGCATTTATTTGCATTGTATTTGGGCTTGTAATGTGTGTTTTTAGTTGGGTTTTCATGTTGGGCTCTTTGTAAGGCTCTTAATAAGCCATTTGGATTAAGCCCTTTAGAGTCCATTAAGAAGTGTGGCCATATTGGACCACTAGACTTCATAATGGGTCTTTAAATGACTTAAGGCCCAATTGGGCTTCTCTCTTTCTCATGGGTTTCTTAGATTGGAAGGCCCAATTGGCTGGTCTATGGCCTAACTTGGACCAAGCCTCTCTTGTTGACCAAGGTAGACAAAGTGGGAAGAAAAGTCCACTTTCTCTCCTTAAAATAAGGGGGCTGCCCCCCTCTTTTGGCCTCATTAGGCTAAACTTATTTAATTAGGCTTGACCACATGGGGGAAATAGTATTTGGCATCTCCTCTACGTAAACCAAGATCCATGGGTTTCATATAAAAGGGTTGTATTTCCTATTTTCAAGAATTAATGAATGAAAAATCTGGAATTTCTTCCAAAGAGCAAGGGCCGCCCCCTCTCTCTCTCTCTCTCCTCTCTCCCCCTTCTGCATCTGTGAAGGCTGTGAATCAGAGGTGTGAAGCCTCTTTGGTCAGTTCGTGAGTTCGACGTTGCCGCCGCCGCCGCCATCGTGCCGCCGTCGCACCACCACCATCGTCGCTGGAGTTCTATCCATCCAGGACATCCCCTTCTTCCATGAATTTCTGCTCCCAGCCACGAGATCTTTTGGAACCCACACTTTCAGGGTGAGTTCCAGAGGTCATCACCACATCCTAGAAAAATCGGTGGAGCTTTTAGTTTTTATTTCCCAATTTTCCATTTTCGTTCTCCACCTTCCTTCAAATCTGCCTACAGTCTGTCCAGATTTCCAGACCTCAAATAGGTCGTTCATGAATCCACCTTCTAGTATTCCAAATGCCTTGATATTTTTATTGGCGGTTCTATCCACCTAATACCACATCCAAAATTTTTCTTGTGAAGTTAGGTTCAAGTTCATATTTTCTAAAAATTCACTTCAAATCCCAACTCAATTCTGTTTGCCACTGTCCAGATCCGACCCCCAGTCAGTATAAAATCCCCAAAAAATCGAAACCTCCACCAAACCCTTCATAAAAATTATTGCCGTTTTCCTCTCTCTCCTCTCTACAACGTTCCTGAAGAGCGAAAAGTCTGAATCGGAGGTCTACTTCTCGGTCAATGCCAACTCTCAGAAAACTTCCTTTCTGCCCGGCCAGATCTGAAACAGAGATCAGTCAGGTTCATAAATCTTCCAACAAAAGTACTATCCCAACGAATTTTATGGAGTCATAGAGGTTCGAAGGACTTCGAGAGAGCTTTCCAACGGTACCTATTGTACGTCGATCCGACATCGATGCTGGTCGCAGCAACAGATCTCGCCGGATCACGCGCGGCAAAACATAAGCAGCAGATCCGTGGGCAGCAACTCCAAGACTTGGAGATCGGAGCCGATCGGCCTCCGACCGGTGTTCCAGCCCGACCGCTGTCCAGGGGAGCGCGCCACCAGGTGTCACCATCACAGCGGGACCCACCCCATTAGGTCAGGAGAACTAAGTAGCACGTGGGCCCCACGGACCCGTAGATCGTGCCGTTCGGACAGCACTAAAACGCTGGTTTCGGCACAGTCGGAGCGACATCAAGATGCTGCCCGTCAACCCAATTCCCGCTACTCCCGGGCCCCACATATGACCTGTTACCTCCCTGCGTGGAGTGGGTCAAAACTTTGTACCGCTGTAAAAATTTGTTAACCAGGAGTACGGATTTGGCCGGGGTTGTCTTCCCCACGCCGGGTGCGTGGAGGTACGGTCTTAACTTCTTGGCATTACGCTTGCTTAGCTAGTATATGGTCATATGCCACTGTGAGTGCGTTAGGATTCTAGCCCATGAGTTCATGTCACCGCTGTGAGCGAAAGAGTGACTCGTTCCGTGGCTCGATCCGAGCACGGAAGTGAGTCGACCACCCTTGACTCTGCCGGTTTCTCAACCGCGCAGATCCGCGTTTCCCCTCGCTTGGGACGACAAGTGAGATTGCGTTTCTGTTAATGACGTATAGCCCATATGAACTCTTAGTGTCGGGCCGAAGTATCGTTCCTACTCATATGTTGCTAGTCGCGTCCGCATTTAGAGTCCGAGGTCTGCATCACTTAGAGTCGGTCCCCGTGTCCGTCCCGTATCAGTTTGGTATCAGAGCGAGTCGAGTCTAGGGTTGTCGTTGCATAAGTATTGCACGGTCTAAGTCGAGTCTAGGATCATCCTTAATTTCAAAACAAAAAAAGTGTTTAAAAAAATTACATTTCATCCCCATAATTCGGTATATTAAAAGGTGTTGTCCGAACATTAGGCTACGCCTATCGGGAAAGCCACACACTTACGCGAGTGATCTTCGGATCGACTAACTCCGCCACGTACCGGATATTGGTTTAGGTCTAGGTGAATTAGTCGGTGTTTGCATTAGTCTGTGTCTCCTAGTCTGTGTGTCTTTGCATGCCCACCCGTCGAGGTACCCAATACTCGCCACCACCACCTATGGTGGATTCTCGAGCCCATAGCTACGATGAGCCCTCGACGGCCGAGATGTTCCGAGCTCTCATGGATCGTCTCGATACGCATATGGATGGCCTTAGTACGCGTCTAGATGGCGTAGGAACGTGTCTAGAAGGGAGAATGAAAGCCCTCGAGGATCAGGCCGAAGCATCGGACCAGTCCATTCAGGGTCTTGTAGGGAGGATTGTTGTCCTTGAGAGGGCCCCAAAAGCGGCGCAACCCGCGCCGACGAATGGCCAACAAGAGCCGGCTCAGCAACGTGCTATGCCAAGGGCTCATGGGGTAGATGTTAGGAGGCAGCAGGTGCATGAGGTGGATGACTATGCATCTGATAATGAACAAGGGGGTTACGGTCGTGATCGTCGAAACCAATGACGGAATCGTGATGCTGACGACGACCGTGTTCTTAGGAGCGTGCGTGCGGATCCTCCCCTATTTGACGGGTCTTTGGATCCGAAGGTCTATTTAGATTGGGAGGTCGGCATGGACCGGTACTTCGAGTGGTTTGAGATGACGGACCACCGAAGAGTTTGGTACGCTAAGATGAAGTTGCATGGGCAGGCCCAAACTTATTGGATCAATGTGGAGAGCCTGTTAGTGCAGCGACATCAACCCCTGATCGGTACTTGGGATGACATGAAAATAAAGTTGAGGCAGAAATACCTTCCTGCCACGTATCTCCAGCGTCTCATAGACAAATGGCAAAGTCTCTCCCAAGGGAACCAGTCCGTGACTGAGTCCACCGCCGAGTTTGATGAGTATTATTTGCGGTGTGGAGTTACGGAAGAGAGCACCATGACCATATCACGCTTTCGAATAGGTCTGCGGCCGAACTACCAATATGAACTTTTTCGCTGTAATGTGACCACTTTGGAACAGGCGTATCAGGTTGCTCTCGAATTGGAGCAATTCGAGGCCGAGTTTGAGCCTACCCATCGGTTGGGCCCCTTTCCCATTCGTAGTGTCGAGCCCCGTGGCTCTTCAGGTACGTATCCGAGGGCCCCCATGGCTCGACCTCAAAAGCCCACTCGCCCTGAGCCATTCACTCCTAGGCCTCGCCCTCCACCTCCGAGGGATATCCCTCCTCGTCCCCAACCCACGGCACCCACGGTCCGTCCACCGGCACCCGCACCCATTGCTCGTCCTTTGTTGCCTACACCTCTTATCCGTCGGGAGGATAAGGGGAAAGGACCTTTGATCGGGGAGCCTAGTGGAATCATGGCAGCAGTGTTATCACTGCAATGGGTTTGGCCACTTCGCCAACCAGTGTCCCACTCGTCAGTCTCTTGTCATTGGGGACACACAGGCCGGGGACGCCACCTCTTCAGATCTTGTGTTAGTCAGCTATGAAGCAGATTAGGAGCTAGCTGACGAATACTATGAGATTGAAGGTGATGGCCAGGATGCCCAGCATTTGGACGATACCCACGTGTAGGGGTGAGCATTATTCGGGTTCAACCCGAAAACCAAACCGAACCGAACGATTTGGTTCGGTTTGGTTTGGGTTGAAATTTAAAAATTTTTGGTTTGGGTTCAAACCGAACCGTATTAAAAAATTTGCTTTGGTTTGGTTTTGAAGTTCAAGAAACCGAATAAAACCAAACCGAACCGAATAACCCGAATTTAAGAATATTTTTATCAAATCAATATAAATGTATATGTAACTATAAATCCGAATTTAAAAGGTCTAATTCCCGCCATTCTAATGGGGTTTCCGACGTTATGAAATAGGTTTCAAATCACCTTCTATTTTACTATAACTGAAGTTCTTAATTTTTTATGTGAAAATATTATGGAGTTTGTTCTTACAAGTTACAACTTTGTATGTTATTTTTTTAATATTTAATTTATTTGGTAGAAATTCTTTTACCTTACCTTTCTCTAACGTTGTTTGAATCTAATCTAATTTATAAAATGGGAGACGAATATGGTTCAAACCGAACCAAACCGAATTAATTCGGTTTGGTTTGGTTTGAGAAAAATTCTCTTCAAACCAAACCAAACCAAACCGTGCTCACCCCTACCCACGTGGGGGTCGTCAGGTGTATTCTCACCCAACCACATGCCAGTGATGACTGGCGTCGGTCCACCATCTTTCATACATACTGTAGGTTAGGGGGGCATGTGTGTAAGGTGATTATCGATAGTGGGAGTTGCATCAATGCAATCTCCACGGGCGCAGTCTCACGTCTTGGTCTTACTCCCGTGGACCACCCTTGCCCCTATCGAGTATCATGGGTGGATTCCACCTCCATTCCGATCAGGCTGCGGTGTTTGGTCCCACTACAGTTCCATGCCTACCGTGACGAGATCTGGTGTGATGTCCTCCCCATGGAGGTGGGCAATATCATTCTTGGTAGGCCATGGTTATATGGTCGGGATGCCACACTCCATGGCCGGTCGAACGCCTGTACCTTCGACCATGATGGCCAGCGGATTATCCTCATGCCCTCTCAGCCCAAGAAGCCATCAGTTTGGGGTCCTACTGGTCCTAGTACTCTGGAGCCATCCGTCCCCGGGCCTAGTATCCCATCCCCAGCTCGGGCTATGACCGTTACCTCTGGCACAGGCGAGCCCTCAACAAGGAGGTTGATGATGATTAGCTCCCGAGAAATGGAGAGGGAGGCTAGTAGGGGCTGCCCTGTGTTTGCCATTACGGTCCGAGAGGTGGAGAGAGACTCCGAGGGTGAACTCCCACCCGAGGTTGTTCCCATTCTGCAGGAGTTTGTTGATATCTTTCCCGACGAGCTTCCCGAGGGACTCCCACCCATGCGGGATATTTAGCATGCTATCGACCTGATTCTGGGCTCCTTATTGCCCAATCTCCCTCATTATCGCATGAGTCCCACGGAACATGCAGAGCTAAAATGGCAGGTCGATGAGTTGATGCAGAGAGGGTCTGTTCGGGACAGCATGAGTCTATGTGCTGTTCCCGCATTACTCGCCCCAAAGGAGGATGGCACGTGGAGAATATACATTGATAGTCTTGCCATCAACAAAATCACCGTGAAGTACAGGTTCCCTATTCCCCGCCTAGATGATATGCTAGACATGATGGCCGGTGCCAATATCTTCTCGAAGATTGACCTTAAGAGTGGCTACCACCAGGTGAGGATTAGGCCAGGTGATGAGTGGAAGACCGCATTTAAGACCAAGGATGGTCTATATGAGTGGTTGGTTATGAGCTTTGGGTTGACCAATGCCCCTAGCACCTTCATGCGACTCATGACTCAGGTCCTTCGACCATTCATTGAGTCTTTGTAGTTGTGTATTTTGATGATATCCTTATATATAGTCGCACTAAAGGGGACCACTTGGACCATCTACGGCAGGTCTGTCTTCTTTTGAGGTGAGAGCAGTTGTTTGCGAACCCACAGAAGTGTGCCTTCATGACACCTCAGCTTACCTTCTTGGGTTTTATTGTGTCTAGTATTGGGGTCTCCTCCGATCCGGAGAAGGTCCGGGCCAATGTTGAGTGGCCGGAACCCCGTACGGTCCATGATGTCCGCAGCTTCCATGGCCTCGCAATGTTCTATCATCATTTCATCTACGGATTTAGCTCTGTCACTGCCCCGATCACGGACTGTATTCGGAAGGGCACGTTTGTATGGACGAAGGCCGCTGGTGCTGCCTTCAAGGACATCAAGGAGCGCACGACCTAGACACCTATCCTTCAATTGCCAGATTTCTTAAAAATGTTTGAGGTCTCTTGTGATGCGTCGGGTGTTGGGATAGGAGGAGTGTTGAGTCAGGAGGCCCACCCGGTCGCATATTTCAGTGAAAAGCTGAATGACACGAAATTGCGATACTCCACTTATGATATGGAATTCTACGCAGTTGTTCAGGCTCTTAGGCATTGGAGGCACTATCTATTACATCAGGAGTTTGTCTTATACTCCGATCATGAGGCTTTGAGGTACCTCCATTCCCAAAAGAAGCTTAATGCGTGTCACAGCCGATGGGTTGAGTATCTCCAGCAGTACAAATTTGTGCTTAAACATAAGGCTGGAGTGGAGAACAAGGTGGCTGATGCCTTGAGTCGGCGTGCTTGTCTGCTGATGACCATGAGTGCCGAGGTCATAGGGTTAGAGAAGATGAGAGAGGCCTATGTTGACTGTCCTGACTTCGGTCAGATTTATACCACTCTCCAGGTCGGACCCTCGAGAGATCATGATGACTATGAGCTCCAGGAGAGTTACCTCTTTCGAGGAGGCAGGCTTTGTGTTCCCCGAACTTCAGTTCAAGACTTCTTAGTCTGGGAGCTACATGGGGGAGGTCTAGCCGGCCACTTTGGTCAGAACAAGACTATCGAGGCTATTGAGCATAGATTTTATTGGCCAAGCTTGAAGCGTGATGTTGCTCATATTGTGGCTCAGTGCCACACATGTGCTACGGCTAAAATGAAGAAGCAAAGCTCGGGCCTTTATACGCCTCTTCCCGTGCCTGATGCCACGTGGCATGATGTTAGCATAGATTTTGTCTTGGGATTGCCGCGTACCTCTCGGAAGCATGTCTCGGTCTATGTGGTAGTTGACCGGTTCTCAAAGATGGCCCTTTTCATTCCCTGCTCGAAGACTTCGGATGCTTCAAGGGTGTCCCGCCTATTCCTTACTCATGTGGTGTGCAAGTTCGGGTTGCCTCGTACCATAGTGTCTGATCGTGATGTTAGATTCACCAGTTATTTCTGGAAGACACTGTGGCATATGTTGGGTACTCACCTCAAGTTTTTCACTACATATCATCCCCAGACAGATGGTCAGACCGAGGTGGTCAATAGGAGTCTGGGTGACCTTTTGAGGTGTCTTGTCAGGGACCGTGTAGGGGATTGGGATCTCATATTACCACTGGCAGAATTTGCATATAATGATTCAGTTAAGAGGTCTACCGGCATGAGTCCATTCGAGATTGTCACAGGTCGTAGGCCTAGGAAGCCAGTGGATCTTGTTCCCATGCCCATTCATGCATGAGCATCTGAGTCTGCCGAGTCTTTTGCTAGGCATGTTAGGAGTTTGCATGACGACGTCCATCGTCACATTGAGGCTAGCAATGCACGGTATAATGAGTTAGCCGATGCCCATTGACACCACCGTGAGTTCCAAGAGGGTGAATATGTCATGATCGGGGTAAGACCTGAACGGTTTCCCTTTGGAACCGTAAAGAAATTGCAAGCTCGCGGAGCCGGTCCATTTAGAGTGTTGAAACGCGTTGGATCCAATGCGTATGTTGTGGACCTGCCCGAGGAATATGGTATAAGCTCAACTTTCAATGTGTCGGATCTAGTTGCATATAGGGACCCAGCGGTGATCCCTAGTGAGCCTTTTGAGCCATCTCCTCCCATTGAGAGGGATCCCACACCTGAGTGTACACCACCGGCCCCATTTCCACAGCAGTGAGAGCATATCGATCATATACTGGATGAGCAGGTGACAGTTACCAGGAGTGGATCCTACCCGCACTACCTAGTGCGTTGGAGAGGGCGATCCGCCACCGAGGATACTTGGATCACCTGTGGAGAGTTACAGCGGATAGATCCGGACCTACTGGAGCGCTACCAGAGTGATGCAGACCCTTACTCGACAGGGTCGAGTTTCGATCTCCCACCCGGGGAGAATTGGTGCGGACACCAGAGCGAGCGAGAAGCACGAACCGACAAGCCGTCGGTACCGTACGCGTAGCACCACTCGAGCTACATCAGCTTCTCTTTGCTCGGAGATAGTCTGGAGTCTCCGCCATGAGTTTGGAAACTTTTTTTACATTTATTTGCATTGTATTTGGGCTTGTAATGTGTGTTTTTATTTGGGTTTTCATGTTGGGCTCTTTGTAAGGCTCTTAATAAGCCATTTGGATTAAGCCCTTTAGAGTCCATTAAGAAGTGTGGCCATATTGGACCACTAGACTTCATAATGGGTCTTTAAATGACTTAAGGCCCAATTGGGCTTCTCTCTTTCTCATGGGTTTCCTAGATTGGAAGGCCCAATTGGCTGGTCTATCGCCCAACTTGGACCAAGCCTCTCTTGTTGACCAAGGGAGACAAAGTGGGAAGAAAAGTCCACTTTCTCTCCTTAAAATATGGGGGCTGCCCCCCTCTTTTGGTCTCATTAGGCTAAACTTATTTAATTAGGCTTGACCACATGGGGGAAATAGCATTTGGCATCTGCTCTATGTAAACCAAGATCCATGGGTTTCATATAAAAGGGTTGTATTTCCTATTTTCAAGAATTAATGAATGAAAAATCTGGAATTTGTTCCAAAGAGTAAGGGCCGCCCCTCTCTCTCTCTCTACTCTCTCCCCCTTCTGTAGTTGGGAAGGCTGTGAATCAGAGGTGTGAAGCCTCTTCTATTAGTTCGTGAGTTCGACGTTGCCGCCGCCGCCATCGTGCCGCCGTCGCACCACTGCCATCGTTGCCGCAGTTCTGTCCATCCAGGACATCCCCTTCTTCCACGAATTTCTGCTCCCAGCCACGAGATCTTTTGAAACCCGAACTTTCAGGGTGAGTTTCAGGGGTCATCACCACGTTCCAAAAAAATTGGTGGAGCTTTTAGTTTTTATTTCCAATTTTTCCATTTTCGTTCTCCACCTTCCATCAGATCTGCCTGCAGTCTGTCCAGATTTTCGGATCTCAAATAGGTCGTTCATGAATCCACCATCTAGTTTTCCAAATGACTTGAACTTTTTATTGACGGTTCTTTCCACCTAATTCCACATCCAAAATTTTTCTTGTGAATTTAGGTTCACGTGCATATTTTCTAAACATTCACTCAAGATCCCAACTAAATTCTATCTTCCACTATCCACATCCGACCCATAGTCAGTATAAAATCCCCAACAAATCGAAACCTCCACCAAACCCTTCATAAAAATTATTGCTGTTTTCCTCTCTCTCCCCTCTACATCTTTCCTGAAGAGCTCAATATCTGAATCGGAGGTCTACTTCATGGTCAACGCCAACTCTCAGGAAACTTCCTTTCTTCCCGGCCAGATCTGAAACAGAGATCAGTCAGGTTCATAAATCTGCCAACAAAAGTACTGTCCCCACAAATTTTCTGGAGTCACAGCAAGTCGAAGGACTTCAAGAGAGCTTTCCAACGGTTTCTATTGTACCTTTATCCAACATCGGTGCTGGTCGCAGCGACAGATCTCGCCGGATCGCGCGTGGCAAAACAGAAGCAGCAGATCCGTGGGCAGCAACTCCAAGACTTAAAGATCGGAGCTAATCGGCCTCCGACCGGTGTTCCAACCCCGCCGCCGTCTAGGGGAGCGCGCAACTAGGTGTCACCATCACAGAGGGACCCACCCTGTCAGGTTCGGAGGACTGAGCAGGACGTGGGCCCCACCGACCCGCAGATCGCGCCATCCGGACAGCACTAAAACGCGGGTTTCGGCACAGTCGGAGCGACATCAAGATGCTGCCCGTCAACCTAATTCCCGCTACTCCCGGGCCCCACATGTGACCTGTTACCTCCCTGCGTGGAGTGGGTCAAAACTTTGTACCGCTGTAAAAATTTGTTAACTGGGAGTACGGATTTGGCCGGGGTTGTCTTCCCCACGCCGGGTGCGTGGAGGTACGGTCTTAACTTCTTGGCATTACGCTTGCTTAGCTAGTATATGGTCAAATGCCGCTGTAAATGCGTTAGGATTCTAGCCCGTGAGTTCATGTCACCGCTGTGAGCGAGAGAGTGACCCGTCCCGTGGCTCGATCTGAGCACGAAAGGGAGTCGACCACCCTTGACTCTGCCGGTTTCTCAACTACGCAGATCCGTGTTTCCCCTCGCCTTGGACGACGAGTGAGCTTGCATTTCTGTTAGGGATGTATAGCCCATAGGAACTCTTAGTGTCGGGCCGAAGTGTCGTTCCTACTCATGTGTTGCTGGTCGCGTCCGCATTTAGAGTCCGAGGTCCGCATCACTTAGAGTCGGTCCCCGTGTCCGTCCCGCATCACTAGTATAAGTTCTTAATGCCGCAGCATGTGAGTTAGTAATTTCTTAGCTAGTCAAAATTTAGTCACCGCTATGAGTTGTGAGTGCGAGACCTGTCCTGTGACTCATTCCGAGCACGAGAGTGAGCTGACCACTCGAGACTCAAAGCCGGTTTCCCAACCGTGCAGATCGTCACGTTTCCCTCGCCAGGGACGACCATGAGTTTAGCGCTTCTTGTTTGGGGCATGTTCGCCTCTTCTGGAGCTCTGTAGGTGCCGCGTTGTTGTGTTGTTGCTGGTCGCGTCATCTTTTTAGTCGCGTCGTCTAATAGAGCCCAAGGTTCACCTCTAGCCCGAGTCGAGTCCCATTATTGTCCCGCATCAAATTGGTATCAGAGCAGGTTTGAGTCTAGGGTATTCGGTCCAAGGTGCTCCATTTCATATGGTATATCCAAAGGTGTTCCCGAAATGATAGGCTACGCCTATTGGGAAAGGGGCACGCTTGCGTGAGTGCAATCTTCGGATCAAACCTCCGCCTCGTACCGGATATTGGAGTCTAGGTCGTACTTCATCTTGCATTAGCCCGTCCATATAGGTCGTAGTGAGTCACCCCTTAGTTCCCTTAGGTCCTCTCCCATTGCATGCCCACCCGTGGAGGTGTCCAATACCATCGCCCTGACACTATGGGTGAACCCCGAGGTGCCACCCCGGGAGGCCGAACTATGGAGGACGTGTTCGCTTTACTCATGGAGCACATGGATAGGTCCGATCAAACTAATAGGGAGAATACCGACCACTTGGAGGGCCATCTCAAAGCCATGGAGGACCGTGTCGAGGCTTCCGACCGATCTATCTAAGGCCTGGTTGGAAGGATAGAGAGTGTGGAGAGAGTCCCCCACCGGGAGCTCCCCGGAGCTGTCCTGACCCCTCAGGTGCCTGTTGCCCAACCCGCCCCACTTAGGGCTGAAGAGCGACAGCCACGTGCCCCCGATGTTGAGGATTACGAGTCCGACAACGATTATGGGGGAAATGGCCAACGCCGTCGTGGTCACCGACGACAGAGAGATGATGAGGATGAGCGAATCTTCAAGACGGTGCGACCAGACCCTCCCACTTTTGACGGGTCCTTGGACCCGACGGTCTATCTCGATTGGGAGGCTGACATGGACCGGTACTTCGAGTGATTTGAGATGACGGACCACCGGAGAGTCAAGTTTGCCAAAATGAAGCTTCTAGGACAGGCACAGACTTATTGGAGGAACATGGAGAGCCTGTTGTTCCACCGTCAGGAGCCCCAAGTCGAGACTTGGTATGAGATAAGGACCAAACTCAGGAAGAAGTACCTTCCTGCCATATACCGCCAGCGTCTCATAGACAAATGGCAGAGTCTCACCCACGGAGATTGATCCGTCTCCGATTACATCACCGAGTTCGATGAGTACTTTCTGTGATGTGACGCCACAGAGGAAAGCTCCCTGACTGTTTCCCATTTTCGGCATGGTCTGCGGCCACAACTTCAGTATGAGCTTTTTCACCGCAACGTGGCCAAGTTGGGAAGACGCGTACCAGATTGCCCTCGAGGTGGAGCAATTTGAGGCGGAGTTTGCTCCTATCTCGCGCCAGGGCTTCACATATTAGCGTGTGTCTGATCCTAGGACCACGCCTAGTTCTTACACTCGGTGGCTTGTGGCCCGCCCCCAGGAACCCCCTCGCTAGGACCTCGCTGCTCGTAGGTGCCCCTTTAAGGATTCGGTCAGCCCGGTTCGGGACACGCAGCAGATAATAAATTTTTTTAACCCGAACCCAGGCTTTGTGAAATCCTAGATCCATGCTCTAATCGATGCAATAAAAACTCCCAACCCCTAACAGCGGGTTGTAGATCTTTACCTTGCGCGGAACGATGCTATTTGCAACACCCGATGCCGATTTCCACGAACGCCGAGCCGCACCGATGTATGGCCTCTGGAGTTGATCCACACGGATCCTCGCGCAGTGGCGGTATCCTCCCGTCCTCCTCCCGCACACACAAGCCGCAGATCCTCCTAAATCTCTTCTTCTTCCCTAAGCTTTTCCCCCTTGAGAGAGAGAGAGAGCAACTGGGGAGAGATCAAGAGCAAGAGGGAGGAGAGAAGGGGAGTTTTCTCCTCTTGGAAGTGCTTGGCATCAAGAAGATAAGGCTTTACGTAGGATGCATATATATAAGGGTTGGGCTCTTTCTAAAAGAGCCCCTAAGAACCAATATTGCATATGTATCCTTTCCTATTATTGTATATATATATTAAGCCCTTCATATATTCCTTTCCAAAAAGAATTGAAGGCTTTTAATATATAACTCCATACAATAATATCCCGTCACCCGAGAATCTATTGTGTGTGATCCTTTAGGCCCATAGTCACTCTAGTTTAAGGTCCATTAACTTCTAATTCTCAATTAAAAGTAAATTAAACTCATTATTCGCTTCTACTAGAGCCGAATAATAGTTTAATTCATTCCGAACCTTTGATCACGTTAGGTCAAGCAAATCCGCGTGATCCTAGAGGACGCCGAGTTCAAACCACCCGGTTTGGTACCTGTATGTCTACAGTTGCCGCATCGCTATAATCCCTCGCTCCTTCTATGAGTCTATTTCGATCGAGGGTACGGTAACTGTCAAACCCCCATGATCGTGCGATTCGACCATGACCTCCTTAATGTGTATGACATCTGTTCTAAACAAACTTACACGACCCTGGCCAGGGATTTAATTGAGTGTCAGTGTCATGGCCCATTAACTGTCTGATATATACTCGATAATGAGCGATCCCCTCTTGACCGTTGATGATCTTCACACATATCCTGAAATAGTTAATGACTTGACAATTCATGACTTGTGGTTAAAGTCACTTAGCCAACTCATTAAACCGTTCCAGTCCTCGAGTAAGATCCAATCAATGTCTCAGGTCAATGGACCAACGATGCTACTGGGACAATTGGATCTTCAGTTGACATTAGGTATAATTAACCATCTGAAGATCCAATAGTGGATCAGTTCAGTGTACATCCCCCCAGAAAGTACACCTATACATATGTATCGGTGCCCCGCACTAGTGACCATGAGACTGCTCACCCATACATCATGTGTACTGGTTTAATAGGTAATCAAAGTCCCCGAGTGATTACCCTCCAACCAGGAACAGTTTAAGGTATGTGTCCATGTAAAGTCAGTCTCATGATCGAGATCCCATCTCGAGTTGACTTTACCATCACATCTCCATGATCAACAATCTAGGGACATCGTAGAGTAATATACAATTATAAATTTACGCTCAAATACCACTTCGTTAATAACGAACAAGAGTGTACAACTACATGGCCTACCTGACCCGAAATTGACATGTAGCACACTAATACTAACAATGTCCCACTTGAACTACAGTCAATTGCCCACAACTTTGAGGCCCATCTTATCCCGATGGCGCTCAAACATAATCTGTGTCAAAGGCTTAGTCAGTGGATCTGCTATGTTGTCTTCCGACGGTACACGCTCTACCGCCACATCTCCATGATCAACAATCTCCCGAATAAGGTGGAAGCGCCTCAGAATGTGCTTCAACGTTTGGTGAGATCTTGGTTCCTTCGCCTTAGCGATGGCCCCATTATTATCATAAAATAATGAGATGAGAGCTGATATCTCGGGAACTACGTCGAGTTCCAAGATGAATTTCTTCATCCAGACGGCTTCCTTAGCAGCTTCAGTCGTATCAATATATTCTACCTCCGTCGTCGAGTTTGCAGTCGTATCTTGCTTGGAGCTTCTCCAACTGACGGCCCCTCCATTCAACAAGAATACAAATCCAGACATGTATTTGCAGTTGTAAGACCCCAGAATTTATGTAAATAATTTTTGAATTTATAAATAATTTTCTAGAATTTATAAAGGCCTAAATGTATTAATAAATGGGTTATTAGATTAATAAGTCATTATAAGGCCCATTTGTGTTAAATAATTAATCAAATCCATTTAAATAAAGTCTAAAAGGTTTAAGGACCAAGCCCATTAAGTTTGGCCCATATTCTAGAAGGTTATTAAGTCTATTCACATATTTTAAGGATAAATACTAATTATCTAAGATAATTATATGGATAAACGAATAAAAGAGTTTTATTAAATTGAAACTCTATACACGTTGACTGTAACGGTCCATCGGGCGACCGCCACAGCCTTGTGACGCGTATACCCTAGACCGTCACAGCCTGCAAGTTCTGTA
Source organism: Amorphophallus konjac (assembly GCA_022559845.1). Taxonomy (NCBI): domain Eukaryota; kingdom Viridiplantae; phylum Streptophyta; class Magnoliopsida; order Alismatales; family Araceae; genus Amorphophallus; species Amorphophallus konjac. Next base: position 199,422,095 of record CM040123.1, read on the forward strand.
AGTAAGAGAATGTATAAAAAGATTAGAACTTGATGATCCTATCCATAAGAGACCTAATTAGAATGACATGTAAAATCACTAGGGACTCTTAGAAGTCAGGTTTTAGCAGAATAAGGACTCTAGAATTGATCTAATCTTCAAACTATAGCCAAAACCCTATAAATAGGACCTAGTTCTGAACTGAGCAACCCTTACTTTTGCTCACGTGGAATCAAGGTAAGGAGTCATAATTTTAGGTAAGTTCTTTAGAGAATTTGTTTATAATACATTAGACTAATAGCTCTCCAAATTTCGTGCTAGGAGACCAAGCAACCAAGGAGTTAGAGCCCAAGGAAGTTGCTGAAAAGTCACATGAAGAGAAGAACTAGGGCCGACTTTTCAGACCCAAATTGGGAGTTTGAAGCCTAGTTAAGAGGTTGGTCATCTCATGAACGGCAAAAATAGTTTGATAGGAATAAAAGCCCTCTGGTTTGATTGAATTCCATGCATGATAGATCATGAATTTCATGTTTTAATAGTTCTATGCATTCATACATCTCTTAGCCCTAAGTAGAAAATTAAAAGATGTTATATTGTCTATTCACTGAAACCCATGCATGTAGATAGCCTATACTTTGTTATCATGCCTAGGATAGACATGGTATTTGATTTACAGACCTGATGTGTGTTGATCTCTTAGGTTTCATATCAGTTTCTGTCAGCAGACGCTCTGACGCATCATGGTAGGACCGTCACATACATGTAACGGCCTTACGACAGACCGTCACACACTCTGTTATATTTTCATTTCACTGTTGTCTCTAACGCACCAGGACATGAGTGTTACATTACTGTAACGGCCCCTCGATAGACCGTCACAGACACTGTGACGCACCCCTGTTCGATTGTTAGACTCTGTGTTCTGTCAGCTCATGACAGAATAGTTACCAATTAAGTTTACTTATAATTAACCCTAGATAGCTAAGTTTTAACATGTTATGTGACTCTTCAGTTATCTAATTGTTCATGATAGGTATTGCATGTTATTTTAAGTCATGCTAGTTTCATGTACCAAAAATTCTATAGTTTGTATTTAAATCATGATTTTTCCAAAATTGTATTAATGGAGTTTTATCATGGTTTCACATCATTACACCTTCACTCTTTATCAATGGAGTCGTTTCTATAAGTACATGTCACATATTCTGGTATGTTGTCCATTAGTTCACTTTGCACTATAGGAACATTATTCTTGGACTTGAGGACCTCTCTATTGGATATTCCTTCCAATGGACTAGGAAATCTTGTTTCAAGGCCTCCGTAATTCTCTGCGAGCCTGGGATTCCCACTAGGAAGCCGAGTTGGTAGTACCCTTAAAGCCCATTGATTAGAGTACACTATCGATGTTTTCTGGTTATCAGTAGTGTAACGGCTCTATATTGGACCGTCAGGCAATGTAACGGCCCAATATAAGACCGTCACATTCATCTGAGTTCGATTGCTTGATTCTGGTCTCAGACTACTGTAATGGCCTAATCATGGACCGTCACACAACGTAACGGCCCAATGAATGACCGTCACACTTCTCTGAGTCTATTTGATCGTTCTGAATTCGGATCATTGTAACGGCCCACTACTGAAGCGTTACATGATGTAACGGCCCAATGAACGACCGTCGCATTGCTTAAGTATTTAACCCAAGGTTTGACCCAAGGGTTGATATTCCAAAGGTTCTAGATGGACTAATGATAGTCTAGAACTTAAAATATTGATCAAGAAACTTAATATAATGATTGGAAAGAGAAAAGAATGTACCGTTATGCTGTCGATTTGTTTCCGTGAGCATGACATTGTTTAAATCTTTTTCTTGATCTCTCATACTCTAAATTGAAGCATTCATTCATTGATTGTTGTTATCATGAGTTCTTGACCTTATTACATTCTTGGCCATACTTTATTGTTACACTCATGGAAGTAGCTTGATTTATACGTGAAGATGCAGTTCGGGCACTGATTGTGTCCAAGGGCTCTATGCTAGTCCCCACGACTGATTGTCGGAAACATACTATTTTATAAACCATGGGGTATGATGCTACTGGTGTCGCATTGCGCTGGGAGTACTTTCTTTATAAATAAGTGAAATCCATGAGCACTCGTGAAAATCTAGTGAATTGCTACATGATTGACGTTCTCGTGCGTAACCTTTATGGTTATGAAAGTGAAAGTGAAAGTCCATTCTTGTTACATTCTTGTTCATGAAAGGCCAAATATCATGTTCTTGTTACATTCATCCTTGTTCATTCTTGTTCACTCTATCTTACATGATTATCGTGTTACTTTGGTTTAATCGCATGATATTCGCATTCGCCTGATTTTTACCTTATTCTTTAGAGCTAAATTGTTAATCACTTTAATAGTGCCTTCATGTTGATGCGAAGATACCTATTGGGAAAGTGTGCTCATTACCTATTTTTAATCTTTTTCAGGAAATGAAAGTGAGTCTGATTCGGGTTCAGAATGTTCATGTAGCGGATCTGAGAGTGAATAAAGATGAGCGAAGACTTAAGAAGTCTAAATTGTTTAGATTGAGTCTATGTAATTTTCCTATTTCTTGAGTCTAGTAGAGTAAAAGATGGTGGAAAAAGTTATTGTATTTGAATATTTGATTGATAATGGAATGAAGCTAGATTTTTAGTAAATATTGTGCAATTGCATTCATTTTGTGTGATTGTCTTGCGCTCTGATCGTTCTTGCTTGCAAGAGATTTACCATGCCGGCTGTTCGCACTTCCCGAGTTAGTATTCCGCTGAAATAAAGGCTCGGGGCGTGATAACAGTCATCTGGATCTGACTAGAAACTAGAGTCTGTGTAAGCTCTAAGCTGTAGGTCCTTTCCTCCATAAAGCATAAAAAGATCCTTAGCCCTTCGCAAGTACTTAAGGATGCCCTTTATTGCCTTCCAGTGCTCCTCGCTTGGATTTGCCTGATGTCTACTGACAATGCTCAAAGCATTGACAACATCAAGCCGTGTACAGAGCATTGCATACATGATTGGCCCTATGGCCGAAGCATAGGGTACCTTATTCATGTGTGCTATCTCCTCATATGTTTTAGGGCTCATCCCCTTAGATAGGCAAATTCCATGTCTCAGAGGAATGAGACCTCTCTTAGAATTTTCTATCCTAAACCTTTTGAGGATAGTGTTTATGTACATAGATTGGGATAATCCTAGCATCCTTTTAGATCTATCTCGATAGATCCTTATGCCCAGCACATAGGATGCTTCTCCCAAATCCTTCATGGAGAAGGTCTTGGACAACCAAGCCTTAGTTGATGTCAACATCCCTACAGCATTCCCAATGAGTAAGATGTCATCAACATAAAGGATCAAAAATGTCACAGAGCTCCCACTGACCTTCTTGTAAACACAGGGTTCATCTTCATTCTGAATGAATTTGAAAGATTTGACAGCCTCATCAAATCTTAAGTTCCAGCTCCAAAATGCTTCCTTCAATCCATAAATGGACCTCTGAAGTTTGTATACCTTATTAGGATGAAGCTTGGAAGTGAATCCTTCATGTTGTACCATGTACTCCTCTTCTGACAGATTTCCATTAAGAAAAGTTATCTTCACATCCATTTGTCAGATCTCATAATCTAGGCATGCAGCAATAGCAAGGAGGATTCTAATTGACTTAACCATGGCCACTGGCAAAAATGTCTCGTCGTAGTCAATGCCTTGTCTTTGACGATATCCTTTCGCCACTAATCTGGCCTTGTATGTGTCAATATGTCAATCTGCACTGATCTTCCTTTTGAAAATCCACTTGGAGCCGATAGAGACTTTCCCTTCGGGTACATCAATCAAGTTCCAAACTTTGTTGGTGTACATAGACTGGATCTCTGAATCTATTGTCTCTTGCCATTTCTCAGAGTCTACGCTACGGATCTCCTTCTGGTAGGATTGAGGATCTTCATCCTCATCGATGCATACCTTAGAGGACCTCCCTGAGACATGTCCAACATATCTCTCAGGTTCTCTTAGTAGTCTACCAGATCTCCGTAGTGTCTGTGTTTCACTCTGAATAGGATCATCCGATACAGTCTCATCTAATGAGATAGTGTCTTTCGGTTGTGGTTCTTGGACCTCATCTAATTCTATCTGGCTCCCACTATTTTTCTGGAGTAGATATTCTCTTTCTAGAAATATAGCTCTCTTAGCCACTAAGACCATTTGCTCAGAAGGGTAATAAAAAGAATATCCAAAAGTCTCCTTTGATATCCCACAAACCTACACTTATCGGTTCTAGATTCCAGTTTATCACAATCGTTCCTCTTCACATGGGCAGGACACCCCCAAATTTTAATGTGATTAAAATTTAGTTTCTTGCCCTTCCATATCTCATATGGTATAGAAGGAACAGATTTACTTTAGATCCTATTTAGTAAATAGGCTGCAGTCTCTAAGGCATAGCCCCAGAGAGACAAAGGTAGTCCTGACATGGATATCATGGATCAGACCATGTCTAACAAGGTGCTGTTTCTCCTCTCGGATACATCATTGTGTTGTGGTGTATACGGTGGAGTCCACTGAGAAAGAATTATATTGTCTTTAAGATAAGAAGTGAACTCATGGCTACGATATTCTCCTCCTCGATCTGATCGAAGAGCCTTAATACTCTTGCTAGTCTATTTCTCTACTTCATTCTTGTATTCCTTAAACTTCTCAAAGGCTTGTGATTTATGTCTCATTAAATACACATAGCCATATCTCGAGAAGTCATCAATAAAAGATATGAAATAGAGGGGACCCCCTTTTGCTTCTATGGACATGGGTCCGCATACATCCGAGTGTATGAGCTCGAGAAGGTCAGCAGCCCTCTCACCATGTCCACTAAAGGGAACCTTGGTCATCTTCCCCATGAGACATGACTCACATGTATCAAATGACTTGTATCCGAATGAATTCAAATACCCATTTGAGTGTAGGTGAGAGACTCTCTTTTCACCTACATGACCAAGCTTGCAATGCCAGAGGTATACAGAATTCACTTCATTAGCATTGGAAACCTACATAACATTAGAGTATATATCTAATACATAAAGACCACCATTGACTAATGAACCATTGGCTATCACCAAATCATTATTCATTATAGAGCACCCAATGCTATTAAAAGCCAATGTATATCTAGTGTTATACAAGCTAGAGATTGAAATAATATTCTTAATGATATTAAGAACATAATAACAGTCATTCAACTCCAGAATGACACATGAAAGTAAACTGAGGCGTGCAGTCCCGACAGCGTTGACAATAACTAAAGCTCCATTGCCCATCCTTAGCTCAATCTCTTTTTTGCCTAGCCGCCTTCTATTTGCCAGCACCTGCAAAGAGTTGCAGATATGAGATGCACATCCAGTATCCAATACCCACGATGTGAATTTCATATATGACAAATTAAGGTCTATGACAAAAATACCTTCATTTAGAATTACCTTGCAATTCCTTTTCCAATGCCCTATTTCCCCACATCGAAAACACTTGTCTTCCTTTTCATTATTCTTGCCCTTTTCTTTGTCAACTTTGACGATTTCCTTACCCTTGGCCTTCTTCTTTCCCTTCACTTTGTTGGATATCTGGGTGGCCTTCCTTTTCTTGTTGGCCCGGCCAACAACCATTACAGAAGATGATTTATCTTTCTGCATAGTCCCTTCAGCACTTTTCAATATGTTGAGCAGCTCAGGGAGAGTTACTTCAATTCTATTCATGTTGAAGTTTATGATGAAAGGAGAAAAGGAATCGGGCAATGACTGGAGAATAAGATCAATGCACAGTTCAAGATCCAACTTGAATCCCAATGCATTGAGTCTCTCAATCCTACCCTGCTCCCCGAAGAGCTGGCGTAGCTTAAGAAGTATAGTTCTACAATCACCCTTTTCAAATTGCCTCTGCAGCTCAGGAGCCATAGAGGCCAGCATGTAACATTGGGCAAGGGAATAGTCTTCCGACCATTTTGTATAAGTCATTAAATTGCCCTAGTCGGCATCAGGAGCTGGCTCAAAATGAACCGTGTCCAACAGGTAGGCTATTTTTTCGGCGGTGAGGACTACGTGTAAATTACGCAGCCAATCCAAGAAGTTGGGTCCGGTAAGCCTGTTGGCATCCAAGATGCCACGGAGGGGGTTGGACGATGACATTGTAATCTGGATAAGAAATAAAAGACAACTTAGCATATGTTCAAAATCTAACTTAGATGTGATTTTCTATCTTAGTTAGTCCCACTATTTTTTGATCGAACTATATAACCCTCAGTATATAGAACGGGAGATCAACTTAGTGGGTCGAAATCTCAACGAGACTGAGGTAAGACATTGTGGAAAGCACAACAAGCCATACCCTATCTCAAGGGCAGTCAGCAAGCACTTGTATCTAATGCAATATTCGATTTCGGCCCCCGAGAAGTCATCCCCTTCTGGAAAGCATAACAAAGGATACTCTCAGTTAGATCTAACCACCATTACTACATAGCAATGAGTTCATGACCTGACCCTTGTGGAAAGCACAACAAGGTCAAGTTCAATTCCTCACCCCATTGAGGCCTAGCCTTGGAGTTGCATCCTGCCCCCAAACCCATGGACCATGTGAAAAACACAACAAATCCATGAGATGAAGACATTCATTCACCCCATAATGATGGAGGGCCACGACGACTCCTAGAGCCACGCTTACCAAATCTAAAATTAAATTGCGAGGGAATTTATTTTTATCTTGATCTCACCCTAGGTGGTAATATAAATATATCCAATATATTTACCGTACCTAGTAGTTTGCACAAAGTAAATGCATCCAATGCACAAATTAAATCGCAAGTGATCATGGACCCTAGTCCTAATATTACTAAGACATCCGGCTCGCTTCCGAAGCAGCTGGATCGTCATCGTCGGATGTGCTCCATGCTTTCATACTCTGACATCGCATGAATTACAACTTTTACACGGCACGCAAGCCGGAAAAATTTAAATTACATGTTAATAAAATTTAGAAACCCTCAAGGCGAGTACAATTGTGAAGGGAGATATAAGTACACATGAATTTCAACAGAGAGAGAAACGAGGCTCGCAGACCCCAAATTATTACATTAGCTATGTCCATGATCACTTGCCAACCCACACATATCAGATCAATCAAAGGGTCATTTTAAAAATAATCCTTATATTTGAATTGAAAAGAGGGATGTACAAACAAAAACAGGCTGGCTTTATTTAATTTTAAAAATCTAAGTTGGATTAACTAAAATTAAAACATATAAGCAAGCCAATTCAATGTAACATTAAGCAAAGCATACATAGAACAATCATTTATAGCAAGGGCATACATATTTGAATCTAATTCAAATAATACAGATAATTGAGATAATTATTTAACATTTAAATTTAAATTTAAATATCCAATAATCAAATTTAAAATAAATTTAAATAAGTTAATTATTTAAATTGAAATTCAAAATAATTATCCAATAATTTCATTTGAAAGTAAATTTAATTAATTCAATTATCGCCAATAATTATTTTTCTAAAATTCAAAAATCAAAATTAATAATCATCCAATATTTAAAAATTCAAATATTTGAATTTTCTATAATTATCTTCAATGAAATTCAAATTTTGAATTTAATAATTATCTAATAATTAAAAATTCAAAATATTGAATTTCTCATGATCATCTTCAATTATTACACCTTTATATCAAATTAAAGTGATAATTATCTTAACTCATTAAATTCAAAAGTCAAATATCATTTAAGATTTGAATTGTTCCATTGAGAAAAGATAATTAACATTTGAGATAATAATTAGATTAATTTAATGTGCCCATATGCATGTTTATATATTACATGGAAAAGTTAACACCAAAAAAAAATTTTGAAAAAAAAATGGCGGGTCAACGTGTGGGGCGCGGCCGCCCACGCGGAGCAAGTGGGGGGGGGCTCGCTCGCTGGAGGGTGCGGGGGCCCGCCTGGCGGGCGTCGATTGCGGCGCCTGCCTGCGTGGCGGGCCGCGTCCTGCCACGCGGCGCCGTCGGTGGCGCCCACAACGCGGCGCCGCCAGGCGCCTCCCGCCCGCCCACGGTGGCGGGCGATCGGGCGCCCAGCACATTTTTTTTCTTCCAGCAACCAGAGATGCTTTTCACTCCCAAGAATAAAAGATGCCCAGCATCCCGTTCCCCTCATAATAATTGAAGATCATGAAAATAGCCCCTATACATGATTCTATGTGGAGAAATTGCATCGATCAGAGTGCAACCTGGCTCTGATACCACCGTAAGGATTCGGTCAGCCCGGTTCGGGCAACGCAGCGGATAATAAAATATTTTAACCCGAACGCAGGCTTTGTGGAATCCTAGAACTGTGCTCTAATCGATGCAATAAAAACTCCCAACCCCTAACAGTGGGTTGTAGATCTTTACCTTGCGCGGAACGACGCTGTCCGCAACGCCCGATGCTGATTTCCAAGAACGCCGAGCCACACAGATGCACGGCCTCTAGAGTTGATCCAGACGGATCCTCACGCGGTGACGGTATCTCCCGTCCTTCCCCCACACATACAAGCCACGGATCCTCCTAAATCTCTTCTTCTTCCCTAAGCTTTTCCCCCTTGAGAGAGAGAGAGAGCAACTAGGGAGAGAGAGAGAGCAAGAGGAAGGAGAGAAGGGGAGTTTTCTCCTCTTGGAAGTGCTTGGCATCAAGAAGAGAAGCCTTTACGTAGGATGCATATATATAAAGGTTGGGCTCTTTCTAAAAGAGCCCCTAAGAACCAATATTGCATATGTATCCTTTCCTATTATTGTATATATATATTAAGCCCTTCATATATTCCTTTCCAAAAATAATTGAAGGCTTTTAATATATAACTCTATACAATAATATCTCGTCACCCGAGAATCCATTGTGTGTGATCCTCTAGGCCCATAGTCACTCTAGTTTAAGGCCCATTAACTTCTAATTCTCAATTAGAAGTAAATTAAACTCATTATTCACTTCTACTGGAGCCGAATAGTAATTCAATTTATTCTGAACCTTTGATCACGTTGGGTCATGCAAATCCGCATGATCCTAGAGGATGCCAGGTTCAAACACCCTGTACGGTACCTGTATGTCTACAGTTGCCGCATTGCTATAATCCCTCGCTCCTTCTATGACTCTAGTTCGATCGAGGGTACGGTAACTGTCAAACTCCCATGATCGTGCCATTCGACCATGACCTCCTTAAAGTATATGACGTCCGTTCTAAACGAACTCACATGACCCTGGCCAGGGATTTAACGGAGTGTCAGTGTCATGACCCATTAACTATCTGATATATACCCGGCAATGAGCGATCCCCTCTTGACCATTGATGATCTTCACACGTATCCTGAAATGGTTAATGACTTGGCAATTCATGACTTGTGGTTAAAGTCACTTAGCCAACTCATTAAACCATTCCAGTCCTCGAGTAAGATCCAATCAATGTCTCAGGTCAAAGGACCAACGATGCTACTGAGACAATTAGATTTTCAGTTGACATTAGGTATAATCAACCATCTGAAGATCCAATAGCGGATCAGTTCAGTGTACATACTCCCAGAACGTACACCTACACATATGTATCGGTGCCCCGCACCAGTGACCATGTGACTGCTCACCCATACATCATGTGTACTGATTTAATAGGTAATCAATGTCTCCGAGTGATTACCCTCCAACCAGGAACAGTTTAAGGTATGTGTCCATGTAAAGTCAATCTCATGATCGAGATCCCATCTCGAGTTGACTTTACAACCACATATCCTAGGGACATCGTAGAGTAATATACAATTACAAATTTACGCTGAAATACTACTTCGTTAATAATGAACAAGATCGTACAACTATCGGGCCTACCCGACCCGAAATTGGCCTGTAGCACACTAATACTAACAGGCCCCTCCCTCCGAGGGATCCTCCCCTTCGCCAGCAGGCAATCGTCCCTGCCGCTGGACCTCCCCAGCCCGCCGTGCCGACTCGACCCCTACTTCCTAGACCCCCGGTCCACTTTGTGCAAGGGTAAGGGGCCGATGGCCAGTGGAACAACCCCGGGGAACGGGACGCATGGCACTTGCTATAGGTTCGGTGGAGTTGGCCACTATTCGGCCAAGTGTCCCACGCGGGAGTCGCTTTTTATTTCTTATCCGTCTGCCAGCGACCCCACACCTGAGCTTGTAGTTACGAGGCTGATCAGGACTTAGCGGAGGAGTTCTTTGATGAACTAATGGATGGAGAGCAAGTTGTTGTCCCGGGTACCCAGTACTAGGGTGATGTGCAATTGGGTGTAGTCAGGTGCATCCTAACACAGCCTCTGGTGAGCGACGACTAGTGTCGTACCACGATCTTTCACAAATTTTGTAGGCAGGGAGGAAAGGCCTGCAAAGTGATCATAGATAGCGGAAGTTGCATTAACTCTATCTCCACGAGCACTGTTAGACGCCTGGGTTTGACGCCCGTAGATCACCCCGCCCCTTACAGGATATCTTGGGTGGATTCTACATCCATCCCGGTCAGGCTGCGATGTTTGGTGCCACTGCAGTTCTAGGCTTACCATGATGAGATCTGGTGTGATGTGTTGCCTATGGAGGTGGGTAGCATTATCCTTGGTAGGCCTTGGCTTTTTGATCGAGATGCCACCCTTTAAGGTCGGTCGAACACCTGCACATTCGACCACGGGGGTCAAAGGATTACCCTCCACCCCACCTAGCCAAAGGATCCTTATGTCCGAGGACCAGCTGACCCCAGCACTTCGACCCCTCCTAGTCAGGGGACGGTCGGTCCTTCCACCTCATCCTTGGCGCGGGCTACTATTGCTTCGACTGCTCCTAACACAGGAGACCTCCCACCCCGGAGGTTAATGATGATTAGCCCGTGAGAGATGGAACAAGAGGTGACCGGGGTTGGCCCTATCCATGCCATTGTTGTCCGAGGAGTGGAGGATGTCGGATCTGGGTCTGATGATGAGCACCCCCAGAGATAGCTGCGATCCGGCTGGAGTTTTTCGATGTCTTCCCGGAAGACTTCCCTGAAGGCCTTGCACCTATGAGGGATATCTAGCACGAGATCGACCTGGTCCCGGATGTTGATTATAATGTGTTCCTTATCTTGCAAGATGGATATGATCTCAACTATGATGAACAAGATGAACAAATCACTTAACCTATGAACATGTGCTACATGAACCTAGGCAATCAGCATAAACTCTAGCATGGGCATGCTATCTCTATCAGGAATAAACTAAAGAAATAAGGAAAAACACACGTCGGGGTGTGGAACAAGAGAGTAGAGGAAAACACACCGTATAGGTGGAACAAGCAAGTAAAAGAAAGAGATATGATGAAAGAGAGAGCTACTGCCCAAACCAAGGGAAGATGTGATCGCCACTAAGGTAATAAACAAGCCAAAGACCTGAGAAATACCTTAGAAATAGGTGGATGAAACACCACCCACGGGAGAGAGAAATAATTGCAGCTATGTGGAATGTAACGGTCGAATGATGATGCGCCATAGGTATGTGACGGCCTCACGATAAGCCGCTACGTAACTCTAATGCGCCTGTAATAGACCGTCAGAGGTCTGTAGAAGAGGAACTTAGGAATCTTTGATCTCCAAGCCTTCCAGTCGGCCAGAAAGCTTGGGCCTCGTGCTGTGGACTCTATAAACCTGCAAAAGAGTGTAGAACACAAAGAAAATAATCCAGATTATCCCTAGAGCAAGAGTTGTATCTATAAACCAAAAGGACTCAAAAGCATGCAAAAGGAGAGGGAAATACCGGGGAGGTTGGTTTTTTAACCCCTCTAGGGCGTTTTAAGAGATGGGAAGGATGTTTATATGAATGTAACAAGTGCAAAAATGTGAGAGATGAAGAGGGAAAGATGCTATGATGCTTGGAGGAAGGAGAAAAGACTAAGAAGACAACTTGACTGAACTAGACCCTTGAAACCAATACTCCCTGGACTTTGGAAGCAGATGGACGTGGGAAGTAGATCTCCTTAGTTGGTTCTAGCTCCAGGATGCAATAGCACTTCGACACGAACTCCAGATGTCTATTCTTCAAGCCCTGAAGTCAAGGGTTCTATTTATAGACCGTCAAACTCATCATAGAGGTCGTAGACCAAGTCTCTGAATTGAAAACACCCTTCAATAGTATGTCCCGACTGCCTGTGGAACATGCAGTACTTCGTCTGATCAACGGCTGGGTTCCAATTGGGCCGTTTCGGAGGGAGTTGTATAGCATTAATGGACATAAGAGCTGAGAAGATGTCCGTGAGGGTTTCTGGCAGAGGCGGGTACTGTGCACTCTTCGGAGCCGGGCGCTTGTTATTGTTGTTGTAGCTGTTGGGTGGAGGGATATTATGGTATTGCGGAGGCTGTGGGGGTTGTTGCGGAGCGACAAAGGTGTTTTGCGGAGTGGCAAAGGTAGGTGGAGGGTTTTGTGGAATGGTTTGGACAGTTTGTGGAGTGGGGATTTGAGGAGTGAGGGGGTTTTGGGGGATGCGGAATGGTGCGGACTGGAAGGGGAAGGTGACGGCTTGCACCTGCTCATTGTTCTGGACCCCCTCAGTGACAGGCCACTGAGGTTTCTTATAGTATTTGGGCTTTTGAGCTTCAAAGAGCGAGTGGATGGGGGAGTCCTTGAATTGGGTTAGAATGAATGGCGCCCGGCTATATAGTTGGTGCATATTTGCTATATCATTCATCGCCAGAATATTGCGGAAGGTCGGAGTAGCATTAGAGATGAGTAGCTTGACCTTCTCTTCCTCCAGTATATGGCCTGGCACCGTGGCGGCCATCTGCCTCCATCTGTCCGCGTATGTAGCAAACTCCTCATCTGGCTTCATTTTCTCGGCTACCAAATCTGTGAAGGAATATTCTGGGCCAACCCTGTCTTGAAACCGCTGGATGAACTTATCTTTCACTGCTTTGAAGCTCTCGATATCTTCCAGTGACAGAGAGTAGAACCATTCAAGTGCGACCCCATCTAACGATCGGCGGAAGAGATACGCCATGAGGCGATCATCATACTAAAAATGGGCTGATTCATATAGAAAGTCCCCCACATGGATAAAGGGATTACTGTTCCCATCATACTTGTGGTAATTGGGGAGCTCGGATTGCAGGGGGAATCGAATGTTCTGGAAGTTCGGGACCAGAACGTCTGCCAAGGATTGTGGGCCAACCTGCTTCTGGAGGAAGTCAAGTTGTTGTTGCATGGCGGCCCATTTATCGAGTAATTCCTGCTCCCTGGATGGAGTAGGGATAGTGAAAGATGCAATCTGAGGAGCAGAGGGGTAAGCAGATGGAGGAGGCCGCCCATAGGAAGGATATTGGACCGAAGGATGACCCATATTGGTGTGGACTTAAGCTGCCCCTTGATGAGGGCGCATGAAATCATTTGGGCCGACAAGGACCTGCGGCACTGATGGGCCGGACATGTGATGATCCGACATAAAAGAAGGAGGGACAATGGCCTTTCCCTTATCCAAAAATTGCTGGGCCGAACCAGAAGACTGGCCCATCTCCAGATTAGAGAATCTGAGGGTCCTGGGTTGGACCAGAGTGAGGTCAATGGGAATGGGCTGGACAATGGATCTATCAGCCCTAGGCTGAGCAATGGAGGGATTGGATTGACCTTGCATGATCGTGGAAGGTGGGGTGTTGGACCCTTGCATGGCTTGATAAACCGCCTGGAGTTGGGCCGGATCCAATTGGGCCATCATTTGAAGGATATAATTGGTGGAAGGAGGAGGATGAGATTGAGTGGATTGGGTGCCTTCCATAGGGATGGAGGACGAAGGGGGGATGTGCCCCTCCCCAGGTTGGAATGGGATAACCCTAGAGGGATCCTCTAGGAGCCCTTGAGGAAGAGACTCCTCTTGGGAACGGGGGAGATCAAAAGAGGCCATGGTGGACTCAAAGAGCGGATTGAAGTAGCACTTGAGAAGGAATTGCCCCTAGGTGATGATGCTTCTAGAGATCGGAAGCAACTCCACATGCAACGAAAGATCTTAAAAAAATGCAAACAACACCAAACACCACACAATGAGCAACCAAACTTAGATGATTTTAACAAAGATGTAAGTGAAAAAGAGACAACAACACTCAAGGTCAACCAAGTTATTTAGATGATGCAACAAGATTTTTATGGTTTTATCCATTAGAACCTTAGTGGCTTGATTAAAATGGTGCTCTCAACAGTAGGTTCTTAATAGGAAGGGGATGTGTGGCTTGGTTGACTCTAAATGTAATCAGTCCTTCACTTATGCAATCCTAGACACGGTGTGGGAAGAGGTACAACCAGCTTGGCATCCGTGTGGGAATCCACGGCTCACGGGGACTTATGGAGGTCCCTGATATGATCTCCTTGTTGGCCCCAAGGAATAGGGAGACGAGAGGTTCAGACACCAAGGTAGGAAAATGCAATCTAAAGTATGAGTATATGAATGAACCTATGTGCACCGGAGTGCATGCAAATTCTAACCTAAAATCTAACAATCAAGTATGCACACAGTGATATGAATATGTAAATCAACCAAGGAGGAGACCAAGTAGCACCCAAGCATGAAAATCACAGCAGAAACTGTGGAAATAAACTGCACCTCGGGATGCATACCTGCGCTAGAGTGTGTGATGGTCTAGAATACCAGCGCCAGAAGAGTGTGGCAGTCTAATAATAGACCGTTAAAATAACGTAACGCGTGGATGTAGGACCGTCAGAGGAGCCATAGAACCAGAAAACAGTAGAAAATAAAGGGAAAATCTGACGAAAACTAGGGCAAATAAAGGACAACAGGTTTAACAGAGATTGAAAGCACGATTGGCACTAGATGTCCCACCGTGATCGTCAAAAATTCTGTTGATTATTATGTGTTCCTTATCTTGCAAGATGGATATGATCTCAACTACGATGAACACGATGAACAAATCACTTAACCTATGAACATGTGCAACATGAACCTAGGCAATCAGCATAAACTCTAGTATGGGCATGCTATCTCTATCAGGAATAAACTAAAAAAATAAGGAAAAACACACGCCGGGGCGTGGAGCAAGAGAGTAGAGGAAAACACACCATATAGGTGGAACAAGCAAGTAAAAGAAAGAGATATGATGAAAGAGAGAGCTACTGCCCAAACAAAGGGAAGATGTGATCGCCACTAAGGTAATAAACAAGCCAAAGACCTGAGAAATACCTTAGAAATAGGTGGATGAAACACCCGCCCACGGGAGAGAGAAATAACTGCAGCTCTGTGGAATGTAACGGTCGAATGATGATGCGCCACAGGTATGTGACGGCCTCACGATAAGCTGCTACGTAACTCTAACGCGCCTATAATAGACCGTCAGAGGTCTGCAGAAGAGGAACTTAGGAATCTTTGATTTCCAAGCCTTCCAGCTGGCCAGAAAGCTTGGGCCTCGTGCTGTGGACTCTATAAACATGCAAAAGAGTGTAGAACACAAAGAAAATAACCCAGATTAGCCCTAGAGCAGGAGTAGTATCTATAAACCAAAAGGACTCAAAGGCATGCAAAAGGAGAGGGAAATATCGAGGAGGTTGGTTTTTTAACCCCTCTGGGGCGTTTTAAAAGATGGGAAGGATGTTTATATGAATGCAACAAGTGCAAAAACGTGAGAGATGAAGAGGGAAAGATGCTATGATGCTTGGAGGAAGGAGAAAAGAATAAGAAGACAACTTGACTGAACTAGACCCTTGAAACCAATACTCCCTGGACTTTGGAAGCAGATGGACGTGGGTAGCAGATCTCCTTAGTTGGTTGTAGCTCCAGGATGTAATAGCACTTCGACGCGAACTCCAGATGTCTTCTCTTCAAGCCATGAAGTCAAGGGTTCTATTTATAGACCCTCAAACTCTCCGGTCGAGTAAGGGATAATCCAGCTAGAAAGTAGGACATTTCTCAGCAAACTATTGAAGATAATACTCCCAAGAGTCCATAGAAACAAATAGAAGGCTCTGAGGATCAGATTTGATGGAGAAATCATCAAATCAAACTCTTAATTCGGCCACAGAGTAGCAGAGAAAGAGCAGTTCTGCTAGAACTCTCTGTTTTATGTAACGGCAGCACGATAGACCGCCACCGCGATGTAACGCCCCAAGAATGGACAGTCACACAACATTATCCATTGAAAGATAAGATCAACGGGTGAAGTTTTCAAACATAGGACTCTGCAAATATGTAACGGCCAGAAGTAGGTGCGTTAGAGTGATGATAACGGTTGCAAGATAGACCGTCACGCTCAACAGATCAGATAAAAAGATAAGCTTGAAAGAAGCCTTGAACTTAAGGACTCCGAAAAGATGTAACGGTCCGACATAGGTGCGTTACAACATTGAGACGCGCCAGGAGTGATGCGTCAGAGACAAAGGAGTGATAAGCAAGCTGAAGGTTTTGCTAAGCTTCGTCTAGCGGGAAAGAGATAAGGAACCAGACCCAACCAAGGAGACATGACCCATGAAATAAATCTCAAATTGACCAAGATAGCTCAATAAAGGTGAACAACTCGGAGCATCATTTAAAATGAATAAGAAGATGACCCAACTTATTGGTCATAAAATAGGTGTCAACACCGGGCTCATCCTTGCCCAACCTTCCCCACTACAGGATGAGTCCCACGGACCATGCCGAACTTCAAAGGCAGGTCGAGGAGTTGATGAGTCGGGGATCTCTCAGAGACAGCAAGAGCCCTTGCGCTGTTCCCGTATTATTCGCCCCGAAGAAGGATGTTACATGGAGGATGTGCGTTGATAGCCGTGCGATCAACAAGATCACGGTGAAGTATCATTTTCCCATTCCCCGATTAGATGACTTGCTTGACATGATGTCGGGAGCCACTATCTTTTCAAAGATAGACCTTCGTAGTGGCTATCACCAGGTACGAATCAGGCCTGGGGATGAATGGAAGACGGCATTCAAGACCAATGATGGTCTCTATGAGTGGTTGGTTATGCCCTTCGGGCTTTTCAACGCCCCTAGTACATTCATGCGGTTGATGACCCAAGTTTTACGCCCTATGATTGGGGTCTTCTTGGTCATCTACTTTGACGACATCCTTATTTACAGCCGCACTAGGGAGGACCACTTAGACCATATCAGATAGGTCTGCATTGTGTTGAGGCGAGAGAGCTTATTCACCAACTCGAAGAAGTGTGCTTTCATGATCGATCAGATTACCTTCCTCGGTTTTATTGTGTCTAGGGATAGAGTCTCTGCTGATTCGCAGAAGATTAGGGCCATCAGGGAGTGGCCCGAGCCCCGCACACTCCACGATGTCCGATGTTTTCATGGGTTAGCGACGTTCTATCGCCGCTTCATTCGTGACTTCAGTTCTATCACTACCCCGATCATGGATTGCATAAAGAAGGGGGCATTCGTGGACTAAGGCTGCAGCCATGGCCTTTCATGACATTAAGGAGCGTATGACCTAGGAACTTGTCCTTGCATTACCTAATTTTTCTAAGGTGTTTGAGGTCACATGTGACGCTTCTGGAGTGGGTATTGGTGGAGTGTTGAGCCAGGAGTCCCACCCCATTGCATTCTTTAGCGAGAAGCTTAATGATGCCAAACTGCGTTATTCTACATATGATAAAGAATTTTACGCAGTTGTCCAGGCATTGAGGTATTGGAGGCACTATCTTTTACACTAGGAGTTTGTATTGCTAGACCAGAGAAACCAGGGTCAGGACACCATCTGCAACCATGGCGTGAAAGATAGAACCATCCTCCCCAAGCTTTTCCAACCTAACGGCCTGTCCAACGATTAAACATGTGCACCTAGATCATCATCGTTTTTGTTTAAGGGGAACATCAAATCTCAGAACACATGAATGACCTGTCGGTTCTCGAGATAATATATCATAGATATCAAATAGTAATGCATTAAGGGATATAGGGATCGAGATACTATACCTGACTTACCTGTGCGGCGAATGGCTGAAGTATGATGGCTTTCGTGATTTCATCCATAGAAAGAGTTGGCCAACAATAATATGAATAAAGCATGTCCATTCACGAGCATGAATCATCTTGACAAAATAAGGCATGGAAAGCATTCATTCAAGCATGAAATTTTATAGATAAGGCATTATCATCCATCAAAGCTCTTGACGGTCTACTAAAGGAGCGCCACACTAATGTAACGGTCCAAATATGACCCGTCACACAGCGTCAGTTCACATTTTTCAAAACAAATGACTCAACCCGCCTGACAGTCAAACAACCATGTGTTAGAGTCCTGTGACGGTCCTTTGATTGACTATTACATTTCCTAGGCGTTCAAAAAAATAAACCGATCGGTCTCATTCCCTCTCATTCAATCTCCAACGTAAACGCCCAAAACACCAACGCCCTCACCGAACCAAAACCACCGGCTACCTATGTCCGGCGACGAGCTCCCCTGGCCACAAATGAAGAGGGAGAAGGGGAAGAAAAAAAACTGGCGATCAAGTGCTGCCGGGATCGCATAGCCCGGGAAAATATTCCCCCGGTGGCAGACGAGAAACCGACGGCGGCGGCGGAGCGAACTGTGAAGGAAGACCCTCCCACGACCGGAGAAGAAGGAGAAGATGTTGTGAAGGAGGCCACCGGCGGCGAAGAAGGAACCACGGCGCCGGAGAAGAAGAAATGAGGCCAAGACCATGAGGTAGGCGTCCGCCCTAAAACCCTTAAATTTTTAATTTTTTTTCAATTTTTATGCTTGCATGTGTGATTGAGGGGGAGAAAATGGGTCTGGGGACCCATTGGGATCCATTGTAGGCCATTGTGGCCAGTTCCACGGGCTGGGGGAACGAAGAAGATAACGCCCTATCGGGGAGAACGTGACGGTCGTTCCAGCGACCGTCACATAACCTGACGCACCATACATGGTGCGTCAGAGCTTTGTGACGCGCCAGAACCTGGCCGTCAGAGAAATCAGAGCCATAATTGAATTTTTTTGGGTTTTGCTTATTCAATTTTTTTATTTTATTCATGTTAAATGCAATGAATTTAAAATGAAATGACTAACTTATGTTCTATATGTGTGCAGGGGAAAAGAAGAACTAGGATTTCTTGGCTTCAGATCAGGGTGGTGTACCAGGCACTGCCAGAGTATTAGCGGGAGAGACTAGCTGCTATGGGCTTCGGGGAAGTCCTCGGCATATAAGTGACAAGAATGGACACGCCATTGCTGTACGCGTTGCACGAGCGATGGGATCCGATCAGCAGGGCATTCATCTTCCCATGGGGTCATATGACCCAACATTGGAGGATATAGCGAGAATCACAGGGCTGAAGGTCCACGGAGCAGCGGTGACAGGTTGGACTTATGGAGATTATCGGGTACTAGCCCAGGAGCTGCTGGGGCTGGACTTGGTGAGGCCGGGGCATCCATCGTCCCAGTTATCATGATCGAGACTCCAGGAGAGCCTGGTGCTTTGAGGAGCACCTATCGCAGTCGGGGAGCTTCCAGAGCAGCACCTGGATAGGGTGATTAAGCAGGTCCGCCCGAGGGTAGCAGCGGAGGCGGGATCGGAGGAAGATAGAGTACTGCGACGCTTTTTGATCTTGTTGTTCGGGAAGTTGCTATTTCCGACCAGAGCGGATGTGATCAGCTGCAGGCTCCTGCCTTTGCTGGAGGATCTTAACAGAGTGGGCAAATATGCATGGGGAGCGGCAGTGCTCACCTTCCTGTTCGAGTCTCTTAGCATGACCGACCGGCAGACGATGCTGGGCGGCTTCTCGCCTTTCCTACATGTAAATGCTAAATTCTAAAAAATGCTTTTATATGCTTTTGACTACTATATGCTGACACTTGGCTTCTAAAACGCAGATCTGGAGTGTAGCAACCCTGATAAATGAATATTTGAAATGAATTAAAATATATATACTACAGAAGTAATACAGATAATAAGAAGAGGGTTAAATAGATGAAATAAAACAAGATACAAATAACGCCTCTTAGTAAGGCGTTAATTTAAAAAAAACACCTCTATCTACGGCGTGACTAAAGAAAGGACGCCCTCACCTACCGGCGTCAAATTCCAAACGCCAAAAAGGGCAAGGCCAAGAAACACCCTTTACTTGGGCGTGTTTTAAAACAAGGAACGCCCTTATACAAGGCGCTTCTTAAGAAACGACCTGTACAAGGTCGTCAATTTAGGAATCGACGCCCTAACCGACGTCGTTAATTCCGTTCCAGTCCCGTTCGAATCCAGATCTTATCCAGGGTAATTGATAAGCATTAGAAAGAGTTCAAACGTGGTAATGACTCTATCATGGAAGTATTACTTCCACACAATCACTAACCCAAATAGGATTTCCAAAATCCTATAAATAAACTATCCGATCCAACCCTAAATCTATTTGGACGGACGACTGCTGCACGGTACGTGAAGAACATATGTTCTTCTAATTCCTTTTGTTTTCTGCTTCGGTTGCATGAAGAACTAACAGTTCTTCATCTTCTTCTGTTATAGGTTAAGAAGGCGGCGTACGCGAAGAACAAAGGTATTGTTCTTTTTCCCTTTTTACTTTCGGTCAGGTAGTATGAAGAAATACTAATGTTTCTTCTTCTGTTCTTATAGGAGTTACAGAACCGAAGAACAAGGTTCTTCATCAAAGCCTTCTCGTCCTCCTGTTATTGTTGCTGTGAAGCAACAACGTCCCCCTTTTCATATCAATCTTCAAATCTTCAGGTAGGATTTTCTCAAGTATGTAGCCCAAAGTATATAAGGATCGTAGTGAAATCATATGAGCATGCACCTGCATATAGTTTTCCTAAGTTTTAAACGTTTCTGATGAATTCTTGAAAGAAACGTCCTTACAAAGGGCGTGCTTTTGAAATATACGACCACAAACGAGGGCGCTACTTGTAAAGAAACGACCTTAAACATGTCGTCAATTTCAGAATCAACGCCCTGTACACAGGCGTTAATTTCATGAAAATCATAAATACCCATATTATAAAAATGATATATATGAAATCTTGATTCTAATATAATGCATGACTCTTCCTGCTAGTTTCCTATCCTGACCATGAAATTTGATCTCGGAAAATTGCTTGTTATATAATTTCGTTACTATTCATGACCCTTGAAGAATTAACGACCTAAGTTAGGTCGTGACTTGTGAAACTAACGCCCTGAACTAGGGCGTGAGTATGTAAATAACGCCCCTTCACAGGGCGCGTTTCTGTAAATTCCTGAAAATATATATTCTGTAAAAAAATGGAATTAAATAAGTAACGCCCCTTCCCAGGGCGTGTTTTCGATAAATCCTGAAAATTATTTATATTCTGTCAAATATGTAAATAATAAGACGCCTGCTGCTGCAGTCGTCAAATCTTGAAGAAACGACCCTGACCAGGGCGCGTTTTAGATAAATTCCTGAATTTTTGAAAATTCTGCAAAATGGAAATATATGCAAATGCCCTTCTGATAGGCGTTAATTACTTGATACACGACTTTACTTAAGTCGTTATTTTCTGAAAAATGATTTTTATCCTGACTCTGTTAACCGATGGTTTCATATTATACATATATATATATATAGGCACTATTCTCCACTCCGTGAGTATAGTCCCACTTTTCACGTTGTTTTATCGATCACACTCAACTCTCATTGACATACAAGCTCTCCATTGGACATTCCGTTCCTTTGGACTAGCGAGTTAGTCATAGAGACCTCCGTAAGACTCCTCGTACCTTGGATTCCCTCAAGGTCGACTGAGCTGGTTGTACCCTAAAAAAAAACCCATTACACCATTGATGCCATGTCACTCTAAAGAAACATGGGATACCGGCCCTTATGATTATACAAAGAGTATATCATAAGAAATTCTTAATGGGATGATGATATCATGCCATATCATGTTGTTCTTGTAAAAACCTCAATTCTATGATAGGAATGAGGGTATCTTACCTTTGATATACTGTTCATGTGGACCTCAATTCTATATAAAGAATGTCTATACTGATTTGTCATGGTACCCAAGTTAAGGGAACCATATTCTACCTAGATTTTTATCGATATCATGATTATACCGTTATTATCGCCATTCTATGTCCTTTGTCATATTTTGGACTCTATTCTATCAAAGTTGTCATACGTGTCTACAAGCTTGATTATTGAAATTCTACGTTGGCTATAAACAAGAGTGGATGTCAAAACACATGATAAATGCCTGCGCATATAGGGCCCGATCTGGTCCTGGGAGGAGCACCCGAAAGTACTTGTGCCCATGGGAGTTAAAATGATAAGGTATCTGGCATTATACCGAGTACTTGACTTGCTTGATTGGACATTCCACACACATCTTGTACTTGAATCGTACTTGACTTGACATGAATTGCGTGGCCCGAAAAAGGGTAATTTACTTGCTTGCTACATGATAGCCAAAGTTCTTGACATGACTTGTTAAATGTACTTGCTTGAATATCTCAAATGTCTTGATTATCTTATTGAAAGTTCATGATTTGTTCATCTTATTTCCTTGATATTACATTCTCTCTATCTTATCGTTTTATGCGAGCATGCATAGCTTTATTGCATTCATGAAAGATGTAATTACTTAAACCCCTTGCTAGTACTTGAGATATAATTTCCTACTGAGCGTTCGCTCATTCCGTTTGTCCCTTTTTACTTTTCAGGTAAGTCCGACGACGATGGAAGTCAATCGGATGGGAATGGTCAAGAGTGAAAGTGATAGAGCTGCTCAAGTGTCAATTAGTCTTTTCTATAGTTTCTTGAGTCAACTATGTACTTTTCCTTTTTATTAAACAGAGTATTGGATTTGTAATAGTCTATCCATTATGAAATAAAGGATTGGGTTATCTTGTTATTTTGCACATCTCTGTCTTTGTGTCGAATACACGACCACTCTGATTGACATGATTGATATAAACTCGTCACGCGTCTCCGGGTATCTTCCGCGCTCGGGGCGTGACAGTTTTTGTGGTATCAGAGCCTAAGGTATTCAATTCTTAGGAAAAACCCAAGACCAAGGATAAGTTGAACATTTAACCAAGTGAGATTGGGTAGAACCAAGGGGTAAGAGTCAATGAGTCTTTTAATAAGATCACAGTGATATATTACTAATGTAGCTATTATAATTGTAGGATAATGGCTGCCGAACGTGCTCAATGGCGCAACATGCAGCGTACCCTCCAAGGGATGACTCAAGTGCTACAACAGGTAGCACAAGGTGGTACTCCATGAGCTGGAAGCTTACACCAAACATTTAAGAACATGAATCCCCCGAAGTTCATAGGATCGACCGATCCGGACGATGCCGAGCATTGGGTTCGGGAGACTGAACGTATATTCCGTGTTATGCAATGCACGGATCAGGATAAAGTTCTATTAACTACATTCCAGTTAGAGAAAGATGCTAGATGCTGGTGGGAGTCTATTGAAGCAACCATCGACCCTACTCAAGTAACATGGGAAGAATTTGTGGAATACTTCAATGCTAAATATTTCTCGGACCGAGTCCAAGAAAAGAAGGCTGCAGAATTCGCTGCATTAAAGCAACGATCTTTATCATTAGCAGATTATGAAGCTCAGTTCTCCAGGTTGTCTAGATATGCTAAGCATCTTATTAGCATGGAGAAGATGAAAGCCCGTAGATTTCTTAATGGGCTTAGGCCCCACTATATTACTCAACTGGCGCCTATGGACATCCAAGTTTATTCTGAAATAGTGCGCCGAACTCAATTACTTGAAGATGCCACGGAACTATCTGATAGGATCCATGGAAAAGATAAGAAGGAGCAAGTCACAGGTTCGGGTTCTTTCAAACCCAAATTTAAGAAGAGGCCCAATAATGGAGGTTCATCCTCTCAAGATCAAAAATTCAAGAAGACCAAGCCCTTCTCTATCACCACTACACCTTCAAATGTAGTATGCAAGCATTGTGACAAGGCTGGTCACAAGACCGAAGAATGCTGCAGGAAATTAGGAGCTTGTCTCCGTTGCGGGAGCCGCGAACATCGGATTCCCGATTGTCCATTAATGAATGACCAAGCCGGTGATGGTAAACGCCCGGTGACAAAGAACGCTCGACTTCATGCAATAAAGGAGACCGAACAAGAAGAAGGTGGACTGGTAGAAGGTACATTGAAAATTTGTTCCAAAAGTGCTTATGTCTTATTTGATACGGGTGCATCGCATTCCTTTATTTCTAAGAAGTTTGCCGACCCGTTACCATTAGAACCAGAATGGATAAAAATAGTTCTAACTACTCCTCTTGGAAGTGAAAATGATATTACTCATCACTACCAAAACTGTGAGGTAATGGTTCAAGGTAGGAATTTACCTATAGATCTCATATGCCTCGATCTAAAGGAGTATGATGTTATATTAGGAGCGGACTGGTTATCCAAATACCAGGCAACGGTTGATTGCCGCAATAGCCAAATTGCTTTCAAAGATTTTCCAGAGTTAGTCTTTACTCGCCCCAAGAGTCGGAACAAATCCCCTCTTATTTCGGCTCTTCGAGCAAGCAAGCTCGTCAAGAAAGGATGTGTATCCTTCCTTGCATTTGTCACAGTTAAGGAAACAAAGGACACTAAGATAGAAGACATTCAGGTAGTGCAAGAATTTTCAGACGTATTTCCGGAAGATTTGCCGGGATTACCCCCTCAAAGAGAAGTGGCCTTCACCATTGACTTAGTCCCTGGTGCTGGTCCAGTTTCAAAGGCACCCTATAGAATGTCCCCTGCGGAACTCAAAGAGTTGAAGGAGCAGTTGATGGAACTAATTCGAAAAGGGTTTATTAGACCAAGTACTTCCCCGTGGGGAGCACCAGTCTTATTTGTGAAGAAGAAGATCTTAGATGAAGCTCACCGATCAAGGTACACGATTCATCCAGGATCAACCAAAATGTACCAAGATGTAAAGAGGAACTTTTGGTGGCCTAATATGAAAAGATAAATAGCGGACTATGTATCACGCTGTCTCACATGCCAACAAGTCAAGGCAGAACACCAAAAGCCTGCTGGTAAACTTTATCCTCTAGATATTCCTAAGTGGAAGTGGGGGGATATTGGTATGGACTTCATCATGGGTTTGTCTAAATCTAAAGGAGGACATGATGGAATCTAGGTTATCATTGACCGATTAACTAAATCGGCACATTTCTTGCCAATAAAAAGTCGATGGTCAATTGATGTGCTAGCTGCACTATACATCAAGGAAATAGTCAGGTAACATGGAATTCCTGTCTCAATCGTGTCTGACAGAGATCTCCATTTCACTTCTCATTTTTGGAAGGGATTACAACATTCGTTGGGAACAAGGCTCAACTTTAGTACTGCTGGTCAGACCGAGAGAGTTAATCAAGTTGTTGAGGATATGCTAAGAGCTTGCATCATTGACTTTGGTGGAAGCTGGCATGAATATTTGCCACTTGTGGAATTTGCATATAATAATAGCTACCAAGCTAGTATCCAAATGGCACCTTTCGAAGCTTTATATGGAAGGAGTTGCCGATCACCCTTATACTGGAACGAAGTTGGAGAGAAACAACTATTAGGTCCAGACATGGTAAGGGATACAACTGAGAAGATACAAGTAATCAGGGAAAGATTGCAAGTTGCTCAGACAAGGCAAAAGGCTTATGCTGACACAAGGAGAAGAGATCTTGAATTCCAGGTTGGAGATCATGTATTTCTCAAGATATCACCTGGACGTGGCATACGAAGATTTGGTGTTAAGGGCAAGCTTACGCCAAGATTCATCGGACCATTTGAGGTACTCGAAAGAGTTGGCGAGGTTGCTTATCGCATCGCGTTGCCTCCTCAATTGTCTGACGTGCATAATGTGTTTCACATATCTATGTTGAAGAAGTATGTGCATGATCCATCTCATATTATTGAACATGGAGATCTGGTGATCCAGAAAGATCTCACCTATGAACAGAAGCCCATGAAGATCTTAGATCGAGAAATACGAGCTCTAAGGAATAAAATTATTCCCATGCTCAAGGTGCAATGGAATAAGAATCCTGAACACGAAGCGACATAGGAGACCGAGGAATCTATGAAGAAACGATTTCCCGAGTTATTCTAAGAGGTATATGTTCTACACTCTCCACATGTATATTTATATATATATTGAATTTGGGGACCAAATTCTTTTTAAGTGGGGGAGGGTGTAGCAACCCTGATAAATGAATATTTGAAATGAATTAAAATATATATACTACAGAAGTAATACAGATAATAAGAAGAGGGTTAAATAGATGAAATAAAACAAGATACAAATAACGCCTCTTAGTAAGGCGTTAATTTAAAAAAAAACGCCTCTATCTACGGCGTGACTAAAGAAAGGACGCCCTCACCTGCCGACGTCAAATTCCAAATGCCAAAAAGGGCAAGGCCAAGAAACGCCCTTTACTTGGGCGTGTTTTAAAACAAGGAACGCCCTTATACAAGGCGCTTCTTAAGAAACGACCTGTACAAGGTCGTCAATTTAGGAATCGACGCCCTAACCGACGTCGTTAATTCCGTTCCAGTCCCGTTCGAATCCAGATCTTATCCAGGGTAATTGATAAGCATTAGAAAGAGTTCAAACGTGGTAATGACTCTATCATGGAAGTATTACTTCCACACAATCACTAACCCTAATAGGATTTCCAAAATCCTATAAATAAACTGTCCGATCCAACCCTAAATCTATTTGGATGGACGACTGCTGCACGGTACGTGAAGAACATATGTTCTTCTAATTCCTTTTGTTTTCTGCTTCGGTTGCATGAAGAACTAACAGTTCTTCATCTTCTTCTGTTATAGGTTAAGAAGGCGGCGTACGCGAAGAACAAAGGTATTGTTCTTTTTCCCTTTTTACTTTCGGTTAGGTACTATGAAGAAATACTAATGTTTCTTCTTCTGTTCTTATAGGAGTTACAGAACCGAAGAACAAGGTTCTTCATAAAAGCCTTCTCGTCCTCCTGTTATTGTTGCTGTGAAGCAACAACGTCCCCCTTTTCATATCAATCTTCAAATCTTCAGGTAGGATTTTCTCAAGTATGTAGCCCAAAGTATATAAGGATCGTAGTGAAATCATATGAGCATGCACCTGCATATAGTTTTCCTAAGTTTTAAACGTTTCTGATGAATTCTTGAAAGAAACGTCCTTACAAAGGGCGTGCTTTTGAAATATACGACCACAAACGAGGGCACTACTTGTAAAGAAATGACCTTAAACAGGGCGTCAATTTCAGAATCAACGCCCTGTACACAGGCGTTAATTTCATGAAAATCATAAATACCCATATTATAAAAATGATATATATGAAATCTTGATTCTAATATAATGCATGACTCTTCCTGCTAGTTTCCTATCCTGACCATGAAATTTGATCTCGAAAAATTGCTTGTTATATAATTTCGTTACTGTTAATGACCCTTGAAGAATTAACGACCTAAGTTAGGTCGTGACTTGTGAAACTAACGCCCTGAACTAGGGCGTGAGTATGTAAATAACGCCCCTTCACAGGGCGCGTTTCTGTAAATTCCTGAAAATATATATTCTGTAAAAAAATGGAATTAAATAAGTAACGCCCCTTCCCAGGGCGTGTTTTCGATAAATCCTGAAAATTATTTATATTCTATCAAATATGTAAATAATAAGACGCCTGCTGCTGCAGTCGTCAAATCTTGAAGAAACGACCCTGACCAGGGCGCGTTTTAGATAAATTCCTGAATTTTTGAAAATTCTGCAAAATGGAAATATATGCAAACGCCCTTCTGATAGGCGTTAATTACTTGATACACGACTTTACTTAAGTCCTTATTTTCTAAAAAATGATTTTTATCCTGACTCTGTTAACCGATGGTTTCATATTATACATATACATATATATAGGCACTATTCTCCACTCCGTGAGTATAGTCCTACTTTTCACGTTGTTTTATCGATCACACTCAACTCTCATTGACATACAAGCTCTCCATTGGACATTCCGTTCCTTTGGACTAGCGAGTTAGTCATAGAGACCTCCGTAAGACTTCTCGTACCTTGGATTCCCTCAAGGTCGACTGAGCTGGTTGTACCCTAAAAAAAAAACCCATTACACCATTGATGCCATGTCACTCTAAAGAAACATGGGATACCGGCCCTTATGATTATACAAAGAGTATATCATAAGAAATTCTTAATGGGATGATGATATCATGCCATATCATGTCGTTCTTGTAAAAACCTCAATTCTATGATAGGAATGAGGGTATCTTACCTTTGATATACTGTTCATGTGGACATCAATTCTATATAAAGAATGTCCATACTGATTTGTCATGGTACCCAAGTTAAGGGAACCATATTTTACCTAGATTTTTATCGATATCATGATTATACCGTTATTATCGCCATTCTATGTCCTTTGTCATATTTTGGACTCTATTCTATCAAAGTTGTCATACGTGTCTACAAGCTTGATTATTGAAATTCTACGTTGACTATAAACAAGAGTGTATGTCAAAACACATGATAAATGCCTGCGCATATAGGGCCCGATCTGGTCCTGGGAGGAGCACCCGAAAGTACTTGTGCCCATGGGAGTTAAAATGATAAGGTATCTGGCATTATACCGAGTACTTGACTTGCTTGATTGGACATTCCACACACATCTTGTACTTGAATCGTACTTGACTTGACATGAATTGCGTGGCCCGAAAAAGGGTAATTTACTTGCTTGCTACATGATAGCCAAAGTTCTTGACATGACTTGTTAAATGTACTTGCTTGAATATCTCAAATGTCTTGATTATCTTATTGAAAGTTCATGATTTTTTCATCTTATTTCCTTGATATTACATTCTCTCTATCTTGTCGTTTTATGCGAGCATGCATAGCTTTATTGCATTCATGAAAGATGTAATTACTTAAACCCCTTGCTAGTACTTGAGATATAATTTCCTACTGAGTGTTCGCTCATTCCGTTTGTCCCTTTTTACTTTTCAGGTAAGTCCGACGACGATGGAAGTCAATCGGATGGGAATGGTCAAGAGTGAAAGTGATAGAGCTGCTCAAGTGTCAATTAGTCTTTTCTATAGTTTCTTGAGTCAACTATGTACTTTTCCTTTTTATTAAACAGAGTATTGGATTTGTAATAGTCTATCCACTATGAAATAAAGGATTGGGTTATCTTGTTATTTTGCGCATCTCTGTCTTTGTGTCGAATACACGACCACTCTGATTGACATGATTGATATAAACTCGTCACGCGTCTCCGGGTATCTTCCGCGCTCGGGGCGTGACATGGAGCTTCCTCTACCTCCTAGGAATCGGGCGAGGTACTCAGATGCATCCTGGGCGGATCCCCATCGCGAGGCGGTGGATAGTCGCGAGGGACACGGGATCGATCAGCAGACTGACCAGAGCCATTCTGGACGACATAGACTCGTTCCCGTATGCATCGGTAAGCACTTGAAATTGTACTCTTTTACATGCTCTTAAATGCTTCAAAATGCTGCTAAATGCTGACATAGACTCAATTGCCTTTTCAGGTGCGCTGGACACCATATCGGGATGAGGGCAACGAGGGATAGCCATGGGTCAAGGCTTCCCTGGCATACAGCGGGCGAGACATCTGGCTGCATTGCATTAACGTCATCGAGCCCTTGCATTATCGCCTGATCTTGAGGACACGAGGAGTTCACCAGCCGGAGGTAACATTCCCACGCAGAAACGACGTGCGCCCTGGGAAGTCTTCAAAGGGCATTAGCGGGGATATCGACTATTGTGCCCGGAAGGTGAAGTATGTGCATGATTAGAATAAGAAAGGATGAGCCGTGAAAGAGCGAGCCGATAGTGACGAGGCCTACCTCAAGGCCTACTCCCAGCGGTACGGCGACCAGGTGTTCAGAGGCACCCGATGACCGGTAGGAACTTCTAAACTCAAACTCTTGTCTATTTATTTTAATTGAATTTATATATGCATTGACACATTTTTTCTACATGCAGCTAGACCCAAAGGGAAGGATTGCCGAGCTCGAGGGGCTCCTCCACGCCACTATCCAACAGCGGGATGAGTACTGGATAGCTTTGGAGCTACTGGTGAGTTTTCTAAACCTTAGACTTAAATGCTTATGGTTATGATTATGCAAACTGACAGACTTGGACTTCTAAATGTAGCAGGCCGAGGGAGCACAGAGAGCGGGACCAGATGCTTCGTCCTCCTCTTCACAACATGCGGACGGCATAGCTGAGCGAGATGTGGATTTTGCTCGGGCGGTAGCTCGGGCCGAGGATGCCGAGGCTGCCCTCGCAGAGCGGGTAAGTAATCAACCGAGTTCCCTTAGACTTAAATGCTTAAGATTATGCAAAATGGCTTGATTTGACCATGATGAACGCTAATGTAGGCAAGGGAGCTGACCGCAGCCGTGGCCGAGGTCGGGCGAGGACGGTCGGAGACAGAGAGACTCCGAGCGGGGTTGGCACTGGCACGGGCCAAGGTAGAGAGACTTTGTACTGGGACAGCGGACCTAGAGCGTTACCAGACTGAGGCCAGGGAGTCACGGTGTCAGATCTTTGAGCAGAAGATCGAGCTGCGGATGATGGAGAGGACCGTGCGGATGATGGGCCCCGGACCAGAGAGGAGCGCCTCCCAGAGTGGAGCGCAGAGTGGCATTCGGAGCGTCGCCCCGAGTGGATCAGTTGTGAATTTTCTTGCCAGTTCTTCCGGCCGGTGGTGGAATGAGGAGGCGGAGCAGAGACGGCAGCGGGGAGAGGAGAGCAGCGTCATGGAGCCGCCAGCGAAGCGGCACGAGGGTATTGGTGAAAGCGACAGTCCAAGAGATAAACCGGTCGAGTGACTTGTACTTTTTCTTTTTCTTCCTTTTTCTATGACCCATAGTTGTACATGACTATGATGAATGGAATGAGAAAAGAAATGAAAATCTTATTTGTGTTTTTGTTATTATTTTTAGTATGCTTATGATTGAATGCATGGATGTGTGGATGAACAGGTTAGACAGAGACAGAGTGAGACAGGGGACTGGCAGGTTTGACAGAAGAACAAAATTTAACTAAAACCTATGCAGACCATGTAACGGTCTATATTAAGACCGCTAGGGCGATGTGACGCATCACTATGTAGCCGTCAGAGAAAGCGCAGAGAGGTAGCTGATGAAGAGATGTGACGACCTAATGATGGAGCGCCACTGAGCTGTGACGGTCCAACGATGAACTGTTAGAGAAAACCTGAGTAACCCAAGACGGATTCTCCCGTGAGAGCCCAAACTCGAGGCAAAGGAGGCTTAAGCTGCACTAGAACTCATCCATATCTAGGATAAGGATTCCTAGCCCAAATCCTAACACTCCAATAGAAAAATCAAACCTTTATAAGTAGGATCAAACCCCAAATTCGCAGCTCCATCCAATTTTCTGCCCTAAGTTCAGAAATTCCATCAATTCATCAAAGAACACTATGAAGAGAAGCTTTGGAGCTATTGCCACGGAGGAGAGGGTTTATACCGGCCCTAAGGCAGCTAGGAAGGAGCATGGGGAGCTGCAGAGGCTAACCTCCATCGCCAAGCACATAAGCTCAAGTTCTTTAAGAGAGGTAAGTGGCAACTCTAATCCAAAACCATAAATTTCTGCACTTTCCTTCTCATGATCCTTTTCTCTTTGTTTCCTCTTCTCTTTGTTTTTCCTTAGCTTCTTCCCGGCCCAAGGTGCTATTCCTCCTTGAAGTGGGTGGCTCTAATGATAAAAGAGCACCCTTTAGAAACCTCAATCCTTAGGGCATGGCATCTCCAACCTCTATTAGTCTTGGCCAAGAAATTCCATAAATTGTCTTTGGATTGGGCAAGCATCTCAGCCCTCATAGAGCTTTGGCACCCACAAACTCATACATTCCTCTTCCCTTCCTTTGAAGCCACAGTCTTATTAGAGGAGGTAGAAACTTATCTAGCCTTCCCTAAGATAAAAGTGGGAGATGAAGACCTAGTATGCAATACGGTGGAAGCAATAGACCCTTCACTCATCTTAAGTGATTTCATCCACAATCCAAAGGATGTTAGGACCATGATCAGCCCACATCACATTCATTTGATACCCATGGCTCAGTGGATAGTCTCTCATTGCAAGAACAAGTGGGAACGATATGAAGCCATAGCCAAAGCCGTATCGATTTGCTTATGCAGAGTGTTCCTTTTCACCACCACTGACCACCTCCTAGATACCCAAAATCTCAGCATTGTCAGTGGGTTGTGGCGGGGTTTATCGATTTCTCAAGCAGTTCTTTCATACCTTTATGAAGGTCTTAGCTCGGCTTGCTTAGGAGGACCTCTTTTCGGCTCAATGATACTCCTTGAGTGTTGGATGGGAGTGAGAATCAAATTTCAACCCAATGGAGATATACCTTCAGTTAGCCGGATCTTTGGGAGCCAACCTTTATTCTTCATTGGAGGTGCCTTTGGATTTTCTTCACAGGTTGAGTGCCGGACGGCGGATAAAAAGACATGGGACGATTGGCGCCTCTTCCTCAACACCTTACCAATAGAGAAGTTCACAATGCGTCCAAGAGTTCTTCGGAGCACCTTGCTCAAAGTACCACGGCGACTAAGCCTTGATATACAGTTAGTGGGGGACACCACCATGGCGATCTACAACCCGCACCGGTGCTATCTTCAAATCAGGCTACCCCGGACCATAGTTCTTGCACTATCACATTCCCCTCCCCTTCAACCTAGGAAGATGGAGACCGAGGAGGATGAAAGAGCAGTCCGGAACGCTCTGATCAAGTGGGAGATCAGCAAAGTGCGCCCGTGGCAAGAAGAAGTGGAAGAAGACGACGAGGAACGCCGTACCTATGTGAAGGAGCTACGCATGATCCGGCCTCACGTGGATAAAAAGCTGAATGTAGTTTGAACTTCCTTAAAATGTAATGAATTTGAATTTTACCAACTAGTTTTACGCATCATTGAGTTTAATTGAATGGTATAGAAGTGCCTCAGTTGATGGAATATGAATTCGCTATTTGATTGGGCTCAAAAATTGTAGAAAACAGAGTTTCTGGGAAATGTAACGGTCCTATGTAGGGCCGCCACAACTCTCTGATGGTCTCACGATGAGCCGTCAGAAGGATGAGCTCAGAAAACTGAGTTTTCTTTTTCTCAGGAGAGCGTAATGGTCTAAGAATAGGCCGTCAGAAGGATGTAATGGTCTAATGTAGACGCGTCAGGGAGAGTTTACTGAGAACAAATGAGTTTTGAACTTCGGGAGAAGGTGACAGTCGAACGATGGACCGTTAGAAGGATGTGACGGTCCAAGAATAGACCGTTACAGTACCAGAACCTGTTGATTTGTGATTTTGAATCTGGGCTTGAACCTACATTCTGCACACACTTAGATAAAAAATAAGTTAGATCTGTTCTTAGACTCAACCCCTTGCTTGAAGCAAGTTAGAGAGCTGACCGTTCTTGATATTTGGTCAAGGGGTGGAGCCTTATTAAAGAGGCGGAAAATATAATTGAAACAATGTAATGCATGTGATGCACATGATGGTATTTTTGGAGTTTTGCAAATATTTAGATTTTTGTGAGATTTTGAAAATATCTGATGTTTTTAGATTTTGAAATATATGATTTTTTAGATTTTGAAATATATGATTTTTTTAGATTTTGAAATATATGATTTTTTTTATTTTTAAAATATATGATTTTTTTTGGATTTCGAGATATATGCTTTTTTTTGGATTTCGAGATATATGATTTTCTATTTGGATTTTGAAAACTAGTGCTCCCCTAGAAACGTGGGTCCTCCCTATTCTATCGAGAGTTTCCGAGGTTGGCGTGCGATAGAGGTGATAAGCCCTGGCCAGGGCCCAACTTGCTTGAATGTGCTTCGATTAGAGGCCATACCCAAGGTATTTGTCTTAGTCCTAAAAAGAAAACAAAATATAGGGGTAAGCTTAGGCCAGGTATAGAAGTTTTCAGGACTTGAGTTCCTCTCTGGGACAACCCATTCAGAGACTTGGTCTGTTGTGTTGGAGCTTTGTGTCCGTCATTGAACCTTTGTTCACTCTAGGCACGCATACGACTGGGCTCATAACGTCCCGCGGGAAAACTATACTGCCACTCTTGCCATGCCTAGCTTTTTCATTTTCCTTGGAGCTTTTGGAATTACGATTGATGGACTTTTCAAGATAATCTTTTGTTTTCGTCATGATGACTGCTCCTTTGCTTTGCTTTTCTTTTTCTTTGTGGCATTAGGTCATAACGGACTATCCCTATTTGAGACCTCCTCTCGTCAGGGTGTCTAGATTGGTCGTCGCCCCCTTATTCACCTCTTGCCCCTAGATTCGGCCGAAGAGAGAAACGGACAGGGACTTTGACTTTCCCCCAACATGACCAAGGAGAAACGGTGTCTTCAAAGTTGGAAACCCGACCAGGGACGTCGTGTAGTGTGTGATTGCCATGCTCGGGGTCCTCCTTCAGGGTGAAAGGGAAAGGACACCTTGTTACCGGGGTGGCACTGGTTAGACTCTAAGAAAAGAAACACTTAAGATACAACCCATTCCAAGCGTGAGCGAGCTCCTCACCTTCCGCGTTTACTAAGCGATAAGTATTCCCTAGATAGGCTTCTTTGACAACAAACGGCCCTTCCCAGTTTGGTTGTAATTTAGACCTAGGACCTGCAGACCAAATGAACTTGCATTTCAAAACCATATCACCTTTTTGAAATTTGCGCTCAATTACCTTCTTTTGAAACTAACGTGAAACTCTCTTTCGATAAACGGATACGTGATCGGCTGCGTTCATCCTCTTTTCATCTAAGAGCTCCAACTGGACGAGCAACGCCTCCCAATGTTCATCGAGATTAAGTTCCTTATCGAGCTGTACCCTTAGGGAAGGGATCAGGATCTCATATGGGAGCTCCACCTCCATCCCGTAAGTGAGAGCATAGGGGGTTTACCTCGTGGGAGTACGGACGGAGGTGCGGTAAGTCCATAGAGCTTCTGCTAATCTTTCTGGCCAATCAGAGAATTTGTGAGATTCGCATGTTTTCTTTATGATTTTGCGATGGGTTTTATTAGTGGCTTCAGCTTGACTGTTACCTTGTGGGTAATATGGAGATGAATGATGCAATGCAATATTAAACTTCTTACATAGGTTCTTGAGCTCTTGAGCGATGAATTGGGGTCCGTTGTCGGTGACGATGCTACTTGACACTCTGAACCACGAGATGATATTCTTCATGATGAAGTGGCACACCGTGGTAGCTTTAATCTCCGCGTACGCTTCGACTTCAGCCCACTTGGTGAAGTACTCAGTAGCGGTAAGGATGAAGGATTTTTGCTTGGTCTGAGAATTGGGATCACCGAGCGGGCCGACAACCTCGAACGCCCACATAGAGAATGGCCAAGCAGCAGAAAGAGGATGTAGGGATAAAGCTGGAGCATGGATCTTATCAGCGTGGAGTTGGCATTTAAGACACCTCGGGACATAGAGGGAGCAATCTTCCTCTAGAGTGGGTCAATAATAACCCTGCCTAAGGATTTTCTTTGCTAGAGCCTAGCCATTGACATGACCTCCACACTCACTAGAATGGGCTGCTTCAGCCACCTTCCAAGCTTCATCATCATCTAAGCATCTCATGAGCATTCCATTGGTAGCGTGCCTGTATAGTTCTCCTGCAACGATAGTATACCTTGAGGCGACTCTTCTTATTGCTTTCCGCTGTTCGGCATTTGCCCCTTCCGGGAACAATCCATCTTTGCAATACAACTTGATTTCGTGGTACCAAGGCAACTCTTCTTCCTCCAAGATCTCTTCTAATTCTGTTAAAGATACTTCCTTAGGATCTTCCTTCTCAGCTCTTGCCTCCACAATTTTCCTATGGTTGACGTACCAAGGATCCTGAAGAGAGGGTGCGTCCAATCTCTGAACGGCGATAGTCTCAGTGTTCCGATTGAGAGGGAAAGATAGAGATAAAGCAAGAGATGCTAGGGCATCAGCGAGAATGTTCTGAGATCGAGGAGTATGGATATAGATTAACTTGCGGAATTGCCTAGCTAGGAGCTTGACCAAATCTTGATATGGTTTGAGCTTAGGGTCACGGGTGCGGTAAGTGGATAGCACCTGCCACAATACGAGTGAGAGTCCCCTATGATATTCAATTAGCGTGCGCCTAAGTGGTAGGCGTACTTTAATCCAGCTAGGAGAGCCTCATACTGGGCGATGTTGTTGGTAGTAGGAAATCGGAGTTGATAAGCAAAGGGAATCGTCACCCCTTCTGGAGTGAGCA
This sequence comes from Amorphophallus konjac, assembly GCA_022559845.1. Lineage (NCBI taxonomy): Eukaryota > Viridiplantae > Streptophyta > Magnoliopsida > Alismatales > Araceae > Amorphophallus > Amorphophallus konjac. Next base: position 199,458,392 of record CM040123.1, read on the forward strand.
GAACGACGCCTATCCCTCGGTCCTGAGAATTGAGCGCACCATCGAAGTGCAGAGACCAGAAGGGATGATGAGTAAGGACAAAGAGATGCTCATCAGGGAAGTCATCCTGAATAGAGTCAGTGTGAGGAATGGGAAGATGTGCAAGATGCTCAGCGATGGCATATCCTTTGACTGCCTTCTGAATGACGAAGGTGATATCGAACTGAGAGAGGAAGCTTTGCCAGCAAGCTAACCTACTAGAAAGGACAGGCTTTTCTAGGAGATAACGGATCGGGTCCATTCTAGAGATCAACCTAACTGGGTGTTTAAGCTTCTGAGCTACCCACACTAAGGCGGCACAAGTCTTCTCTATAGCGGTGTATTTGATCTCGGCCGGGTTAAACAATCTGGAGAGGTAATAAGCTGCCCGCTCTTTGCCTTCATCGTCTACTTGTGCTAAAACCGCCCTTAGGGAGTCCTCAATGACCGAGATGTATAGGATTAGGGGTTTCCTAGGGACAGGAGGTTGCAAAACCGGGGGATTGGCCAAATATTCCTTTAGGTCCTGATAGGCATTTTGACAGTCTTCGTTCCATTCAAATTTGACCCCCGCCTTTAGCAATTCATAAAATGGGCGGCACCTCTGAGAATGTTGAGGTATGCATATTCTGATGAATTGCAATCTACCAATCAATCCTCAAAGTTCCGTGATATTCTTAGGTGGAGGCATGTCCATGACGACCTTTACTTTATTAGGATCAATCTGGATCCCCCGTTTGCTAACTATAAAGCCCAGCAGCTTCCCTGAAGAGACTCCGAAAACACACTTCCTCAGATTCATTTTTAGCTTGTACTCCCTAGCTCTCTGCAGCACCTTAGCCAGAATAGCGGGGTGTTCTTCTTTCATTCTTGACTTCACCAAAATGTCATCCACGTAAGCTTCCATATAGATATGCATCATGTCATCCACGTGGCACCTGCGTTCTTCAGACCGAACAGCATAACCACGTAACAATACGTGTCCCAGGGCGTGGTGAAGGAGGTTTTCTCCTGATCTTCGGGAGCGAGACGGATCTGGTTATAACATGAGTAACCATCCATGAATGATAAAGCTTCGTACCCGGCGGTGTTATCCACCAAGACGTCTATGTGAGGCAATGGGAAGTCATCTTTGGGACATGCTTTGTTAAGATCCCTGAAATCAATACAAATACGTACTTTTCCATCCTTCTTGATAACAGGGACTATGTTTGCCACCCACTGGGGATATAAGACGACTCTAATGAACCTGGCCTTGTGCAAATTGTCGACCTCTTCTTTAATCCTTAAGGCCATGTGGGGGTGAAATCGTCTTGATCTTTATTTTACGGGTGTTGCCCCTGGTTTAAGTACTAGTCGGTGTTCCACTAAAGAGGGGTCAAGACCCGGCATGTCCTCATAAGATCAGGTGAAAGAATCACTATACTCCCTCAGAACTTTGATCAGATCTTCTTCTACTTGCAGAGGGAGATTAGAGGCAATAATAATGGGCCTTGGGTCTTCTTCAGTTCCCAAATTTATTTCCTTCGTAGGTTCATCCACCGCCGATGATGGCTCGTCGAATCTCTTTAATCCTTGCGCATACAGATCGGCGGTGTCATCTACGTTGCTGTCCTCATCATCGATCGGGTCCTTTTCATCCAGGACTTCATAGACACCTAGTCCGTCGTCGCTGCACACCCCTTCTTGCTCCTCATCGTCTTCTATCACTATCGCCGTAGCGACAAACTCTGGGCACTTCCGAAGTGCATGACATCGCTGAGCTAGACCGTGTAAGAACCTATCAAAGATGGTTTTGGAATGACGCGCAAGCGAGCGCGGCTTAGGCTCGGAAGGATTGGATGACCTAGAACAAGACCCTACTTCTCTAGACCTAATAGACTCTACTTCCCTAGACTCGACGGACCCTGCGTCTTACCTAGGAGAAAGGAAATCTAGTGGAAAGGAAGGAGCAGGGGACTCGTGCCCCTGGGAGGAGGATGGAGACAAGATAGCGTAATCTTCCACCGAAATCTCCGTTTCAAATTTGACATTTTTTTTTGAAGATCAGTGGAGATCATATAGCACATGGAGGAGATGGTAGAGGGGGAAGTTGGAGAGGAAAGAGAGACGGGAATAAGACATCGAAGAAAGGATCAGAAGAGGAGAACCACATGTCCGAAAGATTGGAGGAGGAGGTCCAGATAGTAGAGAGATCAATGGGCGGGCATTTCCCGCATACACAGGGTATGATTAACACCTCGGTTGGCAGTTCCATAAAATACGGATCAATCATGATCGGAGGTGAATGAGGTATAGATTCCAGCTACTGGAAGAGAGACATGAGATGGGAGGGAGAGCAAGAAAAGACAACGGGTGAGCTCCCCTTCTCCCGCGGGCGGTTAGCTGGCTTCTTCGACTTCCATAGTCTTCTTCAAGGAACATTCTGGCAAACGCTCGGTTGTAGTCAAGCATATCATCAACTGGCCCCTTTGGCAGCAAAGGCGGACTGACAACCGTGCAAGTCGTGGTCTTCTCCTTGGACTGTACTGGCTGTGGGTTCAATGTGCCTGGCTGGTGAGGCCCTCTTACGAAGTGCTGGCGGTAATCCCAGGTAAGTGGCCCTGAGTTGCCCAAAACTGATAACGCGGAATCTCGAAAACCGAGACCCTGCCTACTCATTTTTCTTCCTTTGGGCACCGGCTTGGTCCGCCCTTGTAGTTGTGCACCGAGGCCTCTCCCCGGTTGATAGCCCTACTTCAATATAATATCCCATCCTTTGGAATCTCGGATCTGGGGCTTCGCTTTAATGTTGACGGGCGTAGTGGCGGGCTTGCATGGTGCATAGGGCCATGGAAAGTCCAGATCCAAGATAGAAATAACCGGCCGAGTGCTGGGCCACAAAGTTGGCAAGATCTTCTCTGAAATAGCTTTAACAAACTGCACCGTGGATAAGCTTTTGACTTTAACCACCCTCCATTGAAAAGGGAATTTGAGACATTGATGCGCGGTGGATGGTACGGTGCTAAGAGTATCGATCCATGGACGACCCAAGATAGCCTTGAACATACGGTCGATGTCTAGCACATAGAATTCAATGGGCATAGTGAGAGGTCCAAGTTCAGCTTGAATGGTGACAACTCCGTGACATGCTCTTCTCGAATTGTCGTATGCCGCTATAGTTGTGGGTGTCGGCTGTAGAAGCTCTTCTGATAAGTTGCAGGCCTGAGAGTGCTGAGTGGGCACACATTGATAGAGACTCCTGTATCCACTAATGCCGCATCAATACTGAATTTGTTCAAGATAATAGTGATGCAAAGTGGCATTTGCCGAGCTTCTGGTGGTGCAAGCTCGGTTTTAGAGAATGTAATTGCTGGCCCTTTGGAAATAGTCGCTAGTGCTGTAGGTAAACTGTCGACTGCCACGTCTTCACTAACCATCACCTTCTGAAGAAAATCTCTTAGTGCATCTTAGTGAATGGTAGATCTTTTAATAAGTTCCAGCATATATATTTTGGCGGGCACCCTGTCCAAATGATGTAACAGATCGTATTGGGTACCCGGCAGTGGCTCGGCTTCTTCCTGATCGGCAGCCGGTTGCGAAGACTGGGGATTAGAAGTAGGAGCATAATTGCGATGAAACAAACGCCTGCTCTGAAGGGCGCAATTCCGCGCCGGCACAGCACCTGATGACGGTAGGATGAACTCGTTGGGATGGATAAGTGGTGTGAAAGGGGGGGCGGTGGAGATGATAGGAGTGGGAGTGGAGACAAGGGGTTAACCGTGGGTATGGTGATAGCGGGTGTAATCGGAGGTGAAGGTGTAAGGGTGAGCGGAAGTGTGGGCGGAGGGCTAGTTGTAATGATGGGAGCGGGGGTGAGCAATGGGCGAGCGACTGGTGGTGGGGCGGGAGTGGATAGAAGGACAAGTGGCCTAGTAGGCAGAGGAGGGTTTGTGTGTGTGGGTGTAAGGATGATGGAAGTGGAGGGATTGCGGTAGTTGTGGTGGAGCCATGACTTGTGGTGTGGTGCCATCATCGTCGAAGGACCACCCAGCGTCAGGAGCCGGGGGTTGAACTACATTAACCTGAGCCGGTGCCGGCGGCTGAGGCTGCGGAGGGGGAGGATGGTTCGGCATTGGGTTTGGATGGTTCCCCAAGTTTTGAACCGATTTCTATTGCTATTGCGGTTGCTGCTGCGCCTGCGGTGCCTGTTGTTGCTGCACTTGCTGCCTCAGTGCCTACCTTCTCTTTTCTTTAATTTCTGTAATGGCCCTATGCATTTTAGCCCAATCAATTCTCTGCCCTTCATGGAGGTCGTAGACCAAGTCTCTGAATTGAAAACACCCTTCAATAGTATGTCCCAGCTACCTGTGGAACATGCAGTACTTCGTCTGATCAACGGTTGGGCTCCAATTGGGCCATTCCGGAGGGAGTTGTATAGCATTAATGGACATAAGAGCTGAGAAGATGTCCGTGAGGGTTTTTGGCAGAGGTGGGTACTGTGCTCTCTTCAAAGTCGGGCGCTTGTTATTGTTGTTGTAGCCGTTAGGTGGAGGGACTGTGGGGATTGTTGCGGAAGCTGTGGGGATTGTTGCGGAGCAGCAAAGGTGTTTTGCGGAGTGGTAAAGGTAGGTGGAGGGTTTTGTGGAATGGTGAACAGTTTGTGGAGTGGGGATTTGAGGAGTGCGGGGGTTTTGCGGGAAGTGGAATGGTGCGGACTGGAAGGGGAAGGTGATGGCTTGCACCTGCTCATTGTTCTGGACCCCCTCGGTGACAGGCCGTTGAGGTTTCTTATGGTATTTGGGCTTTTGAGCTTCAAAGAGCGAGTGGATGAGGGAGTCCTTGAATTGGGTTTGAATGAACCGTGCCCGGCTATATAGTTGGTGCATATTTGCTATATCATTCACCGCCAGAATATTACGGAAGGTCGGAGTAGCATTAGAGATGAGTAGCTTGACCTTCTTTTCCTCCGGAATATGGCCTAGCACCCTGGCAACCATCTGCCTCCATCTGTCCGCATATGTAGCAAACTCCTCATCCGGCTTCATTTTCTCGGCTACCAAATCTGTGAAGGAATATTCTGGGCCGACCTTGTCTTGAAACCGCTAGATGAACTTATCTTTCACTGCTTTGAAGCTATCGGCATCTTCCAGTGGCAGAGAGTAGAACCATTCAAGTGCGACCCCATCTAACGATCGGCGGAACAGATATGCCATGAGGCGATCATCATACTAAAACTAGGCTGATTCACATAGAAAGTCCCTCAAGGGATTACTGTTCCCATCATACTTGCAGTAATTGGGGATCTCGAATTGCGGGGGGAATCGAATGTTCTGGAAGCTCGAGACCGGAACGTCTGCCAAGGATTGTGGGCCAACCCGCTTCTGGAGGAAGTCAAGTTGTTGTTGCATGGCGGCCCATTTATCGAGTAATTCTTGCTCCCTGGATGGAGTAGGGATAGTGAAAGATGGAATCTGAGGAGCAGAGGGGTAAGCAGATGGAAGAGGCCGCCCATAGGAAGCATATTGGGCCGAGGGATGACCCATATTGGTGTGGACTTAAGCTGCCCCTTGATGAGGGCGCATGAAATCATTTGGGCCGACAAGGACCTGCGACACTGATGGGCCGGACATGTGATGATCCGACATAGAAGAAGGAGGGACAATGGTCTTTCCCGTATCCAAAAATTGCTGGGCCGAACCAGAAGACTGGCGCATCTCCAGATTAGAGAATCTGAGGGTCCTGGGTTGGACTGGAGTGAGGTCAATGGGAATGGGCTGGACAGTGGATCCATCAGCCCTCGGCTGAGCAATGGAGGGATTGGATTGACCTTGCATGATCGTGGAAGGTGGGGTGTTGGACCCTTGCATGGCTTGATAAACCACCTGGAGTTGGGCCGGATCCAATTGGGCCATCATTTGAAGGATAGAATTGGCGGAAGGAGGAGGATGAGATTGAGTGGATTGGGCGCCTTCCATAGGGATGGAGGACGAAGGGGGGGTGTTCTCCTCCTCAGGTTGGAATGAGATAAGCCTAGAGGGATCCACTAGGAGCCCTTGAGGAAGAGACTCCTCTTGGGAACGGGGGAGATCAAAAGAGGCCATGGTGGACTCAAAGAGTGGATTGAAGTAGCACTTGGAGAAGGAATTGCCCCTAGGTGATGACGCTTCTATAGATCAGAAGCAACTCCACATGCAACTAAAGACCTTAACAAAATGCAAACAACACCAAACAACACATAATGAGCAACCAAACTCAGATGATTTTAACAAAGATGTAAGTGAAAAAGAGATAACAACACTCAAGGTCAACCAAGTTATTTAGATGATGCAACAAGATTTTTATGATTTTCTCCTTTAGAACCTTAGTGGCTTGATTAAAATGGTGCTCTCAACAGTAGGTTCTTAATAGGAAGGGGATGTGTGGCTTGGTTGACTCTAAATGTAATCACTCCTTCACTTATGCAATCCTAGACACGGTGTGGGAAGAGGTACAACTGGCCCGACGTCCGTGTGAGAATCCACGACTCGTGGGGACTTATGGAGGTCCCTGATGTGATCTGCTAGTCGGCCCCAAGGAATATGGAGACGAGAGGTTCACACACCAAGGTAGGAAAATGGAATCTAAAGTATGAGTATATGAATGAACCTATGTGCACCGGAGTGCATGCAAACTCTAGCCTAAAATCTAACAATCAAGTATGCACACAATGATATGAATATGTAAATCAACCACGGAGGAGACCAAGTAGCACCCAAGCATGAAAATTACAGTAGAAACTGCGAAAATAAATTGCACCTCGGGATGCGTACATGCGCTGGAGTGTGTGACGGTCTAGAAATACCCGCTCCTGAAGAGTGTGGCGGTCTAATAATAGACCGTTAATATAACGTAACGCGTGAATGTAGGACCGTCAGAGGAGCCAGAGAACTAGAAAACAGTAGAAAATAAATGGAAAATCCGGAGAAAACTAGGGCAAACAAAGGACAACAGGTTTAACAGAGATTGAAAGCACGATTGGCACTAGATGTCCCACCGTGATCGCCAAAAATTCTGTTGATTATTATGTGTTCCTTCTTGCAAGATGGATATCATCTCAACTATGATGAACAAATCATATAACCTATGAACATGTGCAACATGAACCTAGGCAATCAACATAAACTCTAGCATGGGCATGCTATCTCTATGAGGAATAAACTAAAGAAATAAAGAAAAACACAAGCCGGGGCGTGGAGCAAGAGAGTAGAGGAAAACACACCGTATAGGTGGAACAAGCAAGTAAACGAAGGAGATATGATGAAAGAGAGAGCTACTACCTAAACCAAGGGAAGATGTGATCGCCACTAAGGTAATAAACAAGCCAAAGACCTGAGAAATATCTTAGAAATAGGTGGATGAAACACCGCCCACGGGAGAGAGAAATAATTGTAGCTCTGTGGAATGTAACGGTCGAATGATGATGCACCACAGGTATGTGACGGCCTCACGATAAGCCGCTACGTAACTCTAACGCGCCTGTAATAGACCGTAAGAGGTCTGCAGAAGAGGAACTTAGGAATCTTTGATCTCCAAGCCTTCCAGCCGGCCAAAAAGCTTGGGCCTCGTGCTGTGGACTCTGTAAACCTGCAAAAGAGTGTAGAACAAAAAGAAAATAACCCAGATTAGGCCTAGAGCAAGAGTAGTATCTATAAACCAAAAGGACTCAAAAGCATGCAAAAGGAGAGGGAAATACCGGGGAGGTTAGTTTTTTAACCCCTCTGGGGCATTTTAAAAGCTGGGAGGATGTTTATATGAATGCAACAAGTGCAAAAATGTGAGAGATGAAGAGAGAAAGATGCTATGATGCTTGGAGGAAGGAGAAAAGACTAAGAAGACAACTTGACTGAACTAGACCCTTGAAACCAATACTCCATGGACTTTGGAAGCAGATGGACGTGGGAAGCAGATCTCCTTAGTTGGTTCTAGCTCCTGGATGCAACATCACTTCGACGCGAACTCCAGAAGTCTCCTCTTCAAGCCATGAAGTCAAGGGTTCTATTTATAGACCATCAAACTCTCCAGTCAAGTAAGGGATAATCCAGCTAGAAAGTAGGACGTTTCTTAGCAAACTCTTGAAGATAATACTCCCAAGAGTCCATAGAAACAAACAGAAGGCTCTGAGAATCAGATTTGAGGGAGAAATCATCAAATCAAACTCTTAATTCGGCCACGGAGTAGTAGAGAAGGAGCAATTCTGCTAGAACTCTCTGTTTTATGTAACGGTTGCACGATAGACCGCCACAGCGATGTAACGCCGCAAGAATGTACTATCACACAACCTTATCCACTGAAAGATAAGATCAACGGGCAAAGTTTTCGAACATAGGACTCTGTAAGGATGTAATGGCCATAAGTAGGTGCGTCAGAGTGATGGTAACGGTTGCATGATAGACTGTCACACTCAACGGATCAGATAAAAAGATAAGCTTGAAAGAAGCCTTGGACTTAAGGACTCTGAAAAAATGTAACCGTCTGAGATAGGTGCGTTACAACATTGAGACGCGCCAGGAGTGATGCGTCAGAGAAAAAGGAGTGATAAGCAAGATGAAGGTTTTGCTAAGCTTTATCCAGCGGGAAAGAGATAAGGAACCAGAACCAACCAAGGAGACATGACCCATGAAATAAATCTCAAATTGACCAAGATGGCTCAATAAAGGTGAACAACTCGGAGCATCATTTAAAATGAATAAGGAGATGACCCAACTTATTGGTCATAAAACGGGTGTCAACACCGGGCTCATCCTTGCCCAACCTTCCCCACTACAGGATGAGTCTCATGGACCATGCCGAACTTCAAAGGCAGGTCGAGGAGTTGATGAGTCGGGGATCTCTCAGGGACAGCAAGAGCCCTTGCGCCATTCCCGTATTATTGGCCCCGAAGAAGGATGGCACATGGAGGATGTGTGTTGATAGCCGTGCGATCAACAAGATCATGGTGAAGTATCATTTTCCCATTCCCCGATTAGATGACTTGCTCGACATGATGTCGGGAGCCACTATCTTTTCAAAGATAGACCTTCGTAGTTGCTATCACCAGGTACGGATCAGGCCTTGGGATGAATGGAAGATGACATTCAAGACCAAGGATGGTCTCTATGAGTGGTTGGTTATGCCCTTCGGGCTTTTCAACGCCCCTAGTACATTCATGCGGTTGATGACCCAAGTTTTACGCCCTGTGATAGGGGTCTTCTTGGTCGTCTACTTTGACGACATCCTTATTTACAGCCGCACTAGGGAGGACCACTTAGACCATATCAGACAGGTCTGCATTGTGTTGAGGCGAGAGAGCTTATTCACCAACTCGAAGAAGTGTGCTTTCATGACCGATCAGATTACCTTCCTCGGGTTTATTGTGTCTAGGGATAGAGTCTCTGCTGATCTGGAGAAGATTAGGGCCATCAGGGAGTGGCTCGAGCCCCGTACACTCCACGATGTCTGAAGTTTTCATGGGTTTGCGACGTTCTATCACCGCTTCATTTGTGGCTTCAGTTCTATCACTGCCTTGATCACGGATTGCATAAAGAAGGCGACATTCGTGGACTAAGGCTGCAGCCACGACCTTTCATGACATCAAGGAGCGTATGACCTAGGAACCTGTCCTTGCATTACCTAATTTTTCTAAGGTGTTTGATGTCACATGTGACGCTTCTAGAGTGAGTATTGGTGGAGTGTTGAGCCAGGAGTCCCACCCCATTGCATTCTTTAGCGAGAAGCTTAATGATGCCAAACTGCGTTATTCTACATATGATAAAGAATTTTATGCAGTTGTCTAGGCATTGAGGTATTGGAGGAACTATCTTTTACACTAGGAGTTTGTCCTCTTTTCTGATCATGAGGCCTTATGATTCCTCCATACCCAGAAAAAGTTGAATGCTCGCTATAGCCATTGGGTGGAGTATCTCCAGGAGTATACTTTTGTGCTTAAGCACAAGGCAGGGGCAGAGAACAAGGTAGCCGATTCGCTAAGTCGGTGGATGATGATGTTGACAACCATGAGTGTAGAGGTGGTAGGTTTAGAGAGGCTGAAGGATGCTTATGTTGATTGTCCGGATTTCGGTCCGATCTATGCGGCCCTTCAGGCTGGTCCCTCGCGTGACTACAGTGAGTTTATGCTTCAGGAGGGTCACCTATTTCGGGGTGACAAGTTGTGCATCCCACAGACGTATATTCCTGACTTTCTTACGTGGGAGATGCATGCGGGAGGTCTTGCTGTCCACTTCGGCCGGAACAAGACCATAGAAGTAATTGAGCATCGATTATATTGGCCTAGCTTGAAGAGGGATGTCGCTTGCATCATGGCCCAGTGCCGCACTTGCGCTATGGCCAAACAAAGCAAGCAGAATATCGGCCTCCATACTCCTCTCCTCGTCCCGGATAGTCCATGGTAGGACATTAGCATGGACTTTCTGTTGGGATTACCCCGCACCCTCCGAAAGCACGTTTCTATCTTTGTGGTTGTAGACAGATTCTCCAAGATGGCATTATTCATCCCATGCTCCAAAACTTCAGATGCCTCTAGAGTTGCCCATCTATTCTTTTCACATTGTGTCTCCAGGTTCGGACTCCCACGCACCATAGTGTCTGATAGGGATGTGCGATTCACTAGCTATTTTTGGAAAACCCTATGGCACATGATGGGCACCCAACTGAAATTCTCCACTGCATATCACCCCCAGACCGATGGGCAAACTGAGGTTGTTAATAGGAGTTTGGGGGATCTTCTTAGGTGTCTGGTCCGAGATCGAGTCAGGGATTGGGATTTGGTCTTACCCTTAACAGAGTTTGCCTACAACGATTCAGTCAATAGGTCTACATGCATGAGCCCCTTTGAGATTGTCACTGGCCATAGACCTAGGAAGCCCATAGACCTACTTCCATCTCCCATCCAGTCCCGTGTGTCTGAGTCAGCCGAGTCCTTTGCCGAGCATATTAGATAATTGCATGAGCATGTGCGTCGTCACATTGAGTCCAACAACGCACGATAGAAAGAATTGGTTGATGCCCACAGGCACCACCGTGAGTTTCAGGAGGGCGATTATGTCATGATCAGGGTCAGATCGGAACGATTTTCCTCGGGAGCCGTGAAGAAGTTGCATGCTCACGGTGCCGGTCCCTTTCGGGTAGTGAGGTGAGTCGGATCAAATGCATATGTTGTGGACTTGCCAGATGATTACGAGATCAGCTCCACTTTCAACATCTCGGATCTTGTCGCTTATAGGGACCCAACGGTGATACCTAGTGAGCCCTTTGAGCCATCTCCACCCATTGTGAGTGACACCACCCCAGAGTGTCCACCTCCAGTCTTGTTACCTCAACAGCGTGAGCAGATAGAGCATATACTGGATGAGCAGACAATGACTACTCGAGGTGGGGTGCATTAGCGCTATTTGGTGCGTTGGAGGGGACGGCCTGTTAGTGTTGGTGTGCTACAGGCCAATTTCGGGTCGGGTAGGCCCAATAGTTGTACGATCTTGTTCATTAATAAAGTGGTGTTTGAGCGTAAATATGCGATTGTGTTACTTTACGTTATCCCTAGGATATGTGGTTGTAAAGTCAGCTTGAGATGAGATCTCGAACATGAGACTTACTTTACATGAACACATACCTTAAACTGTTCCTGGTTGGAGGGTAATCACTCGGGGACTTTGATTACTTATTAAACCAGTACACATGATGTGTCAGTGACCAGTCTCATGGTCATTGGTGCGGGGCACCAACACATATGTGTAGGTGTATGTCCTTGGAGGATGTGCACTGAACTGATCCGCTATTGGATCTTCAGATGGTTGATTATACCTAATGTCAACTGAAGATCCAATGGTCACAGTAGCATCGTTGGTCCTTTGACCTGAGACATTGATCGGATCTTACACGAGGATTGGAATGGTTTAATTATTTAGCTAAGTGACTTTAACCATAAGTCATGAGTTGTCGAGTCATTAACCACTCAAGGATACGTGTGAAGATCATCAATGGTCAAGAAGGGATCGCTCACTGTCGGGTATATATCAGACAGTTAATGGGTCATGACATTGACGCTCCGTTAAATCCCTGGCCAGGGTCGTGTGAGTTCGTTTAGAACGGACATCATACACTTTAAGGAGGTCATAGTCAAATGGCACGATCATGGGGTTTGACAGATACCGTACCCTCGATCATACCAGACTCATAAAAGGAGCGAGGGATTATATCGATGTGGTAACTGTGGACTTACAGGTACCAGACAGGCTGGTTTAAACTCGGCGTCCTCTAGGATCACGCGGATTTACTTGACCCAACGTGATCGAAGGTTCGGAATGAATTAAACTATTATTCGGCTCTTGTAGAAGCGAATAATACGTTTAATTTACTTCTAATTAGGAATTAGAAGTTAATTGGCCTTAAACTAGAGTGACTGTGGGCCTAGAGGATCACACACAATGGATTCTTGGGTGACGGATAATTATTATATAAATGTATGTATTATTTCCTTTTAATTCCTTTTGGAAAGGAGTGTAAACGGAGTTTAATACATATGCATAATATGAGATAGGACATATATACAGTTTTGGTCTTTTAGAACCCTTTTCTAATAAACCTAAACTCTATATATAGCTACCTACGTGAAGCTCATTCGAGCCTTCACTTCTTCCAACCTCTTAAGCTTAAGGAAGCACATAAGCTTAAGAGGAGGATTAGCCTCCCCCTTTCTCCCTTTTGCTCTCTCTCTCTCCAGAAGGTGATAGAGCCGGGGAAGGTCGTGCTGGGGAGGTACCGTCGCTGCGCAAGGGTCCGTGTGGATCTGCTCTAGAGGCCGTACAGCTGTGCGGCTCGGTTTCTCTGCATCGGGCTTAGCGGACAGCGTCGTTCCGCGCAAGGTGAAACATGTAACCCGTAATTAGGGTATTAGAAACACCGATTAGAGCACAGATTAAACTTTCTATAACACCGAGATCGGGCAAATGAATTTTTTGTTATCCGCTGCGTCGCCCGTAGGTGCTGTGCGAAATCTTACACGGCCCGTGTCCGATGACACGTGGATCACCAGAACAGAGTTATAGAGGGTAGATCCAGATCTGCTGGAGTGATATCAGAGCGACCCTGACCCCTACTCGATGGGGTTGAGCTTCTCCCACCCGGGTAGAATTGGTGCGGACACCAGAGCTAGACGCCGGTACCAGATGCGCAGCACAGCTCGACCGACGCCGACATCCTTGTGGTTGGGCGACAGTATGGAGTCTCTACCTGAGTTTTGATCTTTCTCTGTATTTATTTTGAGTGTATTGGTGTGTATTTATATTTTCAACTTTAATATGGGTCAAGAATGTAATATGGGCTAAACTTCATGTAAGGGGTCCAATTTCCAAAATGGGCCTCAAGACCTTTAAGAGCCCAATTGGGCCTTCCCTCTCTTGTGGGCCTCCATTCATAGAGGGCCCAATATGGTGGCCCATGGTCAAGGAGAGAATATTGACCATGGGTTACAATATTTGACCAAGGAGGGGGGCGCCCCCTTGTTTGTCCCCATGTGGGAAAATGTTTAGTATTTTTTAATCTCCCTTCCCCTTTATGCCACTTTTACCAAGGGTATTAGACGTCATTTATCCTTGGTCTAGGGTATAGTATTTAATATCTCTTGTGTCATTTGGACAAAAAATAATGAAGAAAATTGATGAAATTATGCCATGGGCGCACCCCCCTCTCTCTCTTGCTAGTTCTTCTTCTTCTTCCTCCATGCTGCATCAGATCTAGGGCTGAAACCCTAATATTTATGAGTGATCTTCCTCTCCTTCTCTTTCTCTATCTGTTGCAATCGACCACCGCCGCCGCCGCGTCCGTTCGTGTCGACATCAAGCCACCACAACCAGGCTTCCACCATGCTGTCTTGAATTTCGGGATTCCTTGACAGAAGCTCAGTAAAACGGTTGGTACTAAGATCTGACCGTCGGATCGTCTTCATCTTTTGAGGGTGTCTTTCCCTAGGTCTCCTTCAATTCCAGTTTAAATTTCACACCGATCAGGTTTGGTTTGCCCCTCCTCCTAGTCGTTTGTTTTCCCATCTCACAGTCTGCCTGTGTGCAAATCTGCGAGGTAGTCTGTTGGTAGCCGAATTTTCCAGCCCCTCAAACGTTGTCAGAAAAATACAAAACAATTATGGCGTGATCACCTCCTTCCCCCCCTCTCCACAAAAATCCCCAAGTCCTAGATCCTCCATTTGATTTTCGGTCAAACCCTATAAACAGGCAGATCTCGTTCTGCCCTATCTCTTTTGTGTTCCGGGACAGAAACCACAACCAACTTGCAAGCGTTTTTATTTATAACCCAACCGTTGTGTGGACCTGAGTTTCAAGTATGTCAAACCCCTTCAAGTCCTCTTTCCAACGGTGCTAATATCGCTCCGATCCGACGTCGAATTTCATCGTGCCGGTCATTATCGTGGAGGCGTGCATTTCTGCTCCGAGCCAGGCCAGTAAAAAGGGGTTGCTGCATAAATCCCAGGAAAATACGCTGGAGTACTTACAGTGATCGCCACTCCCGGGGGTCGTCCAAGGACCCTCTGCCATCATCCCAGTGAACCACCGCCTTCAGAAGCTCGCCTGAGATCGACGTCCCTTTGGACGTCCTTGTTCGCTGTCCTGCCGGCCAGCAAATCGCAGAACCGAAGCCGCTACCCACCGCCACCTGGAACCGCCACCTTGCCGCCCTCCAACCCAAGATCGGTGATCCCAGAGTCATTGTGTAGCCCTTTACCTCCATGCGTGGAGTGGGCAATAAAAATTACTGTTGTAATTAAACTTTTACCGCTGTACCGGGAGTCATGGGTCTTGGTCGGGACGTCTTCCCCACGCCCCGAGCGTGGGGGTACATTTGACTCTCTACTTTGTCTTACCTGCTTAGCTAGTATAAGTTATTAATGCCACTGCATGTGAGTTAGTAATTTCCTAGCTAGTTAAAATTTAGTCTCCGCTGTGAGTTGTGAGTGCGAGACCCGTCCCGTTACTCATTCCGAGCACAAGAGTGAGCTGACCACCCGAGACTCAAAGCCAGTTTCCCAACCATGCAGATCGTCACGTTTCCCTCACCCGGGATGACCGCGAGTTTAGCGCTTCTTGTTTGGGGCATGCTTGCCTCTTCTGGAGCTATTTAGGTGCCGCGTTGTTGTGTTGTTGCTGGTTGCGTCGTCTTTTTAGTCGCGTCGTCTAATAGAGTCCAAGGTTCCGTCTAGCACGAGTCGAGTCCCATTGTTGTGCTGCATCAAAAAGAAAAGTACAAAGTCTTGGGGCATACCCTGACTAGCAGAAGCTAGACAAAAATTAAAGTCATAACTTCTATACAAGAGTGCCTCTGCCAGGGCCAAATTACAGTCACCCGCCTCAGCCATGCCGTGGTCGCCTCACGACTGGCAGCTGCATAGACTCCTCCGAGGCCTCCTTTAACATGCTCTCTTGTCGCTGACGCCTACACCCTACACCACGCCGAGCCGCCTTCCGACGCCTCCTCATGTTCCGTCGGTGAGGACCACGGACAGGGGAAGAGGATGCGACAGGCTCCTCCTGGACCATCTGAGGGAGACCCTGCTGGAATTGCAATGCCCGACCATGCTCCTGGGCGCGCAGCAGCTCTACCTCCAAAATCACCGCCGTCCAGAACGCTACCTCCACGTCAGTGACCTCGGACACCATGAGGGTTCGACGAATCTCAGGCCTCAGTCCAGCAATGAACTATTGAGTCAAAAATCGCGGATCCGCCATGGCCGAAGGTGCATAACGGCTCAAATCCATAAACTTTGCCCAATACATGGCAACTGCCAGCATCGCTACCTGAGCCAATGTCAGAAATTGGGTGGACAAATCAAAAATATCCGCTGCTCTCGGTGCACCTGGGACCTTATCTACCGGAGGGGGCGGTGCTCCACACTGCACGTCCAGGGCCCCTGCGGCCGGCTCTGCCTGGGACCGCTCCTCCCCTCTTTGCGCCATCGCGGATCCGAGCAGCCCGCTTTCTGTTTGACAAAAATTAGGAATTGAAAATTTTAGTATTTTTATCCCCCTTCTTTAACCATTTAATTTAGGCTTTTTGGCACCAAAAAATTTTCTCCTCCAGGTGAATTTTATCAAAGCATGTTCTTCACCGAGTTGAAAGTATTCAAATTGGCCGGCGAGAGATTAGGATCAAACATGATCTAAGCATCAAGAAAGGAATCCTCCACCTGCTGAATGTTAGCAAATAAATAACCAAAAATAGAATTGTTCCAATCCTTTAGCATGGCTTTCATATGTTTTAGTTTTATGGCCAATTAAGGCAGGAGGCTAGCTACACATAACCGTGCATTCTTCGAATAGAATATGAGTACCACTTGAAAATAAATGGGTCCCACCTCAATCTGGTAGGTGGGTCACAAATAAGAAAAACAAACTAAAACCCTAATGTGAGCCAAGCCCCAACTAGTATAAACCTACGTACATAACTATTTTGAACAAGATTTGGATATCAGCAGAGACGTAGGGTGTAGATCAAATTATTTCTTAATCTCTGCCTTGGTCCAATTATATTGTAGACACCTAAACTTGTTGTGCCCCTTAGGCACAAGCATGTGCTATGATGATTTGATGATAGCAATGCTGTTTTGTTTTGATGATTGCAACACAGTGAGTGCATTATGATATTATGTTTTTTATATGATGATGGCATGTTGATTTGAATGCATATCACTCATTATGTTCTGTGGAGAATGCATGAGATGTTTATAACTGATATACTCTGTGGTGTATGCATATAACTGATATATTTCGTGAAGATTACTTAGCTGAAGTGTGTACATTGCATTGCATTGGAAGTATGTACAACGGACTGCGTTAGGCAAAGTCTGTACATCACTGTAGCTGCATCGTCTCATGCAGCGTCTCATTCAAGTATGTACAGCCAGTGCATTACATTAAGTCTATACATTTGCACTGTAGATGCACGCACTCAAAGTCCATAAGTCTATACACTGCACTGTTCATGCACAGTGTCTATGTCTCATGCATCGTCTATGCAATGTCCATACATTGCATTGGCTAAGTGTGTACATTGGTCCGTCTTGATTAGCGTCTCATATGCACATGTGAGTCAGAGTCTACACAGCATAAAGCCTATATACTGGTGCATCTCATTTAGCGTCTCATATGCATAATTGAGTCAAAGTCTGTACACCACTGTTCAATGCATCGTCTCATTCATCGTCTCACTTGACGTTCAAGTCTGTACAGCCGTTTGCATTAGACCTCAAGTCCATACATTGGTCGGTGGCAAGTCTGTACACTGGTCGAGCTTTGAAGTATAAACATTGGCATATGCATTTACTGTAAAGTCTAGACAGTGGACCGTCTTTCCCAGCGTCTCAATTGGACTAAGTCTGCATAGCATAAGTATGTACATTGGACCGTCTTAACTTGCATCTTATGTCAAGTCCGTACAGTGTCCATCCGTATTTAGAAGTCTGTACATCCATCGTCTTTCTCAGAGTCTCAATTGGACTAGGTCTGCAACTGTTAAGTCTGTACACTGGACTCGTGTTCACAACGTTCATTCAGCAAAGTCTGTACATTGAAGTCACGCTTCACAAAGTCTGTACAGACTTTCTCATTTGCACAATGCATTTCATTCATAAAGTCTGTACATCACACAGCACTGCATATAGGAACTCTATACATTGGGTAGAGTCTATACAGCATGCATCGTCTCATGCAGCGTCTTATTTGAAGTCTATACATTGGGTTTTTACCTACGTTGCTTGAATCGAAGTCTATACACTGTTGGATGATCAAGTCTGCTCATTGGTGTTTTTCCCTACGTTCTGGCCAAGTCTATACAGCCATATCTTTTACCTACGTTCTGGCCAAGTCTACACATCCGTTTGCCTGACTTCTGTCTCAAGTCTACACATTCATTGTTAAGGCAAAGTCTATACAATGGCTTTGGGTCTCCAAGTCTATATAGCCTTTTGCTTCGCCAAAGTCTGTACATTGGTCTACATTGCCCTTGGACATCAAAGTCTGTACAGCCTTGTCTTTTGGCAAAGTCTGCACATCGGATGCATCAGTTGAATTAAGTCTGTACAGCGCTGTTCATATGCAAAGTCCAAGTCTGTACGGTGGACCGTCTCAATTAGAGTCTTACGCATTGAGCAAAGTCTATACAGACTTCAGCGTCTCATGCAGCGTCTTATGCAAAGTCCATACATTGCTGAACGCTCATCAAGTCTACACATCAGAGTGCATTGCATTTGTTCATGACTGCAAGTCTATACATTGTGTGTCTTGTTCAGCTAAGTATATACATTGGACGAGTCTGCATCGTGCATATGTTCTGAAGTCTATACACTGTGTCGTTCACATCTGCA
This sequence comes from Amorphophallus konjac, assembly GCA_022559845.1. Lineage (NCBI taxonomy): Eukaryota > Viridiplantae > Streptophyta > Magnoliopsida > Alismatales > Araceae > Amorphophallus > Amorphophallus konjac. The sequence continues at coordinate 199,476,795 of CM040123.1, forward strand.
AGTCTAGACATTCGCAAAGTCTATACATCAGACGAGTCTGCATAGGCCAAGTCCATACATTGTTAAGTGTATTGCATGCATCTATTCTAAAGTCTATACATTGTGAAGTATACACTGCTTTAGCTTCGCCTTCACAAGTCTATACAACGAAGTCTATACAATGCATTGCATTCTTCAGAGACTGTACAGAGTTCTTCACTTAAACCGATGACTTATCCGATGCTCTATCTGACAGGGATTCTTACCGAGATTGATGACCTGGCTCGTGATCCCAGGAGGATGAGGTGTGCAGATGCTGACACGTTGATGGAATTGCCTCGAATCTGGCAAATTCACTTGGGCGGGAACTGTGGAAGCCACGCGCCCTTATCCACCTGCTGCTGCTATATATATGAGTCATCGTCTTCAGATGAAGAGTGATCGAAGTGGAGAAAGAAAAAGCAGAAGTGCAGAGACTTCGATCCAGCAGAAGAGAAGAAGAAGAGTGAAGAGAGCAGAAGAAGAAAGAAGAGAGAAGAGAAGAGAAAGAGAAGAAGAGTAGAAGATAAAGAAGAGAAAGAGAGAGATAGAGAGATCGAGTTGAGAAAGAGAGAGAGGTTGAGGTTGTCTGGCTTTTGGATCAAATCCAAGCCAGAAGTGCTCATCGAGAGCTATATTTTGTGCTTTATTGTTTTAGCTTTCCGTTGCTGTCTTGTTCTATCTTTCATTTTCCTTTATACATTTCTTCAAGCTGTTTGTCAGCGGAGCAAGCTGTGAGGCTCAGCATTTGCAGTGGTGGATTCCACTGGACAGGTAAAGCTGTAATCCTCAGCTGGGGAGACTTGGTCTCGGACGGGTTAAGCTGTAATCCCCAGCGGGTTCAAGCTGTGAGTCAGCGATGGCTAAGCTGTATTGCCCAGTGGAAGCAAGCTGTGATGCTCAGCGGATGGCAAGCCGTGAGGCCCAGCTGATGTATGGCAAGCTGTGATGCCTAGCTGTTCAAGCTGTGAGTCAGCAGGAAGCCACACTCAGGTTGAGTGTGGGGTGGATGTAGGTCTGCTGGACCGAACCACCTAAAAACCTCTGTGCAGTGGTTTGATTTCTTCATCTGTTTTATTGCTTCCGCTAGATGCTTGCTTAGGGGCGCTTTGGTTTGATGTTCTATTAGTGTTCATCTATTTGCTGCGCACACTATATATATGTTTGACTGTGGTTTGATTTCTTTTATCTGAATTCGCTAGATGAATGCTAGGAGTGCCTCAATTGGGTTTTCCGTCTGAATGCTTTAAGGCACAAGCTCCTTTCATTTGATATAGTCTACAGTTTAGACTTGCTTAGGTTCGCTCTATATATCTGCAATTGTTTTTTAATTCCGCATCTCTGATTGCTTAAGATTTAGTTTGAGCGAAATTTTTATAGGCTATATTCATTCACCCCCCCTCTGAATACTTGCACCGAACCCAACAAAATTAACACGTCTATGAACAACAAATTAAGTAGACGCAACTATATGGACATAGCTAGACCTTTTAAGGATGGTTTTGGGAACTTGTCAAACGAAACCTGATCTGCATGTTGGATCTTCTAGTCAGAAGAAATATGTATATTGCTAATAGGCGACATAGTGTCTAAAACGCTACCAGTACCAAAACTATGCATGTGAGATTGCCTATTTAATGAAAGAAATCAAATAGCTAGCTACTAGCAGACCATGGAGACTGTGTAAGTAATCGTCACTAACATACATGCTTTATTTGGGAGGCCAACGGGAGAGAGAGAGAGGGCGGGAGCAGGGAGGGGGAAGGGGGCCAACGGTGCGTGTGTGCATGTGTCTGTGTCTGTGTGTGAGTGTGTGCGTGTGTCTGTGAGGGGGAGGGGGGCCAACGGGAGAGGGAGAGGGTAAGGGAGGGGGAGGGGGGGCGGCCAGCACAGAGAGGGAGAGGGACAAGACCGTGAGAGGGGGAGGGAGAATGGGAGCGGGAGAGGGAGGGGGTCGACCACCCCCGGCCGGTGCCTCCTCTGCCAGGTGTGTGCGTGAGAGGGAGTGATGGAGCGGGAGAGGGAGAGGGAATGAGGAAGACCAATAGGGGGAGAGGGAGAGGGAGAGTGTTCTAGAGAGAGGGAGTGGGAGAGGGTTTATGTACCGAAGTGAGGATGAGGATGGCTCCGGCGAGGATGACCGACGACGGTGAGTTTTGGCCGGCGATCGAGGATGAGGACGGTAACGGTGTAGACAACCACGGCCGACGACGACAGGGAGGATGGCTTCAGCGGCAGCGGCGGCGACGACTCCGGCGGCAAAGGCGGTAGGGAGACGGAGGAAAGAGAGAATGAGAGGGAGAGTGAGGGGAAAGTGAGTGACAGGGAGTGGGGGGGACGGGGTCAATTTGGCTGGGATTTTCAGATGAATTTCAGACGAAACATAAGTCCGTGTGAAAATCGTCTAAAATTTCAGACAGATTAATTTCCGTCTGAATATAAGTCTCAAATTGAGACGGATAGTACGACAGATAAGGATCTATCTGAAATAGCGACAGAATTTCACACGAAATATATCCGTCTGAATTTCATACCGATATTCCGACTCAAATTAGTCCGTCTGAAATTTTCGTCGCAAACAACGCCTTTTCTTGTAGTGATTATAACACTTTCAAATATAGCTAAGTTGTACTCTATATCATTGAGACGCCTTTTGAAGTATCCACTCAGTTCTTGAAAAGAAGTCCGAAGTTAAGTGTGATTAATGGGGAGTAGTACTGGGATGGGTGACCTCCCGGGAAGTCCCTCATTTTGGAGCCGATCACTGTTAGAAAGGGACAAAATCGTGAGGCCAGTAGGCCAAAGCGAACAATACCTCGACGGTATAGAGTACGGGGCGTGACACTACATAAGTGTGCAACTCCCCATTAGGTTACACACACACATGAGATAGAGAGAGGAAACTAGAGGGAGAATGTTGGTTTCGTCGCTCCCTTCCCGGTGTTCGTGAACATGGATCGTCTTCCTCGTCATCTTTCTTCGTGTGGGATGACTTTCGCTTCATGTACACATCCCCAACATGTGATATCAGAGCCCATGTATGATCCTTTGGGCTTCGATCTTGCATTCTTCCCACTTCCATATATTTCGGATAGGAAGGGCGACGGATGTCACGAAGGGTGGCCGGTGGTCCTCCTTTTCTCGGTGAGAGATTCAGTTTATAATAATAATAAAAATTAACTAGGACCACCGCGGTGGCCTCCCGCGCATGGCTCGCACCGCACAGCCACCCACACCTGGACACGTCCGGGCACAGCACCGTGCGGCCTTCCTGCGCAGGGCACAACCGCGTGCGGCTTCCCACCCCGTTCAGGTCGGTTCTGGAAGGAGTCCAGTTAAAAAAAAGGGGGGGGTTTCAATCTTGGAGGGGTCCTGGCGGCTGCCACCTCCCCATCGGACGACGCCGCCGGCATCTTCAGCCCGTGGGGAGGTCGGCGGTCGCCTGTAACGTCCGAGAATTTTCTAGGAATTTTTTGGGATTAAATATAATTATTGGGCATTTTTAAAAGGTTTAATGGATAATTAAGGATTTATTTAATCCATTTAAATACCCTATATCAACTTGAGGGCTAAGCCCAACTCAAATGGGCCTAAAGACGCAATTCCAAGGCTTTTAGACCCAAACCCATTAATAGAAACATAAATTAGTAAATTTACGGATTTAAGTGGGATATATACATCAAATAGGGGATAAATGGGAGGATAATACAAAAATATGAAAATTTCGTATTTAATGAAGCCTGGCGGTCTATTGCGCGACCGCCAGACCCACCTAGCGGTCTGTCTATGACCGCTAAGCAACCCAGTTCCGCGAATGGAAGAAGACTTGAAAAGCTGGGATCTTTGGTGATCACATCACCTTGGATCGAGCTACCTGGCATGGAGGACTCTCTAGAACACTCTAGGGATTAACTCTACTCTAATTCAGGACTCTAGGTTCGTTCAAATCCTCTAAATCCTAGCTAACCCTATAAATATATCCCAAGTTTCACATGTGCGACCCTTGCTTTTGGCTCGCGTGGAACTAAGGTAACGAAACATTATTTGAGGTAGATTCTTTAGAAGATTTCGTTCTTTATAGCAAGGTCTAACTTCTCTCAAAATTTCATTTTAGGAGATCAAGCCTACAAGAAGTTAGAGGCCTGCAAAGACACTGATTCAGTGCAAGTAACCCAGGAACTTGTGTGAACGACCTAGGAAGATCTGTAGATTAGAATTCCTAAACGAGGTAATTAGAAGTTAGTTCTTTAGACTTATTTGTTCACCTAAGTACCCTCTTCCTACCCTCCAATTTTTGTTATCATAGGTGAAGGGAATCAGGAGTTAGAATGGCAAAAAATTACTAGTTCGGTTCTAAATAAGCAGAAACTAGGGTCAACTTCCAGCCCTAAATTTGAAGTCTAAAGCCCAGACCAGAGGTAGGTTATCTCATGAAAGGCTTAATTATGATCTTTGGAGTGAAAGCGCTCAAGTTGCAGTCGATTTCATGCATTGGATTCGGAGTATTTACTGTTTTATTGGGACTACGCATCTAATTTTATTTTCCATGCATGAACTTAGCCCTAATGTAATTAAGATAAAAGATTCTTATATATTTCACACAAACCCATGCATTGGAGTCTATTTTCCTTTCTAGCATAGTTTTACAGCATGATTTGACAAATTCCATGCATAACTTGACCTAAGTTCAACATTTATTAGTTGTTTTATAGCTTCTGCCAGACAGGCAGAAGGCGGCCTAAAAGGGACCGCAAGGGAGCCTTTGAGGTCTAATGAATGACCGTTTGTACCTCTTCATTGCGGTCTATCGCAAGACCATTTTTCACAACCTGGCGGCTAGTTGATGACCGTTTTCTGGTTCTAAGAACTAGTTCGAGCCTAGTTGAAACCTTACATATTGGTAACCCTATATTTATATTATTTCACCAAATCATGTTTCATTTTTCTTGTTAAATACCTAGAATTCAGCATGAGCATGATTTATACTTTATTTTGACTATTATGCTAATTTCATGCCAAAACCATATAGTTTATATTTACCTTAATTTCATATGGTTCATGACTTATCTATTTTGATATGATCGTTGTTTTACATGATCCTTCTTTTACATGATCCTTCTTATCTATGAGTCTTTTTTTAAGTACATGGCACGTATTTCGGTACGATGTCATTAGTTACACTTGGCACATTAAGCACACAAATCTTAGACTTGTGATCCTCTCCGTTGCATATTCCTTCCACTAGACTAGGTGATCTTGTTTCAAGGCCTCCGTAAGACTCTGCGAGCCTGGGATTTCTACTAGGACGTTGAGCTGGTTGTACCCTTAAAACCCAATTGTTAGAAAGCACTTAACCGATGTCTTGGTGTTCTGGACCTTACCGGTCTGTGGACGACCGCCAGAGGCACTTAGCGGCCCTTTATCTGACCACTAAAGACCCCAAGAGCCCCTGTCATGACCGAAAGGCTCTAGAATGTTTCACTGCGTTGACACCTTCTTTCTTCATGCGTCGACTCTGTCCATAAAATGGTCAGGACATGATCGCATGCCTATCTTAAACGGTTCTATCTAGACCGCTTGAGTATGTAAACAGTCCAGTAAACGACCGCTTTATCCTCGAGTCTGTCTAACCCGAGGTTTGACCTTTGGGTTGGGTTTTTATAAGTTCCTAGATGGTCTAATGATTGCTTGGAACTTAACATTTGTCAACTAAAATATTAATAACTTATGGAAATTAAAGAATATGCCGTTATGCTGCCGAATTTTCTCCATGGCATAACCTTGTTCTAAATCAACCTTTGAACTCTCATATTCTTATTTGGAGCAATCTTACTTTGATATTTGTTATCATGAAATTATAGTTTGAACTTGTTACATTATTGGCCATATTTATATTTTCGTGGAAGTAGCTTGATTTATTACTTGAAGATGCAAGAGCGGGCACGGACGGTGTCCAAGGGCTGCACTATAGTCCCCTCGACAGATAGCCGGAAACATACCATAAACCATTGGGTATGATGAACACTGGCGTCGCATTACGCTGGGAGTACTTATTTTATAAACTGGTGAAATCCATGAATATCCACGAATACTCACGAGGCATTCTTGTGAAATTACATGCTTGCTAGTACATTCTCGTTACATGACTTTCTAGTACGTAGCCTTTATGATTATGAAAAAGTACATTCTTGTTCATGAAAGGCCAAACTTACATTCTAGCTATATACTTGCTCAATCATGTTCTCAATTCTCATTCTTAATCGTATCATGTTACATGTGTTACTTTGGTTTTACACCGCATATTTTACCGTATTTCATGTATCTTTACTCTAGAGATAAAATGTTAATTACTTAAACATTACCTTCATGTTGATATGAAGATATCTACTGGGCATGTGTGCTCATTCCCTACTTTTTCAATTTTTTTAAAGAAATTCTAGCGGGTCGGATTCAGACTATTCAAGTGATGGATCTGGGAGTGATTAAAGATCTAGAGAAGACTTAGTGGAGTCATAAGTCAAGTCGAGTCTATGTATTTTTCATTTATTTAAGTGTAGTGAATTGAGTCAAATATGATTTAAATTTGATTATCATTATCAATAAAAGTTAGATTTTTGTCCAACTATTGTGCATTCATTTCTTATGTGTGAATGCGTTAGCGTTCTGATTATATTGCTCGCGTGAGGCGTACTAGCCTACTGTTCACGTTCCCGATTATTTTCTGCTGCATAATCTTGGGGCATGACAGTTAAAGTGGTATCAGAGCGTAGGTCTTAGGACTTATTCTTTGGGAAAATATCATGTCATAGGCTAAGTCCAAGGCTTAAGGACCCATACCTATGAAACAAGGAAAGAAATTCCCCACCCAAGAGAAGAATCGGGTAGAACCCGGGATGAGATAGTTAATTAGAAATTATCTCTAGGAGTAACTCAACCAATTCCATTGGAGTTGACAAATTTATTTCTTTTCTCAAGTACCCTATTCTTACAATGACACACCGTGTTGACTGGGACAGGATGCAACAGACTGTTGCAGGTCTTACCCAGGCACTTCAGAATATGGCCCAAGCAGGCGCGAGGGCTGGTGCTGGTGATCTGCACCGCAACTTCCGGAGTCTAAACCCTCCACGATTTTTTGGTTCTTCCAACCCACATAAAGCTGTGAATTGGATAGATGAAATGAACAGGATATTCGAGGTCATGCAATGTGCCGACCAAGAGAAGGGTTGTCTCACCACGTTCCAACTCAATAAGGATGCGCGTACGTGGTGGAAGTCTATTCCAGCCCCGCCTCAAGACGCACCACACAGTTGGGAGGGATTTCTCACCGTCTTCCGAGCAAAGTACTTTTCCGAACATGTAAAGGAGAGGAAGGTGGCAGAGTTCGCATCTCTACGCCAAGGCATGATGTCGGTGGCGGAATATGAACCCCAATTCTCTCGTTTGGCCCCTTATGCCGAACATTTGGCCAGCACAGATCTTTTGAAGGCCAACTATTTTCTGGATGGGTTAAGGCCCGTCTTCATTCAACAACTTGCGCAAAATATTCAGACCTACGCGGAGATGGTCCAACGAGCTCATCTTTATGAAGGGACCTTGGAGAAGGTCGAGAAAGTCAAAAGCAAAGGAGAGGAGTCTAGCCGAAAGATGGATCCGCATGGAAAGAAGGAGAAGTTCAGCATCACGGAACCTTACAAATCCCGTGATAGTAAGAAGAGATCCCGGAACGGGAGTGGTAGTGGCTACCACGAGAATAAAAAATGCAAAGGAGGAAGACAAGCAAGTCATGGCGGCCGCACTGTGACGACCCAGGCTCAGGATATTGGGTAAACTCGATAACACTTGGATCCTGTGAGACCTCCCAAGAGCGTTAAAGCTCCGAAGGGATAAAAGGAGTGTGTGTAGTACATTGAAGTGCCAGATAAAGCAGTAAGTAATTAATATTTCAATGATGAGGTTTGCTAAAGCAGTTGAAATAAAATTACTTTTTTAATTAACAATTTAAATTAACAGAGTCCAGTCCAAATAAAGACAAGTACAACGTAACAAAAAAATAAAATGTAAACTGAAGTCGGGGGAAGCCCGACACAGAGAACGCTGGCAAAGCTAACAATAACAACAGGCGCTTCGTGCCATGAACCATGAGGAAGAAGAAGTCCACACCTGAAAAGCAGGGGTGGGCCTCGTGTCACTGGCTTAGTAGGGGTCACACGGATCCCCACTAGAAACAACACAACAATACACTAAACAGCGCTAAACAGTAAAGCAGGAAAGAATTGGAGCAACAGTAGTAACAACAAAAGTAAAGCTGTAAAAAGTAGGAGAAAGCAAAAGAAAGAACAGCTGAAGAGATAGAGAAGCCGTACTAACCAGAAACACGGCCGCCGACCAAACCACGGCTCTCTAAGCTACTCCAAATGGCAACAGAAAGGCGATCCCCAATCTCACCAAGTCGAGCGTTACAAATCTGTCAACCAAACACAAGCTCCAAAGCTGAAGCCCACCAAAACAGGCACAAAGCCCTATAAAAAACTTATACAGACAAAGACACGAACATACACAACTAGATTGTCATGTACGTTACACTAGACTAGACCTCGAGTAAAGCCAGGCACATGCTACACAGAAACCGGTCACGGAAACACAAGTCACTAGAGTCAGCGTCAAGTGACAGGAGCACCTCCTCACTAGAAGAACAGCCAGATGCGTCCACTAACGTCTTACACTGCCCCACAAGTATCTCCCACACGTCTGGAACGACGGTAACTGAGACACTCACTGAACCAAAGTACGAGGAACGACAGTACCAAGTACAAGGAGCAACGATACCATAAAACCAGGAACAAGGTACCTCAACAACGAGTGACTAGTCAGGGTCACGCCTGTTGGCACTCGTCCAACCACCCTTGACCACGTGTGCACACACAAGCTCAATGCCTTGAGCCAGGCCTCTAGCTAGCTTTCTCCGCTAGTAGGACGCTACTGTAAGGCAAGGGAGCCCATGGAAACTAGCTTACGACCATCTATCGGGAACTGCCCCGCCACCACTCCTCGGTGGGCCGACACATTGGAATGCGTGAGTTGTCAGGCTACGACTAGTGGAGGCTCATTAGACACCGAAACTCCAAAACATCAGTGCAGAAGTACGGACAGGCTAAACACGCACTGTCGCACGTACTACGAAGCACCAGACACATGGTAGCATACCAGACTGCCATCGGACTCAGGATAGATAGCTAGACCTGTCAACACAATGATCCTTGAGTCACAAGACTCGGGGTCAAGATCATCGCACAAAAGCGATAACAAGCGGCCAATCGGTTTAATCCTAAGCCAAATCATGAGAAAACACCGATAAAGGAAACGACATAGGATGACCTGATCCATGCCTCTGCATAACACAAACCACGGATAACTGAGGAATCACCAAGACCCTCAAAGCACATGGACACGCAAACTGAGGTAAGACGACACCTCAAGGCATCCAAAACCATGTCTCGATCCATACCAGATAACCGAGACATCCACAAAGTCATATGTCAACCATTGGGTCACACCGGGTTGACCAAACACCAATAATGACTCTGAAACAGTACGGAACACAACTCGATACAATGGCACTCCCGGCTACCTTACAACATGGTCATCGCCCTCATAGGACATCCAAGATATCCACAGGATAATGGGCAAACCACAAGGTAAGACCAAGACAAATGGAGGCCAAATATCAGGAAAACAAAGCTCTGGGAAGTAAACAGTCATATGCCAGGCCGCTAGGTAAACCAAGTAGTTAGCTAATGAGCCGCTACCCCACACAGAGAACTTAAACAATGGGCAGTCAAGAAAGAGCTACGCCAACATTAAAAGGACATAGGGGAATAATGGTCTACTGCAGGACCGCGAAGAAGACATTAGCGGTCGTCCATATGACCGCTAAACTCGGTCAACCCCCTCTACAGTGAAACCGACTTAACCCGGTCAAACTGACACTAGCGGTCATACACTGAACCGCCAACGCCCATTAGCGGTTAGGGCTAGGACCGCCAGCCCAACCGACTTAAAAACCTTAAACTGACATAAATAATCGTTAGCGGTCGTCTCTCAGATCGCAAACCCAGCCTTAGCGGTCTATCGCACGACCGCGTTGGCCAAACTGACATACTCAATTTCATTAGCGGTCTATCGTACGCCCGCTATCAGAGATTAGCGGTCAGTCATACGACCGCGAACCGGAGAAAATGGTCTATCGCGTGACCGCGAAGACCCAAACCGACTTACTATTCGAAAAGCATAAACGGTCACCTGAGGACCGCTACTACGCTACGGCGGGTAAAACAGAGGATTGGCTGATTCCAGCCGTTCCACACCCCAATCGCATCTAAACGAAGGGGAAACAACGCTAGACATGAATAAGGCCTTCCACAGACCGGAAGGTATCCAAACAACACCAACAACAACAGAAACGGGCAATTCTACCGAATTAACCCTAAATGAGTCACATGGGTTCCCTGGCTCACACCGGTCCCAAATGACAACCAAATGCGATAAAACCAACGGGAATGGAATGCAGACATGCCAGGGATTGAATTAAAACTAGTTAGGCTAGAAACTGTCGCCTGAAACGGTGAACCCGTCTCACACCCCCCAGAGCATGCTTCACCCAAAATAAGATAGAACCTACTCGTTCTCAGACCGTTTAGCGTGAAATCACGGAGGAACATAGAAGAAGAGTAGGGCGTTTGTCTCCCTACCTCCACCGAAGTTCTAGCGCACCGAAGCGACTAAACCACATCGAAAACCATCTCACGAGCCCGTCACATCAGCTTTGAATCCACCAAGAGATCGCGCCAACGCCACACTCCATTCGTCACGCCATCACGCGCCAGGTCAACTCCACGACGTCCCTGCCTCGTCCACCTCGCCACGGTCGCGTGCCCCGCGGAGAGAGGAGAAGAGAGGAGAGAGAACGAGAGAGAGGAAGTGAGCGGCTGTGAGGAGAGAGGAAGGAGAAAGAAAGAAGAAATAGAAAAAAAATTAGGAAATTTTGTAATATCTGTAAAATCTAATTTTCAGCCCGAAAATGCACTAATTCAGAAAAATACGAAAAAATAGTCTAAACGATCCTCGGAAAGAATGCAACGTAACTGTAGCGTCCTCGAGTCGATGAATTGAATAATAAACTCTCCATTGGGTTCCGTAACTTGTACGAGAGAAAAATTCACGCGGATCGTAAAACACAACTCAGGACCCACAAAAGTGATCCGAAACTCTCCGATAAGGATTCGAAAAACTCAGGGTCTTACATGCACATTCTGCGAGAAATTTGGCCACACGACCGAAGAATGCTGGAAATGCCAAGGGGCTATATTGCGTGTGGCAGTCGTGAGCACCGCATGCCGGATTGCCCCCTTATGAAGGATCAATCTTCCAGCGGTGGACGCAAGCGACATGTGCGTCTTAATGTTGTTATAGATGATGATGAAGCCCCTAAGGATAATGGGCTGATAGAAGGTACCGTTCAGATCTATTCCCATCCTGTATTTATGTTATTTGATACTGGTGCTTCTCATTCCTTTATATCTACTACTTTTGTGAAAGCCTTGCCAATTTCATCAGTTCCTTTACCTTCAGACCTAGCTATCACTACGCCCTTAGGTCCTGAAACTAAACTTGTAACTTACTACCCCAATAGTGAGGTAATTGTAGAATGTCATAATCATCCCAAAAATCTTGTGTGCCTTGACATGGAAGGCTACGATGCTATCCTTGGTGTAGATTGGCTTGTCAACCACAACGTCTATAAAAATTGCCGCAATAGGATAATCACTTTTCAAAAATCAGGTCTTCCAAGATTTTTCTTCCTTGGTATCAAATATAGGAAGCATCCTACCATTATTTCATCTCTTCATGCTTGCAAACTCATTTCGCAAGGATGTGAAGCTTTTCTTACCTCCGTAATCATTACCGAGTCCAAGGAGATCACCTTAGAGGATATTCCCATTGTGAATGAGTTCCCTAAAGTGTTCCCATCGGATTTACCTGGTTTATCACCCGAAAGGGAATTAAACTTCTCCATTGAACTTGTTCCTGGAGCAGCACCTATTTCAATAGCTCCCTACAGGATGTCCCCTACGGAACTCAAGGAATTGAAGAAACAACTTTAAGAGTTATTAGACAAGGGCTTCATTCGACCTTGCACATCCCCTTAGGGTGCGCTAGTTTTATTTGTCAAGAAGAAGGATGGATCTCTCAGGCTATGTATCGACTACCGGCGACTAAATCATCTCACTATCAAGAACAAATATCTGTTGCCGCATATCGATGAGCTATTTGATCAAATTTCGGGAGCGAAATATTTCTCTAAAATAGACCTTAGGTCAGGTTATCATCAGCTCAGGATCAAAGATGAAGACATATACAAGACTGCTTTCTAGAGCAGATATGGGCACTATGAATTCGTAGTAATGTCGTTCGGTTTAACTAATGCCCCGACATCATTTATGCAACTTATGAATAATATCTTCAGGCCGTATCTCGACTGATTTGTGGTCGTCTTCATTGATGATATTCTGATATACTCCAAGACCAAGAAGGAGGAGCACGAAGAGCACTTAAGAATAGCCTTGTAAACCCTAAGAGAGCATCAACTCTACGCAAAGCTTAGCAAGTGCGAGTTCTGACTAGAGGAGGTCTCTTTCCTTGGCCATATTATTTCAAAGGAAGGTATCGCTGTCGATCCTTCTAAGGTAGAAGCTGTTAAGAACTGGAGCCGGCCGATGACCGTGTCAGAAGTTAGAAATTTTCTAGGTCTGGCTGGTTATTATAGGCAATTCATCAATGATTTCTCAAAAATAACTATTCCTTTGACTAGACTCACAAGAAAGGAGAACCCTTTTATATAGTCGAAGGATTACGAAGAAAGTTTCCTAACTCTTAAAGATCATGTTACTACAGCCCCTATCTTGGCACTACCTATTTAAGGTGGCGACTTTGAAGTCTATACCGATGCATCTGGCATTGGTTTGAGATGCATTTTTATGCAAAATGGAAAAATGATTTGCTATTCATCAAGGCAGTTAAAGCGTAATGAAGAAAACTACCCTGTGCATGATCTGAACTAACTGCGGTTATATTTGCCTTAAAAATTTAGTGACACTACCTTTATGGGGAGAAATTCACTATATTTTCAGATCACAAAAGTCTGAAATACCTCTTCACCCAAAATGACTTAAACATTAGACAACGTAGATGGTTGGAGTATCTCAAAGATTTTGACTTTACTATCTAATATCATCTAGGTAAAGCAAATGTTGTAGCTGATGCTCTTAGCAGAAGACCAATAGCAACTCTAGCAAGCCTCAGGAAAGGTATGACTTATCTTATCGAGGATTTTGCTCATTTGAATCTGGATGTGGATAAAGAAGAGGAAGGATGTGTAATTGCAAATATAAGGTCACAACCTACATTGATTGAAGATCTAGTCAAGTTACAAGAAAATGACCCCACATTGATGGGAGATCAAGGCTAATATTGATCAAAGGTCAGAATTCTCCATTTCAACTGATGGAAGATTATTGTTTAAAGATCGAATTTGTGTGCCGAATCATGTCGACACTAAGAATTTGATCATGGAAGAAGCTCATAAATCAAGGAATGCTATTCACCCTGGTGCTACCAAGATATACCAAGACTTAAAAAGAAACTTCTAGTGGCCCAATATGAAAAGATAAGTAGCGGACTTTGTATCACGCTGTCTCACTTGTCAGCAACTAAAGGCGAAACATTTAAAACCCGTCGGTAAACTGCGTCCCTTGGATTTTCCCGAGTGGAAATGGGAAAGTATAAGGATGGATTTTATCATGGGTTTACCCAAGACGAGAGGTGGACATGATGGTATATGGGTAATCATAGACCAATTGACTAAATCTGCACATTTTCTACCCATCAAAAGTTGATGGTCTGTGGATGTATTAGTAGCACTATACATGAAGGAAATTATCAAACTACATGGTGTCCCTGTCATTATTATATCTGAATGAGACCCTCGATTCACATCACAGTTCTGGAAGGCTCATTAGGGACCCGACTCAACCTTAGGACTACGTTTCATCCACAAACTGATGGTCAGACTGAAAGGACGAATCAGGTGGTAGAGGATATGCTTAGGGCATGTGCTATTGATTTTGGAGAGAGTTGGCATGATCACTTGTCTCTAGTGGAATTCGCCTACAACAATAGCTACCAAGCTAGTATACAAATGGCCCTGTTCGAGGCTCTGTATGGAAGAAGCTATCGCTCACCTATTTACTGGAACGAAGTAAGAGAAAGGTAATTTCTCAGACCCGACGTCATCAGGGATACTACCAAGAAGATAAAGCTTATTCGGGAGAGACTCCAAATGGCCCAAGACTGGTAGAAATCATATGCCGATAATAGAAGGTGCGACCTGGAATTCCAAGTAGGAGACCATGTATTCCTTAAGGTTTCTCCCGGTCGAGTTATTCGAAGATTCAGTATCAAAGGCAAGCTCACTCCGAGATTCATTGGCCCCTTTGAAATTCTCGAAAGGATTGGTGAAGTTGCATATTGAATAGCTTTGCCCCCTCAATTACCTGGAGTTCATGATGTATTTCACGTCTCAATGCTCAAAAGGTACGTCTCCGATCCATTCCATGTCATAACTTACGACAATCTAGAGATTAAAAAGGATTTGACGTACGAGCAAAATCCAATCAAGATAATTGAACAGGAAGTACGTCAACTTTGGAATAAGACTATTCCCATGGTCAAGGTCCAATGGACCAAATTATGGCCACATGAAGCAACATGGGAAACCGACGAAGTCATGCGCAAAAGATTTCCGAAGATATTTGAATGTAAGTACACTCTCCTTTGCAAATTTTATTACGATGAATTTGGGGACCAAATTCTTTTTACGTCGGGGAGGGTGTAACGCTCGAGAATTTTCTAGGAATTTTTTGGGATTAAATATAATTATTGGGTATTTTGAAAAGGTTTAATGCACAATTAAAGATTTATTTAATTCATTTAAATACCCTATATCAACTAGAGGGCTAAGCCCAACTCAAATGGGCCCAAAGACCCAATTCCAAGGCTTTTAGACCCAAACTCATCAATAGAAGCATAAATTAGTAAATTTACGGATTTAAGTGGGATATATACATAAAATAGGGGATAAATGGGAGGATAATACAAAAATATGAAAATTTCAGATTTATTGAAGCCTGCCGGTCTATCGTGCGACCGCCAGACCCGCCTAGCAGTCTATCTATGACCGCTAAGCAACCCAGTTCCGTGAATGGAAGAAGACTTGAAAAGTTTGGATCTTTGGCGATCAAATCCCCTTGGATCAAAGCTACTTCGCATGGAGGACTCTCTAGAACTCTCTAGGGATTAACTCTACTCTAATTTAGGACTCTAGGTTCGTTCAAATCCTCAAAACCCTAGCTAACCCTTTAAATAGATCCCAAGTTTCACATGTGCGACTCTTACTTTTGGCTCGCATGGAACTAAGGTAACGAAGCATTATTTGAGGTAAATTCTTTAGAAGATTTCATTCATTATAGTAAGGTCTAACTTCCCTCAAAATTTTGTTTTAGGAGATCAAGCCTACAAGAACTTATAGGCCTGCAAAGATGCTGGTTCAGTGCAAGTAACCTAGGAACTTGTGCGAACGACCCACGAAGATAAGGGGATTAGAAGTCCTAAACGAGGTAATTAGAAGTCGGTTCTTTAGACTTATTTGTTCACCTTAGTACTGTAGCAACCCTAATAAATGAATAATTGAAATGAATTAAAACATATATATTACAGAAGTAATATATATATAAAAGGAATAGGGTTAATTGGACGAAATAAAACAAATTAAAAATAACGCCTCTTATTAAGGTGTTAATTTATAAAGAAACGCCTCTATCCATGGCGTGACTAAAGAAAGGACGCCCACACATGCGGTCGTCAGTTCTCATGCGACCAAATGGGTAAGTAAAAGAAACGCCCCTATCTTGGGCGTGTTTTAAAACACGAAACGCCCTTTTTCAAGGCGCTTTTTAAGAAACGCCCTAAAGTAAGGCGTCAATTAAAGAATACACGCCCTGACCTAAGGCGTTAATTCAGTTCGTGAACCGTTCGAACCCAGAACTTATCCAGGGTAAGTGATAACTATGAGGAAGAGTTCGAATGTGGTAATAACTCAATCTTGGAAATATTACTTCCAATCAAACACTACTTTTGTTAGGACTCCAAAATCCTATAAATAGTCTTGATCGAACAAACCCTAAACCTATTTTATCGATCGTCTGCTACGGTGAGTGAAGAACCGAACGTTCTTCTCTTTTTTTTTTTTTAAAGCATATGAAGAGTTACTGACTCTTCATCTCCTTCTCTTATGTACAGGTTAAGAAGATCTGCGTCCTGAAGAACTTGTGTAAGTTCTTATTTCTTCACTTCCAGCAAGCCATTACAAAGAAGATTGATATCTTTGATATATCTTCTGCAGGTTCTCTCATCCTCATCAATCATCTTCCTGCCCTTTCTTGCTGCCAAGTCGTAGGAGTTTCAGAACACCTCACGTCGATCTCCAGATTATCAATTAAGGTAGAATTTTCTCAAGTTATTGTAGCCCAAATAAGAATTAATGCAAGATATCTATACATACGTATATGAGCATGGCATGCATACTGTTTATAAGGTTTTATTACGTTTTCTGCAAAATTTTAAAAGAAACGCCCTTGATTAGGGCGCTAATTTAAAAGAAACGACCATGCTAGTGGTCGTCAATTTAATATTTGACGCCCTCTACGCAGGCGTTAATTTCATAAGAATCGCATGTGATTAATAATTGATCCTGTTTAAAAATTACAATACATATGAAATATTGATTTTTAATATCTTGCATGACTCTGTGAATTCCTGTTAAATTTTACTGCCATGACATGTCTCCTGTCTCTCGAAATATTATTTATTAAAATATCATAAATTCCTTGAAATTCACGACTTGGACAAAGTCGTTTTCCATATTCTAACGCCCCAGAACAAGGCGTGAATCTGAAAAGTAACGCCCCTTCCTAGGGCGTGTATCTGTTAAAATCCTGAAATTCACATATTCTGTAAAATGGAATTAGAAAGTAACGCCCATTCCAAGGGCGCGTTTTTGATAAATTTCTGAGAATAATTATATCCTGTCGAATATGTAAATGATGAGACGCCTGCCTCTACAGTCGTCAACTTTGAAGAAACGCCCCCAGGAAAGGCGTGTTTTTGATAAATTAATGAAATAATGGAAATTCTGCAAATTGGCAATATATGTAAACGCCCTTCTGTTAGGCGTTAATTATTCAATACACGACTTTACTTAAGTCGTTATTTTACTGTAAACTGATTTTATCCTGATTCTATTACCGATGGTTTCATATTATACATATACATATATATATCGGCACTATTCTCCATTCCGTGAGTATAGTCCCACTTTTCACGTTGTTTTATCGATCACACTCAATTCTCATTGACATACAAGTTCTCCATTGGACATTCCGTTCCTTTGGACTAGCGAGTTAGTCATAGAGACCTCCGTAAGACTCCTCGTAGCCTTGGATTCCCTCAAGGCCGACTGAGCTGGTTGTACCCTAAAAACCCATTACACGATCCTTGCCATGTCAATCTAAAGAAACATGGTATACCGGCCCTTATGATTATACAAAGAGTATATCATAAGAAATTCTTGATGGGATGATGATATCATGCCATATCGTGTCATTCTTGTAAACCCCAATTCTATGATAAGAATGAGGGTATCTTGCTTGATCTTATGTTTATGTGGACCTCAATTCTATATAAAGAATGTCCATATTGATTTGTCATGGTACCTAAGTTAAAGGAACCATATTCTACCTAGTTTTATCGATATCGTGATTATACCGTTATGATCGCCATTCTATGTCCTTGTCATATTTTTGGACTCTATTCTGTCAAAGTTGTCATACGTGTCTACAAGCTTGATGATTGAAATTCTATATTGGCTATATAAACAAGAGTGGATGTCAAAACACATGATAAATGCCTGCGCATATAGGGCCCGATCTGGTCCTGGGAGGAGCACCCGAAAGTACTTGTGCCCATGGGAGTTAAAATGATAAGGTATCTGGCATTATACCGAGTACTTGACTTGCTTGATTGGACATTCCACACACATCTTGTACTTGACTCGTACTTGACATGAAATGAAATGCGTGGCCCGAAAAAGGGTACTTTACTTGCTTGATACATGATAGCCAAAGTTCTTGACATGACTTGTTAAATGTACTTGCTTGAATATCTTGAATAAACTTGTTATCTTGTTGAAAGTTCATGATAAGTTCATCTTATTTCCTTGATACTACATTCTATCTATCCTGTCGTTTTATGCGAGCATGCATAGCTTTATTGCATTCATGAAAATGTAATTACTTAAACCCCTTGCTAGTACTTGAGATATAATTTCCTACTGAGCGTTCGCTCATTCCGTTTGTCCCTTGTACTTTTCAGGTAAGTCCGACGACGATGGAAGTCAATCGGATGGGAATGGTCAAGAGTGGAAGTGATAGAGCTTCTACAAGTGTCGTCTAGTTGTTTCTATAGTTTTCTCGAGTCAACTATGTACTTTTCTTTTTATTAAACAGAGTATTGGATTTGTAATAGTCTATCCATTATGAAATAAAGGATTTGGTTATCTTGCTATTTTGCGCATCTCTGTCTTTGTGTCGAATACACGACCACTCTGATTGACATGATTGATATAGACACGTCGCGCATCTCCGGGTATCTTCCGCGCTCGGGGCGTGACAGTCTTTGTGGTATCAGAGCCTAAGGTTATTCAATTCCTAGGAAACCCAAGTCCAAGGATAGGTTTCAAAACCTTTAACCAAGTGAGAGTGGGTGGAACCAAGGGTTAAATGATCAATGAGTCCTTTATAAGATCATAGTGATATAATACTAACATAGCTATTGTAATTGTAGGATAATGGCTGCCGAACGTGCTCAATGGCGCAACATGCAGCGTACCCTTCAAGGGATGACCCAAGTGCTACAACAGGTAGCACAAGGTGGTGCTCCACGAGCTGGAAGCTTACACCAAGCATTCAAGAATATGAATCCCCCGAAGTTCATGGGATCGACCGATCCAGACGATGCCGAGCATTGGGTTCGGGAGATTGAACGTATATTCCGTGTTATGCAATGCACGGATCAGGACAAAGTCTTATTAGCTACTTTCCAGTTAGAAAAGGATGCTAGATGCTGGTGGGAGTCGATTGAAGCTACTATTGACCCAACTCAAGTTACATGGGGTGAATTCGTTGAATATTTCAACGCCAAATATTTCTCTGATAGGGTCCAGGAAAAGAAGGCCGCCGAATTTGCCGCATTAAAGCAAAGATCTTTATCGGTGGCTGATTATGAAGCACAGTTTTCTAGACTGTCTAGATATGCTAAGCATTTAATTAGCACGGAAAAGATGAAAGCCCGTAGATTTCTTAATGGGCTTAGGCCCCACTACATTACTCAACTGGCGCCTATGGATATTCAAGTTTATACTGAAATAGTGCGCCGAGCTCAGTTGCTTGAAGATGCCACGGAACTATCTGATAGGATCCGTGGGAAAGACAAAAAGGAGCAAGTCACAAGTTCGGGTTCTTTTAAACCCAACTTTAAGAAGAGGCCCAATAATGGAGGTTCTTCCTCTCAAGATCAGAAGTTCAAGAAATCCAAGCCTTTCTCTATCACCACTACACCTTCAAACGTAGTATGCAAGCATTGCGACAAGGCTGGTCACAAAACAGAAGAATGCTGGAGGAAATTAGGAGCATGTCTCCGTTGTGGGAGTCGTGAACATCGGATTCCCGATTGTCCATTAATGAATGACCAAGCCGATGAGGGTAAACGTCCAGTGACAAAGAATGCTCGTCTTCATGCAATCCAAGAGACCGAACCAGAAGAAGAAGGCGGATTGGTGGAAGGTACATTAAAAATTTGTTCCAAATATGCACATGTTTTATTTGATACGGGTGCATCGCATTCCATTATTTCCAAGAAGTTTGTTGACCCATTACCTCTAGAACCAGAATGGATGAAGTTAATATTGTCTACTCCTCTCGGAAACGAGACGGATATCACACATCATTACCAAAACTGTGAGGTATTGGTTCGAGGAAAGAATTTTCCTATTGATCTTATCTGCTTAGATCTAAAAGAGTATGATGTTATACTAGGAGCAGATTGGTTATCCAAATACCAGGCAACGGTTGATTGCCGTGATAGCAAGATTGTTTTCAAGGAATTTCCGGAACTGACTTATACTAGTCCTAAGAGTCGAAGCAAATCCCCTCTTATTTCGGCTCTTCGAGCAAGCAAGCTCGTCAAGAAAGGATGTGTATCCTTCCTTGCTTTTGTCACTATTAAAGAAGCTAAAGAAACCAAGATAGAGGACATTCAGGTAGTGCGAGAATTTCAGACGTATTTCCGGAAGAATTGCCGGGATTACCCCCTCAAAGAGAAGTGGCCTTCACCATTGACTTAGTCCCTGGTGCTGGTCCTGTTTCAAAGGCACCATATAGAATGTCCCCTGCTGAACTTAAGGAGTTGAAGGAGCAGTTGATGGAACTAATCCGAAAAGGGTTTATTAGACCAAGTACTTCCCCGTGGGGAGCACCAGTCTTATTTGTAAAGAAGAAGGATGGATCCATGAGATTGTGTATCGACTATCGACAGTTGAATCATCTTACGATCAAGAACAAGTATCCACTGCCGAGAATCGATGAGTTATTTGATCAGATTTCAGGATCCAAATATTTCTCCAAGATTGATCTCAGGTCGGGATATCATCAATTAAGAATCAAGGATGATGACATTCACAAGACCGCATTCAGAAGCAGGTATGGCCATTACGAATTTGTTGTTATGCCTTTTGGACTAACAAATGCCCCTGCTGCCTTTATGCAGTTAATGAATAACATATTCAGGCCTTACTTGGATCAATTCATAGTAGTCTTCATTGACGATATATTGATATATTCTAAGACTAAGGAAGAACATGAGGAGCATTTGAGGATTGCATTGCAAGTCTTGAGGACAAATCAATTATATGCTAAACTCAGCAAATGCGAGTTCTGGCTTGAAGAAGTGGCTTTTCTCGGACATGTCATATCCAAGGACGGTTTATCTGTAGATCCGTCAAAGGTTGAAGCTGTAAGAAACTGGGAAAGACCCACTAATGCAAGCGAGATCAGAAGCTTCTTAGGTCTTGCAAGCTATTATCGGCGATTCATCAAAGATTTCTCTAAGATCGCCGTGCCCCTTACAAGGTTAACTCGCAAGGAGATCCGATACGAATGGAGTGAGGAATGTGAAAGAAGTTTTCAAACTCTCAAAAATCATCTCACCACAGCTCCGATCTTAGCTCTACCGATAGAAGGAGAGAAATTCGAGGTCTACACTGATGCTTCTGGCATTGGCCTCGGATGTGTCCTGATGCAACAAGGAAAGGTCATAGCATACTGTTCACGTCAGCTGAAGAAGCATGAGGAGAATTACCCCGTCCATGACTTAGAACTGGCCGCGGTAGTATTTGCCCTAAAGATATGGAAACACTACTTATATGGAGTACAGTTTACTGTATACTCCGATCACAAAAGTCTCAAATATCTATTTTCACAAAAGGAGCTAAACATGAGACAAAGACGCTGCCTAGAATATCTCAAGGACTTCGACTTCAATATACAATACCATCCCGGAAAGGGTAATTATGTTGCTGACGCCCTTAGTCGAAAGCCGAGAGCAATGATAGCAAATTGTATGATGCAAGAATGGAGGTTACTTGAACAATTCTCCGAGCTCAATATAAGCTTGGACACGGAATCCAAATTTGTCACACTATCTCATGTAAGCGTACAGTCAGACTTATTATCTGAGATACAAGCACTTCAGGATGATGATCCTATGTTAGTGGAAATCAAAGGCAGATTAGAAGGACAATCTGATTTTCAACTAACTTCCGAGGGAAGATTATTATTCAAAGATAGAACTTGTATACCTGATTGTCCGGAATTAAAGAAGAAGATCTTAGATGAAGCTCACAGATCAAGATACACTATTCATCCTGGATCAACCAAAATGTACCAAGATGTAAAGAGGAACTTTTTGGTGGCCTAATATGAAAAGAGAAATAGCGGACTATGTATCACGCTGTCTCACATGCCAACAGGTCAAGGCGGAACACCAAAAGCCTGCGGGAAAACTACATCCTCTAGATATTCCTAAGTGGAAATGGGAG
The DNA here is from genome assembly GCA_022559845.1 of Amorphophallus konjac. NCBI lineage: Eukaryota > Viridiplantae > Streptophyta > Magnoliopsida > Alismatales > Araceae > Amorphophallus > Amorphophallus konjac. The sequence continues at coordinate 199,499,140 of CM040123.1, forward strand.
GATATTGGTATGGACTTCATCATGGGTTTGTCTAAATCTAAAGGAGGACATGATGGAATCTGGGTTATCATTGACCGATTAACTAAATCGGCACATTTCTTGCCAATAAAAAGTCGATGGTCAATTGATGTGCTAGCTGCACTGTACATCAAGGAAATAGTCAGGATACATGGAATTCTTGTCTCAATCGTGTCTGACAGAGATCCCCGTTTTACTTCTCATTTTTGGAAGGGATTACAACATTCGTTGGGAACAAGGCTCAACTTTAGTACTGCTTTTCACCCACAAACGGATGGTCAGACCGAGCGAACTAATCAAGTTGTTGAAGATATGCTGAGAGCATGCATTATTGACTTTGGAGGAAGCTGGCATGACCACTTACCTTTAGTTGAATTTGCATATAATAATAGCTACCAAGCTAGTATCCAAATGGCACCTTTCGAAGCCTTATACGGAAGGAGTTGCCGATCTCCCATATGTTGGAACGAAGTTGGAGAGAAACAACTATTAGGTCCAGACATGGTAAGGGATACAACTGAGAAGATACAAGTAATCAGAGAAAGATTGCAAGTTGCTCAGACGAGACAAAAAGCTTATGCTGATACAAGAAGGAGAGATCTTGAATTCCAAATCGGAGATCATGTATTTCTCAAGATATCGCCTGGACGTGACATACGAAGATTTGGTGTTAAGGGCAAGCTTACGCCAAGATTCATCGGACCATTTGAGGTACTCGAAAGAGTTGGCGAGGTTGCTTATCGCATCGCGTTGCCTCCTCAGTTGTCCGAGGTACACAATGTATTTCACATATCTATGTTGAAGAAGTATGTGCACGATCCGTCACATATTATTGAGCATGGAGATCTGGTGATCCAGAAAGATCTCACATATGAACAGAGGCCTTTAAAGATATTAGATCGAGAAATACGAGCTCTAAGGAATAAGGTTATTCCCATGCTTAAGGTGCAATGGAATAAGAATCCTGAACACGAAGCGACATGGGAGACCGAGGAATCTATGAAGAAACGATTTCCCGAGTTATTCTAAGAGGTATATGTCCTACACTCTCCACGTATAATTATATATATATATATTGAATTTGGGGACCAAATTCTTTTTAAGTGGGGGAGGGTGTAGCAACCCTAATAAATAAATAATTGAAATGAATTAAAACATATATATTACAGAAGTAATATATATATAAAAGGAATAGGGTTAATTGGACGAAATAAAATAAATTAAAAATAACGCCTCTTATTAAGGCGTTAATTTATAAAGAAACGCCTCTATCCATGGCGTGACTAAAGAAAGGACGCCCACACATGCGGTCGTCAGTTCTCATGCGACCAAATGGGTAAGTAAAAGAAACGCCCCTATCTTGGGCGTGTTTTAAAACACGAAACGCCCTTTTTCAAGGCGCTTTTTAAGAAACGCCCTAAAGTAAGGCGTCAATTAAAGAATACACGCCCTGACCTAAGGCGTTAATTCAGTTCGTGAACCGTTCGAACCCAGAACTTATCCGGGTAAGTGATAACTATGAGGAAGAGTTCGAATGTGGTAATAACTCAATCTTGGAAATATTACTTCTAATCAAACACTACTTTTGTTAGGATTCCAAAATCCTATAAATAGTCTTGATCGAACAAACCCTAAACCTATTTTATCGATCGTCTGCTACGGTGAGTGAAGAACCGAACGTTCTTCTCTTTTTTTTTTTTAAAGCATATGAAGAGTTACTGACTCTTCATCTCCTTCTCTTCTGTACAGGTTAAGAAGATCTGCGTCCTGAAGAACTTGTGTAAGTTCTTATTTCTTCGCTTCCAGCAAGCCATTACAAAGAAGATTGATATCTTTGATATATCTTCTGCAGGTTCTCTCATCCTCATCAATCATCTTCCTGCCCTTTCTTACTGCCAAGTCGTAGGAGTTTCAGAACACCTCACGTCGATCTCCAGATTATCAATTAAGGTAGGATTTTCTCAAGTTATTATAGCCCAAATAAGAATTAATGCAAGATATCTATACATACGTATATGAGCATGGCATGCATACTGTTTATAAGGTTTTATTACGTTTTCTGCAAAATTTTAAAAGAAACGCCCTTGATTAGGGCGCTAATTTAAAAGAAACGACCATGCTAGTGGTCGTCAATTTAATATTTGACGCCCTCTATGCAGGCGTTAATTTCATAAGAATCGCATGTGATTAATAATTGATCTTGTTTAAAAATTACAATACATATGAAATATTGATTTTTAATATCTTGCATGACTCTGTGAATTCCTGTTAAATTTTACTGCCATGACATGTCTCCTGTCTCTCGAAATATTATTTATTAAAATATCGTAAATTCCTTGAAATTCACGACTTGGACAAAGTCGTTTTCCATATTCTAACGCCCCAGAACAAGGCGTGAATCTGAAAAGTAACGCCCCTTCCTAGGGCGTGTATCTGTTAAAATCCTGAAATTCACATATTCTGTAAAATGGAATTAGAAAGTAACGCCCCTTCCAAGGGCACGTTTTTGATAAATTTCTGAGAATAATTATATCCTGTCGAATATGTAAATGATGAGACGCCTGCCTCTGCAGTCGTCAACTTTGAAGAAACGCCCCCAGGAAAGGCGTGTTTTTGATAAATTAATGAAATAATGGAAATTCTGCAAATTGGCAATATATGTAAACGCCCTTCTGTTAGGCGTTAATTATTCAATACACGACTTTACTTAAGTCGTTATTTTACTGTAAACTGATTTTATCCTGATTCTATTACCGATGGTTTCATATTATACATATACATATATATATCGGCACTATTCTCCATTCCGTGAGTATAGTCTCACTTTTCACGTTGTTTTATCGATCACACTCAATTCTCATTGACATACAAGCTCTCCATTGGACATTCCGTTCCTTTGGACTAGCGAGTTAGTCATAGAGACCTCCGTAAGACTCCTCGTAGCCTTGGATTCCCTCAAGGCCGACTGAGCTGGTTGTACCCTAAAAACCCATTACACGATCCTTGCCATGTCAATCTAAAGAAACATGGTATACCGGCCCTTATGATTATACAAAGAGTATATCATAAGAAATTCTTGATGGGATGATGATATCATGCCATATCGTGTCATTCTTGTAAACCCCAATTCTATGATAAGAATGAGGGTATCTTGCTTGATCTTATGTTTATGTGGACCTCAATTCTATATAAAGAATGTCCATATTGATTTGTCATGGTACCTAAGTTAAAGGAACCATATTCTACCTAGTTTTATCGATATCGTGATTATACCGTTATGATCGCCATTCTATGTCCTTGTCATATTTTTGGACTCTATTCTGTCAAAGTTGTCATACGTGTCTACAAGCTTGATGATTGAAATTCTATATTGGCTATATAAACAAGAGTGGATGTCAAAACACATGATAAATGCCTGCGCATATAGGGCCCGATCTGGTCCTGGGAGGAGCACCCGAAAGTACTTGTGCCCATGGGAGTTAAAATGATAAGGTATCTGGCATTATACCGAGTACTTGACTTGCTTGATTGGACATTCCACACACATCTTGTACTTGACTCGTACTTGACATGAAATGAAATGCGTGGCCCGAAAAAGGGTAATTTACTTGCTTGATACATGATAGCCAAAGTTCTTGACATGACTTGTTAAATGTACTTGCTTGAATATCTCGAATAAACTTGTTATCTTGTTGAAAGTTCATGATAAGTTCATCTTATTTCCTTGATACTACATTCTATCTATCCTGTCGTTTTATGCGAGCATGCATAGCTTTATTGCATTCATGAAAATGTAATTACTTAAACCCCTTGCTAGTACTTGAGATATAATTTCCTACTGAGCGTTCGCTCATTCCGTTTGTCCCTTGTACTTTTCAGGTAAGTCCGACGACGATGGAAGTCAATCGGATGGGAATGGTCAAGAGTAGAAGTGATAGAGCTTCTACAAGTGTCGTCTAGTTGTTTCTATAGTTTTCTCAAGTCAACTATGTACTTTTCTTTTTATTAAACAGAGTATTGGATTTGTAATAGTCTATCCATTATGAAATAAAGGATTGGGTTATCTTGCTATTTTGCGCATCTCTGTCTTTGTGTCGAATACACGACCACTCTGATTGACATGATTGATATAGACACGTCGCGCATCTCCGGGTATCTTCCGCGCTCGGGGCGTGACAAGTACCCTCTTCCTACCCTCTAATTTTCGTTATCATAGGTGAAGGGAATCAGGAGTTAGAAAGGCAAGAATTTGTTAGTTCAGTTCTGAACAAGCAGAAACTAGGGTCAACTTCTAGCCCTAAATTCGAAGTCTAAAGCCCAGACCAGAGGTAGGTTATCTCATGAAAGGCTTAAAAATGATCTTAGGAGTAAAAGCCCATATGTTGTAGTCCATTTCATGCATTGTATTCAGAGTATTTATTGTTTTATTGGGACTGCGCATCTAACTTTAGTTTCCATGCATGAACTTAGCCCTAATGCAATTAAGATAAAAGATTCTTGTATATTTCACACAAACCCATGCTTGTTCCTGGTCTATTTTCATTTCTAGCATAGTTTTACAACATGATTCGACGAATTCCATGCATAGCTTGACCTAAGTTCAACATTTATTAGTTGTTTTATAGCTTCTTTCAGATAGGCAGAAGGCAGCCTAAATGGGACCGCAAGGGAGTCTTTGCGGTCTAATGAATGACCATTTGTACCTCTTCGTTGTGGCCTATCGCAATACTATTTTTCACAACTCGGCGGCTTGTCCCTGACTGTTTTCTGGTTCTGAAAAGTTGTCCGAGCCTAGTTGAAACCTTACATATTGGCAACCCTATATTTATATTGTTTTTACCAAATCATGTTTCATTTTTCCTGTTAAATACCGAGAATTCAGCATGAGCATGATTTAGACTTTATTTAGACTATTATGCTAACTTCATGCCAAAATCATATAGTTTATTTTTACCTTAATTTCATTTGGTTCATGACTTATCTAGTTTGATATGATTGCTGTTTTACATGATCCTTCTTATCTATGAGTCTTTTCTTAAGTACATGGCACGTATTCTGGTACGATGTCATTAGTTACACTTAGCACATTAAACACACAAATCTTAGACTTGTGATCCTCTCCCTTGCATATTCCTTTGACCGGACTAGGTGATCTTGTTTCAAGGCCTCCGTAAGACTCCGCGAGCCTAGGATTCCCACTAGGACGCAGAGCTAGTTGTACCCTTAAAACCCAATTATTAGAAAGCACTTAACTGGTGTTTTGATGTTCTGGACCTTAGGGGCCTGTGGACGACTGCCAGAGGCACTTAGCGGCCCTTTATCTGACCGCTAAAGACCCCAAGCGGCCCTGTCATGACCGCAAGGCTCTAGAAGGTTTCACTGCGTCGACACCTTCTTTCTTCATGTGTCGACTCTGTCCATAAAACGGTCAGGACATGACCACATCTCTATCTTAAACGGTCCTATCTAGACCGCTTGAGTATGTAAACCGTCCAATAAACGACCGCTTTATCCCTGAGTCTGTCTAACCCGAGGTTTGACCTTTGGGTTAGGTTTTTATAAGTTCCTAGATGGTCTAATGATTGCTTGGAACTTAACATTTGTCAACTAAGATATTAATAACTTATGGAAATTAAAGAATATGCCGTTATGCTGCCGAATCTTCTCCATGGCATAACCTTGTTCTAAATCAATGTTTGAACTCTCATATTATTATTTGGAGAATCATACTTTGATATTTGTTATCATGAAATCATAGTTTGAACTTGTTACATTATTGGCCATATTTATATTTTCATGGAAGTAGCTTGATTTATAACTTGAAGATGTAAGAGCGGGCACGGACGTTGTCGAAGGGCTCCACTCTAGTCCCCTCGGCATATAGTCGGAAACATACTATAAACCATGGGGTATGATGAACACTGGCATCGCATTACGATGGGAGTACTTTTCTTTATAAACTGGTGAAATCCATGAATATCCACGAGTACTCACGAGACATTCTTGTGAAATTACATGCTTGCTAGTACATTCTCGTTACATGACTTTCTAGTATATAGCCTTTATAGTTATGAAAAGTACATTTTTGTTCATGAAAGGTCAAACTTACATTCTTGCTATATACTTGCTCAATCATGTTCTCAATTCTCATTCTTAATCGTATCATGTTACTTGTGTTACTTTGGTTTTACATCGCATATTTTACCGTATTTCATGTATCTTTACTCTAGAGATAAAATGTTAATTACTTAAACATTACCTTCATGTTGATATGAAGATACCTACTGGGCATGTGTGCTCATTCCCTACTTTTTTAAATTTTTTCAAGAAATTCTAGCGGGTCGGATTCAGACTATTCAAGTGATGGATCCGGGAGTGATTAAAGATTGAGAGAAGACTTAGTGGAGTCATAAGTCAAGTCGAGTCTTTGTATTTTTCCTTTATTTGAGTGTAGTGAATTGAGTCAAATATATTTGTTATTTGATTATCATTATCAATAAAAGTTAGATTTTTGTCCAAATATTGTGCATTCATTTCTTATGTGTGAATGTGTTAGTGCTCTGATTATATTGCTCGCGTGAGGCGTACTAGCCGACTGTTCACGTTCCCGATTATTTTTCGCTGCATAATCTCGGGGCATGACACTACCGGTGTCACAGGTATTAAAAAAAAACTGTGGAGCTCTTTGGGGGGTGGCCGCCGGATCCCTGCCTGACGACGCCGACGACGTCGTCTCTAGCCGATGGGGTCCCGGGGACTGTCGCCCCCCCCCCCCCCAACAGAACCTGCTGGCGGCGGCGGCGGTTATCCTGTAGTATAGGGTTTGGGGCAAGCGGGTTACGGAGGGGGTGGAGGAAGATGAAGGGTCCTTGACCCTTTTGCCCACCCCATTATGTTAATATTTAAGTTTTGAAATTCAAATATTAAGATCTAATAAAGGTTGTGGATCTAATTTTGAGTCCCCTCTTAATGTATCTAGATTTAATTTAGGTTTGGATTGTGGATCTTTTCGGATCTAGGTTTAAGTTGGTAAATAGTTCTGAGTTCGGATTTTGGGTCTCAATATGGATCTTATTTGGAACCCGAATCCGGATCCGTTTATGTATCCGAATCCAATTAAAATCTATTTTTTTAAATATTCATATCCGTTATTGCTTAATTGTATCCTTTAAGTATAAAACTATTTATTCAATTTCATTTACTTATATCCTTATCTTTTAAAATCTGTTAATGGGCCATTTATAATGTCCATTAGGTTCTGGATCTTGGACCCATTCATTATGGGTACATATTGAGCCCATTAATTCATTTTAAAGGATATAGGGTTCATTCTAAAAAATAATTTAGATAGAGAAGCAATTTCTATGGATATGTTTACAATTCAGTGGTTATTTCTACAAACAGAAAGGGATATTTAGTTTACAACATGCTAAAACTTGTGCTTTTAACCTATTTTAATTTAGTTTTGGCATGATTATGGCTTGTTAATGAACAAATAATTGTTGCAGTAATATTATGAGATATTTTGTGATATTTTGACCTCTCTACAATAATTATTCATGTATTAATATCCCTATTTCAGATTGCAACAATTATTATCTTTATGTCCTTTTACTCATATTTAGTGTTATTTTGATGCTATCATGTAGTTTTGTGTGAAATTTTTGATTTTTAAGTGGTTAGGTAGACTGCCAAAGTGGCACTAACTACGAGGAATGATAAAATTTCACACTTTTGAGTTAAAGATAGTGTCATTTATGAGTATTATAATTTCTTTGTTATCATTTTTAATTGAGGGGAGGATATTTTAGCATTCAGTGTAAGTTGACCACTAAAGTGGCCTTATGCATGGAGAATAATAAAGTATTCTCATTAGAAATTAAAATGATATCAAACTTTGTGTCCCTAGCTTGAATCTAGAATTTAACTCCTAAAGGAGTGTTCTATTTTCACGACATGAACAGGGTGGAATAAAATTTATGTGCATGGCAACTCTGGAGTGTTTTGTACCCAAATGTGCTCTCTCTTGACATCAAAGTGTATATAAGTTTTAGTTCTATCACTTAAGTTATTTTGTGGGGAGTTTGTCTATTAGCATGTTATAATTCTCACCCAAAGGAGAGGTTATAATGATGCAACCAGACAACTTGCTAAAGTAATTTATTTCAGTTGCTAGAATTACTTAGCATTTATTTTTTATGCCTCATAATTTGCTGCCATTGTTTCATATTTTTATAAGTGAGCATTTGGTTATCTACAGGTGCTTCTCCTTTGTTTGCACACTTCACCGGAACTGTCCCTTATCTGAATGGCACTAATTTCGCTGAATGGAAACAAAGGGTATTATTTACTCCAGGGTGCATGGATTTAGATTTGTCTTTGCGTGAGGAAAAATAAGCTCCACTTATAGTAGAAATCACATAGGAACATAAGACTCACTTTGAGAAATGGATAATATTCAACCATTTATGCCTATTGTTCATACAGTGACATGTAGGTCAAAACATTAAGGGATCTATCCCTGAGTAGGCCACAACTAGTAGATTTTTAAAGGCTGTTGAGGAACAGTTCATCAGTTTTGATAAAGCAAATGCTAGCACCTTAATGACTAAGCTATCCTCAATGAAATACACTAACAGTGGTAGCATTAGGGAACATATTATGAAGATGAGAGACATTGCATTTCAGCTTAATGCAATAGAGGTTACCATTTCAGATACATTCCTTGTCCACTTTAATCTCAACTCTCTTCCAAATGAGTATGAAGCCTTTAAGATCTCATACAACACACATCAAGCTAGATGGTCACCAAATGAATTGATGACCATGTGTGTTCAATAGGAGGAGAGGTTGAGAGGGGAGAGGAATCAAGTTACTAATTTTTTCTCTCATAAAGGGAGTGGAAGTTCAAGAAAGCACAAGAGTGTTCAGAAGAAGGGCAATAAGAAGCACAACAAGAAAGGAAAGCGCAAAGAAAAAGAAAATAAAAAAGAAAAGAAATGCTTCTTCTATCATGAACCTGGATACCTTAAGAAAGAGTGCTTGAAATTCAAGGGATTGTTTGAAAAGAAAGGTAATATCTCATCTTATGTTTGCTATGAGTCTTATTTAGTAAATGTTCCTAAAATACATGGTGGATTGACTCAGGTTCTACTGTGCATGTTGTCATTTCTATGTAGGGATTCATATTCCAAAGGCCAATCAATAAGGGTGAGCAGTGCATCTTTTCAAGAAATAGGACGCGCTCACAAGTGAAGGCTATAGGAACTTATAGGATTATTTTGAGTTCAGATTTGGTCTAGATTTAAAGACACTTTTTATGTACCTTCTTTTAGTAGGAATTTGATTTCAGTATCAAAACTTGCCTCAGAAGGTTTTCATATTAGTTTTGGAAACTCTTTAATTGAATTACTGAAGGATTCTGTTGTTATTGGTGCTAGTTCTATATCTGATGGTTTATATAAATTGTGTCTTAGTAATGTGAATGAACAATCCTTTAATACCATGCATACTTCAGTTTCTGTTAACAAGAAGCGTGGTAGAGTTAATGAAAATTCATATATGTTGTGGCATAGGAGATTAGGGCATATCTCCATTAAGAGGCTTAAGAGGTTAGTGGGAGAAGGAGTGCTACACACTCTAGATTTCACTGACTTTGATACTTGTGTGAATTGCATAAAGGGAAAGCAAACACACACGCGTAATAAGGATGCCACTAGAAGTTCTGAACTTCTGGAAATAGTTCACACTGATATCTGTGGTCCCTTTTCACCCTGTCTGACTGGTGAGCGATACTTTGCCACTTTCATTCATGACTACTCTGGATATATATATATCTCTATCTACTTCTTAAAAAGGCATATGTTTTCAATGCCTTTAAAGATTTTAAGAATGAGGTAGAGAAACAATTAGGAAAATCTATTAAGGTAGTCAGATCTGATAGGAGTGGTGAGTATTATGGTAGGTATACAGAGATGGGACAGATGCCTGGACCATTAGCTAGGTTTCTTAGAGAGGAGGGCATTGTACCTCAGTACACTATGCCTGGTAGCCCTTATCAGAATGGGGTTGCAGAAAGAAGAAACTGAATGCTTAAAGAAATGGTTAGGACAATGTTAAGTCATTCTACCATTCCTTTGTCTTTGTGGGGGGAGGCCTTAAAGATAACTGTACACATTTTGAATAAGGTTCCTACTAAGGCTACTCCTAAGACTCCTTATGAGTTGTGGAGTGGTAGGAAACCTTCAAAGAGCTATATGCGAACTTGGAGATGTTCAGCTGAGGCCAGACCATATAACCAACAAGAGAAGACTTTTGATCCTAGAACAACCAGTGGACTCTTCATTGGTTATCTGGAAAGATCAAAGGGGTACATATTCTATTGTCCATCACATGTTCCTATCATTATAGAGACAGATAAGGCAATGTTTCTTTAGGATGGCGGAGTCAGCGGGAGTGGACCTTCTCAAAAGATTTCTTTTGAGCAGTTATAGGATCACGTTGAAATACCTGTAACAACTAACAATTTTGTTCCCTTATTCATTCCTCAGAATGATATTTTAGAGGAACAAGAAGTTGCTGTTGGTCCACCTCAAGTGGCTCCAGAGCTAAAAGATGCTGCAATAGTTGACCAACCACCTCCTCAAGCGGATCAGGGGCCAACACTACACAGATCGGAAAGAGTCAGGAGACCTGCCATATCTGATGAGTTTTTGATATACCTACAAGAGGATAATGTAGATAGGGGTGACATTGATGATCCAGTGACGTGTTCACAAGCCATGAGGAGTGAAAAGTCCACCAATTGATTTGAAGCCATGAAGGAAGAGCTTGACTCAATGGCTAAAAATCAATTCTGGGATCTCGTTGACTTGTCAAAAGGGTCCAAACTTGTTGGATGCAAATGGGTATTCAAAACTAAAGTGGACTCTAAAGGTAAAGTTGAGCGACATAAGGCCAGACTGGTGGATAAAGGTTTCACTCAGAGGGAGGGTATTGACTATGATGAGACCTTCTCTCCAGTTTCTAAGAAGCTCTCATTCAGGATAGTCATGGCCTTGGTGGCTCATTTTGATTTAGAGTTACACCAAATAGATGTGAAAATGACATTTCTAAATGGGGACTTGGATAAACAAGTTTATATGGAGCAACCTCAGGAGTTTCATGCTAAAGGAAAAGAGCACTTGGTATGTAAATTGAAGAAAGCCATTTATTGACTTAAGCAAGCATCCTGTCAATGGTTCATTAAGTTTAGTGAAATCATATTGCCCTTTGGGTTCAAGTAAAATATCATTGATGAATGTTTATACCTAATGGTCAGTGGGAGTAAATTCATTATCTTACTTTTGTATGCGGATGATATCTTGCTTGCCAGTAGTGATCTTGGTTTGTTGCATGAAACAAGGGCTTTTCTTTCTAAGAACTTTGATATGAAAGATATGGGTGATGCATGTTATGTCTTAGGCATTGAGATCACCAGAGATAGACCTTTAGGTATACTTGGTCTTTCTAAGAAAGCTTACATCTCAAAAATCTTGGAAAGGTTCAACATGCAATTCTGTGCACTCGATAAAGTGCCCGTTGTAAAAGGAGATAAATTCTGATCTGCAGTGTCCTAAGAATGACTTAGGAAGGAAGCAGATAGAGCCCATTCCCTATGCTTCAGCAGTTGGGAGCCTGATGTACCTTCAGACTTGTACATGTCCAGATATTACTTTTGTTGTGAGTATGCTTAGTAGGTACCAAAGCAACCCGAGTTTGGATCATTGGAAGGCTACCAAGAAAGTCATGCGTTATTTTAAAGGGACTATGGATTACATGCTCACATACAGGAGGTCAGATCAGCTGGAGGTCATTGCATATTCTGATGCTGATTTTGGTGGTTGCCTTGACATGAGGAAGTCTACTACATGCTACATCTTCCTCTTGGCAGGGGGAGCCATTACTTGGTGCAGTGAAAAGCAGAGTATTACAATGACCTCCACTATGGCAGCTGAGTTCATTGCTTGTTTAGAGGCTAGTGGGCAGGCCATTCAATTGCAAAACTTACTCACAAGTCTACCATTTATAGATTTCATTTCAAGGCCTATCAATATTTATTGTGACAATTCTATTGCGAACTTCTTCTCTAAGAATAATAAGGCATCCAAGGGTGGTAGAGCCTTGGATATTAAGTATTTTGCTCTTCGAGATAGAGTGAAGAATCATGAAGTGTCTGTAGAACATATTGGGACAGATCTTATGATTGCTGACCCTCTCACTAAGAGACTACTTGGTAGCACCTTTTGTAGTCATGTGATTAAGATGTGTCTTGTTAGTTCTCTTGATATGTTATGACACTTGTAGTTATTTGTGATCACATTTATATCATGATTCTTCTATTATTTTCTACCTATTCCATTTGTTGTATATACATATTGGTTATGGATTATGGTTGGCAGAATTTATACTTAACTGGTGACCATCAGATAAACATTAAGTTTGAGTTTATCTACTATTTTAGATTCAATGTTCAATTGTAGTACGTTGGTGGCATTGTGGTACATGGAAGGTGGTGTGTGATTAGAATGCATTTATCGCCATGACCCCTGTCATTTGATTTACTATACTTGAACCCTTCAGATTCTATTAGATAGAATGGTGTGTGATTTTGTTTTAATCATGCGCGCATGTATCGTGTTTTTTCCCTTCAAATGTTGGCCCAAGATATCAAATCTTCAAGAGTCTTTTTCAAAACTATGTGTATGTCTATATTATATGTATGTTTTCGAAAGGAAGATTTGGTATGTTTAAGACAAGGTGGACCAAGTGAGAGAATGTTGGGTTTTATCCTTACATCATGGTCCACTTGTGATTGGGCCGCACACAATTATATAGACCATTAGGTCTAGTTAAAGGAATACGTTTATTGGGCTGAACCCATTGAGTGTCCATTAGGATCCCGTTATGGGTGGGATCATGTTTAAGCCCAATAGGGACATGTCCCTCCTCTCTAAATAAGTGTGCAACTCCCGATTAGGTTACAGACACACATGCTGTACGTGAGATAGAGAGAGGAAACCAGAGGGAGAATGTGGGTTCCGTCGCTCCCTTCCTTGTGTCATGAATGTGGATCATCTTCCTCGTCATCTTTCTTCATGTGGGATGACTTCCGCTTCAGGTACACATCCCCAACAACTACAACGTCATCACAGTCTCTCTGTAACACACACACACACACACACACACACACACACACACACACACACACACACACACACACACACACACACACACACACACGATAGTAGTCAAAAGAACACGCTATGCGCGCGTTAAGTTTACTTTTGATATTGATGATGCGACATGCATGGCCATTAATTATTTCCATAATGAATACAATCTCCAAAGAACGAGCCGTGGCTGCCAGTTCCGTTCAAGTTCAAGGATTAACTATATATAGAAAGTGCCCAAAACACTCATTAGTCCCATGTGGAGTTGGTCCAATAATAATCAAATAAATAATTCAAATTATGTCATCGATGAATAATTTTGGATCCGGCCAGTTCAATAACAATCGAAATCAGAAACAAGTATTGAAAAGTGGTAACAAGTATTTCTGAGTCAATTTTGGTTTAGAATCTTCTTATATATCACTCATCGGCAACATGCAGATGATACAACACAATTCTCTTTCTTTCATCGGGATGAGGAGGAAGTTAGCGATTTGAGAAACTTGCTGATCGATTCTTCCAGAAGCTGCCGCAGGCCTTAAAATCAACTATTTAAAGTCTAAAATTATTGGTGTGGGTTTAGCTGAGGAGAATCTAAAACGTGCAGCTAAAATCTTGAGATACAAAATTTACAATTTTCTGGTCCAGGCCTTCCATTATATATGTGAAGGACATCTTAAGGTTTAAGATTGGACTGACCTTATCCAGAGATTTGATTGATATTGGAAGGTTGGAAACACAAGTTACTTCTAACAGCAAGAAGCCGGATTCTATCCAAGACTGTCATATCTTCTCTGGCTACATATGATCTGACTGTTTTGAAGGTTCCTAACTGATAATTAATGCAGGGGACGAGTTGCATGTTCACAAACTGCCCATGATGGGCACATGCATGCAAACGGACCCTTGCCTCCATTCACATGAATGGCCCACCCCACCGCCCTAGCTCTTTGCCCTGTAAAAAGAGAACCAAGTCTCCCTCTTGTGGACACACTCACTCACAGTTCTCCCCCGCTACCTCCCTATCACGCCTCTCTCGTTTACTACAAGGAAAGACGGTTATAGCGATGGACATTTCCAATGGAAAAGAGTCCGTCGGAATATCCATCTATATTGTTGACGGATATCTATTTGTCAGAAAATCCATCAGAATTTCTAACGGCATACTATTATGTCGGAAGATCCATCGAAACTTCCGACGCCATTTCTGACGAACAGATATCCATTGGAAGTTTTGGCAACTAAAATATTATTTACGTTTGAGTTTCCAACGGAATTAAGTTTGGTCAGAATTTCTGTCGAAATATTTCGACGAAATTTCTTCCCGTCGAAAATATGTCAAGAAATAATTTGATTTCCCTCCCTTCGCATGCCGTCACCCCATCTCACGCTCGACTCTCTCACAGCGGTCTCCCTCTCCCTCTCTCCAGCGGTCTCTATCTCTCTCTCAGGCTGTCTATCTCTCTCGCGACGGGCTCCGGCGGTCTCTCTCTCTCCAGCGAGCGGCAGTGGTGGCGCCAGCGGCTCCCTTTGGTAAGCACTTGCCGGAGCACTCTCCCTCTCTCACCGTCTCCCTCTCCCACTCTCATCGTCTCCCGCTCCCTCTCTCAGCGTCTCCTCTCTCCCTCTGTCTCCCTTTCCCTCTGCCTCTCTAGGCCGCTCCTCTCTCTCCGGAGCCCTCTCCCTCACCGCCTCCCTCTCCTACTCTCACTATCTCCCTCCCTCACGGTCTCTCTCCCTCTGTTGTGCCCCTGTGATTTTGATGATAGCAAACACTATGAGTTATCTGAACATTTGTGACATGATTTTCAACTCTATGATTTTGATGATAGCATATCATGAACATCTGATTGATTGTTCTACTTTGGGCATATATCATGTCAGTTCATACAGCTTTGCATATCATGAATCTATGTCTGAATGATTGTTCTGCTTTGGGCATATGAATGTGTTATCTTGCATTAGTGCATTGCTCAAGTGCTTTCTATAAAGTCAGTACATTGCTTAAGACTGTACAGGGTAGTTCATGCATACAGTAAGTCCATAAATTCTCTGCTGTAATCTTCTGCATATGCCAAGTCTACACATTGCAGCAGCATAGAAAGTCTACACATTTCATTGCAGCATGAACACACAAGTCTACACAGTGGTCTTCATTCATGTGCACAGTTCGTGCATCAAGTCTGTACATCGTGCGTTTGTCTAATGCATATCACGCAAGTCTATACACTGCATGCTCACACAACCATCAAGTCTGTACAT
Organism: Amorphophallus konjac; assembly: GCA_022559845.1. Classification (NCBI taxonomy): domain Eukaryota; kingdom Viridiplantae; phylum Streptophyta; class Magnoliopsida; order Alismatales; family Araceae; genus Amorphophallus; species Amorphophallus konjac. Next base: position 199,514,631 of record CM040123.1, read on the forward strand.
TGCTCACTTGCATGCTCACAAGTCTACACAGTGCTCTTCATTCATGTGCACAGTTTGTGCATCAAGTATGTACATTGCCTTTGCATAAGGTCACTCAAAGTCTATTCATTGTTCACAGCATTGGCCAAGTCTACACATCGTCATCTTGCATTCAAGTCTGCACATTGGCCAAGTCTATACATCGCTACATTGTTCAAGCATTGCTTAGCTCAAGTCTATACATCGGCCCTGTAGCTTGCTTAGCTCAAGTCTGTACATCGGCACTGTAGCTTGCTTAGCCAAAGTCTATACATTCCCTAGCTTTGCACACGTTCAGAACACTAAGTCTGTACATCGGTAGAGTCTGCACATGGTTGCTTTGAAGCACGCTAAGTCTATACAGCCTTTGTATTGCACGCTAAGTCCATACAGCCTTTGCATTACACTAAGTCTATACATTACACTGTAGCATGTATTTCTTCAAGTCTGTACATCGGTTGGCTTGTGCAGTGCATCGTCTCTTAAAGTCTGTACAGTGTGAACATTGCATAACATAAGTCTATACAATGCATCGTCTCATGCATCGTCTCATGCAGCGTCTCTGGGTTCAAGTCTATACATGCGTCGGATGGCATCACATAAAGTCTGTACATCTGCATTCATCTGTCTAGCACACACACGTTCAAGTCTGTACATCCGACCGTCTCGTTCAGCATCTCACGCTATCAAAGTCTGTACAACGTTAGCCTACAATGCATCGTCTTTCAAAGTCTGTACATCCATCGTGTCACTCAGCGTCTCACTCAAGTCTATACATTGCAGCGTGTCTGTGCTTCAAGCTTTCCAAGTCTATACACTGCATGCCCTGCAAGCTTTCCAAGTCTATACACTGCATGCCCTGCACGCGTTGCAAGTCCATACATTGCATTATGGCATCAAAGTCTGTACAGTGTCTCACATTGGCAAACTCTGTACATCGTTGGCCTGTGCATGCTTCGTCTTCTAAAGTCTATACATCCGTCACACTCCAGTCTTTGCCTTAAAGTCTATACACTGCTGTCTCATGCACTCTAAGTCCATACACCATGCAGTTGGGCATCGGTCATTACAGCAAGTTTGCACACTATTTGCACGCTCTCAAAGTCTATACAGCTTGTGTCTGCATTAGTTCATAAGTCTATACATTGTCTTCTGCACAAACACAAGTCTACACATTGTAGCATGCACGATCAAATGAGTCTGTACACACTTCAGCACTTAAAGTCTGAACATCCTTTAGTGAAGACTGTACACACTTCAGTGCATTTGTGCATCTCTTTCAAGTTAAAGTCTGTACACTCCTTATTTCTAAGTCTATACATTCTATCCTTCATACTAAGTCTGTACACGGGAGTCTTCAGTTATCCATCAAGTCTGTACATCCTTCTGATATTTTCTTATGACTGTGTGACAGGTACACCCTTTGAGAAGAAAGGTGTCTGGGCACGTGATCCGAGGACAAAGAGGGCACAAGCCCTGCACACGCCCTAATTGCTGCTGCTATAAATGCGAAGCTTCTTCCATCAGAAGAAGATTGATCAAGTGATCGAGATAGAAGAAAAGAGCTGCAGAGAGTGAGAGAGCAGAAGAAGAAGAAAGAAAGAAGAGAGAAGCTAAGAGCCAGAGTGAGAGAGCAGAAGAAGAAAAAGAAAGAGAGAAAGAGAGATGGAGAGCTCGTGAAGAAGAAGAGAAGCTTCGTTTGTCATCACTGGACTTTGGATCAGATCCAATCCAGTTTGCTCCTACGAGAGCTACCTTGTGCATTTCTTTTTCCAACTTTCAGTTGCTGCGTTTTTGTTTTCTCTTTTTAACTATTCAAAGTTGTTCTTCCGATCCTCTAGTGTGAGGTCGGGTTCCCTCCGATTTGGAGGAAGAGAGACTTGCGTCTCTGGTTGCACGTGACTGGGTGTCACTGGTGGTTCCCCTCCGGTTTGGAGGAAGGGAGGTCTGAGACCTCTGGGTTGCAAGTGGCTGGGAGTCACTTGTGGGTTCCCTCTGGGTTCGCCGAGGAAGAGAGATCTGTGATATCTGGTTTGCCAGTGACGGGCTGTCACTAGCAGTTCCCCTCTGGTTTGGAGGAAGGGAGATTCGTCTCCGGTTCTGGTCTTGTGGGTTGCAAGTCCAGGTGTTCCCTCCTGGTCTGGAGGAAGAGAGACTTCGGTCTCTGGTTTGCTAGTGACTGGGTGTCACTAGTGGTTCCCTCCGGTTGGGAGGAAGAGGGGAGGTTGTTCCCCTGGTCAAGCTGTTTGGCAGCATTTGTTGCAGACTGAGTCTGCTGTTCTAGCCTTGCTAGTGGAAGCCTCACTCCGGTTTGGAGTGAGGGGTGGACGTAGGTTTGTGGACCGAACCACCTAAAAAATCCTGGTGTTCTCTTGTGGTTTGATTTTCCTTATGTGTTCTTTTCATTGCTGCGCTCATTAGATGCTTGCTTAGGATCGTGTGAGAGCTAATCGAATTGTTATCTTACCTTGATCCTTCTAAGTATTCTCAGTTCATTTCTGCAACAACTTTTTAATTCCGCATATCTGAGCTTTAGAGATTTAATTAGGCAATATTTGAAGAGGGATACATTCACCCCCCCTCTGTATTCGGGCCTTGCACCCTATCAATTGGTATCAGAGAAGGTCTCTGACTTTCCAGATCCAACGATCTGTAGAGGATCCTGCTGGCTTTCGGTGCATCTCTGTCTTCTGCATACTGTTTTGAAACTGCTTGATTGATTTGCCTTCATGGCTTCTCCACTGGTTTTCAATGGGTCTGATTTTAACTCATGGGTTAGCAGTCTCCATAACTTTGTGAAATTGATGGATCCGGATCTGTGGAAGTTAATATCACACGGTCCTCACAGACTACCAAATAAAGAGTCCAAATGGACTGACAGTCACAGATCAAGACATGGAGAGAATAAGAGAGTTTTGAATCTAATGAAAGAAGCTACTGACAAGGCTCTACATTCTTGTTTTTATGACTGCAGGTCCGCTAAGGACATTCTGGATAAGCTGAAGCTAGCTCAGAGGAGAAATGAGGACTGCTGCCTGATGGCTAACAAGAGCAACCATGGCAGTGATCAAGATGAATTCGAAGATGCTGAAGAGGTAACCAATCCTTTCTCTAGTTACAGTTTAGACGACTGGGAAGATGCCTATGCCAATCTGTTAGAATCCTATGAAAAACTAGGGAAGAGGAATAAAAAACTGATAAAGAAGCTAAAGAAACATGTGGATGCTAAATCTCGAGGTGAAAACCCTGAAATTCTAAAAATTGAAAATGACATATTTAGAAGATAGTTAAAAGATTTTGATTCTATTAGTTAAGATTTAGATCATTTGAAATCTGAAAAACAAACTCTTATGAAATAAATTGGATTACACAAAAAGGAGAATCAAGAGCTTGTTTGTGAAATTGCTGAACTAAAGGAAAGACTTAGCTTAACTGATGATGATCAAGCTCATAACAATGATGTTGTTCAAAATGGAAAACTGGTGAGAAACTTAGAGCTTGTCAACTCTGAATTGGAAAACATGAAATCTGAAAATGAAAGACTCAAATACCAGCTCAAGGAATTTGCATACAAATCTATAAATCTTGAAAAAGAAAATAGACTGATTTCTGAGAAGCTGGAGGCTGATAGAGTAATAAATTTAGAGCTTCAGAAAAATCTCGACAAACAGCAAGAAATGTTTTATGAATGTCAGTCTTCAATAGATGAATGGGTGTTTGATGAAGAACTCCTAGAGCAGAACAGTAAACTGAAAGAGGAAATTAATAAGCTGAATCACCTAAACTCAGCAATGTCTGAGAGGCTAATCACTTTAGAAAAAGGAAAGAGTGTAAGCCTGGTGAGCTCTAGTGAGTTGCTGAATGCTGAACAAGAAATTGTAAATCTAAAAACCATCAACCAAATGCTGAGTGGAAATGTCACTTGCTGTGAAGAAAAGATAGCTAACTATGAGCTTACAATCACCTCCCTTCAACAAGAAGTTGATGATCTTTACAAGTCCCTATCTGAAGCTGACAATGAAATAAAATTAAAACAGGAAGTAGAAAAACTCAAAAGTCTGAATGATGCCTTGCATCAACAAGTCATTTCCTGTGAAACAGATCTGTCCAATTATAAAGCTAATATTGTTGTCTTAAACTCTGAGATCCAAGATTTGAAAAACTCTCTATCAAAATTTGTCAAAGGTAAGGACAATTTGAATAAGCTTCTTGGAAATAATGTTAGCTTTCAGAGAGAGGGACTGGGTTGCAGTCCGACAAACAAAAGGAGTAATGGGAATAAAACTTCTACTGTGTTTGTCAAAGCTTCTAATCAGAACACAACCTCTGATCCTTCTATTTTTCAATTCACTGCACAAAAGTCCACTGTCAATTCCAAATCTGCAGAACAAATTCAAAAACTGAAAAAGAATGAAAATTCACTGAAAAAGGACAAAGATGTCTCTGTTAGTACAAAGGAAGCTGCACACAAGACACATGATCTCATATTAAAAAGGGGTCATGTTATTATTGTGGGAAAGTAGGTCACATAATGGAAGATTACAGATTGATGTTAAAGGATGAGCATGCTAGTGGAACATTACATTCTAGAAATTTTTCTGATAGAAACCATGCTACTGGGAAGCATGATTGTGACGACCCGAGGATCCGAGTACCGGAAAGGAACCGGCGCGTCTCGAATCTCGGCCCGCCAACCCACGAGCCCGAAGACTCGGAAGGGTAGAAAAGAGTGGTGTGGGGTACAAAAGAAGCTGCAACGACCACAGAGATAGCACAATAATCCAAAATAAAATGCACATAATAATATAAATAAATAAACTACTACAAGGTCCACAGTGTCTCATGTCCAAAAGAAAGTACAGTCAATGGGAAAGAAAGTACAACTACACGGGGCATCCCCCGGAGTACAACTACACGGGGCATCCCTGGCTAGAAGAACCGCGCTGAAACTCGGCTCTGACAGACTGGCGACTAACCCTGGCTAGAAGAACCGCGCTGAAACTCGGCCGCGCCTCTCGAAGACCCCGCCTCACCTGAAAAGCAGGGGTGAGCCTCATTTCATTGGCCCAGTAGGGATCCCGCGAATCCCCACCTCGCACGAGAAGCGAGAAGGCAGAAGGTAACCCTACCTAACAGGAGTACGGTAGAACCAATAAGCTGAAATAAATAAACGGAAAAGCCGTCTACTCTAATAGTACCGTACTACAGAACCTCGGTCCAACAAAACATGAGTCCACGCCTGCCAGTGAACAGGAGCACCACCCACTAGAAGAACGACCGGATGCGTCCCCTGACGTCTTATACCGCGTCACAAGTGTCCAGCTACTACGCCCCGGGCGTGAGACTCAGACACACTCAATAACCAGAAGTAGCCGCAAAACAAGGACTAGCTGAGGTCACGCTCGTCAGCGCGGGTCTGAGCCCTCAGCCTCGTGTGCACACTCAGACCGTACGCCCTAGGCCTGTCCTCTAGCTGGTATTTCCCCCTAAACCCGGACTCGGAAGTACGCGGGGGCCCTGCGGTAACCAGCCTACTCACCGCCTCTCTCGGGTACGCCGCTCAGCCACTCCCAGGCAAGCCAGCACACGCGTGTCGTGGGAAAGCTACGACTAGTGGTAGGGTCACTGGAAGTAAGGACTGACTCTCGGAAACCACCGACTAAACACTAGCAAGGTGTAGAGGTCATCCTCTATACCACACCGACTCTCGCTAGCACCAGCCAACGCATCACATCCCGGGATCCCCGCGGCACCCTCGTACAGTCCCCACACGATGCCAAGCATCAGTCGGACCGTAAGACAACACAAAGGGGTCAGGACCCACTCACCCGGGCTTGATCGGCACGAAACGGCAGACGCGGTCACCGGAGGACCGCCTCCGGTGGTAGCGGTCTGCCCTGGACCGCAACCACATGGTAGCGGTCCTCTTGGGACCGCGACCACCCTGGCACCAGAAAAATGAAGGCGGTCGCCTGATGACCGCCTTCACACAGTAGCGGTCCCTAGGGGACCGCAACCAGGAACCAACGGTCAAAAATGCCTCGAGGCCCGTGTCGATCCCCACGGTGATAGCGGTCGTCCCAAGACCGCGACCAACAGTCGCGGTGTGTCGCAAGACCGCGACTAGCCACCGACACTTTAAGGCCTAACGGTTAAAAATCCGATGAAGGCGGTCCTCACGCTACCATTGATAGCGGTTACTGGTGAACCGCGATCACCCCGGAAAATCGAGAACGACGGGAAATGGCCGAAAACCCCATTCCACGCCCCAATCACCCCTCGATGATGGGGAAACAAAAGGGGAACCCTCCCCAACCCTCCTAGCATGCATCTACCACCTCGGATCGGCCAAAAGTGCGAAGGAACGGCGGATCGGCTCACAAACCCCAAAAACATGGTTTCACCCAAACCCGCTCAAAAACGCCCCTCTCGACCTCCCCTCGGCCTACAAAGCACGGGGAACGATGGGATGAGCATGGGGGTTCATCTCCCTGCCTCAATGGAGCGAAAGCTCCGCCGAATCACCGCCGAAATCAAGGATGAAGCTTTTACTCCCACAAATGCCCCGCCTCTCGCCGCAAAAAGCACGCCACCGGGACCGCCTCGCCGCCACCGCCGTTGCCGGAGTGAGAGGGGCTGCGTCTCGGTCGCCCGGGGAGAAGAAGATCGGCCGCGGGGGAGGGGAGCTCTCACGGTTGAAGGAAGGAGGAAGAAGAAGAAAAGAAAAAGGTCAAAAAAAGAAGAAAAAGAATTGATATATATAGAAATTCCAAAAAATTGGAAAAATCCTGAAAAATAGAAAAATACACCTCCTCGATCGTCTCGACGTGCTGATCGTAACGGCACCACTCGCGGGTTGGTGAACGACCCAGTTCACCCGCTACAGGGTTCCGAAGGATTCACCGAAACCCGTACGCGGAAATCGGAAAACACGCACGGAAAAGCCGCGGACACACTCCGGGCCTCCGAAACGACTCCGGATCGCGCCGATCCGAACACGAAAGATGTCTGAAACGAAATTTCGGACACAACAGGGTCGGACACTCCGATAAACCAGATCCGGGACCCACAAGGAAGGATCCGAAAGATCCGGGACATTACAATGATGCTTCATGTTATTATTGTGATAAGTATGGTCATCTCATGAATGCATGCTTTATCATGAAAGAAGATAATAAACTGCATGCCAGGTCTTCCATGAATATTCATGATCCTTATGGAACTAAACACAAGTCTAGTCAGCACATTGTGTGCTCTAACTGCAATAAGCCTGGGCACAAGGCTACTGAGTGCTGGTTTGGATCCACTTGGGGTAAAAATGGTTTTCATAGAAGAAATTCTTTTGCTTGCTCTCACTGTGAGAAGAATGGCCATACAATCAATAACTATTGGCATGTTCAGAAGAACTCTGTTAACCCCTATGTTGTCAAATTCCCTGCAAAACCATTTGCAAGATTCTCATGCTATAACTGTGGAAAGCCAGGCCATAGATCTGCTGAAAGTTGGCTGATTAAGAATAAGAATCAAACTGTTCATGCATACAACAGAAAATCTTATGATCAGGTTTATAAACCTCATACTGCTGTTACTATGCATCATAAGAACCAGAAACCAGTCACGTCATGTAGATATTGTGGAAAGTATGGTCACTCTATGGACAATTGTTACCTGATGGATCATGATGACCATGTTGCTAAGAATTTGTTTAGAACACCTGTCAGGGCTAACGCAGGACCCAAAGCTGCTTGGGTCCCTGCAGGATCAAAATGATCAAAAACTTTGTAGGTGTGCCTTGGACTGAGGAATAAAGAGGGGTAAATTAAACCAAGGCACCCAAGCTGATAAAGTCCATTTCAGGTAAATTCTCTGCACTTCCTGTTCTTAGAATAACTGCACAACATGTTAAATCTATTTTTGCATATTCATTCATCATCTGGATTGTCAGATTTAAATTTTATGAACTCTCCTCATACATTATTTACCTTTTAATGATAGACTGAATTTGCATATGCAGCCATTGAAAAATCTGATGCACTCAGGACTGTTGGTATTGCATATCATGCACTTTGTTAGGGGGAGTTTTTCTGTTGTTGCATTTGAAGAGTAGTGCATGTCATAATATTTGAAAAACTAAAAAGGATATTCCATTGCATCTAGATAGGGGGAGCATTCATGTTTGATCACTTCTTCACCTCTTGAACTCCTTCTATCTAGCAATCTGATCCATTCTCTTGGCAATTGTGTGGTTCACTTGAATTCCCTGCCGTCTATACTTGTGTAGCTGTTCTTTCTGTATTCCAGACTCAGCTATTGATTCTGCCTACTGTGAACTCAATTGCTAGCTTGTTCCTATCATTCACATTTCTTCATATCCTATCAAGTCTGGTCCAAGCTAATCTGACTGAATTTTAGTCTTTAATGCTGGCGTCTGATGACTCTCTGCTATTCTCTCAATAAAAATGCTTTGTTGACTTCACTGATTTCCTGACAATGTCATTGACTCATCTGAATGAGGAAAGATTTTAGTCAGTGCACCCTAGTCATAAATCAAACATTTTCTGAAAAGAAAAATCTTCTATTATACTGGCTTAAGAATGTTTTGATAAATCAAATTGATTTAAGTCTAATGTATTTCCTAAGTTTTTATGTAAAAGACTTGAAAATATCTGAATCATCATGCTTAATAAATCTTAACCAATTGTCTCATGAACTTCATGCAAAACCTTCTGAAAATTGAAAATTTAAAAGACATGGCTATCCTTGGTCAAGATACATGTAGAAGGTATTGTTCTTAAACATTTCAGTGTACTGAGCATTGTTTGAAAAATCTGAAAACATTTAAAAAATTTAAAGCAAGAGCAATGACTTTGGTCAGAGAGAAACTGGGTTCTCTATCAAAGAAATAGAGTAAGCCCATGTCATGAAGTGCCATAGTTACCACTCTTTTAAAAATGTTTGAAAATCTGGCAGAGCAATAGCATGGTTGTGTTGAGTAACTGGGGATTCTGACCTCTGAACAAGGTGTCTCCTCATGTAAAAAGATACTCCATTGCTAACTCTGTTCTCCTTAAGAGACAATATGGTTGTCACACTGAGTAACTGGGTCACTTCACCTAAGACGTGTTGTGTCTCATGTAAAAAGGTGTTGACTGAACCAAACTTGCTCAGGAAAAATAAGTGCTGCTCAATTGGTATCAGAAAATTCTGAAAAACTAAAGATAAGTTCAAACACATTTATCTCTGTTTAATCTCAATATTATCTTGTGTAACTTCCATAGGAGTCATTGAATTTAAATGAGTAAGATGGAAGGAGGTTAAACATGAATATCAAATGAGTTGTTGGTTCATCTTTATTAAAAGGTGTTTCAGATATGAGTATTGAATTTTCTTGATAAACTTTGAATACATCACCCTTAAATCATGATGGTAAGTTTAAACTCATTCATAATCTGTTATAATTGAAGAATCTGAAATTCGTTTACAAAGATTTATGAATTTGGTGTGCTAATGAAAATCTTGCTTCCTCATTTATTCATTGTGCTTACAGATTGTGGTAATCCTTGAGTGCCTATGTGCTTTTGCTGATAGATGCTTATCTCCTCTTGACATACCTCAACTCCTTTCCGGCTTTAAGGGGGAGATTTACATGCTTGTCATTTCTTGGCTATCCTTCACATGGTGTGCATGATTTGATCTGGATGGTATAGGAGAGCATACAGCTGCATCATATACTTGATTTGTGTTTCATTGTTTAACTGCCTCTGTGTCTTTCATGTCTAAATGACTGAGTCAAAGGGGGAGTATTTTCTTTATTCATATCATGTTTGTTTGTATTTTCTCATCTCAAACTATTTTTCTTTTTGATGAAGTCAAAGGGGGAGAATAGTTTGACATGAGTCAGTGTGACTCATAGTGTTGCCATCATCAAAAAGGGGGAGATTGTTGTGTTGTGCCCCTTAGGCACTAGCATGTGCTATGCTGATTTGATGATAGCAATGTTGTTTTGTTTTGATGATAGCAACACAATGAGTGTTTTGATGACATTGTGCTTTGATGATAGCTTCATGATTGTGATTGGTATATCAGATGGAGAATGCATGTGTATGACTGATATATTGTTTGTGTTAGACTTCTGTTATGTGCATAGTCTATACATTGTGCATCATAGTGTTATGCAGTGTCTTGGTGAAGTCTATACAGACTTCAGCGTCTCATTCTACGTCTTATAGCATGTCTAGACATTGCACTGTAGCATGCATTTCTTTAAAGTCTATACACTGGACTGTGTAATTGTTCATCATGCAAGTCTATACATTGGACTCTCGTTCAAGCCCATGCATTGTCTTAGGCTAAGTGTACAGCGTCTTAGGCGAAGTTTGTACAGCCGTGTCATATGCTCCTAAGTCTATACATTGGTGTTGGGCATCAAAGTCTGTACATCGCCTTCAATCTTCTGTTAGGATCGGTGCAAGTATTCAGAGGGGGGGTGAATGAATATTTCCTCTTAAAAACCTTTTGGCCCAGTTAAAATTTCGCTTACTAAAAATGCTCGTTCGCAAACCAAATATACTTGAAGACAGAATGGCAGTAGTGAAACAACCAAACACAGAGTGAGGTCACTAGGGGGCTAACCAGACAGATTTAGTCAATCTGAAAACTAATTAACTCTTCTGCTCAACCAGAAGGCAAACACAAGGAGCGCCCCTATACAATCACCTAGCGGAAGCACAAAAAGACAATCACACCACTGCACAATAGATTTTTAGGTGGTTCGGTCCAGCAGACCTACATCCACCCCACACTCAACCCGAGTGTGGCTTCCACTAGCTCACGCTAGAAACCGCAGACTCAGTCTGCAACAGGTGCTGCCACACAGCTTGACCAGGGGAACAACCTCCCCTCTTCCTCCCAACCGGAGGGAACCACTAGTGACACCAGTCACTAGCAAACCAGAGACGCAAGTCTCTCTTCCTCCAGACCGGAGGGTACACCTAGTCTTGCAACCCACAAGACTAGAACCGGAGGACCAATCCTCCCTTCCTCCAAAACCGGAGGGAACCAACCGGTGACTTCCAGTCACCAGCAAACCAGAGGTCGAAGACCTCTCTTCCTCCAGACCAGGAGGGACCCCTGGACTTCCAATCCACAAGCCCAGAACCGGAGATCGGATCTCCCTTCCTCCAAACCGGAGGGAACCCACAAGTAGCACCCAGCTATTTGCAACCGGAGATATCAATCTCCCTTCTCCTGAACAAACAGGAGGAAACCCGACCTCTCTACAGAGTATCGGAAACACAGCAAGTAAATAGATCAAAAGAAAAACGAAACCAGCAACAGAAAGCTGAAAAGATAAAACCAAATGTGGCTCTCGCAGGAGCTGGCTGGCCTAGATTTGATCCACGGTCCAGTAGACAGATCTTCAGGTAAGTTTTTCTTCCACTTCACTTCTCTCCTTCTTCTTCTCTTTCACTCTCTCGATCTCTGCTCCCCTATTCTCTTTGGCTCACACTTCTATCTCTCTCTTTTTCTTCTTCTTCTTCACTCTTTATTCTCTTTTCACACGAGCACTATCTCTCTCTCTTTTTCTTCTTCTCCTTCTGCTCTTCTTCTTCTTCACTCTTTCTTCTCTTTTCACACGAGCACTATCTCTCTCTCTTTTTCTTCTTCTCCTCTCACTCTCTTCTCTGCTCTCTTCTTTTCTTTCTTCTCTTCCTTTTTCTGGATCGGGGCTCTCTGTATGAGCTTTTCTTCTTGCCAACTCGATCACCTTCATCTGAGGACGAAGGGTTCTATTTATAGCAGCAACAGCAGGTGGATAGGGCACAAAACGTGTGTGCCTCCCACATTTCCAGAATCTTCCTGTCACGTGCCTTTATCAGATTGGTTTCTCTTGTCTCGGATCACGTGCAGCCCAGGTGTGTGGAATGTTCTTCCTCGGACCTGTAATGAGATTAAAACTATTAATACGCTGTATGGCCATTAACAATAGAGCTGCATGAGGTATATAAAATCAAGAGGTGCACTGTACTGAGGACAACACGAGATACAATGAACAAGGCTAGCACAACAAGGAAGATGACACGAGGTCAGATAAGTCCAGCACGAGGTAAAACGAGAACGACAAGAAGTGTCACTGTAACAACAAACACTACGAAGTTACGAATACAAAAAGCAACACTGAGACACGAAGACAAAAAAAACACGGAGACACGAACATAAAAACAACACAACATGAACATAAAAATAACACGAAGACACAAATACTAAGGCAACATGGAGACACGAATACAACTCGAGTACAAAGCTGTTCGAATATTCGAACGACTCGAAGATGACAACAGAAACAGCACGAAGTGGTTGCAAATCAGGAAAGACACGAGGTCTAGGAAAAGCAACACGAAGTCAGAAATAACAAGGAAACGACTCGAACTAAGGACAACACTTAGAGAAGGCTGCACGAAGTGAAAACAACACTAAGACAGAAGATGACACGGCTATCACGACACGTGATGAAGTAGTGACACCAAACACAAAGGAAACGACTCGAGGAACAATAGTAAGTGACACGATGTTAAACAAGCAGACATAAAAGATGACACGAGATGCAACTAGAGGACAGAGAGAAGCGACACGAGGTTCACACAGAAACGACACGAGGTGGCACAGAAAGTAACACGAGGTGCTGCAATGTTCTGCACGCAGTGGAACAAAAATGACACGAAGACACAACAAGGAGAACGACACGAAGTCACTGTAACAAAACAGACACTACGAAGAGAACGACACGAAGTATAAAATGACACGGGCTGACCACGACACGAAGACAAATAGCAGAACCCGTCACGAGTTGAAAACAACACGAAGACGAAAACAGAAATTGACACGGAGTGTGGTCAAGGCGAGAAGGACACGAAGTCTAAAGAGAAAAACAGCACGAAGACAGCGAAAATGACACGAAGTTCATAAACTCAACACAAAGACATAACTACTGAAATAATACGAAAGACACGGACACATCACGAAGATCAACACAGAAACCGACACGAGGTGTGGTTTCAAAACAAACGAAATTGACACGAGAGGAACAACTAAAAACAAAGGAAACGACACGAAATATAGTGGAAACAACACGGACACACGACCTGAAGGACAGTAAACATAAACAACACGAAGTATGACAGAAACAGTACGGACATACAATGTGCTACCTCATAGCAGATTTCCTGTTAATCAATATGCATCAGACGACTATGTATGGACTCAAAGACCCTTAGCCAATGTATAGACTTCAAGTGGAGGCCAATGTGTAGACTTCACGTGAAAGCCCAATGTGTAGACTTCACGCTGTATAGACTTTGAAGACGGAAGCCAGTGTACAGACTTTCCACCGACCAGAGTATGGACTTCAACAGTGAACGGCTGTACAGACTAGGCCAATGCTTGAAGCACAGTCCACTGTATAGACATGATGCCTTGAAGGCGATGTGAGTAACAATCTAATGTATGGACTTCCATGAGACGCTCAATGTTCAGACTTACTGCCAATCAATGTATAGACTCTGTAAATGCATATGAAAGCTTTATGCAGCAGATAAACAATATGAAACTTCAATTGCAATGATGCACATTGCAATGATGCACAGTGTAAGCAGATAAACTGACTGAACATATGAAAGCCTGAATGAACATTTCAGCAAGATGACTCACAGTGACTCACATCAAAGACCAATCATCAAAACCAAATCAATCATCAAAACAGAACATCAATGCATGGTGACCATCAATGCATGGTGACTCACAGTGATTAGGTCACATTAAACCCAATCATCACAAACCCCTAAAGCCAATCATCAAAACCACAAACCACAGGGGCCAGGGGCACAACAATCTCCCCCTTTTTGATGATAGCAACAATACACAACAATACACAGTGAGTCATTCTGATGATGCAGTACATTCTTATGAAAGTCATCCTGATGACTCAAACTATTCTCCCCCTTTGACTTCATCAAAAAGAAAATAGTTTGAGAAGTGAAAGCAAACTATCATGCAACGATTGAATAAAATTCTCCCCCTTTGGCAAAAATCTCCCCCTTTGATATCAGCAGAAGGAGATACCAAAATGCAAGAGCTCCCCCTAGAAATATGAATGCAAGAGCACAATGCTCCCCCTTTAAGAGTTTCTATGCAGCATGATGCATATGTCATGGAAGCTCCCCCTCAATAAGTGGAAACTTATGAGATAGATGAGAAGGAGACCACAGGGGTAAATAAGGAGAAGTTCAGTTCAGTGAACCAATAACATGAGCAGAAGAATTTCAGATAAGCTTCAAACAGAAGGAATTCAATCAGATTTTCAAGGAAATGTCATTCTCATAAATCCAAATCAGAATAATTCAAAATCTTCCATTATAAGGGCTTATGAATGAATTTTATTGAACAGCATGGTTTAAACATGATGTATGCAGATTTTATCAATAAAATTCTGTATTGATATCTAAAACCATGTTTTAATAAAAAATGAACCAAGCCCTCATATTTATCTTGATTATCCTCCCTTTGTCTTACACAATCAAATTTATTGACTTCTTTCATAATTACATGCATCAGTATTGAAATCAAGTAATTATGAAGTCATATGAATTTGTCTAGGGTTGTAGCAATTTGATTTTTGCATCAATATTCAGATATTTCAATTTGTTCAACAATTTCCATGCTACAAATTTTACGAGCACTCTAGTTCAGTTCACACCTTGTAACTAGAGGATATACCTTGATCAGAGGCCAATATCCCTAAGCACTTAGTGTGACTAACTGTCATGCTATATATGAACAGAGATAGCATTTACACATCATGATGCACTCCAAAGCATTTCTTGATGAGTGAGTTATATTTCTCAGTGTGCATGCCATTGCTCTGCCTGAATTTTCAATAAAATTTATTCTGCAGAGTTGACTAAGACACCTCATGACATCGTCCTTTGGACATGGTTTTTCAGTGATCAAGGTCATTGCTCTGACAACAATTACCCTTTAGACAAAACAGACAAATTCCTTTGCTTCAAGTCAATAATAAATTCATGTACTTAATCAATTGAAGCCATGAATTCAATAATGCAGATTTCAGAAGTTTTCAAGATACAGCATGAAACAGATGGTTAAGATTTATTAAACATGCTTCAGATATTTTTTAAGAGATTTTAAAGTCAAACTCATTGAATACATTAAACTTAAACCACATGAGTTATTTTAGTCATTCATAAAAATGTATTATAGAAGATTTCTAGTTCAAAGTTTTCAGATTTATGATCGAGATAGCCCATTGAAATCTTCATGAAAGACTGATAGAATTCTGAAGCCAAGCGATACCAATTGTTACCAATTGATAGGAGAGATTTTGAAGCTTAGTGTTTTCAAATTATGATCAAGGCTTGTCAACAAAATCAGTAAGAGAGGATATGCAATGAGTTCTGACCCATGTATGCATTTGACAACCTTTATGCAATTGCAATGACTCCCCCTCACAATATGCATTCAAACTCTCTTTTTGGCATTTTCAATACAGGGAGATGCAATGCACTATATGCATGCAGGGACATGCAAAGACTCAACATTGAATTGTTATGCAAGGATATGCAAGTGACTCCCCCTGAAAACATGCAATGCTTGCACTGAAAATTGAACATATGATTCCAAATGATACATGCACATTTAGACTACCCTATCAAGCAACATGACCCATGGTACTAGGCGGAGCGCTTGGTCTAAAAGACCAGCTCTCACATAGTAAGGAACTCCGGACAGATTTCCCTGCCTTTTGGTAGCTTACCATTTGATATATCATCGAGGTCATGAATAACAAGGTAAACTCAACAGTCCTATATGCAATTCAGGTTTTCAATGAATTATGCAACAGACAGTTTTCAAACAGCATTCACATTCAGTTCAGATTTTCAGAAATTTCAGAGTGCATGATCAGAAAATAATGCAACTGGCAGATGATGAATGAATATGCAAGAATACATCAAACCAGATATGCAATAAGTTTCAAAATGGGAAATGCAGAGAGATTACCTGAACAGTGTGAGAATGGGGTTTTCATTCTTGAGTACCTTGGATCACTACCCCCTTTTATTCCTCAACTTCCAAGGCACACTTGTAGCAGATACATCATTTTGATGTAACAGGTACCCAAGAAACCTTGGGTCCTGGTTTGGCAGTGACACTCCTAGCAGGTTTTCTCAACAGATTTTTCACATGTTTATCATCACAACACATGATATGACAATTATACATGGAATGCCCTACCTACCCACAATGATAACAGGAGATAACATATTTCATGTTTTCCTTGTATACATCAGCATTGGCGTGAACATGGTGTGAGTGAACATGATTAATTCTGTTATTGACATAAAAATTTTTCTTTTCATAACCGGCCAGCCAACAGTTAACAGCTCTGTGGCCTGGCTTTCCACATTCAAAATATACAGTGTATTTACTTCTACAACCAAACTTCTTTCCATCAATGATGCTTTTATTAACAGGGAAATTAACAAATCCAGAGTTAGTTTTCTTTCCCTGAGCATGCCAGTAGAAGGCAGCAATGTGACCAAACTTCCCACAACAATAGCATTGAATTTTCTTTTCCTGATCAGTAGAATGTTTCCTAAGATGTTTTCTAGGATACTTTCTAACATCATTTCTTTCATCTTTTGTCAATGCTATACAGTTATGCATAATATGGCCAACTTTCCCACAATAGTGACATGTTATAGCCTTTTTATTTACATTCACTCGTTTGACAAGATTGATATTCTCATGAGAGTGTGAATGTGTGTGTGAGCAGTGAGCAGCATGCACATGTAAATCAGAAACATATTTGGATTTATTCAAATCAGCATTTTTCTTTTGTTTTTGAATCTTTTTCTGTTTCTTATCTGAATTTTCAGCCTTCTTAGCAGTGAATTGAAAAATAGAAGAATTAGATTGATTAGCTTGTTCAGAGCTTTTCACGAATACAATTGACTTCTTCTTTTCATTCACTTTCTTATTAGCATGCACATACCCAAGTCCTTCTTTCTGAAAATTCACTTTAGAACCAAGCAGCTTATTCAAATTGTCTTTTCCTTTGACGAATTTTGACAAAGAATTTTTCAGATCTTCAATCTCAGAATTCAATGAAGCAATACTCACTTCATACTTGGATAGCTCAGATTCACAAACAATCAGCTGTTGTTGCAAAGCATCCTTCAGGTTCTTCAGAGTTTCATTTTCTTGTTGAACTATTATTTCAATGTTGTTCTCATTTCCCCTTACAACAGTTTTTCCTTTTTCAATTGACAACCATTTTTCAGAGAAGACAGTATTAAGAACCATTAGCTTTTTATTTTGATCTTTCAAGTAGACATTTTCTTCAATCAGCTTATCTTTTAATTTCTCAATTTCCTTCTTCTGAGTCAGCAGAGAATCATTTTCTTCTTTCAAGGAAGTGATTAAGTTTTCCTGTACGTTATCATCAGAATGTAATTCTTCAATCAATTCCTTCAATTTAGATTTTAGATTTTCATTTTCAACCTTTAGACATGTGATTTCAGCATTTTTCTCTTTTCTTAATTTTCTCTTTCCTGATTTGACTCTTTCATATTTATCTAGAAGATGCTCATGCATGGCAACTAACTCATCATGGCTAATATCCTCGGTCTCAGAGATTACCTGGGATGAGGACTCATCTGACTGATCACTCCTTCTTGCCATGAGACATTCTTCTCCCTGTTCCACGTGTGTTGTAGTCACTCTATCAAACATTTCCTTTGCAGTGCTACAATCTGAGAAGGAGGAAAAATCATCAGAACCGATTGCAGCCTTCATTAAATTTAGAGCTCTCACATTATCATCATTTTTCAAATTGTGAACATGAGTCCACTTGGACTTATCCTTAGGAAGTTCATGTGGACTGTGAGAGATAATCTTCCACAATTGTGGATTAATAGAGTTAATATGCTTGTGCATACGATATAGCCAGAATTTAATATTTGAACTGCTGAATAGTGGAGGATGAGCCATGAGAACACAACAGATTAATGCAACAAGAATATTGATGCACTAAGAACAAATTAGCACCGAAAACTGTAAGATCGAATCTGCAGGTCGCTGGACCTTGTATGCAGACACCGCTCTGATACCAACTGTTAGGATCGGTGCAAGTATTCAGAGGGGGGGTGAATGAATATTTCCTCTTAAAAACCTTTTGGCCCAGTTAAAATTTCGCTTACTAAAAATGCTCGTTCGCAAACCAAATATACTTGAAGATAGAATGGCAGTAGTGAAACAACCAAACACAGAGTGAGGTCACTAGGGGGCTAACCAGATAGATTTAGTCAATCTGAAAACTAATTAACTCTTCTGCTCAACCAGAAGGCAAACACAAGGAGCGCCCCTATACAATCACCTAGCGGAAGCACAAAAAGACAATCACACCACTGCACAATAGATTTTTAGGTGGTTCGGTCCAGCAGACCTACATCCACCCCACACTCAACCCGAGTGTGGCTTCCACTAGCTCACGCTAGAAACCGCAGACTCAGTCTGCAACAGGTGCTGCCACACAGCTTGACCAGGGGAACAACCTCTCCTCTTCCTCCCAACCGGAGGGAACCACTAGTGACACCAGTCACTAGCAAACCAGAGACGCAAGTCTCTCTTCCTCCAGACCGGAGGGTACACCTAGTCTTGCAACCCATAAGACTAGAACCGGAGGACCAATCCTCCCTTCCTCCAAAACCGGAGGGAACCAACCGGTGACTTCCAGTCACCAGCAAACCAGAGGTCGAAGACCTCTCTTCCTCCAGACCAGGAGGGACCCCTGGACTTGCAATCCACAAGCCTAGAACCGGAGATCGGATCTCCCTTCCTCCAAACCGGAGGGAACCCACAAGTAGCACCCAGCTATTTGCAACCGGAGATATCAATCTCCCTTCTCCTGAACAAACAGGAGGAAACCCGACCTCTCTACAGAGTATCGGAAACACAGCAAGTAAATAGATCAAAAGAAAAATGAAACCAGCAACAGAAAGCTGAAAAGATAAAACCAAATGTGGCTCTCGCAGGAGCTGGCTGGCTTGAATTTGATCCACGGTCCAGTAGACAGATCTTCAGGTAAGTTTTTCTTCCACTTCACTTCTCTCCTTCTTCTTCTCTTTCACTCTCTCGATCTCTGCTCCCCTATTCTCTTCGGCTCACACTTCTATCTCTCTCTTTTTCTTATTCTTCTTCACTCTTTATTCTCTTTTCACACGAGCACTATCTCTCTCTCTTTTTCTTCTTCTCCTTCTGCTCTTCTTCTTCTTCACTCTTTCTTCTCTTTTCACACGAGCACTATCTCTCTCTCTTTTTCTTCTTCTCCTCTCACTCTCTTCTCTGCTCTCTTCTTTTCTTTCTTCTCTTCCTTTTTCTGGATCGGGGCTCTCTGTATGAGCTTTTCTTCTTGCCAACTCGATCACCTTCATCTGAGGACGAAGGGTTCTATTTATAGCAGCAACAACAGGTGGATAGGGCACAAAACGCGTGTGCCTCCCACATTTCCAGAATCTTCCTGCCACGTGCCTTTATCAGATTGGTTTCTCTTGTCTCGGATCACGTGCAGCCCAGGTGTGTGGAATGTTCTTCCTCAGACCTGTAATGAGATTAAAACTATTAATACGCTGTATGGCCATTAACAATAGAGCTGCATGAGGTATATAGAATCAAGAGGTGCACTGTACTGAGGACAACACGAGATACAATGAACAAGGCTAGCACAACAAGGAAGATGACACGAGGTCAGATAAGTCCAGCACGAGGTAAAACGAGAACGACACGAAGTGTCACTGTAACAACAAACACTACGAAGTTACGAATACAAAAAGCAACACTAAGACACGAAGATAAAAACAACACGGAGACACGAACATAAAAACAACACAACATGAACATAAAAACAACACGAAGACACAAATACTAAGGCAACATGGAGACACGAATACAACTCGAGTACAAAGCTGTTCGAATATTCGAACGACTCGAAGATGACAACAGAAACAGCACGAAGTGGTTGCAAATCAGGAAAGACACGAGGTCTAGGAAAAGCAACACGAAGTCAGAAATAACAAGGAAACGACTCGAACTAAGGACAGCACTTACAGAAGGCTGCACGAAGTGAAAACAACACTAAGACAGAAGATGACACGGCTATCACGACACGTGATGAAGCAGTGACACCAAAGACAAAGGAAATGACTCGAGGAACAATAGTAAGTGACACGATGTTAAACAAGCAGACATAAAAGATGACACGAGATGCAACTAGAGGACAGAGAGAAGCGACACGAGGTTCACACAGAAACCACACGAGGTGGCACAGAAAGCAACACGAGGTGCTGCAATGTTCTGCACGCAGTGGAACAAAAACGACACGAAGACACAACAAGGAGAACGACACGAAGTCACTGTAACAAAACAGACACTACGAAGAGAACGACACGAAGTACAAAACGACACGGGCTGACCACGACACGAAGACAAATAGCAGAACCCGCCACGAGTTGAAAACAACACGAAGACGAAAACAGAAATTGACACGGAGTGTGGTCAAGGCGAGAAGGACACGAAGTCTAAAGAGAAAAATAGCACGAAGACAGCGAAACGACATGAAGTTCATAAACTCAACACGAAGACATAACTACTGAAATAATACGAAAGACACGGACACATCACGAAGATCAACACAGAAACTGACACGAGGTGTGGTTTCAAAACAAACGAAATTGACACGAGAGGAACAACTAAAAACAAAGGAAATGACACGAAATATAGTGGAAACAACACGGACACATGACCTGAAGGACAGTAAACATAAACAACACGAAGTATGATAGAAACAGTACGGACATACAATGTGCTACCTCATAGCAGATTTCCTGTTAATCAATATGCATCAGACGACTATGTATGGACTCAAAGACCCTTAGCCAATGTATAGACTTCAAGTGGAGGCCAATGTGTAGACTTCACGTGAAAGCCCAATGTGTAGACTTCACGCTGTACAGACTTTGAAGACGGAAGCCAGTGTACAGACTTTCCACCGACCAGAGTATGGACTTCAACAGTGAACGGCTGTACAGACTAGGCCAATGCTTGAAGCACAGTCCACTGTATAGACATGATGCCTTGAAGGTGATGTGAGTAACAATCCAATGTATGGACTTCCATGAGACGCTCAATGTTCAGACTTACTGCCAATCAATGTATAGACTCTGTAAATGCATATGAAAGCTTTATGCAGCAGATAAACAGTATGAAACTTCAATTGCAATGATGCACATTGCAATGATGCACAGTGTAAGCAGATAAACTGACTGAACATATGAAAGCCTGAATGAACATTTCAGCAAGATGACTCACAGTGACTCACATCAAAGACCAATCATCAAAACCAAATCAATCATCAAAACAGAACATCAATGCATGGTGACCATCAATGCATGGTGACTCACAGTGATTAGGTCACATTAAACCCAATCATCACAAACCCCTAAAGCCAATCATCAAAACCACAAACCACAGGGGCCAGGGGCACAACATCTTCAAGTCTATACACTGGCTTATTCTTCAAGTCTGTACATCCACAGTTAAACTTGAAGTCTGCACACTAGTCTTCACTGTCAAGTCTGCACATTGATCTTCGATTTCAATGTCCATACATTGGGCTTTTACATGAAGTCTATACATTGTTGTTTGCAGTACAAGTCCATACATTGGACTGTTCATCAAAGTCTGTACATCAGACTGCTATCGTAAGTCTGTACAGTGAGTGATTCATTGGTGAAGTCTGTACACTCAACTGAACTTCAAGTCTAGACATTGCACTGTAGCATCCATTGTCTTAGTGTTGTTTTCACTTCGTGTCGTTTTCACTTCGTGTCAACTTCGTCTTCGTGTCGTTTTCACTTCGTGTCAACTTCGTCTTCATGTTGTTTTCACTTCGTGTCAACTTCTGTTTTCGTCTTAGTGTTGTTTTCACTTCGTGTTGTTTTCACTTCATGTCAACTTCTGTTTTCATCTTCGTCTTGTTTTCAACTCGTGACGGTCTCTGTCATCTGTCTCCATGTCGTACTTACTTCGTGTCGGTTACTGTTGTTTCTGTGTCTTCGTGTCGTTCTTGTTCCACTGTGTGCAGAACATTGCAGCACCTCGTGTTGCTTTCTGTGCCACCTTGTGTCGTTTCTGTGTGAACCTCGTGTCGCTTCTCTCTATTTTCTAGTTGCATCTCGTGTCATCTTTTATGTCTGCTTGTTTAACTTCGCGTCACTTACTGTTGTTCCTCGAGTCTTTTTGTTTTAGTGTCACTGCTTCATCACGTGTCGTGATAGCCGTGTCACTCTTCTGACTTCGTGTTGGTTTTTCGCTTTAGACTTCGTGCCTTTCTCGCCTTGACCACACTTCGTGTTGCTTTACGTAGACCTCGTGTCTTGCTTGTTTGCAACCACTTCGTGTCGGTTTCTGTTGCCAGTCCATGTTGTTCTCGTGCCGTTCTCTTTGCTGTTTATTACGTCGTGTCATTTTCTTTACTTCGTGCTGTAGTCATCGTATGTATCTCATGTCGTTCTTCTTATTACCTCGTGTTGTTTTCATCTTCTTCGTGTCGTTCTCTTTGTAGTATTATCTCTGTTACAGTGTGTATCTCGTGTCGTTCTCAGTGCATCTAGAATTGCTACTACATACTTCGTACAGATTTAGTTATTGTGGCCCTCAGTTTTAATGGTTCTCATCTCCTTGCAGGTCCGAGGAAGAAATATTCCCCAGTGACTGGCAGCACGTGATCCGAGGCTGGAATGAAGTCTGCTGAGAGACTGTCACGTGATCCGAATTTTTAGGGCGGGAGCTGTGGAAGCCACACGCGCCCTAGCTGCTGCTGCTGCTATATATATGAGCCTTCTTCCACAGAAGAAGGGCGATCGAGTTGGCGAGAAGAAAAGTTTACACAGAGAGCCATGATCCAGATAGAGAGCAGAAGCGAAGAAGAGGAAAAGAGAAAGAGAAAGAGTGAAGAAAGAGAGTGAGATCGAGGGAGATCTGGTCTGAGAGAAGAAGAGAGGCAGAGAGTTCGAGAAGAGTGTGAAGAGAAGAAGAAGAGAGAGAGAGTGAGAAGGAGTTCATTCCTCAGATCTTTAGTTCAAAACCAGATCTGAAGTTGCTCATTGTTGAGCTATATTTTGTGCTTTATTGCTTCAGCTTTCCGTTGCTGTCTTGTTCTATTTTCATTTTCCTTTATACATTTCTTCAAGCTGTTAGTCAGCGGATTGCAGAGGTGCTGCCTCTGGACGGCTAAGCTGTATTGCCCAGCGGTTTGCAGTGGAGGATTCCACTGGACAGCAAGCTGTGTTGCTCAGCGGGCAGTGGAGGTTTCCACTGGACGGGTAAGCTGTAATCCCCAACGGTTGGAGTGGTGGATTCCACTGGTCGGCAAGCTGTGTTGCCCAGCGGTTGTTGGCAAGCTGTGTTGCCCAGCTGTTAGTGAAGCCACACTCGGGTTGAGTGTGGGGTGGATGTAGGTCTGCTGGACCGAACCACCTAAAAACCCCTTGTGCAGTGGTTTGATGTTTCTATCTGTTTGCTTCCGCTAGATGTTTGCATAGGGGCGCTCCAAGTGTTTGATCACAGGTTCATTAGATAACTTGATCAGATTTTATTCTAAGTGTTTAATCTGTTGAGTGAGCAAAATTCTAATTGAGTGAAATTTTATATTGGGTGAAAGTTTTTTAAACGGGTTATATTCATTCACCCCCCCTCTGAATACTAGCACCGAACCCAACATGTTGTGCCCCTGTGATTTTGATGATAGCAAACACTATGAGTTATCTGAACATCTGTGACATGATTTTCAACTCTATGATTTTGATGATAGCATATCATGAACATCAGATTGATTGTTCTGCTTTGGGCATATATCATGTCAGTTCATACAACTTTGCATATCATGAATCTGTGTCTGAATGATTGTTCTGCTTTGGGCATATGAATGTGTTATCTTGCATTAGTGCATTGCTCAACTGCTTTCTATAAAGTCAGTACATTGCTTAAGACTGTACAGGGTAGTTCATGCATACAGCAAGTCCATAAATTCTCTGCTATAATCTTCATGCATATGCCAAGTCTACACATTGCAGCAGCATAGAAAGTTTACACATTTCATTGCAGCATGAACACACAAGTCTACACAGTGGTCTTCATTCATGTGCACAGTTCATGCATCAAGTCTGTACATCGTGCGTCTGTTTAAGGCATATCACATAAGTCTATACACTGCATGCTCACACAACCATCAAGTCTGTACATTGCTCACTTGCATGCACACAAGTCTACACAATGCTCTTCATTCATGTGCACAGTTCGTGCATCAAGTATGTACATTGCCTTTGCATAAGGTCACTCAAAGTCTATTCATTGTTCACAGCATTGGCCAAGTCTACACATCGTCATCTTGCATTCAAGTCTGCACATTGGTCAAGTCTGTACATCGCCACATTGTTCAAGCATTGCTTAGCTCAAGTCTATACATCGGCCCTGTAGCTTGCTTAGCTCAAGTCTGTACATCGGCCATGTAGCTTGCTTAGCCAAAGTCTATACATTCCCTAGCTTTACCTACATTCAGAACACTAAGTCTGTACATCGGTAGAGTCTGCACATGGTTGCTTTGAAGCACGCTAAGTCTATACAGCCTTTGCATTGCACGCTAAGTCCATACAGCCTTTGCATTGCACTAAGTCTATACATTGCACTGTAGCATGCATTTCTTCAAGTCTGTAGATCGGTTGGCTTGTGCAGTGCATCGTCTCTTAAAGTCTGTACAGTGTGAACATTGCATAACATAAGTCTATACAATGCATCATCTCATGCATCCTCTCATGCAGCGTCTCTGGGTTCAAGTCTATACATGCTTCGGATGGCATCACATAAAGTCTATACATCTACATTCATCTGTCTAGCACACACACGTTCAAGTCTGTACATCTGACTGTCTCGTTCAGCGTCTCACGCTATCAAAGTCTATACAGCGTTAGCCTACAATGCATTGTCTTTCAAAGTCTGCACATCCATCGTGTCATTCAGCGTCTCACTCAAGTCTATACATTGCAGCGTGTCTGTGCTTCAAGCTTTCCAAGTCTATACTGTCACGCCCCGAACCGATAGCAGCGGAACGTGTCATTTGCTCGGAACGTGGCAGTTAAACAGTCGTGAATGATCAAGAGCAATGGCATGAGACCAAATAATTTGGAACAACAATAAAAATTTTATTTCGAATATAAATCTCTTACAAGAACTTCAAGACTCAACTACGTCACTATGAAAAAAAGGAGATGACGCACTAATAGACTTAGATAAGATAACTAAATAAGAGACATCATGCTAGACCCAAGAAAGATTAAAAACACAGGTTCATTAGTTTTCGAAGCTCGCTTGCACACTTGTCCCTCCCATGTGAGTCACGGTCTCGCTAGCCACCTGATTACCTGAAAAATGTTGGAATAAACTGAGTGAGCGAAAGCTCAGGAGGAATTATATCTCAAGAACAAGCAATTGGTTTAAGTAATTACATCTTTCACATGTAAATGCAGCAAGGCTATGCATGTAAAATTAACCGAGCAAGTGAAACAAAACTAGCAAGAGATCAACAACGTCGTGCAAAAACTTTCAAACAAGAGATATCAAGAGAGATTTATAGAATATTGGCTATTTCACGCAAGTACTTGCCCATTCCGGGCCACGCTAGTCAAGTCACGCAAGTCAAGTCACGCACGCAAGTAATATCAAGTAACATCACAAGAGAGAGAGAGAGAGAGAGAGAGAGAGAGAGAGAGAGAGAGTGGAATGCCAAAGATCAAGAGAGACGAGTACTGCGGTGCAATGCAAGACGATCACTACAACTCCCATGGGCACTAGTACTTTCGGGCGATCCTCCCAGGACCAGATTGGGCCCTATATGCACAGAATTTAAAGATAGATCTAGACATCCACGATAGTTTATAGCCAATAAGGAGTTTCAAAAATAAGCTTTAATAAAAGGATAAGGTAAGATTTTTCATGGAATTCAAGGGCAAGGCCCTTGAGTAATGACAGACGTGCGATAAAAATCTACGCGAAGCATAGAAACCATGACATGTCGATAAACTGGGTGGAGATCATGACATCAAGAATAAGCACTTATATATAGCGTTGCTTGTTCTTTGTACATGATAAGGTAGATAGAATTAGTGTCCATAAGTATGGCACATCATTGTTTAAGAACATTAATGGCATGGTTTCCCATTCCATAATTTTAAGAATATTCTCATGACATCCACTTAGCATGTCATGAGGGCCGGTATACCATATTTCTTTAGAGTGACATGAAAATCAAGTAGTGTCATAGTTTTTGATGGTACAACCTGCTCGGCCGCCTCGAGGGAATCCAAGGCTAGCGGAGTCTTACGGAGGTCTCTATGATAAAGTCACCGGTCCAAAGGAACGGAATGTCCCATGGAGGGTTCATCTACCACCGAGAATTAGGGGTTAATCGATAAAATGCCGAAAAACGTGGGACTATACTCACGGATTGGAATATAGTGCCAAGAACAGGTATATATATATATAAATCCACGGTTACAGGAAAAATCACGAAAAATCAGAAAACAGAAAATTGGCGCCTTAGCCAATGACTTCATTTCTGTAAATGATGCCCTGGTCAGGGGTGTTATTTCACCAATTGAAGACTCTGGAAAGAGTCGTCAATTTCAATTTATGTATATATATATCAGTGTAAATTAGTTAAATGACGCCTGGTCTGCAGCCACGTTAAAGACATATATCGCCCTAGACAGGGGGGTCATTTTCAGAAGAAACGACATACTTCAAGTCGCCATTTTCCTTTTTCCCAGAAATCCACTATGAACAGTAGCACTTTTCCAATATAAATATTTTTATGACAACATGTATATGGATAGGTCAAGAAAAATAGCAGGATTCTAAAACTATATTCATGCATTAAATCAGATAATTGGTTACAGAGATATTAAATTTTTAAGCTGTGTAATTAATAAATTCATATGGAATTGACGACCGTTTGTGAGGGTGTCAGAAAGAATTAGCGCTCTGATAAGGGTCGCTATTTACAAAATTTCTCAAAACCATCAAAACTCAGTGAAAAAAACTATATGCATGAACATAATCATGTTTTATGTTTGTTTGGGCTACGAAACTTGAGAAAACCTACCTTTTGGAAGATTAAACGGTGAACAGGATGAAGACTCTGAATGCTACTATGGTATTCTATTTTAAACAGAGCAATCGTAGGAAGAAGGAGATGATGGAGGTTCCCCCTTCTCACGTCTGCTAAGAGGATGAAGAAGAGGAAGATGCTCCCCCTTCACGTTGCAGTCAACAGGAAGAAGAGGAAGAAGCCTTCTTCACTTGTAATCATAGCAGGATGAAGAACGTCGGTCTTCTCCACACCGAGGGTGCAGTAGCATGAGAGACTCCTCCCTCCTTCGGTTGCAACGAACGGCAGTAGGAAGAAGACACCGATCAGCCAGCAGTAGTAACAATAGGGTTACGTTCGACGAGTTTGTGTTTTTATAGGGAAGAGATCCTCTAACGGGGGTAGAAGGAAAAAGCAGGTGGACGAAGAACTCTCAGAGGTAGTAGCCTCTGAAGGTCTCCGGGGGAATCCTATTTATAGGGATAAGGTTCTCCCGTGATTAGAGTTCGATTGGGAGTGATATTACTCCCGGAAGAATCCTTATTGGAATGGAGATTTCCTCATATTAATCCTTTCCCTAAACATACTTACTCAGATAACACCGACTGTCCCTTTTGGAAATGACGCATCAGGTTGGGGCGTTATTTTCATAAATGACGCTTGTATACACAGTCGTCAATTCCTTAATTGACGACTTGAACAAAGGCGTCATTTACCTTTCCTATTTTGTTAATTTAAGGTGTAACGATCTTTCGGGATTTTTATCTTTTTTTCTTGATGTGATCTTATTGGAAAATTTTAGGGGTATGAGTTTTCCATTTTTCTCTGTTTTTCCATATAATTAGTTTTTCCAAAATTCTTTAGTCGAAAAATCGGCACTATTCATTTTATTTGAAATGACGACTTGTTCAAAGTCATCTTCTATGCAATTGACGCAAGCATACGTTGGCGTCAATTCATTTTTTGCATTTTCACTTACCCTTCAAAAGACTAATATTGTATATATATATCCCTATTATTTCTATAACTATATAATGCACAAGTCCATACATTCTCCAACATCTATACATTCCTTCTCCAAGTCTATACATCCATAAGTCCATACAATGCATAAGTCTATACATTCCTCCAAGTCTACACACTTCTTCCCCAAGTCTATACATTCATCTCCAAGTCTATACATTCATAAGTCCATACATCCATTCAAGTCCATACATTCCATTACACAAGTCTATACATTGTCAAAGTCTTTACATTCCTGAAGTCTATACATTCTTAAGTCCATACATCCATTCAAGTCCATACATTCCATTACACAAGTCTATACATTGTCAAAGCCTTTGCATTCCTGAAGTCTATACATTCTAAAGTCCATACATCCATTCAAGTCCATACATTCCATTACACAAGTCTATACATTGTCAAAGCCTTTGCATTTCTGAAGTCTATACATTCATGAAGTCTATACATTCTACCCACTCAAGTCCACACATTCCTTCATCCAAAGTCTATACATCCATCCATTCGTCCAACGTCTATACATTCATTCCTTCATCCAAAGTCTATACATCCATCCATTCATTCTTCAAAGTCTACACATTCCTTCATCCATAAAGTCTGTACATCAGTCCAAAGTCTATACATCACATTCTTCCTCAAAGTCTGTACATCCATCTAATCCAAGTCTATACATTCCACAAGCCTAAACATCTAAGTCTGCACATTCTTAAGTCTGTACATTCCAGGGCATCTCACTCCCCAAGTCCATACACTCTTCAAGTCTATACAATGCAAAGTCTACCCAATGCAAAGTCTACACATGCAAAGTCTACACATCCGTTCCTCCTAAGTCTACACATCGTAAGTCTATACGTCCAACGTCCGTGCATTCCCCATTGCATGAGACATTCATACATTCCCATGTCTACACATAAATTTATATATATCCTCCCTTTATAATGTAATAAATGTGGAATATTAATTTTTCTAAATTAGTAAAAATATAAATTGACCTTTTCTTCAAGATTTAAAGATTCTCAATTCAATTAAAATTATGTTGTGCATTAAATGGCTACTTAAAATAATATGTTATTATTAAATTTATTATAATATAATGGTAGGGTCCATGAGTTCTTCTTGTGAGACTTCTTAGGCTGTCAGAGGGTTGTGTATAGCCTGGCCTTAATTATTTACATTGTATTATATTTATTTATTTTTCATTATATATATATGCACAGATATATGGATGAGTGGGTTGAGACTTAAGGGCCCTTACAATGTGTGTGGGTTATTCACTAATCCCTCATATACCTATTAATAATTTGTATGTATACATGGATTTTATTCCTCATAATTTCTTTAACTTTTATTTGTCATTGTCCTAGGTATCAAAGGCAGGTTCGATCCTAGATAAATTTTTACTTCCATTCCAAAAGGTAATATTAACTAGTCTTTTATAAATTCTAGGAACCTTTATTAACTATTTATGGAGATATGTAGATATCATCATGTATATGTTATTTTTTTTTCAAAATCTAAATATATATTTATATATTTATTCTCTTTTTAGCCTTCAAAATTATCGGGTGTTACACCATCCCCCACTTAAAAGAATTTGGTCCCCAAATTCAAATTATCATTTACTCACGATGGAGAACTAGCTATAATGCGTAGAAGAAGTCTAGATATATTGAGTGGAACTATTTTTAGGAAGAATTAATTTAGGCTAAAGGGTGAGGGATACCTTCCGCAACTTTGCCTTTGGTAAGTTTGGCTAAAGCTTGAACTCCTCTTGGAGGCTTCTTGGTAAAAATAGGGCATTCTGCTATCTTATGATCTAAGCTCCAGCAACGCAGACACGCTCCCGAACTCCACCAACACTTTTTCGATTGGTGACCATATCTTCTACAAGATTTACACTTACCTTGCGAGTGATCTGTCGAAGTTCCCTTCTTATTACACTTCTTACATTTCTGGCATTTCTTACACCTTTGTGAAATATCACCCTCGTTTATCCTTTTCTTGGTAGTGATGAACTTTCCCGACTCATGGGCTTTCCCTTCAACTCTTTCTTTTTCTTCCACCGCTTTCTCTAGCTCCTGAACTCTCCTGACAAGGTCCGCATAAGCTTGGACATCTACTAGTACCATCTCAGGAACAAAGCTTGGCTTAGACGCTTCCATTTTATCTAAGTTCCTGCAAAAGTTAAGTGGGGAGATAATTTATTGACTCGAGAATTAATGCAAATATTTTATCTTTCTTTTATAACTTTAACCCCAAGTTCTACCCATCTCTCACGAAACTCCTATAGGATGACCGACAAGGATACTCAACCTATCTCTTGGACTTGATACCCTAAGGGTTTGAAAGCCGAAGCTCTGATATGACTGACAAACTTGACCTATCATTCGAACCAAATAACTAGAGGATATGAAAGTCGAAGCTCTGATACCACCTCTGTCACGCCCCGTACCGATAGCAGCGGAACGTGTCATTTGCTCGGAACGTGGCAGTTAAACAGTCGTGAACGATCAAGAGCAATGGCATGAGACCAAATAATTTGGAACAACAATAAAAATTTTATTTCGAATATAAATCTCTTACAAGAACTTGAAGACTCAACTACGTCACTATGAAAAAAAAGGAGATGACGCACTAATAGACTTAGACAAGATAACTAAATAAGAGACATCATGCTAGACCCAAGAAAGATAAAAGACACAGGTTCACTAGTTTTCGAAGCTCGCTTGCACACTTGTCCCTCCCATATGAGTCACGGTCTCGCTAGCCACCTGATTACCTGAAAAATGTTGGAATAAACTGAGTGAGCGAAAGCTCAGTAGGAATTATATCTCAAGAATAAGCAATTGGTTTAAGTAATTACATCTTTCACATGTAAATGCAGTAAGGCTATTCATGTAAAATTAACCGAGCAAGTGAAACAAAACTAGCAAGAGATCAACAACGTCGTGCAAAAACTTTCAAGCAAGAGATATCAAGAGAGATTAATAGAATATTGGCTATTTCATGCAAGTACTTGCCCATTCCGGGCCACGCTAGTCGAGTCACGCAAGTCAAGTCACGCACGCAAGTAATATCAAGTAACATCACGAGAGAGAGAGAGAGAGAGTGTGTGTGGAATGCCAAAGATCAAGAGAGACGAGTACTGCGGTGCAATGTAAGACACCGCGATCATTACAACTCCCATGGGCACTAGTACTTTCGGGCGCTCCTCCCAGGACCAGATCGGGCCCTATATGCACAGAATTTAAAAATAGATCTAGACATCCACGATAGTTTATAGCCAATAAGGAGTTTCAAAAATAAGCTTTAATAGAAGGATAAGGTAAGATTTTTCATGGAATTCAAGGGCAAGGCCCTTGAGTAAGGACATACGTGCGATAAAAATCTACGCGAAGCATAGAAACCATGACATATCGATAAACTGGGTGGAGATCATGACATCAAGAACAAGCACTTATATATAGCATTGCTTGTTCTTTGTACATGATATGGTAGATAGAATTAGTGTCCATAAGTATGGCACATCATTGTTTAAGAACATTAATGGCATGGTTTCCCATTCCATAATTTTAAGAATATTCTCATGACATCCACTTAGCATGTCATGAGGGCCGGTATACCATGTTTCTTTAGAGTGACATGGAAATCAAGTAGTGTCATAGGTTTTGATGGTACAACCTGCTCGGCCGCCTCGAGGGAATCCAAGGCTAGCGGAGTCTTACGGAGGTCTCTATGATAAAGTCACCGGTCCAAAGGAACGGAATGTCCCATGGAGGGTTCATCTACCACCGAGAATTAGGGGTTAATCGATAAAACACCGAAAAACATGGGACTATACTCACAGATTGGAATATAGTGCCAAGAATAGGTATATATATATATATATATATATATATATATCCACGGTTACAGGAAAAATCACGAAAAATCAGAAAATAGAAAATTGGCGCCTTAGCCAATGACTTCATTTCTATAAATGACGCCCTGGTCAGGGGCGTTATTTCACCAATTGAAGACTCTGGAAAGAGTCGTAAATTTCAATTTATGTATATATATATCAGTGTAAATTAGTTAAATGACGCCAGGTCTGCAGCCACGTTAAAGACATATAGCGCCCTAGACAGGGGCGTCATTTTCAAAAGAAACGACATACTTCAAGTCGTCATTTTCCTTTTTCCCAGAAATCCACTATGAACAGTAGCACTTTTCCAATATAAATATTTTTATGACAACATGTATATGGACAGGTCAAGAAAAATAGCAGGATTCGAAAACTATATTCATGCATTAAATCAGATAATTGGTTACAGAGATATTAAAATTTTAAGCTGTGTAATTTATAAATTCATATGGAATTGACGACCGTTTGTGAGGGTGTCAGAAAGAATTAGCACCCTGATAAGGGTCGCTATTTACAAAATTTCTCAGAGCCATCAACACTCAGCGAAAAAAAACTATATGCATGAACATAATCATGTTTTATGTTTGTTTGGGCTACGAAACTTGTGAAAACCTACATTTTGGAAGATTAAACGGTGAACAGGATGAAGACTCTGAATGCTGCTATGGTATTCTATTTTAAACAGAGCAATCATAGGAAGAAGAAGATGATGGAGGTTCCCCCTTCTCACGTCTGCTAACAGGATGAAGAAGAGGAAGATGCTCCCCCTTCACGTTGCAGTCAACAGGAAGAAGAGGAAGAAGCCTTCTTCACTTGTAATCACAGCAGGATGAAGAACGTCGGTCTTCTCCACACCGAGGGTGCAGTAGCATGAGAGACTCCTACCTCCTTCGGTTGCAACGAACGGCAGTAGTAACAATAGGGTTACTACGTTCGACGAGTTTGTATTTTTATAGGGAAGAGATCCTCTAACGGGGGTAGAAGGAAAAAGCAGGTGGACGAAGAACTCTCAGAGGTTGTAGCCTCTGAAGGTCTCCGGAGGAATCCTATTTATAGGGAGAAGGTTCTCCCGTGATTAGAGTTCGATTGGGAGTGATATTACTCCCGGAAGAATCCTTATTGGAATGGAGATTTCCTCATATTAATCCTTTCCCTAAACATACTTACTCAGATAACACCGACTGTCCCTTTTGGAAATGATGCCTCAGGTTGGGGCGATATTTTCATAAACGACGCTTGTATACACAGTCGTCAATTCCTTAATTGACGACTTGAACAAAGGCGTCATTTACCTTTCCTATTTTGTTAATTTAAGGTGTAACGATCTTTCAGGATTTTTATCTTTTTTTCTTGATGTGATCTTATTGGAAAATTTTAGGGGTATGAGTTTTCCATTTTTCTCTATTTTTTCATATAATTAGTTTTTCCAAAATTCTTTAGTCGAAAAATCGGCACTATTCATTTTATTTGAAATGACGACTTGTTCAAAGTCATCTTTTGTGCAATTGACGCAAGCATACGTTGACGTCAATTCATTTTTTGCATTTTCACTTACCCTTCAAAAGACTAATATTGTATATATATATATCTCTATTATTTCTATAACTATAATGCACAAGTTCATACATTCTCCAACGTCTATACATTCCTTCTCCAAGTCTATACATCCATAAGTCCATACAATGCCTAAGTCTATACATTCCTCCAAGTCTACACACTTCTTCCCCAAGTCTATACATTCATCTCCAAGTCTATACATTCATAAGTCCATACATCCATTCAAGTCAATACATTCCATTACACAAGTCTATACATTGTCAAAGTCTTTGCATTCCTGAAGTCTATACATTCTTAAGTCCATACATCCATTCAAGTCCATACATTCCATTACACAAGTCTATATATTGTGAAAGCCTTTGCATTCCTGAAGTATATACATTCCTGAAGTCTATACATTCTAAAGTCCATACATCCATTCAAGTCCATACATTCAATTACACAAGTCTATACATTGTCAAAGCCTTTGCATTCCTGAAGTCCATACATTCCTGAAGTCTATACATTCTACCCACTCAAGTCCACACATTCCTTCATCCAAAGTCTATACATCCATCCTTTCGACCAAAGTCTATACATTCATTCCTTCATCCAAAGTCTATACATCCATCCATTCATTCTTCAAAGTCTACACATTCCTTCATCCATAAAGTCTGTACATCAGTCCAAAGTCTATACATCGCATTCTTCCTCAAAGTCTGTACCTCCATCGAATCCAAGTCTATACATTCCACAAGCCTAAACATCTAAGTATGCACATTCCTAAGTCTGTACATTCCAGAGCATCTCACTCCCCAAGTCCATACACTCTTCAAGTCTATACAATGCAAAGTCTACACAATGCAAAGTCTACACATGCAAAGTCTACACATCCGTTCCTCCTAAGTCTACACATCGTAAGTCTATACGTCCAACGTCTGTGCATTCCCCATTGCATGAGACATTCATACATTCCCATGTCTACACGTAAATTTATATATATCCTCCCTTTATAATGTAATAAATGTGGAATATTAATTTTGCTAAATTAGTAAAAATATAAATTGATTTTTTCTTCAAGATTTAAAGATTCTCAATTCAATTAAAATTATGTTGTGCATTAAATGGCTACTTAAAATAACATGTTATTATTAAATTTATTATAATATAATGGTAGGGTCCATGAGTTCTTCTTGTGAGACTTCTTAGGCTGTCAGAGGGTTGTGTATAGCCTGGCCTTAATTATTTATGTTGTATTATATTTATTTATTTTACATTATATATATATGCACAGATATGTGGATGAGTGGGTTGAGACTTAAGGGCCATTAAAATGTGTGTGGGTTATTCACTAATCCCTCATATACCTATTAATAATTTGTATGTATATAGGGATTTTATTCCTCATAATTTCTTTAACTTTTATTTGTCCTTGTCCTAGATATCAGAGGCAGGTTCGATCCTAGATAAATTTTTACTTCCATTCCAAAAGGTAATATTAACTAGTCTTTTATAAATTCTAGGAATCTTTATTAACTATTTATGGAGATATGTAGATATCATCATGTATATGTTATTTTTCTTTTCAAAATCTAAATATATATTTATATATTTATTCCCTTTTTAGCCTTCAAAATTATCGGGTGTTACATATACACTGCATGCCCTGCAAGCTTTCCAAGTCTATACACTGCATGCCCTGCACGGGCTGCAAGTCCATACATTGCATTATGGCATCAAAGTCTATACAGTGTCTCACATTGGCAAACTCTGTACATCGTTGGCCTGTGCATGCTTCGTCTTCTCAAGTCTATACATCCGTCACACTCCAGTCTTTGCCTTGAAGTCTATACACTGCTGTCTCATGCACTCTAAGTCCATACACCATGCAGTTGGGCATCGATCATTACAACAAGTTTGCAGACTGTCTGCACGCTCTCAAAGTCTATACAGCTTGTGTTTGCATCAGTTCATAAGTCTATACATTATCTTCTGCACAAACACAAGTCTACACATTGTAGCATGCACGATCAAACGAGTCTGTACACACTTCAGCACTTAAAGTCTGAACATCCTTCAGTGAAGACTGTACACACTTCAGTGCATTTGTGCATCTCTTTCAAGTTAAAGTCTGTACACTCCTTATTTCTAAGTCTATACATTCTATCCTTCATACTAAGTCTGTACACGGGAGTCTTCAGTTATCCAGCAAGTCTGTACATCCTTCTGATATTTTCTTATGACTGTGTGACAGGTATACCCTTCGAGAAGAAAGGTGTCTGGGCACGTGATCTGAGGACAAAGAGGGCACAAGCCCTGCACACGCCCTAATTGCTGCTGCTATAAATGCGAAGCTTCTTCCATCAGAAGAAGATTGATCAAGTGATCGAGATAGAAGAAAAGAGCTGCAGAGAGTGAGAGAGCAGAAGAAGAAGAAAGAAAGAAGAGAGAAGCTAAGAGCCAGAGTGAGAGAGCAGAAGAAGAAAAAGAAAGAGAGAAAGAGAGATGGAGAGCTCGTGAAGAAGAAGAGAAGCTTCGTTTGTCATCACTGGACTTTGGATCAGATCCAATCCAGTTTGCTCCTACGAGAGCTACCTTGTGCATTTCTTTTTCCAACTTTCAGTTGCTGCGTTTTTGTTTTCTCTTTTTAACTGTTCAAAGTTGTTCTTCCGATCCTCTAGTGTGAGGTCGGGTTCCCTCCGATTTGGAGGAAGAGAGACTTGCGTCTCTGGTTGCACGTGACTGGGTGTCACTGGTGGTTCCCCTCCGGTTTGGAGGAAGGGAGGTCTGAGACCTCTGGGTTGCAAGGGGCTGGGAGTCACTTGTGGGTTCCCTCTGGGTTCGCAGAGGAAGAGAGATCTGTGTTCTCTGGTTTGCCAGTGACGGGCTGTCACTAGCAGTTCCCCTTCGGTTTGGAGGAAGGGAGATTCGTCTCCGGTTCTGGTCTTGTGGGTTGCAAGTCCAGGTGTTCCCTCCTGGTCTGGAGGAAGAGAGACTTCGGTCTTTGGGTTGCTAGTGACTGGGTGTCACTAGTGGTTCCCTCCGGTTGGGAGGAAGAGGGGAGGTTGTTCCCCTGGTCAAGCTATTTGGCAGCATTTGTTGCAGACTGAGTCTACTGTTCTAGCCTTGCTAGTGGAAGCCTCACTCCGGTTTGGAGTGAGGGGTGGACGTAGGTCTGTGGACCGAACCACCTAAAAAATCCTGGTGTTCTCTTGTGGTTTGATTTTTATTATGTGTTCTTTTCATTGCTCCGCTCATTAGATGCTTGCTTAGGATCGTGTGAGAGCTAATCGAATTGTTGTCTTGCCTTGATCCTTCTAAGTATTCTCAGTTCATTTCTGCAACAACTTTTTAATTCCGCATATATGAGCTTTAGAGATTTAATTAGGCAATATTTGAAGAGGGGTACATTCACCCCCTCTGTATCCGGGCCTTGCACCCTATCACCCTCTCCCTCTCCCTCTCTCATGCAGGGTCTCTCCCCCTCTTCCTCTCCCTCTCCCTGTCTCAGTCTCCCTCCCTCCCTTTCCCTTTCCCTCTCCCTCTCCCACTCTCTCTAACAAACGAACACACTCACAAAGGGGGAGGGTCGATCCCCTCCGTCTCCGTCTCCCTCACTTTGTCTCCCTTCTCTAGCCGTCTCTACATTAAAGAAGTGTATGCCCTGCAAGCCAATCACTTATGAAGTGATGGCATCATTTCTTATATATTCTCTGTAGCAACTCAAAAGTATATATATGTATTTATATGAAAAAAAATGAAAGATGAAAATAAAATAAATGATAAATATTTTTCTTTATGTCTTTAAGGTGCAGAATATATAAACGCGAACCTTATCCCACTTCTTAACACGAACGACAAGATTTGCGGCATGATTCTGAGAAGGCGAAGACATCGGTACTGTAGCAGTATTGTAGCATCCGATTTAAGAGAGAATTATTAACT
This sequence comes from Amorphophallus konjac, assembly GCA_022559845.1. Lineage (NCBI taxonomy): Eukaryota > Viridiplantae > Streptophyta > Magnoliopsida > Alismatales > Araceae > Amorphophallus > Amorphophallus konjac. The sequence goes on from CM040123.1 coordinate 199,552,328, forward strand.
CTAATTAAATCCTAATTAGCGGATGATGTAATTTCTTACCTAATTGAATAAATGAGGTCATTGATTATGTCATAAAGGGGGATTTATTTCAACATTTACATGTTGAAAATTAATGTCAACATAACTTGGTGTAATAGTAACATGAGTTAGTGAAGTAGGAAAATTAGGTGGAAAATTGACATAGAATTAAATTAGCAATAAAATATCCTTGAATAAATGACATAATTTATTTAGTCATAAATGGAGATTTATTTCAACATCCACATGTTGGAATTTATTGCCAACATAAGTTGGTATAATAGTAACATGGGTGGGTGAAATAAGAAATTAGGTGGAAAATTAAATTAAATCAGTAAGAAAATAATTATGGGACTTGGCCTATAAATAAGGCTGGGATCTTCCCTACTCAAAGCACAAATCCATTGGGGAAGTGCTAGTTGCAGAGATGAGAAAATCTTGAAGTTTGGAGGAGTGTTCGAAGTATTCTTCATTCTTGTTCTTCTTCCTCTTAGATCTCCCACTAGGTAGGTATTCTCTCACGCTAAACTCAAATTGATGCATGAATTAGATGTAGCTACATATCTACTTTGATTATATATCATTTTCCTTAATTTTTATTGAGTATTAAGCATGCTAGAAGCGTTTATTGAAGTGTATCATCGTGCTCGTGAAAAAGGGGTCGATTTTTGAACACAATCATCATAAAGACCGCGTTCTCAGGAAAGAGCCCAGTTTCTTCCGGGCTTCAAAAAAAAAGAGGGAAAAATTCACTATGTTGTTTCCTGATGTTTTGACAATAACACAGGCCTTGGGAATATCCATACAACTTGACATATGATTTAACCATGATTTTTAACCACTGAAAGATCCGTCTCGGATCACGGTGTCTTTATAAGCCCGTATGCGCGATCTCCGCCCCGATCGTTAGATTTTCAAGTTCTAATTGAACCAATATGTCATCTAGCCTGTTATATATGTCATGTTAAGTTGTATATCATTTAAATTCATACACAGTTAAGTTAAGGATATGGAAGATAATAATTCTATTCTAGAAGCTTATACTTCCTTCTTAGTTCTTGTTATATTCATGATATCCTTGGGTCTCCATGACTATATTATCTTTCTAGCTTGCTAAATGGAGTAGATACCATCTGCTAAAACTACATGGGCTTAGTTGCATAATCTTGATCGATACAAGTTTAACGATTTCCGTGTTACCGTGTTTTCGACAAGTCGCGTAGCTCGCTAGATTTCTAAGGAAGAACGGTGTCTAAAGAAAGAGGTCCACATGCAAACGCTTTAAGTGGATAAGTGGTTGCTTAATTAGGCCCTCACGAATACGCGGAGAACCTCCCACTGTCCCACCTATTACCTGGCCGTGATTCTTCAATTTTCTAGTTAAGCACCCGATTGTGAAAATTTTGATCTTGATCTAAACCCATTTTACGAGGTTTTTCGCAAGGGCCGATTGTGCCTCATCCTGCAATTCAATCCCTTTATCGACTTAATGTCGTTAAACATGATGCCTTAAATCCTCTTGGAACTTCTCTTGCAACTACTTGTAATCTTGTACTACTTGTTCCTTGAATGATAATTTTTGCTAGATCTATACTTCATTTCGCAAGCTTTACCTTGATATTCTTTGGCCATACATATTATGTGGATGTCTAAATATACTTAGGATCTATGATCCATAACCCCAATGCCTAGCATTAATGGGGCCTGGTCTGGTCCTAGAGGGAGTGCCCGAAAGTACGTGTGCCCATGGGAGTTGATGACCTGGTGTGGCATTGCACCGAAGTGCTTGACTTGCTAGATTCACTTATGACATTCCACAGTTCGTGAATTACTTGACTTGCTTGAATATATGAAATACTCATACTTACTTACATGAAATTGAAGAATCTTTGGTATGCTCTGATACCAAGTGATAAACCGATGGGAGTCGGTGCAACGGTGCAACAAGGATTCAGAGGGGGGGTGAATGAATCCTCTTCTAAAAACTTGATCAATTTAAAACTTAAACTAAAGATTTTAAACTTATGCGGAATTAAAAGCAATTAAGCTCTGAAGAATATGAAAGCCAATGATGCACTTAATTGAACGGGTGAACTGCAAAAATGCAGACTCCTAAGCAAGTCTATACTTTTGACAGACCCAAATTAGGCATGCGTGTACACTAAATCCCTTCAGTCAGAACCGTAGATAGGAACGCACCTAGCATGCATCTAACGGTTAATAAATTGTAAAGCAAACCACAGTACACAAGATCTTTTTAGGTGGTTCAGTCCTCAGGACCTACATCCACCCCACACTCCAACCATAGTGCGGATTCTGATGCCAAACAGCTTGAACGGTTGGGCCTCACAGCTTGCCAACAACAGCTGAGCTTCACAGATTACTTAACCGCTCACTAACAGCTTGACTGCTGGGTAATACAGCTTCGCCACCACTGGGCATTACAACTTAGCCACCACTGCCTAACAGCTTGATCCGCTGGGCCTTACAACTTAGCCTCTGCTAATACATAACTTAGAAGAAGTATGAAAAATGAAAATAGGAAACGAAGAAGTTCAGCATCGGAAAGCTGACAGTAAAAGTAAATCAAAATGCTCACGTAGGAGCGCTGTGCCTTTGATCTGATCCAAAGGACATAGTGGAAACGGATCTTCAGATCTATTGAACCTTCTTCTCGCTTCACACCTACGAACTCTTCAACCCCTGCACATCTGCCTCTATCACTCTTTCTCTTATCTTCTTCCTCGCTCTGGAATTCTCTTCACTTCTGATCACTATCTCCCTCTTTAGCCTTTTCTCTCTTTATTCTTCTCTGTCTGCCTCACTGAATTCCTCTAATTCCCCTTTTTCTCATCCGCTCTGCTCAATCTGCCTTCTCAATGTCTCTCTTTTCTCAACTCTCTTCTGCTTCGAAGACTTCTTCTCTCTCTGTAGATCTGCTGCTCTATTTTCTCTCTTTCTTCAATTCCATCGATCTGGCCTCTTTTTATAGGATCGCGGGAGACCGGCATGTGGGAAACACGTTCCCGCCCAAAATTGGCGCTCCGCTGGAGGTCCATGTGTTAGAATCTTCTGGCGCACTGTCCATGTGCCTGAATCACCTTGTGAGCCTTGCCTTGGATCACGCGCCACTTATTATCCTGGGATCACATGACCACTTAAGTGAGGCATGCTGCCTGTCACGCGTTTAATCCTGGGTCCTTTAGTCACTTGAGTCCCTGCCAATCAAAACAAAACGCATTTTGTCAAGCAGCTCACAGGCATGAAAATTGGATAAGTACGAAATATGCACAGACTTGATATGAAGGCTTGACACACTACCATCGACCTTTGCATTGGTATGCTTAGACTATATGTAACAACTTGTGTCGAGACATGCCTAGTGTGCGTAGACCTTACTTGACTGCATGTGATCAGGACTCACATATATGCACTGACTTGATTGCTGTCAGGTAAAGATGTGCACAGACCTATATGTGCTATATGCAAAGCATGCACTGACCTATATGTGTTATATGCAAAACATGCACTTACCTATGTGTGTTTTGTGCCAAAATATGCACGGACTTATGTGTGCTAAATGCGAAACATGCACGGACCTCATTTTGCACAAGGCAAAGGATGAACCATCTTGTATGCAGACAGATAGAATGTGCACTGACCTTGCCCTACCTAATGAAGGATGTGCACCGACCTTGTTTAGCACAAGGCAAAACCTGCACCGACCTTTATGTGCACAAGGCAAAACCCGCACCGACCTTTATGTGCATGAGACCGAAACATGCACCGACCTTGTGTAAGAACTAGCATCGACCATGTCGAGCTAGCATCGTCCTTATACATGAACTAGCACCGACTCCATGTGATCACTATGAGTACTGAGGTCGACCTTAGGTCAGAAAGTGTGTTGGCCTAATATATGGAATGAACTAATGCATCGACCAAAATGAACTAATGCATTGACCATGGTATGTGCAGTTGTACACCAACTGTTCGACCAAAATATGTGGACAATGGCTGTTCAATGAAATGACATGCACACAGTCTTTATGCAGATGCATTGACTCTATGTGCACAGTGTTGACTTTACGTTGACCTGTGATGCGTTGACTTACATGAACAGTTGTACGAGAGTATACACAGACCTTATGCATGAAGCATATGTAATGATATTAATAATGCATTAATCATGCACTGACAAACACATATGACACAAGACATATATATGTAGCAGTTATTCCATGTAACTCATATATGCAGCAATACAAACACTTATGACATCATACATTTGAGTCATAGTGTTTGTCATCATCAAAACACAAGATTCCAACAATCTTCCCCTTTTTGATGATGGCAACACTATGAGTCATATGAATCATGTAAACCAGACAATGGGACTATGACAACATTCGATCAACAAAATGCAGGTATTAATGAGACCCAAAACTTATGCTTACACAGATATGCACTACCATTCTCCCCAAACACAATGATAATTCATTCTACCCATATGACAACCAAAACATTCTCAGACTATGAAACAACCAAACCATCAGACAAACCATCAGATGACTCAATTCATTCTCCCCCTTTGACTTCATTAAAAAGAGGACAGTGAATGGAAGACAGACAGAATGATACCAACTGATCAGAATGTAGCCAGAAGAACATAGGGAGCAGAAATGCCAAATATTGTTCTCCCCCTATGAAATGCAATAAATGTAGTCTTTACATGATCTATCCTCCCCCTTTAAAACCATACAAAGCTTCCTGTTTAAAATGAAGTAAGGTATATAAGGAAGTAAGGTGAGGAATATGCCAAGAATAAGCTCAGGAGGTTCTCATCAGAAAGATACTATTGATAAATTTTCAGCAGCAAAAGCATAATACTTTTCTTTGACTGGTTCAGGAAAAGAACAGGAGTCAGTAACACAGTTGGGCAGAGATATAATGAGGTATGAACAATGGTACTAGTTGACTGAGTTTCCAAAAAATATAACTGACCAGAAGAATTCACTGCAGGTACCACTATTATAAATCCAAGTAAAAATTAGACTCTCTTATCATAAGGGCTTATGAATTAAACTAGATGACAAGCATGGTTTAAGCATGATGTATACAGAATTTGTCAATCACATTCAATACTCATATCTGAAACTCAGTTTTAATAAAGGTGAACCAATTACTCATATGACATTCCAGTTCAACCTCCTTCCATCTTACTCAATTAATCTTAATGGCTCCTTTAGGAGTTACAAAGAGTAGTATTGAAATTAAACACCCATGAATGTATCTGAAGTTAATTGAGTTTACAAAAATTTTGAACCATCGATTTTTTAGAATTTTCTTTTAAACAACACTTTATTTTTCCTTGAGCAATCTTGGTTGATCAACACCTTTGTACATGAGGCACAACACGTCTTAGGTGAAGTGACCCAGTTACTCAGTGTGATAACCGCATTGTCTCTCAATAATGAGAACCGAGTTAGCAATGAGAGTATCTTTTTACATGAGGAAACACCTTGGTTAGAGGCAGGAATCCCCAGTTACTCAGCACAATCATACCATTGCTTTGTCAGATTTTTACATAATTTTCAAGAAATTTTGTCTTTTAGCAGAGTTAACTATGGTACTTCATGACGCAATCCTTTGGATAGGTTCTCAGTAACCACAGTCATTGCTCTGTCTTTAATTTTCCTTTTTAGTCAACTTCAGACATATTTAATGTTTTTTTTCTCTAAAGCTCTAGTCATCTATTGGTTTAAGGGAGAGTGCACCCCCTACCAGAGGAAGGGAATGGACCCACTCCACCACAAGCACAATAGATGCTGAAATTTTATTAAACTTCCAAATGGCTTATGTACAATGAGGCGGCGCCTTTACAATGCAGAAGGAGACCAAGCTATTAGGTCTCTAAATACAGAAAGAATACAAAAATCTATACAAAATGCCTACGAATATTGGGAACAACAGCTGCATCCGCCCGCACATAAGCTCTAGCTTGGACTGGTAACTCACCAAGTGAATGGAAGTCCTTATTCCGGCCCATCAAAATGGCATGTGAAGCAAGATAGTCCGCTACTTGATTAATCTCTCTAAAGGAGTGAGCAATAGGGCAATTGCACCAAGCAAATAGTTTCTTTAATGCAGGCCACCACGGCAGAAGACTCCAAGGTGGATTCATCTGTCTGGATAGAAGATCCACCAACATCTTTGAATCCGAGAAGATGATTGATACAGAGATGGAATGCTGCCTCAGCAAGCGTAGAGCATCTAGAAGAGCTCTCCCCTCTGCTAACAGGGAAGTACCATACCCATAAAAATAAGAGAAACCCAGAATAAAGTTGCCATGTGTGTCCCTTACACAACCACCCCCTCCTACAAGGCCTGGATCCCCCTTACATGCCCCATCCACATTTAAAGAAAATTTTACCACTGGAGGAGTCCATCTAACTTGTAGCAACCCTAATAAATGAATAATTGAAATAAATTAAAACATATATATATTACAGAAGTAATATATATAAAAAGGAATAGGGTTAATTGGACGAAATAAAACAAATTAAAAATAACGCCTCTTATTAAGGCGTTCATTTATAAAGAAACGCCTCTACCAATGGCGTGAATAAAGAAAGGACGCCCACACCTACGGTCGTCAGTTCTTACGCGACCAAATGGGTAAGTAAAAGAAACGCCTCTATCTTAGGCGTGTTTTAAAACAAGAAATGCCCTTTTTCAAGGCGCTTTTTAAGAAACGCCCTTATGCAAGGCGTCAATTCAAGAATACACGCCCTGACCTAAGGCGTTAATTCAGTTCGTGACTCGTTCGAACCCAGAGCTTATCCAGGGAAAGATTAACCTAATCTAGTAAGTATCTATTAGAGTAAGGACTCTATTAAGGATATATTACCCTCAATCAAACACTACTCTTGTTAGGACTTCAAAATCCTATAAATAACATGTTCGATCGAACCCTAAAACCCATTTGATCGAGCGTCTGCTGCTAGGTACGTGAAGAACAAACAGTTCTTCTTCCTTTCCTTGCTTTTGATAAACACATGAGGAGGTTTTAACCATCCTTCATCGTCTTTGCTATAGGTGGCTGCTTCTAGTGTTTGAAGACAAAGGGTCTTCATCATCATTGTCTTCATCACCATCAGGTAGCGGTGGCAACATCTTCCTGAAGAACGAAGGTTCTTCATCCACGAAGGTTCCAAACAGAGTATCAGTATTGTCAAACCATAAGGTAGGTTTTCTCAAGATACTGTAGCCCAAATAAAATTAGTGAAAGATATTATATAAGCATGGCATGCATACGGTCTATATACATATGGTTTCGGTGTGTTTTCTGAATTGTTTGAAAGAAACGCCCTGGAATAGGGCGCTATTTTAAAATAAACGACCATAACAGCGGTCGTCAATTTATTAAGAAACGTCCTGTACACAGGCGTTAATTTTACGAGATCATGACTTAAGCATGTTAAGAACGGATTATATATGAAACCTTGATTATTAATGCATGATCCTGTCTCCAAATCTAATGTCCTGCAATTTCTTGTATTCACGGCCTGTACAAGGTCGTTTTCCACGTATTAACGCCTTATCATAGGGCGTGACTTTAAAAGTAACGCCCCTTACTAGGGCGTGTATATGTTAAAATCTTGAAATTCACGACTTGGACAAAGTCGTTTTCCCTATGTAAACGCCCCATCATAGGGCGTGAATTAAAAATAAACGCCCCTTACTAGGGCGTGTATCTGTTAAAATCCTGAAACTCACATATTCTGTAAAATGGAATTAGAAAGTAACGCCCCTTCCAAGGGCGCGTTTTTGATAAATTTCTGAGAATAATTATATCCTGTCGAATATGTAAATGATGAGACGCCTGCCCCTGCAGTCGTCAACTTTGAAGAAACGCCCCCAGGAAAGGCGTGTTTTTGATAAATTAATGAAATAAATGGAAATTCCGCAAATTGGCAATATATGTAAACGCCCTTCTGTTAGGCGTTAATTATTCAATACACGACTTGACCTAAGTCGTTATTTTACTGTAAACTGATTTTTCCTCTGATTTGCTAACCGATGGTTTATATATTATACATATATATATATATATCGGCACTATTCTCCACTCCGTGAGTATAGTCCCATGTTTTCATGTTGATTTACCGACCACACTCAACTCTCATTGACATACAAGCTCTCCATTGGACATTCCGTTCCTTTGGACTAGCGAGTTAGTCATAGAGACCTCCGTAAGACTCCTCGTAGCCTTGGATTCCCTCAAGGCCGACTGAGCTGGTTGTACCCTAAAAAAAACCCATTACACAGTTTTTGCCATGTCAACCTAAAGAAAGCATGGTATACCGGCCCTTATGATTATACAAAGAGTATATCATAAGAAATTCTTAATGGGATGATGATATCATGCCGTTCTTGTAAACCTCAATTCTATGATAAGAATGAGGGTATCTTACCTTGATATACTGTTCATGTGGACCTCAACTCTATATAAAGAATGTCCATATTGATTTGTCATGGTACCTAAGTTAAGGGAACCATAATCTACCTAGTTTTATCGACATCGTGATTATACCGTTATTATCGCCATTCTATGTCCTTTGTCATATTTTGGACTCTATTCTATCAAAGTTGTCATACGTGTCTACAAGCTTGATTATTGAAATTCTATATTGGCTATATAAACAAGAGTGGATGTCAAAACACATGATAAATGCCTGCGCATAGGGCCCGATCTGGTCCTGGGAGGAGCACCCGAAAGTACTTGTGCCCATGGGAGTTAAAATGATAAGGTATCTGGCATTATACCGAGTACTTGACTTGCTTGATTGGACATTCCACACACATCTTGTACTTGACTCGTACTTGACATGAAATGAAATGCGTGGCCCGAAAAAGGGTAATTTACTTGCTTGATACATGATAGCCAAAGTTCTTGACATGACTCGATAATGGTACTTGCTTGAATATCTTGAATAACTTGTATCTTGTTCATGAAAGTTCATCTTATTTCTTTGATATTACATTCTCTCTATCTTGTCGTTTCATGCGAGCATGCATAGCTTTATTGCATCCATGAAAATGTAATTACTTAAACCACTTGCTAGTACTTGAGATATAATTTCCTACTGAGCGTTCGCTCATTCCGTTTGTCCCTTGTACTTTTCAGGTAAGTCCGACGACGATGGAAGTCAATCGGATGGGAATGGTCAAGAGTGAAAGTGATAGAGCTTCTACAAGTGTCATCTAGTCTTTTCCATAGTTTCTTGAGTCAACTATGTATTCTTTTCCTTTTTATTTAACAGAGTATTGGATTTGTAATAGTCTATCCATTATGAAATAAAGGATTGGGTTATCTTGCTATTTTGCGCATCTCTGTCTTTGTGTCGAATACACGACCACTCTGATTGACATGATTGATATAGACACGTCGCGCATCTCCGGGTATCTTCCGCGCTCGGGGCGTGACAGTCTTTGTGGTATCAGAGCCTAAGGTATTCAATTCCTAGGAAACCCAAGTCCAAGGATAGGTTTCAAAACCTTTAACCAAGTGAGAGTGGGTAGAACCAAGGGTTAAATGATCAATGAGTCCTTTATAAGATCATAGTGATATAATACTAACATAGCTATTGTAATTGTAGGATAATGGCTGCCGAACGTGCTCAATGGCGCAACATGCAGCGTACCCTTCAAGGGATGACCCAAGTGCTACAACAGGTAGCACAAGGTGGTGCTCCACGAGCTGGAAGCTTACACCAAGCATTCAAGAATATGAATCCCCCGAAGTTCATGGGATCGACCGATCCAGACGATGCCGAGCATTGGGTTCGGGAGATTGAACGTATATTCCGTGTTATGCAATGCACGGATCAGGACAAAGTCTTATTAGCTACTTTCCAGTTAGAAAAGGATGCTAGATGTTGGTGGGAGTCGATTGAAGCTACAATTGACCCAACTCAAGTTACATGGGGAGAATTCGTTGAATATTTCAACGCCAAATATTTCTCTGATAGGGTCCAGGAAAAGAAGGCCGCCGAATTTGCCGCATTAAAGCAAAGATCTTTATCGGTGGCTGATTATGAAGCACAGTTCTCTAGACTGTCTAGATATGCTAAGCATTTAATTGGCACGGAAAAGATGAAAGCCCGTAGATTTCTTAATGGGCTTAGGCCCCACTACATTACTCAACTGGCGCCTATGGATATTCAAGTTTATACTGAAATAGTGCGCCGAGCTCAGTTGCTTGAAGATGCCACGGAACTATCTGATAGGATCCGTGGGAAAGACAAAAAGGAGCAAGTCACAAGTTCGGGTTCTTTTAAACCCAACTTTAAGAAGAGGCCCAATAATGGAGGTTCTTCCTCTCAAGATCAGAAGTTCAAGAAATCCAAGCCTTTCTCTATCACCACTATCCCTTCAAACGTAGTATGCAAGCATTGTGACAAGGCTGGTCACAAAACAGAAGAATGCTGGAGGAAACTGGGAGCATGTCTCCGTTGTGGGAGTCGTGAACATCGGATTCCCGATTGTCCATTAATGAATGACCAAGACGGTGAGGGTAAACGCCCAGTGACAAGGAACGCGCGTCTTCATGCAATCCAAGAGACCGAACCAGAAGAAGAAGGCGGATTGGTGGAAGGTACATTAAAAATTTGTTCCAAATATGCACATGTCTTATTTGATACGGGTGCATCGCATTCCATTATTTCCAAGAAGTTTGCTGACCCATTACCTCTAGAACCAGAATGGATGAAGATAATATTGTCTACTCCTCTCGGAAACGAGACGGATATCACACATCATTACCAAAATTGTGAGGTATTGGTTCGAGGAAAGAATTTTCCTATTGATCTTATCTGCTTAGATCTAAAAGAATATGATGTTATACTAGGAGCAGATTGGTTATCCAAATACCAGGCAACGGTTGATTGCCGTGATAGCAAGATTGTTTTCAAGGAATTTCCGGAACTGACTTATACTAGTCCTAAGAGTCGAAGCAAATCCCCTCTTATTTCGGCTCTTCGAGCAAGCAAGCTCGTCAAGAAAGGATGTGTATCCTTCCTTGCTTTTGTCACTATTAAAGAAGCTAAGGAAACCAAGATAGAAGACGTTCAAGTAGTACGAGAATTCCCAGACGTATTTCCAGAAGATTTGCCGGGATTACCCCCGCAAAGAGATGTGGCCTTTACCATCGACTTAGTCCCTGGTGCTGGTCCGGTTTCAAAGGCACCATATAGAATGTCCCCTGCTGAACTCAAGGAGTTGAAGGAGCAGTTGATGGAACTAATCCGAAAAGGGTTTATTAGACCAAGTACTTCCCCGTGGGGAGCACCAGTCTTATTTGTAAAGAAGAAGGATGGATCCATGAGATTGTGTATTGACTATCGACAGTTGAATCATCTTACTATCAAGAACAAGTATCCACTGCCGAGAATCGATGAATTGTTTGATCAGATTTCAGGATCCAAATATTTCTCCAAGATTGATCTCCGGTCGGGATATCATCAATTAAGGATCAAGGATGATGACATTCACAAGACCGCATTCAGAAGCAGGTATGGCCATTACGAATTTGTTGTTATGCCTTTTGGACTAACAAATGCCCCTGCTGCCTTTATGCAGTTAATGAATAGCATATTCAGGCCTTACTTGGATCAATTCATAGTAGTCTTCATCGATGATATATTGATATATTCTAAGACTAAGGAAGAACATGAAGAGCATTTGAGGATTGCATTGCAAGTCTTGAGGACAAATCAATTATATGCTAAACTCAGCAAATGCGAGTTCTGGCTTGAAGAAGTGGCTTTTCTCGGACATGTCATATCCAAGGACGGTTTATCTGTGGATCCGTCAAAAGTTGAAGCTGTGAGAAACTGGGAGAGACCCACTAATGCAAGCGAGATCAGAAGTTTCTTGGGTCTTGCAGGCTATTATCGGCGATTTATCAAAGATTTCTCTAAGATCGCCGTACCACTTACAAGATTAACTCGTAAGGAGATCCGATATGAATGGAGTGAGGAATGTGAAAGCAGTTTCCAAACTCTCAAGGATCATCTCACCACAGCTCCGGTCTTAGCCCTACCAATTGAAGGAGAGGAATTCGAGGTCTACACTGATGCTTCTGGCATTGGCCTCGGATGCGTTCTAATGCAACATGGGAAGGTCATAGCATATTCTTCTCGTCAACTGAAGAAGCATGAGGAGAATTACCCCGTCCATGACTTGGAATTGGCCGCGGTAGTATTTGCCCTAAAGATATGGAGACACTATCTCTATGGGGTACAGTTTACTGTATACTCCGATCACAAAAGTCTCAAATATCTATTTTCACAAAAGGAGCTGAACATGAGACAAAGACGTTGGCTAGAATATCTCAAGGATTTCGACTTCAATATACAATACCATCCCGGAAAGGGTAATTATGTTGCTGATGCCCTTAGTCGAAAGCCGAGAGCAATAATAGCAAATTGTATGATACAAGAATGGAGGTTACTTGAACAATTCTCTGAGCTCAATATAAGCTTGGACATGGAATCCAAATTTGTCACACTATCTCATGTAAGCATACAGTCAGATTTGTTATCTGAAATACAAACACTTCAGGATGATGATCCTATGTTAGTAGAAATCAAAGGCAGATTAGAAGGACAATCTGATTTTCAACTAACTTCTGATGGAAGGTTATCGTTCAAAGATAGAATTTGTATACCCGATTGTCCGGAATTAAAGAAGAAGATCTTAGATGAAGCTCACAGATCAAGATACACTATTCATCCTGGATCAACTAAAATGTACCAAGATGTAAAGAGGAACTTTTGGTGGCCCAATATGAAAAGAGAAATAGCGGACTATGTATCACGCTGTCTCACATGCCAACAGGTCAAGGCGGAACACCAAAAGCCTGCGGGAAAACTACATCCTCTAGATATTCCTAAGTGGAAATGGGAGGATATTGGTATGGACTTCATCATGGGTTTGTCTAAATCTAAAGGAGGACATGATGGAATCTGGGTTATCATTGATCGATTGACTAAATCGGCACATTTCTTGCCAATCAAAAGCCGATGGTCGATTGATGTACTAGCTGCACTATACATTAAAGAAATAGTCAGGATACATGGAATTCCTGTCTCAATCGTGTCTGATAGGGATCCCCGTTTTACTTCTCATTTTTGGAAGGGATTACAACATTCGTTGGGGACAAGGCTCAACTTTAGTACTGCTTTTCACCCACAAACGGATGGTCAGACCGAGCGAACTAATCAAGTTGTTGAAGATATGCTGAGAGCATGCATTATTGACTTTGGAGGAAGCTGGCATGACCACTTACCTTTAGTTGAATTTGCATATAATAATAGCTACCAAGCTAGTATCCAAATGGCACCTTTCGAAGCCTTATACGGAAGGAGTTGCCGATCTCCCATATGTTGGAACGAAGTTGGAGAAAAACAACTATTAGGTCCAGACATGGTAAGGGATACAACCGAGAAGATACAAGTAATCAGAGAAAGATTACAAGTTGCTCAGACAAGGCAAAAGGCTTATGCTGATACCAGGAGAAGAGATCTTGAATTCAGGTTGGAGATCATGTATTTCTTAAAATATCCCCTGGACGTGGCATACGAAGATTTGGTGTTAAGGGCAAGCTTACGCCAAGATTTATCGGACCATTTGAGGTACTCGAAAGAGTTGGCGAGGTTGCTTATCGCATCGCGTTGCCTCCTCAGTTGTCCGAGGTACACAATGTATTTCACATATCTATGTTGAAGAAGTATGTACACGATCCGTCACATATTATTGAGCATGGAGATCTGGTGATCCAGAAAGATCTCACATATGAACAAAGGCCCTTGAAGATATTAGATCGAGAAATACGAGCTCTAAGGAATAAGGTTATTCCCATGATCAAGGTGCAATGGAATAAGAATCCTGAACGCGAAGCGACATGGGAGACCGAGGAATCTATGAAGAAACGATTTCCCGAGTTATTCTAAGAGGTATATGTCCTACACTCTCCGCATGTATAATTATATATATATTGAATTTGGGGACCAAATTCTTTTTAAGTGGGGGAGGGTGTAGCAACCCTAATAAATGAATAATTGAAATAAATTAAAACATATATATATTACAGAAGTAATATATATAAAAGGAATAGGGTTAATTGGACGAAATAAAACAAATTAAAAATAACGCCTCTTATTAAGGCGTTAATTTATAAAGAAACGCCTCTACCAATGGCGTGAATAAAGAAAGGACGCCCACACCTACGGTCGTCAGTTCTCACGCGACCAAATGGGTAAGTAAAAGAAACGCCTCTATCTTAGGCGTGTTTTAAAACAAGAAACGCCCTTTTTCAAGGCGCTTTTTAAGAAACGCCCTTATGCAAGGCGTCAATTCAAGAATACACGCCCTGACCTAAGGCGTTAATTCAGTTCGTGACTCGTTCGAACCCAGAGCTTATCCAGGGAAAGATTAACCTAATCTAGTAAGTATCTATTAGAGTAAGGACTCTATTAAGGATATATTACCCTCAATCAAACACTACTCTTGTTAGGACTTCAAAATCCTATAAATAACATGTTCGATCGAACCCTAAAACCCATTTGATCGAGCGTCTGCTGCTAGGTACGTGAAGAACAAACAGTTCTTCTTCCTTTCCTTGCTTTTGATAAACACATGAGGAGGTTTTAACCATCCTTCATCGTCTTTGCTATAGGTGGCTGCTTCTAGTGTTTGAAGACAAAGGGTCTTCATCATCATTGTCTTCATCACCATCAGGTAGCGGTGGCAACATCTTCCTGAAGAACGAAGGTTCTTCATCCACGAAGGTTCCAAACAGAGTATCAGTATTGTCAAACCATAAGGTAGGTTTTCTCAAGATACTGTAGCCCAAATAAAATTAGTGAAAGATATTATATAAGCATGGCATGCATACGGTCTATATACATATGGTTTCGGTGTGTTTTCTGAATTGTTTGAAAGAAACGCCCTGGAATAGGGCGCTATTTTAAAATAAACGACCATAACAGCGGTCGTCAATTTATTAAGAAACGTCCTGTACACAGGCGTTAATTTTACGAGATCATGACTTAAGCATGTTAAGAACGGATTATATATGAAACCTTGATTATTAATGCATGATCCTGTCTCCAAATCTAATGTCCTGCAATTTCTTGTATTCACGGCCTGTACAAGGTCGTTTTCCACGTATTAACGCCTTATCATAGGGCGTGACTTTAAAAGTAACGCCCCTTACTAGGGCGTGTATATGTTAAAATCTTGAAATTCACGACTTGGACAAAGTCGTTTTCCCTATGTAAACGCCCCATCATAGGGCGTGAATTAAAAATAAACGCCCCTTACTAGGGCGTGTATCTGTTAAAATCCTGAAACTCACATATTCTGTAAAATGGAATTAGAAAGTAACGCCCCTTCCAAGGGCGCGTTTTTGATAAATTTCTGAGAATAATTATATCCTGTCGAATATGTAAATGATGAGACGCCTGCCCCTGCAGTCGTCAACTTTGAAGAAACGCCCCCAGGAAAGGCGTGTTTTTGATAAATTAATGAAATAAATGGAAATTCCGCAAATTGGCAATATATGTAAACGCCCTTCTGTTAGGCGTTAATTATTCAATACACGACTTGACCTAAGTCGTTATTTTACTGTAAACTGATTTTTCCTCTGATTTGCTAACCGATGGTTTATATATTATACATATATATATATATATATATCGGCACTATTCTCCACTCCGTGAGTATAGTCCCATGTTTTCATGTTGATTTACCGACCACACTCAACTCTCATTGACATACAAGCTCTCCATTGGACATTCCGTTCCTTTGGACTAGCGAGTTAGTCATAGAGACCTCCGTAAGACTCCTCGTAGCCTTGGATTCCCTCAAGGCCGACTGAGCTGGTTGTACCCTAAAAAAACCCATTACACAGTTTTTGCCATGTCAATCTAAAGAAAGCATGGTATACCGGCCCTTATGATTATACAAAGAGTATATCATAAGAAATTCTTAATGGGATGATGATATCATGCCATATCGTGTCTTCTTGTAAACCTCAATTCTATGATAAGAATGAGGGTATCTTACCTTGATATACTGTTCATGTGGACCTCAACTCTATATAAAGAATGTCCATATTGATTTGTCATGGTACCTAAGTTAAGGGAACCATAATCTACCTAGTTTTATCGAACTCGTGATTATACCGTTATTATCGCCATTCTATGTCCTTTGTCATATTTTGGACTCTATTCTATCAAAGTTGTCATACGTATCTACAAGCTTGATTATTGAAATTCTATATTGGCTATATAAACAAGAGTGGATGTCAAAACACATGATAAATGCCTGCGCATATAGGGCCCGATCTGGTCCTGGGAGGAGCACCCGAAAGTACTTGTGCCCATGGGAGTTAAAATGATAAGGTATCTGGCATTATACCGAGTACTTGACTTGCTTGATTGGACATTCCACACACATCTTGTACTTGACTCGTACTTGACATGAAATGAAATGCGTGGCCCGAAAAAGGGTAATTTACTTGCTTGATACATGATAGCCAAAGTTCTTGACATGACTCGATAATGGTACTTGCTTGAATATCTTGAATAACTTGTATCTTGTTCATGAAAGTTCATCTTATTTCTTTGATATTACATTCTCTCTATCTTGTCGTTTCATGCGAGCATGCATAGCTTTATTGCATCCATGAAAATGTAATTACTTAAACCACTTGCTAGTACTTGAGATATAATTTCCTACTGAGCGTTCGCTCATTCCGTTTGTCCCTTGTACTTTTCAGGTAAGTCCGACGACGATGGAAGTCAATCGGATGGGAATGGTCAAGAGTGAAAGTGATAGAGCTTCTACAAGTGTCATCTAGTCTTTTCCATAGTTTCTTGAGTCAACTATGTATTCTTTTCCTTTTTATTTAACAGAGTATTGGATTTGTAATAGTCTATCCATTATGAAATAAAGGATTGGGTTATCTTGCTATTTTGCGCATCTCTGTCTTTGTGTCGAATACATGACCACTCTGATTGACATGATTGATATAGACACGTCGCGCATCTCCGGGTATCTTCCGCGCTCGGGGCGTGACATAACTATTGATATAACTGGCCTTTTTGATTTTAGTTCAATGCCAAACTCACTAATTATATTCCTGTAGCTGGAGTGAACAGAATTTTTAAAAACCATAGAGAGCATGATCTGTTTAATATCAGCCAATATGTTATCAGCCACCCTTGGCATATCAGGGGCACAGCCCTCAAACCTAACTGAACATCTAGTTTTCCATATCTCCCAGGAAACAAGCAAAACCACCAGCCGAGCAATAAAACCTTTAGGGGAAGCAATACTGAACCCAGTGGTAAAGGAATTCAGCCAGCAACAGAAGTTTTGAGTGCTCGGCCTAATACCACCAAGTAAAGGCCCAAACTTTTCCCATAAGAACTTAGCAATCTCACTGGTGACAAATAAGTGGTCATAGCTTTCAATTTCCTTAAAGTTCAGACAGCATGAACAGCATGAAGCCAGAGGTATCCCTACTGACTGGATTCTGCTGTCCACAGGCACAGCTTGCTGAGAGAGCTTCCAACAGAAAAGTGTAGCCCTAGGAGGAAAATTGCAGTTGAACGAATTCTTATCCCCAGGACCATGCTGGAGATTGCTGCCACTTCTTATATACCTGTAGGTAGATTTAATGCTGAATTCTCCTGAGATGGTAAAAGCCCAGATGGGAGAATCCTTGCCAGCCTGCAGAGAGAAACCCTGTAGAGCCTGACAGGTCTGCAAATCAAAAATAAAATCCCAAGCAGAGTGTAGCCTGTTAGTTAGGACTTCCTTAACTGAAACATGCACAATGGAGGGAGGAGGGGCCATCTGAACTGGTATTACACTATCCTTGTACCAAATGTCCTTAAAAAAACTGGTAGAAGCTCCATCCATAACCACCATTCGAAGGCCAGATAGCAGGATTTGCTTAGCCTTTACAAAAGCTTTCCTCCTAATCCCTGCCGGAAAAGGAGCATCACATTCAGATATATGTCTTCCATGCAAGTACTTGCTCCTGATAAACTTAGCCCACAGTGAATCACTCACTAGAGAGAGCCACAACTGCTTAACCTGACAGCAAATTTGAATGTCATCCAGGCTTCTAATACCTAGACCTCCACTGTTAAGGGGAGAACATAATTTTTTCCAAGCAATCCAATGCCTCTTATGGGTAGAGTCCACACCCTGCCATAAAAAACTCGCACAGATCTTAGCTATCTGATTCCTAATAGTACAAGGAATGGATGTAGCACATGCAGAATAAATGGCAATTGAAGATAACACTGAGCGAATTAAGACTACTCGGCCAGCTTGGGACAGAATCTTGCTCCGCCACCCAGCAAGTCTAGCATGAACTTTATCAAGGAGATACTTGAAATGAATGACCTTGATACTACCTTTGAACAATGGAATTCCCAGGTATTGAATTGAACCAGTCCTGTGCTGAAAACCAGTGAGCTTCTTTATCCTGTTCACAGCTAATGCAGGCATATTTTTTGAAGCCATAAAGCAACTTTTGGATGCACTCACTCTTTGGCCAGAAGACCTCTCATAACTCCCCAAAAAAGCAAGAAGGTGTTTAATTGTTAACATCCCACCATTCAAAAAAATAATCGAATCATCAGCATATAAGATGTGGGACAGTAAAGGAGAACCACGAGGCAAGTGATAGGGCTTGCATTTCCCAGACAAAAAAAGTTAATGTAGGCCTCTACTCAAGACCTCCTCTGCTAGTATGAACAAAGCTGGGGCCAAAGGATCTCCCTGACGAACCCCTCTTGAAGACTTAAAGTAACCTTGAATCCGACCACTAAAGGCAATAGAAAACCAACAGTTCACAAGGAGCTGAGAGATAAGAGAAAGAACCCTGTTGGAAAAGCCAAACTTCTTTAATACTTGAAGAAGAAAATCCCATTCTATGCGATCATAAGCTTTTGCCATATCTAATTTGATTAGCATGTTATGACCTCTGACCGGCCTATTCAGCTCCATGAATAACTCCCTAGCCAGCAGGAAATTGTCAGAAATCAGCCTTCCACTAGTAAATCCACTCTGTTCACTAGATACAATATTAGGGAGCACAGGCCTCAACCTATCACTTAGAATTTTGGAGACTATCTTGTAAGAGAAATTACACAAGCTGATCGGCCTAAAGTCAGCATAAGAGACAGGGTTCTTTACTTTGGGAATCAAGCAAATTATAGAGGAGGTAACACCCTGTGGGAGCCCCCAGCCCTGAAAAAAACTTTGCACTGCTTTCACCACATCCAAGCAAATAACATCCCAACAGTGAGTAAAGAAGCCTCCAGTGAATCCATCCGGACCTGGAGAACTATTCCCAGACAATGAGAAAACAGCACTTCTTATCTCCTCCTCCAGAGGAATAGCACAAAGGGAATTATTCTGCTCATCAGTCATCAATGCAGGAATAACAGATAAAATCTCAGATTCAATACTGTGGGCTTCGGAAGTGAGTAGGTTTTAAAGGTATTTCACAGCTCCAGTCATCAGTTCCTCAACATATTTAATGTTTAAGAACAATACTGACGTTATGTATCTCAACCAAAGAGAATCATGATTTCAAATTTTCAGATTTCAGAAGGTTTTATCTAGAAATTACATGAGACAGTTGGTTAAAATTTATTAAAACCAGTGGTTCAGGTATATATATTTTTTCAATTCTTTCAAATCCAAATCCAAGAATACATTAGACTTAAACCATTCTAGATCAACAGTTACTCTTAAATCTATATAATAGGAGTTTCTTTAAAGATTTTAGATTTATAAGCAAGATACATAGATTTAAGTCTCTTCAAGATCAGTTCAATCAATATATTCAATCAACTACCATAAGCAGAAACAATGAAAAGTTGCAATGAAAGCATTCAAAAGATTTAGGCTTATAGAGAGTGTGATCATAATAGCATCATTTAGAAAACAGAAGGATATTCAGGAGTTTCTGATTTGAAAAGATTTGAAAAGATTTTCAAATAAGTGTAGCAGTGAGTTGATCAAATGAGAAGGATTCTTCAAAGTTCACAGCAAAGAACAAGATCAGTTAGACCAGCTTGACAGAAATAGAGTGATGTGAATGACAAAAATAAGCTAGCAAGAGAAGACACAGCTAGCAACAGTACCTGACGGAGATGGGATCCAAAGATCTACTCACGTAAGGGTTAACCTTCCAGATAGGCATAACCTATCTTTTCAGCTAAGTCTTTTGATATACTACTTTTAGCTGCCAATAAATTGCACAGAATTGACTGACTCTGTCTTAACATCAAGAGTAAGGATAGTAAACAATGATTCCTGATATACCAGAAAATGGGTTCAAGGAATTGATGATGACAGATGAAATTAACTGGAGTCAATTTGATGTGAGTCACTGGTATGACAGTTGAGGTAGAATAATCAAGCTAGCTAGACAGAGGGATTTCAGTCAATAAGAGATTAATGAATTCAATATGCTCCCCCTGCCTATATGCATTGAACCAACTTTTTTGTGATTTTCTAAGATGAATTACATGCAATGCAATTGTCTACATGTATGCATATGCAATAGTTTCCCTTGGATGAATGCACTGTAGATTTTTTCTTATGTGACATGAAAACTAACCAGGGGACAGGCAGACTCCCCCTGACTGTGTGCAGTGTACAAATAGCCAATAATACTTTGTGTAAAATGCATATGATGATATGAACTCCCATATATGCAAAATGCAGCAAATCTATGCATGAGTTTTAGATTGACAATTGTGATGTGCAACACAATGGGTTGTTAAATTCTTGTTTGAACAGATTTATACACTTCAGCTTTTCAAAATGCATCACAAACAGCAGCTTAATGTATGCATGAACAATTTCAAAATAAACCCTTCAGATGTCATATAATCAGATCAGTTCTTCTTAGAAGACAGACTTAATCATGCAGTAGTAGAAACAGAATTTTCAACACAATTTGAATATTCCAAAGACAGATAGAGACATCAACAAATGTTTTTTAGATTTCAGATAACCTCAATATGGGATAAACATATAACTCATGAAAATGCAACTGTGTGTAATCAAAAATTATTCTAACACTTTTAACAGATTATGTAGTAATCTAAAGACAGAGAATTCAGTTGATTTACCTGAAAAGTGTGGAAATGGGGTTTTCTTGGATGCCCCGGCTTATTAACCCCTCTTTTATTCCGGCTCCAAGGAACACATGCAACAAACACACTATTTTGATCCAGTAGGAACCCAAGAGACCTTGGGTCCTGAATTAACATTGACACCACTAAATGGTGTTCTTTTCATTTTGTGAGCTACAAAGTCATCAAAATCCATCATATTACAGTTTGACATAGAATGTCCAGATTGACCACAATAATGACACACAATAATAGATTTTAAGTTCTTCTTGTGCACATTATTGTGAACATTAAATCTATGTGCATGAACATTAAAATTTCTATTATTAACATGAAAATTTTGTTTTCTGAAACCTGTCACCTAGCACTCAGAGGCTCTGTGGCCAGCTTTTCCACAGTTATAAGAAGCAAATGTTTTTTTCATGAAACCAGTTTTCTTCTTATCAAAATTATTTTGACGTACACGGAGTTTGACAAATTTAAAAATATAATTACTTCCCTGTGCATACCAGCACTGTGTAGCAATATGGCCTAGTTTTTCACAATGAAAATAATTAACCTTCTTATTCTGAACAAAAGGAAATTTCTTAGCATGATAATTCCTAGCATGCCTTCTACCAGAATTCAAGTCATCTTTCTTCATTACAAAATAATCATTCATCATATGGCTAGATTCTTCACAGTAAAAACATGTAATGATCCTTTTCTGAGTGTTTGGGAATTTTCTAGCCTGAGAATTGTTTGCATGCACTTTATCAACCTTTTTCGGTGTTTTCTGATTTTTCTTTGTTTTTACATTTTTTGATCTTTATTTTGTTTTTGAGTTTTGACTGCAGCAGATTTCTTTGGAGATGTCCGATAGGTTCTAGCTTCTTCAGAACTTCTAACAAAAGTGGTGTATAGCTTGTTCCTCATTTCCCTTTTAGTCCCAGAAACATGACCTGTCCCTTCATTTAATTTAGTGGCTTTATCATTCAAGGGAGCCTTCAGCTTCTCTTTACTTTTGATAGATTTTGACAGTGAGTTTTTCAGATCATGAACTTTATTTTCTAGAGAAACAATATGTATTTCATAACTGGCAATCTCATGTTCACTATAATTAACACATTCATTTAGCACCTTATTTGTAATTTTATATTTCTCAACTTCTTGATCAAGATTGCTTAATTTTTCAGATTCTTCTATGCAAACAGATTTTCTCTTTTCTAAAGTAAGAAGTCTTTCAGATATAGCAGTATTCAATTGCTTCAGTCCTTCATTTTCTTTTATTAACTCTTCATTGTAAACTAGTTCATTGATTAACATATGATCATCATTGTTTGAACTCAATTTTTCTTCCAGTTCAGAAAGTTTCAAATTAATTTTTGCCTCATCCAGATTCTTTTGCAGTTCAACATTAACAACTTTAATGGTCTCTAGTTTTTCAGACATTAAATTATTTTCTTCCTGAAGCCTTTTCAATTCCTCTTCATTATCTTCAATATGCCTTTTGTGAATTTCATTTTCAGACTTTAGTTTATCCAACTCCAGGTTAGCATGATCAAGATCTTTCAGTAATTTTTCATTCCGAATAGAATTTTTGATAAACGTCTTATGATTATCACATGAACTCAGTTTTTCTTCTAGTTCAGAAATTTTATGACAGTTTTCACAAGAAAATTCAGAATTATTCTGATCAATCTTTTTCTTCAGCTTTTTATTCTTAGATTTCATTTTCTTAGATTTCTCTAGCAGTTCTTCATACATCACTACCAGTTCATCAAATGAGATATCTTCTGATCCGGAGCTTACCTGAGACACTGTCTCTTCACTATGATCTCTCCGGTTGGCCATCAGACAAATTCGTTCTTGCTCCTGATGAATGGTAGTTATCTTATCCATAATTTCCTTTCCAGAATCACATCCTACAATGCAAGGAAATATTTCAGTGTCAACTGCATCTCTCAGAATATTAAAAACTATAGTGTTCTCGCTGTCCTTTATTCTATCCTCTTTAGACCATCTGGTCTGATTCTGAGGTAATTTATGTGGGCCTTTTGATACAAGACTCCATAGATTTGGATCAATGGAGTTCAAGTAAGTGCATAGGCCACCCAGCCATATGCTGAAGTTGGAACTATCAAACGCCACAAAAGATGCCATTGAAAAACAACCGAACAGATTTAAATTTAAAAACTGGAAAATAATATATGAAAAATGCACCAAGCTAAGATAGTAAAGCACGAAACCGAATTAGCAGGATCCTCTACAGATCGTTGGATCTGGAAGTCAAAGACCCGCTCTAATACCAATTGAAGAATCTATGGTATGCTCTGATAGCAAGTGATAAACCGATGGCAGTCGATGCAACGGTGCACAAGGATTCAGAGGGGGGGGTGAATGAATGCCCTTCTAAAAACTTGATCAATTTAAAACTTAAACTAAAGATTTTAAACTTATGCGGAATTAAAAGTAATTAAGCTCTGAAGAATATGAAAGCCAATGATGCACTTAATCGAACGGATGAACTGCAAAAATGCAGACTCCTAAGCAAGTCTATACTATTGACACACCCAAATTAGGCATGCGTGTACACTAAATCCATTTAGTCAGAACCGTAGATAGGAACGCGCCTAGCATGCATCTAACAGTTAACAACTTGGAAAGCAAACCACAGTACATATGATGTTTTTAGGTGGTTTAGTCCTCAGGACCCACATCCACCCCACACTCCAACCATAGTGTGGATTCTGCTGCCAAACAGCTTGAACGGCTGGGCCTCACAGCTTGCCAACAACAGCTAAGCTTCACTGCTTGCTTAACTGCTGACTAATAGCTTGACTGCTGGGCAATACAGCTTCACCACCGCTGGGCATTACAGCTTAGCCACCACTTCCTAACAGCTTGATCTGCTTGGCCTTACAGCTTAGCATCCGCTGATACACAACTTAGAAGAAGTATGAAAAATAAAAACAGGAAACCAAGAAGTTCAACATCGAAAAACTGACAGTAAAAGCAAATCGAAATGCTCATATAGGAGCACTGTGCCTTGGATCTGATCCAAAGGACACAGTGGAAATGGATCTTCAGATCTCTTGAACCTTCTTCTCGCTTCACACTTACGAACTCTTCAACCCCTGCACCTCTGCCTCTATCACTCTTTCTCTTATCTTCTTCCTCGCTCTTGACTTCTCTTCACCTCTGATCACTATCTCCCTCTTTAGCTTTTTCTCTCTCTATTCTTCTCTGTCTGCCTCCTTGAATTCTTCTAATTCCCCTTTTTCTTGTCCGCTCTGCTCAATCTGCCTTCTCAATGTCTCTCTTTTCTCAGCTCTCTTCTACTTCGAAGACTTCATCACCCTCTCTGTAGATCTGCTACTCTATTTTCTCTCTTTCTTCTCTTCCATCGATCTGGCCTCTTTATATAGGCTCGCGGGAGACTGGCGTGTGGGAAACACGTTCCCGCCCAAAATTGGCGCACCGCTGGAGGTCCATGTGTTAGAATCTTACGGCACACTATCCATGGGGCTGAATCACCTTGTGAGCCTTGCCTTGGATCATGTGCCACTTATTATCCTGGGATCACATGACCACTTAAGTGAGGCATGCTGCCTGTCACACGTTTGCTCCTGGGTCCTTTTGTGACTTGAGTCCCTACCAATCAAAACAAAAGGCAATTTGTCAAGCAGCTCATAGGCATGAAAATTGGATAAGTACAAAATATGCACAGACTTGATATGAAGGCTTGACAAACTAGCATCGACCTTTGCATTGGTATGCTTAGACTATATGTAACAACTTGTGTCGAGACATGCTTAGTGTGCATAGACCTTACTTGACTCCATGTGATCGGGACTCACATATATGCACTGACTTGATTGCTGTCAGGTAAAGATGTGCAAAGACCTATATGTGCTATATGCAAAGCATGCACTGATCTATATGTGTTATATGCAAAACATGCACTGACCTATGTGTGTTATGTGCCAAAATATGCACGGATCTATGTGTGCTAAATGCGAAACATGCACGGATCTCATTTTGCACAAGGCAAAGGATGCACTGACTTGTATGCAGACAGATAGAAAGTGCACTGACCTTGTCCTGCATAATGAAGGATGTACACCGACCTTGTTTAGCACAAGGCAAAACCTGCACCGACCTTTATGTGCAGAAGGCAAAACCTACACCGACCTTTATGTGCACAAGGCAAAACCTGCACCGACCTTTATGTGCATGAGACCGAAACATGCACCAACCTTGTGTAAGAACTAGCATTGACCTTGTCGAGCTAGCATCGTCCTTATACATGAACTAGCACGGACTCTATGTGATCAGTATGAGTACTGAGGTCGACCTTAGGTCAGAAAGTGTGTTGGCCTAATATATGGAATGAACTAATGCATCGACCAAAATGAACTAATGCATTGACCATGGTATGTGCAGTTGTACACCAACTGTTCGACCAAAATATGTGCACACATGCTGTTCAATGAAATGACATGCACACAGACTTTATGCAGATGCATTGACTCTATGTGCATAGTGTTGACTTTACGTTGACCTGTGATGCGTTGACTTACATGAACAGTTGTACGAGAGTATAAGTAGACCTTATGCATGCAGCATATGTGATGATATTAATAATGCATTAATCATGCACATACAAACACATATGACACAAGACACATATATGCAGCAGTTATTTCATGTAACTCATATATGCAGCAATACAAACACTTATGACATCATACATATGAGTCATAGTGTTTGTCATCATCAAAACACAAGATTCCAACGAAAATGGCCAATTCAATTACTATATATGCTACATATTAATCAATCTTGAAATATTACTCTTGTCAACTTGCTTACTTGTGATCACATATACAAGCATTACCTTACTCTCTCTCATGCTCATAATTTTTGTTTTAATCATAATTCTCATCAGAGCACATTACCTTGTCTAAAAATGTTTATTACTTAAAGCTGCTTGATATAAGGATATAAGTCCTACTAAGCCTTGTGCTCACCCTGAGTTTTCGGTTAACATTTTAGGTAGTTCCAGTGATGAACCCCAAACAAATGGGGATGAACAAGAGTGAAAAAAGGGACCAAGATTCTCTTAGATACCTAGGTTTTAAATTAGTTGCTCTTGCAAGAATTAAGTGTATTTTGAAGTTCTATTATTCCTCTTAAGGCTTAATGATGTTGTAAACTTTACTTTGATGAAATAATAGTGTCCCTTTGCCGTTATGTCCTTTGTAATTGGTTCCCCTTTATATACATGCTCTGATAGACATGAGTGTTACGACTCGTCGCACCTCGATATTCCACGTCGGGACGTGACCGTCTTTGTGGTATTAGAGCGTAGGTCTTCTTAAACCCTAGGTTTTCCTTGATATAGATTCTAAGTGGTGACCTATAACCCTAGATAATGTCTTGAAATTACTCGTAATAGTGGGTAGAGGCACGGGTTAAGTTCTGAAGTATAATTAATCAAAGAAATAAACAAAACACTTAAGTTTGGTAGTTGTGGTTGTAGGCTTAATGCTCGTCAATGGCTGCCGAAAGAGCTCATTGGCGCGGGATGCAAAAGATGGTCCAAGGACTGAGCTAAGCGCTGCAACTGGTGGCTCAAGGAGGAGCTAACCGACGAGCGGGAGACTTACATCGAAATTTCAAAAGTATGAACCCTCCCAAGTTAGCTGGGTCTACGGACCCAAATGAGGCCGAATATTGGGTGAAGGAAATTGAGAGGATTTTTCGGTTCATGCAATATGCTGATGAGGAGAAGGTCTTACTCGCTACCTTTCAACTAGAAAGGGATGCCCATACTTGGTGGGACTCTATCGAAGCAACTCTAACCTACGACCAGGTGTTGTAGGAAGAGTTTGTGGAGCATTTCAACAACAAGTACTTCTTCGATAGGGTTCAAGAAAGGAAGGCTGCCAAATTTGCTTCCTTGAAGCAAAGGAGTTTGATGGTGGCAAAATATGAAGCCTAGTTTGTGAGATTATCTCAGTACGCACCACACCTAGTGGGCACCGAAAAGATGAAGGCGAGGAGATTATTAAACGGCTTAAAGATTCAGTATATTACTCAACTCACCCCGATGGATATCCAAGTATATGCCAATGCAGTGAGGAGAGCCCAACTCTTGGAAGATGCAATGGAGATGTCCGATCGCATTCGGTGAAGAGAGGCCATGAAGGAGCAAGTTACTAGCTCAGGTAATTTCAAGCCCTCCTTCGGGAAGAAGAGGCCCAATTTCGATGGGCGTAATTTCCATAAAGATGGGTGTAACTTTCACAGGGACAAAAAGCCAAGGTCGTACGACAAACAAATTGCCCTGGTCGTTTCCCCATCAAAGGAACTATGCAAGTATTATGAAAAGCCTAGACACACGGCGAAAGAATGCTGGAGAAGACTTGGTGCCTGTCTTCGCTGTGGGAGTCAGGATCATAGAATCTCGAATTGTTCACTGCTCAACGAACAAGCTCCGCCGGAAAAGCTTCCAGTTGCTGTCAAAAAGTAAGGAAGACTTCAAGCTCATAGGGATGCGGAACTTACCGAAGAAGGAGGCACTGTGGAAGGTACTCTTTCTATTTGCTCAAAGCATGCCTCTGTTTTATTTGAAACTAGAGCTATGCATTCATTTATATCTAAGAGCTTTGCTGATACTTTACCTATGGGTCATGTTCCGTTAGAATCCAAACTTGTTATTGCTACTCCTGTTGAAGCGAGATCGAAGATTAAATATTTCTACCCTACTACTGAAGTTCTAGTCAATGGTTGCAACCTACTGGCTGACTTAGTATGCATGGAGATGGAAGGATATGATATTATTTTAGGAGCTGACTAGTTATCCATATATAGTGCTAGTGTTAACTATAAATTGGGTACAATAACCTTTAGTGGGTACCCCAACCTCTTATTTTCTGGTGTTAGGCATTCTAGACACCTATCTCTTATTTCAGCCCTTAAAGATGATAACTTATTGAAGAAGGGTTGTGGGGCTTTCTTAGTTTCTATGACTATGGCCAGCATAAGGAACCCAATCCGGAGGATATTTGTATTGTTCGAGATTATTCTGATGTATTCCCGGACGAGTTGCCTAGTATTCCTCCGGAGAGAGAAGTGGTCTTCTCTATTGATTTGATTCAGGGAGCTGGACCTATTTCTAAGGCTTGGTATCAGATGTCCCCTATCGAAATGAAGCAGTTGAAACAACAACTGATGGAGTTATTGGAGAAGGGATTTATCCGACCGAGTACTTCACCTTGGGGAGCCCCTGTTCTATTTGTCAAAAAGAAGGATGGGTCAATGAGATTGTGTGTTGACTACCGGCAATTAAACCAACTCACATTCAAGAATAAATATCCATTACCGAGGATTGATGAACTATTTGACTAGATTTCTGGAGCTCGGTATTTTTCAAAAATTGATCTCAGATCTGGTTATCATCAAATGAAGATCAAGGAAGGGGATATTCATAAAACGACATTCAGGAGCAGGTATGGACACTATGAGTTCATTGTTATGTCTTTTGGCCTAACCAATGCGCCTGCCGCATTTATGCAATTGATGAACAGTGTATTCAGGCCATACCTTGATCAATTTGTAGTGGTCTTTATTGACGACATTTTGATCTACTCCAAGTCCAAAATGGAGCATGAAGAACATCTCAAGAAAGCCCTGCAGTTATTAAGAGATCATAAATTATATGCTAAGCTTTGCAAGTGTGAATTTTGGCTAGAAGAAGTTTTTTTTCTAGGTCACATAATTTCCCAAAAGGGTATTACAGTCGATCCTTCAAAGGTCAAAGTTGTAAAGAATTGGGAGAGTCCTACTATTGTGACCGAAATTCGAAGCTTCTTGGGATTGGTAGGGTATTATAAAAGATTTATTAAGGACTTCCCCATGATTGCGGTATCTTTGCCAAGATTAACAAGGAAGGAGACCCCTTATATATGATCTGAGGAATGTGAGAAAAGTTTTCAGACTCTAAAAGATTGTCTGACTGCTGCCCCTATACTCACGTTGCCTACGGAAGGAGGAGGATTTGAAGTTTATACTGATACATTCGGAATTGGCTTAGATTGTGTATTGATGCAACATGGCAAGGTAATCACTTATTCCTCAAGGTAATTGAAAAAGCACGAGGAGAATTATCCCAGGCATGACTTAGAACTGACGGCTGTAGTCTTTGCCTTGAAGATTTGGCAGCATTATCTCTATGGTGAGGCATTCATTGTGTTTTCCGACCACAAGAGCCTCAAGTACTTATTCTCTAAAAAAAACTCAATATGAGGCAAAGAAGGTGGGTGGAGTACTTGAAGGATTTTGATTTTCCTATATAGTACTATCCAGGAAAAGGTAATGTCATAGCAGATGCTCTTAGTCGGAAGCCGATGGCATTATTATCAAGCCTAATGATTAATGAATGACATTTGTTAGAACAAATGGCAAACTTAGACCTCAATGTGAAGGAGAAGGGAGAAGGATTCTTAATTGCAAATACTAGACTCCAACCCAAGTTACTCTCAGAAATTAACGAGTTACAAGATGATGATCCGTTGATTGTTTAAATTAAAGAGAAATTAGATCAACGGCTAGATTTCCTTTTGGCGGATGACGGAAGGTTGCTTTTCCGAGGAAGAACCTGTGTGCCCGATTGTTCTACCATCAAGAATAAAATATTGGAGGAGGCACATCGATCGAGGTACACTATTCATCTCGGTGCCACAAAAATGTACCAAGATCTCATGAGAACCTTCTGGTGGCCTAACATGAAAAGAGAGGTAGCCGAGTTCGTGAGCCGATATTTGGTCTGCCAACAACTTAAAGCCGAACATCTCAAACTGGCTGGGAAGCTTAAACCTCTAGAAATACCGGAGTGAAAATGAGATAGTATTGGTATGGATTTTATTGTTGGATTGCCAAAGACCCGAAGTGGATTTGATGCTATATGGGTGATTGTGGACCGACTCACTAAGTCCGCTCACTTCTTGCCCATTACAAGCAGAAGGACTGTGGATGTTCTAGCTGCCCTATATATCAAGGAGGTTGTAAGGCTACATGGAATTCCAACTTTAATTATTTCGGACAGAGATCCGAGATTCACCTCTTATTTCTGGAAGGGATTGCAAACATCTTTGGGTACTATGTTGAACTTTAGCATAACTTTTCACTCTCAGACAGATGGACAAATCGAGAGGACGAATCAGATTATCGAGACATGTTGAAGGCCTATATGATAGATTTTGGTGAAAGTTGGCATGAGCACTTGCCATTGATTGAATTTGCATATAACAACAGTTATCAGTCTAGCACTCAAATGGCACCTTTTGAAGCACTGTATGGCAAGAGTTGTAGATCACCTCTTTGCGGTAGTGAGGTCGGAGAGAAGGGATTGATGGGCCCCGATATTATTCAAGATACAACTCACAATATCTAGTTGATCCGAGAAAGGCTAAAAGTTGCTCAATCACGGCAAAAGAGTTATGCCGACCATAGAAGAAGAGACCTCAAATTCCAAGTGGGCGTCTTCTTGAAGATCTCACCCACACGAGGAATCAAAAGGTTCGGTATCAAAGGAAAACCGAGTCCAAGATTTATTGCCCCTTTTGAGATTCTGGAAAGTATCGGCGAAGTGGCATGCAAGTTGGCTTTGCCTCTACAATTGGCTGGTGTCCATGATGTATTTCATGTATCCATACTAAGGAAATATGTGTATGATCCTTCACATATAATGCAAATCGATGACTTGAAGCTACAGAAGGATTTGTCTTATGAAGAAAGACCGATCAAGATCTTAGATCAAAAATTACACCATCTAAGGAATAGGGCTATACCCATGGTAAAAGTCTAATGGAGTAAGCGTAGATTCGAGGAGGGTACTTGGGAATTAGAAGAGTCAATCAAGAAGAAGTATCCAGATTTGATCTCTGATTAGAATTTTGAACCATCCATTTTAATATTAAAATTACTATTACGTGATGTGAATTTGGAGAACCAAATTCTTTTAAGTGGGGGAGGATGTAGCAACTCAAAATTATATATATGCCCTTACCTTGTCTAAAAATGTTAATTACTTAAAGCTGCCTGATATAGAGATATAAGTCCTACTGAGCCTTGTGCTCACCCTACGTTTTCGGTTAACATTTTAGGTAGTTTCGATGATGAATCCTAAACAAATGGGGACGAGCAAGAGTGAAAAGAGGGACCAAGATTATCTTAGATACTTAGGTTTTAAATTAGTTGCTCTTGCAAGAATGAAGTGTATTTTGAAGTTGTATTATTCCTCGTAAGGCTTAATGATGTTGTAAACTTTACTTCGATGAAATAATAGTGTCCCTTTGCCATTATCTCTTTTGTAATTGGTTCCCCTTTATATACATGCTCTAATCGACATGAGTGTTACGACTCGTCGCACCTCGATATTCCTCGTCGGGACGTGACATTCTCATCGTATTTATAGCAATTTCTTCATTATGTCTTATTTATTTATGCATATTACCGCTTAACGCAATGAAGTCCTTGAACGTAGGCTATGAAGGTTGAATCATAATGAGATTATGATAGTGAGATCAACCTTCTAGATGCAAGTGTTCTAAATGTTCCTGGTCATAGGATGTTTGAGGTAGGAGATCAAAGAATCCGGATAGACCAGTGCACATGATATCCTCTCATATGATGAGGGTGACTGATCTCACAGTCACTAGTGTGGAGACACAAAGATATATGTGCAGGTGCCCATTACAAAAATGGGGTTCACTAAACTGATCCGATCAAGAATCTCTGGATGGTAATTATATGTAACTGTCAACCAAGAGATTCTTCAATCACAGTAGCACAGTTGGTCCTTAGACATGAGTCATCAAAGATACCTTGCATGAGGACTTCTGTATTTTGATTCTTGGCAAAGGGACAGTATCCATAACTCCTGCATGCTCAGGTATTCGGATACTACGGAATACATGCGAAGGTAATTGAGTGACAATAGTAGATCATTTAGTCTCTGATATAGCATGAGGAGAAATGCCCTATGAATAGTACTCGGTTAAATCATTGGCCAATGTAGATAGTTCAATGGAAAAGGAGTTTTCCATTGGGACGCGAAGTACGTTCATCAAGTCAATGATAATAAGGGTTTGACAGTATGACCGTACCCTTAATTATGACCATGGGCATTGAGTATGAATAGAGGACTATAGCCATGTGGTAACTGTTGACAGAAAGGTCTCAGAGTGGTTTTGTAGACCCCCTTTGTGTTCTGGAGTCATGGAGTGTTGCTTGGTGCTTACCGTGGCCTGAAAGCCCATTAGAGGAATAATCATGAGATGATTATTCATCATAAGATGATTAATTAATTATTTAAGTCATGAGATGATTAAATAATTAATTCCATGTTAATTAATAATGTGGAAAAGTTAAGAAGGAGTTCTTAAGTTTATTGGGCCTAAAACCAGACTGACACTGGGCCTAGAGGGTCACACACATTAGGGTTATGGATGGTGAGCGTATATTCACAATATTAGACTTATAAGGGTTTTTGTGAAAGACCGAGAAGTCTATAAATAGTTACGATGGGGGAACCCTGGGCCAGGCATCTAGGGTTTCCCAGTTCGAGCCGCTCCTTCTCTCTCCTCCTAGGGAGGGGCGCCCCCCTTTCTCCTCACTCCTCTCCCTCTCGTCTCTAGCGTAGAGATCATGGAGGTGCTGCGGAGGAGATCGTCCTGAAGTCCTATGATTAATGACACCCAAGAGGGGGGTGAATTTGGTGTTTACAAATTTTAATAAAACTATTGGCCTTTTGTGAAATATGTGATAAGATGCTAATAAGAGATTCAAATATATTCAATCACAAGTTGGATTAATCAAAATCTATTTAGTGATGAGATAGATTATGCAAGATGAACAAGAATAAAACCTGAACAACAAAGTACACTAACACTCACGTAGAATGGAGGTAGAGGAAAAGGACCAAACCATACAATACAAACCACAATGCACAGTGATTTTTAAGGTGGTTCGGATGCAACGACGGCAATCCTACGTCCACCTCTCACCAAACCCAGTGAGGCTTCACTCGGGGATAAATCTCCAGACGGAGACGACGCTCCAACCACACACGCAGGACGACGCCTGCACACACATAGGGGGACGTGCCCCAATACACACACACACACAAGGAGATGAGGTCTCTAACACGATCCAACAACCGGATCAACAACACACACACTTGCTGCCACAAGTGTAGCAATCCACACACACACAAATGCAGATCTAGGAAGATCCACGCACACAGACTAATCAAATACGACCCACACACACATACACGACCACAGATCCAATAATGATCCACACACACACAAGTTCTTGAGTTTATGACGAACACAAATACAACACCCAAATCATAAAGACGATGAGGCTTAGTTTAGAAAACTCTTGTTTTGGGTTCCCCTTGAATGCATGTTGCGGATCTTGAACGTATCTTCAATCTTCACTTGACCGGAGCTTCAATCTGTGCTTGCTTAGCATTTCTCCTTTCTTGCTTGCTTGGCTTCTCTTCTTTCTCCCTTAGGCACTCTTCTTGGAATCCTTGCTTGCTTGATTGGCTCTTCTCTTCCTTGGAGGAGGTTGGCTTCAGATATGCCATCAATTGGTTGAGAATGGATGAAGAACACTTACTGCATGGAGTACTGTTCATGGCTACAGTATCTTTCTTCTTCCTCCTTGGATAGCACCCTCTTGATCTCCCTTTGAAGCTCTTGGATCCTTAGGGTTTATGACTCCAAATGATATGTTTTAAAGCCCTTGAATGGTCCATAGACAAGCCCCAGACCAGATCCACAAATCATGGTGTAATTGGGGTCATTATGATTAAATAAATGGGAAGAAAGACCTCTCCTTGAGCTTGAAACAAAAGTCAACAAAAGGGGGCCTCGGGACTGGCAGTCGACCGGAAGCATTGGGTCGGTCGATCGGAATTTTACAGTCAGAACAATTTTTGGCTCTGGCAAAACCGATCGACCGACCCCTATGTGGCGGTCGACTGAAACCTGCAAAAACTCCGTCTTTTCGGTTCTGTTAATTCTGGTCGACCGGCCATGGTCCGTTGGTCGACCGGAAAGACCTATACCTGCAAAAATGAAGTGTTAGCCCAAGGAAACATGTCCATAAGTCAAGAGCTTCATGTCCAAATCAAATCCATGCATTTTGGGATTGGATTCAACTTGGTTTATGCATTGGGAAGGTTCAAATCATTTTGAGCACTTATCATTTCATGAAATCTCCTGAAACAAGTTCAATGCTCACTTTTGAAGTTAACACGTTAAGAGAATATCGCCCCTATAATCAAAATTTTGTTCCGGGGGGTCCGCCCCCAGAAACCCCCGCAAGGGGCGCTGCCCCCTTGACCCCCGTGACCTGACTGCGTAGATCGATCCGCGTGCGAGGGCGCACGATGGCGAGGTTTGCAAGGGCTTGAAACCTCATGAACTAGGTGCATATGAACACTTTGAAACACACATGTTCTGAGGTAAGGATCAAGTTCTAGGCTAAGAATCAAGAGATAAAACTAAATCATCCCAAGTAAATTATTCATGAAATAACCTCATTGTCACGCCCCGAGCCTTTAGTTACAGCGGAAGACTCGCTCGGGGAGCGTAAACAGCCGGCATGGTAAGCCTCTTGCAAGTAAGAATCAATCAGAGCGCGAGACAATCACACAAGTAAATGCAATTGCACATGATTTAGTCAACCTCAACTTCTTATCATAATGCTCAATATTCAAAGATACAATCACTAATTTGATTTTCATTCTACTAGACTCAAGAAATATGAAAATTACATTGACTAAATCTAGACATTATAGACTTCCTAAGTCTTCACTCATCTTTAATCGCTCTCGGATCCGCTACTTGAATAATCTGAATCCGAACCCGACTCACTTTTATTTCCTGAAAAAAATTGGAAATAGGTAATGAGCACACTTGCCCAGTAGGTATCTTCGCATCAACATGAAGGCACTATTAAAGTGATTAACATTTTTGCTCTAAATAAATAAGGTAAAATCATGTAATGCGATGATCATGCGATTAAATCAAAGTAACAAGACTATCATATAAGATGGAATGAGAACAAGAATGAACTAGTAAGAATAGGACAAGAACATGATATTGACCTTTTATGAACAAGAATATATCGAGAATGTACTAGCAAGCCACATATTCCTCACTTTAGCATCTTATGCTTATGAGCAAGTGCTTCATAAATTTCTGTGGAATATCAAGCAAGAATGTCATGTCGTGCCGTGGATCTTCACTTATTTATAGAAATAGTACTCCCAGTGCAATGCGACGCCAGTAGCATCATATCCCATAGTTTATAAAATAGTATGTTTCCGGCAATCAGCCGAGGGGACTAGCATAGAGCCCTTGAACACAATCAGTGCTCGATCGCATCTTCAGTTATAAATTAAGCTACTTCCACGCAGTATAACAGTAAAGTATGGCCAAGAATATAGCACTTCCAATAATTCCATGATAACTAAAATCAATGAATGAATGCTTCAACATAAGAATGTAGGAGTCAAGAAATAGACTTTAAACAATGTCATGCTCATAGAAATAAATCGACAGCATAACGGTATTTTCCTTAACTTTCATTTCATTTAGATCAATTTAAGCAATATGGCAAGTTCTAGATCATCAAGGTTTGTCTAGAATCCTTGGGATATCAACCCTTGGTCAAACCTTGGGTTAACATAAACAAGCTATGTAACGGTCGTTAACTGGGCTGTTACACTATGTAACGCGCCACTAATAGACCGTTAAAATGATCAGAGTCTAGAAAGATAAAAATAGACTCAGAGGAATGTGACGGTCTGGCACTGGGCCGTTACGTGAGCCTGACGGTCCAGTTCAAGGCCGTTACATTTCAAGAATCAGAAACCATGATAGTGCATTCTATTTATTGGGCTTTAATGGTACAACCAACTCGGCGTCCTAGTGGGAATCCCAGGCTCGCGGAGAGGCCTTGAAACAATGATTTCCTAGTCCATTGGAAGGAATATCCAATAGAGAGGTCCTCATGTCCAAGATTGTGTTCCTATAGTGCAAAGTGTGAACTAATGACAACATACCGGAATATGTGCCATGTACTTATGGAATTGACTCTATTGACAGAGAGAGATATGTATAATCAATGTGAAATCATGATGAAAACTCAATCAATACAATGTTAAAAAGTCATTCTTTATAATACAAAACTATATAATTTGACTTCAAAAATTAACATAACTCAATAAAAGTGAGACCACAAAACATGCAATACCTATCATGAATGATCAAATAACCTTAAAATCACATGATCAGGTTAAAACTTAGGTAACTAGGTTTTAACAATAATAATATTGGCAGGTTATATTTTGTCTTGGGGTTGATAGAACACAGAGTATAACGGTCTGGAGATGGGACGTCACTGTGAATGTGATGGTCAGGACCCAGCCGTTACATGAATGTAACGCGTCTGTCCAAGCACGTTATAATCAACCGTGAAACTCAAATCCAATCAGGTAGTATAACGGTCTGTCGTTGGGCAGTTACATGGAAGTGTCGGTCCTTCTGTGATGCGTTACAGTCTCTGCTAACAGGAAACAACTATAGAAGCTAAGAGATCAACTCACATCATGTCTTTTATCAAAACATCATGAGTTTCTAGATATGTTAACAAAGTAAAGGTTGTCTATGTGCATGGGTATTGATGAATAGAAGGATAGTCAAGTCTTTAATCTTTAGTTAGGGCTAAGTGAAACATGATATGCATAGAACCAATAATACATGAAATTGATGATCTAGCATGCATGAAATCCAATCAAAATAGAGGCTCTTAGTCCTATCAAGTTGTTTTTGCCGTTCATGAGATAACCTACCTCTTACTTAGACTGTAGTTCCTGAATTTGGTAGAGAACCTTGCCCTAGATTTCCTCCTTTTCTTGTGACTTTTCCAGCAACTTCCTTGGGCTCTAACTCCACGACCTCTTGACCTAAAGATGTGAAATTCGGAGGGGAGTTAGTCTAAAGTATTGTGAACAAATTATTCTAAAGAACTTACCTGAGATAATGACTCCTTACCTTGCTTCCTTACGCCCAAAAAGTAAGGGTCGCACAGTTCAGAACTATGCCCTATTTATAGAGTTTAGACTAGGGTTTGAGGATTAGATCGAGTTTAGAGTCCTTGTTTCATCAAATCCTAATCCCTAAGAGTCCTTAGAGTCTTTACAATCCTTCCCAAGTCGATCCCCAGTGGATAGGAACATCAAGTTCCAATCTTTTCATGAGTTCCTTTGCTCACGGAACTAACAGGTTTGTAACGGACTAGGACCTACGCGTTAGGGTTATGTGGCGGTCTCGCGATAGACCGTTACATTACTCGTTCCCAGAGTTCAAAGGAAATCAAACTCTTTTAGTTTTCTGGTTCATAGTGTAACGGTCGAGACACCGTGCGTTACACGTCTGTGACGGTAAGGCTAGAGACCGTTATATTTGTCGTGGATAGAGTTAAAACAATTTAAAACTCTTTTGATAATTATCCATTACTTATCTGATATATTTTAGTATTTATCCTCAATATCCGTGAATAGACTTAATTACCTTCTAGAATGTGGGCCAAACTTAATGGGCCAGAGTTAAAACCTTTTGGACTTTAATTAAGTGGGTTGGGTTAATTGATTAACACCACTTGGCCTCATAATGACTATTTAATTTTAAATAAACCATTTATAAATTTATTTAGGCCTTTATAAATTCTTGAAAATTATTTAAAATTTCTGGGGCACTACACCCTCCCCCACTTAGAAAGAATTTGGTCCCTAAATTCAAAACATGTATTGAGGAGAGTGTACTTACAGTTAAATATTTCCAGAAATCTTTTCTTCATGGCTGATTCGGTTTCCCACGTTGCTTCATAAGGCCATGCTTTCTTCCATTGGATCTTGACCATAGGGATAACTTTATTCCTTAATTGACGCACTTCCCGACCCAGAATTTTGATCGGTGTTTGCTCGTATGTCAAGTCTTTCTGAATCTCTATATTGTCATAAGTGATAATGTGGTCTGGATCATATACGTACTTTTTCAGCATAGAGACGTGAAATACGTCATGAACTCCTACTAACTGTGGAGGTAAGGCCAATCTATAAGCCACTTCACCGACCCTTTCAAGAATTTCAAATGGGCCAATGAACCTTGGAGTTAGCTTTCCTTTGATGCCAAATCTTTGAATACCACGACCTGGAGAAACCTTCAAATACACATGATCTCCTACCTGAAACTCCAAGTCACGTCTTCGATTGTCAGCGTAAGACTTTTGCCTATCTTGTGCCATTTTCATTCTTTCCTGGATGCGCTTTATTTTCTCTGTAGAATCTCTGATAAGGTCGGGCCCTAGAAACCGTCTTTCCCCAATTTCATTCCAACATATTGGTGATCGACAACTTTTCCCATATGGAGCTTCAAAAGGTGCCATTTGTATGCTTGCTTGATAACTGTTGTTATATGCAAATTCTACCAGAGGCAAGTGATCATGCCAACTTCCTCCAAAATCAATGACACAAGCCCTGAGCATATCTTCTACTACCTGATTAGTCCTTTCTGTCTGACCATCAGTTTGTGGATGAAAAGCTGTGCTAAAATTCAATCTAGTCCCTAGTGAATGTTGTAAACTTTTCCAGAATTGTGATGTAAAACGTGGATCTCTATCTGATATAATAGAGATAGGGATACCATGTAGTTTAACAATTTCTTTGATGTACAATGCTTCTAGAATATCCATAGACCATCGACTTTTTATTGATATGAAATATGCAGATTTAGTCAATCGGTCTATGATTACCCATATTCCATCATGTCCACCTCTTGTCTTAGGTAATCCCATAATGAAATCCATTCCTATACTTTCCCATTTCCATTCGGGAATATTTAAGGGATGTAATTTTCTTGTAGGTCTGAAATGTTCCGCCTTCACTTGTTGGCAAGTAAGACAACGAGATACAAAATCAGCTACTTCCCTCTTCATATTGGGCCACCAGAAGTTTCTTTTGAGATCTTGATACATCTTGGTACCTCCTGGATGGATGGAGTACTTTGATTTATGTGTTTCTTCTAAGATCAATTTTTTTGTATCCTCATGATCCGGTATACACATTCGGCCCTTGAATAGCAATCTTCCATCATTAGAAATAGAAAAATCCGGTCTTTGTTCAATATTGGCCTTAATTTCCAGTAAAAATAGATCATCCTCTTGTAACTTGGCCAAATCCTCTATCAATGTAGGTTGAGCTCGGATATTAGCTATGAAGCAATCTTCTTCCTTAATAATATCAACCTCTAAATTCAACTGGGCAAATTGAGGAATAAGGTTAGTCACACTAATCATGAGACTTGATAACATACCAATTGGTTTTCTGCTAAGTGCATCTGCTACAACATTCGCCTTGCCAGGATGATATTGAATAGCAAAATCAAAGTCCTTGAGATGTTCTAACCACCTCCTTTACCTCATATTAAGCTCTTTTTGAGAAAATAAATATTTCAAGCTCTTGTGGTCTGTGTAGATCGTGAACTTTTCTCCATAAAGATAATGACGCCAAATTTTCAAGGCGAAAATAACTGCTGCTAATTCCAAATCATGTACAGGATAATTTTCTTCGTGACGTTTCAATTGTCTTGAAGAATAGCAAATCACCTTTCCATCTTGCATAAGGACACACCC
Source organism: Amorphophallus konjac (assembly GCA_022559845.1). Classification (NCBI taxonomy): domain Eukaryota; kingdom Viridiplantae; phylum Streptophyta; class Magnoliopsida; order Alismatales; family Araceae; genus Amorphophallus; species Amorphophallus konjac. Next base: position 199,592,344 of record CM040123.1, read on the forward strand.
TAAGCCAATTCCAGATGCATCCGTATACTTCAAATCCATCACCCTCTATTGGTAGCGACAAAACAGAGGCTGTTGTAAGATGATTCTTAAGACTTTGAAAACTCTTTTCACAGTCCTTCGACCAGATAAAAGGATTTTCTTTTCTAGTAAGTCTAGTTAAAGGAACTGTGATCTTTGAGAAGTCCTTTATGAATCTTCTATAATAACCTGGTAGACCCAAAAAGTTTCTGACTTCAGATACAGTCGTTGGTCGGCTCCAATCTCTGACAACTTCTGCCTTACAAGGATCCACAGCAATACCTTCTTTTAAAATGATGTGGCCTAGGAATGAGACTTCCTTGAGCTAGAATTCACACTTATTAAGTTTGGCATATAGCTTGTGTTCTCTAAGTGTTTGCAAGGCTATCCTTAGATGTTCTTCATGTTCTTCTTTTGTCTTGGAGTATATCAGGATATCATCGATGAAGACGACGATGAATTGGTCTAAATATGGCTGGAAGACAATGTTCATAAGTTGCATAAATGCTGCTGGGGCATTAGTTAAACCGAACGGCATCACCACGAATTTATAGTGGCCATAACGACTTCGAAAAGTCGATTTATAAATGTCCTCTTCTTTGATTCTAAGCTGATGATAACCTGATCTTAGGTCAATCTTAGAAAAGTACTCAGCTCCCGAAAGCTGATCGAAGAGCTCATCAATACGTGGCAATGGATATTTATTTTTGATTGTAAGCTGATTCAGTCGCCGGTAATCGTTGCATAATCTGAGAGAACCATCCTTCTTCTTGACAAATAGAACAGGCGCACCCCAAGGGGATGTGCTAGGTCTAATGAAACCCTTGTCTAGAAGTTCCTGTAATTGCTTCTTTAGTTCCTTAAGTTCTGTGGGAGACATCCTATAAGGGGCTATAGAAACAGGTGCTGCACCTGGAATGAGTTCAATGGTAAAGTTTACTTCCCTCTCGGGCGGTAAACTAGGTAGTTCGGATGGGAACACGTCAGGGAATTCATTTGCAATAGGAATGTTTGCTAGGATAATTTTCTTAGATTCGGTGACAATGACTGAAGCAAGAAAAACTTCACATGCTTTCGAGATAAGTTTGCAGGCGTGAAGAGAAGATATAATGGTAGGATGCTTCTTGTATTTGATGCCAAGAAAAGAAAATCTTGGAAGACCGGGCTTTCGGAAAGATATAATTCTATTTCGGCAGTTGATGTAAGCATCATGGTCTACAAGCCAATCTACCCCTAAAATGGCATCATAACCTTTCATATCGAGGCATACAAAGTTTACGGGAAGATTGTGTCTTTCTACTACCACCTCACAATCAGGATAATAGTTGGTAAGCTTAGTTCCAGATCCTAAAGGTGTAGTAATAGCAAGATCTGAAGGTAGGGGAACTGATGCAGTTGGTAAGGTTTTGCAAAGGTGGTGGAGATAAAAGAATGAGAAGCACCAGTATCAAACAGTACGAATGTAGGACGAGAACAGATTCGAAGAGTACCTTCCATGAGCCCATGATTTTGATCCCTGGGCGCTTCTTCTTCATCAATAACTGCATTGAGGCGAGCCTGCCTCCTACGTCCTCCGTTATTTGATTGATCTTTCATAAGGGAGCAATCTGGCACACGATGCTCCCTACTTCCACAGCGCAAACAAGCACCTAGGCGCTTCCAGCATTCTTCAGCCGAGTGGCCGAATTTCTCGCAAAAGGTGCACGCCGAGGCGACTTGCTCCTTCTCTTCTTTAACTTTTTTACTATTCTTTTGGGAACTTCCACCGTTCCCGTTCCTTGATCTTTTCTTGTTATCACGGCTTTTGTATGGTTCCGTGATGCTAAACTTCTCTTTCTTATAATGCCGATCTGAGCGCCGGCTAGATTCTTCTCCCTTTCCTTTCAACCTTTCGACCTTCTCTAAGGTCCTCTCCAATAAATATGCCCTTTGAACCATCTCCGCATAAGTGCGGATATTCTGTGTCCCCAGTTGCTGAATGAAATCGGGCCGTAACCCGTCCATAAGTTGGTTCGCCTTTAATAATTCTGTACTAATAAGGTGTGGTGCATATGGTGCTAGTCTTGAAAACTGCAACTCGTACTCTGCTACTGACATCATCCCTTGACGAAGGGAGGCAAACTCCATAGCCTTCCTTTTCTTCACATGTTCGGAGAAATACTTGGCACGAAATAAAGTGACAAAAGCATTCCATGTATGTGGCGCATCGGCCGGAGGTGCCGGAACGGACTTCCACCAAGTACGGGCATCCTTATTCAATTGGAACGTTGGTAGACGGACTTTCTCCTGATCAGTGCATTGTATGACATCAAATATACGATTCATCTCATCGATCCAATTTTCTGCTTTGTCTGGATTGGAAGATCCATAGAAACGCAGAGGATTTAGACTCCGGAAATTGCGGTGAAGGTCACCAGCCCTTGCCCCTGCACCACCTTGTGCTATAGTCTGCAATGCCTGGGTGAGCCCGGCAACAGTTTGTTGCATACCGTCCCTATCTACACATGAGCCATTCGAAAAATAGGGTACCTGAGAGAAAATAACAACTTGTTATTTCTCATGAAATTGGAATGAACAAAATAATTCTTAAAGCTAATTAGTTATCTTATCCCGGGTTCTACCCAATCCTCACATGGGTGTGGAATTTCTTCCTTAGTTCATAGGTAGGGGTCCTTAACCTTGGACTTATCCTATGACATGACTCTTTTCCCTAAGTCCTGAGACTTAGGCTCTGATACCAACTTAACTGTCACGCCCCGAGCCTTTAATTACAGTGGAAGACTCGCTCGGGGAGCGTAAACAGCCGGAATGGTAAGCCTCTTGCAAGCAAGAATCAATCAGAGCGCGAGACAATCACACAAGTAAATGTAATTGCACATGATTTAGTCAACTTCAACTTCATATCATAATGCTCAATATTCAAAGATACAATCACTAATTTGATTTTCATCCTACTAGACTCAAGAAATAGAAAAATTACATTGACTCAATCTAGACATTATAGACTTCTTAAGTCTTCACTCATCTTTAATCGCTCTCGGATCCGCTACTTGAATAACCCGAATCTGAACCCGACTCACTTTCATTTCCTGAAAAAGATTAGAAATAGGTAATGAGCACACTTGCCCAGTAAGTATCTTCGCATCAACATGAAGGCACTATTAAAATGATTAATATTTTTGCTCTAAATAAATAAGGTAAAATCATGCAATGCGATGATCATGCGATTAAATCAAAGTAACAAGACTATCATATAAGATGGAATGAGAACAAGAATGAACTAGTAAGAATAGGACAAGAACATGCTATTGGCCTTTTATGAACAAGAATATATCGAGAATGTACTAGCAAGCCACATATTCCTCACTTTAGCATCTTATGCTTATGAGCAAGTGCTTCGTGAATTTCTGTGGAATATCAAGCAAGAATGTCATGTCGTGCCGTGGATCTTCACTTATTTATAGAAATAGTACTCCCAGCGCAATGCGACGCCAATAGCATCATACCCCATGGTTTATAAAATAATATGTTTCCGACAATCAGCCGAGGGGACTAGCATAGAGCCCTTGAACACAATCAGTGCTCGATCGCATCTTCAGTTATAAATTAAGCTACTTCCACGCAGTATAACAGTAAAGTATGGCCAAGAATATACCACTTCCAATAATTCCATGATAACTAAAATCAATGAATGAATGCTTCAACATAAGAATGTAGGAGTCAAGAAATAGACTTTAAACAATGTCATGCTCATAGAAATAAATCGACAGCATAACGGTATTTTCCTTAACTTCCATTTCATTTAGATCAATTTAAGCAATATGGCAAGTTCTAGATCATCAAGGTTTGTCTAGAATCATTGGGATATCAACCCTTGGTCAAACCTTAGGTTAACATAAACAAGCTATGTAACGGTTGTTAACTGGGCCGTTACACTGTGTAACGCGCCACTAATGGGCCGTTATAATGATCAGAGTCTAGAAAGATAAAAATAGACTCAGAGGAATGTGACGGTCTGGCACTGGGCCGTTACGTGAGCCTGACGGTCTAGTTTAAGGCCGTTACATTTCAAGAATCATAAACCATGATAGTGCGTTCTATTTATTGGGCTTTAATGGTACAACCAACTCGGCGTCCTAGTGGGAATCCCAGGCTCGCGGAGAATTACGGAGGCCTTGAAACAATGATTTTCTAGTCCATTGGAAGGAATATCTAATAGAGAGGTCCTCATGTCCAAGATTGTGTTCCTATAGTGCAAAGTGTGAACTAATGACAACATACAGGAATATGTGCCATGTACTTATGGAATTGACTCTATTGACAGAGAGAGATATGTATAATCAATGTGAAATCATGATGAAAACTCCGTCAATACAATGTTAAAAAGTCATTCTTTATAATACAAAACTATATAATTTGGCTTCAAAAATTAACATAACTCAATAAAAGTGAGACCACAAAACATGCAATACCTATCATGAATGATCAAATAACCTTAAAATCACATGATCAGGTTAAAACTTAGGTAACTATGTTTTAACAATAATAATATTGATAGGTTATATTCTGTCTTGGGGTTGACAGAACACAGAGTATAACGGTCTGGAGATGGGGCGTCACTGTGATTGTGACGATCAGGACCCAGCCGTTACATGAATGTAACGCGTCTGTCCAAGCGCGTTATAATCAACCGTGAAACCCAAATCCAATCAGGGAGTATAACGGTCTATCGTGGGGCCGTTACATGGAAGTGACGGTCCTTCTGTGATGCGTTACAGTCTCTGCTAACAGGAAACAACTATAGAAGCTAAGAGATCAACTCACATCATGTCTTTTATCAAAACATCATGAGTTTCTAGATATGTTAACAAAGTAAAGGTTGTCTATATGCATGGGTATTGATGAATAGAAGGATAATCAAGTCTTTAATCTTTAGTGAGGGCTAAGGAAAACATGATATGCATAGAACCAATAAAACATGAAATTGATGATCTAGCATGCATGAAATCCAATCAAAATAGAGGCTCTTAGTCCTATCAAGTTATTTTTGCCGTTCATGAGATAACCTACATCTTACTTAGACTGTAGTTCCTGAATTTGGTAGAGAACCTTTCCCTAGATTTCCTCCTTCTCTTGTGACTTTTCCAGTAACTTCCTTGGGCTCTAACTCCACGACCTCTTGACCTAAAGATGTGAAATTCGGAGGGGAGTTAGTCTAAAGTATTGTGAACAAATTATTTGTTGTGCCTCATGTAAAAAGGTATTGATCAATCTAAATTGCTCCATAAAAATATAATGTGCTTCAGATGAAATTATCTTAAAAAAATATGTCAACTCATATTCTTGGATAAAGTGTTTAACATCAATACTAATCTGTGTAACTCTTGAAAGAGTCATTGAGATCATGTGTGTAAGATAAAAGATGATTGTTTCTGAGTGCTTTCTGAATATTTGGTTCACCTTTATTAAAACTTGGATTCAGATATGAATATTGAGTTTAATTTGACAAATTTGGTATGTATCAAAATTAAATCAGATTGGTTAAGCTGCAAATTCATAACCCCTTATGATAGAAGAGTCTAATCTTCTTAAGACTTATTGTTGTGATGGATGCTTTAAAGTTTCTCATGATCAGATTCTTTTCAGTCAGCCTGATCAACATCTTGCTAATGAGTGATTCATTGAGATGTATTGTGCTTTGACTATTTCTCACCCTTACCCAGGGCTAAATCTTACATTATCAGTTGATCCACACTGTTGGAATCTTCCATCCTATTTTACAATCAGCTCTGGTTCTGTTTCATTCTGTTCATGTAACCAGAATTCAGATTCCTTGTATTGACATATTTGAGCTGGATTTATTGGATAACCAGAGTTCATTCCTGTGCTTCAGGGGGTGTTTTAGTTTATCTGCATTTAAGGGGAGAGTAGTCAATCATGCATGTTGATAGGGGGAGAGCTGCTTCATTGTCATAAGAGAGAACTTCATTTTAATGAACCATGACTCATTCTCTGAATTTATGTGCTGTCTTTGTGTGCTGAATTTATCTCTCAAACCATTTCCCTTCTTTTTGATTATGTCAAAGGGGGAGAATAGTTTGACGAGTCAGTGGGACTCATCTTGTTGCCATCATCAAAAAGGGGGAGATTGTTGTGCCCCTTGTGCTTTGTTGATGATGTGGTGTTTTAATGATAGCAACATGAATGAGTCAGCACATTGAATGATAGTAACATGAATGTTTATAACTGATATGAATGTTTATAACTGATATACCATGTGAAAAATGCATATGACTGTGACTGGTATATTATCTGGAGAATGCATGTGTTCTGTCTGCATAAGTCTATTCACTGCATGTGTTCTGTCTGCAAGTCCATACATTGCATTCGCCAAGCCTATACATCGCTCACTTGCATGATCATCAAGTCTGCACACTAGTAAAGTCTGTACATCGCCTTCAAAGCCTTCTGTTGAAACCTCAAGTCTGTATAGCCTGAGAGTGCGTCTCACTGACCGTCTCATGCAAGTCTATATATCACTGTTCATGCACAGAGTCACCGTCTCATTTAGCGTCTCGTATGCATATAGTAAGTCTATACATCGCTACAGTAACACAAGTCTATACATCATCCGTCTCATGCATTGTCTTAGGCTAAGTCTGTACAGCCTACTGTCTCATGTAGCGTCTTATGTTAAGTCTGTACAGCGCTGTTCATATGCTTCCAAGTCTGTATATTGCATCGTCTCAACTTGCGTCTCACTGAGCATATATTTACTGTAAAGTCTATACAGACTTCATCGTATTAAAGAACGTCTCATGCCTTTGCCAAAGTCTGTACACTGATGTCTTTACCTACGTTGAGCATCAAAGTCTATACATTGGCAGCACTGGGCAAGTCTATACATTCCCAGCCTTTACCTACGTTCAGAACCCCAAGTTCATACATTGGTTCAATCTTCCAAGTCTATACATTGGACTGTGTTCAACTGAAGTCTATACATCCTTCAAGGGTCCAAAGTCTATACATCGCCAGTGCATTCCTTGGATTGAAGTCTGAACATTGCTTCAGGAGCTCAAAGTCTATACATCCACTGTTGAACCTCAAAGTCCACACATCGCCTCATTTCTTCAGAGTCTATACATCCACAGTGGAACCTTAAGTCTGTACATTGGGCTTTCATGTAAAGTCTATACATCGGTTGGGTTGTGCATGCATTGTCTCGCAAAATCCATACATTGCATATGTTCATCAAAGTCTGTACATCGAGTGAAGTCTGGTGAAGTCTATACATTGGTCTTCACACCTGAAGTCTATACATTCGATGTGCATGGTCTTGAAGCATTTAGGAAGTCTGTACATCCTTCAATGTATTGCATGCATCGTTCGTGAAGTCTGTACACTGTGCATATTAGAGTTGAAGTCCATACATCGTCAGTTGTCTGTCAAGTCTTCATATTGACCAAGTATGTACAGCGAGTGCCTTCATATATGAAGTATGTACATTGCACAGCACTGCATACATGATGTCTATACATTGGGCAGAGACGTATAAAGTCTATACAGTGCCTCAGGCTGAGCAAGTCCATACATTGGTCAGTGGAAAGTCTATACACTTAGAAGTCTGTACATCCACCGTCTTCCTCAGCGTCTCATGCATAAGTCTGTACAGTCAGTGCAGGTTAAGCATCGTCTCATTTTGCGTCTCAGTTTGCAAAGTCTATACATTGCTGCTGAACGCAAGTCTATACACTACACTGGAGCATGCATCTCATGCAAGTCTGTACATCGCATTTGACGAAGGCATTGAAGTCTATACATTGGCCTTAAGCTGAAGCCTGTACATTCGTTTGGGACCATGTCTATACATTGCCTTTGGGATCTAAAGTCTATACAGTTTGAAGTACATACATTGCTTCACAACGTGAAGTCTATACAATGCCATAGCTTTGCTTATGTGAAGTATATACATTGCTTTAGCTTCACTAAGTCTATACATTGCTTCGCCTTCACAAGTCTATACAGCGAAGTCTATACACTACAATGCATATACTTAATATGATACTCTGTCTGACAGGTGCTCTGCTCGTGAGGCTAAATGAAGGGCACGTGATCCGAGGATAAGGAGAGTGCCCAGATGAGGACACGTGTACTGACAGCCTGCTGGATGCTGCCACGTGGTCCGAATTCTTAGGGCGGGAACTGTGGAAGCCACACGCGCCCTAGCTGCTACTGCTGTTGTCGCTATATATACGAGCCTTCTTCCACAGAAGAAGACTGATCGAAATTGACAGAGCAGAAGCTGTGAAGAAAAAGTAGAGTGCAGAGAGGTCTTCGATCCAGAGAAGAAAAAGGAAGAGAAGAGAAGAGAAGGAGAAGAAGAGAGAAAGAGAAGAAGAGAAAGAGAAAGAAAGAGAGATTGAGCGAGAGATCAAGAGAGCAGAGTGTGAAGAGAAGAAGAAGAAAGAGAGAGAGAAGAGAAAAGCAGAGAAGATCATTCCCACTGGAAGTTGGATCAGATCCACTCCAATCAGCTCTTTAAGAGCCACATTTTGTGCTTCACTGTTTACAACTTTCCGGTGCTGTTTGGTTCTTGTTTTCATTTTCATTTTATCCTTTCTTCAAGCTGTTAGTCAGCGGTTGCAGTGGTGGATTCCACTGGACAGCAAGCTGTGTTGCTCAGCGGGCGAGGAGGATTCCTCGGACGGCAATATGTGTTGCCCAGCGGTTGTATGGCAAGCTGTGATGCCCAGCTGTTCAAGCTGTGAGTCAGCGGAATCCACACTCTGGTTTGAGTGTGGGGTGGATGTAGGTCTGCTGGACCGAACCCCCTAAAAACCCATTGTGCAGTGGTTTGATTTCTTGTGTGTTTAGCGCTAGATGAATGCTTAGGTTCGCTTTGGTTTGATGTTCTATAAGTATTCATTTCATTGATGCGCACACTATATGCTTGACAGTAGTATTGTGTGTTTGCTTGATCTGTTTAACTGCTACCCACATTAGATGTCTGATTAGGAGCACTCTTTATATCCGTCTACAGGTTCAATAGATGACCAGATTAGACTTTCTTATTTAGTCTTAGTGCTTTTATTCTGCAGTTCTGAGCACTAGATTTTAATTGGGCGAAGTTTTAAAGGGTGTATTCATTCACCCCCCCTCTGAATACATAGCACCGAACTCAACATTATTCTAAAGAACTTACCTGAGATAATGACTCCTTACCTTGCTTCCTTACGCCCAAAAAGTAAGGGTCGCACAGTTCAGAACTATGCCCTATTTATAGAGTTTAGACTAGGGTTTGAGGATTAGATCGAGTTTAGAGTCCTTGTTTCATCAAATCACAATCCCTAAGAGTCCTTAGAGTCTTTACAATCCTTCCCAAGTCGATCCCTAGTGGATAGGAACATCAAGTTCCAATCTTTTCATGAGTTCCTTTGCTCACAGAACTAATAGGTTTGTAACGGACTAGGACCTACGCGTTAGGGTTATGTGGCGGTCTCGCGATAGACCGTTACATTACTCGTTCCCAGAGTTCAAAGGAAATCAAACTCTTTTAGTTTTCTGGTTCATAGTGTAACGGTCGAGACACCGTGCGTTACACGTCTGTGACGGTAAGGCTAGAGACCGTTATATTTGTCGTGGATAGAGTTCAAACAATTTAAAACTCTTTTGATAATTATCCATTAACTTATCTTATATATTCTAGTATTTATCCTCAATATCTGTGGATAGACTTAATTACCTTCTAGAATGTGGGCCAAACTTAATGGGCCAGAGTTAAAACCTTTTGGACTTTAATTAAGTGGGTTGGGTTAATTGATTAACACCACTTGGCCTCATAATGACTATTTGATTTTAAATAAACCATTTCTAAATTTATTTAGGCCTTTATAAATTCTTGAAAATTATTTAAAATTTCTGGGGCACTACACTCATGGAACACTCAATAACAATGAGTGTATAACAGGGTAAGAGCTTTAGCAATGGTTCTTGACAGTACATGACATATACCGCCTGTTTTGAATTGTAGAAAAGCAAGGTACTTGTCCACATGTTTGGTTTACTAGGTGACTGCCATGGGATTATAAGGTTGATCCTGCAAGCAAGATAGTTAAGGTTAATACCATGCTTGTTCACATTAAAGAGATTATGAAACCTCTTATCTCTTGTAAAACCAACATATGCAAACCAAGGATCAAGACCATGTAACCGTTGCCATTTGCCATCTCAACCATACATGGATAACAAGAGCATGAGCAATCAACCACAAGTTTAGTTATCATCGCTTAATCACACATTAAGTTTAGTTATCATCAAAATCATAACTTAACAATCACAACAATCATCAAAACCATAACTCAACACGTCCGTGGGCCGTTGTGACAAGGAGATTCCACTGTTCATGCCCGTGTGGATACTGCTAGAGGCCGTGCACTTGCGCGGTTGATTACCACCACGAGAGATTATTTTCACTTTGCTGCAATCTGAGCATCACAGTAATATCGAATCCCGTAGTTGTACAATATCAATGGGAATCACGCAGGAGTGATCAACTCGGCCGGGTTAAAAAGTTTAATTTCTTTTTCCACCGCATTCTTCGTGATCCTGGCATAGATCCTTACAGTGGTATCAGAGCGAGGTTGATTGCTCGTGATTCTCACTTGTTTTAGGAATTTTTCTGTAATTTCATAGTTATTTTCAGGGATTTTTCATGGCTATGGTAAACCCCATGAGATGGGGTCAAAGTCTATGAAGATGCGGCCGAGCAAGAATCGGTGATACTAGGCCTTCTTGGGCTTGCCAACGGCGACCGCAAGGGTTAAAGATGGCCACCACGATGCCCAAACTACTAGCTGGGATCCCTGAAACCACCGGTAGAGGCCCCTGTTCGCGACAGGATCGGGGGTTCATAAAACCCCATCTTCGCAGTGAATCCGGTAGTGATCGGAACCAACAGCGCCGCCGGCAAGTGGGCTTCATTCCCAGGACCATTGTCAGGCCATAGGATGGCCAGCTAGATCCGAAGGGGGGGGATGCCTTTTACGAAACGTTCGCCGGAGATGGAAGTGTTAGCCGCATTTTTTGCGGTGGTTCCCAGGGTTGAGAAACCCCTACTCGTGGCGGCGGACGGCGGCGACCGGCACCTACAACCCCACCGATCGGTCGCAGGCCCTCCGGCGATGGGGCCAGTGCCTCGTGGGTCCCGACCGTTGCTGGTGGTGGCCTCCCGTGGTGACGGCGGTGAGTGGCTCGCGGAAGAGGGGGCGACGCAAGGGTTATGCGAAGGGGGAGAAGACGAGGCACACTGCGCCTTGGTCCACAGCTGCCATCTGCAGCATTCTATGTGCCAGCACGGTAGACCTGCCGCCTTAGGTCGTGATCCTTGGCGCAATGCAACCTGCGAGCCTATTAAGGTATTTAAATAAGATTTAAATCTGATTTTCTCCGTTCTAAGCCCAAGTTGTCTCAATTCGCAGCGAAATTTTTTGAAAATTTCCTATTATAATAATTTCTAATATTATCATGTGATGATTAGTATAGGAAATTTATTTTATAATAGAATTATTCTATTTCTATAATTTTAAAATAGAATTGTTCTATTTTGGATTTAAATAAGATTTAAATATAGTTATCTCTATTTAGATCCTGGGATGCCATGTCTTAAAATTAGAAATTTTAAAAATTTTAATTTTAATAAGTTTCCTAATTTTCATGTGATGATTGATTTAGGAAATTTATTTTATAATAGAATTATTCTATTATTGTAATTTTAAAAAGAATTATTCTATTTAAGCAATTATAAAATCCCAAAAAATTATGCAAAGATTACAGAATTGAAATTCCACCTTGGCTGCTAGCTTTAATTTGATTAAATATATTTTTCAAAATAATCAAAATTCTGATTTTGATTGAAACCCATGTTTTAAAGCCAAAATTATTTTATTTTGAGAAAAAAAATTTTGTTTGAGTATGCCATGGGTGCGATGATTGGGTGAATATGGACAGTGCTTAGATGTGATTGTTGCATTCATGTGATGAATGGTTTATTTATGTTGATGGATATATTTTATGAGGCCTGCATGCCTCCCTCCTCTCTCTAAGCTCCGTGTTGTAAATTCTACCTCCCTCTTGGTTATGTACTCGCCATAAGACATCTTCTTTTATATTAAATGTAAAATTTGGCCAGTTGACATTAGTTTAGTACATGTAAATATATTTCAAGATTTTACGGAGGCGTGTACGTGACGGCGAGGATGATCCATCAACAGGAGGTGCCATTTGATCGAGCTGCAAGTTGTATGCCGCCAAGATCCATCTAAGTGCCAATTTGCATGTGATGTGTATGCTTTGTCATGTTATGATATTTAGGGGTTGGTGACTGACTATCTTGCTCTAGTCAGGTCACGATAAGCTATCCATACTCACCCATAGCATGTGTTTCTTATTTGCTTATTTTAGAATAGATTTTGAATCTATTTCTATTAAGTACGGTAAATATGTATATGTGATATATATATTATGTACCATTATTTGATGAGACCAAATAAATTTTATAAATCCCCCCTTCGATCAATATTAGCTTGCAAACGTGAGGCATTAAGAATGACCCACGTGGCCTTCCATTATTATAGTTTGGGTGAGCTGGTCCTGAACTAGGAAGGTTTGTTATGCTACCACAAGGCCGACTTAGTAAGGGGCTAGAGACCTAAACTACGGCATGTTTATGTCATGTGTGGGGTGGAGGACTGGTGTAGCTTTGTTGTGCTACCACAAGGGCTACATCACAAATCCACGCTCACTACGTAATAATGGGTGTAACCTAACCAGACTTTGTGGTTTGTTGTACTACCACAAGATCACAAGTGTTCTGGAGGCCGAATAAGACTAGAAATTGTAAGAAATTACAATTGACAAGAGTTGCCTACTCATTAAGTATGGGGTGATTTGTTGTGCTATCACAAGACCACTACTATAATGTTAATGAAATTCTAGTCCCCACTAGGAAGCTGGCGGAGTTTCCCGTCATTACATAATGGGGGTTATGTAAAGTCGCTGAAAATTAGTGGGAGCTTTATATTAAGATAAAAGACCATATCTTAGTTGAATGTCTGTAATGTTATATTGTGCATCTCCTTTTGGATTAATAAGGTCAAATCGTGTATTGTTGTGGAATATTAGATGCCAACAAGGATTCACTAAATCAAAATTTTGTGACTGGCTCATGAAATTAAGAATAGTTCTCATGACTCGAAAGGGAAATAGTATATGTTCTTGATGAGTTATTGCCTGAACCTCCTTATGTTTGTTAGCAAGACTAACAAGAAGAGGAGGACTTAGCTAGTCTTTGAGAAAGATAATGCGAAGTGGTAGTTACCGCTGAATTTTGTAGGGATGGCAAAGTAGAAGCTTGGTGAAACTTCAGATACTGATTAGAAGAAGGCACTTAATCAAGGTCAAGGGTATTCTACGGATTGAAAGTGGAGCAAAAGTTGCTACCATTTCAATAGAGACTACCGACCTCGAGATGCCTTTAAAAGCTATTTAGAATCGATAGATTTTTATTATATTTCTCCCTTTATCAGGAATGTTAATTCCAATTCTACTTTAAACCCTCGTGGTTTTGATGTTAGTTTTGGAAACAATAGTTGTGTAATGTTCTTGAATAGCAAAGAGTTTGCCAGTGGGAGTTTATATAATGATCTGTTTATTCTAAGCAATAGTGCTCCTAAAGTTAGTGTGGTTAGGCTTCCTAATAGGAAGATGATTTTCTTACTTCACTACTTTAACTAATAATTTCTCTATGCTTTGACATGAGTACTTGATGAAGCACAAATATTAAGCTTTTGAGAAATATAAAGAGTTCAAGAGTGAAGTGGAGAAATAAATTGGAAAGGGTATTAAAACTCTTCGATCGGATCGAGGAGGAAAATACTCAAGTACATAGATCACACGATACCTTAGGGATAATGGTGTATTATCCTGGTGAACACTTCCTTGCTCTCATCTCAATTGTGGGGTGTAGAATTAAGGATGAATTATACCTTGTAAGACATGGTATGGTCCATAATAAGCTTTACCGAATTACCCTTGTCTCTCTGGGGAGTCATCCCCTAAAGACCATTGCATATATATTGAATAAGGTTCCGTTTAAATCTATCTTCCATACCATATGATGTTGGGTCCCGTAGTGCAGGAACACGGATCTAGAGGGGGGGTGAATACATCCTTCTACTAAAAATATGTCCAATTAAACTCTTAAACCTACTCGCAGCGGAATTACCAAGTTTAACATGATTGAGAAATTTAAACTAAGCTGGATAAACTTAATTCACTCAATCTCACTGAGCTCACATGATTGTGTAAATAGATTAGATAGAGATGCACACAATCACAAAATTTAAACCATGAGACACGGGGATTTTTAAAGTGGTTCGGGACCACGACGGGCTCCTTACGTCCACCTCTCACCAACCCGGCGATGCTTTCTCCACACGCTACGAATGCAGCAAACACGAGGATTTCTCCCCACACACACGGGGTAAAAATCCCAAACTACACGCTACGAATGCAGCGACACACAGGGATTTCTCCCCATACACACGGGGTAAAAACCCCAACACGCACGTGGATATGTTCTGCACCAAACGACGCACAAGCGTCAACACAAACCACTCGGAGAAACCATTCTCCGAACCCACACACAGAATAATCGTTCAGAAATAGATGAAGTGTTCGGAAATGGATACAATAAACCCAAAAAAACTTCTAAATACTGAACCAAAGAACATATATGAAAAGTAAAGCTCCCCCTTCTCCGATTCTTCTGGTTCTTCTTGGCTCGTCGTCGGATGATCACGGTTCCGGCATCATCTTGTTCCTCTCCTCGAGCCGCTTCCTCTCTTCTTCTACCATGAGCTCCAAATCTTCATGGATGTAGATGATAACCATGTTGCAAGAGCTCCTCTTCCTTTCCCCCCCTTTCTTCACCTACAAGATAGAGAAAAATAAGCATTAGGGTTCTTCTTCTTACAAAACTCGGAGTTCACCTTCATATATATAAAGGGAAGGCCAAACGACTCATATAACCCTCCTAAAACATGTTAGAAACACCCGAATAACATTATGAACCTTTGGGGGGTAGTTTGGTAAAGTTTCATATGGTTTAGAAAGGGTTTTAACACTTTATGGAACTCCCGTTCCAGAAGGGTTGACCCTTGGGGTCGACCCTCGGGCAACCAGAGGGCAGGCAGAACAAAAACAATGGTCTGGCACACAGGGGTCGACCCCTGGGGTCGACCCTTGCAGTGGGTCGACCCCAGGGGTCGACCCCTGCAGGCAGACTGCACAACAAGGCTTCAGTTCAGTCCAGTATACTAAGGGTCGACCCCATGGGTCGACCCATGTCAGTAAAGGTTATAAAAACACTTCAAACACCCATTAATTCATAGAAAAATAAATGATTAAGTGTTACCATAATCGATTGTGGATCAACCATGAATATTCAACCTAAAACACATGATAATATAAGAGGTTAGATGAGAATTAAAATTACTTGCATCAAGCAATAACACTATGAACATGTTCACATTAAAATACATCATTGAACCTATTCAAACATGTATTTGGCTTTCCATTCACAACCAACAGAAACACATTTCACCAAATGACAAGGTTTTGAAATGATGAACATGAATCACTCAATCAACCAAATATTAAAGCATGGGAGCTCAACCGTTCAATCACTTTCTTGTATCTCTCACAATTTCAACATCAAAATGCTTCAACACCCAAATGTTAACAATCATGCCAAATGCAAAGCATGTAGAAAAGCATGGGAACTCATTCATTCAAATGGCATTCTTGTTGATAAAAACTAACGTTCATGAAGCCGTGTTATCACGAGGAGCATTGTCATAAACATAGAATCTTCAAATTACATGCATCACACACATTAATGAATATCCAATCATGCAAACGTATTTTCTCATGAATTCTCATTGAGTACAAGGCATTGCATTCTTTCAAGCATGTTTCACAAATTCATTCTCATTCTAGAACATGACTCCATAGCAAGAGAACAATGATGATTCAAGCACAAGTTCAAGCAACAAAGTCATTTTGTAATCATCAAAATCACATACACGACAATCTACCCCATTTTGATGATGACAAAATGTTATACATTAATGTTCTCTCCCCCTTTGACATAATCAGAAATGAGGATCATTATGGGGAATTCATGATAGCAGCAAACCAAAAATAACATTGCTTTCTCCCCCTTTGTCATTGACAAAAGAACGACAGATAATGGTGTGATTTAGATATCCATATGCACAATATGTTCTAAAAGATGCAATTCAAAATATGTATGTGTGAATGCTATAAATGCCAAATATGGCAGATATGCAAGTATGGGCAATATGAACATGCAGAGCGCAAAGTGATCAAGTATGATTGACCTTCAAGCAAATAAATGTATATACATACAATATAGCTCCCCCATTTTATTTAAAGTGAAGGGATAGGTGTAGAAAAAGTGCAGGTGAGTCAGTAAAACCAGAATGCTCATGTGTACACCTAGGGGATTGTGCAATCATATAGGAGAATTAAGCAAAAGCCAATATAATCAATCAAATTTTTGAATACATATTAAATCAAATTACCATATGAGTGAATAACATGAAAATAGAATTTAGCCATATGGATATCTATATTTTCAATTAAACACAAGAGAGATTATACAAACTACATTTTATTTTAAAAGAATAGCGTATTGGAGGCTACGCTCTGCCACAATGACATTTTCAGAATTTTTCAATTCAAAATTTTTCACAATGACAACCATAATTTTTCCTTGAGTGATCAAGTTCAAATAACTCCTTTTTACACGAGGAGACACAAGGAGCTCATGCCAGACTCCCCGGTTACTCAGAGTATTAACTGTTTCACTTAGTTTTGAGCAGAGATATTATAGTACAAAGTTGTGTCCTTGTGTTTTGATGCTGTCAAAAACTCTAGTCATGTATACTCTTTAATATGATCAATCAATGTGGTTTGTTGATAAAGAATCATTCATATGCTCTCATGACTCTGTTTGTGCTGTTGAGGTGTTCAAGTTGCACAAAGTACATGTTGAAAGCCAGTTAAAATCAGAAGTCAATGCACAGTCAACAAGAAAAGTCAACATGGTCAATGAAGTCAATGCATAGTCAATGGAATTGTCAATAGTCTTGGTTGGCAAGTCAAAGTCCAAGATAGTGCAAGCTGACAGCTAAGGTCGATGTAGCTTGTGTGGTTGATGAAGTAAGGTCGATGCTACTTCAATTACTTCAGAACAAAGGTCGATGCATGTACTGTTCATATGGAGAGCCAAGGTCGATGCTACTTCAATATGCATGCAACCAAGGTCGATGCTACCTCAGTTACTACATAACCAAAGTCAATGCACATTGATTAACTCTGAAAAGAGGGTCGGTGCATGTTCTGGTTCGAGTACACAAGGTTTGTGCATACATGGTTCCTGGGTCGATGCATGTTCTGCTTCAAATATACAATATCTGTGCACATGTCCAATGTAGGTCGATGCTAGTTAACTGGGGACTGATGAAGGTCGATGCACATGTGCTTACAAGGTCAGTGCACCTATTGGCGTTTGGCAAACAAGGTCGGTGCATCTTTACTCATTCAGCAAACAAGTCGGTGCAGCTTCTGAAGGAAGGTCGATGCACATCTGCTACAAGGTCAGTGCACCTTTTGGCGCTTGGCAAATAGGGTCAGTGCATCTTTACTCATTCAGTAAACAAGTCGGTGCAGCTTTTGAAGGAAGGTCGGTGTACATCTGCTACAAGGTCGGTGCAATCCTTCTCAAGCACAGAGGAAGGTCGGTGCAACCTCTTCACTAGCACTGTGAAGGTCTGAGCCCCCAGTAAGGTCTGTGCAGCATGGCAACCAAGGTCCGTGCAACCCCTGCCTTCAACGCATGCAAGGTCGGTGCATGTCCTGCCTTCAACATAGCAAGGTTGGTGCATGTCCTACCTTCAACGCATGCAAGGTCCAGCATGCAAGGTCGGTGCAACCTGTTTGCTAGCACCGTGAAGGTCTGAGCATACTCCTCCGTGTAAGGTGTTTGATGAAATGCTTGAGTGAGCAGTTGGCAGTGGCGGGACCTAAGTAAATCTGTCCGAACTCATGGCAATCATGTGAGCTCGAACTAGAGAGGAGGCACGTGTTCCTAAGTCAACCCTTGATGGACACATGATCCGAGTATGCTATGTCAGAAATATTCTTCTCTCTCCTGTCACGTGATCCAATAGAAATAAAAGGGCATCAAATCATTCTTTCCAAATGGGTTCCGATACTCTATCTTATATAAATAGACTCTCATCCTTCGAAGAGGCGTGTGGCGCACGAAAGGAAGAGAAAGGCGTGTGCAGAAGAAAAAAAATAGAAGCAGCAGTCGTCAGAGAAGAGAGCCAGAAGAAGAAGAAGAAGAAGGGAGAGCTGAGAGTTATGAGCAGAGAAAGAGAAAAGAGAGTGAGCAAGATAAGAAGAGAGAGATCGAGATTGAAGCAACCAGTGCTATATTGAAGACCTATTCATGTATTCACTCGTGGATCAAATCCAGAGTCATTGGAGCTATATCTATTTTTGCTTTCCTTTTTTTTCTCATTTGTTCTTTTTCCTTTTCCTTAGTGCTTTCCGATTCTCTTGTGTGGGATCGGTTTCCCTCTGTGGATTTAGAGGAAGAGAGGATTTAATCCTCTGGGTTTTGGTGAGCAGTGGGTTGCTGTTCACGTCCCTTTTGCGTTTGCAGAAGAAGGGAGAGGGTGTCTCCGGCTGCTAGTGACGGGGTGTCACTAGTGGTTCCCCTCCGGTTTGGAGGAAGGGAGGATTGGTCCTCCGATTTTTGAGTAACTGGGCGTTACTAAGGTTTCCTTCTGATTTCATCAGAAGAAGAGAGGAGAGTGTTCCTCTGGGTCAAGCTGTTAGGCAGCATTTATAGCAGACTGAGTCTGCGTATACTTTTGTAGGGAAGCCTCACTCCGGTTTGGAGTGAGGGGTGGATGTAGGCGGACTGGTGTCTGGCCAAACCACCTAAAAAATTCTATGTGCAATGGTTTGATAGTGCGTTTGTCCATTTCTTCTACCTCCTTCACAGGGTCGATATGTATGTTTGGTTGAATGTGTCTTGCTCGATATATGGTTGTTTGATCCTTTGATATTGTGAATTGTCTATTTGTGAGAGTGAATGATCACTATCATTCACTCGCTTATCAGTTGAGGTTTCTGCTCTTTGAAGATCTTTTTCCGTGTTATCTTCTTAATATCTACAGTTGTGAAGTGTTGGTCTGTGAGCTTAGCAAAATATTAGGTTGCGTGTGCTTGCTAAGTGTTCGATTGTGAGTTGCAATTGAACTTCTGTTCGGTTTGAATCAGCTAGCCTTATTTTTGCACGTATCTGATTTTGAGAGCTTTAATTAAACGAAATTTTCAAAAAGATCCATTCACCCCCCCTCTGGATCTATTTTCCGTGTTCCACCCATTCTAACATACAACACCTTTCTGAAATGAACCACATCACGTCTCAGGTGACATGTGCCCAATTTACTCAGTGAGACTAAACATTGCTCTACCTTTCATTTTTCATTTTCTTTCTACAAAAAGGTAGGTAATTTTTTCCTCAACTGCCTCTCTAACAAACATGCAGTAGATTTAATATCTCTAGAGTGTTGAAAAGAAATTTCTATATCTTTATGGCTAACACTCTTTTTCACATTTTGTGCAAGAAGTGTACGGATTTTATTTAGTATGTATATCAAAACTATTATGAGCACATAACAATGTAGCTCCCCCTATCTAGTTGTACTTATCAAATCTTTACTCCCCCTGAGTGTATGACAAGAAACATACTTGTTAAGGCTCAGATGCAACGTTATATTTTAAGGGAGTGTATGGTCTTAGAATTTTCAAGGAAGGGGTTTTAGCATATATTAACATGCAAGTATACAATGGAAACATGCAAATATGCAGTGCAGAATGCAACAAGAGTGCGGTATGCAAGATTTCAAATTTCACATGACAACTCTATATGCATCTAATACAACTAATGTATGAAATGCATTTGTGCAAATGTGAGAACATAATTTTATTTTGAATAGAGGATTCAGGAGTTTCATACAACGCATCACAACTTTCACCACATGATATGCAACCATAAAGCAATATCATCATCCAAAAGAGAATGGAATAGCATCAATCTCAAGTTCTTCAGCTAGCAACTCCCCCTTAATATGTGCATGAATTTCAGGAAATATAATCAAGTTTGATTCCATATGCAACCAATGGATGATAGACTCATGGTACCAGGAGGAGGTACATTCTCACGCATGGTGATTAACTTTCAGACAGGCTTGACCTGCCCTCCCACATGTCACCATTTTATATACCATGTAGTCATTCAATGAAAGCATGATTGGCTTGTAAAGAACTCAGAATGAAATGACAAGAATAACAAAATCACATAAGTAAAAACAACAAAACTAGCAATTTGACAAAGTAGAAGCAAAGTCGGGGTTTTACCAAACGAGTGTGCCGTGTTCCCTTTTATTGGAACCCCTTTCATTGTTTATTTATCTCATGGCACACCTTCATCAAAACCATCTCAATGAATGTGATTCCAAGGTACTAATTCAAAGCATCAACCGAGAAATCCCCTGTCCTTGGATTATTCTCACTTATGTTAGGGACATCTGGTACACCATCTCCACAGAAGATACATTATCACACATTTACAGAGAAGCAAATACTATTGCTGATACTTTGGCATCGTTAGCCTGTAGCACTAAGTGCAATTCTTTTTTTGTTCGCCAAGAGCTACCTAATATTGTTAAAGGTGTTGCTTGATTGGATAAGCTAGGAATGCCTAGCCTTCGCATGATGTAACTATTTTATTCATTTTGCTATCAATAAAATTTACCTCCTAGGTTTGGGTGGTGGAGTGGCTTTCTCCTTTCCTCTGGAAAGGGGTGCATTCTCCTACTCAACTCTAGGCAGGGTTTTTGCAAAAAAAAAAACCATCTCATTTGACGGATTTTGGCACCCAAGCCTTCTTGGGTCCTTGCATGTTAGTAGCATTCTCACTAAACAAAGTTTTCTTCTTTTTCATTGCCACAATATCATCATTCTTCATGATCATGCAATCCTCAATGATATGTCCATGGTTTCCACAATAAATACATTGAGGAGTGGCATTTCTTGCAAAAGATTTTCTTTCATGAGCAAAAGTATTTTCAAAAGTATTCCATCTCTTATATCCAAAAGATCTAGGTCTAACAAAATTAAACCTAGCATTCATTCTAGAAGTATGGAAATTATCAGTTTTCAAAAACCAACAATTTTTTATTACATGACCGTACTTCTCACAATGAAAATAACAAGGAGATGTGGGTCTACGGAATGACTTCTCATTGTTTGCATGAGTGTTCGTAAATAAATTTTTATTATGGGATGTGGAGAGGGAAAATCTCGTCGCCCGTACGGAGAGGCCAAAAGAGGTCCAACCAGACCGAACGAGGCCCAACTCCTTGAAGTGGTAGCCCCCGGACCCACTTAGTATAAAGCCCAAAAACTCACTCGGTACAAGCGCTTCCTAGGCGGCCTTCGGGTTGGGAAGTCCGAACATCAGTTCGATCGGGAAAGCTCCCCCGGAGCCCCCTATTCCCTGTCCCGACCATGCACTCATCGCTCGGGAGACCACTCCTGGGCAAGTGCCTATCGCTCGGGCTCACTGATGGAAGCTTATTAGTACGGCCGTTGCGAATCCCTTAATGGCAGGAAGCTGAAGAGGATAGGGGAGACCAAGAGTCCGTGTGCTATAAAGGAGCTCGAATGAAGGACGTAACCGCCCCTGAGACTCTTCCGCTTCTAGGAATCAGTCGCACAACGGGCCACTATTTAAACTAGAAAAGCCCCACTACAAGAGGTAAGCCAGGCAAAAGAGCCAAAGACCCTGAGCAGGAACCACTTCACCTTTTGGTGGAGAGGGATCTTGCACTCCCACCTTCCTCTAGCTCTTCCCTTTGCATCATAGCTCTACTACTTTGCTGACTTAAGCATCGGAGGGTCTTCCTTGGGGATCTATCCCTGGGCACCTCTGACTCGTTTCCCTTCTTACAGTTTACACTTCAAGTGTACGTGGTCATCCTCTTCTCCGCTCAGGAGTAGTGCGAGATAACCCCTCTTCATCTGGCGTCGTCTGTGGGAAACGAACAAAGAGCCATCATGGTGCGAAGAAATCCTTGCAGGAGGACTGTCGACGACCTTGGGAAAGCCCTGGTGATGGAAGAAGGTTCACCTTCTTTCCCCACAGAGAATTCCCCGTCAGGCAATCATGCCAACGAGATACCTCCATCGGTGGCGGGGGAACAGCTTCCCGGCGGGAGCACCGACGCCCTCCAAACCCTCAACGTAAAACTAGATATCCTCGTGGATCTCATGAGGGCCCAGGCGGCCAGGGAGGAGAAGTCGCAGCTCCCCCGGAAGAGCCCCCCACGTGGAGATGCCTCCCAGCAAACCGCTGGAGGCCGTTTTACCCTCCGGGGGCGGCAGTCATTCGTAACCTGTCAGGAGGACCATCGCATGCCCCTCCCCCAGAGCAGGAATCCTCCTCAACCCCAAGGAGGGAGAAGACCAGAGCACGCCGACCGTTTCCAGAAGCTGAGGCCCCCGAGGAGCGTCGGGACAGCATGCAAGTGCGCCCCCCAGCCCCTCGGGCCAGCGACAACGGGAGTTGTCTTTCTAGCTACGAGACTTTGAGAGGCGTTTCGCGGAGCAAGAGCGCGCCCTCCGCGCCTTGCAGAAGACCTCTCCCGTGTTGGGCGAGGAGCGATTCCCGTTCTCCGACTATATTTTGAGGGCAGAGATATCCCCCAGGATCTCACTCCCGACCTTCAAGTCGTACGACGGCCAGGGAGACCCGGCCGACCACTACGACAGCTTCGACGGCCTAATCGCCTTGCATGGGGCTTTCGACGTAATCAAGTGCCGAGTATTTGTGACTACTCTGGTCCAAGGTGCTCAGGCTTGGTTCAGGGGCCTTGTCCCCGACAGCATCCACAACTTCAAGTAATTCGAGCGAGTGTTCAAGGAAAGCTTCACCGAAAGTGGTCCACCCCGGTCAGTGGCGGGATTACTGGCCCTCAAGCAGGAATAGGGGGAGAAGTTGCGGGCTTATATCAACCGATTCAAATCGAAAGCCCTGCGCATCCCCCGCCTGGATGTGGCCTCTGCCATCACCGCATTGACCGGGGGTACCCGTGACAAGAACCTGTAGCGCGAGCTAGTGCTTCATCCTCCCACCTCCCTTATCGAGCTAGTGACCCTGGCCTTGCGCCATGTAGAGTGCGAGGAAGTCCTCAGCGCCTGCCAAGGCATGATGGGCTCAGGTCGGGAGGGGGACAAGAAGCGACCGTCCGAGCAAGGGACAGGCCAAGGAAAAAGGTGGAACCAGGACGGAGATCGAAAAGAGCCGTCTCGGAAATACGAGCGGTATACCCTTCTTACCGCTCCCGTCTACGAAATTTATGAAGACATCAAAGGCTCGGGCCTCCTCAGCCAACCCGAGCCTATGAAAGCCAAGCACAGCATTCGCCGCAAGCATTGCCTATTCCACAGCGATCACGAGCACCACAGCAGCGATTGCCATCAACTTCAAGATGAGATCGAGTGCCTCGTCCACCAGGGACACCTATCACGATACGTGTCCGGGCAAAGGGAAGACCGAGGTGCCCCAAAAGAGATCAACATTGCTCCCCGCGGAGTCCACATCAACGTCACCGTGGGTGGTGCGGCATCAGGCGGAGATAGCAGCTGAGGAAGAAAGCGTCACGCCGAGCGGGCGAGCCGAGCCTCCATTGAGCACCCTACGGCCCCGCAAGCGAGCGAATCGCAAGCCCTGGTATTCTCCGACCAGGACCAGGAAGGGTTAACCACCCCGCACGACGACGCTCTTGTTGTATCGGATACAATAAACCATTGTAACGTAGATAGGATCTTAGTTGACAATGGTAGTGCCCCTGATGTATTATCCTATGAATGTTTCCTCAAGATGGGAGAGAATCCATCTAAACTCCGCCCGATCCGAACCCCCGTCTATGGGTTCAACGGCCAGACAACTTATCCTGAGGGAGCCCTGAGCCTGCCAGTTACTATCGACACCCCGCCCAAAACCGTTACGGTTATGGTAGACTTCATCATGATTAAAGGGATGATGTCATATAACGCCATCTTTGGCCGAGGCATTATCAGCCGAATGAAAGTGGTGCCCTCTACCTTGCACCAAAAAATGAAGTTCCCAACCAAACATGGCGTGGGGGAAGTCTGAGGTAACCAGGCATTGGCTAGACGGTGCTATATAATCTCGGTCAAAGCCACTAGGCCAGAAGGGAAAAAAGGAGTAAAGGGAGCCGAAGAGGGACCCCAACATCTGAGGCTGGTGGCGAGTTGCTAACGGTCTTCCTTAACGGTGACCTGACTCGAGGAGTAAAGATCGGAGCCGATCTACCACTTAAGGAACAGGAAAAATATAAGGATTTCCTTGCCCGGTATATCCGAGTCTTTGCATGGTCTGATGAGCACCTTCCCGGGATCCCGGGAGACGTGGTGATGCACAAGCTCAACCTCGACCCAACAGTGAAGCCAGTCCAGCAACGCAGGAGAAAGCATGCCCCAGAGAAGCAAGCGGTCATCAAAGAGCAAGTCATCAAGGGGCAGAAGACTGGCCTTTTTCACCTGGTCTTGTACCCTACGTGGCTTGCCAATGCCGTCTTGTACCAAAGGCTTCTGGGAAATGGCGAATGTGCGTGGACTTCACCGACCTCAATCAGGCTACCCCAAAGGATTGCTACCCGCTGCCGAGCATCGATCAACTAGTCGACTCAACCTCTAGCAACGAGCTGCTCAGCTTCCTGGACGCCTACTCCGGCTACCATCAGATCAGGATGGACCCGGAGGACATCGAGAAGACCACCATCATCATCGACTTCGGCATACACTGCTACACCCGGATGCCGTTCGGGCTAAAGAACATCGGAGCGACATATCAGAGACTGATCAACCACATCTTCGAAGGACAGTTTGGTTGGAACGTCGAGGCCAACATTGATGACATGCTTGTCAAAACATCGAAGGCCGAAGACCACCTCGTCGACTTAGCCGAGACCTTCGACACCCTCTTGAAGTGCAGCATGAAGCTCAACCCTGCCAAATACGCCTTCGGAGTCAGATCCGAGAAGTTCCTAGGCTTCCTGGTAACTCAGCGTGGGATTGAGGCCAACCCCGACAAGGTCCAGGCCATCCTGGACATGCGGCCTCCCACCTGCATCAAGGATGTCCAACGCCTCATGGGGTGCATTGCTGCGCTCAACCGTTTCCTGTCCCGGGCAGTCGAACGATGCTTACCCTTCTTCAAATTGTTGAGGGGACCCAAAATGGCATCTGCTACGTTCGCCTGGGATGACTAATGTCAGAAGGCGTTCGTCGAACTCAAGGAATTCTTGGCCTCGCCCCCGCTACTGTCCTAGCCGGTCCAAGGAGAAGCTCAATACCACTATCTCTCGGCGACGCCTTCTACAGTGAGCTCGGTCCTGGCCAGGAATGCCGCAGGGATCGAGAGACCAGTTTACTATGCCAGCAAGGTGCTTAATGAGGCCGAGAAAAGGTATCTCGTAACCGAGAAACTCGTGCTAGCGTTGGTTATTTCACGCCCCGAGCCTTTATCACAGCAGAAGACTAGCTCGAGGAGCGTGAACAGCCGGCATGGTAAACCTCTTACAAGCAAGAACGATCAGAGCGCAAGACAACTACACATAACAAAATGCAATTGCACAATAATTTACTTAAACTCCAACTTTATTTCATTAATAATCAAATCAAAATATTCGAATACAATAACTTTTCAACCTTCTTCAATCCATCAGACTCAAGAAAAAGTAAAATTACAAAGACTCGATCCAAACAAGATTGACTTTCCCAAGTCTTCACTCTCATTTTTGATATGACTCTCATTCGCACTCAGACACGCTACTTGTATAACTCGAATCCGAATTCGAATCACTTCCATCTCCATAAAAGATTGGAAATAGTTAATGATCACACTTGCCCAATAGGTATCTTTGCATCAACATGAAGGCACTATTAAAGTGATTAGCATTTTAGCTATAAAGAAAATAAATTAAAATTATGCGAATATGATAAATCACATGTAAATAACCAAGGTAACAAGACGATCATGTAAGATAGAATGAGCAATTATGAATTAGCAAAAATGTAACAAGAATATATCGAGAATGTACTAGCAAGTCACGTAATCATCACACAAACATATTTTTGCTTATGAGCAAGTATTTGGTGAATTTCTGTGGAATATCATGTAACAAGCAAGAAAGTCATGTACATGTATATGTCGTGCCGTGGATTTTTCACTTATTTATAGAAAAAGTACTCCCAGTGCAATGCGACGCCAGTAGCATCATACCCCATGGTTTACAGTATGTTTCCGATAATAATCGAGGGGAATAGCATAGAGCCGTTGAACACAATCAGTACTCGATCGCATCTTCAAGTATAAATCAAGCTACTTCCACGTTTCAAGCAATAAAATATGGCCAATAATATAGCAAGTTCAATAAGTTCATGATAACAATAATTCAATAAATGATCTCTTCAATTAGGAATGCGAGGGATCAAGAATGACTTAAAACAAGGTTATATGCTCATGGAAACAATTTGACAGCATAACAGTACATTCCTTATCTTCCATAAATTAAATTAAGTGTCTTGGACAATATGACAAGCCCTAGACCATCCATAATCTATCTAGGAACTTTGGAATTCTAACCCTTGGGTCAAACCTCGGGTTAAAGTACTCAAGAATTGTGGCGGTCAATTAATGGGCCGCTACTTGAACATGACGGTCTAGTATTGGACCGTTAGAATGGGCTGAATCCAGAAGAATAAATTGGACTCAGTAATGTGACGGTTGCATACTGGACCGTTGATGTGTCTGACGGTCGAGTAATAGGCTATTACGTGGACAGAATTCAAAACTTCGGTAGTGCTTTTCTTGACAATTGGGCTTTAATGGTACAACCAGCTCGACATCCTAGTGGGAATCCCAGGCTCACGGAGACTTACGGAGGCCTTGAAACAAGATTTCCTAGTCCATCGGAAGGAATATCTAATTGAGAGGTCCTCAAGTTCAAGAATATGTTCCTATAGTGCAAAAGTGTAACTAGTGGACACATACCGGAGTATACCCCACGTATTTAAAGAAAATGACTCTTTAGATGAGAAAGAATGTATGACGGTGTGAAACCATAATAAAACTCCGTCAATACAACATTTTAAAATCATGATTTTAATAAAAATTTATAGAGTTTAGCAAATGAAATTAATATATGCTTAATCTCAAGGTGCTTTTAGACATGCAATTCCTATCATAAATCAATAAATAAACTCAAAGTCATAAAAATAGGTCAAAACTTAGATATTTAGGCTTTATTTATAAGCTAAGTTGACTATTTTCAATTCTGTCTCGGGTGGACATCACAGTATTCTCACAGTCTAATAATATGGGGGTGCCATAGTGATGTGACGGTTTATCGTGGGGCCGTTAGAGTGTTGTAACGCTCCACTTATAGTCCGTCAGAGTTTACATGGATCTCAAGTATAACAGGGGGTGTGACGGCTTATTGTAAGACCGTTATATGTCCCTGACGGTCGAACTATAGACCGTTAAAGCCTTGTTGATAGTACATAGGAAATAAAAGACTATGATTGAAATATGTCATGACAAAATGAAGTAAAGGCCATCTAGATGCATAGGTTGCAGTGAATTCACAAGAGTATATCTTTTATCTTTAATTTAGGCTAAAGATATGCATGTATGCATAGACCTAGTAAAACATGAAGTTCTTGGCCTATGATGCATAAAATCAAGTAAAACTAGAGGGCTTTTATCCCTAACACGATATTCTTGCCGTTCATGAGATGACCTACCTCTTTACAAGCTTCTATACTTCAAATTCAGGTCTGCAAAGCACGCCCTAATCCTTCCCTTCATGTGGGTTTTCAGCAACTTCACGCCATCCTAACTCCTCAGTCTCTTGACCTAAAGACGTGAGATTTGGAGGGTATAAAGATGAAACTATTAGGAACAAAAAGTTCTAAAGAACCAACTTCTAAATATCTCGTTTAGACGTCCTAATTTCTTGTTCTTCAGTGGACTTTTGCTCAGATTCCTGAGTCGCTATGGTTGAACCGACAACTTTGGACGCTTCTAACTCCTTGAGTACTTGATCTCCTAGCACGAAATTTTGAGAGCTATTAGTATAAAGTATATTAGAAACAAAAGCTTCTAAATAACTTACCCAAAACTATGACTCCTTACCTTTATTCTTCACGAGCCAAAAGTAAGGGTCGCCCAGTCCCAATCTGGGTCCTATTTATAGAACTTTGCTAGGGTTTCATGGATTAGGTCGATTCTAGAGTCTTTAGTTGGCCAAAACCCGATCCCTAAGAGTCCCTAGTAACCTTACATGTTCTCCTAATTAGGTCTGTAGCAGAAAGGATCCCAAAGATCTAATCTCTTTGCTAGTTCTTCCACTCACGGAATTAGTCAGAATGTAACGGTCGAGTCTTGGTGCGTCAGAGCCCTGTGGCGGTCGCACGATAGACCGCTACAGCTACCTTGCACAGAATTTGAACTTGATAAAACTCTTTTATTATTTTATCCACATAATTATCTATAAAAAAGGGTATTTATCCTTATATTCCAGGGATAAGTTAATTAACCTACTAGAATATGGGTCAAACTTCATGGGCTTGATTTTTAAACCTTTTGGGCTTCTATTAAATGGGCTAGGTTAATTGGTTACCTTATTTTGGGCTTTAATAATGGTTTATTTAACCCACTTTTTATTAATTCATTTGGACCTTTAATAATTCCAGAAAATTACTGAATATACCAGAAATACTCTATAAAAATTTCGGGACATTACACCCTCCCCCACTTAAGAGATTTTGGTCCCCAAATTCAATATATGAATTTTATGGAGAGTGTACTTACATTAAAATAAATCCGCGTATTTTTTGCGCATAGCCTCCTCCGTCTCCCATGTTGCTTCCATGGGCCATGACTTCTTCCATTGAATCTTGACCATAGGAATGGCTTCATTCCTTAATTGACGCACTTCACGTTCAAGAATCTTAATTGGTGCTTGCTCGTACGTCATATCCTTCTGAATCTCCAAATCATTATAAGTGCTAATATGGTAAGGATCATACACATATTTCTTCAACATAGAAACATGGAATATGTCATGAACTCCTGCTAGTTGTGGAGGCAAAGCCAGTCGATATGCCACTTCACCGACCCTTTCCAAAATCTCAAATGGGTCAATGAATCTTGGAGTAAGCTTGCCTTTAATGCCAAATCTTCGAATATCTTGACCTAGAGAAACCTTAAGGTATACATGGTCTCCTACTTGAAATTCCAAGTCGCTTCTTCTATTATCAGCATAAGATTTCTGCCGGTCTTGTGCTATCTGGAGTCTTTCCCGAATAAGCTTTATCTTTTCTGTAGTATCCTTGACCATGTCGGGATCTAAAAATAGTCGGTCACCTATTTCATTCCAGCATATCAGTGATCGGCAGTTTCTTCCATATAGAGCTTCAAACGGTGCCATCTGTATACTAGCTTGGTAGCTATTGCTGTATGAAAATTCTACTAGAGGCAAGTGATCCTGCCAACTACCTCCAAAATCAATAGCACGAGCCCTGAGCATATCTTCCACCACTTGATTTGTCCTTTATGTTTGACCATCAGTTTATGGATGAAACGTTGTGCTAAAGTTTAGTCGGGTCCCTAGAGAATGTTGAAGACCCTTCCAAAACTGTGATGTGAATCGAGGATCTCTATCAGATATAATAGTGACAGGGACACCATGTAATTTAACAATTTCCCTCATGTATAATGCTACTAGAATTTCCACAGACCATCGACTTTTTATTGGTAGAAAATGTGCAGATTTAGTCAATCGGTCTATGATCACTCAGATACCGTCGTGTCCACCCATTGTCTTAGGTAAACTCATAATGAAATCCATCCCTATACTCTCCCATTTCCATGTTAGAATATCTAAGGGATGTAATTTACCTGCGGGTCTTAAATGCTCTGCCTTTACTTGTTGACAAGTGAGACAGCGGGACACAAAATCAACTATTTCTCTTTTCATGTTAGGCCACCAGAAATTCCTTTTAAGATCTTGATACATTTTTGTACCACTTGGATGAATGGTGTACTTGGAATTATGAGCTTCTTCCAGGGTCAGTTTCTTAGTATCAACATGATTCGGTATACAAATTCGATCCTTGAATAGTAACCTTCCATTATTGGTAATAGAGAAATCCGGCCTTTGCTCAATATTGGCTTTAATTTCTAGTAATACGGGATCATTGTCTTGTAGCATGACTAGATCTTCTATTAATGTAGGTTGAGCTCGGATATTGGCTATAAAATAATCTTCTTCCTTCATGTCAATATCTAAGTTCAACTAAGCAAATTGAGGAATAAGATTAGTCATACTAATCATAAGACTTGATAGTTTTCCCATTGATTTTCTGCTGAGTGCATCCGCTATAGGATTAGCTTTGCCAGGATGATATTGAATTGCAAAATCAAAGTCTTTAAGGTATTCCAGCCATCTTCTTTGCCTCATATTCATTACTTTTTGGGAGAACAAATATTTTAAGCTTTTGTGGTCTGAATAAATCGTAAATTTCTCTCCGTAAAGGTAGTGACGCCAAATTTTTAAGGAAAATATAAGAGCTGCCAATTCTAAGTCATGCACAGGATAATTCTCTTCATGACACTTCAATTGTCTTAAAGAATAGCAAGTTACCTTTCCATTTTCTATAAGAATGCACCCTAAGCCAATGCCAGATGCATCCGTATAAACTTCAAATCCACCACCCTCAACGGGCAATGATAATATAGGGGCTGTCGTGGGATGTTCCTTAAGAGTTAGGAAACTCTTTTCACAATCCTTCGACCATAAAAAAGGATTTCCTTTTCTTGTAAGTCTTGTCAAAGGAACAACAATCTTTGGGAAATCCTTTATGAACCTCTTGTAATACCCGACTAGATCTAGAAAGCTCCTTACTTCTGATACGGTCGTTGGCCGGCTCCAGTTCTTAACTGCTTCTACCTTAGAAGGATCCACAGCGATACCTTCTTTTGAAATAATGTGGCCTAGAAATGAAACTTCCTTAAGCCAGAATTTACACTTGTTAAGTTTGGCATAGAGTTTATGTTCTTTAAGCGTTTGCAAAGCTATCTTCAAATGTTCTTCATGTTCCTCTTTTATCTTGGAGTATACCAGAATGTCATCAATGAAGACGACGATGAACTGGTCCAGATATGGCTGGAAAACATTGTTCATAAGTTGCATAAATGCTGCTGGGGCATTTGTTAACCCGAACGGCATTACCACGAATTCATAGTGGCCATAACGACTTCAAAAAGACGTTTTGTATATATCTTCATCTTTAATTCTAAGCTAATGATAACCTAACCTGAGGTATATCTTGGAGAAATATTCTGCTCCCGAAAGCTGGTCGAAGAGCTCATCAATACGCGGCAATGGGTACTTGTTCTTGATTGTAAGTTGATTCAGTCGTCGGTAGTCGATACACAGCCTGAGAGAGCCATCCTTCTTCTTGACAAAAAGAACCGACGCACCCCAGGGGGATGTGCTAGGTCTGATGAAACCCTTGTCTAATAGTTCCTGCAATTGCCTTTTTAATTCTTTAAGTTCCATGGGGGACATCCTATAAGGGGCTATAGAAATAGGTGCTGCTCCTGGAATGAGTTCAATGGTGAATTTTACTTCCCTCTCGGGTGGTAAACTGGGTAATTCGGATGGGAACACATCAGGGAACTCATTTACAATAGGGATGTATGCTATGATGATTTCCTTGGATTCGGTAACAATGACAGAAGTAAGAAAAGCTTCACATCCTTGCGATATAAGTTTGCAAGCGTGAAGAGAAGAGATGATGGTAGGATGTTTCTTATACTTGATACCAAAAAAGGAAAATCTTGGTAAACCTGGTTTGCGAAAGGATATTATCCTATTCCGGTAATTGATATTGGCATCATGATCCACTAACCAATCTACCCCTAAAACGGCATCATAACCTTTCATGTCAAGGCATACTAAGTTTGCAGGGAGATTATGACCTTCTATCGTTACCTCACTATTAGAGTAGTAATCGGTAAGCTTTGTTCCAGAACCTAAGGGTGTAATAATAGAAAGGTCCGAAGGTAAGGGAACTGATGAAATTGAGATTATTTTTGCAAAAGAAGTGGAGATAAAATAATGAGAAGCACCAGTATCAAACAACACAAATACAGGACGAGAATAAATTTGAAGGGTACCTTCCATAAGCCCACCATCCCTGGGCGCTTCTTCTTCTTCTAGAACAGCATTGAGGCGAGCCTGCCTCTTACGTCCACCACTAGACGATTGATCCTTCATGAGGGGGCAATCTGGCATACGATGTTCCCTGCTACCACAATGTAAACAAGCGCCAAGGCACTTCCAGCATTCCTCGGTCGAGTGGCCGAACTTCTCACAAAACGTGCAAGCTGCCATGACTAGCTTCTCCTCCTCCTTAACTTTCTTATTCTTCTGGGAACTTCCACCGTTCCCGCTCCTAGATCTCTTCTTGCTATCACAGCTTTTATAGAGCTCCGTGATACTGAACTTCTCCTTCTTATAACGCTGATCAAATCGTCGGCTGGATTCTTCTCCTTTTCCTTTCAATTTTTTGACCTTCTCCAAGGTCCTCTGACATAAATATGCTCGCTGGACCATTTCCGCATAGGTACGGAAGTTTTGGGTCCTGAGCTACTGAATGAAACCGGGTCATAACCCGTCCATAAACCGATTAGCCTTCAATAAATCGGTACTGATTAAATGAGGTGCATACGGTGCTAGCCTGGAGAATTGAAGTTCATATTCTGTAACTGTCATCATTCCCTGATGAAGAGAGGCGAACTCTATAGCCTTTCTTTCTTTAACATGCTCAGGAAAGTACTTAGCACGGAATAATGTGAGAAATCCTTCCCACGTGTGAGGTGCATCTGCTAGAGGTGCAGGTACTGATTTCCACCATGTGCGCACATCTTTATTGAGTTGGAAGGTTGTGAGACGCACTTTTTCTTGATCCGTGCATTGGATAACATCGAAGATGCGATTCATTTCATCTATCCAGTTTTCTACCTATCACTCCCCTACGTGGAATATCGGGACTGGCAATAGAAACAATTAATGATAATATGTTGATTTACAGACATGCTATGCTAAAGCTAAAGGGTCAACACAACACCATGAATAGAAAATAACTCCTTAACTAAATAAACATCAAATGCTCCATAATCCAATTACGTCATCCTTTCAACCAACTTAAGAAAAACTTCTAACATGACATTCACTGGACATCATTACATCAATATTAGCTCAAGAATTACAACTCTGCTTGACATGCACTCTAGGCCATAACTAGACACAAAAAATCTATAACGACTCTTCGAAATCTCCAACTGGCTCGCTCCAGGGTTGTCACTCTTGCCCATCCCCATCGGTCTGCGAATCCTCACCTGAGCTACCTGAAAGGAGAGAAACAACTGGGTGAGCGAACGGTCAGTGGGTAATAACAGGCAAGTTTAAGTAATTAATCAATTGAATTAATATGAACAGAAAGAAAAGAAAAGGCGATATGGCAAAGTAACATAAGTATGAGATCATGAACATAATGTAACTGGAAATTGGCCAAGAACATGAAATAACCAAGTCAAGAAAAGATTCAAGTAATAGATTATGTTGTAGACATCACGCTAGTCATGCACTCGGTGCAATGCCTCACCATGTCATTCAAACTCCCCGGGGCACAAGTACTTTTCGGCCGCTCCTCCCAGGACCAGACCGGGCCCTTATGATGCGTTGGCATTGATTTAATGGATCTAAGATCCCAAGTTATGTCTAGACATTAATCAAGTTAAATGGCCAATAATTTCAAGGTATAGAACTTACCTCGGAGAATTCCAAGGGTAAGTGAAGTAGATATTTTGACCAGAAAGTTTAAGTTATCAAGAACTAAACAGGTCCTTGTTTTCAAACACGAGTAACAACGGAAATCATTTTTTGAAAGATACACGGTCCATATTGGGCCGCTCAAAGAAATGGACGGTCATAAGTGGGATTTTTAATAGATATGAACAGTCCACTCTGGGCCGTTCACGACAGGAAAGATCTGAAGCCCACGACGACAGTAAGCGGCTTGGATTGGGCCGCTCAGTAACTGAATGGTCCATTACGATCTGTTCTAACACATGAGCGGGCCGATACTGTCTGTTCAATTACTTGGCCTGACTGGCAACTAGAAATCCACCCAAAATGGACTCCGGGCTACCATAAGTGGGGCAGAACTGAACCAGGGTCCAGCCCACTATCCATTGGTCAGCCTAGGGCTTATTGGGTCAATCAAACCATGACTTGGTCGAAGATGAAACAAGGTTAATCGACCAACAGGAAATGGCATTTAGCCAGGAATGCATGGTTCCTAATGGGCTGCCTATTGAAGTAAACGGTCCAAATCCGACCGTTCAAGACTCAGTCGGTCCAAATTGAGCCATGATTCACAACACAACAATCCAAGCAGTTTGATCACGTGAACATGTTCATGTCTTGGTGGTACAACCTGCCCGACGTCCTAGGGGGAATCCCAGGCTCGCGGGGACTTACGGAGGTCCTGTAATGAAGGTCCTAGTCTTATAGAAGGAGTATCCGACGGAGAGTCCCAACCATTACAAGGAAATGAGGCTAATAAAATATCGAAAACTAATATAGCTGTCAGTCAATCCTACCAGAGTAGAACGACTGTCAAACAAACCTAATAACAATTTCAATTATCAATGGATCATAATTAACTTCATTGGAAAAGATGAATCAAGATCAAGTGAGAACAGACCAGCAAGAATTCATAAATGTTTACTTCCATACATTCCCGTTTATTATGTGTGTTTACCATTAGCCACTAAACTACTAAAATAAATCATGCTGAAATGAGAATGAAGCAGTTCTGTATAGCTGGGCGGTCCACGCAGAACCGTTCATATGCCTCGGCGGTCGCACGACAGGCCATTCATGCCCTCTCAGGTCCGAAGGCCTGCGGGAGATGAGCGGTCTGTAGAGTGCCGCTGGGGGATTTGAGCGGTCTGTAATTGTCCGCCGTCCATCAAAACGGTCTAGAGTGGGCCGTTCCGTTCATGAAACACTCCGAAGCATAAAAGACTTGAATGGCTATAAACCTGCCATCTCTATAGACTGGGCGGTCTATCGAGAGGCCGCGCAAATCGGGGGGGTCTCTGCTACCTTCGCCTTGCCCGCCTCTGGTGAGTCCGGCTAGGGTTAGCTAAAATAGTTAAATACATGAAACATAGAGCTTGAAATTCAGGGCTTTTACTATCAATAGAACGAGCACAAAAAGTTATACAAGATAGCATGATCAATTGAATGTTTAGTGCCTGAAATCCCTACTTAAATCGAGGTGGAACATAGTTAACCCTAATTATGACATGCTTGTACTGAAACTAAAAATTCTCACAGGATTCTACATAAAATTTAGGGCTTTTTAGATCCATAGAAAAAGGACAGGACGATGCTTATATTCATATATAATGCTTAGGGTTTGGCTTGCTATCACCTACCTTAATCGGAGGATGAAGGAAGAAGAGGGATGCCGATCGCGCTAGGTACACACTGCCGGTGATTGCCGCGATTCTCCCTTGACCGAGCTCCTCTCCGGCCGCCACAGCTTCTAAACGAGTCTAGGGTGGCTTAGGTTCATTTATATTGGTTCAATGGTATCTAGAGGGTTCTAATCGTAGAGATAGAGTTCACGCATTGCGGATGTGCATGAATCGCGTAGGATAGGGTAACACCGCCATTGCGTCGTCAAATACACCTCCTAGGGTTAGGGTTTCAGAGAATAATAAGAGGGGAAACGATCTCTTAATCCTAACCTTTAATTTGCATCTGGTTTTAGCTTAAATGGTTTAGTATTGGGCTCTAATTTCACATTTTAAGGTCCGATTAGACTAAGTGTTGATTTGGGCCTCAATCAGCTAATTCGGCTTGTTTAAGAATTTTATTTGGGCTGGTCATAAAAGATAATTTTACTAAACGTTTTATCCTCTACAAGATTCTAGTTTTTTCAGCTTTTTATAAAATGGTCAAAATTTTACTTATCCTTTTTCTTAAAGAATTTCTTATTAATTTTCTCAAAAAATTTATTCATTAATATACCGGGGTGCTACACTGCCTCATCTGGATTAGAAGAACCGTAGAAACGCGGAGGGTTTAAGTTCCAGAAATTGCAATGCAAGTCACCAGCCCTTGCCCCTGCACCCGCTTGGGCCATAGTTTGTAATGCCAGAGTAAGGCCGGCAACCATTTGTTGCATGCCACCCCAATCTATGCGATGAGCCATTGTAGTATTAAGGTACCTGAGGGAAATAACAAATTGTTAATTCTCATATAATTAGAAAGAGATTAATCTTAGAGCTAATTAACTATCTCATCCCGGGCTCTACCCAATTCTCACATAGGTGAGGAAATTTCTTCCTTAGTTTCATAGGTAGGGGTCCTTAAACTTTGGACTTATCTTAGGACATGACTCTTCCTCCTAAGTCCTTGGACTAAGGCTCTGATACCAACTTAACTGTCATGCCTCGAGCCTTTATCACAACGGAAACTAGCTCGAGGAGCATGAATAGCCGGCATGGTAAGTCTCTTGTAAGCAAGAATGATCAGAGCGCAAGACAACCACACATAACAAAATGTAATTGTACAATAATTTACTTAAACACCAACTTTATTTCATTAATAATCAAATCAAAATATTCGAATACAATAACTTTTCAACCTTCTTCAATCGATCAGACTCAAGAAAAAGGAAAATTACAAAGACTCGATCTAAACAAGATTGACTTTCCCAAGTCTTAAATCTCATTTTTGATATGACTCTCATTCGCTCTCAGACCCGCTACTTGTATAACTCGAATCCAAATTCGAATCACTTCCATCTCCTGACTGAAGTCCCGCGATTAATGACACCCAAGTGGGGGGTGAATTGGGTGTTTACAAATTTTAAGGAAACTTTTGGCCTTTTTAAAATATGTGATAGAATGCTAGTTAAGATATTCAAAACTATTTGAACACAAAGTGGATTTATCAAACTTTGATGATGAGATATAGAATATGCAAGATATACGTAGATAAATCCGTAACAACAATTAACAAATACACTCACTTAGAATGGAGGTAGAAGAAAAGGACCAAACCACACAAATCAAACCATAGTGCACAGCGATTTTTAAGGTGGTTCAAATGCAACGACGGCAATCCTACGTCCACCCCTCACCAAACCCGGTGAGGCTTCACTCATAAATCCCCAAATGGAGACGATGCTCCAACCACACACGTCGGACGACGCCTGCCCACACACACGGGGACGCGCCCCAAAACACACACACACACGGAGACGAAGTCTCCAACACGATCCAACAAGCGGATCAACAAGACACACACACGTTGCGACAAGTGTAGCACTTCACACACACACAAACACTAAGATCTGGATAAATCCACACACACATGCAGATCTAAGAAGACCTACGCACACACGAATCAAGTATGACACACACGCACACGACCACGGATCCAACAACGATCCACACACACACACGAGTTTGCAGTTTATAAGAAACACAAATCTAAAACTATAAAGCACAAAACACAAACATGAATAAACCACAGTTTAGAAAGCTTTTGATTTAGGCTCCCCCTGAGTGTGTGCTCTGGATGTTCGCGTTGATTCCTTCTTCACTTGAATAGCTTGAGACTTACCTTGAATGGCCTTGTATTTGATGTAGATCTTCTTACACGGAGTACTGTTCACTGCTACAGTACCCTTCCTTCTTCCTTGGACAAATCCATGTATCTTCTTCATGATTGTGAGCTTGTTCTCTTCCTTTGAGACTGCTGACTTCAAATGGAGCAAGAGTACCTTTAGATGATGCTTGAATGGCTCCTTCTTCCTTGTAGCATCCTTCTTCTTCATCCCTTGGATCACCTTGAGTTGATGAAGAGGTGTATGGATGTAGCTTTGAACCTTGATTGCTTCTACACCTTCTTGGAGGTAGATGGCTTCAGAAATACCTTGAATGGGTTGGAGATAGACGAAGAGCTTGTTGCACGAGGTACTGTTCACGGAGCTACAATACCTCTTCTTCCTCCTTGGACAGCCTCCCCTTTGGATCTCTTAGATAGATAGGGTTTATGGCTCCAATGAGATGTTTTATAGCCCTTGAATGGTCCATGAACAACCCCGAGACCAGATCCACATTTTGTGTGTGATTGGGTGACTTTAGGATTAAAGAAATCCATGGAGAATGGCTCTTCTCGAAGTGGAAAATAAAGTCAACATATGTTGGCTCGGGACTGGCGGTCGACCGCTACTGAGAAACCTGTAGAAATTTGATCCCTGGAATTTTAGGTCGACCTGGGGCGGTTGACCGCTGCTGTCGGTCGACCTGGGGCGGTCGACCTATAGTTCTACAGGATGAGACTTTTTAGGTTTCACTCCCGAACTTCATTGTAACCCATTTAAGTCTGAGGCTTCAAACTCCTTTGATCTTGGGGAATATATGTTGAGTGTTTTGGCCTACAAAACCATAGAAAAAAGGATTATGACTTTGATCAATAATTCATGTGGTAATTGCATGAAGTACATGTATGAAACCCCTTTGGCCATTTGGCAATTTCAATCAATCAACAAGAGCTTATTGTAAACCGTTTGAGCAAGATATAAGTACCATGATTCCAATTTTCAAGCAAGTTTCTCATGAGTTGTTTCAACATAATGCAAGCTCAAAATGATATGTAAAATATGTATTAGAGTTCAAAAAGTGATTTACATTGAGACCCAATTTCACATATAAGATTGGAACAATTGTTGCTTTCACAAATGCATGTATGTAGTCAAGCTCCATGAAGAGTATGCATGGTAAGCATTCAAAGCACTTGTTCAAGTCAATCATATTCAACCAATCGACGAGAATAATCAACCATTTAGTTTAGTTATCATCATTCACTTAATCGCACATGAACATCAAAACCATGACTTCAATAACCATCAAAACCAAGGCATCACACAAGAAGTTTAGTTATCATCAAAACCATAGTTCAACACTGACAAGATTGGAAATAGGTAATGAGCACACTTACCCAGTAGGTATCTTCGCATCAACATGAAGGCACTATTAAAGTGATTAGTATTTTAGCTCTAAAGAAAATAAATTAAAATTATGCGAATATGATAAATCACATGTAAATAACCAAGGTAACAAGACGATCTTGTAAGATAGAATGAGCAAGTATGAATTAGCAAGAATGTAACAAGAACATGATATGGCCTTTCATGAACAAGAATATATCGAGAATGTACTAGCAAGCCACGTAATCATCACACAAACATCTTTTTGCTTATGAGCAAGTATTTGGTGAATTTCTGTGGAATATCATGTAACAAGCAAGAAAGACATGTACGTGTATATGTCGTGCCGTGGATTTTTCACTTATTTATAGAGAAAGTACTCCCAGCACAATGCGACGCCAGTAGCATCATACCCCATGGTTTCTAGTATATTTCCGACAATCAGCCGAGGGGACTAGCATAGAGCCCTTGAACATAATCAGTGCTCGATCCCATCTTCAAGTATAAATCAAGCTACTTCCACGTTTCAAGTAATAAAATATGGCCAGTAATATAACAAGTTCAATAAGTTCATGATAACAATAATTCAATGAATGATCGCTTCAATTAAGAATGCGAGGGATCAAGAATGACTTAAAACAAGGTTACGCTCATGGAAATAATTCGACAGCATAACAATACATTCCTTATCTTCCATAAATTAAATTAAGTGTCTTGAACAATATGACAAGCCCTAGACCATCCATAATCCATCTAGGAACTTTGGAATTCCAACCCTTGGGTCAAACCTCGGGTTAAAGTACTCAAGAATTATGACGGTCAATTAATGGGCCGCTACATGAACGTGATGGTCTACTATTCGACCGTTAGAATGTGCTGAATCTAGAAGAATAAATTGGACTCAGTAATGTGATGGTGGCATACTGGATCGTCAGATGTGTCTGACGTTCGAGTAGTAGTCCGTTACATGGACAGAATTCAAAACTTTGGTAGTGCTTTTCTAGACAATTGGGCTTTAATGGTACAACCAGCTCAGCATCCTAGTGGGAATCCCAAGCTCACGGAGACTTACGGAGGCCTTGAAACAAGATTTCCTAGTCCATTAGAAGGAATATCCAATAGAGAGGTCCTCAAGTTCAAGAATATGTTCCTATAGTGCAAAAGTGTAACTAGTGGACACATACCGGAGTATACGCCACATATTTAAAGAAAATGACTCTATACATGTGAAAGAATGTGTGGCGGTGTGAAACCATGATAAAAATCCGTCAATACAATATTTTAAAAATCATGATTTTAATACAAAACTATAGAGTTTAGCAAATGAAATTAACATAATGTTAAAATAACTCAAGGTGCTTTTGGATATGCAATTCCTATCATAAATCAATAAATAAACTCAAAGTCATAAAAATAGGTCAAAACTTAGATATCTGGGCTTTATTTATAAGCTAAGTTGACTATTTTCAATTCTGTCTCGGGTGGACATCACAGTATTCTGATGGTCTAATATGGGGGCATCATAGTGATGTGACGATTTATCGTGGGACCGTTAGAGTGTTGTAACGCTCCACTTATAGTCCGTCAGAGTTTACATGGATCTCAAGTATAACAGGGGGTGTGAGGGCTTATCGTAAGACCGTTATATGTCCCTGACGGTCAAACTATAGACCGTTAGAGCCCTGTTGACAGTACATAGGAAATAAAAGACTATGATTGAAATATGTCATGACAAAATGAAGTAAAGGCCATCTAGATGCATAGGTTGCAGTGAATTCACAAGAGCATATCTTTTATCTTTAATTTAGGCTAAAGATATGCAAGTATGCATAGACCTACTGAAACATGAAATT
This sequence comes from Amorphophallus konjac, assembly GCA_022559845.1. Lineage (NCBI taxonomy): Eukaryota > Viridiplantae > Streptophyta > Magnoliopsida > Alismatales > Araceae > Amorphophallus > Amorphophallus konjac. The sequence continues at coordinate 199,633,614 of CM040123.1, forward strand.
CTTGGCCTATGATGCATGAAATCAAGTAAAATCAGAGGGCTTTTATCCCTAACACGATATTCTTGCCGTTCATGAGATGACCTACCTCTTTACAATCTTCTATACTTCAAATTCAGGTCTGCAAAGCACGCCCTAATCCTTCCCTTCTTGTGGGTTTTCAGCAACTTCACTCCGTCCTAACTCCTCAGTCTCTTGACCTAAAGACGTGAGATTTAGAGGGTATGAAGATGAAACTATTAGGAACAAAAAGTTCTAAAGAACTAACTTCTAAATACCTCATTTAGACGTCCTAATTTCCTGTTCTTCAGTGGATTTTGCTCAGAATCCTGAGTCGCTATGGTTGAACTGGCAACTTTGGACGCTTCTAACTGCTTGGGTACTTGATCTCCTAGCACGAAATTTTGAGAGCTACTAGTCTAAAGTATTAGAAACAAAAGCTTCTAAACAACTTACCCAAAATTATGACTCCTTACCCTGATTCTTTACGAGCCAAAAGTAACGGTCGCCCAGTCCCAATCTGGGTCCTATTTATAGAACTTTGCTAGGGTTTCATGGATTAGGTCGATTCTAGAGTCCTTAGTTGGCCAAAATCTGATCCCTAAGAGTCCCTAGTAACCGTAGATGTTCTCCTAATTAGTTTTCTAGCATATAGGATCCCAAAGATCTAATCTCTTTGCTGGTTCTTCAACTCACGGAATTAGTTAGAATGTAACGGTCAAGTCTTGGTGCGTTAGAGCCCTGTGGCGGTCACATGATAGACCGCTACAGCTACTGTGCGTAGAATTCAAACTTAATAAAACTCTTTTATTATTTTATCCACATAATTATCTATAAAAAAGGGTATTTATCCTTATATTCCAGGGATATGTTAATTAACCTACTAGAATATGGGTCAAACTTCATGGGCTTAGTTTTTAAACCTTTTGGACTTCTATTAAATGTCCTAGGTTAATTGATCACCTTATTTTGGGCTTTAATAATGATTTATTTAACCCACTTTTTATTAATTCATTTGGACCTTTAATAATTCTAGAGAATTACTGAATATTCCAGAAACACTCCATAAAAATTCTGAGGCATTACAGGTAACCTCGGCCAAGCCCCTCCGACCCTACTTTCAAGGACAATCCATCGTCGTAATGATCAGCGAACCCCTGAAGAAGATTTTCTTTCACCCTGAAACATCGAGACCCCTCGTCATGTGGGCCATCATGCTCGGGGCCTATGATATCTCATATCACCCCCGCTTGGCCATCAAAGGACAGGCTCTCGCAGACTTCATCACCGAAAGCACGGTCCCGATTGAAGAAGCACCTCCACTAGCGCCCGGGCCCACTTGGGATCTGTTCATCGACAGGTCCTCCAACTCGACCAGGTGCGGTGCTGATGTCCTCCTCAAGTCCCCTGAAGGAGCGGAGCTGCGGTACACCCTGAAGTTCAACTTCCAAGCGTCCAACAATGCCTCCGAGTACAAAGCCCTTATCTCATGGACCAGGATGGCTCGACGACTAGGGGCCGAGCGGGTCAAAATCCACACTGACTCCTAATTGGTCGCTAGTCAGGTCAACGGTGATTACGAAGCTCGGGAAGGACAAATGGTTAAGTACCTCCAGGTGGTCAAGAGGATGGCCCAACTCTTCGAGAGCTTTATGGTAGTCCGGATAGCTCGGGAGAAAAACTCCCGAGCAGACGCCTGTGGACACCAAAAATTGCACACCCCCTGGGGAGCCCCAGTGGCACACCCCAGGGTGCCTCCAGCGGCACACCCCCGGGGTAGCCCCAGCAGCACACCCCCAGGGTGCCCCCAGCGGCACACCCCCTGGGAGCTCTAGCGGTACACCCCTGGGAGCCCCAGCGGCACACCCAAGCTTCAGCGGCACACCCCCAAGGGTCTTCAGCGGCACACCCCCTTTGAGCTTCAGCGGCACACCCCCAGGGAGCTTCAGCGGCACAACCCCAAGAGGCTTCAGCGGCATGCCCCCTTTGAGCTTCAGCGGCACACCCCCAAGGGCCTTCAGCGGCACACCCCCAGGGAGCTTCAGCGGCACACCCCCCAAGAGGCTTCAGCGGCACCCCCCCTTTGGCTCTCAGCGGCACACCTCCTTGGGCCTCCAGCGGCACGCTGTTTGCCCCTTCAACGGCACACTTGGGCAGCCCTTCAGCGGCACGCCTTTTGCCCCCTTCAACGGCACGCTTGGGCAGCCCTTCAGCGGCACGACATTTGGCCCTCCCAGCGGCACACTTCTTGAACCTGCCAGCGGCACAGCGTTAAGGCATTTCAATGGCCGAATGACGTGATGCCCATGCCCTATGGATCCTTGGCGCGCAGTGGGCTGTCCGAGGTGTCAACCAGAGGTTGGGCCACGCAGGCTACTCCCCTGACAGCCAGGACGAGGGAAGTCAAACCCCATCATGACCAGCCGCTTCCCGCCTCCGACTGCCGTGCTCGAGGGCTCCCGCTACTGGGAGTATAAAACCACTCCCATTCTGGCGACGAGGAGGAGAGGCATACACACACAGACGGACACACGCAGAAGAGAAGAAGAGAAGAGAAGAAGAGAAGAAGAGAAAAGAAGGAGAAGAGACGAAGAGAGGAAGGGAGGGGGGGGGGGAGTTCGTCGTTCCACCCACCGCTACCGTCCGTGCGAAGAGAGAAGAGAAAAAGAGAAGGGGAGGCTCTGGCTCCCCCCCTGCTGCTCTGTCCACCGTCGTCCGTGGGAAGAGAAAGAGAAGAAGAAGAAGAGAAGAAGAGGGAGGCCCTCCGGCAAACACCGACGAGTGAGAGAGAGTAAGGGAGAAAGAGAGAAAGAGAGATGTAGAAGGGGGAGTGGGGAAGACCAGGGAGCCGTCGCCCCTGCTCGACCTTAACCTCCCCCATTTCTTCCTCTTCATGCTTTTCTTTTCCCTCCTTGTTGCTGTATCTTCTACCCCGGTGTCTTTGATGTACACATGGCCGGCTATGGCCGCCTTATTTTGTTTTTATGAATGGAAATCCCTCTTCTTTGGGTTTCTCACCGTCTCCGTTCGTTTGGGTATTTTGCGTGCGTTTGATCGTGCCTCCCCCCCCCCCTTTTCGGTGCTTTAGCCTCCCTATGGGGCCACGGATCTCCATTCACGCCCATCTGGGCCTCCAGCGGCACGCCCATCTGTGCCCCCAGTGGCACACCCTGATGGTGCCTCCAACGGCACACTCTAATTGTGCCTTCAGCGGCACACCCAATTGTGCCTTCAGCGGCACACCCCGACTGTGCCTCCAGCGGAACACCCCAACCAATTCTTCCCCGGCACGCCCTGGCAAGGCCCTTCGCCGACACGCCCTCTCGTGCCTTCCTTGCCCGGCATACTCGCCCTTCCTTCTTGCCCGGTGCATCCCCCTCAGCCCGTCCTAGAGTAGTCTTCCACTCGCCGTTCCCTCCGAGTTTTTCGAGGTTTATAAAGGTGTTGCCCCTCTCGAGCGCCCACCTCTAGTTATCGGGTTCCGCCACTTCATGTGGGCGCGTTCCCTGTATCCCCCTTACGCTCGGGTCAAGGGGAGATGCTGCCAAATTTTCATTAGAAATAATAACACATTGAAGAGACAAAAGAAGCAACGAACAAGTAGAATAATAAACATAAAAAGGCAAAAGGATGCAACAAACAAATGGAACAACAAAATATTATAAAGAACAGACTGTGAGGAAAGGGAGGAAAGATTTGTATAAAACTACATAAAAGTCGGAGAAAAGAAGAAAAGAAAAGCCTGAAAAGAACCAGAGGGAGAGTGGGTCTTCTTCGAAGCCTCAACCTAATCCCTCAGCGGTACACCCTTCTAGCCCTTCAGCGGTACACCCTATCAGCCCTCCAGCGGCACACCCTATCAACCCTTCAACGACACACCTTCTCAGCCCTTCAGCGGCACACTCTTCTCACTCTCCGAAGTGGAACCCAATGTACAGACTTCAAGGGACAATGCATAGACTTTGAGCTGCAATGTATAAACTTTGAGCTGCAGCCAAAGAACAATGTATAGACTTGGAGTTGGCCAGCGTACAGACTTTGGGCTGGCCAATGTACAGACTTTGAACTACAGTCAAGGGACAATGTATAGACTTTGAGCTGAACAATGTATAGACTTGGGGTTGGTCGACGTACAGACTTTGAGCTGGCCAACGCATAGACTTTGGGCTGGCCAACGTACAGACTTTGGGCTGGCCAATGTATAGACTTTGAGCTACAATGTATGGACTTTAAGCTGCAGCCAATGAATAATGTATAGACTTTGGGCCGGCCAACGTACAGACTTTGGGCTGGCCAATGTATAGACTTTGAGCTGCAATGTATGGACTTTGAGCTGCAGCCAATGAACAATGTATAGACTTTGAGTTGGCCGACGTACAAACTTTGAGTTGGCCAATGTATAGACTTCGAGCTGGTCAACGTACAGACTTGGGCTAGCCAACGTATAGACTTTGAGCTGCAGCCAATGGACAATGTACAGACTTTGAGCTGAATGATGTATAGACTTTGTATGCTGGTGGCCAATGTATAGACTTTGAGCTGCAGCCAATAGACAACGTACAGACTTTGAGCTGAAGGATGTATAGACTTTGAGCTGCAGCCAATAGACAATGTACAGACTTTGAGCTGAATGATGTATAGACTTTGTGTGCTGGTGGCCAATGTATAGACTTTGAGATGCAGCCAATAGACAACGTACAGACTTTGAGCTGAAGGATGTATAGACTTTGTGTATTTGTTGGATCTATAATAAATCCTACGGATCTTTTTGATTGGTAGATTATTTTATATACCGGAGTTTCAGACCATAGCTCAAGCCAAGGGAGGGTATCTTCTACTGGTCCTGCCAGCCAATAGACAACGTACAAACTTTGAGCTGAAGGATGTACATACTTTGTGTGCTGGTTGCCAATGTATAGACTTTGAGCTGCAGCCAATGGCCGATGTACAGACTTTGAGCTGGCCAATGTATAGACTTTGAGCCGCAGCCAATAGACAATGTACAGACTTTGAGCTAGCCAATGTATAGACTTTGAGATGCAGCCAATGTATAGGCTTTGAGCTAATGAATGCAGCCAATGTATAGACTTTGGGCTGATGAATGTTCAGACTTTGTGTTGCGGTGACCAGCCAATGCGTTCCTTCACCGGTACACTATCTGTGGGCTTCCCCGGCACACTCTCTTGGCGCTTCTCCAGTGCACCCTTGGGACACCATGCGCCACCCTTCCCCTCCTTCGCCGATACACTCTCCCAGCCCCTCTCGGTACGCTCTCCCAGCCTTCGCCGATACACCCCTTTCTGCCCCCAACGGCCCACTTTTCCTCCCAAAATAAATATATATAAATATGTCATGATAATGATAATGATAATAAATTAATAAAAATCATGATAAATAAATAAACATGAATATATATATATATATATATGAGAAATAAACAAAAAAATGAAATTATAATAATAATAATAATAAAGGAAAGGGAAGATATAATAGTAATAATAATAAACAAAATGGAGAAATCATCTAGAATAAATACATAATAGGGAAATAAGCAATAAAATATATATGCACATAATTTAAAGCCCAGATAAAGAAAATGGTAAAATCTATGTTGCAGCCCCGTCTCCCCCGTGACCCGATGCTGAAGGAACAACGATGTCGCCCTTCCAGGTTGGGCCCGAGTCTTGGGAATTATCCCAAAATGGCCATGACCCGACCTCGCCTCGGGCCGACATTCCGACTAAACCGGACTAGTTTCGCAGGCCGGATCCCTTCCGAGCCACTACTAAAATTGCCGCACGTTCGGCAAACATTTGAACGGGTTCGCCTCGGTTTTCGCCGCGTTTCTATTATGGACCTGTGTCTGAATATGAAAAGACCCGTGAGCAACCAACATGGCCGACGGCTCCTACCCCGACGTGGTCGTGACCCAGTATTGCTCCGGGCCGATAGCTCGTCAAATCGGATTCACTCTATCGGGAGTCGTTCCCGCCCTTTCATTGAAATTGCCGCAAACTCGGCATACATTTGTACGGGATTGTTCCTATCCACGTCGCACCTTCAATATGGACCCTTGTCCGAATATCAAGTGGTCCGCAAGTGACCGACAGAAATCTGAATAGAACGAGATGGCTCCTGTCATCCCTGGACCCTATATACATGAATATCAATAAGGCCTTTGTGGGCTGTGCTTGGACCTCGGGTCCGTCCCGATTATGGTCATTGTCTGACCCACACCCTCAGCCTATAGCTCGCTTCCTTCGAACATGTTTTGGTTTTGGAATCTAGTCTCGGGACTCTTCCCCGTTGCCCTCCGGCACTAGGAACATTAATGATGCCCACGCAAGTCCCTTTTGGACCGCGGGAGGCGCCCCCGGTATGGTCCCGACTCGATCTCACACCGGGCCAATAAATTCGCTAGTTTCCTGCTACACTAATCGAGATTTAACCGAATGTTTTCAGTGTCTCGGAATAATGTATTTGCCGTATCACAGCATACATATGTTCCAGGTCCTCCCGCGGCGATTACAATATTCTCAAGTCGGACTCCCGTCCGAATATTAAACGGTCTCCCGAATGACCGACACGTTTCGAACGTCCGCTTCCCTAGACACAGGGCTTTTCAGCCGATTCAAAGGATATTCCCTCATTGCCCCTTGGCACCGAAAATATTAATGACGCTCATTCAAGTCTTGTTTCGACCGCAGGGGGGCCCACCGCAGTATGGTAGCAGCTTGCTCTTACACCAGGCCAACAGATTTACTGGTTTCTGACTGCTCTGACCGAGGTTTAGCCGAACGTTCTCCGCTCTTCCAAACAATAGATTTGCCGTACCTCGGCATACATGCGTTCCGGTTTTCCCGTGACAACCGCGATCCTCTCGAGCCGGACATTCGTCCGAACATTAATTGGTCAGTACATGACTGACATGACCGCGAAGGGTTTTCTTCTCGCCCTCACGCGAGGATTTCAATACCTCGTAATAGACCTTCCATGCAATTGATTTCTTGGCCATGAGGCCCTGAATCCCGCCGATTAATCAAGGGTGTTCCCTCGTATGAGGGATGTAAATGACGCCGTGACCTTTATGGCGCGGCGGGTTTTGGTCCCGACACGAACCACACAATCGTCTGACCGAGTCAGATCGAGCGCACCGTGGGCTCTTCGGAGCCCGAATAAATTGTCACTTTGTGACTGGCACGCCCACGCACTTAATAGACGAATCAACCATTCCCGAAGAGACGAGCATAATAAACGAACGAAAAGTGCATCCACAACGCCGTCTCTTGACTGGCCTCCTCGCTCGACCCCGTAGGTACATGATCGGTCTTTCTCGAAGAGCTCGGGTGAACGAGCATCGAGTCCGAGCTTATGACCGTTGACTTGGCACCCCTGAGCGACTAGCGGACCCCCTACGTATCCTGGCTCTGGGATTCTCAAGTGCCCACCGACCCTCGGGAGGCTCGAAAGCTCAAGTACCAAGCTCGGCATTTCATCATGCTGGATGATGCCTTATACCACATATCTTTCTCCGGTCCCCTTCTCAAGTGCATCAGCACCGACGAAGCCAGCCGAGCTATTCAGGAAGTAGACGAAGGCACCTGCGGAGCGCACCAAGGAGGAAGATCACTCGCCATGATCCTGCTTTGGCAGGGTTACTGGTGGCCCACTCTCCAGTGCGACTGCACGACCTACGTACAGAAGTGCGACCGATGTCAGTGCTTCGACCACCTGATCCATTAGCCCGCCGCGGAGCTCATCACCCTTACCGAGTCATACCCTTTCGCTCGGTGGGGGATCGACATCCTGGGGCCATTCCCCACTACCCAAGCACAGAAGAAGTTCATCATCGTCGCCATCGACTATTTCACCAAGTGGATCGAGGCCGAAGCCACCACCAGGATCCTGAGTCAGTCGCATGGTGTTTTGTTTGGAAGTCGATCATCTATTGCTACGGTGTCCCCCGAGTGATCGTGAGCTATAACGATCGTCAGTTTGATTCTCATTACTTCAGAGACAGATTGGTGCGGACACCCGAGCAGTTGAGCGGCGCAACACGCCGAGCCACCGGTACAGCACATGGAGCACGACTCGAGCCACCTCAGCATCCATCTGGCTCGGAGACAGCCTGGAGACTCCCCCATGAGTCCCGGCATTTATCATATTTAGTTAGACTTTATTTGTGTTTAATGTGTGTTTACTTCATTTTATTCGGTATGTAATTTTGATTGTAAGAGGGGCTTATTTGTAAAAATGGGACCCCTGGGCCCCACGGGACCCCAGGCCCCCTCCCATTGATCCACCTCATCCCTAGGGCCCCATGTGGGGTCGGTCAACCATTCAAATGGTGGCTCCTAGAAGGGTGGGCCATGTGGGGGACATTGGAATGAAAATGCCAACAATTCCAACCCACCCCCACCTACCATGTCCCCCCCTTGCCTCCCTCATCAATGGGCTGCCCCCCCCCTTGTATTTTTAATTTTAATTTTTGTGGATGGTCACATGCAATCCCAGCCCTCCATCTCCCATCCCTAGATCCAACGGTTGAGGATTGATTAGACATGTAACCTATATATGCTTGTAATTTTCATTTTTGATGAATTAATGCCATTTGAACTTGGAAAATCCTTGGAGCAGCCCTTGGGCACCCCCCCTCTCCCTCTCTCCCTCTCCCCCTTGCAGCTGAGAAGGCTACCTTCTGGAGGTGTCACTCCTCCCTATCGGTTCCGGTCATCATCGCCGCCGCCACGAGCCGCCGCCGCACCGCCATCGGGATCACCGGAGTTCTGTCTTCAGCCGACCACTGCCCCTTCCACGGAATTCTGCAGTCAGCCACAAGCTCCTTTCGATCTGGGATTTTTAGGGGATGTTCCAGAGGTGTCAAGCACGTCCCAAAAAATTTGGTTGGTCATAAAAATCCTCTTTGATAATTTTTCATTTTCGCCCAACTTTAATTACCAGATCTGTTTGCTTCCTGTTCTGATTTCCACTTTTCCTGAGTTTCACATCTCCGACCCATTTTTTGATTTTTCCTGGAGCTCCCAATTTTACTGGGAGTTCCATCCATCAACCCCTCCACCCACGATGTTTCTTGATTTTTTATCAGCCCTCCACCTATTTTTGAAAATTCATTCTCAGAGCTAGCTACAGTGCTATCCACCTGTTCCCAGATGCGACCACCTTCCAGTAAACAAATCATAACAAATCACAACCACCTCCAATCAGTCCACAAAAAATATCCCCGTTTTCCTTGTTCGAAATCCTACAACTTCTGTGAAGAACTTAGGAGTTGAATCTGCCACCTACCATGCGGTCAACGGCAGTTCTCAGACAACTCACCTACAGATCTGAGGTTTCGGGTACTGTACAACAGGAGCTTGTAAATTCAGTAAAGTCCAGATCCGACCAGAACCAGTAGATCTCTCTTGGCCTAGATCAAAGGATTTAAAGAGATATTTCCAGCGATAGCTCATGCGCCCCGTCCGACATCGGGATTGATCGCAGCGGCCATTCTCGCCGGAGCGCGCGTCGGAGGACAGAACCAGAAATCCGTGGGCATCTAGTTCACGAATTGGGAATCGGGGCCAATCGACCCCCAATCGGTATTTCCGGCCGACCGCCGTCCGTGGAGGCGCGCCACCAGTGGTCCCCATCACAGCGGGTCCCACCTCCGCAGATCCGGAGGACAGCGCCGTCCGTGGGCCCCACAGACCCGTAGAATCTGCCGTTCGGAAAGCACGAAAACTCGGAGTTCGGCACCGCCGGGCGACATGAAGATGCTGCCCGTCAACCCGATTTGCGTGATTCCCGGGCCCCACATGTGACCTTTTACCTCCCTACGTGGAGTGGGTCAAATTATTGTACTGTTGTAATATTGTTAACCGGGAGTCCGTGAATTGGCCGGGGTTGACTTCGCCACGCCGGGTGCGTGGAGGTAAATGTCTCAACTTCTCGGCATTCGCTTGCTAGTTTAGTATATGGTCTTTTGCCGCAGCTGAGAGCGATAGGTACTAGCCCGTGAGTCCATGTCACTGCTCTGAGTGTGAGAGTGACCCGTCCCGTGACTCGATCCGAGTGCGGAAGTGAGTCGACTACCCGTGAACTCTGCCGATTCTTCAATCGCGCACGATCCGCGTTTCCCTCGCTTGGGACGACGAGTGAGCTTGCGTTTCTATTAGCGACGTATAGCCCATAGGAGCTCTCCGTGTCGGGCCTAGTGTCTCTCCCATCATGTGTTGCTGGTCATGTCCACATCTAAAGTCTGAGGTTCATACCACGTAGAGTCGGTCCCCGTGTCCGTCCCGCATCAGTTTGGTATCAGAGCCAGGTTGAGTCTAGGGTAGTCATTACATAAGTCTTGCATGCATCATGGTTTAATTCAAGTCTAGGATCATTATTTTCAAAACAAAAAAAAAAGTGTTTTAAAACTTGCATTTTTCATCCCAATAACCCAGTATATAAAAAGACGCTGCCCTAACGTTAGGTTATGCCTATCGGGAAGGTGGCGGATTTGCGCGAGTGATCTTCGGATTGATTAGCTTCGCCTCGTACCGGATATTGGTTAGGTCTAAGTGCATCATCTAGTGAGTGTTGCATTAGTCGGTGTCTTCAGGGTCGTGTGTCAGTTGCATGCCCACCCGTCGAGGTACCCAATATTCGCCACCACCACCTATGGCGGATTCCCGAGCCCGTAGCTCCGATGAGCCTTCGACGGCCGAGATGTTCCGAGCCCTCCTGGATCATCTCGACACGCGTATGGATGGCCTCAGTACGCGTCTAGATGGAGTAGGGACGTGTCTAGAAGGGCGGATGAAAGCCCTCGAGGATCAGGCCGAAGCTTCAGACCAGTCCATCCAGGGTCTTGTTTGGAGAATAGCCGTCCTTGAGAGGGCCCCAGCGGCGGCGCAACCCGCGCTGACCAATGGTCAGCAAGAGCCACCTACTGTACCAAGAGCTCAGGCGGAGAATGTTAGGGGACAACAGGTGCGCTTGGTGGATGATTATGCATCTGACAATGATCAAGAGGGTTACGGTCGTCGGAATCATCGACGGAATCACGATGACGAGGATGACGACCGCATTCTTAGGGGCGTGCGTGCGGACCCTCCCACTTTTAGCGGGTCCTTGGACCCTAGGGTGTATTTAGATTGGGAGGCCGGCATGGACCGGTATTTCGAGTGGTTTGAGATGACGGACCACCGAAGAGTCCGATACGCAAAGATGAAGCTGCAAGGGCAGGCCCAAACTTATTGGACCAATGTGGATAGCCTGCTCAACCAGCGATGTCAACCCCAAATCGGTACTTGGGATGATATGAAATCCAAATTGAGGGAGAAATATCTTCCTGCCTCATATCGCCAGCGTCTCATAGACAAATGGCAAAGCATCTCCCAAGGGAACCGATCTGTGATCGAGTACACCGCCGAGTTCGATGAGTATTACTTGCGGTGCGGGGTCACGGAACAGGGCACCATGACGATATCCAACTTTCGGAGAGGTCTGCGGCCCAATTATCAATATGAACTCTTTCGCCGCAACGTGACCACTTTGGAGCAGGCGTATCAGATTGCTCTCGAACTGGAGCAATTCGAGGCCGAGTTCAAGTCTCCCCATCGGTTGGGCTCTTTTCCCCTTCGTAGTGTCGAGCCCCGTGGCTCATCTGGCACGTATCCGAGGGCCCCCATGGCTCGACCTCAGGAGCCCGCTCGCCCCGATCCCTTTGCTCCTAGGCCTCGTCCTCCACCCCCGAGGGACCTTCCTCGTCCCCAGCATCTCACGGCTCCATCCACAGCCTGTCCACCGGCACCCGCACCTCTGCACGTCCTTTGCTACCTACACCTCCTATCCATCGGGAGGATAAGGGGAAAGGACCCATGATTGGGGAGCCTAGTGGATCACGGTAGCTGTGTTATCGCTGCAATGGGTTTGGCCATTTCGCCAACCAGTGTCCCACCCGCCCATCTCTTATCATCGGGGACACACAGGCCGAGGATACCACCCCTACGGGCCTCGAGTTAGTCAGCTATGAGGCAGATCAGGAGTTAGCTGACGAGTACTATGAGATGGGAGGTGAGTCCCAGGATGCCCAGCATTCAGACGATACCCACGTGGGGGTCGTCAGATGTATCCTCACCCAGCCGCAGGTCAGCGATGACTGGCGTCGGACTACTATCCTTCATGTATTCTGTAGGCTAGGAAAGTAAATTTGCAAGGTGGTCATCGATAGCGGGAGTTGTATCAATGCAATCTCCATGAGCGCTGTCACTCGTCTTGGTCTCACACCCGTAGACCATCCTTGCCCCTATCAGGTATCATGGGTGGATACCACTTCCATTTCTGTCAGGCTGCGGTGGTTGGTCCCGCTGCAGCTCCACTCCTACCGTGACGAGATCTGGTGTGATGTTCTCCCCATGGAAGTGGGCAGTATCATTCTTTGTAGGCCGTGGTTATTCGACCGGGATGCCACCCTCCATGGCCGGTCGAACACTTGTACCTTCGACCACGCCGGCCAGCGGGTCACCCTCCACCCCGTTCGGCCCAGGAGCCCATCAGTCAGGGGTCCTACTAGCCCAAGTACCCCGGAGCTTTCCATCCCCGGGCCTAGTACCCCATCCCCAGCTCGGGCTATGACCGTTACCTCTGGCCCAGGAGAGCCCTCGACGAGGAGATTGATGATGATTAGCTCCCGGGAAATGGAGCAGGAGCTTAGTCAGGGTTGTCCGGTGTTCGCCATTACGGTCCGAGAGGTGGAGCGGGACTCCGAGGGTGAGCTTCCACCCAAGGTTGTTCCCATTCTGCAGGAGTATGCTGATGTCTTTCCCGATGAGCTTCCCGAGGGACTCCCACCTATGCGGGATATTCAGCATGCCATCGACCTTGTTCCGGGCTCTTCCTTGCCCAACCTTCCTCATTATCGCATGAGTCCCACGGAGCATGCCGAGCTTAAACGGCAGGTCGATGAGTTAGTGTAGAGAGGGTCTGTTCGGGACAGCATGAGTCCATGTGCTGTACCCGCATTACTCGCCCCGAAGAAGGATGGCACGTGGAGAATGTGCATTGATAGTCATGCCATCAACAAAATCACCGTGAAGTACAGGTTCCCTATTCCCCGCCTGGATGACATGCTAGACATGATGGCAGGCGCCACTATCTTTTCAAAATTGATCTTAAAAGTGGCTACCATCAGGTGAGGATTAGGCCAGGTGATGAGTGGAAGACTGCCTTTAAGACCAAGGATGGTCTATATGAGTGGTTGGTCATGCCTTTTGGGTTGACCAATGCCCCTAGCACTTTCATGCGGCTCAAGACTCAGGTCCTTCGACCTTTCATTGGAGTCTTTGTAGTGGTGTATTTTGACGATATCCTTATCTATCTATAGTCGCACCACGGGGGACCACTTAGACCACCTTCGGCAGGTCTATCTACTTCTTCGGCGAGAGCAGTTGTTTGCGAACCCACAGAAGTGCGCCTTCATGACATCTCAGCTTACCTTCTTGGATTTCATTGTGTCTAGTACTGGGGTCTCCACTGATCCGGAGAAGGTCCGGGCCATTGTTGAGTGGCCGGAACCCCGTACGGTTCATGATGTCCGCAGCTTTCATGGCCGTGCGACGTTCTATCGTCGCTTCAACCGCGAATTTAGCTCCGTCACCGCCCCGATCATGGATTGTATCTGAAAGGGCACATTTGTATGGACGAAGGCCGCATCTACCGCCTTCAAGGACATCAAGGAGCGCATGACCCAGACTGTCACGCCCCGAGCGCGGAAGATACCCGGAGATGCGCGACGTGTCTATATCAATCATGTCAATCAGAGTGGTCGTGTATTCGACACAAAGACAGAGATGCGCAAAGTAGCAAGATAACCCAATCCTTTATTTCATAATGGATAGACTATTACAAATCCAATACTCTGTTTAATAAAAAGGAAAAGAATACATATTTGACTCAAGAAACTATAGAAAAGACTAGACGACACTTGTAGAAGCTCTATCACTTTCACTCTTGATCATTCCCATCCGATTGACTTCCATCGTCGTCGGACTTACCTGAAAAGTAAAAAGGGACAAACGGAATGAGCGAACGCTCAGTAGGAAATTATATCTCAAGTACTAGCGAGGGGTTTAAGTAGTTACATTTTTATGAATGCAATAAAGCTATGCATGCTCGCATAACACGACAGAATAGATAGAATGTAGTATCAAGGAAATAAGATGAACTTATCATGAACTTTCAACAAGATAACAAGTTTATTCGAGATATTCAAGCAAGTACATTTAACAAATCATGTCAAGAACTTTGGCTATCATGTATCAAGCAAGCAAGTAAATTACCCTTTTTCGGGCCACGCATTTCATTTCATGTCAAGTACGAGTCAAGTACAAGATGTGTGTGGAATGTCCAATCAAGCAAGTCAAGTACTCGGTATAATGCCAGATACCTTATCATTTTAACTCCCATGGGCACAAGTACTTTCGGGTGCTCCTCCCAGGACCAGATCGGGCCCTATATGCGCAGGCATTTATCATGTGTTTTGACATCCACTCTTGTTTATAGCCAACATAGAATTTCAATAATCAAGCTTGTAGACACGTATGACAACTTTGATAGAATAGAGTCTAAAATATGACAAAGGACATAGAATGGCGATAATAACGGTATAATCACGATATCGATAAAACTAGGTAGAACATGATTCCCTTTACTTGGGTACCATGACAAATCAGTATGGACATTCTTTATATAGAATTGAGGTGCACATGAACAGTATATCAAAGGTAAGATACCCTCATTCTTATCATAGAATTGAGGTTTACAAGAATGGCATGATATGGCATGATGTCATCATCCCATTAAGAATTTCTTATGATATACTCTTTGTATAATCATAAGGGCCGGTATCCCATGTTTCTTTAGAGTGACATGGCATCAATGGTGTAATGGGTTTTTAGGGTACAACCAGCTCAGTCGGCCTTGAGGGAATCCAAGGCTACGAGGAGTCTTACGGAGGTCTCTATGACTAACTCGCTAGTCCAAAGGAACGGAATGTCCAATGGAGAGCTTGTATGTCAATGAGAGTTGAGTGTGATCGATAAATCAACGTGAAAAGTGGGACTATACTCACGGAGTGGAGAATAGTGCCGATATATGTATATAAATATATATTGAAACAATCGTTTAACAGTAACGGGTTAAAAATAGTTTACAGTAAAATAACGACTTAGGTCAAGTCGTTTCTCAAGTAATTAACGCCTAACAGAAGGGCGTTTACATATGTTTCTATTTTGCAGAATTTTCATTAGTTCGGTAATTTATCTAAAACACGCCTTGGTCAGGGTCGTTTCTTCAAGATCTGACGACTACACCAGAAGGCGTCTTATTGTTTACATATTTGACAGAATACAATTAATTTTCAGGAATTATCAAAAACGCGCCCTGGGCAGGGGCGTTACTATTTAATTCTATTTTTCAGAATATATAAATTTCAGGATTTTAACCGATACACGCCCTAGGAAGGGGCGTTACCTTTCAGATTCACGCCCTATGAGGGGGCGTTAATATGTGGAAAACGACTTTGTCCAAGTCGTTAATTCAAGTTCCTTCAGAAACTTTAAGGACAGTAACAATTTCAGGATAACAGAGGAACGAATGTAATATCATGACAGTAAAGTTAGCAGGTTGAAGACAGAGGATCATGCATTATTTTATAATCATGATTTCATAGATAATCAATTCTTAAGATGGGTGATTAACGGTTTAAAGAAATTAACGCCTGAGTACGGGGCGTTAAACATGAAATTAACGACTTGGGAAGAGTCGTTTCATGTGAATTAGCGCCCTTGACAGGGGCGTCTCTTTCAAAATATTGCAGAAAACGCATGGAAACTATAATAACCGTATGCATGACATGCTTATATATATATATCTTGCATTAATTTCATTTGGGCTACAATAACTTGAGAAAACCTACTTTGAGACTTGAAGATGAACTCTGAAGGATTTGGTGAGAAGCCTAATACTTTGAAGCTTCAACTGCAACTCAATAATAGCCGTAGCAACAGCAAGAAGAAGAACAATCGTTCTTCAGAAATCTTCACTCTACCGTCAACCTGTAGAGGGAGAGAAAAGGAAGGAAGATGAAGATATTTAAATAATCTTCACAGATATAACTGAAGTTTTTAGGGAAAAGATAGAAGAACAGTACCTTGTTCTTCACGTTCGACAAGCAGACTTCCTACAAATAAGAGAAGATCAATTAATGTTCTTCACACGATCGTATAACAGAGAAAACGATGAGGAATAACCTTTGGTTCTATACATACCGTAGCAGCAGTCGACCAAATAGATTCTAGGGTTCGAGCAGAAGATTATTTATAGGGATTTAGGGGGTCCAATTAGGGTTAGAGTTCTAGTGGAAGTAATGCTTCCAATATAGAGTCATTACCACCTTTTAACTCTTTCTAATACTTATCCATTACCCTGGATAAGCTCTGGGACGAACGGTTCCCGAATGGAATTAACGACTTTGGTCAGGACGTGTATTCTTTAATTAACACCTTGCATAAGGGCGTTTCTTAAAAAGCGCCTTGAAAAAGGGCGTTTCGTGTTTTAAAACACGCCCAAGATAGGGGCGTTTCTTTTACTTACCCATTTGGTCGCGTGAGAACTGATGACCGTAGGTGTGGGCGTCCTTTCTTTATTCACGCCATGGATAGAGGCGTTTCTTTATAAATTAACGCCTTAATAAGAGGCGTTATTTTTAATTTGTTTTATTTCATCCAATTAACCCTATTCCTTTTATATATATTACTTCTGTAATATATATGTTTTAATTCATTTCAATTATTCGTTTATTAGGGTTGCTACACAGACACCTATCCTTCGATTGCTTGATTTCTCGAAGGTGTTTGAGGTCTCTTGTGATGCGTCGGGTGTTGGGATTGGATGAGTTTTGAGTCAGGAGTCCCACCCGATCGCATATTTCAGCGAGAAGCTGAATGATGCGAAACTGCGATACTCCACATATGATAAGGAATTTTACGCAGTTGTTCAGGCTCTTAGGCATTGGAGGCACTATCTTTTACATCAGGAGTTTGTCCTATACTCTGATCACGAGGCATTGAGGTACCTCCATTCCCAAAAGAAGCTTAACTCGCGTCACAGTCGTTGGGTTGAGTATCTCCAGCAGTTCACCTTTGTGCTTAAACATAAGGTTGGAGTGGAGAACAAGGTGGCTGATGTCTTGAGTCGGCGAGCATGTTTGCTTACCACCATGAGTGCCGAGATCATAGGGTTAGAGAAGATGAAGGAGGCCTATGTTGATTGTCCTGACTTCGGTCAGATTTTTACCACTCTCCTGGCCGGACCCTCGAGAGACCTTGATGATTATGTGCTTCAGGAGGGTTACCTCTTTCGAGGTAGCAGGCTATGTGTTCCCCGAACTTCGGTTCGAGATTTTTTAGTGTGGGAGCTACATGCGGGAAGTCTAGCCGGCCACTTTGGTCGGAACAAGACTATCGAGGTGGTTGAGCATAGATTTTATTGGCCGAGCTTGAAGCGCGTTGTCGCTAACATCGTGGCTCAGTGCCGCACATGTGCTACGGCCAAGATGAAGAAGCAAAGCTCGGGCCTTTATACCCCTCTTCCCGTGCCTGATGCCCCGTGGTAGGATGTTAGCATGGACTTTGTTTTGGGATTGCCACGTACCTCCAGGAAGTATGATTCGGTCTATGTGGTGGTTGACCGTTTCTCGAAGATGGCCCTCTTTATCCCTTGCTCGAAGACTTCGGATGCTTCTAGGGTAGCCCGCCTATTCCTTACTCATGTGGTGTGCAAGTTCGTGTTGCCTCGCACTACAGTGTCTGACCATGATGTTAGATTCACTTCCTATTTTTGGAAGACACTATGGCATATGATGGGTACGCACCTCAAGTTTTCCACTGCATATCATCCCCAGACCGATGGTCAGACCGAGGTAGTCAATAGGAGTCTGGGAGATCTTTTGAGGTGTCTTGTTAGGGATCGCATTGGGGATTAGGATCTCATTCTACCCATGGCTGAGTTTGCATATAATGATTCGGTGAATAGGTCTACCGGCATGAGTCCATTTGAGATTCTCACAGGTCGTAGGCCTAGGAAACCTGTTGACCTTGTCCCCATGCCTTTCCATGATAGAGTGTCGGAGTCGGCCGAGTCGTTTGCTAGGCATGTTAGGAGTTTGCATGACGACATCCGTCGTCACATTGAGGCCAGCAATGCACGGTACAAAGAGTTAGCCGATGCCCACCGACACCACCGAGAGTTCCAAGAGGGTGAATATGTCATGATCAGGGTAAGACCTGAGCGATTTCCCTCCGGAACCGTTAAGAAGTTGCAAGCTCGCGGAGCTGGTCCATTCAGAGTGTTGAAACGCGTTGGATCCAATGCGTATGTTGTGGACTTGCCTGAGGAATACGGTATAAGCTCTACTTTCAATGTATCGGATCTAGTTGCATACAGGGACCCAGCGGTGATCCCTAGTGAGCCTTTCGAGCCATCTCCTCCCCTTGAGAGTGATCCCACACCTGAGTGTCCACATCCAGCCCCCTTGTTACGGCAACGTGAGCATATAGATCATATACTGGATGAGCAGGTGACAGTTACCAGGAGTGGATCCTACCCGCGCTACCTAGTGCGATGGAGAGGACGGCCCGCTACCGAGGACACGTGGATCACACATGGAGAGTTGCAGCGGATTGATCCGGACCTTCTAGAGTGATACAGGAGCGATGTAGACCCTTACTCGACAGGGTCAAGTTTCTCCCACTCGGGGATAATTGGTGCGGACACCCGAGCAGTTGAGCGACGCGACACGTCGAGCCACCGGTACCGCACACGGAGCACGACTCGAGCCACCTCAGCATCCATCTGGCTCGGAGACAGCCTGGAGACTCCCCCATGAGTCCCGGCATTTATCATATTTAGTTAGACTTTATTTGTGTTTAATGTGTGTTTACTTCATTTTATTCGGTATGTAATTTTGATTGTAAGAGAGGCTTATTTGTAAAAATGGGACCCCTGGGCCCCACGGGACCCCAGGCCCCCTCCCATTGATCCACCTCATCCCTAGGGCCCCATGTGGGGTCGGTCAACCATTCAAATGGTGGCTCCTAGAAGGGTGGGCCAAGTGGGGGACATTGGAATGAAAATGCCAACAATTCCAACCCACCCCCACCTACCATGTCCCCCCCTTGCCTCCCTAATCAATGGGCTGCCCCCCCCTTGTATTTTTAATTTTAATTTTTGTGGATGGTCACATGCAATCCCAGCCCTCCATCTCCCATCCCTAGATCCAACGGTTGAGGATTGATTAGACATGTAACCTATATATGCTTGTAATTTTCATTTTTGATAAATTAATGCCATTTGAACTTGGAAAATCCTTGGAGCAGCCCTTGGGCACCCCCCTCTCCCTCTCTCACTCTCCCCCTTGCAGCTGAGAAGGCTACCTTCTGGAGGTGTCACTCCTCCCTATCGGTTCCGGTCATCATCGCCGCTGCCACGAGCCGCCACCGCACCGCCATCGGGATCGCCGGAGTTCTATCTTCAGCCAACCACTTCCCCTTCCACGAAATTCTGCAGTCAGCCACGAGCTTCTTTCAATCTGGGATTTTGAGGGGATGTTTCAGAGTTGTCAAGCACGTCCCACAAAATTTGGTTGGTCATAAAGATCCCATTTGATAATTTTTCATTTTCGTCCAACTTTAATTTTCAGATCTGTCTGCTTCCTGTTCTGATTTCCACCTTTCCTGGGTTTCACATCTCCGACCCATCTTTTACTTTTTCCTGGAGCTCCCAATTTTACTGGGAGTTCCATCCATCAACCCCTCCACCCATGATTTTTCTTGATTTTTGATCAGCCCTCCACCTATTTTTAAAAATTCGTTCTCAGAGCTAGCTACAGTGCTATCCACCTGTTCCCAGATCCGACGACCTTCCAGTAAACAAATCATAACAAATCACAGCCACCTCCAATCAGTCCACAAAAAATATTCCCGTTTGTCTTGTTCGAAATCCTACAACTTTCGTGAATAGCTTAGGAGCTGAATCGGCCTCCTACCTTGCGGTCAATGGCAGTTCTCAGACAACTCACCTATAGATCTGAGGTTTCGGGTACTTGTACAACAGAGCTTGTAAATTCAGTAAAGTCCAGATCCGACCAGATCCAACATATCTCTCTGGGCGTTGATCGAAGGATTTCAAGAGAGCTTTCCAGCGATAGCTCATGCGCCCCGATCCGATGTCGGGATTGATCGCAGCGGCCATTCTCGCCGGAGCGCGTGTCGGAGGACAGAACCAGAAATCCGTGGGCAGCTAGTTCACAAATTGGGAATCGGGGCCGATCGGCCCCCGATCGGTGTTTCCGGCCGACCGCCGTCCGTGGAGGCACGCCACCAGGGGTCCCCATCACAGCGGGTCCCACCCCCGCAGATCCGGAGGACAGCGCCGTCCGTGGGCCCCACGGACCCGTAGAATCCGCCGTTCGAAAAGCACAAAAACGCGGAGTTCGGCACCACCAGGCCACATCAAGATGCTGCCCGTCAACCCGATTTGCATGATTCCCGGGCCCCACATGTGATCTTTTACCTCCCTGCGTGGAGTGGGTCAAATTATTGTACTGTTGTAATATTTTTAACCGGGAGTCCGTGAATTGGCCGGGGTTGTCTTCGCCACGCCGGGTGCGTGGAGGTAAAGGTCTCAACATCTCGGCATTCACTTGCTAGTTTAATATATGGTCTTTTGCCGCTGCCGAGAGCGATAGGTACTAGCCCGTGAGTCCATGTCACCGGTGTGAGTGTGAGAGTGACACATCCCGTGACTCGATCCGAGTCCGGAAGTGAGTCGACTACCCGTGAACTCTGCCAGTTCTTCAACTGCGCACGATCCGCGTTTCCCTCGCTTGGGACGACGAGTGAGCTTGCGTTTCTGTTAGCGACGTATAGCCCATAGGAGCTCTCCGTGTCTGGCCTAGTGTCTCTCCCATCATGTGTTGCTGGTCGTGTCTGCATCTAGAGTCCGAGGTTCATACCACGTAGAGTCGGTCCCCGTGTCCGTCCCGCATCACAGATGTGCCGACTTAAACATTCGTAACCACTTCACTTCAGTAGCCCACCCTCAGGCTAACGGACTGGTCGAAAATGCCAATAAGACTATCTTAAAAGGCATCAAAACCAGGCTCGGCAAGGCCAAGGGTAGCTGGCTCGAGGAATTACCGAGCGTACGATGGTCGCACCAAACTACTCCGAGGACGGCCACAAGTGAAACACCTTTTCAGCTGGTGTATGGCACGGAAGTCGTAATTCCGTTGGAGGTCGACAATCCCTCTCTCAGAGTCGTCCTTTTCAAACCCGAGGTAAAGGAGCAGAAACTACGAGAAAACCTCGACCTAGAGGACGAGATCTGGGAGATTGCAAAGATCCGAGCAATGGAATACCAACGGTGCCTCACTCGATACTACAACTCCAGAGTCTGAGACAGACACTTCCAGTCGGGAGACTTCGTCCTAAGGAAAGTCGAAGCTTCTCTACCACTAGAGGTGGTGGGGAAGCTGGCCCCTACCTGGGAAGGCCCCTACCGAGTGGTCGAGACGCTCGAGAAAGGAGCATACCGACTATCCACCATGGAAGGAACACATGTCCCTCGGGCATGGAATGCGACAAATCTTCGCAAGTTCTACTTTTGATCATTTGGCAAGCATGCACATGTAAGCAAAATAGAATAAATGCCATTCTTCTCTTCTTATTAAACATTGATGTACATCAAGTAGGCCGTAGCCAATACAATATACATGTACAAAAATTACACCTTCTGGCACTATTACGTGAGCAAAACGCTCGGCCAACCCGGTAAGCGCTCCTACGTCCAGCCACTGACTCTGCCTCGTGCGGAAACTGGCTCAGACAAAGGATTGCCGCCCTCGTTGGTTTGAGAAAGCTCGGAGGAAAGAGGAAAAGAGGGGAAACAACAAAAAAAAGGGAGAGAAGAAGAGGAAGGAATACAAGTGAAGGCCTCCTCTCCGCCAACTCTTTGGAAGGCAGAGAGTGCATGCACCCTCAAAAGAGTGAAAGAGGAGGAAGAACATGAAAACGGCAGAGATGGACGAGGAGGCAGGGGGAGGCCAAAAAAGGAGGGAGCTTAATTAGCTCCTCCCCCTCCCCTCGGGATGGCGTCGATAATTCAGGAACAGGAGGACATCATGCTCCGGAATGACGAACCCTCTCCCAGTGTGACCCCCGGCTGACAAACCCCCTTCCAGACTGAAATAACAGGAGCTTCCCTCCTATCGCCATCTGCATCATCACCTTCTGAAGCGCTTTCCATGCCCCGCCAAGACCGACAGCACAACGCCCCATGGAAGAGAAAGAAGGAGAAATCGCCAGGGAAGGCCTTAAGCGATGAAAGGAAAAGGAGATGCACCTCGAACATTTTATAGGCCGAAGGGGGAGCTGATCACCTTAAATGAGTCTCCCCTTACAAAACACACTAAAAGGGCTTTCCCTGAGACGATTACCTCATTTCCCAAACATACCGCCAGCGGGACGCGCGAAGCGGCAAGTCATTAATGGCAGTATGGAAAAATGAAAAGGTGCAGCGCCATGTCAGTTATTTGATAGATCGGCACACGTGATATTTGCAGAGAAAATCGGCGCCTTCTCCAACGAATACGAATCTAGTCATCAAATCACACCAAAAGCGGGAAGAAACAGTCAATTTAGCATTTAATATTGTCACTATTATATTTTCCAAAAAAGCTTTACCCGGCTACATAAGGGAAAGGAAAAAAAAGATATAGCTATTACATCAGGCCTCAGGCCCATCTTCCGGCTTGGCAGGCAAGGCTTCCTCAGCAACAGATGATCTGCCCCCAGTATTCTCGGCGATGGCCGACCCAGGCACTGACCCCACTTGTGTGGGAACTGTCATGGTCGTGCACCCTCCCGAGGCTGCTGGAGTTGGCGGTCGCTCGGACGAGGACGAGGACTCCCGACCCTCCTCTTCGCTCGATGTATAATGGGAAGACTCGGTCGAACCCCAGTCTGAGTCATAGCATTGCTCGGAAGGAAAAATGAGCCTAGAGGCTTGGGCCTCTAGTAGGTTCTATGATGGCCCGATCGAAGCCCTGGGAGAAGCCCTTTCGAAGGCCCCGGCGATAGCCCGACTCATAGTAAGGGAAGGCAGCCTGGAGAAGAGCCGCGTGATAGGCCTCTGAGCACTTATGTCGCTCGAGTGCCTCCACTCCGGCCAACTCTACCTTCCTCTCGAGCTCGGCTATCCTCTGCTCCGACTCGGACAACCTTCTCTCGGCCTCAGTCAGTGCATCCTCGCCCCCCCAGACTCGGCCCTCGGGCGCCTCCAGATCGGCCTTCCACTGCTCGCCGCGCTCGACCTGAATCATACGCTCTGCCTCCAGGAGCTCATTCTTCCGATTGACCATACGACGGGCCTAGGCCAACTGCTCCGCCAATGACCGAGCCTCCGCTTGGCTCGACTGCACCTGAGCCCGAAGCGGGGCCACCTCCCGATGAAGGCCACCAAGATCAAGGGTCAGACGCTCAACCTTCCGATCGAGCGCACCACGGGCCCACGAGAGAGCCTCCCGCTCCGACTCCACCCGAGCATACGTGCCTACTGCCTCAGCCCCGAGCTGGGCCAAGATCAGGTCACCTTCCATAAGTTGCTCGAAAAGCGTGGGGGGGGGGGGGGGGTCCCCTCTGGAGTTTCTCTTGCACAACCCCCGAGGTAATAGAATGGCACCTTCGGTACAGGGAGGCTCGGACGCTGAAGGAACTGGTTGAGGGAAGGGGAACTTTCTCTGTAGCAGTCGGGATTGGGGCACCTTCCCCGAGCAATCCAGCCTCGAGGGCCCCACCGGTTGACTCGGGATGAGCAGCCCCGCCGTGAACCTCCCCGGCCTCAGTCGGCTGCGATCGAGTCGCTACATCCTGCGACTCTCTAGCCTCGACCGGCTCAGACCAGGCTCCTCCATCTGGCGCCCCCTCTGCTTCGCTCGGCGCCCCAGCACTGGTCACGATCCCTTCATCATTTGCCCCCTCTTGCACCACAGAGGGAGGAGGCAACAGGGGAACCTCATCAACCGGGCGGGCGGTCTCCGCCTTCCTCGCCCGCTTCTTCTCAGCAGACTGAGCCTGCATCGAAGACCGTAACAACTTCGCCATGGGATCCTTTCCCTTCACCCCCCGACGTTCAGAAGCATCGTCCCGGGCGACCCCCTTGCCCTTTTCACGGGCGCGGGACGAGCCCTCCGAAGCTGGGAGATCGCTCGGAGCCGACGTATCATCCACATTGATGACATCCAGCTCGACTGACGGTGCCTCCTCCTCCTCCTCTGTCGCTCGATGCAGATCTGCGTGAAGAAGAGCAAATTGAGAAGAGGAAAAGCACTTGCTTGAGAGAGGACAAGTCCCTGAGAACCTTACCTGTCGGCAACAGCAGTCGAGAAAGATACTTCTCGATGTTAGGAGGAGTCACCAACTCAGCAGTCTCCACGTGGTCCCGCTGAAGGATAATAGCATCCCCCTCCACCTCCGGAGAGACCTCTGTGTGCTTCGGAGGGATGTTTGGGTGAAAGTTGGGCGTCGTCGGGAAATCCCAGACCACGCCGACCGCCGACGGGCCCACCCAGAAATATTGGGTCTTCCACCCCCTTATGAGAAGAATCCTTCACAGAAAGGGGCACATAACTCCTTCCTCGCCTCGCCTGAATGAATAAGAAGCCCTTCCCGGCAAAAGGATTATCCTTCAACTCAAAAAAATAGTGGAAGAGTTCCAGTGAGGTGCACACCCCTCTCTTGCCACAGAGGAAGATGAAGGAGAAGATGAGGGTGTAAGAGTTGGAGAACAGCTGGATAGGAGCCAGCCGGTAGAACCGAAGAACCTTGACAAGAAAGGGATGGAGGAGGGGCAGCCGAAAGCCGCACTTCCAGGTCAAGAGGAAAGAACAAAAGAGGCCAGAACGAGCGGCCAGACTGGATTCATGAGGCTCAGGTGGGAGGAACTTGAATCGCCATGGCAGCCCATATTGATTCTCCAGCCGCTTCACGTCCGCCTCACCCAGCTCGCTGCGAAGAGGCTCTGGTGGCACCAAAAAAGTCCTCGAAGCCTGTGCTCCCTCTCGGCTCTCGACCCCTGGATTTTGGTCTGCCATGGAACAAACAGAAGAATTGGGAGAAGAAGGGGAAAGCTCTGAATCAGAGGACTCCGAAGCTGACGAATCACCGCCTCAAGATGCTCCCCAAGCTCCTATGGCCGCAATGATTCTCCGCTCTTCCGAATTGCTCTCACGACACATGAGCCCCCCTTAAAATATAACTGCGAAAGAGAGGCAAAACCCTAAACCCCAGAGATAAAGGGATGCAAAAATGCGCAATGCTTAAACCAGAGGCGGCGCGGTGATCCGATCTCCCAAGGAGGGGCCTTCTCTAATTCATCATGACGGGCACATTTTCAAGGCAAGCCGCATCATGTGGCCCCTACCAGAGAGAAATCTCTACCCAACCAGAGCCACAAAAAGCCCAGCCCAAATGCTGCCGAAATTCTGGCTCGGGAGTAGGAGGGGGACAAGTGGAGAGGGAAAATCTCGTCGCCGATACGGACAGGCCAAAAAAGGTCCAACCAGACCGAACAAGGCCCAACTCCTTGAAGTGTTAGCCCCCGGGTCCACTTAGTATAAAGCCCAAAAACTCACTCGGTACAAGCGCTTCCTAGGCGGCCTTCGGGTTGGGATGTCCGAGTATCAGTTCGATCGGGAAAGCTCCTCTGGAGCCCCCTATTCCCTGTACCGACCATGCACTCATCGCTCGGGAGACCACTCCTGGGAAAGTGCCTATCGCTCGGGCTCACTGATGGAAGCTTATTAGTACGGCCGTTGTGAATCTCTTAATGGCAGGAAGCTCAAGAGGATAGGGGAGACCAAGAGTCCGTGTGCTATAAAGGAGCCCGCATGAAGGACGTAACCCCTCCTGAGACTCCTCCGCTTACAGGGATCAGTCATACAACGGGCCACTATTTAAACTGGAAAAGCCCCACTACAAGAGGTAAGCCAGGCAAGGGCCAAAGACCCTGAGTAGGAACCGCTTCACCTTTTGGTGGAGAGGGATCTCGCGCTCCCACCTTCCTCCTAGCTCTTCCCTTCGCATTATAGGTCTACTACTTTGCTAACTTAAGCATCGGAGGGTCTTCCCTGTGGATCTATCCCTGGACACCTCTGACTCGTTTCCCTTCTTGCAGTTCACACTTCAAGTGTAAGTGGTCATCCTCTTCCCCGCTCAGGAGCAGTGCGAGATAGTCCCTCTTCAGGATGCAAACCTTTGAGCGTGATAAACATGTTCATTTCTGAATTTTCTTTAAAAATCAAACTTAGCATTCATGACACGAAAATCATCATTTTTTTTGACAAAATAATTATCCATCACATGGCCAAGCTTGTGACAATAGAAGTAAGAAATATTTCTTTATCTTTTAAAAAAAGATTTATCTTTGCATGCATTTTCATCATCCTTTTTCATGACAACACACTCATTCATTTCATGGCCATCCATGTCATAGTAAAAACATTCAACATTCAATTTTATTTTTCGCCCACTTTGAACTTTTTGAAACCCTTTTTACATTGTGGACTTTGTGTTGAACATTTTCTTTTTCTCAAAATAGTTTTCAAAAATTTTGATTTGAGAAGAGGTGATTTTGAAGTGCTAGGAATATCGGAAGCATGAATAAAAGAGGTTTTCAATTTATATTCAAAAGACTTTTTGTTGACGAGGTTGTACCCAAGACCCTCTTTTTGAAAATTTACCTTAACACCTAGTATTTTGTCTAAGCTCTCCTTCCCTTTGACAAATCTAGACAGTCATTTTTCAGTTTTTGCACCTCATCTTCTAGAGCAGAAATATGTAGTTCGGCACTAGTCATTATTTCTTCACATGCAAGGATTTTGTCACCATACAAACAATTCTTTGATATGAGTTTCTCATTTTCTTGCATGATTTCTTTATTTTCAACATTTAAAGAGTTTAATTTTTCTGTTAGTTTCTCAAGAATATTTTCAGTTTCAACATGCTTTGAACTCTTTACAAGCAATTGTTCATTCTCATATTTCAACAACGAAATTTCTTTTTCAAGTTTTTCAAAGCTCTTCAATCTACCTTCAAGCAAAGAATTATGAATTAGCGTAGCACTATTGTTCTTTTTAAGCTCTTCATTTTCACTTATGATGCTTTTGCTATCTAATTCAGTGTCAAGAGTTTTTCAAACAACTTATCATCATCAGATAGTGAATCTAGCATGTTTCTAAGACGTTCCTCAGTTTTCTTCATTTGATTAAGTTCATCCATGAGAGCTCCATTATCACTCCTTAAACATGCAATTGTTTTATTGTATTCTTCAATGTCAATCATGCACGTCTCATTTAATTCCTCAAGCTCAACACATTTTTTACAGAGGGGGTCATGGATGGTGTTTTCAATTTTCTTCCTCAGTTTTTTGTTTTTTGACTTAGTTCTCTTAAATTTCTCTGACAGATCTTCATAAGCAATTAACAGTTCTTCAAATGTGAATTCATCTTCATCAGAATTATAGTTTACCTCTTCAGCATTTTCATCACTGTGTTGATCAGCATCATCGGCTATGAGATAATTTTATCCTTTCCTCTCTTGGGCTTTGATCAAGCAATCCATGAGCTCCTTTGCCATTCTACAAGAAGAAGCAAATAGAAACACATGAGTATCAATGGCACCTTTCAATAAACTGAAGACAATGACATTTTCATGGTTCTTCAATTTATCATGATTAGACCACTTGGTCTCATCTAGTGGTAATATGTGGGGACCATCATAAATCAACTTCCAAAGATTAGGATTAACTGAATTAATCATTCCACACATTTTACCTAACCATGAAGTAAAATCAGAACCATTAAAAATAGGAAGGCAAATCATCGATACATGCTCAATACAAAAATTCATGATCGCAGAATGCACTGTGATCACTCTGTAGATCGCTAGATCTAAGGATAACAGAGCCTTGCTCTGATACCAATTGTTGGGTCCCGTAGTGTAGGAACATGGATCTAGAGGGGGGTGAATAGATCCCTCTACTAAAAATATGACCAATTAAACTCTTAAACCTACTCGCAATGGAATTAGCAAGTTTAACATGACCGAGGAATTTAAACTAAGCTGGATAAACTTAATTCACTCAATCTCACCGAGCTCACATGATTGTGTAAATAGATTAGATAGAGATGAACACAATCACACAATTTAAACCATGAGACACGGGGATTTTTAAGGTGGTTCGGGACCACGACGGGCTCCCTACGTCCACCCCTCACCAAACCCCTGAGGCTTTCTCCACATGTTGCAAATGCACCAAACACGGGGATTTCTCCCCACACACATGGGGTAAAAATCCCAAACCACACGCTGTGAATGCAGCAACACGGGGATTTCTCCCCACACACATGGGGCAAAAACCCCAACACACACGCGGATATGCTCTGCACCAAACGACACACAAGCGTCAACACAAACCACTCGGAGAAACCATTCTCCGAACCCACACACAGAATAATCATTCAGAAATGGATGAAGTGTTCAGAAATGGATACAATCAACCCAAAACAACTTCTAAATACTGAACCAAAGAACATATATGAAAAGTAAAGCGCCCCCTTCTCTGATTCTTCCCGTTCTTCTTGGCTCGTCGTTGGATGATCACGATTCTGACGTCATCTTGTTCCTCTCCTCGAGCCGCTTCTTTTCTTCTTCTACCACGAGCTCCAGATCGTCATGGATGTAGATGATAACCATCTTGCAAGAGCTCCTCTTCCTTTTCGCCCTTTTCTTCACCTACAAGATAGAGTAATTTAAGCATTAGGGTTCTTCTTCTTACAAAACTCAGAGTTCACATTCATATATATAGAGGAAAGGCCAAATGACTGATATAACCCTCTTAAAACATGTTAGAAATACCCTCATAACATTAGGAACCTTTGGGGGATAGTTTGGTAAAGTTTCATAGGATTTAGGAAGGGTTTTAACACTTTACGGAACTCCCGTTCCAGAAGGGTCGACCCTTGGGGTTGACTCTTGGGTAACCAGAGGGCAGGAAGAACAAAAATAATGGTCTGGCACACAGGGGTCGACTCTTGGGGTCGACCCCTGCAGGCAGACTGCACAACAAGGCTTCAGTTCAGTCCAGAATACTAAGGGTCGACCCCATGGGTCGACCCATATCAGTAAAGGTTATAAAAACACTTCAAACTGCCATTAATTCATGGAAAAATAAATGATTAAATGTTACCATAATCCATTGAGGATAAATCATGAATATTCAACCTGAAACACATGATAAAGCAAAATGTTAGATGAGAATCAAAATTACTTGCATCAAGCAATAACACTATGAACATGTTCACATTAAAATACATCATCGAACCTATTTAAACATGTATTTGGCTTTCCATTCACAACCAACAAAAACACATTTCACCAAATGACAAGGTTTTGAAATGATGAACATGAATCACTCAATCAACCAAATATTAAAGCATGGGAGCTCAACTGTTCAATCACTTTCTTGTATCTTTCACAATTTCAACATCAAAATACTTCAACACCCAAATGTTAACAATCATGTCAAATGTAAAGTATGTAGAAAAGCATGGGAACTCATTCATTCAAATGGCATTCTTGTTGATAAAAACTAACGTTCATGAAGCATTGTTATCACGAGGAGCATTGTCATAAACATAGAATCTTCAAATTGCATGCATCACTTCCATCACACACATTACTGAATATCCAATCATGCAAACGTGTTTTCTCATGAATTCTCATTAAGTACAAGGCATATGCATTCCTTCAAGCCTTTTTCACAAATTTATTCTCTTTCTTGAACATGGCTCCATAGCAAGAGAACAAGGATGATTCAAGCACATGAAAATATGAAGAACCATTCAAGCACAAGGCCAAGCACCAAAGTCATTTTGTAATCATCAAAATCACATACACAACATATGAGATGTGGAAGGGGAGAATGGCTGACCTTTAGCATTTTAATGTTTTGGGTTGCCCCACTAAACGTGTGTTATTGAGAATACACCATGTAGCCCACTATCATAATTATAGACCTATGGTTGATCCTTATTTCAAACGGGTTTGTTGTGCTACCACAAGGCACATTGACTTGAGGGTCAGTCTAAGTCTATGGCATAATGATGCTTTTAAGAGAGTTAGACAAATGTTGTTGCTTTGTTGTGCTATGACACTAATCTATGCTTTCTATCCATTGATGGACCAACTTAACTAAGTCACTTTGGCATGTTGCACTACCACAAGGTCATGGTGATTTAGGAGATAAATTGGTTCGGATATTGCAAATGTTGCAAGTATCAAGAGTTGGTGGGAATAGTGGGAGCATGTTGGCATTCAAAAAAATAAGAATAAAAAAAAGAGAAGATAAGATGATGAATGAAATAAAGAAAAAAAAAGGAATGATGAATGAAAAGGGGCTAAGCCCAATTCAAGAAGAAGAGGAAGAAGGGAAATAGGCCAAATGTGAGGTGGGCCAAGGGAGGAGGAGGGTATTTGCGCAAATGAAGAAAAGGGAGGGTAAAAAGGAACATGAAAGGGATTTTAAAAAAAATGATAAGAGGAGGAAATTATGGGCGCACTGTTCACGCGTATCATGCCCTCTCCTCGCGAGATTGGCACTATTCACCTCCTTCTCCCGGGCGAGCATTGAATGCTCGAAGCCCTCTCCCATTCCTCCACGCTATTCTAAGCGGCTACTCCCTTACGTGGATAACCATGAAGATGCCAGCAGTGCCGACCGGTGAGGGGAGGGGCGTCCGCTAGCCGCGGACCCCTATCCCTGCACTCCCCTGCCACTCCCTCCTATGACATCCGTCCCACCAACATCGTCAGCAACGGCATAGTAGCGGCAACAATTACGGCAGCATCGTCAGTAGTAGTGAAGCAGCATCTAAGGCATCGACAGCAGAGCGGCAGCTGCAGTAGTGGCAACGTCAGCAGCAACGACGATCGTAGCAGAAAATAAGGAACCAACGGAAAGAAGAAAAATCCGGAGGCCATCCCTCCGAAATAGGGTCTCCGACCCCTATAAAAGGAGCACCCATGAGATGCTTGAAAACTTCTTGGCAGACCTCGAAAGAAGCCTCCTTCGAAGCCCATGCTGCAGAAAGAGAGAAGAGGGAAAGAGCTAGCGAGCGCCGCCCCGGTGTAAACAAAAAAAGTAGAGTGTGAGAGTGAGAAGAAAAGTGATCGGTCCGAGGGTGGGTCCTTGTAATTCCTTCTTCTTCTCCTTCATTGCCCAATGAGGCTACCTCCGATGTACCCTTACATGGTTGAATGAATGAAGCTACTAGACGTCGATCCAGATTTCTTTCAATGCGTATTTATATTTCCACATCGTCCCCTTCCTTTTCCTACTTTCTTCTTATTCTACCAGTAGGTCGAATGCTTCCCTTATCTTCCTCCGGTAGGCAAGATGAACCCCTCCTTTTGATTTTCAGCAAGCCACCCATCCGATGATTTTGTTTTGATCACGATGGCCACCGGCCCGGAGCTCACTCCAATTCATGAGTGTGGCCCCGGGTTGCCAAGCATCGAAAGCCCAATTTACGCCTTCTTTGCTTCGCCATGAGCATGGTTTTCTCCTCAAAACCCTATTTTGGAGTGTGGACCGATTCTATGGCCATGATTTCAAAGGGGTGAGGAATATGGGATCCGATCCCAAAACCACTGATTATTTTCCACCGATTCCAAATTTCGGGTTCTTGATCACTCATGGACGCCCGGGGGATCGTTACTTCTTAACGTGGACCCCAGGTGGCTTCCCATTGAGCGGTGAACATTGATAGCCATCTACGGCAATAGCTCAAAGTCCACATCTCGGCGACGAGTTTGTGGCGACCCATGGGTCGACGGGGTCCCTCGTAGGCTAGCCCTCAGGATCTTTGCACCTAAAACGGGTGACGGGATGTTGCTGCTTCCGTGCGCATCCTGGGATGTTGCCGCTTCCGTGAGCATCCCTATTTGTTTGGGGGCCATATCAGAGTTTCTCTGTAGGTGCGTCCCATATTTACACCCCTTCGACACTCCGAGTCTAGGGGAGATGCTGTCAAATTTTCGCCGGACAACTTAACAAGAAATGATAACAAAAATAATGATAGTTGGGCTGAACTCAAGAACAACATGATCATTGAATAAAAAGGGACCAATCTGAACTAATGCATATCAAATTTAGAAGGGATGGTATAATGAGCATAATTTTTGGAGTTGTTGAACTATCAGAATGAACAAAGATGCATGTGCAATGTTGCAATGTGCCAAGGACTTTCAGACTAAACCAGAATTCCTTACATGCATTTCCATGTGGCACACATAGGCTAATGCATATAGGAGAATTAATATCGAAAGTTAGGATGAGCTTCTGTAAATTCTTGGATTAATAGATAAGAATCTACTTGCATTTTCATGCATAGACTTCTGTATGCCATGTGCATATGCCCTTATAGAATGGCTCAGGCTATTTATGCTCTACATGCCCCCATTGGAGGGGATTTGTTGAAATTTTCCTAGTAGCAGAGGCTTCCTCTACTCATTCATTCATGGCATATCCTTGCCCAACTATCGTTGCTTTACATAAACCCAATCCCTAATAATTCTGAAATATAACCTTGATAAGATAAAAGATGAAGCAAAAGGCTTGGAACCCAATCCCCATCTTAAAACTATAATTCATGCATGAACCTTCACCAGTAGCATGCACTTTTGCCCTGGAGCATTTGAGACTCTCCAAGAGAATTCAGAAATCCAAAACTTCATATGGTTCTGTTTCGACTCCTCCCATGTGCACGGCCCCTCATCTTCTTGGACTAGCCAACAAAAAAACAAACAACAAAAAAAAATAAGGGTACAACAATGACCATTGGTCTGAGCAAAAGAAAGACAAGTGGACACATGGGCTGAATTAGAGACCTCACTGTGAATTGGTGTTCAGGAGAATGCAATGGCCAAATCTGATCTTGAGTCTGCTGAAGAAAGAATAAGCAAGACAAAAGAATGATTGTTGGACATTGGAATTTCTTGATTCAAGAATTAAGATTCAGTTCGAGCTGAAATATGGAAGAAAGGATGATGATCATGCTTAGTTTCTAAATTTACTAGGAATCAAAATGGGCAGGTTGAAGATCAAACTCCGAACATAGGATTTAATCTCTCATGATACACCTAAAATCCTGCACAGAGCAATGACTAGCCCAATCATAGAAATGCTAAAACATTAATGACCAAGATAAAAAAAATGAGGCAAGGACTCGAGATTCAACCCTTCAAAAATCAAAAGACACATCACTGCATTTCCCATTTGCATACGGATCATTTCAATGCCCCTTGCATGCATAAATCCCCAAGCTAAAGAGGGACGTCACCTACATCCCAATACTATAGCTTGAAGTGCTCATGATTCTCATTGTCGTCCCATGCACCGCATACATCCCTATGCATGAAGCCAACCCAAAGTTCCTATCTGGGCCAGCGATGTATAGTCATCTGTACAGGGGTCGACCCCTCTTTCCGTGGGGGTCGACCCCCCCCCCCCCTTGCACGAAGGCAGTTCTGCCTGCCACAAACAAGTGATTTATATGTATATGAAGTGTGCACTTCATAATATCCATTGTGCAAAGTTTTCTTGCAAGCATGATAATACGTTCCATATCGATTCCTCATATAGGTAACCATGCACTTTGAATGATCATTGAACTCCCATGAGCCTTGAGCATGCTCACTTTGTTATATGAATCATATATGCATTTCAAGAATAAAGAAGATCATGTGGGGTGAATAAAAGAGAAGGAAGGACAAAAATCTGATGCACTTCGATAAAAGAAAAGGAAGATGAATGAAAGAATGAGGAGATAAAAAAATACCCATAGCAAAACAAAAAAGAAATGAGTGAATCAAGATAAAGAAATGGACCTGATCACATGAACCACAGAAGAATAAAAGAGAAAGGAAACTACAAAAAACAAAAAAAAAACAAAACAAAACAACAAGAACTCATGGAATCCATGTCTCAGCCCGGACTCCAGCGGATCTCATTGGCACGGGCAAGATCGGTCGACCGACCGGGCCAGTTCGATCGATCGATCGGAGATGGAGTTGACTCCATTGGCCCTGGAGTTGACTCCTCCAGCGGGCTTTCTTTGCTGGGAGCTTCGGCCTACCGAACTTGAGTTTCGGTCGACCGAAGCACCCTGTAATAAAAAAAAAGGATGAATGAAGCATTCACAAAGAAACAAAAGGAAAGCACAAAAAAATGGCTATCCCTTTGGTCTGCTGGAGGTGGGGTTGACGCCACCTTGACAGTGGGGTCGACCCATCTCCTCTACCAACAAGCCCTTCTGCTAATTTTGGGACTAAAATTCATGAAATCATTGAACACAAAAAACGGGTTAATGATAAAAGAAAATCTAATTAAAAAAACACCCTCATTAATAAACTTCAAAAGATAAACGGCGCTCGATCCGGGGTTCTTCGGCTTTGCCCCTTTGCCAAGGGAATACCAATATGGCCTCCGCAAGGCATGCCCGGCCCGGGGATTCACCCCACTATGGTCGTGGATCGACTTTGCTCTAGGCCGATAACCCACTGATTTTTAACCATCTTGACTGGGATTTAACCGGAGTGTTCCACCATCCAAATATTAAATTTGCCGAATCTCGGCGTACATTTGCCCTGGTATTACATATATACTTGAGACATCTTCAACCCGGACGTTCGTCCAAACATGAAATGGTCGATATGCGACCGACATGACTTTAAATACTCTTTGCACCCTAATATGGGGGATTTTAATGCTCTCTGCCATTTTTTCCATTCGCTTTATGAAAATTGATTTTTAGGCCATGAGGCCCGTTATCTTGGCGATTAATCAAAGGTTTTCCCCTCTCTGAGGGGATGTAATTAACACCATGACCTTTATGGCATGGCGGGTCTCCAGTCCCGACCCGATACCCACAATCGTTTAGTTAGTCAGATAGAGCACACCCCAGACTTCAGACCACTCCAGCCTCGAAGCCCGAATACAATCGTCACCTAGGTGACTGGCATGCCCTCGCACTTGATAAAAATGATAATCTGATAAACTGATAAACTAATAAACCAACGAACGATACCCTGATATTACAGTAATACCATGATATCTTAGTGCCTCCAACAAGTTGGCACGGCCGGTGGGACTGAATCTCCTTTCATCTCTTCGCCAATATTTGGGACCCCATGGCCTCTTGCTGAAATTCTAACATCCTCAATTTTAATTGCAGGGGTTCAATTCCGAAAAAACCAATGGCAGTCACATTCGGACCGCTCGTGGTTGCCAGCCATGCCGAGTATGGCTATCTTGCTGTGCCGGTCCAATTCGGCAGCTTCCCACCTGTTGTTAGCTTCCCCAACTTCTTGGGGGTGGGCTTCGTCGAGCTCCTGGACATCTAGGAGAACAACTTCATCGCCGCTGCAATGGTGACACCAAAGAACACTGAAGCAGTGGGCAACCACGTCCACCACGCTCACCGCTCTGCCTCAAGGAACAAGAGGCGCACCCCGACTGCCAGAAGGGCGGGCAAGAAGAACACCGGCACATTGCGGAGCCTACTTTATACCTCGGGCAAGTCCATGCTCATTGGAAGCATCCGAGTCTTTCTGAACGGCCGACAGGCCAAGGTCACACCCGATAGGGTGATTTTCACTATACCAATGCACAACTCCTTCCAAGCACTCGCCCAAAGCAAGGTGGACCGCTTCGTGTCCAAATCAACGGGGATATTGGCCCCTAAACCAAGCAGATTAAAATAGATATGGGTGCCCAAGGCACGGGCCCCGGCTCCAAGAAAAGAACATGAATAAAAGATCAAGATGCCTGCCTGGGCGTCTCGCAAATCAACCTCCAAGCCTATGGTTGGCGGGTTAGCACTCACTCATATGATGCCAGGAGGGTCATCCAAAGAAGTCGGCAGCTCCAGATATTCACTTGTAATATGGTTGCGGTGACCGGCCACTATGGGGCTTCGCTCGCAGATCATGATGAGGCGGCACAAGCCCGCACTGAAGAAACAAGTGCAGACCTAGTCACGATGATTGCAAATGTGATCACTGCTGAAGATGATGGCGAAAGACCACTACCTTCTCCGAATGCTCCGGTGGAAGGGGGAGGTCAGGCTCCCAGCTCCTCTACACCGGATCCACCTATAATGATGATGTTGTTCCAAGAATACAAGCAAGAAATCGAAATGCTGAAAAGGCAACTCTGTGAACTGAGTGTGCACGCTTCAACTTCAAAACATGATGAGGTTCTTCCTCAAGCCTCGCAGCGAGGTGCAGCTGGATTGGAGGTTCCTCCTCAGATAACGGCCCATAAGCCGAATTTCGATTACACTAGGGGCATGACCCCGTAACTTACTTCCCAGCCCAAGGGCATGCTATCTTACCTCAAGCAGCAGTTGTGGCGATGTCGCAGATGCAACAACCTTAACCCTGCTCAAGCCCGGTCAATCAGGCCATAGTGAACAGAATAATGATAGAACAAATGATTGAAAAGATGCTGGCCGACAAACGCAATGATGACTATGTTGCTTTTGATGCGTACTAGGTGCCATACCATGTCCATCACACTGCTAAGAGACTGCCGCTAGGCATCAACAAACCACCAAAGTTTGATAAATTCAACGGACAAGGTTCGACGAAAGAACATATAGCCTATTACATCAACGTGATGGGCGATTTGGCGACTGATGAGTCCTACCTGCTCAAGTTCTTTGGGTCCTCCCTCACATGACTCACTTTTGAATAGTATTCGAACTTACCGACTGGAGCTATCAAAGATTGGCTGGACATGCAGCGGCAATTCTGAGAGCATTTCCACGTCGCTAAAAGAGAGGTGACCATACCCGAATTATATGTTTCCAAGCAGAAGAATGATGAAACTACTTTGGAAAATATTAAAAGATGGCGGAACCTCAGCATGAGATGCAAGCGGCCGCCACACCAAGAAGATGCCATGTAAATATGCAAGCAAAACCTGAAGCGGGAGATTCTTGAAAAGATGATCATGATCGAAATCAAGTCTTTCGACCGGCTAAATAATGTGGTGGCAGAGATTGAGGCCTTCCTCTCCAGTCACTCCTCTGCTCCTACTGCTGCAAGCCAAAGAGCCAAACCGGCTGATAGGCAGCCCGTGTCGGAAGAAGTTCACACCGTTGACTTCAAGGCATTCGACCAGCTAACAAATAAAGAAAAGGGGGTTGCCAACCCTCCCCTTGCTGAACCCGACGAACAACAAGAAGGCCCGTCCCTGTGGACCAAGATGAAGAAGTTGTATTCCTTCCCCAAGGAGAGGACTTAGGCCCTATTCAAATGGGCCACTAAATACAACAAAATTACTCTCC
Source organism: Amorphophallus konjac (assembly GCA_022559845.1). Taxonomy (NCBI): domain Eukaryota; kingdom Viridiplantae; phylum Streptophyta; class Magnoliopsida; order Alismatales; family Araceae; genus Amorphophallus; species Amorphophallus konjac. Next base: position 199,671,133 of record CM040123.1, read on the forward strand.
CGGAACAGAAGAGATCAAAAGACGCTAGAAGAAAAGATGATCCCCCCTTTTGCCCATATCACAAAATGATCGTGCATTATATCAAAGACTGTTATCCGTTCAAGGATACTATTGAAAGGCTGATCAAGAAAGGGGAATTACAAATAGGCAAGCATAAAGTGGATCCTCCATGTGCTCATGAACTCCCCGATCTGAAGAGAGCTGTCAACATGGTATCTGTATACCAGCCGCTACCCGAAGAGATTTCTAAAGCTCATGCTTCTGACGAAAATGATGAAGAGGTATGCCTTGCGTCGGCAAGCCCGGGCCAAGCTGAAGCCGCTAGCTCTCAACATGCTAATCAGTCCTCGGAGGACTGGGAGCACTCTCCACTGCCTAATGAAGAGGCGTACTGCTACACCCCTCCCACACTCGAGGGCATGGGGGTAAAAATTTCAGATGCTGAGGTACTAATGCGTCCGACAATAATGATAGGATGCCACTGGTCCCATCCGAAGTCAAGACAGGAAGCACCATTTTTGACTCTTATCAAATTGATCTTGCCCTGGTGGAAAAGTTATACCAAAACCTCCAAGAAGGAGAAGTGCTGAGAAGAGAATTAAGCAGGATGGGTTTATATCTATCTACACTTGGGCGAGCTGGACCCTCATCTGAAGCTCTACATGGCAGTACTGAGCAACTTGAAGCCTCGCCGGCACAGGCAATGTCCCGAATGATGTATGACCAGGCAGGGGGCACCCTCCCTCAGCAGCTGCAACATGCACCCTCGGCGCATCCCTCAACCTCCCGGGCACGCCAAGAGGCAATTATTACACCTCAGGCAATCCCACCAATAAACCTACTTCTACTAGCCGTGGGAGAAGTCACTGAGGCACAACTAGATTCGACCGAGCAAAAGGATGGTGAGTCCGCTTTAGTCTACATCCAACGATGGAGAAATCTCAGTGCAAGGTGCAGATACCCACCCAGCCACAGGGATGCTTTACAAATGTGCAAACGTAGCATGAAGATGCATAACCTGCTATGGGAAATTGGCGTCGAAGTCAAGTCCTTCGATCAATTAAAAGACCTCGTGACTGATGTTGAAGCACTACCCGGCTACTGCTACCTCTATTGAAAACAATGAACTGGCTGCTGATTTCGAAGCTTTCGTGCAGCGAATCGACAAATCGAAAGAGGCGGCTGGCCCTTTTGCCGTCAAGCCCGTTGAGCAAAAGTCCTCGCTAAGAGGAAGAATGAAGAAGCCATATTCCTTTCCGAAGGATAAAACTCATACGTTGTTTGAGTGGGCCCGGAAATATGACAAGGTCGCCCTCCCGGAACCCAAAAGGCAAAGTGATGCCGGATGAAAAGATGACCCTCAATTCTGTCCCTACCACCAACAAAGGGGGCACTCCATTCAGGACTGCTATGTATTCAAGGATATCGTCTAAGGCCTGATTCAGAAAGGTGAATTACAAATGGGTGAACACAAGGTGGACCCACCTCGCCCGCACCACTTGCCCATCTTTAAGACGTCGGCCATCACGACCTCGCTGTGCCATCTGAAGCAACACTTATGCTAAAGGGTATTTCAAGCCCCTCAAGCTATGACGAGAAGCCGAAGAAAACTCGAGATGTAGATGGTGCTCCGCTCTAGGGGCAAATGCTGAAAACAAAAGAAGAAAGAAAAGCTGAAGATTAAAGAAGTGCCTGCCATCATAAAGTGCAGAGGTTCTATCCTTCGGCTTTGTCATCTAGGCCAAAGCCTGCTCTCATATACATGTTAGATATCCCACCCTTCGGCTTGGCCATTACGGCCAAAGCCCACTTTTCTATGTTCAAATGTTTCATCTTGCGGCTTAGCCATTCCGACCGAAGCCCGCTCTCATGTATCTCAGATATGCTATCCTTTGGTTTAGCCACCTCGGCCAAAACCCACTTTTATATATATATATCAAATATCCCATCCTCCATCTCTTATAGCCAGCTCTCCCACTCTCCAATTACCCTTGGGCCTTCACAGCCTGCTCTCCAATTACACTTGGGCTTTCACAGCATGCTCTCCAGCTACCCTTGGGCTTTCATAGCCTGCTCTCCAGCTTTAGGCTTGCACAGCTGCTCTCCTACTTTCCTTTGATTCTATAACTCACTTTCCTACTATTCTTGGGCTTTCAAAGCCTACTTTCCCACTATCCTTTGGGTTTTACAACCTACTCTACCGCTATCCTCCGGCTCTTATAGCCAACTTTCCCGCTCTCTGATTACCCTTAGGTTTTCATAGCCTGCTCTCCAGCTACCCTTGGGCTCACAACCCGCTCTCCCACTGTCCTCTGGGTTTTATAACACGCTTTCCCACTCTCCTTTGGGTTTTACAACCCGCTCTCCTACTTTTCTTGGGTCGCACAACCCACTTTTCTGCTCTACTTTGGGTTTTACAACCCGCTCTCCTCCCCCGCTGTCCTTTGGGTCTTACAATCCGCTTTCTTACTCTCTTTTGGGTTTTACAATCCGCTTTCCCGCTGTCCTTTGAGTTTTATAACCTGCTCTCCCGCTATCCTTAGGTGTTAAAAGTTGCTCTCCCGCTAATTTTGGGTTTTACAACCTACTTTCCCGCTCCCCTTGGGCTTACACAACTTGCTCTTGCGCTCTCCTTGGGCTTACGCAGCCTGCTCTCATGCTCTCTTTGGGCTTACACAACCTAGTCTCCACAACTCCGGCTCTTAAAGCCTGCTCTCCCACTATCCTTCGGCTCTCGCAGTCGGCTCTCCAATTTTCAGTTTGGACTTAGTCCGAAGCCCGTTCTCTTGCTCTCCGCTTAGAAATTCGTTCAAAACCCACTGCCCTATTCTTGGTCCCACCAGGATTCACAACAAAAAAAAACTCTCTGGAGTGCTCTTGATCTTGAATGTTTGCTTGCCCTGCTTGCATGCTTGTTTATTATATATATTTAATACACTTCCTTCAAATTCCCTAGGACCATACTTCCTTGCTAAATAATGCTACCTCGATTCAAGATATGTGTGCGCCACGACACATTCTAACAAGAAAAAAGAAAAAAAAGGAGAAGAAGAGCAATTTTTGGTGGATGCATGCGTCAAGGGGAAGAGTCATAGCTATGTTGTTAGCATAGCTCACAAAATATACCTGAGGTAAAGCTCCCGCACTTTACATACAATGTGATCAATGGTCTCTAACCACAAGGATTGCATAACTTCTTCTTAACACTCTTTGGATGCTCAAACCCGTAGCACATGAAAGGTAATCGTGAGGAAAAAGCTATCTGCTCCCTTCAAACAAAATGAATCAAATGAATGATGAAAAAGTGAAATTTAATTCCAAGTAGCCGAGAATCCCCACTAAAATAAATGAGGAGACTAGCGCTAAAATGGTGAAGTAAATTGCAATAAGGATGAATCCTAGTAGCCGGGAATCCCCACTGAAAAAAGTGAGGAAAATCACGCCAAATGGTGAAATCCAGAATTCAAAATAAACAAGGGAGCTGTGTGAAGCTATCGAAAGTCGAAAGCCTGAAATGCATGTGTGGGCCCTAGAGTAATCCTCTAGTGTTGCTTGAAACGTCTGCATATCCCTATGTTTATGTTTTGCTGCTCATATGCTTGCAGCTTCACACCAAAAAAATGCCTCAGGTATAGATTATCATTTAAGCTATGCGCATAGAATATGCAATACCCTCTTGATACGCACATCTCCCTTAGTTGTGCTTCGTGGGCCGCAATCTACGTACACATCGTGGACGCTTTTCTTATCCTATCCCTGGTAGAGGGGAGCTATGCTATATATATCTATCTTTGTATGCTTGTTGCCAATGGATGCCTGCATGCTTGAATGAAAATAAAATAATAATTGAATCAAAATAGAATAAATGAATGAAAACACCCCCAAATTTTGGCTCTCGTAGCCCGCAGCCTGCCTCCCCACCATACTCTGGCCTTTGCACCATGCTCTCATTCTATCCATCGGCCCTTGCAGGCCGCTTCCCCATCGTCTTTCGGCTCTCGTAGCATGCTTTCCCTTTATCCTTGGCTCTCGCAGCCCGCTTCCTCGATTTCGACTCTCGCAGCCTGCTTTCTCGCTATCTATTGGCTCTCGCGGCTTGCTCTCTTGCTATCCTTTGGCCCTCGGCCTGCATTCCTGCTATCTTTCGGCTCTCGCGGCCTACTTTCCTGCAATCTCTCGACTTTCACAGCCCACTTTTCTGATTGTGACTCTTAAAGCCCACTTTCCCAATTTCGGCTTCCGTAACACACTTCCCCAACTTCGGCTTCCATAGCCCACTCTCTCAATTTTTGCTCTCGTAGCCAACTTTACCAATTCTGGCTCCTGTGGCCTACTTTCCTACTGTCTCTTGGCTCTTTGCCTACTTTCCTGCTATCTTTCGACTTACTCGGCTTGCTTCCCTGATGTCGACTTTTATAGCCTACTTTCCCGCTGCCCTTTGGCCTACTCGGCCTGCTTCCCTAATGTCGGCTTTTACAGCCTACTTTCCCACTGCCCTTTGGCAAACTCGTCCTGCTTTCCCGCTGCCCTTTGGCCTACTCGGCCTACTTTCCTGATGTCAGCATTTACAGCCTGCTTTCCCACTATCCATCGGCCCACTCGCCATGCTTCCTTAATGTTAGCTTTTACAGCCTGCTTTCCTGCTCTCCTTTGGCCTATTCAGCCTGCTTCCCTGATGTTGGTTACCGTAACCTACTTTCCACATGATTTCAACTCTCGTAGCTTGCTTTCCCTCTATCTTTCGGCTCTCGCAGCCCGCTTCCTCAATTACGGCTCTCGTAGCCTGCTCTCCTAAAATGGGTTCTTGCAACCTGCTCTCCTGATTTTCGCTCTCGCAGCCTGCTCTCCTAAATCCCTAAATCTTGGCCCTAAAAGCCAACTCTCCCGAAATGGGTTCTAGCGACCTGCTCTCTCGATTTTGGCTATGCAGCATGCTCTCCTAAATCCCTAAATCTTAGCCCTAAAAGCCAACTCTCCCTAAATGGGTTCTCGCGACCTGCTCTCCCGATTCTGACTCTCGCAGCCTGCTCTCCTAATCCCTAAATCTTGGCTCTTAAAGCCTTCTCTCCAAATCTCGGTTCTCGTGACCTGCTCTCCCAATTTTGGCTACCGCAACCTGCTATCCTAATCCCAAAATTTTGGCCCTTAAATCAACCTCTCCAAATCTCAGCTTCTGCAGCTTGCTTTCCTGAATTTTGGCAGTCGCAGCCTGCTCTCCTAATCCTGGCTCTCGCAGCCTACTCCCCAAAATTAGCTCCCGTAGCCTACTTTCTCGATTTCGGCTCTCGCAGCCTACTCTCAATTTTGTCTCTCAAAGCTTGCTTTCCCAATCTCATTCAAAAAAAAACCACTCCCCAATCATGGTGAAGATGAAATATACACACCTAAATAATTTGCTTGCAAGTGGACTACACCCGCTGGCCCTGCTCCCGCCTCCCTCGTTCGCGACACCTGCGAGTGGGGGCCATTTGTTGGCACTCAAAAAAAAGGAGAATAAAAAAAAAGAGAAGAGAAGATGATGAATAAAATAATGAAGAAAAAAAGGAATGATGAATGAAAAGGGGCCAAGCCCAATTCAAGAAGCAGAGGAAGAAGGCAAAATGGGCCAAATGTGAGGTGGGCCAAGGGAGCATGAGGGTATTTGCACAAATGAAGAAAAGGGAGGGTAAAAAAGAAAAGGAAAGGGATTTTTTTAAAAATGAAAATAGGATGAAATTACGAGCGCACTATTCACACGTGTCACACCCTCTCCTCGCGAGAGTGGCATTGTTCACCTCCTTCTCCCGCACGAGCATTCAATGCTCGAAGCCCTCTCCCGTGCCTCCATGCTACTTTGAGCTGCTACTCCCTTACGTGGATGACCGGGAAGACGCCAGCAGCACCGACCGATGAGGGGAGGGGCGTCTGCCAGCCGTCGACAGGGTTGTCCCTACACTCCTCTGCCACTCCCTCCTGCGGCATTTGTCCCACTAGCAACGTTAGCAATGGCATAGTAGCGGCAACAACTATAGTAGTGGTCTCAACAGCGGTGAAGCAGCAACTAAGGCATCGATAGCAGAGCGACAGCTGTAGCAGTGGCAACTTCAGCAACAGCGGCATAGCAGAAAATAAGGAACCAACGGAAAGAAGAAAAATCTGGAGGGCTTCCCTCCGAAATAGGGCCTTCGGCCCCTATAAAAGGAGCACCCATGCGAAGCTTGAAATCTTCTTTGCAGACCTCAAAAGAAGCCTCCTCTGAAGCCCGTATTGCAGAAAGAGAGAAGAGGGAAAAGGTCAGCTAGTGCTGCCCTGGTGTGAACAAAAAATGTAGAGTGTGAGAGTGAGAAGAAAAGGGATCAGTCAGAGGGTGGGTCCTTGTAATTCCTTCTTCTTCTCCTTCATTGCCCAATGAGGCTACCTCCGATGTACCCTTACATGGTTGAATGAATGATGCTACTAGACGTTGATCCAGATTTCTTTCATTGCGTATTTATATTTCCACATCGTCCCCTTCCTTTTCCTACTTTCTACTTGTTCTCCCAGTAGGTAGAATGCTTCCCTTCTCTTCCCCCGGTAGGCAGGATGAACCCCTCCGTTTGATTTTCAGCAAGCCACCAATCCGACAATTTTTATCTTGATCACGATGGCCAGAAGCCTGGAGCTCACTCCAATTCATGAGTGTGGCCCCAGGTTGCCAACGATCGGAAGCCCAATATACGCCTTCTTTGCTTCGCCATGAGCATGGTTTTCTCCTCAAAACCCCATTTTTGAGTTTGGACCAATTCTATGGCCATGATTCCAAAGGGGTGAGGAATATGGGATCCGATCCCAAAACAACCGATTATTTTCCACCGATTCTGGATTTTGGGTTCTTGATCACTCATGGACCCCCAGGGGCTCGTTACTTCTTAACGTGGACCCCGGGTGGCTTCCCTTTGAGGAGTGAACATCGATAGCCATCTATGGCGATAGCTAAAAGTCCACATCTCAGCGACGAGTTTGTGGCAACCCATGGGTCTGCGGGGTCCCGTGTAGGCTAGCCCACAGGATCTTTGCACCGAAAATGGATGACATGATGTTGTCGCTTCCGTGCGCATCCCGGGATGTTGCCACTTTCGTGCACATCCATATTTGTTTGGGGGCCATATCAGAGTTTTTTTGTAGGTGCATCCCCTATTTACACCCCCCCGACACTCCGGGTCTAGGGGAGATGCAGCCAAATTTTTGCCAGACAACTTAAAAAGAAATGATAACAAAAATAATGATAGCTGCGCTGAACTCAAGAACAACGTTATCATTGAATAAAAACGGACCTATCTGAACTAATGCATATCAAATTCAGAAGGGATGGTATAATGAGCATAATTTTCGGAGTTGTTGAATTATAAGAATGAACAAAGATGAATGTGCAGTGTTGGCACGAGCCAAGGACTTTCAGACTAAACTAGAATTCCCTGCATGCATTTCCATGTGGCACACATAGGCTAATGCATATAGCTGCATTAATATCTAAACTTAGGATGAGCTTCTGTAAATTCATGCATTAACAGATAAGAATCTACTTGCATTTTCATGCACGTACTTCCGTATGCCATGTGCATCTGCCCTTATAGAATGGCTCAGGCTATTTATGCTCTGCATGCCCCCATTGGAGGGGATTTGCTGAATTTTTCCTAGCAGCAAGGGCCTCCTCTGCTCATTCATTCATAGCATATCCTTCCCCAACTATCATTGCTTCACATAAACCCAATCCCTAATAATTCTAAAATATAACCTTGATAAGATAAAAGATGAAGCAAAAGGCTTGGAACCCAACCCCCAGCTCAGAACTGTAATTCATGCATGAACCTTCACCAGTAGCATGCACTTTTGCCCAGGAGTATTTGAGACTCTCCAAGAGAATTCAGAAATTCAAAACAGCATATGGTTCTGTTTGGACTCCTCCCATGTGCACGGCCACTCATCTTCTTGGACCAGCCAACAAAAACAACAACAACAACAACAACCTTGGCATCTTCTTGTGCATGACCATTGGTCTGAGCAAAAGAAAGACAAGTGGACACATGGGCTGAATTAGAGAGCCCACTGTGAATTAGTGTTCAAGAGAATGCAATGGCCAAATCTGATCTTGAGTTTGCTGAAGACAGAATAAGCAAGACAAAAGAATGATTGTTGGACAATGGAATTTCTTGATTCAAGAATTAAAATCCAGTCCGAGATGAAATATGGAAGAAAAGATGATGATCAGGCTTAGTTTCTGAATTTGCTGAGAATCAAAATGGGTAGGTTGAAGACGGAACTCCGAACATAGCATTTAATCTCTCATGATACACCTAAAATCCTACACAGAGCAGTGACTAGCCCAATCTTAGAAATGCTGGAACATTAATGACCAAGATAAAAAAAATGAGGCAAGGACTCGAGATTCAACCCTTCAAAAATCAAAAGACACATCACTGCATTTCCCATTTGCATACGGATCATTTAAATGCCAAGCAAACCATTGGCATGCCCCATGCATGCATAAATCCCCAAGCTAAAGAGGGACGTCACCTACATCCCAATACTATAGCTTGAAGTGCTCATGATTCTCATTGTCGTCCCATGCACCACATACATCCCTATGCATGAAGCCAACCCAAAGTTCCTGTCTGGGCCACCCCCATATAGTCATCTGTACAGGGGTCGACCCCTCTGTCCGAGGGGGTCGACCCCCCCTCCCCTTGTTGTATCCATGTGGTTTTGATGATGACAAACACCATAAGTCAAATGTCAGACACCATAAAAAATCAAACACCTTAAGTCAAACAGAATATGTCTGAAGCATTCATGAGTCTGTGCATTGGAGTTTGTGCACTTGAGTCATTGGAGTCAGTGTGTCTGCATGAAGTCATTGTTTGTTGCTTTCGAATCTAAGCACATTCTGCCTTAGCATTCATATAATGTCAATGTGTTCAGTTTAGCATAAAGAAGGTCGGTGCATATTCTCATCCTGCATGACTAAGGTCGGTGCAAGTGTCTCTTGCACATGATTATGGTCGGTGCATATTTCGCATCCTACCTACAGAGGTCGGTGTAGATTTCAGCCATATGCATACAACGTCAGTGCATATCTTGTCTTACGTGTGTAGATGGTCTGTGCACTCCTTGTTCAATTACTTATCAAGTCAGTGTAGCTTTCGCCTTGTACATCCAAGGTCTGTGCATATCTGAATTTAGCATAAAGAAAGTCGGTGTAACTTTCACCTTGCACTAACCCAGGTCGCTGCACTATTGCAGGATCACGTATCAGGTTAGTGCCACATTTCTCTACTACATATAGGTCGGTGCATGCTTGTGCTAACTGTCTAAAGCTGATGTGTGTCTTTCAGACCGTATATGAGGTCGGTGCACTTTCATGTCTGTTCGTTAGAAAATCGGTGCACACTCTGTTCGGCATAGACCGTCGGTGCACATCCACCTTGTCTTACTAAAGTCGGTGCACACTATGCCTATGCATGTAGAAGGTCAGTGCGAGTTTTGTCATACGCATGCTAAGGACGGCACATACCTTGCCTGCATATATAGAAGGTGAGTAATATGGTCGAGCATCGACTGAGCAACCTGCGAACTTACCTCACGTGGAATCTAAAATACCCGATCGATGGCATGCAATCCAAGGCAAGGAGCGGACCAGATGATCCTCCCACATGGACTACTACAGCATCACGATTCCGACACATGGAACCTCAAAGGATCAGATCTGCGTGGAAGTTTCTGTGGGAAACGTGGTACCAACGCACCCATCGTCTTTCTATAAAAAGGGATCGAAGGCTGCGAGAAGAAGGCGAGAGTGAGTGGAGATGAATAGAGAAAAAGAGAGAATATCTGAAGCCACTGCCAGTGCTGAAATTCCTCCCATTCGAGACGAGAGAAAAGCCTAGGAGAAAAGTCAAAAAGAGAGAGAACCAATTCAGAGAGAGAAGAGACTGAGTCATCGCCGGTCTTGAGTCTGAAAGCCTGCTTCTACGGAAGCTACATTGTTATTTTGTCTGGGCAATTGTTTTTGTTGTTTTTTCATCTTCAAGTTTTTTGCCTTTTCAATTCCATTCAGTTACCCTCTAAGTTCGCTTGGAGGAAGGGAGAGGTACTCCGGTTTCCCTCCATCGTGTTTGGAGGAAGAGAGGAACGATCCTCTGGTTCGTGAGTTGCTGGGAGCAATTCACGGGGTTCCCTTTGCTGATTGCGAAGGAAGGGAGGCTGGACCTCCAGTGATTCTTCTGGTCTTCGGAAGAGCGATGAGAGTGTTCCTCGGGCCAAGCTGTAAGGCAGGGGGTGTTGGCAGACTTAGTCTGCGGTTCTTAATTGCTTAGTGCAAGGAATCCTTACTCTGGTAAAGTAAGGGGTGGATGTTGATTGTATATAGCAATCAAACCTCCTTAAAAATTCTCTGTTCCATCGGTGTAGATTGCTTGGCTGTTCTCATGATTTGGCTCATGAACGCCAGCTGTTCGTTTGTTGGTTCATCTTAACTTTGTCTCTCGATAAGCTTCTGTCTATCTGTATGCTCCGTGGCCAGATTAGGAAAGTTTCACAACTGTGTTTCAGGATTACATAATTTATTTTTCAAGTTTTCTGAATTGGGAGTGATCTATTCATCCCCCCTTCTAGCTCACTTTCTGTGTGAACTATCAATTGGTATCAGAGCAGGTTACCCAACATGTGGTTGGTGCGAACACTAGAGCGAGCGAGAGGCACGAACTGGGGAGCCGTCGGTACCGTACGCGGAGCACCACTCGGGCTACATCGGCTTCCATCTGTCTCGGAGATAGTATGGAGACTCCCCCTTGAGTCTCGGTATTTATAGTATTTATTTGGACTATGTGTATGTGTAATGTGTGTTTTATTCGGATTGTAATTCGGATTGTAACAGGGGTTTATTTATAATTTGGGACCACCTGGGTCCCGCGGCCCCCCCCCCCATCCCTTCTCCCATTGATCCACCTCATCTCTTGGGCCCATGTGGGGTCAGTCAACCCTCCAAGGTGGGCTTCTAGAAAGGTTGGACCAAGGGGGGGACAAAGGGAACAAAATTCAAATTTGGAAGGCCATAAGTCAAGGGGCACCCCCATATATAGTATTATATTAGAAATTTTAGTTTATTTTATTTAGTTCCAAATCACATGGGATAAATAAATTGTGGACTCCTTCTTTTACCCCTCCCCAACCCTAGATCTAGGGATAGTTAGTGTCTTTTGTTATTTCACATAAATAGCATGTATTTTCATTTTTTTAATGCAAAGAAAATATTAGAATTTCTTCCACAAGGCAAGGGCCGCCCCTCTCTCTCTCTCCTCTCTCCCCCTTCTGCAGCTGGGAAGGCTGTGATCTTGAGGTGTGAAACCTCTTCTATCAGTTCGTGAGATCGTCATCACCGCCGTTGTCGCCTTCGTGCCGCCGTTGCACTGCCACCGCCACTGTCGGTATTCTGCAAATCGCGAGATAGCAGGCCATTCCCAGAATTTTAGCATTCAGCCTCGAGATATTTTGGGTTCCAAATCATCAGGGTGAGCTCTAGAGGTCATGACCATGTCCTAGAAAAATTGGTGGAGCTTGTAGTCCATGTTTTCCAATTTTCCATTTTCGTACTCCCCTTCCTTCCAGATCTGCCTGTAGTCTGTCTTCTGTCACAGCAACCTGATAGTTCATCCATGAACCCACTTTCCTCATATCTGAACGAGTTGTAATTTTTATTGGGGGTTCTGTCCATCTAGTACCTGTTTCACAAATTTTCTTGTGAATTTAAGATCACGTTTATATTTTCAAAAAAATCACTTTCAGATCCCAACTCAGTCTATCTGCCACTGTTCAGATCCGACCACCCAGCCGTATAAAATACTTTTCCCCAACCAAAACTCCACCAAATCCTTAACAAAATATATCTCCATTTTTCTCTCCCTCCCCTCTACAAGTTTCATGAAGAGCTCAACATCCAATTCTGAGGTCTACATCATGGTCAACGCCAACTCTCAAGAAAGTTCACTTCTGCCCAGCCAGATCTGAAACAGATATCACTCCGGTTCTAAAGTCCCCCATCAGAAGTACGGCCCCAAAGAATTTTCCGGAGTCATAGAGGGTCGAAGGATTTCGAGAGAGCTTTCCAACGGCACCAGTTTCGTGCCAATCTGACATCGGTGCTGTTCGCAGTAACTGATCTCGCCGGGTCATGTGCTATAAAATAGAGGTTGCAGATCCGTGGCCAGCACCACCGACAAGTGAAGATCGGAGCCGCCCGGCCTCCGACCGGTGTTCCAGTCCGACCGTCGTCCAGGGAAGTGCACCACCAGGTGTCACCATCACCACGGGACCCACCCCATCAGGTCCAACGGACTGAGCAGCATGTGGGCCCCCCAAACCTGGAGATCGCGCCGTCTGGACCGCACCAAAACACAGGTTTCGGCACCGTCGGAGCGACATCAAGATGCTGCCCGTCAACCCAATTCCCGATACTCCCGGGCCCCACATGTGACCTGTTACCTCCCTGCATGGAGTGGGTCGAAACATTTGTACCGCTGTAATATTTGTTAACTGGGAGTACAGATTTGGCCGGGGTTATCTTTCCCACGCCGGGAGCGTGGAGGTAACGGTCTTACTTCTTGGCTTTCATTTGCTAGTTTAGTATATGGTCATATGCCGCTGTGAGTGCGTAAGGATTCTAGCCCGTGAGTCCATGTCACTGCTGTGAGCGAGAGAGTGACCCGTCCCGTGGCTTGATCCGAGCACGGAAGTGAGTCGACCATCCTTGACTTTGCCGGTTTCTCAACCGCGTGGATCCACGTTTCCCCTCGCTTGGGACGACGAGTGAGCTTACGTTTCTGTTAGCAACGTATAGCCCATAGGAACTCTTAGTGTCGGGCCAAAGTGTCTCCGTGTTCGTATGTTGCTGGTCGCGTCTACATTTAGAGTCCGAGGTCCGCATCAGTTAGAGTCGGTCCCTCTGTTCGTCCCGCATCAGTTTGGTATCAGTGCGAGTCGAGTCTAGGGTAGTCGTTGCATAAGTCTTGCACGGTCTAAGTCGAGTCTAGAATCATAATTATTTTCAAAATAAAAAAAGTGTTTTAAAATTGCATTTCATCCTGATAATCCGGTATATTAAAAGGTGTTGTCCGAACGTTAGGCTATGCCTATCGGGAAGGCCACACACTTGCGCGAGGAGATCTTTGGGTCGACCCTCCGCCACGTACCGGATATTGGATAAGTCTAGGTGCATTAGTCTATGTCTCCTAGTCTGTGTGTCTTTGCATGCCCACCCGTCGATGCACCCAATACTCGCCACCACCACCTATGGCGGATTCCCAAGCCCGTAGTTCCGATGAGCCCTCGACGGTCGAGATGTTCCGAGCCCTTATGGATCGTCTCGATACGCGTATGGACGGTCTTAATACGCATCTAGATGGCGTAGGAACGCATCTAGAAGGGAGGATGAAAGCCCTAGAGGATCGGGCTAAAGCATCAGACCAGTCCATTCAGGGTTGTAGGGAGGATTGATGTCCTTGAGAGGGCCCCAGTGGCGGCGCAACCCGCTCTGACGAATTTCCAACCAGAGCCGGCTCAACAACCTGCTATGCCAAGGGCTCAGGGGGTAGATGTTGGGAGGCAGCAGGTGCATGAGGTGGATGACTATGCATCTGATAATGAGGAAGGGGGTTATGGTCGTGATCGTCGAAACCAACGATGAAATCGTGATGATGACGATGACCACATTCTTAGGAGCGTGCGTGCGGACCCTCCCCTATTTGACAAGTCTTTGGACCTGAAGGTCTATTTAGATTGGGAGGCCGACATGAACCGGTACTTCGAGTGGTTTGAGATGACGGACCACCGAAGAGTTCGGTACGCGAAGATGAAGTTGCATGGGCAAGCCCAAACTTATTGGATAAATATGGAGAGCCTGTTAATGCAGCGACATCAACCCCCGATCGGTACTTGGGATGACATGAAAATTAAGTTGAGGCAGAAATACCTTCCTGCCACATACCGCCAGCGTCTCATAGACAAATGGCAAAGTCTTTCCCAAGGGAATCGATCTGTGACTGAGTACACCGCTGAGTTTGTTGAGTATTACTTGCGGTGTGGAATTACGGAAGGGAGCACCATGACCATATTGCGCTTTCGAAGAGGTCTACCATCGAACTACCATTATGAACTTTTCCGCCGTAATGTGACCACTTTGGAACAGGCGTATCAGGTTGCTCTCGAATTGGAGCAATTCGAGGCCGAGTTTGAGTCTACCCATCGGTTGGGTCCCCTTCCCATTCACAGTGTCGAGCCCCGTGGCTCTTCAGGCACAAATCCGAGGGCCCCCATGGCTCGACCTCAGGAGCCCACTCATCCCGAGTCATTCGCTCCTAGGCCTCGCCCTCAACCTCCGAGGTATATCCCTTCTCGTCCCCAACCCATGGCACCCATGGTCCGTCCACCGGCACCCGCACCCGTTGCTCGTCCTTTGTTGCCTACACCTCCTATCTGTCGAGAGGATAAGGGGAAATGACCTTTGATTGGGGAGCCTAGTGGATCACGGCAGCAGTGTTATCGCTTCAATGGGTTTGGCCATTTCGCCAACCAGTGTCCCACTCACCAGTCTCTTGTCATTGGGGACACACAGGTCGGGGACGCCACCTCTTCAGATCTTGTGTTAGTCAGCTATGAAGCAGATCAGGAGCTAGCTAACGAATACTATGAGATTGAAGGTGAGGATGCCCAGCATTCGGACGATACCCACTTGGGAGTCGTCAGGTGTATTCTCACCCAGCCACAGGCCAGTGATGACTGGCGTCGGACCACCATCTTTCATACATACTGTAGGCTGGGGGGGCCATGTGTGTAAGGTGATTATCGATAGTGGGAGTTGCATGAATGCAATCTCCACGGGCGCAGTCTCACGTCTTGGTCTTACTCCCATGGACCATCCTTGCCCCTATCGAGTATCATGGGTGGATTCCACCTCTATTTCGATCAGGCTGCGGTGTTTGGTCACATTGCAGTTCCATGCCTACCGTGACGACATCTGGTGTGATGTCCTCCCCATGGAGGTGGGCAATATCATTCTTGGTAGGCCGTAGTTATTTGATCGGGATGCCACACTCCATGGCCGGTCGAACACCAGTACCTTCGACCATGTTGGCCAACAAATTACCCTCCACCCCACTCAGCCCAAAAGCCCATCAGTTAGGGGTCCTACTAGCCCTAGTACTCCGGAGCCTTCCATCCCCGGGCCCAGTACCCCATCCCCAGCTAGGGCCATGACCGTTACATCGGCCACATGTGAACCCTCTTCTAGGAGGTTGATGATGATTAGCTTCCGAGAAATGGAGCGGGAGGCTAGTAGGGGCAGCACTGTGTTTGCTATTACGGTCTGAGAAGTGGAGCCAAAGTCCGAGGGTCAACTCCCACCCGATGTCATTCCTATTCTGCAGGAGTTCACTAATATTTTTCCCGAGGAGCTTCCAGAGGGACTCCCACCCATGCGTGATATTCAGCATGCTATCGACCTGATTCCGGGCTCCTCATCACCCAATCTTCCGCACTATCTCATGAGTCCTACGAAACATGCCGAGCTAAAGCGGCAGGTCGATGAGTTGATGCAGAGAGGATCTGTCCGAGACAGCATGAGTCCATGTGCTGTTCCCGCATTACTCGCCCTAAAGAAGGATGGCACATAGAGAATGTGCATTGATAGTCGTGCCATCAACAAAATCACAGTGAAGTACATGTTCCCTATTCCTCGCCTAGATGATATGCTAGACATGATGGCTAGTGCCACTATCTTCTCGAAGATCGATCTTAAGAGTGGCTACCACCAGGTGAGGATTAGACCAGGTGATGAGTGGATGACCGCATTTAAGACCAAAGATGGTCTATATGAGTGGTTGGTTATGCCCTTTGGGTTGACCAATGCCCCTAGCACCTTCATGCGACTCATGACTTAGGTCCTTCGACCATTCATTGCAGTCTTTGTGGTTGTGTATTTTGATGATATCCTTATATATAGTCGCTCTAAAGGGGACCACTTGGACCATCTACGGTAGGTCTATCTGCTTTTGAGGCAAGAGCAGTTGTTTGTGAATCCACAGAAGTGTGCCTTCATGACACCTCAGCTTACCTTCTTGGGTTTCATTGTGTCTAGTACTGGGGTCTCTGTTGATCCGGAGAAGGTCCGGGCCATTGTTGAGTGGCCGGAACCCCGTACGGTCCATGATGTCCACAACTTCCATGGCCTCGCGACATTCTATCATCGTTTCATCTGTGGATTTAGCTCCGTCACTACCCCGATCACGGACTGTATTCGGAAGGGCACGTTTGTATGGACGAAGGCCACAGCTGCTGCCTTCAAGGACATCAAGGAGCGCATGACCCAGACACCGATCCTTCGATCGCCAGATTTCTCGAACGTGTTTGAGGTCTCCTGTGATGCGTCGGGTGTAGGGATTGGAGGAGTGTTGATTCAGGAGACCCACCCGGTTGCATACTTCAGTGAGAAGCTGAATGACGCGAAACTGCGATACTCCACTTATGATAAAGAATTCTACGCAGTTGTTCAGGCTCTTAGGCATTGGAGGCACTATCTTATACATCAAGAGTTTGTCTTGTACTCCGATCATGAGGCTTTAAGGTTCCTCCATTCCCAAAAGAAGCTTAATGCACGTCACAGCCGATGGGTTGAGTATCTCCAGCAGTACACATTTGTGCTTAAACATAAGGCTGGAGTGGAGAACAAGGTGGCTGATGCCTTGAGTCGGCGTGCTTGTCTGCTGACCACCATGAGTGCCGAGGTCATAGGGTTAGAGAAGATGAGAGAGACCTATGTTGACTATCCTGACTTCAGTCAGATTTATACCACTCTCCAGGCCGGACCCTCGAGAGACCATGATGACTATGTGCTTCAGGAGGGTTACCTCTTTCGAGGAGGCAGACTTTGTGTTCCCCAAACTTCGGTTCGAGACTTCTTAGTCTAGGAACTACATGCGGGAGGTCTAGCCGTCTACTTTGGTCGGAACAAGACTATCGAGGCTGTTGAGCATAGATTTTATTTGCCGAGCTTGAAGCATGATGTTGCTCATATTGTGGCCCAGTGCCATACATGTGCTATGGCCAAAATGAAGAAGCAAAGCTCGGGCCTTTATACGTCTCTCCACGTACCTGATGCTCCGTGGCATGATGTTAGCATGGATTTTGTCTTGGGATTACCACGTACCTCTAGGAAGCATGACTCGATCTATGTGGTGGTTGACCGGTTCTCGAAGATGGCCCTTTTCATTCCCTGCTCGAAGACTTCGGATGCTTCGAGGGTAGCCCGCCTATTCCTTACTCATGTGGTGTGCAAGTTCGGGTTGCCTTGTACCATAGTGTCTGACCGTGATGTTAGGTTCACCAGTTATTTTTGGAAGACATTGTGGCATATGTTGGGTACTCACCTCAAGTTTTCCACTGCATATCATCCCCAGATAGATGGTCAGACTGAGGTGGTCAATAGGAGTTTGGGTGACCTTTTGAGATGTCTTGTCAGGGACCGTGTAGGGGATTGGGATCTCATATTACCACTGGCAGAATTTGCATATAATGATTCGGTCAACAGGTCTACCGGTATGAGTCTATTCGAGATTGTCACAGATCGTAGGCCTAGGAAGCCAGTGGATCTTGTTCCCATGCCCATTCATGCACGAGTGTCTTGTTGTGTGGGAATGACTGATCTAGAGGGGAGGGGTGAATAGATCTGCTCCTCTTTTTCAGATACAAAAAAGATTACAGCAGAGTAAAAGCACCTACCAAGAAATGCAAGAACCTAAAACACAAGATGCAGGGATGAAGATGAGCAACAAGCCTAGGCAAGCATCTAGCATAAGGCAAACACACAACCAAACCACTTGGACATGGATTTTAAGGTGGTTCAGACTGCTGAGGATACAAAAGTGATCGTTTTTAAACCAACTTGTTTCTTATTTGTGGGATTAAATCCCAAGCCTTCCTTATTGAAATTCATTCTAGTGCCTTGCAGGGCATTCAGGTTTTCCCTGCCATCTACAAACTTTTCAAGGGATTGTTGTTTATCATTAAGCTCTTTTTGTAGTTTTTCAATGTTTTCAAGAAGTTGAGAATTGACTTGTTTCCTCCAAATGTAACATACCCACCTTCTTTCTCCACCAAGAGACAAAATTTAGTTCTGTCCCCAGTCATGTGTATTGAGCAGCCACTATCTAGGTACCATCGATTGTGCATAGCTGCAAAACACTTTTGCACAAGGGATTAAGTAACAATGTTTGGAACCCAAGGACAATTGGGTCCTAGTAAACCCTTGATTTCAGTAAAGCAAGATAAAGTAGATTTAGGAAGCCAAATGTTCTTCACATTTTTTGTTTTCTTGCTTGATGGATAGTTTCTATTTTTATTTTCTGTTTTCATATCTCTTTTCTGCTCAGGAACCTTGTTACCCTTCGGTTTTTGATGGGGGTTTGAGAAGGGTTGTCCATGGTTCCCATAGTTTGTCCTTGGTTGTCTGAAATTGTTGTAGGTCAAGGGGTAATAGGTTGGGACAGGTCTATAAGTATAGGAGCTGAGGTGCGGCTGACCTGCTGGCTGCCTTGGCCAATAAGGGAACCTATACCGACCTGCCCTTTGTTGCCCCCAATATTGATACCGATAATGAGGTACACTCAATGGCTCTCCATAGAAAGTGGGATGATCAGTGTAGGGCTTTCTCTTGCAAGGATTGGGTATTGACCAGGAATTCACTAACCTGACCCCAAATGACTGTCTACCAGCACTACTCTTTGGACCTCTTCTGGCCTTGGTGTGAGCTGGCTTGGATTTAGATTTCTGGTGTTTTGGCTGGAATTTTTGAGGAGATTTCTTGGGGATTTCAGAGTTTTTCTTCACGGTGACTTTTCTTTGCAGGACAAGGACCACGAGGAAGAGGAGCTGCGGTTCAGCTTCTGATCTTAAATAGATGGCCTTTGGCTTTTCTCCATCTTATCCTTCTTCTTCTTCTTCTTCTTCTTCTTCTTCTGCTTCTGCTTCTGCTTCTTGTTGTTGTGGACGCAGCTGGCTTCTTGCGCTCTTCTTCTTTTCTCCAAGGGATGCCAGCAGCAATAGCTTCTACAGTTGCCCTGCATTCCGGTCACACACCTTCTTAAGGCACACGTCCCACTGTCTTCCTCATTGGCTCTGGTCACTTTTTGTTCTGTGTACCATTCTAGGACCATATCTCATTGGTTGATAAGAGTCATGTCCCAGGTGTGGACACTGACATGGCTTCCTCCAAAAAGGTGTTTAGGTAGGGTAATGATGATAGACATGGGAACTTCCTCTTGACCTCGAAATCCATGTTGCCTTTTTCCAGCTCGGCACAATCATACTCTCGATTCTCTTCTCTATAGTTCCTTCTGCTTGCTTTCTCTGCTCCCTTCTGCTTGCCCTCTGCTATGGAGGCTCGGACTGCTACAGTGCACGGACTTCTTCAGAAGCTCGGCTTGCTACAGTAGCTCGGCTTGCTACAGTAGCTCAGACTGCTACAGTGTTCATGCTTCTTCTAAAGCTCGGATTGCTACAGTAGCTTGGCCTTCTCCAACTTTAGCTCGGACTGCTACAGTAGCTCGACCTTCTTCAGCTTTAGCTCGGACTGCTACAGTAGCTCAGCCTTTCCAACTTTAGCTCAGACTGCTAAGGTGCTTGGGCTTATTCTGTAACTCGGATTGCTACAGTGCTTGGGCTGCTATAGTGCTCGGAGTGATACATTTGCTCGGTTTGCTATAGTGCTCGGTTGCTACAGTGCTCGAAGTGCTACAGTAGCTCAGTTTGCTACAATGCTCGGAGTGCTACAGTAGCTCGGTTTGCTACAGTAGCTTAGCCTTTAGGACTGGCTCACTGCATTAATGCCATGAGTGTGGCAGACGCCAGACAGAACCTTGTTAAAAAGGTGTCGACTCCTGGTGTCGACATTCTTCATATGGTTGTCCCCAGACAGAACCTTGATAGTTAAGAGTCGACTCATGGTGTAGACTCTTTTCCTCTAGAGGTCAGAGGTCTGCTGATCTTGAGAAACTTGATGTTCTGACTTCAGGGAAATTTTTCATATGTACCTAGCTTCACACCAGTCATCAAAAAGCTTAATAATGAATTGAATTGATGTATCGTAGGCGTGTTCATTGGGCTTCATCTCTTGCAATTTCTGGTATAGCATTGACATCATCAATAATTAATAAATTAGAATGTTAATGACTCAGAGTGTTAGACATCATCAAAACCACAGGGACACAACATGTCTGAGTCTGCCGAGTCTTTTACTAGGCATGTTAGGAGTTTGCATGACGACATCCGTCGTCACATTGAGGCCAGCAATGCACGGTATAAGGAGTTAGTAGATGCCCATCGACACCACCGTGAGTTCCAAGAGAGTGAATATGTCATGATCAGGGTAAGACCTGAATGGTTTCCCTCTAGAATCGTAAAGAAATTGTAAGCTCGCGGAGCCGGTCCATTTAGAGTGTTGAAACGCGTTGGATCCAATGCATATGTTGTAGACCTACCCGAGGAATATGGTATAAGCTCAACTTTCAATGTGTCGGATCTAGTTGCATATAGGGACCCAGTGGTGATCCCTAGTGAGCCTTTTGGGCCATCTCCCCCCATTGAGAGTGATCCCACACTTGAGTGTCCACCACCAGCCACATTTCCACAGCAGCGAGAGTATATAGATGATATACTGGATGAGCAGGTGACAGTTACCAGGAGTGGATCCTACCCGCGCTACTTAGTGCGATGGAGAGGGCGACCCACCACCGAGGATACTTGGATCACCTGTGGAGAGTTGCAGCGGATAGATCCGGACCTACTGGAGTGCTACCAAAGCGATGCTGACCCTTACTCGACAGGGTCGAGTTTCTCCCACCCGGGGAGAATTGGTGCGGACACCAGAGCGAGCGAGAGGCACGAACCGGCGAGTCATCGGTACCGTACGCGGAGCACCACTCGGGCTACATCGGCTTCCATCTGGCTCGGAGATAGTCTGGAGACTCCCCCTTGAGTCTCGGTATTTATAGTAT
Source organism: Amorphophallus konjac (assembly GCA_022559845.1). Classification (NCBI taxonomy): domain Eukaryota; kingdom Viridiplantae; phylum Streptophyta; class Magnoliopsida; order Alismatales; family Araceae; genus Amorphophallus; species Amorphophallus konjac. The sequence continues at coordinate 199,692,189 of CM040123.1, forward strand.
TTATTTGGACTATGTGTGTGTGTAATGTGTGTTTTATTCGGATTGTAATTCGGATTGTAATAAGGGTTTATTTCTAATTTGGGACTACCTGGGTCCCGCGGGCCCCCCCATCCCTTCTCCCATTGATCCACTTCATCTCTTGGGCCCATGTGGGGTCAGTCAACTGAGGCGGGACGGATGACGACCGGGCTAAGACGTATGACGGACTTGATGTGTGGCCAACACTAACACGATAAAGGCAAGCCGGGCGACTGACCACCGTGCCGTTCTCCGGGTGGAGACGTCTCTCAACAGCACTCTAACTAGCCTGACGATCATTCCTTGCGAGGGAAACGTGGGGATCGCAGCAGTTAAGGAACCACTGTCGCCTAGGGTGGTGTAGTCCGAGCTCGGTGCTCGACTGGAGCTAAGGAACGGCTCTCATTCACACACAATCACGGTAATTGAAACTAGCTAACAGCCCTAATCTCACAAACGCTGCATAATAGACCATATACTAAACCAGCAATGTGAGAGAGGAACGAGCACGTACCTCCACGACTAGGCATGGGGAAGAATTCTCGGCTGAATCCAAACAACCCCCAATACACACAACTGTCAAATTATAATTTCAGAACCTAATGCCCACTCCACGCAGGGAGGTAAAGGGCTACAAACACCAATTTTGGGGTTGTTGGAACTCGGGTTGACGGGCCGCACTCGCAGGAGGCGAGGGGAGCGAGTCAGAGCCGAGCGGGTAAGCCGATTGGAAGCTGACTTGGTTCTGCCCGCGCTGGTCACCCTGTGCATCGAACTTGCGAGGCCGGTGCGCCAAGATCCTATGCCCGATCGGAGTTCCGTTTGATGCAGAACGTCGGCGATAGGATGAAGATCATCTGCTCCGAAGGGCGCGATCAGATATTTTCAGATCTGGGCACAGCAGCGACTGATTTCAGCTTCTGGTTCTGTGCTCACAGAACTGCACAGAAAGACAAATAATTATGGGAAAATTAGTTGCCGATGTCGGATCGAGGCGCCGTTTGTGGGAGCTCATCGACGACGTCTAGAGGAAGACGCAGACCAAAGCGCTTGCACAGATCTGTATCAGATGAGGCGGGGCAGACTCGGGAAGTTGGCTCTGGTGCGGAGTCAGGTCTGCACAGATCAGCTGGCGCAATCCCACGAGAATTGCTGCCGCGATCAGCACAAATCTCGGATTGAGACGAGATTGGTGGAAGCTCAAAGAGGACTCAAAATCCTACGATCACTCCGAAAGGTAACTCCTGATGCCTAGAGAGGAGATCTAGGGAAGTTCGGAATCAGTAAACTCCAGATCTGGACAGCATGCTCGAGCAGATCTGCGTGCCGTCACGAAAAGAATTGCTGCTGGCGATCCATAACTCCGATCGACGTAAAACAACCTCTGAAATCTTTCTGACTCGATGAAGTATCACGGATAATTTTTGTGAAACCCAATGAGAAGGGGGTGGGGAGGATATAGGGGAGAGTCACACACCCAGATTCAATCCCGTCACAGGATTGGGCAGGGCATCACACCCATGGGGGGAAAGAGAATCACTCTCTTAACTCAAAATTCTTTCACAAAAATTTCATTAGCTTCTAAAATGACACTACACATGTGTTTAAATAGAGGTTTGGCAAGGGGAGGGGGTTGGGGAGTGCGTGGGATCAAGGGGAGGGAGAGGGGGAGACAAAGGGGGAACAAGGGGCATCTTCCCTTTGACAAAGGGGGTAGGTGGCTGCCCCCCCTTGGACCAAGGAAGCTTCCTCCCCCTTGAAATGTCAAAGATTGGTAGGTGGCTGTCACCTTGGACCATGAAAAGGGGGCCCCTTTCTAGAAGCCCACAAATCTCCAAGCCCCTTTCACACTAGCCCATGGGCTTGGCCCATTTAAAGGCACATTAGTCAAGCCCAATACTATTCTAACCCATTACAAGACCATAGGCCCATTACCCTTTACACACTATTACAACTCATTAATTGTCCACAAGTTCTAAATAGGGCCCAACAAGGCCAAAGAAATGGGAAATGAAGGTGAAGGCTCATTCGATGCGTCCACGTCCTCCGCGAGCAATCCGGGTCCCGCCATGTCTTCGTCCACCGGCTTGTATAGTGGCATGTGTCCGCACCAATTCTCCCCAGGTGGGAGGAACTCGACCCCATCGAGTAAGGGTCCCGAGGCTTGAGCTCTCCGCATATGATCAAGGCATTGTTCAACGTGGGGCATCCTCGCCAACGCATTATGAAGTGTTGGTAGGCTCCGTTCCTGGTGGTGATCACCTGCTCATCCAGTATACAATATATATGCTTGCGTTGAGGCGGGAAGAGGTGGACTCTCGGGTGGTGTGCCACTCACAACAGGAGGAGAAAGCCCGAAGTTCACTTAGGGATCACCGCGGGTTCCAATATGCTACCAGATCAGAAACATTGAACGTCGAACTGACACCATAGTCGCCTGGTAGTTCAATAATGTACGTATTCGAACCCACTTGTTTCTTGACACAGAAGGGCGGGTATCGTGGACCTAGAGTTGCTTTACGGCCCCCCAAGAGGAAACCGTTCAGGTATGACCCTGATCTTGACGTACTCTCCCTTTTGAACTTACAGGCATGTAGCATGCATCAGCTAACTCCTTATATGTGCATGGCTGGCCTTTTATTGGGACACGACTTAATGCAAATCATATGCATGAAAGAAAACAAACTGTAGAAACAAGCACACACACACATGACCTTAGACAAACCTAGACACCAAACGAACAATGTAACCCAAAGTTGGAGACTCTTAGACATCTAACATGAACCTACCAACTTCTAAATAGGGGTTCAGAGGTTCGGGAGGATCACACCCAAGTGCACATTACCTTGGGTACCCGGGTCGGCAGCATGCTCTTCTAAAAGCGCATCAAAATACTCCTTCTCGAGTTCGGGGTCCGCCTCATAGAGGACCTCCACGAGCTCCGGTGTGGCGTCGCGGACTGGAGTGTCCGAAATAGCCAATGATTCCCGAGTGGGACACTTGGCCGCAAAGTGGCCAATTCCACCACACCTATAGCACTAGTCACGTGGCCCTGTGCTAGAAGATGCTCCACCGGTCATCGGTCCCTTTCCCTTGTCTTCTCGTCGGACCGAGGGTGATGGGAGCTGAGGTCGGGCAGGCAATGCGGGCTGCTGGGGGTGTGGGGTGGGATTTTTGCCTGTGGGCGAGAGAGAGGGTCCCTTGGAGGGAGGGGCCGAGGATTGAGAGCAAAGGGGTCCTGGCGAGGGGGTTCCGGAGGACGAACCACCGGAAATCGGGTATAGGAGCTTGGTGTGGTCCGAGAGTCGGACCCACGCTGAGGGATGGTTCCCGGTCGCTGGACAGGAGCAAAATCTGACTCAAACTGCTCTAATTCGAGAGCAACTTGATAGGCGGCCTCTAGGGTGGTTACATTTCGGTGAAAGAGTTCGTACTAATACTAGGGCCGCAGACCACGATAGAAGCGAGAAATAGGCATCGTGCTCTCTTCCGAGATGTCACATCGCAAAAAATATTCATCAAACTCTGCGATGTACTCGGACACAAACCTATCACCTTGGGTGAGGTTCTGCCATCGATCAATGAGCCGTTGATGGTACGAGGTGGGAAGATACTTAGTTCTAAGCCTATCCTTCATTTCATCCCAAGACTCAACCAGGGGCTCTCGACGCTGATAGAGCAAGCTCTCCACATTGCGCCAATAAGTTCGCGCTTGCCCTAACAACTTCATTTTTGCAAACCTGACTCTCCGGAGGTTCGTTATTTCGAACCACTCGAAGTACCGATCCATGCCGGCCTCCCAATCGAGATAGGCCTTTGGGTCCAAAGACCCGTTGAAAGTGGGAGGGTCTGCTCGCACGGTCCTAAGGACTCTATCGTCCTCCTCATCTCTTGGCTGATAAAAGTCATGACGGCGTCGGCCATTCCCCCCATACGCATTATCGGACCCATAGTCTTCTAGACCAGGGTCACGATGTTGTGGTTCGATGGCCTGTTGCCGGGCATTTTGAGGAGCGGGTGGGGGATGGTTTTGGGCCGCGGGAGCGGCCTGGACTTGGGCCATGGGAGCGGGTTGGCCTTGGGCCACCGAGGGAGGAGGTGCGGGTGGGCCCTGAGCCGTTCCAGGGGGGTCCCCGTGTGACATTCTATCTAACCATCCAACTAGATCTTGGACAGACTTGTCGGATGTCTCCATGCGTTCCTCCATGGCTCGAAGGTGACCATCCATATTTTCAGAAAAGTTCTGAAAGGTGGCTTCGGACCGGTCCATCCGAGCCATAATGGCCATCATTGCCTCATGTAAGGAGTGGAAGTCTCCCGAGGCGACATCTCGTGGGTTAGCCATAGGCGTAAGGCGATGGTATTGGGTACCTCGTCGAGTGGGCATGCAACGACACACAGGCTAGGAGACACTGACTAAATGCAAAGATGATACACCTAGACCTAAACTAGTATCCGGTACGTGGCGGAGATAATCGATCCTAAGATCACTCGCGCAAGTGTGCGGTCTTCCCGATAGGCGTAGTCTAACGTTCGGACAACACCTTTTTATATACCGGGTGATTGGGATGAAATGTAACCTAGACCCACTTAGATGATGACTAGACGTAAATGACCCTTTTTTTTTGTTTTAAATAGCCTAGACTCAAACTCGCTCTGATACCAATTTGATGCGGGACGGATGACGACTGGGCTAACACGTACGACGGACTTGATGTGCGGCCAGCACTAACACGCTAAAGGCAAGCCGGGCGACTGACCACCGTGGCGTTTTCCGGGTGGAGACGTCTCTCAACAGCACTCTAACTAGCCCGAAGATCGTCCCTTGCGAGGGAAACATGGGGATCGCAGTGGTTAAGGGACCACTGTCGCCTAGGGTGGTGTAGTCCGAGCTCGGTGCTCGACTGGAGCTAAGGAACGGCTCTCATTCACACACAATCGCGGTAATTAAAACTAGCTGACGGCCCTAATCTCACAAACGCAGCATAATAGACCATATACTAAACCAACAATGTGAGAGAGGAACGAGCACGTATCTCCACGACTAGGCGTGTGGAAGAATTCCCGGCCGAATCCAAACAACCCCCAATGCACACAACTGTCAAATTACAATTTCAAAACCTAATGCCCACTCCACGCAGGGAGGTAAAGGGCAACAAACACAAATTTTGGGGTTGTTGGAACCCGGGTTGACGGGCCGCACTCGCAGGAGGCGAGGGGAGCGAGTCGGAGCCGATCGGGTAAGCCGATTGGAAGCCGACTTGGTTCTACCCGCGCTGGTCACCCTGCGCAGCGAACTTACGAAGGCCGGTGCGCCAAGATCCGATGCCCGATCGGAGTTTCGTTTATTGGAGAACGTCGGTGACAGGACGAAGATCATGTGCTCCGAAGGGCGCGATTAGATCTTTTCAGATATGGGCGCAGCAACGACTGATTTCAGCTTCTGGTTCTGTGCTTACAGAACTGCACAGGAAGACAAATAATTATGGGAAAATTGGTTACCGATGTCGGATCGAGGCGCCGTTTGTGGGAGCTCGTCGACGACGTCCAGAGGAAGACGCAGACCAAAGTGCTTGCACAGATCTGCAAGGGATGAGGCGGGGAAGACTCGGGAAGTCTGCTCTGGTGCGGAGTCGGGCATGCAGACATCAGCTCACGCGATCCCACGAGAATTATTGTCACGATCAGCACAGATCTCGAATCAAGACGAGATTGGCGGCAGCATGAAGAGGACTCAAAATCCTACGATCACTCCGAAAGGCAGATCCTGATGGCTTGAGAGGAGGTCTGGGGAAATTTGGAATCAGTAAACTCCAGATCTGGACAGCAGGCTTGGGCAGATCTGCGCGCCGTCACGAAAAGAATTGCTGCCGGCGATCTAGAACTCCGATCGATGTGAAACCACCTCTGAAATCTTCCCGACTCGATGAAGTATCACGGATAATTTTCATGGAACCAGATGAGAAGGGGATGGGGAGGATATAGGGGCGAGTCACACGCCCAGATTCAATCCCGTCACAGGATTGGGCAGGGCATCACACCCATGGGGGGAAAGAGAATCACTCTCTTAACTCAAAATTCTTTCACAAAAACTTCATTAGCTTCTGAAATGACACTACACATGTGTTTAAATAGTGGTTTGGCAAGGGGAGGGGGCTGGGGAGTGCGTGGGATCAAGGGGAGGGAGAGGGGGAGACAAAGGGGGAACAAGGGGCATCTTCCCTTTGACAAATGAAGGGAGGGGGTAGGTGGCTGCCCCCCCTTGGACCAAGGAAGCTTCCTCCCCCTTGAAATGTCAAAGTTTGGTAGGTGGCTGTCTCCTTGGACCACGAAAAGGGGGCCCCTTTCTAGAAGCCCACAAATCTCTAAGCCCCTTTCACACTAGCCCATGGGCTTGGCCCATTTAAAGGCCCATTAGTCCAGCCCAATACTATTCTAACCCATTACAAGACCATAGGCCCATTAGCCTTTACACACTATTACAACTCATTAATTGTCCACAAGTTCCAAATAGGGCCCAACAAGCCAAACAAATGGGAAATGAAGGTGAAGGCTCGGCCGATGCATCCACGTCCTCCGCGAGCTATCCGGGTCCCGCCATGTCCTCGTCCACCAGCATGTATAGTGACATGTCTCCGCACCATCAACCCTCCAAGGTGGGCTTCTAGAAAGGTTGGACCAAGGGGGGGACAAAGGTTCAAATTTGGAAGGCCATAAGTCAAGGGGGCATCCCCATATATAGTATTATATTTGGAATTTTAGTTTATTTTATTTAGTTCCAAATCACATGGGATAAATAAATTGTGGACTCCCTCTTTTACCCCTCCCCAACCCTAGATCTAGGGATAGTTAGTGTCTTTTGTTATTTCACATAAATAGCATGTATTTTCATTTTTTTAATGCAAAGAAAATATTAGAATTTCTTCCACAAGGCAAGGGCCGCCCCTCTCTCTCTCTCCTCTCTCCCCCTTCTGTAGCTGGGAAGGCTGTAATCTTGAGGTGTGAAGCCTCTTCTATCAGTTCGTGAGATCGTCATCGCCGTCGTTGCCGCCTTCGTGCCGCCGTTGCACCGCCACCGTCGGTATTCTGCCAATTGCGAGACAGCAGGCCATTCCCAGAATTTTAGCATTCAACCTCAAGATCTTTTGGGTTCCAAATCTTCAGGGTGAGTTCTATAGGTCATCACCACGTCCTAGAAAAATTGGTGGAGCTTGTAGTCCATGTTTTCAATTTTTCCATTTTCGTACTCCCCTTCCTTCCAGATCTGCCTGCAGTCTGTCTTCTGTCACAGCAACCTGATAGTTCATCCATGAACCCACCTTCCTCATGTCTGAACGGGTTGTAATTTTTATTGGGGGCTATGTCCTTCTAATACCTCTTCCAAAAATTTTCTTGTGAATTTAGGATCTCGTTTATATTTTCAAAAAAATCACTCTCATATCCCAACTCAGTCTGTCTGCCACTGTTCAGATCCGACCTCCCAGAAGTATAAAATACTTTTCCCCAACCAAACCTCCACCAAATCCTTCAAAAAATTATCCCCATTTTTCTCTCCCTCCCCTCTACAAGTTTTATGAAGAGCTCAACATCTAATTCGGAGGTCTACATCGCGGTCAACGCCAACTCTCAGGAAAGTTCACTTCTGCCCGGCCAGATCTGAAATAGAGATCAGTCCGGTTCTAAAGTCCCCCATCAGAAGTATGGCCCCAACAATCTTTCTGGAGTCACAGAGAGTCGAAGGATTTTGAGAGAGCTTTCCAACGGCGCCAGTTTCGTGCCGATCCGACATCGGTGCTGTTCGCAGCAACCGATCTTGCCGGGTCGTACGCTGAAAAATAGAGGTTGCAGATCCGTGGCCAACACCACCGACAAGTGAAGATCGGAGCCGCCCGGCCTCCGACCGGGGTTCCAATCCGATCACCGTCCAGGGAAGCGCACCACTAGGTGTCACCATCACCGCGGGACCCACCCCATCAGGTCCGGAGGACTGAGCAGCTTGTGGGCCCCACAAACCCGCAGATCGCACCGTTTGGACCGCACCAAAATGCGGATTTCGACACCATCGGAGCGACATCAAGATGATGCCCATCAACCCAATTCCCGATACTTCCAGGCCCCACATGTGACCTGTTACCTCCCTGCGTGGAGTGGGTCGAAACATTTATACCGCTGTAATATTTGTTAACCGGGAGTATGAATTTGACTGGGGTTGTCTTCCCCATGCCGGGAGCGTGGAGGTAACCGCTGTAATATTTGTTAATTGGGAGTGCGTTAGGATTCTAGCCCGTGAGTCCATGTCACCACTGTGAGCGAGTGAGTGACCCGTCCTGTGGCTCGATCCGAGAACGGAAGTGAGTCGACCACCCTTGACTCTTAGTGTCGGGCAAAAGTGTTTCCGTGTTCGTATGTTGCTGGTCACGTCTACATTTAGAGTCCGAGGTCCGCATCACTTAGAGTCGGTCCCTCTGTCCGTCCTGCATCAGTGGTCCAACGACCAGGGTAAATATGGATCTAGCACTCCTCGCAGTTTCATGGCTGAGGGACAGTCCATTAGTCACCCTTCATTTTTTGATGGTAATAACTACTTTTACTGGAAAAATAGGATGGAAGTATTCTTGAGAGCGTAGAGCCACGAACTCTGGAGAGTGATCACCACATGACCATACGATCTCCCACCAAATGAAGAGGCGTGGACAAAAGATCACATCAGACTTTCAACAGTCAACTGGTCGACTCTAAACATAATTCAATGCGCAGTACATCCAGAAGAGTACGCCAAGATCTCAGCCTGCCAGACAGCCAAGAAGATGTGGGATGAACTAGAGCTCATCTACGAAGGTACATCTCAAGTCAAGGCCACCAAGGTAAATATGCTCACCTCAGAGTATGAACTGTTTAAGATGAAGTCCATGGAGACCATCATAGAAATGTATGCTAGTCTGTCGCTGATCACTAACAATCTTAAAGGGATTGGGAAATAGGTTTCAGAAGGGGATCTAGTAAGGAAAATCTTTAGGTCGTTAACCCCCGCATGGCACACCAAGGCCATTGTGATAGAGGAGTCTAGCAATCTATCAAAATTGACAGTCACTGAGCTGGTAGGATCCCTAATGACTTATGAAATGAATTTTAAAAGAAATGGTGAGGGAAGTGACAAGAAGGGCAAGAACATTGCTCTCAAGGTGTCCCATAGTAGCAGTGGGAGTAGCAATAGCAATAGTAGTGGGGAGTCTGACGGGTTCTCAGACCTTGATCAAAAGGAGCAAGCTATGCTGACTCGACAATTTTGGAAGTTCTTAAGAACTAACGGAAAAACATTTAGAAGAAAAAGATCGCATACTTCTGGTAAGCATTTTGATTCTAACAATGATAAAAATAAGAATGCTAAGAAGATTACATGTTTTCATTGCAGGAGGCCTAGACACATGAAGGGGGATTGCCCCGATCTCCAGAAGAAAAGCTTGAAGGTACAAAAGAAGAAACCTCATGCTATGGTTTGCACGTGGAGTGACGAGGAGGAAGACCCTGAGGCCAACTCTTCAGAAGAAGACGACCAAAGAATATGCCTGATGGCTAACAGTGACGAAGAGGTAACCAATTTTTTTGAGAATTTCTCTATTGATGACTAGGAAGATGCCTATACTAAACTGTTATATAAGTTTAATGCTTTGAGTAAAGACCATAGGGTGTTAAAGAGAAAACTGAATGTTGCTACTGAAGAACAAATTCAGACTAACAAAGAAAATCAGAAGGTCAAGGAAGAATGAAAATAGATGAACTCTCTCAGAAACGAAAATGAAGACCTTAAGTCTGAAACCAAAGAAGTTCAAAAAGAACTTGATGAATTCAAGATAAAACTTCAAGAAAGCCAAAGTGAAAACAATTTAATCACTGAAAAGTATGAAGATGTTAGGAAGGTGAATTCTAACTTCAGGGAAATTGTGAAACATTGCAAAAAGAACTGGAAGACAAACAAAGAACTCTAGAAAAATTTGATCAAGGAAAAATGAACTTGGATACCATGCTAGGTGCTAGGGTTAATTTCAACAAAGAAGGATTATAACCCAACACACAAGAAACCCTTTGAATTCACAACTGTAACATTCTGTCCAGAAAAGGGGAAAGAAAAACTAGACACACCATCCAGCTCCAACAATGCTCAGAATGTCGAACAACCAAGGAATGATTCGTCAAACCATGCTGGACAATAGTTTAAAATTGGAAGGAACTCAACTAGGCAAGCCCCTATGTGTAACCCCAAGAACAAGAACTTTCACAAGTCAAGACATATGACCCAGAACAGAAATTCATTCTTCTATAAAAACATGGGGCAATACATGAAAAACTGGGGAAATCCTATTCCATAGAAACTCTTTAATGAATATGTCCACCCTAGACAGAATGGGTACAAGAGATACCCGGGGAATGAACAATCCAACAACAGGAACGGATTCCACACCATTAGGCCAAGTGGATAGAACTCTAGTTATAATTTCAACAAAACTATCAACAACATGCACAAGAAAAATACTGTGAAATAGTTTTGGATTCCAAAATTTTGCTTCGAGATTTGAACAATGTCTTTGGACCCAATCTATCTTGGGTTCCAAACTACTCTGCTTGATCTGTCCTCTATAGGTTAGCCTAGCAGCTGAGCATAATAGGTGGTACCTAGATAGCGGCTGCTCCAGGCACATGACAGGCGACCGATCCAAATTCAGCAAACTGGAAATGAAGGTAGGGGGTCTGATCAAATTTGGAGGAAGGAATAGAGGTAAGATTGTTGGAATAGGAACAATTGGTAAGTCTTTCACAAACTCTGTTGAAAACGTTTTGCTTGTAGAGGGTCTTCAACACAACTTGCTTAGTATTAGTTAGTTATGTGACAAGGGTCACAGAGTTGTGTTCAATAATAATGCATGCAAAATACTTGAAATAAATTCTGACAAGGTCAAGTTTGAAGCACATAGAGTCAATAATGTTTGCATTGTAGATTTAAATGAAAAACCTGAATCAAATCTTTGTTTGGCTGCTGATCTTGAAAATAATGCATTTAATTGGCACAGACGTTTAGGAAATGCAAGCTTCCGTACTTTGAATAAATTGGTCAAACGTGATTTAGTTAGAGGTATGCCTAAGATTAAATTTAGTTCCATCTCAAAAATTTGTGATGCATATGCTCTAGGCAAACAAACTCGTAAATCATTTAAACTCAGATCTGAGTCTTTGCCCTCCAAGCCAATGGAGCTTTTACATATGGATCTCTTTGGCCCAACCAGGGCTCAGAGTCTAAATGGGAATAGATTTGGGTTTGTGATTATAGATGATTTTACCAGATTTTCATGGTTATTTTTCTTAGCAAATAAAAGTGATGCTTTTCAAAAATTTGAACACTTTTTCAATAAAGTCAAACAAGAAGGAATTCACAGAATTTCCATGATTCAATTTGACCATGGAGGAGAGTTTGAGAGCTCTATATTTTCTGAATTTTGTAACAATGAAGGACTAACTCACAGATTTTCTTCTCCCAGGACTCCGGAGCAGAATGGCATAGTGGAGAGAAGAAACCGCACAATCATTAAAATGGTAAGAATTATGCTGGTGGAGAGTCAGCTACCCAGAAGATTTTGGGCAGAGGCAGCTAACACCGCTTGCTACACCATCAACGGAGCCTTGGTAAGACCCGTCCATAAGAAAACCCCCATGAACTCTTGAAAGGTAAGAAGCCAAATCTTTCATACTTTAAGATTTTTGGTTCAAAATACTTCATTCATAACAACAATAAAAAGGACCTAGATAAATTTGATGCAAGGAGTATCCCAAGAATTTTTCTAGGATACTCTGAAACAACTAGGGCATATAGGGTGTTAAATGTCCCAGACCAAACAGTAGAAGAATCTCCCCATGTTATATTCGATTAAGAAAACACTGTCACTAACTTGGATGATGATGACAGGAGTTCAAGGCATGATGGAAACGTTCTGGAGGATATGGTGGAGGAAGAATCTGAAGCACCTGAAGAACCAAATGCTCCAAATCAAGTAAGGTCGGATGAAACAGGTGAGTCCTCAACTAATGTTAGAATATTGAAAGATCACCCTGTGAATAACATCATAGGTAACCTAGGAGATCCCCCTATGACTAGGTCTTATCTCGAAAATGTAAATCATCAAGATCTAGTTGCTTTAGTGTCACAGATTGAGCCCAAATCTGTTGATGAAGCTTTGAATGATGAATCATGGGTTAATACGATGAGTGAGGAACTAGGTCAATTTGAAAGAAATAATGTCTGGGAACTAGTTCCGAGACCTGAAAATACAAATGTAATAGGAACTAAATGGGTCTTCAATAATAAAATGAATGAGGATGAAATAATTTTAAGAAATAAAGCCAGACTAGTAGCCAAAGATTACTGTCTAGAATTTAGAGTTGATTTTGATGAATCCTATGCACCTGTTGCTAGGATTGAGGTAATAAGAATTTTAATGGCTTTTGCATGTTCCAAAAATATAAAACTTCATCAAATGGGTGTCAAAAGTGCTTTTTTAAACGGATTCATTAAAGAAGAAGTCTTTGTAGAACAACCCCCCCGGATTTCAATTATCTTCACATCCTAATAAGGTTTTCAGGTGAAATAAAGCTCTATATGGTCTAAAGCAGGCTCCTGGGGCCTGGTATGAAAGGTTGACAGAATTTCTGATCAGCAAGGGCTACAACAGAGATAAGGTGGATCAAACCCTGTTTACCAAAAGTTTGATTAAGGAACTCATCATAGTTCAGGTATATATAGATGACATAGTCTTTGGCTCAACATGCACTGAACTATGTAATGAATTTACTCAATTGATGTTTGCTGAATTTGAAATGAGTTTAGTAGGAGAATTAAAATACTTCCTTGGTTTGCAGGTACAATAGCTGGATGATGGATGCTTCATTAACCAGACCAAGTACACCTTAGACATTCTCAAGCGCTTTGGCATGAACAATTTGAAGCATATCTCAACTCCAATGGGTACCAATACATCATTAGATGCAGACGAATCAGGTAAAGAAGTGGATGCAAAATTATATCGAGATATGATTGGATCTCTACTCTATTTAACTGCCTCGAGACCTCATATACAATTCAGTATAGGTAGGTGTGCTAGGAACCAATCTAGGCCTACTGAATTGCATCTAGCTACAGTGAAAAGAATATTTAGATACATATCTGCTACACACACCCTAGGATTATGGTTTCCTACATCACATACCCTAGATCTGATTGCATATATGGATGCAGACTATGCTGGGTGTAAGCTAGATAGGAAGAGCACTAGTGGTCAATGTCAATTTGTAGGTGGGACTTTAGTTTCTTGGGCTTCCAAGAAACAACACTCTGTGGCCCTCTCCACTGTAGAAGCTGAGTATGTAGCTGCAGGGAGCTATGGTACACAGGTGATCGGGATTAAACACCAGCTTCAGGACTACCAAGTAGACCTGGGCTGCCCACCCATATACTGTGATAATACTAGTGCCATAAATCTTGGAAAAAAATCCTATCTTACATTCTCACACCAAACATATTGAAATCAGACATCATTTTATCAGAGATGAGGTTTCTAAAAACACTTTTGAATTGATCCATGTAGACACTACCCATCAGATAGCTGATATCTTTGCTAAACCTTTGGACAATGACAAATTCACCACCGTGAGGAGAGAACTAAGGATTTTTAAAACCCCCTGAATTTCTAAATCTTGGAATAAAATGCATCCATGCTTCTGTGTCCATGTTGAGCTGCATGCTGACCTCACTTGCATGAATTTTCATCCAGAATCTGTCATTTTTTTTTGCATGCATAACATGTTGGTATATCAAATGATAAGTTGGGAGAAGGTCAGATTCCTTCTGACTGGAAACCCACATCATGTGTGAGGAGGTCTTCTGACCTACGTTCTCTACCTTGTACCACATGCTCATTTACATATAGGTCAGGTTCAATGTCCATAAATTTAGCTTTTCTGCAGTTCAATACATTGTGCATTCCAGCTGTCGACTTAACTGATTCATATTGTGAGGGAGAGGTATTCTAGGTTTGCTCTGTGTAGAAGGCTTCTGCAGGTGTGAAGCTGATAGGTGTAAGTTCATCAGTTAGTCAAGGTGACAGGGGGAGTTGCTTGTGTGTCAGTTTGAGGTCTTAGGAGACTGATTCAAAAGGTTTTTTTTTTAAACTTGGCACTACACAAAGCTTCTTGAGAACCTTATGCAGTTTTTATTTCACAAAAGCCAGAACCTCTCAACTCTCTTAAATTTCCAAATCTGATTAACTGAATTTTAGCTAAAAAGCTTCTCTCTAATAATCTTGCAAAGACCTAGATAGAGAACCTGAAGACTGTCTTCCTACATCATTAATGAACATGGATCATTGTTGATTTTTATGTCATTAAATCTCCGAAATGTTTAAAACTTAAATTTCTGGAAGCAAAACTCTCTGAGGATCAGTACATCTGGTATTGCCTTCAAACATCTAATAACAAATAAAATCAATTTCTCTAGGGATATTTCAACATTTCAGAGTAATGTTCTGGTTACCGAGAAACTAGACACTTCATCAACGCAATGAAACACTCTCTGTGTCATGAAGTGCCAGAATATCTCTGTTTAAAAAGTTTCTAAACAATTTAAGAATTCATGGAAGAGCAATGGCATTAAAGTGTTGAGTAGTTGGGGACTCAGGCCTCTGATCAAGGTGTCTCCTCATGCAAAAAGACACTTATATTGCTAACTCTGTTCTCTAAAGAGAAGTAATACAGTTATCACACTGAGAATCTGGGAATTCTGGCCTCTAATCAAGGTGTCTTCTCACATATCAATGTGTGATTTAAAAAAATTACTCAATGGCTATTACTGCTCAGCAAAGGAAAAATCTTTCACCCCTCCAAAAATTTTTGTCGACTGTTTATCCTCAATACCTTTAGACCATCCAATAGTAGATGAGCCTCCATTTACTTGATTAGTAAAGCATTTAGACAGCTTTCTCTTGGAATAATTGTTTCACCTTGGTCCTCATTCTTACTTCTGTATGATGATAATCTTCACTCCTATTCTGTGTCTTTCTTGCTTATTAGCTTTGAGTTATTTCAGCTCCATTCAGTTACCTTACTTGGATCTTTAAGGGTTGCATATGAGATATTTTCTACTAATTGAATTAATTGTCTCTGGTCTCACAAGCTTAGTAGTACCTTGTGTAGATATATATTTCTCTCCTCTCTCCCCTTTCACTAACGGTCAAAAGTGCATCAAGGGCATGAGACAAGTGAGAGAAGGAAGAGAAAATAGGGAATGAAGCAAAGTACCGTGATCGCCACCAAGATGCCATACGCGACAGGCACGCCGTACCTTGGAAAAATGGGGAGACACTCGCCTTAGTGCAGCGTTGAGGAATGAACGGCTCCCTTAGAACCGCCCTATGTTGAGCGGTCTTATGATAGACCGCCCTAGGACGCTGCGAGGGATGCGGGAGGAACTGCTGCAGTGAGATGGACGGCGCTAGACGGACCGCGCTCCAGGGAAGAACGGTCATTGATGCACCGCGCGTACCGATGAACGGCCGGAGGATAGCCGCTCAGGACCTTCACTCAGCAAGTTGAAAGGGGGCTCGACCTCCACCCTCTCCGGCCGGCCAGAGGGGATGGGCCTCGTGCTGATTAGATGCTGACCTGCGAAACAACGTGGAGGCACAGAAGAAACACCCAGATTAGCCCTAAACAATGTAGTATGTATTCAAACGAGAATAATTAAGCATGAACAAATGAAAAGGGGAATACCTGGGGGGTTTTAAACCCCTAGGGTGACAAAAAACGGGATGGTTGTGTGCATGATAATGAGAAGGAGGGGGGTACGCGGATGGGAACAATGCATGCAATGAAAGAAAACGGGGAAAGCTACAGAACGAAAGAACTATAAAGACTGGGCTACTCCCTTGACCGGAGGCTCGCGCGGACGTAGAGAGCCTCCTTCCTTGGTGCTAGGTCACTCAAAAATGCGGCAGGGCTTCGCCGTCGACCAAAATCTCCCCCCCTTTTGACGTCCGGCCGTAGGGTCTATTTATAGAACCTCGAAGGCCAGCCTCGAAATCAGGGTTTAGAGACTTTTTCAGGTCGAACTCACAAAAGATAATTCATAGATAATATCATAATCTTCCATCCAGATGAAACGGAATCAAAAATGGTTGATTATCCGCGGAGAAATCATCAAAACAAGTTGAGGATAAAATCATGAGATAAATGAGATAAAATCGGTTGAAAATCAGCAGCCGACGGCTTGAACGGTCTTACGATAGACCGCACAAGGGATGGGCGGTCTTATTCGGACCGTCCATCCTGTCGGTGGAAACTCGAATAATCAGAAAATTATCCCAACTATCTCTCGAACTGGCCGAAATGTTCGCCGTTGGACTCTGAACATATGAACGGTTGTATTGAGACCGTTTTAGTTTAGGGCGGCACAAACACGACCGTTTAACTCTGTCGGTGATAATTCGAATCGTTTGGATAACTCTCTGAGAAAGTGGGCGCTCGTAGGACTCTGAGATATAGGCGGTTGGAACAGGCCCGTCCATGATATTGAACGGTCCTAATCACACCGCACAAAAGCCTGTCGGTGAATATTCAGAAAATCCTCAAAAATTAGCCAAATATATATGAACGGTCCATAGTCAACCGCCCACCTGCTGAACGGTTGAGGTTAAGCCGTTCATGACCTTAGGCACTTGGTTCTCGCAAAATACGTTCAATTGACCAAAGCCAAGGCCCATTAAGCCCCGAATCACCACGAATTGCACCAAGGAGGGAGACGACCCATAAAATGAGCCCACGACATGCCACAAAAATGGCCCGATGAATGATGAACAACTCGAGTCATCAACTAATGGGAGTAAGAGAAACGAGTCAGCTTATCGGCATAAAACGGGTGTCAACAGATGCCCCTCCTTAACGTCCTCTTTGCAGGGGAGCGAGCGGAGGTGAAGCGGAGATGACACGGAACATGGAGACGAAGCGAAAATGCAGCGGAGTGGACCGGAAAAGCGGGCGTTAAGGTAAAACGACACCCGTTTCTACTAACAAGCGAATGAGAATCTTTCAGAAAGCCTTGAACCGAGCGTCAGGAGTAATTGACCAAAAGGCGATGCCAATCTGGAGGGACTAAACTAAACGAAATCAACTGACAAGACCAACCTCATGGGGGACACAATCCCGCGGTCCAACGAGGGGGCCACAAAAGAAAAAATGCTAAAGCTCCAGACGGGGATCTTTCAGTCAACCGACCCCAACGAACCGACCAAAGAAAACCTTCGAATTCGGAATGGAATTAGTTCATCTTACTCGAGCATTGAGACACACAGCTGGCCATCACTTGACGGGACATTTCTTAAGCAGGCTATGAGGCATGAAAGCTCAAAAGGATGCGCATGATGCATGCTGGGCTAAAAATAAAAGAAATCGTTAAAACGAATGCAAAGAAAGATTAAAATATAAAATATTCGAGAGTAGTATTATTAAGCTGGGAATATTAGAGTCAAGATACCGTCCGCAACCACAGCGTGTGGATAGAACCGTCCTCCTCGTGGCATCCCAACTTAACGGCCTATCCGAAGGTTAGGTACATGAGCCTGGATCATCCTTGTTTTTTGTTGAAGGGGAACATCAGATCCTGGGACACATAAGAAACCTGCCGGCTCTCGAAGTAATATAATATAATACCATATAATAATGCAATAAGGGTTTTAGGGATAGAAGGCCATACCTGACTTACCTGTGCAGGCGAAACGGCGAGACAAGCTGAAATGATGCTGCCAAAGTGGTTAAGAGATGCATTCACAAAGAAAATATTCAATATTCATGATCTAAATACATCAACCAGATATACGGCCGTATCTCAACCGTGCAATATTCCAAACGGCCCTACATTGGCCGTTCTAACCCGGCCTTCAAACAAACCTCACAGGGCCGGTTGCCAGTGATGAACGGCTGGTACGGCACCGTTTATAATAAGAACGGTTCCAGGAGAACCGCTCAAGCATAGAATTCCAACCGACTTGCAATTAACGGTCAAGAGATACATACGGTCATATAAGAACTGTTCACACGATGAACGGTCTAACGATAGACCGTTCTTCTCTGCAACCTCGAAAAAAAAAGGGAACCCCCTCGTCTTCCTCCACCGTAACCGGCGGTGGAAGGACGAGGGAGCACAAGGCCTTCACTCTCCCTCTCTCACTCTCTCTTATCAACCTCTCTTCCTCTCTCAATCTCCCCCAGCCCACCTGATGACCAAGACGAAGCACCAGGCGGCCAGGCCGTCGGCCGCCGGTGAGGGCTCACCGCCGGTGGAACCACCGCCACCACTGCCGGAGGAAGGAGAAGCGCCCGGGGTAACCATGGAAGAGCTCACCATCGTCGCTGCTGACGAAGAGGCCCCTGCCGGCGAGGAGGAGGCCGCCGGAGGACCACCACCCACGGGGGCGGCCAAACAGCCACATGATCCCGAGGTAGGTTCTCCCCACCTTTCCTCCCATTTCTTTTACTTCATTCCATGCATGTTAGTTCAGGGGCTTAGAGGGGTCTAGGGGGGTCGGTTTAGGGACCACGGAGGTTTCCCAGCCGGCTGGGGGGCCTCCACCGTCGTCGGGGACGACGGCGGTAAAACGGTTTAATAGAAACCGTTCCATAAAACAATGCGGTCCCCAAAGGACCGCCTCAAACAAACACGGTGCAGGGTGCGCCGTTTACACTCACACAGCCAACGGGGCATTAAAACCACAATACGGTGAGGGTATCACCGTTCAAAATGTAGACGGACCCTGTGGGTCCGTCCAATCATGTAGCCAAGCGAAACAATACGGTCCTTACAGGACCGTCATGAAAATAATACGGCCAAAGGTGGGCCGTTATTCCTTAGGAAGACGGGCAACTAGACGGTTCAGGGTAATCCGTCCATGATGAAAACGGCTAGGGATAGCCCGTTCAAACGGGGGGCCTGAGAAACAGAACGGTTTGAGGAAGGCCGCTCATATATAGAGCGGTTCGTGAGTAACCGTTCTTCAAATCAATAATTGGACCTCTGAGCATTTTATTTATATGAGACAAATGAGAAACTAAATGACTAATGTAAATGCGATGGGTGAATGCAGGGGAAACGTAGGACCCGTACCTCCTGGCTGCAGGTTCGGGCAGTGTACCTCGCACTGCCGGACTTCCAGAGGGAGCGGTTGACTGCCATGGGGTTCGCCCCCTTCCTGAGTATCGAGGTGTGTCGCTTTGACGCAGCTCTGCTCTATGCCCTGCATGACCGCTGGGATCCAGTGAGTCGGACGTTCTTATTCCCGTGGGGGCACATGGTCCCTACATTGGAGGACGTGGCCAGGCTTACTGGCCTACGCGTGCACGGGTCGCCGGTCAGCAGGACTACGTTTCCTGACTACCGGGGGATGGCTCGGGAGCTGCTCGGCCTACAGCTGCGGCGCCCCGAGAGGCAGTCGACCATCCTTCCCCGGGCTGCTCTCCAGGACAGCCTGGGTCTTCGACGAGCTGGTGTCACAGTGGGCGAGCGACCAGAGGAGCACTTGGAGCGGCTTGTCGGGTTGGCGAGGCCGAGGGTTGCAGCGGCACCGGGACCAGAGGCAGATAGAGTACTACGACGGTTTCTGATGCTGATGTTCGGGCGGCTTCTCTTCTCCACCCGGGCGGACGTGATGAGCTGTTGCTTCCTCCCCTTTCTCCAGGAGCTCGAGCATGTAGGTGACTATGCTTGGGGAGCGGCGGTCCTCGCCTTCCTCTTTGACACCCATAGTTCGACGGCGTGTCGGACAATACTTGGGGGCTTCTCCCCCTTACTCCAGGTGCGACTCTCTTCTCTAGTCTTAATTATGCAACTCTATATGCTTACTGAATGCTGACACGACCTTGTGATACAGGTGTGGGCCTACGTGCACCTACGCGGGTTGGGGAGAGGCGAGGAGACCCGTCCTGGACTCCTGCCGATAGCGCGGAGGTGGACAGCACCCCAGGAAATGATGGCCTTGAGGAGGCAGGTCCGGGAGCTGCAGGACGACCTGGACACTCTACCGTACACCTCGGTACGTTTCTAGACTCAGACTCTTTAAATACATGCTATCCTGATGATGCTGATGTAGTTTCCTATTCTTTGCAGGTACGGTGGACTCCTTACACGGAGGAGAGCCCGGAGGGCCAGCCGTGGGTGACCGAGGCCTTGGCCTTCTCTGGCCGGGACGTGTGGCTTCACTGCATGAATGTGGTGGAGCCACTACACTTTAGGTTGGTGATGAGGACCATCGGGGTCTATCAGCCGGCCGTTGAGTTCCCTGCGCCCGAGAAGGCGGGGGAACGAGTGTCGAGGATGACCCGGGGACTCCGCGAGGCGTACGACTGGACAGCGAGGAATGCCGAGCAGGTTGCTGACTGGGCTGCACGAGGGCGAGTGGTGACCGCCCGGGCAAAGAGCGACAGCGCGTACTACACTGCGTACGCACGGCACTACCGGGACCAGGTGTTCCGAGGCGCCCACCGACCGGTACGGCTTCTAAACTTAAACTTTATCTATCATGCTTATGATTCTTATATGATGATGCACTAACACATGGACTTCTAAAATGTAGGTTGACCCTGCAGGACGAGTGGCAGAGCTGCAGGGACTCCTGCATTCCACCATCCGGGAGAGAGACGAGGCCCGGCAGGCCCTGGCCCTACTGGTGAGTTTCCTAAACCTTAGACTTTTTCAAATTATGCAGTTCTATATGATTATGCTTATGCCTATAACTGACCTGGAGTATTTGGATGCAGCGCGCCGAGGGTGTTCAGAGGGCGGGACCATACGCTCCTTCTTCCTCCTCCGTCCAGACCCCAGCAGACCGAGCCGAGCGGGATGCGGACTTCTCTCAGATGGTAGAGCGGGCCAAAGCGGCCGAGGTGGCACTCGTGGAGAGGGTACACAAATCTAAACTTCCTCTTGTTTATTTATGCTTATGAAATGTATGAAATTTGACCAACTGATAGTGATATGTGAATGCAGACGTCCGAGCTGACCCGCCTCCAGGCGGAGCTGGAGCCGAGTCGGGTGGTGGCTCTGGAGGAGGTAGCCCGGGTGCGAGAAGAGGCTGCGCGGAGCCGACCGGTGGACACAGCGGAGACGGCACTCCTTCGTGCCGAGCTAGAGCGATTACGGGCCGGTGCTACCGAGGCGGACCGTTACCGGGCAGAGGCCGATCGTTACAGGAGTGAGGTAGAGCAGGCCCGTCTACAGGTTGCCCGGCTGGAGGGCAAGGTGGAGGGTATGAAGGAGGCGAGTCGGGAGCGCAGCAGGGCGACTGCGAGCGACAGCCACGGCACCCACGGCTCCGTGAGGAGTTACTTCACTGGTTCCTCCGGCCATCGGAGGAACGAGGAGGAGGAGCGGCGCCGGCGATGGCGTGATGAGGCGACCTCAGCGATGCCTCCCCCAAAGAGGCATGAGGGCGGTGGAGACAGTGACGGGGGCCAGGGAGAGGGAGCTGCTTGACTGGTTGTACTGCGCCCATCTTTGTACATGATGTGACATGATTAGTGATATGCATGCCTTTGTTTTTTCGTTTGTTTTGTGGATGAATGTATGCGTGAGTGGGCAAAATGAGTTTGAGGAGCACGCTTTAGCCTGAGAGAGATGAGCGACGCACACGCCGACTTGAGTGAGATGAGTGACGCACACGCCGACTTGAGTGAGATGAGTGACGCACATGCCGACTTGAGTGAGATGAGAGCGCTCACGCCGACTTGAGTGAGATGAGTGCGCTCACGTGCCGACTTGAGTGAGATGAGAGCACTCACACCGAATTGAGTGAGATGAGAGTGCTCACGCACCGACTTGAGTGAGATGAGAGCGCTCACGCCGAATTGAGTGAGATGAGAGTGCTCACGCGCCGACTTGAGTGAGATGAGAGCGCTCACGCCGAGTTGAGTGAGATGAGAGACGCTAAATGATTGAGACATGAGTGTAGTAGGTTAATTGGGGGGGCAGAGCATATGGACGGTTCTCCCATAGCCGTTCGTAGATAAGAACGGTTCTCTAAGGGCCGCTTAATTTTGTTGGAACGGTTCCATAAAAACCGTAGGAATTCTGGAACGACGGACTTCGGACCGCACAAGTCACCGGGCTCGAGCTTCCTTGGAGAGAAGGACGGTTGATGAGGGGCCGTACAAGGTATGGACGGTCTATCGTAAGACCATCCAATCCCACGTCCGATTTTCCCGAGAGGGGACTCCCTGGAGAGTCCCCAGCCCGAGGGTAATGCCCCTTGAACTTATCACTACCCTATCTAAACCCATCCTAGACTTATCTGGGCCTAATCCTAAGAGGCTTAGGCTCCCTAATGAACCCTATAAGTAGTAGGGAGGCCTGAACCCTCAACTCATTCATCCTCCCTCTCCCAAAGCCTAAAATCTTTGATTCTCATCATCTCAACATGAAGAGGGCTTATGATGGAAGTCCTGCGGAGGGCGCGTTGTTTGAAGGACCGCGGCCGACTGGAAAGGAGCGGGAAGCAATTCAACGGCTAAACTTGATTCCTCGACATCTCAGCGCCACCCCTATGAGAGAGGTAAGTTCGATCAGAATATGTTTATATTTCCATCTCTCAATTTCCTCTTATATCTCTTTACACCCTTTACCTTCTCCTTCTTTTCAGCTTCTTCCCGACCCGAGACGCTTTTCTAGTTTAAAGTGGGTGGCTCCCATGGCCCGTGCATTGCCCCTCGGGGTGACCCACCTTCTCAAATCATGGCACCTACACTCTCTCCTAGTTTTAGGTCAGAACTACCCTAAACTTTCTTTAGACTGGCATAGTATATCCGCTCTGATGGAGATTTGGCACCCTCAGACCCATACTTTCTTCTTCCCATCTTTTGAGGCCACTATCTTGCTAGAGGAGGTAGAGACCTACTTCGGGCTCCCTAGGTCCAAGGTGGGGGAGGAAGACTTGATATGTCATACCGTTGCCCCTATAGACCCAAAACTCATCCTAGGGGGGTTCATACCTGACAGCGGGGATGTTCGTACCTTTGTGGGCCCTCGCCACATCCACCTCCTTCCTCTGAGCCAGTGGGTAGTGGAGCATTGCCGGAATAAGTGCGGGTGGGTTGAATCCATAGCCAAAGCTGCGTCCATTTGCCTATGCGGGGCCATCCTTTTCCCTTCAGCCGACCATGTCCTAGAGATCCCTTTACTCGGCACCATCAGCGCCCTTTGGCAGGGGTTTTCCATCTCTCAGGATGTCTTAGCTTACCTGTATTAGGGTCTTACTTCAGCAGCCTTAGGAGGTCCTCTCTTTGGTTCGATGATCCTATTGGAGTGCTGGATGGGAGTTAGGATGAAGTTTACCCTGAGGGAGGACATTACTTCAGTTAGCAGGATCTTTGGGAGCCATCCCCTTTACTTCATAGGGGGCGCCTTCAGGTTTTCTCCACAGGTTGAGTGCAGGACGGTTGAGCTGAAGACCAGGGACGAGTGGCGCCCGTACATCAACAGGCTGCCCCTGGATCTGTTTGTGATGCGTCCGGACTTCCTCCATGATACCACCATCAGGCTACCGAGGAGAGCTGGCTTGGACCTGAGGCTTGTGAGCGATACTACCTTAGCGATGTACAGCCCACACAGATGCCACCTGCAGATTGGGTTACCCCGGACGGTGCTACCTACGCTACCCCACCTTCCCATGCTATAGGCACGGAGGATCGGGACAGAGGAGGACGAGCAGGCAGTCAGGAGTGCGCTGATCATGTGGGAGGTGAGCAGGGTACGCACCCTACCGGCAGAGGTCAAGGAGGCTCCAGAGACTAGACAGGCTTATCTTAGGGAGTTGAGAGAGATACATCCTCGCGGGGATGCCCAGCGGCGGACTGAGTGATTTTATTTTGTTTTTATGATGATATGGGATAGGATTTTACATCCGGACAGCTTGATATATGACATGAATAAGACTTGGTGAGATTGAGTTTGAGCTTTGTAATACGATTATGATGTGATGTGATTGCATAGGTCAATGCGAGGATTGAATACTCATGCGGTCCCGAGTCAACTGCCCTTTCAACCTGCCCCTGCACACATGCAAACATGAAACATATTAAATCTATTTTAGGCTCAGCCCCTTGCCTACAGCAAGTTAGGAGATAACCCTTTCTGGACTTTTGGTCAAGGGGGTTGAGCCTTATTAAATAGGCAAATGTCAAAAGTGCGAGAAATGCAGATGAATGCAAGAGGGAAACACGTAAGTTCTCTTTTTTGGAATATTTGATTTTCGTTGGATTTCGAAATATTTGATTTTTTTTGGGTTTTGAAATATTTGGTTTTTCTTGGGTTTTGAAATATTTGATTTTTCTTGGGTTTTGAAATATTTGATTTTTGGGGTTTTGAAATATTTGATTTTTTTTTTGAATTTTGAAATATTTGATTTTTCTTGGGTTTTGAAATATTTGATTTTTTTGGGTCTTGAAATATCTGACTTTTTTGGGTTTTGAAATATCTGACTTTTTTTTGGGTTTTAAAATATTTGACTTTTTTTGGGTTTTGAAACCAGCTCGAGTCTCAATAGCAGGGACCTTCTCGTCTTACTACGGAATTCCAAGGCTCAGCACGTGCGGGAAGGGGGGACCGCGCGTGATCGGAGTCAACTCTGCTCGACGGTGCTTCTGGTGAGGCCATACCCGGGGTGGGATTCATTCCTTGGGAAAGTAAAAAGATTGAGTAGAGAAGCCGACGATAGGTGTAGAGGTTTTTAGGGCTTGAGTTCTTTCCCAGGACCCCCCCCCTTTTCAAGGAATCTGGTCTGTTGCGCCGGGGCTCTGTATCCGTTATCGAACCTTCACCCGCTCTAGGCACGCATGTGACCGGGCTCATAACGTCCCGCGGGGAAACTGTACTGCCACTCTTGCCATGCCTAGTTGCATCCTTTGGGGATTCAGAGAGCTTCGAGCTTTGTGCTTTCGGCTTTGCCCCTATTCTTTCTTTTTTCTTTTTGCTTTTCTTCTCTTCATTCTTTTTCTTTTGCGGAGCGAGGTCTTAACGGATTGCCCTATTTGAGACCTTTCTTTAACAGGGAATCTGGGTCAGTTCTCGCCCCCTTATTCACCACTTGCCCCCATTTTCAACCGAGAGAGAGGAAATGCCAGGATTTCCACCTTCCCCAGGCATGGCCAAAGGAGAAACGGTGTCGGGTAACATGAGAGAATACCACACCACGGGGTCGTGTAGTGTGTGAGATGCTGGACCTGGGTCCTCCTTTCGCAATTTGATGGGGTATGCCCTGCCACCGAGCCGTTCACTGGTTTTATTTTTATGGATGAAAATGCTTTAAATACAGCCCATTCCACGGGTTTGGCAATTCCTCCCCCTCCGAGTTAATTAGACGATATGCATTGCCCGGATAAGCTTCTTTGATTACGAAGGGCCCTTCCCAGTTGGGTTGCAACTTAGACCTGGGGCCTGCAGACCTGATGAATTTGCGTTTTAAAACCATATTACCCACTTGAAATTTTCTCTCAATGACCTTCTTTTGGAAATATCGTGAGACACGCTTTTGATACACTGAGACATGATTGGCCGCATTCAACCTCTTCTCGTCTAAGAGTTCCAGTTGGACTAGCAACGCCTCTCGATGTTCGTCGAGATTAAGTTCCTTATCCAGCTGCACCCTTAGGGAAGGGATTAGAATTTCATACGGGAGCACCGCTTCCATTCCATAAGTGAGGGCAAAGGGAGTCTACCCTGTGGGAGTGCGGACGGAGGTGCGGTAGGCCCATTGAGCTTCTATCAATTTGTCGGCCCAATCAGCAAATTTATGTGATTCGCATGTTTTCTTGATAATTTTGAGAAGGGTCTTATTCGTGGCCTCAGCCTGGCCATTACCTTGGGGGTAGTATGGTGATGAATGATGCAAAACTATATTGAATTTCTT
This sequence comes from Amorphophallus konjac, assembly GCA_022559845.1. Classification (NCBI taxonomy): domain Eukaryota; kingdom Viridiplantae; phylum Streptophyta; class Magnoliopsida; order Alismatales; family Araceae; genus Amorphophallus; species Amorphophallus konjac. The sequence continues at coordinate 199,718,192 of CM040123.1, forward strand.
ACAGAGGTCCTAGAGTTCTTGTGAGATGAATTGAGGCCCGTTGTCGGTGACGATGCTGCTTGGCACTCCGAATCGCGAGATAATGTTCTTCATGATGAAGCGGCATACTGTGGTGGCTTTGATTTCTGCATAAGCTTCAGCTTCGGCCCACTTGGTGAAGTATTCTATAGCCGTCAGAATGAAGGATTTCTGTTTAACAGCAGAGTTCGGGTCACCGAGGGGTCCGATGATGTCAAAGGCCCACATAGAAAATGGCCAGGGTGCCGTAATAGGATGAAGAGAAGAGGCCGGAGCGTGAATTTTGTCGGCATGGATCTGGCACTGAAGACACCTACGGACATAGGTGGAGCAATCTTCTTCTAGGGTTGGCCAGTAATAGCCCTGCCTAAGAATCTTCTTTGCCAAGGCCTGTCCGTTCACATGACCTCCACGCTCGCTGGAGTGGGCTGCTTCCACGACCTTCCAAGCTTCCTTGTCATCTAGGCACCTCATTAGAACTCCATTCAGGGCCCACCTGTACAATTCACCGGCGATGATCGTGTATCTGGCGGCGACTCTCCTAATGGCTTTTCGCTGCTCAGCGTTGGCCGTTTCCGGAAATATACCATCCTTGCAGTATTGCTCGATCTCATAAAACCACGGCAATTCTTCCTCTTCAATGATCTTCTCGAGCTCAGTTAATGAAACCTCTTTTATTTCCTCCCTTTCTATTTTCTTCTCTACGGACATCCTAAGATTGTTGAACCAGGGATCTTGCAGGGAAGGAACATCTAGCCTTTGGACCACAATGGTCTCAGTGGCGCGACTTAGGGGGAGCGATAGAGAAGAGGCGAGCGACGCAAGGGCGTCGGCCAAGATATTCTGAGAGCGGGGAGTGTAAATATAGACGAGTTTCCTGAATTGCCTGGCCAAGAGCGTGACCAGATCCTGGTAGGGTTTGAGCTTAGGATCGCGGGTGCGGTAGGTTGACAAAACTTGACGCAGCACCAGCTGGGAGTCTCCTATGATGTTTAGGTATCGCGCGCCCAAGATGTAGGCATGCTTCAGACCGGCAAGGAGAGCCTCATACTCGGCTATATTGTTGGTGGCGGGAAATGAGAGTTGATATGCCACGGGGATGGTCACCCCTTCCGAAGTAAGGAGAACAGCCCCGACTCCGCTGCCTTGGGAATTAAGGGCACCATCGAAGTGAAGGGACCAAAAAGGAAGATGAGTGATCACCGCCAGGTGTTCATCGGGGAATTCGTCCTGAATGGAATCAGTGCGAGGGATAGGAGAATGAGCCAGGTGCTCGGCAATAGCATATCCCTTGATTGCTTTCTGCACGATGAAGGTGATGTCGAACTGGGAGAGAAAACTTTGCCAGCGAGCTAGCCGATTAGAAAGGACCAGCTTTTCCATCAGATAACGAATGGGGTCCATTCTAGAGATGAGCCTAACCACGTGGGCGAGAAAGTAGTGTTTAAGCTTCTGCGCTACCCACACTAGTGCTGCACAGGTCTTCTCCATAGCAGTGTACTTGGATTCAACAGGATTAAATAGCCTTGAGAGATAGTACGCCGCCCTTTCTCTTCCTTCATCATCTACCTGTGCCAAAACAGCTCCTAGGGAATCCTCAATTACAGAAATGTACAGGATCAGGGGTTTCCCGGGGACAGGTGGTTGTAGAACTGGGGGATTAGAGAGGTACACCTTGAGTTCCTCATAGGCCTTTTGACATTGTTCATTCCACTCAAATTTCGCGCCGGCCTTTAACAATTCATAAAACGGGCGGCATCTTTGCGAATGCTGAGATATGAATCTCCTGATAAATTGCTGACGCCCGATCAAACCTCAAAGCTCAGTGACGTTCTTCGACGGTGGCATTTTCATGACGGCCTTTGCCTTGTTTGGATCGATCTGAATCCCCCGTTTACTAACTATAAACCCGAGCAATTTCCCTGATGCAACTTCGAACACACATTTCTTTGGATTCATCTTTAACTTGTATTCCCTAGCCCTTTGCAATACCTTAGCTAGAATGGCAGGGTGCTCTTCTTGCGACCTCGATTTGACTAAAATATCATCCACATAAGCTTCTAAATAAACGTGCATCATATCGTGGAAGATAGCCATCATCGCTCTTTGGTAGGTGACACCTGCATTTTTCAACCCAAATGGCATAACGACGTAGCAGTATGTGCCCCAAGGGGTGGTGAACGAGGTCTTTTCTTGATCTTCCGGAGCCAAAAGGATTTGGTTATACCTCGAGTAGCCGTCCATGAAGGAGAGGGCTTCGTACCCAGCTGTATTATCGACCAAGACATCGATGTGAGGAAGTGGAAAATCATCTTTTGGACATGCCTTGTTTAAGTCCCTGAAGTCAATACAGATCCGGATTTTACCATCCTTCTTCATCACCGGGACTATATTTGCCACCCATTGCGGGTATAGCACCACTCTAATGAACCTGGCCTTATGCAATTTATCGACTTCTTCCTTAATCCTCAAGGCCATCTGCGGGTGAAATCTCCTTACCTTCTGTTTAACGGGCGTTGCCCCTGGTTTGAGAATTAGCCTATGTTTGACCAATGCGGGGTCAAGGCCTGGCATGTCTTCGTAGGACCAGGCGAAAGAATCGCTGTACTCCCTCAGGACTTTGACAAGTTCCTCTTCGACTGGAGGAGGGAGATTGGCGGAAATAAGTATGGGCCTGGGGTCCTCTACTGTTCCGAGGTTAATTTCTTTAGTGGATTCATCCACTGCTACGGAAGGCTCGTCGAACTTCTTCAAGCCTTGGGCATATAGGTCGGCAGTGTCATCCATTTCATCTTCCTCATCATCAGCTGGGTCTTTCTCATTCACAATTTCATACACTCCCAGTCCATCCTTGCTCCATACCTCATCAATTCCCTCATCATCTTCCAGGATAATTGCAGTCTCCACGAATTCCGGACATTTCAACAGAGCATGACATCTCCCAGCCAAATCTTGTAGAAATCTATTGGGGATGGTTTTAGGAGGGCGCGGCACGGCGGGTGCCGCAGACGTGGATGAGCTGACAAAACACGAACTAGACTCTACCCTGACTGACTCGATCAACCTAGAAGACTCTGTACACTGTACATCTAATCTAGGGGAGAAGAAATCTACCGGAAAAGAAACAGGGGTCTCACGCCCCTGGGAATCTGGGTAGAACATAGCATAATCTTCCATGGAGACCTCCGTTTTGAAGTTGGCGTTTTTTTTTGGAGGCCGGAGGTGATCACACAACAGGAGGAAGAAGGCGGAGGAGGAGGAAGTTGCATGGGAAACAATTCTAGGAAGATGCAGTCAAAGAAAGGGTCCGAAGACTTAAACCACATTTCATGGAGCTGAGCTCCTGGAGGAGGAGGAGTGAATAAGGTTGATAGATCAATGGGCGGGCAGCGCCCACAAGCACATGGAAGGAATAGAATTTCGGGTCTCTCCGCAAAGGTCGGGTCGACCAGGAGTGGAGGGGAACGGGGAACAGAATCCAACCGTTGAAACCAGGAAGCGAGACGGGATGGGGACATAGAATAAGTAGTGATGGAGCTCCCCGTCTTCCGGGGCCCCTGGCGGGCCAATGGCATCGGAGGGCGCTTTACCAGCTGCATCTCCTTCTTCTTTGGGTCACCCTCTTCTTCAGAAAACATCCTTGTAAAGTAATTAGCAAAGTCTTCCAAGTCACCGGCTAGCCCTTGCGGTGGTGGTGGCGGATCGGCAACAGCACAAGCTTCGTCTATCCTTTCTTCAAGGCTGGGTGGCGAGGTCTTCAAGGTGCCGGGCCGCAACGGACCCTTCACAAAATGTTGCCGGTAATCCCAGGTCAACGGCCCAGAGTCCCCAAGCATCGACATGGAGGATTCATGGTAGCCGAGGCCCCGGCGGCCCATCTTCCTTCCCTTGGGGACGGGGTTGGTTCTGCCCTACAGTTGTGCGCCGAGTCCTCGGCCTGGCTGATAGCCCAATTTTAGAATTAGGTGCCACCCTTTGGAGTCTCTCATCTTGGGCTTAACCTTCACATTGATTGGTGCAGCGGTGGGTTTGCGCGACGCATACGCCCACGAATAGTTTAAGTCCATGACAGATAGAACAGGTCTGTTACTTGGCCACAGTGTGGGCAGAATCTTGGCTGCTATGGCGTCAACATTTTGAACTGTGGAAACACTTTTCACCTTGACCACTCGCCCTTGGAATGGGAACTTCAGACACTGGTGGGCGGTCGAGGGGACGGCGTTCAAACTATTCAACCATGGACGACCCAGAATGGCTTTGAACATTGGGTCTATGTCCAACACATAGAATTCTACATCCATCACTAAGGGCCCTAGCTCGGCCTGCACAGTTACCACCCCGTGACAAGCACGTCTGGAGTTATCATATGCGGCTATCATGGTTGGTGTCGGCTTGAGCATGTCCTCTGATATATTACAAGCATGAAGGGTACTCAATGGGCAGACATTTATCGATGCCCCTGTCTCCACAAGGGCAGATTCCACGGCTGTTTTGTTTAAAGAGATGGTAATACATAACGGCATCTGCCGTGCCTCAGGAGGAGCTAGCTCTGACTCAGCAAATGCGATAGAGGCCCCCTTTGTGATCGTGGCCAAGACCGCGGGCAGGCTATCCACCGCTACATCCTCGCTCACCATAACTTTCTGTAGGAAGATCTTCAGGGCGTCTTGGTGGAGCGGCGACCTCTTGATCAGTTCTAACACTGAGATTTTAGCCGGCAGCCGGTCTAAGTGCTGTAATAAGTCATATCTTGTGCCCGGCACCGGGTCTATCTCCTCTTGTTCAACTGTAGGGGAGGAAACTGCAGGGTTTGGTGTAGATGCACCTGGGGAAGGAATAATTCTCTGGAAAGGACGCCCGCTCCGAAGGGCGCATTGCGATGCTTGCACGGCCTGGACTGGACCCCCGCTTGGCCTGGTGGGGTAGGTGAATGGCGTAGAGATGGGGGTGAGGATGACTGAAGTGGGTTTAATGGGCCCTGGTGGAGGGGAAATGGGTGAAAGGTTAATCTTAGGGGGAATAGTGGGAGGCATGGGGGGTGGTGGTGAAAGGACGGATGGAGTAGAGGGGAATGTAGAGGGCCTAAGAGGCGACGCAGGGGAAGTGATGGGCGGTGTAGCGGCGGATCTAAGGATGGAGGGGATGGCAGGTGTGGGAGAGTAGTGGTGGTGTAAGGCCAGGAGGTGGGCGGGGGTCTCATCATCAAACGTCCACCCAGCGTTGGGGGCTGGGCGCTGGACCACATTTACTTGTGCTGGAGCCGGTGCTGGCGGTTGTTGTTGCTGCGGAGGAGCGGGCTGATGCATTGGCATGGGATTTTGATGGATCCCAAGGCCTTGCTGCTGCGGTTGAGGTTGCGGTTGCTGTTGGGGCTGTTGCTGCTGCTGGGGCGCCGCCTGTTGCGGCCTGGCCTGTCTCTGCCTCTGCTTGATATCCTCAATTAGCTGGCGCATCTGGGCCCAATCAATCCTCTGGCCCTCATGCAAATCATACACCAGGTCTCTGAATTGGTAACATCGCTCTATTGTATGCCCCGGTTGTCGATGGTATATACAATATCGGGATTGGTCGACAGCCGGATTCCAGTTCGGGCGTTCAGGAGGCAGCTGGAGGTCACCAGTGTACATTAGAGCAGAGAAAATATCTGGCAAGGTCTCCGGAAGAGGGGGGTAATGAGCCCTCTTTGGAGCCGGTCGAGCAGAGCCATAGGTGGGGGGTGGAGGAACATTATTGTACTGCGGGGGCCGCTGAGGCTGTTGAGGTGGCAGAGGTGCCTGTTGAGGGTATTGCGGGACTTGGAAGGCAGGCTGGGGAACTTGCGGAGCAGTGAACTGGGGGTTGCGCTGAGGCGGTGGGAAGCGGGGTGGAGCGGCGTGTTGGGGGAACTGAACGGCCTGGACTTGCTCGTTAATTTGTACCCCCTCAGTGACGGGGCCCTGGGTTTTCTTGGTGGCTTTGGGTTTCTGGGCCTCGAATAAAGAATGGATGGGGGAGTCTTTAAATTGGGTTTGGATAAACCTAGCTCTGCTGTATAGTTGGTGCATGTTTGAAATGTCATTCATTGCCAGAATGTTTCTAAAAGTTGGCGTAGCATTGGAAATCAACAACTTCACTTTTTCCTCTTCCGGAATCTGCCCGGGCACCCGTGAGGCCATCTGTCTCCAGCGGTCCGCATAGGTTGCGAAGTCTTCTTCCGGCTTCATCTTCTCCGCCACCAGGTCAGTAAAAGAGTACTCGGGCCCGACCCGATCCTGAAACCTCTGTATAAACCTCTCCTTGACGGTCTTGAAATTCTCAGCTTCCTCCATAGGCAAGGTGTAGAACCACGCCAACGCGATCCCCTCCAGAGACCGGTGGAACAAATAGGCCATCAAACGATCGTCTTGCTGGAATTGCGCGGACTCGTATAAGAACTCCCGGACATGGATGAACGGGTTGCCGTTCCCATCGTATTTGCGGTACACGGGGAGCTCCGACTGGGAAGGAAAACGTAGGTCCCTGAAGTTAGGGATAGGGACATCGGCAAGAGATTGCGGGCCGACCCGCTTGTGGAGGAGATCAATTTGTTGCTGCATGGCAGCCCACTTGTCAAGAATTTCCCGTTCCCGGGAAGGTGGGGGGGGAGCAAGAGGAGCAGTACCTGGATAGGCGACCAAAGGATAAACCGACGAAGGAGGCGGACCATAAGAGGGATAATGGGCTGAGGAAGGGCCCATATCCGTATGAGCCACCTGGGCCACCCCTGACTGTGACCTAGCGAGGTCCGCCGGGGCCATGAGGGCCTGAGGCGGTGGAGAAATTGTAGGGTACGGCTCAAGATAAGGAACAGAGGGGATCGGGGATTTCCCTTTATCAAGTTGCTGATGGACCGAGGTAGACGCTTGGCCCATTTCTATATTGGGATAACGAAAGTTCTGAGGGTGGACCGGAGTAAGGTCAATGGGAGCCACATAGGTGGTCCCGACCACAGGAGATGAAGTGGCGACATTGGCCGTGGCGCGAGCCGGAACTGAGGCCGGGGCATCGCCCCCTTGCAAAGCTTGTCTGATGAGATGGAGTTGGGTGGGGTCCAACTGGGCCATCATATCGAGGATCATACTGGCTGAATTCTGATTAGGCGGGTTTGAAAAAGAGGGTCGGGGACCCTCGCCAAGAGAGGTCGGGAGTGAAGGGGCCGTCCCCTCTCCTCCCTGCAAATGGGCGACCCTAGGTGGGTCCTCAAAGAGACCACGAGGAAGGGAGTCCTCGTGGGCCGCAGAGAAGTCGTATGACGACATGGAAGAAGAAGCGGAATCGAACAAGGGGTTGGAGTAGGAATGGAAATAAGAATCAACCCTAGGAGGCGATCGTGGGGGCAGAAGGCAGTCCCACATACACCAAGACACTTGCGACTAGAACGAGCAACACTAAATCAATCAAATCTACCAAGCAAGTAGTAAGCATACAATGGAGCGAGATGAGAGCAGAATCACTCAGTAATGCAATCAAGTTCTTAAAATGATGCTCGTCAATTCCTTATATCTTTGGGTTAGAACCTTAGTGGATTGATGAAAATGTCAATTCTCTCGACCACTAGGTGCCTGATTGGGATGAGAACGAGGAACTGTGTGACCCTATCGGGACTCCTCACTCGCGGATGCAACCCTAGACTGGGGTAGATGCGGTACAACCTGCCCAGCGTCCGTGTGGGAATCCACGGCTCACGGGGGCTTACGGAGGTCCTCAGCAAGGTCCCTAGTTGGCTCCAAGGAATATGGAGACGAGAGGAAACCCTACCTCGGTAGGAATGCAACTAATATGGGAAGATGTCGATGCTCCTATGCGCACCGGAGTGCATGCACAAACTAGCCTAGCAGCTATCAATCAATGAGCGAGTATACACATGAGTAGTAAAAACATGGTAATGCAATGGTAATAAGATGGCAGGGGGGAGCCAATGAACAGCACCATGAGCAATATATATATCAGCCGAAAAAACTAAGCAAGATGAAATAAATGCACTGCGACAGGAGATGTGCGGTCCTCCTCTGACCGCGCTAAGTACTCAGGCGGTCAATATCCAGCCGTAATGTATGAGCAGAAAGCAAGGGACATACCAGACAGACAGCCGATAGTCACCCGCTCACACACTTGAACCGCCGCCTCACAGCCGCGTAGCTGCCACCTAAAAAGTACAGCGTACCTGTGCCTGAACGCGGGACGGCTGTGTGAAAGCCACTCAAATGATGGACGGCGTCCAGCGAGCCGTCTGTAACAGGAAAGGCCGGGGTAGATAAACCTGATGGCAGAGTATATGAGCGGTGGGGTATCAACCGTGCGTATGGGTAGACGGCCCTGGACGAACCGCGTGTGCGCCAGAGGACAGAAACTGCATCCAACCTGTAAATCACTCCAAGGAGGAACCTTGACAACGACTAAGAAGGGTCAGCAACTCAAAAGCACGATGGGCATTAGGGGTCCCACCGTGATCGCCACAAAAGGGGTGTAGATATATATTTCTCTCCTCTCTCCCCTTTCACTAAGGGTCAAAAGTGCGTCAAGGGCATGAGACAAGTGAGAGAAGGAAGAGAAAATAGGGAATGAAGCAAAGTACCGTGATCGCCACCAAGATGCCGTACGCGACAGGCACGCCGTACCTTGGAAAAATGGGGAGACACTCGCCTTAGTGCAGCGTTGAGGAATGAACGGCTCCCTTAGAACCGCCCTATGTTGAGCGGTCTTACGATAGACCGCCCTAGGACGCTGCGAGGGATGCGGGAGGAACTGCTGCAGTGAGATGGACGGCGCTAGATGGACTGCACTCCAGGGAAGAACGGTCGTTGATGCACCGCGCGTACCGATGAACGGCCGGAGGATAGCCGCTCAGGACCTTCACTCAGCAAGTTGAAAGGGGGCTCGACCTCCACCCTCTCCGGCCGGCCAAAGGGGATGGGCCTCGTGCTGATTAGATGCTGACCTACGAAACAACGTGGAGACACAGAAGAAACACCCAGATTAGCCCTAAACAATGTAGTATGTATTCAAACGAGAATAATTAAGCATGAACAAATGAAAAGGGGAATACCTGGGGGGTTTTAAACCCCTAGGGAGACAAAAAATGGGATGGTTGTGTGCATGATAATGAGAAGGAGGGGGGTACGCGGATGGGAATAATGCATGCAATGAAAGAAAATGGCGAAAGCTACAGAACGAAAGAACTATAAAGACTGGGCTACTCCCTTGACCAGAGGCTCGCGCGGACGTAGAGAGCCTCCTTCCTTGGTGCTAGGTCGCTCAAAAATGCGGCAGGGCTTCGCCGTCGACCAAAATCTCCCCCCCTTTTGACGTCCGGCCGTAGGGTCTATTTATAGAACCTCGAAGGCCAGCCTCGAAATCAGGGTTTAGAGACTTTTTCAAGTCGAACTCACAAAAGATAATTCGTAGATAATATCATAATCTTCCATCCAGACGAAACGGCATCAAAAATGGTTGATTATCCGTGGAGAAATCATCAAAACAAGTTGAGGATAAAACCATGAGATAAATGGGATAAAATCGGTTGAAAATCAGCAGCCGACGGCTTGAACGGTCTTAAGATAGACCGCACAAGGGATGGGCGGTCTTATTCGGACCGTCCATCCTGTCGGTGGAAACTCGAATAATCAGAAAATTATCCCAACTATCTCTCGAACTGGTCGAAATGTTCGCCGTTGGACTCTGAACATATGAACGGTTGTATTGAGACCGTTTTAGTTTAGGGCGGCACAAACACGACCGTTTAACTCTGTCGGTGATAATTCGAATCGTTTGGATAACTCTCTGAGAAAGTGGGCGCTCGTAGGACTCTGAGATATAGGCGGTTGGAACAGGCCCGTCCATGATATTGAACGGTCCTAATCACACCGCACAAAAGCCTGTCGGTGAATATTCAGAAAATCCTCAAAAATTAGCCAAATATATATGAACGGTCCATAGTCAACCGCCCACCTGCTGAACGGTTGAGGTTAAGCCGTTCATGACCTTAGGCACTTGGTTCTCACAAAATACGTTCAATTGACCAAAGCCAAGGCCCATTAAGCCCCGAATCACCACGAATTGCACCAAGGAGGGAGACGACCCATAAAATGAGCCCACGACATGCCACAAAAATGGCCCGATGAATGATGAACAACTCGAGTCATCAACTAATGGGAGTAAGAGAAACGAGTCAGCTTATCGGCATAAAACGGGTGTCAACACCTTGTTTCTCCCTACATTCCTTTTGATGATGTCAAAAGGGGAGAATGGTTTCTGAGGGCTTAGGGGGAGAATGACTTGTGAGAATAGCTTTGAGAATGAATTTGAGCATGGAGTATGATCTGGTTGGTAGTCATAGTGTCAGGAGGAGCTAGTGTGTCTTGAGTAAAGACTGTGTGTCAGGGGGAGTTAGTGTGTGATATTGTTTGCATGTTTGATTGTTTGCAAGTTTGAACACCCTCATTTTCTAATGACAACATTAAATTTGTTTGGCTCATAGTGTTGCCATCATCAAAAGGGGGAGACTGTTGTATCCCTGTGGTTTTGATGATGACAAACACCATAAGTCAAATGTCAGACGCCATAAAAAATCAAACACCTTAAGTCAAACAGAATATGTCTAAAGCATTCATGAGTCGGTGCATTGGAGTTTGTGCACTTGAGTCATTGGAGTCAGTGTGTCTGCATGAAGTCATTGTTTATTGCTTTCGAATTTAAGCACATTCTGCCTTAGCATTCATATAATGTCAATGTGTTCAGTTTAGTATAAAGAAGGTCGGTGCATATTCTCATCCTGCATGACTAAGGTCGGTGCAAGTGTCTCTTGCACATGACTAAGGCCGGTGCATATTTCGCATCCTGCCTACAGAGGTCGGTGCAGATTTCAACCATATGCGTACAACATCGGTGCATATCCTGTCTTATGCATATAGATGGTCAGTGCACTCCTTGTTGAATTGCTTATCAAGTCAGTGCAACTATCGCCTTGTACATACAAGGTCCGTGCATATCTGCATTTAGCATAAAGAAGGTCGGTGCAACATTCGCCTTGCACTAACCCAGGTCGGTGCACTATTGCAGGGTCACATATAAGGTTAGTGTAACATTTCTCTACTACATATAGGTCGGTGCATGCTTGTGCTAACTGTCCAAAGTCGATGTGTGTCTTCTAGACCGCATATGAGGGTGGTGCACTTTCATGTCTGTTCGTTAGAAAATCGGTGCACACTTTGTTCGGCATAGAACGTCGGTGCACAACCACCTTGTCTTACTAAAGTCGGTGCACACTATGCCTGCGCATGTAGAAGGTCGGTGCAAGTTTTGTCATACGCATGCTAAGGATGGCACACACCTTGCCTGCACATATAGAAGGTGAGTCATATGGTCGAGCATCTATTGAGCAACCTACGAACTTACCTTACGTGGAATCTAAAATACCAGGTCGATGGCACGTAATCCAAGGCAAGGAGAGGACCAGATTATCCTCCCACATGGACTACTACAGCATCACGATTCTGACACGTGGAACCTCAAAGGATCAGATCTGCGTGGAAGTTTGGGCAAGAAACGTGGTACCCACGCGCCCATCGTCTGCCTATAAAAAGGGATCGAACGTTGGGAGAAGAAGGCGAGAGAGTGTGGAGCTGAATAGAGAAAAAGAGAGAATATCTGAAGCCACTGCCAGTGCTGAAATTTCTCCCATTCGAGTGAGAGAAAAGCCTAGGAGAAAAGTCAAAAAGAGAGAGAACCAGTTCAGAGAGAGAAGAGCCTGAGTCATCACCGGTCTTGAGTCTGAAAGCCTGCTTCTACGGAAGCTACATTGTTATTTTGTCTGGGCGATTGTTTTTGTTGTTTTTTCATCTTCAAGTTTTTCCCTTTTCAATTTCATTCAGTTACCCACTAAGTTTGCTTGGAGGAAGGGAGAGGTGCTCCGGTTTCCCTCCATCGTGTTTGGAGGAAGAGAGGAACGATCCTCTAGTTCGTGAGTTGCTGGGAGCAATTCATGGGGTTCCCTTTGCTGATTGCGAAGGAAGGGAGGTTGGACCTCCAGTGATTCTTCTGGTCTTCGGAAGAGCGAGGAGAGTGTTCCTCGGGGCAAGCTGTAAGGCAGCAGGTGTTAGCAGACTGAGTCTGCGGTTCTTAATTGCCTAGTGCAAGGAAGCATTACTCTATTAAAGTAAGGGGTGGATGTAGATTGCGGATAGCAATCGAACCACCTTAAAAATTCTATGTTCCATCTCTTGGCTGTTCTCTCGTTTGGCTCATGAACGTCAGCTGTTCGTTTGTTGGTTCATCTTAACTTTGTCTCTCGATAAGCTTCTGTCTATCTCTCTGCTCCGTGGCCAGATTAGGAAAGTTTCACTACTGCATTTCAGGATTACATAATTTGTTTTTAAAATTTTCTGAATTAGGAGTGATCTATTCATCCCCCCCGTTCTAGCTCACGTTTTGTGTGAACTATCACCCCTTGCACCAAGGCAGTTCTGCCTGCCACAAACAAGTGGTTTATATGTATATGAAGTGTGCACTTCATAATAGCCATTGTGCAGAGTTTTCTTGCAAGCATGATAATACGTTCCACATCGATTCCTCGTATAGGTAACCATGCACTTTGAATGATCATTGAACGCCCATGAGCCTTGAGCATGCTCACTTTGTTATATGAATCATATATGCATTCCATGAATAAAGAAGATCATGCGGGGTGAATAAAAGATTTGGAAGGACAAAAATTTGCTGCACTTCTATGAAAGAAAAAGAAGATGAATGAAAGAATGAGGAGATAAAAAAAATACCCATAACAAAACGAAAAAAGAAATGAGTGAATCAAGATAAAAAAATGGACTTGATCACATGAACCACAGAAGAATAAAAGAGGAAGAAAACAACAACAAAACAAAACAAAACAAAACAACAAGAACCTCTGGAATCCCGGTGTCAGCCTGGACAGGTCGACATGTCCCTTGGACAAGTCGACCTATCTAGTGGATCTCACTGGCACTGGCAGGATCAGTCGACCGACTGGGCTAGTTCGGTCGATCGATCGGAGGTGGAGTTGACTCCATTGGCCCTGGAGTCGACTCCTCTAGCGGGCTAGCTTCGCTGGGAGCTTCGGCCGACCGAACTGTAATTTCCGTTTGTTGGACGGTATGAGAGGATCTAGAGGGGGGGTGAATAGATCCTCCACTCTATTTTTCATCAGTTTAAAAGATACTTAACAGCACTCAAAGTAGGAAGCCTATTTAACCACAGAACAAGGCTGAAATCGAAGAACCATGAACGGAATAAAGGAGATGCCTTTGGAAAAACTTCAGAGTAACTGTGAAGAGGGATAGAGGAGATGGATAACATCACACCATAACACAAGGCTTTTAAGGTGGTTTGGCTGCCACAAGGCACACCTACGTCCACCCCTTACCAACTTGGTAAAGCTTCCACTCTTTTTGGCCAAAAGAAATCCACACACACAAGCTGGAACCCAGCACTGCACGGAGACTAGCTCCACACACACACACACACACACACACACACACACACACACACACACACACACACACATGCGGATAGGTCGTAAAAGCACACGGGGAAGAAATCCCACAAGGAAAGAACAAAAACAAAATAAGAAGACAAACCTACACGCACTGCAACTGCAGCTTATACACGGTGACTGAACCAACACACAAGATGTTTTAAAAGTGAAGAAAAATAAACGAGAGAACAAAATGAAGCATTTCAGCAGAATGGAAGGGAAACTAGCTGGGCTGTGAATTAGATCAATTGCTGAAGAGTAGGATGGCTAAAGAAGATGGCTGGCTGCACTCTTTTCCCCTTTCCTACACATAAATCTCTCTTGGATGCTCAGCGCAGACTCTCTTTCTTTTTCTTCTCACGTGTTCCCACGTCCTAGGCTCTTTCAGGCTCATAGTAGCAATGGCAGCAGTAGCTCCACCAGAGGAGGAGGCGTCCAATTTATAGGCTCAAGTAGCTGGGAAGTTTCCCTCCAAAAAGAACTTATGCAATTTTGAATTACTGGAATAATCAAATGATGTCCAAAGAAACCTGCAGATCTTTAATTTCTGTTGGCAGAGAGGACGTCCTTTTTCCAGAGATGTTCTTCCTTCAGACACAATCCTGGCTGACTACCATAGGGGATAGAATTGTCAGTGAGAGAGACTTTTCCAAGGTATTGTATTGACAGATATCTAGAATAAAGTGTTCTTATAGACACTTATGATGACAGAGACGTTTGGGAGTTCCTAGGAATCACTTCTAGCCCTCAAAAATCAAGTTTTTAGATGTTTACGTCAGACATTTCTGCCCTCTGTATGGTTTTCAAAGAGACAGATCTGTCGGAAGAATTTTGAGCTTACCATTTAGTGAGGTCGACCTGCTGAGAGATTGAGGTCAACACTACTTTGAAAATGAGTGATTATAATGGCTTCTGGAATGATCCTGAGGTCGACCTCTTGTAAGAGTGAGGTCAACACAACTTGTGTTGGCCGCTTTCCAGAGTGCTGGTGGCGATCGTGAGGTCAACACTTCATGATGGTGAGGTCAACACGGAGTGGCACAGCAGAACGATTGTTAAAAGCGGTCGACCCTCAGAGTCTACTTTTGGACTTGGAAGCTCAAAGAGGTCGACACGCCTGATGACGAGGTCGACATTGCCTTAGTGATTTCAACAGACAGGCTACTTGGTGAAGCTAGTGAGGTCGACACTGCACATGGTGAGGTCAACCTTCTTCATGCCTAGTCATTCAAAAAGGGTTTCGTGAGTTTCAAAATAAATTGACCAATGACTTATAGTGAGATATCATCAAAATAACATTTATTCAACAATCTGCCCATGTTTGATGATGACAACTATGAGTCATTGTGCTCACAGTTTTGGCATAAAATTTGGATTGTCAGCTCATGCAAATTTTTAACAAAATAACATGATATGTAGTGGACACATGTCTTAGCAATGAAACTCTCTCTCCTTGACATACTAACACTCTATACCAATTAACACTCTCTCCCCCTTTGTCATCAGCAAAAACAAGAGGGGTAGTGTATAACTCAGAAGAAAGATTCAAGTCTAAGACAAATTCGGGAAAATGACTGGAGCAACCCACAAAACAGATATCTCTTAGCACATAAGCATGTCATGATAGTAGAATAAGAATGAAAGGATTAAAGTCAAGAACTTTTGTCAGGAATTTAAGTAGTTAAAGGAGTACTCAAAATAGGATTACTAAAGCTGATGCATATAATAGAATAGAAGTCTAGAATAAACCCATTCAGTTTAACTTATGGGACCTAGTGATTTTTCAGAATCGACTACCATAAGTATTGATGTCAAACAAGTTGGAATAGTGATAACTTTTCTGAACTTGCACCTCTGATTTTCACATAGGCCGAGCTAACAGTTAAGATCATCTTACACCTTTTTACATGAGGAATCACATTTGTAAGATGCAAATGCCCCTGTTACTCAGTGCAGTTATCTTATCATGTCTCATTTTGATCATAGATAGCTTGTCACTTCATGCCTGTCCCACTACCACTTCATTGGTGAAGGGTGACAATTTTTCAATAAGCATGACCCATTGCTTTGTTAACCTCTTCTAGCCCCCTTTTTGTTGATGAATAAAACTTCTTATCAGATCAGAGTTTAATCAAGACATTGCCTTTTGACGCGAATCACCTCACATCTCAGGTGAAGTGCATCCGGGTACTCAGCAAATACTGACCATTGTTCTGCAATGAGTGCTTGAAAAAGTGTCACTAGATATGGTCGTTTGATTATAATACTCAATAAAAGTACATCAGCCAAAATTGTCATTGAAAAGCATAAGCAGACTATGGAGCATTAGAACTTATACCATCAAAAGCATCATCGGAAGTAAGCCAATGGAGTCCCTCCTCCAAGTTGCAGGTTTCCAGATATCAGAAAGTTGTTGACCTTAAGCCTCTGTATTATTAAACAGCCATGATAAAAGAAGATGCAGAAGAATGCTGCTAGAGAGATCAACCAATAAGAACAGTCTTAGAAGGGAATCTCCCTTTCAAACATTCCATAAGAAAGTGAGGAGTAGATAAGTGACTAGGACATACTCCCCCTTAGCAATTGCAGGGTTTGAAATGGAAAAGAGTATGAATGCAACACCTATAGAAGTGCAGAACATAAGAAATGAGAAGGCTGTGAGAGGTTTGAACAACTGAGTGATGGTGTCGACCTGTCTTTTACAGGGTGTCGACTCTCTAGAGTCAGATAGAAGAAAACATTCTAATGCAGTATACTTTGTTATGAACCTTTTTCAAGAAAAACATCCATCTCCCCCTCAACATATGGACACTAAAATGAAATGCACTTAGTATGTAAGCTATGAAGTCCCGCGATCAATGACACCCAAGAGGGTGGGGGATGTATTGGGTGATTACAAATTTTACAAAATTTTTACCAAAATTAAACAGATATGATGAAACAACCTTTTAGAGACTTAGATCTGATGAAATAACAAATATATCTATCAAAACCTATCACACACAGCAGATCCTTGGTACTATGGCGGAGATATAAATCTAAAGATTCTGCTCACACAAGGTATTATCTTCTTGACAAGAATATCCTTGTCAATCAAAACCTACCTTTTGATATACTAAAGATCTAATGTAGAAATGACAATTTTGATAGATCTGAACGGAAAACGCAAGAGAGTGATATAGTGTGTGCTGGCACAGAACGGGGGTAGGAGAAAAGGATCAAACCACACAAAGGACAACATTTTTTAGGTGGTTCGGATGCAATGACGGCAACCTACGTCCACCCCTCACAAACTGTGAGGATGCACACACTATCTTGTAAAGGATTAAAAGATCAAAACAAACACACACAATCGTGAAGAGTTCGAAACTCCCACGAAGGTGCACAACCACCGAATACACAAAAATGTGAAGGAGAGCCACACACACACACACACACACGAATCTGGGTCCACACACACACATATGTTTAGAGATTACAAGAACACACACTTGAAGCTCAATGGAAAAAAGAAGTAGAAATACAAATGAAAACTTTAGATTTAAGCTCCCCCTTAGTGGATGAAGAAGATCTTTGATGAAGCTTGCTTCTCAGCTTGATTTCCACTTGAATGGCTTCCGGATGATCTTCAAATGCTTGAGATTTGATAAAGAATGCTTGGACGAAACATTGTTCACAGAGTTCTTCCTACAACCCTTTTTCTCCTTTGATAGCCTTCCTTTGATCCCCTTGTGTCATTAGGGTTTCTTGGCCCTAAGAGATGTTTTTATAATACTTGAATGGTCAGGGGACATGTCAAGACACAGATCCACAATTTTAGGAATGTCTGGTGGCTTTAGGATTAAAGAAACCAAAGGAAAGGGCTTCCCATGTTGAATAATTAAAAGTCAACAATTGCTACCTCAAGGGGTTCGGTCGATCGAACTCTGAGAAACCTGTAAATATTATCCCTGGCAATTTCGGTCGACCAAAATTCTCAATCGGTCGACCAAACTCTGTAACTTTTACAGAGTTCTGATCCTTGGAAAAATTGATCGACCGAATCATGCCCATTGGTCGACCGAACTCTGGAAAACCTGCAAAAATGGATTGTTAGCCCAATGAAACATATCCATATGACAAGAGCTTTATGTCATCATATAATCCATTCATTTTTGGGTTTGATTTAGTTATGTTTATGCATTTGGAAGGCTCAACATATTTGAGCATTTGTCATTACATAAAATGGCCTTAAACACGTTCAATGCTCGCTCATGATCACTTTGACACGGCACAAGACAAAAACTAAGTCTAGGGTTTTGTTATCATCAAAATCACTTGGAGAGACGCAACAAGCTAGTCACTGAAATTATGCAAGAGTGTACGACTAAGACCCATGGTACCAGGTTGAGAACTTGGATTCTTGGATCACCGCACGCACAGTGTGGGTTTCCAAACAGACATAATCTGCCCTTCTCCCAACGCCATTTAATATACCATAGGGAGATGCACATATGAACAATACATCAATACATAAAGTAAGATGCAACTATTAGTATGCAGCAAATTAAATAGTAGGATGGACTCCCCCTATCAATATTAAACAAGAGCCACTCATGCTAGAATGAACTTGACCAAGCTAAAAGGAATCAATTGGGGGGTCTGCACATACCCAATTCTCTTTTCAAGGAAGAAAATTTATCATTACTAAGAGGTTTAGTAAGAATGTTTGTAATTTACTTTTCAGATTCAACAAAATGTAATTCAAAGTTTTTCTTACTTACCTCATCCCGGAGGAAGTGATGCCTTATTTCAATGTGTTTTGTGCAGGAATGCTGAATGGGATTCTTGGTTAAGGTAATGGCATTGGTATTATCGCACAAGATGGGTGTGCATCCAAGATCTACTTTATAGTCCTGGAGTTGGTGCTTTATCCACTACACTTGGGTTCCACAGCTACCTGCAGCAATGTACTCAGCTTCTGCAGTAGAAAGTGAAAGAGAGTGCTACTTTTGGGAAGCCCATGAAACTAAGCATCCACCCAAGTATTGGGAGTAGCCGCTAGTACTTTTTCTATCAAGTTTGCATCCGGCATAATCAACATCAGTATATGAAATTAAGTCAAAACAACATGATGCAGGATACCACAGCCCTAAGTCATGTGTGCTAGCAATGTATCTTAAGACCCTTTTCACAGCAATGAAATGAGATTCTTTAGGATTAGCATGAAACCGAGCACACATGTACATAGTAAACTGAATATCAGGCCTAGAAGTAGTGAGATATAAAAGAGACCCGATCATACCTCATTATGTTTTGGAATCTACAGATTTACCATTCTCATCTGCCTCTAGAGATGCATTTGTTCCCATGGGCGTGGATATGTGTTTGGCTTCCTTCATTCCAAATCTTTTTAGAACCACCAATGTATATTTGGATTGGTTTATGAAGAATGCTTCCTTCGTCTGTGTGATCTGCAATCCAAGAAAGAATTGGAGTTCTCCCATGAGGCTCATTTGAAATTCTTTTGTCATAAGTTCAGCAAATTGCTTGAACATGTTAGAATTAGTTGAACCAAACACAATGTCATCTACATATACTTGTACAATGATGATGTGGCCATTCATTACCTTGGTAAAGAGTGTTTGGTCAATCTTACCTCTGATGTAGCCTTCACTGGTCAGATGTGCACAAAGTCTGTCATACCAGGCCCGTGGAGCATGCTTTAGGGCATATAGAGCCTTATTCAGTTTGTAAACATGGTTAGGCAAATCAATTCACTCAAAACCAGGGGTCTGTTCTACAAATACTTCCTCTTTTTATCAGGCCATTCAGAAAAACAATCTTGACATCCATTTGATATAGTTTAATGCCTAGGGTGCATGCAAAACCTAGCAGGATTCTGATGGCTTCTAGTCTAGCCACATGGGCATATGATTCTTCAAAGTCAATGCCAGTTTCTTGATTATACCCCTTGGCTACCATCCTAGCCTTGTTTCTAATGATAGCCCCTTCTTCATTAAGCTTGTTCTTAAAGACCAATCTAGCCCCAATGACATGCTGGTCAGTGGGTCTGGGAACCAGATTCCAAACTTGATTTCTTTCAAATTGGTTGAGTTCATCAGGCATGGCATTAACACAATTTTCATCTTGCAAGGCATCTTCAATGCTTTTGGGTTCAAAATGAGAGACTAATGCAATGAGGTCATTATTGTGATCATCTTTAAGAAATGACCTGGTCCTAGGGGGGTCAAGCAAATTACCTATGATGTTATGCACAGGATGATCCTTTAGGGTGCGCAGATTGGTAGAAGACTCACCAAGTAGCAATGTGTGTGCAGGGATTTCGGTCGAACGACTTGTCTCTTGCTCTGTGAGCTGTGGTTGGCTGCCATCTTCCTGATCTCCTTTAGATTCCAGAAATTCTCCATCTTCCTCCTTTTCCCTGTCAGAACTGTCCTTGTCAGATTTATCATTTATTTCTACAAACACAACATGTGGAGTTTGCTCCACGGTTTGATTCTTAACATTAAAAACCCTATATGCCCTTGATGTTTTAGCATAACCCAAGAATACTCCAATGTCACTCTTGGCTTCAAATGTGTCCAAATCTGATTTGTCATTATTATGCACATAGTACTTTGATCCAAATGCTCAAAAGTAAGTCAAATTGGGTTTCTTATCTTTCAACATCTCATAAGGGGGTTTCTTACACCTTGGCCTTACCATGGCCCTATTAACTATGTAGCATGCTGTGTTTGATGCTTCAGCCCAAAACTTTCTTAGGAGTTGGCTCTTAATCAACATGGTCCGGGTGATTTCCACAATTGTCCAATTCCTCCTTTCCACAATGTCATTTTGCTCTGGGGTCCGGGGAGAAGAAAAACTATGTGTTGGCCTTCTTGATCACATAGTTCAGAAAAGGATGAATTTTTGAATTCTCCTCCATTATCAGACAAGATGGTGGAGATTTTGAATTTACCTTCTTACTTTATTTTTCTAAAAAATTTCTGAAACCCAAGAAATGCACCATTCTTATTAGTGAGGAAGAAAATCCATGTAAAGCATGAGAAATCATCAACTATCACATATCCAAACCTTTTCCCATTAATGCTAGTTGTTCTTGTTGGACCGAACAAGTCTATATGCAGAAATTCAATAGGCACGGATGACAAATCCTCACTTCTAGATTTAAAGGATTTTCTTATTTTCTTACCTAGAGAGCAAGCTTCACAAACCAGGTCAACCTTTGTGTAGGCCAATTTTGGTAAACCATTAACCATCCCATGTTTGGACAGTTTGTGCAGAGTCCCATAGTTGACATGTCCCAACCGTCGGTGCCATAGGCCTGCATCACTTAGCTGGTTGGCAGTTAAGCACTGTGCTTTCAGAATTAGATGCATCAAGGTCTACCATATACATATTATTAACTCTATGACCTATGAAGAGCACAGATTCAAGGTTTTTCTCAAGGATTCTACAGTCACTAGCATCAAACATTACCCTATGGCCTTTGTCGCCCAACTGGCTTATGCTAAGTAAATTATGCTCAAGGCCTTCAACAAGCATCACATTATCAATAGAGTTAGAAGAGTTCTTACCCATGGTGCTTGTGCCAATTACCTTTCCTTTATCCTTGCCTCCAAACCTTACTTGGCCTCCTTCCTTCTTGATTAAATGGCTGAATTTATTCTTGTCTCCCATCATGTGCCATGAGCAGCCACTGTCCAAGTACCAACGGTTGTGATAGGCTACTAGGCAATCCTACATAGAAGATATTAAGCAAACGTCTTTGGAACCCTAACAAATTTGGGTCCACAGTCACAGTTCAAAGCATGCAATAAATTTTTCGAAATCCAAACTTGCTTAAAAGCCTTCATTCTATGATTGAACCAGCACTGGTTGTTGGTGTGTCCCAGTTGGTTGCATGTATGACAAGTAGATTTCATGAATTTCATGGAGTGTAAGTTAGGTTGAGGTATGGTTTTTAGATTTCCAAAAGGGTTGAATTGGGTATGGAAGGTACCCAAGTTGGGCTGGCCATTGAACCTTCTTATGTCATTGGAACAGTTTTTCTATCGAGACTGGGAGAATGAGCTGCGTCGAGGCATATCCCTGGTGCATCGACCTGAAGAGCCATGTTGAGCACTGAAGTGTCGACCTGTTTGGCCATGGTGTCAACCTGTTTGGCCATGGTGTCGACCTTGCTGCTCAATCACCTCTGTCTGGCTAGTGTTGCATCGACCTGATGGAGTAGCATGTTTACTAGGACACTCTTCTATTGGTACTTCAACAATCAGCTTCCCCTTCACTTTCTCAAAGCTGAAGGATATAGTCTTGAATTCAAAGGGCCTCTTCTTAGTGGGATTAAAACCCAACCCTTCCTTTTTGAAATTAACCCAGGTACCTAAGATAGCATCTAAGTGAGATTTACCCTAGGTCATTCTCTCTAGGGTGGACTATTTATTCTTTAGCTCTTCTTCAACTCTTTCGAAATTTTTGTGCATCTCAATATTAACAGTGCTAGCAGCCTCAAAATTTTCAAGATTTAGTTTGTTCTCTTTCTCCCATTCTTCACATTTCAGGTTGGTCTAGCTTAGCTATTTTCTAAGATCATCATTTTCTTCCTTTAATGCTATCAGATCTGAACGGGTGGTTTCAAGAGTTTCAGCTTGTTTTTTTAGTTCTTCATTTTCAGTTTTTAAAGTTTCTAACTCTTTGTTGGCAGGATTATCATGAGCAAGAGCGTTGATCTTCTTCTTCAAATGCTTGTTCTCCTTTTTATACATTTCATACTTCTCAAGTAGATCAGCATATGCATCTTCCTAATCCTCAATTGAAAATGTTTCAAAAAGGTTGATTACCTAATGCTCACTCTTGTCAGCCATTAGACAGAAGTCATCCTCATCTTCATCGGCAGAAAGACTCTCACATTCTTCTTCATCATCACTCAAGGTGGAGACCATGGCTTTGTGCTTCTTTCCCTTGGCCTTGGACACTTGCTTGATCAGTTCAGGGCATTTTCCTCGCATATGTCCTACCTTCTTACATTGATAGGAAATAATATTGTCAGAATTTCTGATATGAGTAAGTCTGAGATTGGAGTTTCTACTCACCGGTAGAGCCTTCTTCCTCTTTTGGAATTTGCCTCGTCTACGCAAGAACTTCTTGAATTCCCAAGTGAGTAAGGCATAATGCTAGGCTCCGGAAGGTCATCTCCATCATCCTTAAATGAGCCGTCTATGCTCTCAACAACTTTGAGAGCCACAGTCTTCTTGGGCTTGACGTCTTCTTCACTTCTCTTCAAGTTGATTTCATATGTCATGAGCGAACCTATCAAATCATCTACTGTCATGGCAGACAAGTCCTTTGAGTCTTCAATCACAGTGGCCTTAGTGTGCCATGTTGGGGTGAGAGATCTAAGAATCTTCCTAATTAGTTCACTGTCAGGGTAATCTTTTCCCAATGATTTTAAGGAATTAGTCAACTGGGTAAGCCTGGCATACATTTCAAAGATAGATTTGTTTGGTTTCATTGTGAACATTTCATAGTCGTTAGTTAGTATGTTGGCCTTGGTGGCCCTAGCTTCAGATGTACCATCATAGAGTAGCTCAAGCCTATCCCACATTTCTTTTACAGATTTGCAAGTGGATACTCTTTAGTATTTAGTGGGGTGGATAGCGCATTGGATTATGTTCATGGCGCTCCAATTGGTTGTGAATTTTTTGACTTGGTCTTGTGTCCAGGTGTCATCTAAATCTCGTACAACAAATGGACCTTTACTCACAACATGCCATATCATGTGATCCTGGGCACGCAGAAAAAACTTCCATTCGGTACTTCCAATACAGATAATTAGTTCCATCGAAAAATGACGATTTGTTGATGGCCTGGCCCCCAGCTATATAGCTGCGATGGACATTCCCATTAGATCTCCTTGCGTTGTTGGACCACATCTCTTGTAGCATCTTGAATTTTTATTATAATATCCCATATAAATTAATTACTTTTTGATTCAACTTATAAAGAAATTGTTAAAAATCTAGAAAAAATTGTATCTAGTATAAAATTAAATTCCTAGCAACTTTGTCTTCAGGTAAGAGCCCAAAATAAAATTGGTTAAGGCCTAATTTCGCGTTTTAGCAGGTTTTCGTTGATTTAGGAGACCTAGTTAACCATCTTCATTTGGGTCCAATTCTAGCCCATTTGTGCTCCAATTTGAGCCAAACCCTAGCCCATTGTTAGGTCCATGTTTTCCTTTCGAAAACCCTAGGTCTAGACTCTTCTACTGGCGGCGGCGGCGGTGGATTAGAACCCCATCCGAAGTTTTCGCCGAAGTTTCCTCATTGGACTCTTTAACCAAATTCGATCGCTAGAAGTCCCTATAGGTTCTATATAATGAGGGCTTTCGACCCTCTGGAACCCTATTTGCACCAGCGGCGGGTGGCGTGACCGATCGTGACTGGACGAGGGAGAATTTGGGCACTTTAGGAGCGGTACCTAGGGTTCCGGCGACCCTCTTTTCTTCCTCCTTCTGTTCTTCAAGCAAAGGTAGGTGTCTCTCAGGCTAAAAAAAATTCTAATTATACCATCTTGTTCGTCTTCTTGAGCCCTTTCTTTTGATACCTGAATGCCTAAATTTCATGCATCATGCTGCCCTAATTTCATGTTTTACTCCGAGGTATACAAAAAGAGTAACTTTCATGTTAACAAGTCTTACATTTAATATTTCGTATTAAGTCTTAATCAAAGCATGCCATCTTATATGATTTTTAATGCTCCTTCTAATGGTGGTGTTTTCCCTAATTTGTTCACTCTATCATGAGAAATCGAAGTTTTTAACCTACCATGTCGAGGTTCACCGTCGGCGGGTCTCGGGTTGAGTTAACGGCCCTTTCAGTGACCGCTAGAACTCTGGCGGTCACATGATAAACCGCCACCACAGTCTGGCAGCCCCACGATAAACCGCCACATGCCCTGCATTTTTAAATTTAAAAGATTAATGTATATTTATTTTCTAATATGAAACGGCCCTACGATAGACCGTCTTATGTTTATGGCGACCGTTATATAGACCGTTACTTTCCTCTCACTGGGTGTTTTAAACCTTATTCCATGCGTTTTAACTAGGAACTTACTATGTTTTGATATGACATCTTGATCTATAACAATGCAGAACGTGATGATAATCTAGTATCATGGTTATAGACATTAAATTTTGATTATTTACATGGAAGTTGTGTTGATAATCATAAGTTAAATAATCATATGAAACTTGATAAAAGCTTGGTTAATGATCTTGACAATTTTTGAACACCGCTGTTATAAATTGTTATATTATTATCTTGACATTACTGTTTGACAGTCATACCACCCCGGTGGGATTGACTGGCCGCATCGTCTCATTTTTTGTATTTTATTTAGCCTCAATCTTGTAATAGATGGGACTCTCTGCTGGATATTCCTTCCGTCATAGTAGGACCAATATTATGAGACCTCCGTAAGACCCCGTGAGCCTGGGATTCCCACCAGGACGCCGGGCGGGTTGTACCCAAAGACCTGAACCCATGAACGTGATTTGATTCGTGTTTTGGGCCAGTCCAAACTGGACTGCTCTATGACCTTAGCGGCCCATCGTGAGACCGCTAAGTGACGTTGGCGGCCCATGGTTAGACCGCTACTGTTTTCCTGGCCTGGTAAATGGGCTTGTTTTAGTCAGATCCTTTGAGCCCATTTAGTTCTAACCTAGACCAATATGTTATTTTAGCTTGTAGGTTGAACTCTCGTTCGGACCGTTCTATTTCGGGCTGAAGTAAGGACCTTTTTGGGTTAACTCTAAAGCCTGCTGATATTGAACCATTAGCGGCCGAATGATAGACCGTCAGTGTCACATTAGCGGCCCAGTTATCGACCGCTAAAGTTGAGATTTAATATGTTTTCCCCTGTTTTATTATCGTGTAGCAGTCGTCAAGGTTGGCCTTGAACTGCGAAATCTTGCTTGATCCTTGACTCCTAGTCTTTCTACCTTATATTCATTCCAACATTATTGGAATTTCTCTTGATCTTAGAAGTAAGTTCGTAAGCTTAAACCTTGGAATTCTTGGCCATTTAATGTGGTGAATGTCTAGACTAGGATCTATGATCCAATCTTTCAATGCCAACACATCATAAAGGGCCCGGTCTGGTCCTGGGAGGAGCGCCCGAAAGTACTTGTGCCCTGGGGAGTTTGTAATGACAAGGTGTGGCATTGCACCGAAGTGCATGACTAGCGTGATTGGTCTAAGACATTCCACTTCTACTCAATTACTTGAAATTCTTGCGTGACATGATATGCGTGCTTGTTATAGCCAATTCCATCTATCATTTTCATGCAAAGTTCTTGTTATACTTGTGTTTATTCTTTACATGAAAGTCCGCATTTCTTTCCTATCTATCTCCTGTCATTTAATTATTATTGATTTTATTACAACGTTATTCATGATTAAATGGGTAATCACTTTAACTATGCCTGATGATAGAGATATAAAATCCTACTAAGCTTTGCTCACCCCTACTTTCCTATCCTTTTCAGGTAGTTCGGATGAGGACGTGCGCTCTGATGGGGATGGGAACGAGTGATTCCAGGAGCGAGCCATTTAGAATTATGTTCAAGTCAAGTTTAGATTAGTTGTTGAGTTTTGTTATCTAGAGTTGATGTATTTTCTTTCCAATGATAAGATAAAAGTCCACAAGAAATCGGGTGTAATTAAATACTTTCTCTTATTATTATCAATAAAGTTGGGTTAATTATTTTCTTCATTATTAGCCTGGTGGTTTGGTCTCTTGTGGCAATATATGCTCTGATTGACATGAATGATATAAATTGTAACGACTCCGATTTTTTGCGTCGAGGCGTGACATCGCTAGAGAACCCGCTCTGATACCAACTGTTGGACGGTATGAGAGGATCTAGAGGGAGGGGTGAATAGATCCTCCACTCTATTTTTCATCACTTTAGAAGATACTTAATAGCACTAAAAGTAGGAAGCCTATATAACCACATAACAAGGCTGAAATCGAAGAACCATGAACAGAATAAAGGAGATGCCTTTGGAAAACCTATAGAGTAACTGTGAAGAGGGATAGAGGAGATGGATAACCTGCATCACACCATAACAAAGGGCTTTTAAGGTGGTTCGGCTGCCACAAGGCACACCTACGTCTACCCCTTACCAACTTGGTAAGGCTTCCACTCTTTTTGGCCAAAAGAAATCCACACACACACACGCTGGAACCCAGCACCACACGGAGACTAGCCCCCCCACCCCCCCACCCCACGCACACACCACACACACACACACGAGGACAGGTCCTCAAATCACACGGGGAAGAAATCCCACAAGGAAAGAACAAAAACAAAATAAGAAGACAAACCCACACGCATTGCAACTGCAGCTTACACGGTGACTGAACTAACACACAAGATGTTCTGAAGGTGAAGAAAAATATAACGAGAGAACAAAATGAAGCATTTCAGTAAAATGAAAGAGAAACCTGCTAGGCTGTGAATTAGATCAATTACTGAAGAGTAGGATGGCTGAAGGAGATGGATGGTTGCTCTCTTTTCTCCTTTCCTACATAGAACTCTCTCTTGGACGCTCAGGGAAGACTATCTTTATTTTTCTTCTCACATGTTCCCATGTCCTAGGCTCCTTCAGGGTGACAGTAGCAATGGCAGTAGAAGCTCCACCAGAGGAGGAGGCATCCAATTTATAGGCTCAAGCAACTGGGAAGTTTCCCTCCAAAAAGTAGTTCTACAATTTCAAATTCCTGGAATAATCAAATGATGTTTGTCCAAAGAAACCTGCAGATCTTTAATTTCTGTTAGCAGAGAGGACGTCCTTTTCCCCAAAGATGTTCTTCCTTCAGACACAATCCTGGCTGGCTAGCGCATGAGATAGAACTATCAGTGAGAGAGACTTCTCCAAGGTATTGTACTGACAGATATCTGGAGTAAAGTGTTCCTCTAGACACTTATGATGGCAGGGATGTTTGGGAGTTCCTAGGAATCTCTTCCAGCCCTCAAAAACCAAGTTTTCAGAGGTTTACGTTGGACCTTTTTGCCCTCTGTACGGTTTTCAAAGAGATAGATCTATCAGAAGACTTTTGAGTTTACCCTTTAGTGAGGTCGACCAGCTGAGAGACTAAGGTCGACACTGCTTTGAAAATGAGTGATTATAATGGCTTCTAGAATGATCCTGAGGTTGACCTCCTATAAGAGAGAGGTCGACACTACATGTGTTGGCCACTTTCTAGAGTGCTGTTGGTGATCATGAGGTCGACATGTAATGACCATCAATTCGGCACTAGCCCAATCGGGCACAATTCAGACCCATGAACCAAATGGTCCAAAAATCTAGACAGACTATTTAAGAACCCTTAGAAAATTCGTAACTTAACATAGGGGGGTCTGAATGGGATGAAACTAGGCCCATTAGAAAGCTTGGACCCTTAGCCCAAACTCTTATGTTGAGGGGGAGACTCAATTCGCACTAGAACCCCCGGTTCTTAGCCCTTTTCCACCAGCTGTCATGAAGAGGTATGACTGTTGGGTGAATTCACATGTAATTAATGGAAAAAAATCATTACTCCAGGTAGAGTTAATGAAATTTGATGAAACCAAGACTGAAACTTGGATCTGGAAGTCCTCTTCATTTCATATGAAGACATTCCAGCGTAATTCCCAACAGAAATGTGCGCACACTAGCATTTATGATCAGCGGTCGAAGGGTTACACCTGTTCAAACCTGAAGGGATGCTTAGCATTAATTCCTCTTCAAAACCAGCGACCTTGGAGCTTGTTAGAGCCTTGAGGGACGTGGGTGAACTCTTGGGAGGCCTAAAAAACTATATAAAGAGGGGGTTTCGTGGGTGGCCATCCTTTAGCAACACTCACCTTCCATTTTTCTGCCACCTACAGGTCCTTTTGTGAACAAAAGAGAGGTGAGGGACCTTGGCTTTTATGTAGGAGGGTGGACCTGCAGAGAAGTCTTGGTGGGTCTGGGGTGTGGATCGCATCCCCAGATCGAAGGGTAAAGCTGAGGTGGATCTGGGGTGTGGATATTATCCCCGGATTGTCGGTTAATATCTCAAAGGTACACACCTAACCTCAAACTTTGGGGGTCAATGATGCATTAGAATGATTTCAAATATATTTCATACACTCTAAAGTGGGATTAAGGGCAGGTGGGGACGACCATCATATCCATTTTGGGGGTTGTTTTTCAAATCAGTTTTGTGTTTCATGAGTTTCCACACTTCTTGGGAGGGTCAGAACCCATATATAGGAAACCCCTAGTCGGTGCACCAATGGGGTAGCTAGTCAAGTTTCAGCATATTAGAGTCCATACATCAGGTCTGAGCAGGTCCCGTAGTAGGTCGGCACTTGTTTAGTACAGGCCAAAGGAGAGGTCGGTGCATGTTTAGGCCAAGAGGGATCCGTGCATGATGTATTAACATCGGTGCACATTTAGTCCATGCGTAAGGGACTGAGCATGTTTGTGTTGGCATCGGTGCACATTTAGTCCATGTATAGGTAAGGTCAGTGCAAGTTTAAGGTCCGTGCATGTTTTAGTTAAAGTAGGGTTTGTGCATTATTTGTAGGGTCTGTGCACTTTTGCCCATACGTAGGTAAAAGGCGTCTGTGCATTATTTATAAGGTCTGTGCACTTTTGTCCATACGTAGGTAAAAGGAGTCTGTGCGTTGGTTGCAAGGTCTGTGCACTAATGGGTCCATGCGTAGGTAAAGGTCTGTGCAGAATAAGGTATGTGCATGTGTTGTGTCGGTGCATGTTTGTGTCGGTGCATGTTTCACATCTGTGCATGTTTTGTGTTAGCCACGGTGAGGTCTGAGCATAATAGGTCTGTGCACGTTTTGTGTTGGCCACGGTGAGGCCTGAGCAAGGTCAGTGCAAGTTTGGCCCTGGCCACGAGCAAGGTCGGTGCAAGTTTGGCCCTGGCCACGAGCAAGGTCGGTGCAAGTTTGGCCCTGACCACGAGCAAGGTCGGTGCAAGTTTGGCCCTGGCCACGAGCAAGGTCAGTGCATGTGCGAGTGAGGTCGGTGCAGGCTGGCCCCGGCTATGAGCAAGGTCAGTGCACCTGTGGGTCTGCCCAATTTCCAGAAATTGAGAAAAGGAGAATTTTGAGGGGGCATATTAATTCATAAAAATCTAAGAAATTAGAAAATGGCAAAAGGCTAAGTTAGTAACACACAGTAAAAATTTCATGTCCATAGAAATTCTGTACTCACAGATATAAATCATTTTCTGTGCATGTGTAGCCTAGAAAGGATAAACATGTACTAACCTGAAATGACTGCAAGTATGTTTAGCCCTTTTAAACTATTTAGAAGCATATCTGTGAGCATGTTTAAATTACGAGGAACATGACTGTGAGCTTGTTTGGCCTCCTTGATCAATGAAAACATGTCTATTATGATAAATATCATGCTAGTCACTAAAAGATAAATAAGAATGTGTATGCCATAAAGGGAAAACAGCAGCATTCTGTGAGGTTGGACTTCGGTCCCTTCTGCGGGACGGCGATACGTAACGCCGCGGAAGTAAAGATCCCAGGGGATGGCGATATGTAACGCCCTGGTTCGAAATCCTATTGATTCAATCTTCATCCCATTATGGGACGGACTTTATGGGACGGCGATACGTAACGCCACTGGGCCACAAGAATCTAGGTGGGAGTTCGCTCACGGTCTGCGCAATACTCTTTCGTTCGTTTGTATGTGTGTGTGTGTGGACCTCTGGTGTTTGCGGCAGCTATCCGGTTCCCTGCATGGCAAAAATATGAACACTCATGGAAATGTGATAATGTGTAACTGCTTAATCATTGGGTTCTTGCTGCATACTTGGGTACCTTATACATTAGTCAAAGAATCTGCGTTTTCCTTACATGAGTTATCTTAAGAACTGATGATGAAATGTACTAAGCTAGTGTTAACATCTGAACTCTATATATAATGGATTATATAGATGCAAAGTTAACCTCGGTTTCACTGGGTTGCCTATTGAGCGTCACACTCACCCATTGTGACACATGTTTTCAGGGGACATGGAGAAAGAGATTGAGGAGGAGGCAGCAACTAAAGAGTAGAGTTAGCCACTGTTCGTCTAGGTATGCTATGGTCGAATATTTCTATTTTGTGTAGGGTTGTGGAGTGGCAAGCCCATGCGGACTCATGTGTAATCTGGAACTATGAACTTGTACTCTTTTGGAGACTATGAATGGTTGATATGTTTACCTAAATTACTGTAACCTATGGTTTCGCGATACGTACGAAGTAATTTGCTTCGGGGTCTGACAAAAAAATACATACCCCCAAAATTTGGGAATCGGATCTCGGGGCGTTACATGGCACTTCATGATGGTGAGGTCGACACGGTGTGGCACAGCATAATGATCGTAAAAAGGGGTCGACCCTCGGAGTCAACTTTTGGACTTGGAAGCTCGAAGAGGTCGACACGCCTGATGATGAGGTCGACACTGCCTTAGAGATTTCAATAGACAGGCTGCTTGGTGAAGCTAGTGAGGTCAACACTGCACATGGTGAGGTCGACCTTTTCATGCCTAGTCATTCAAAAAGGGTTTCGTGAGTTTTAAAATAAATTGACCAATGACTTGTA
The DNA here is from genome assembly GCA_022559845.1 of Amorphophallus konjac. NCBI lineage: Eukaryota > Viridiplantae > Streptophyta > Magnoliopsida > Alismatales > Araceae > Amorphophallus > Amorphophallus konjac. The sequence goes on from CM040123.1 coordinate 199,749,390, forward strand.
GTGAGACATCATCAAAATAACATTTATTCAACAATCTGCCCCTGTTTGATGATGACAACTATGAGTCATTGTGCTCACAGTTTTGGCATAAAATTTGGATTGTCAGCTCATGCAAATTTTTAACAAAATAACATGATATGCAGTGGACACATGACTTAGCAATGAAACTCTCTCCCCCCCTTGACATACTAACACCCTATACCAACTAACACTCTCTCCCCCTTTGTCATCAGCAAAAACAAGAGGGGTAGTGTAGAACTCAGAAGAAAGATTTAGGACTAAGACATATTCGAGAAAATGACTGGAGCAACCCTCAAAACAGATATCTCTCAGCACATAAGCATGTCATGAGAGTAGAATAAGAATGAAAGAATTAAAGTCAAGAACTTTTGTTAGGAATTTCAACAGTTAAAGGAGTACTAAAAATATGATTACTAAAGTTGATGCATATAATAGAATAGAAGTCCGGAATAAACCCATTCAGTTTAACTTATGAGACCTAGTGATTTTTCAAAATCGACTACCATAAGTATTGAAGTCAAACAAGTTGGAATAGTGATAACTTTACTGAACTTGCACCTCTGATTTTCACATAGGCCGAGCTGACAGTTAAGATCATCTTACACCTTTTTACGTGAGGAATCACATTTGTTAGATGCAAATGCCCCAGTTACTCAGTGCAGTTATCTTATCATGCCTCATTTTAATCATAGATAGCTTGTCACTTCATGCCTGTCCCACTACCACTTCATTGGTGAAGGGTGATAGTTTTTCAATAAGCATGAGCCATTGCTCTGTTAACCTCTTCTATCCCCCCCTTTTTTTGATGAATAAAACTTCTTATCAGATCAGAGTTTAATCAAGACATTTCCTTTTGACACGAACCACCTCACATCTCAAGTGAAGTGCATCCGGGTACTCAACAAATCCTGACCATTGCTCTACAATGAGTTCATGAAAAAGTCTCACTAGATATAGTCGTTTGATTATAATACTCAATAGAAGTACATCAGCCAAAATTATAATTGAAAAGCATAAGCAGACTATGGAGCATTAGAACTTATACTATCAAAAGCATCATCAGAAGTAAGCCAATGGAGTCCCTCCTCCAAGTTGCAGGTTTCCAGATATCAGAAAGTTGTTGACCTTAAGCCTTTGTATTTTTAAACAGCCAAGATAAAAGAAGATGCAGGAGAATGCTGCTAGAGAGATCAGTCAATAAGAATAGTCTTAGAAGGGAATCTCCCTTTCAAACATTCCACAGGGAAGTGAGGAGTAGATAAGTGACTAGGACACACTCCCCCTTAGCAATTGTAGGGTTTGAAATGGAAAAGAGTATGAATGCAACACCTACAGAAGTGCAGAACATAGGAAATGAGAAGGCTGTGAGAGGTTTGAACAACTGAGTGATGGTGTCGACCTGTCTTTTACAGGGTGTCGACTCTCTAGAGTCAGATAGAAGAAAACCTTCTAATGTAGTAGACTTTGTTATGAACCTTTCTCAAGAAAAATAACCATCTCCCCCTGAACATATGAACACTAAAATGCAATGCACTTAGTATGTAAGCTATGAAGTCCCGCTATCAATGACACCCAAGAGGGTGGGGGGTGAATTGGGTGATTACAAATTTTACCAAACTTTTACCAAAATTAAACAGATATGATGAAACAACCTTTTAGAGACTTAGATCTGATGAAATAACAAATAGATCTATCAAAACCTATCACACACAGCAGATCCTTGGTACTATGGCGGAGATATAAATCTAAAAATTCTGCTCACGCAAGGTATTATTTTGATAGATCTGAACGGAAAATGCAAGAGAGTGATATAGTGTGTGCTAACACAGAACGGGGGTAGGAGAAAAGGATCAAACCACATAAAGCACACCAATTTTTGGGTGGTTCAGACGCAACGATGGCAACCTACATCCACCCCTCACAAACTGTGAGGATTCACACACTATCTTGTAAAGGATTACAAGATCAAAACACACACACACTCGTGAAGAGTTCGAAACTCCCATGAAGGTGCACAAGCACCGAATCGCACAGAAATGTGAAGGAGAGCCACACACACACACACACACACACACACACACACACACACACACACACACAAATCTGGGTAGATCCACACACACACATATGTTTAGAGATTACAAGAACACACACTTGAAGCTCAATGGAAAAAAGAAGTAGAAACATAAATGAAAACTTCAGATTTGAGCTCCCCCTTAGTGGATGAAGAAGATCTTTGATGAAGCTTACTTCTCAGCTTGATTTCCACTTGAATGGCTTCAGGATGATTTTTAAATACTTGAGATTTGATGAAGAATTCTTGGACGAAACACTTTTCACAGAGTTCTTCCTGCAACCCTTTTTCTCCTTTGATAGCCTTCCTTTGATCCCCTTGTGTCATTAGGGTTTCTTGGCCCTAAGAGATATTTTTATAATACTTGAATGGTCAGGGGACATGTGAAGAAACAGATCCACAATTTCATGAATGTCTGGTGGCTTTAGGATTAAAGAAACCAAAGGAAAGGGCTTCCCACATTGAAGAATTAAAAGTCAACAATTACTGCCTCGAGCGATTCGGTCGACCGAACTCTTAAAAACCTATAAATATTATCGCTGGCAATTTTGGTCGACCGAAATTCTCAATCGGTCGACCGAACTCTGTAACTTTTACAAAGTTCTGATCCCTGGAAAAATTAGTCGACCGAATCATGCCCATTGGTCGACCGAACTCTGGAAAACCTGTAAAAATGGATTGTTAGCCCAATGAAACATATCCATGTGACAAGAGCTTTATGTCATCATATAATCCATTCATTTTTGGGTTTGATTTAGTTATGTTTATGCATTTGGAAGGATCAACATATTTGAGCATTTGTCATTACACAAAATGGCCTTAAACACCTTCAATGCTCGCTCTTGATCACTTTAACACAGCACAAGACAAAAACTAAGTCCAGGGTTTTGTTATCATCAAAATCACTTGGAGAGACGCAACAAGCTAGTCACTAAAATTATGTAAGGGTGTATGACTAAGACCCATGGTACCAGGTGGAGAACTTGGATCCTTGGATCATCTCACGCACAATGTGGGTTTCCAAACGGACATAATCTACCCTTCTCCCAACGACATTTAATATACCATAGAGAGATGCACATATGAACAATACATCAATACATAAACTAAGATGCAACTATTAGTATGTAGCAAATTAAACAATAGGATGGACTCCCCCTATCAATATTTGTCATGCCCCGAGCCTTTATTACAGCGGAAGACTAGCTCGAGGAACGTGAACAGCCGACATGGTAAGTCTCTTGCAAGCAAGAACGATCAGAGCGCAAGATAATCACACATAAGAATAATGCAATTGCACAATGATTAACTCAAACTCCAACTTTTATTTCATTAATAATCAAATATTCAAATACAACCACTAATTCACTCTTTCATCATACTAGACTCAAGAATAAGAAAATTACATAGACTCCATCTAAACAATGTAGACTTTCCTAAGTCTCCACTCGTTCATTCAATCTCGGATCCGCTACTTGAATACTCCGAATCCGAACCCGACTCACTTACATCTCCTAAAAAGGATTGGAAATAGGTAATGAGCACACTTGCCCATTAGGTATCTTCGCATCAACATGATTAGCATTATTAAAGTGATTAACTTTTTAGCTCTAGAAGAATAAGTTAAAATCATGCGAAATGCGATCAATCATGTGAATAACCAAAGTAACAGAGATGATAGAATGAACAAGTAAGAACTAGCAAGAATGTCACAAGAACATGATATGGCCTTTCATGAATAAGAGTGTAACGAGAATGTACTAGCAATACCACGTAGTCATCATCCAAACAACTTTTACTTAGGAGCAAGTATTTGGTGAATTTCTATGGAATATCATGTAACAAGCAAGAAAGTCATGTACAAGTATCAGTCGTGCTCGTGGATTTTCACTTATTTATAAAGAAAGTACTCCCAGTGCAATGCGACGCCAGTAGCATCATACCCCATGGTTTATAATAGTATGTTTCCGGCAATCAGCCGAGGGGACTAGCATAGAGGCCTTGAACACAATCAGTGCTCGATCGCATCTTCAAGTATAAATCAAGCTATTTCCACGTTTCAAGCAATAAAATATGGCCAAGAATGTACAATTCCAATAAGTTCATGATAATAATAATTCAATTGAATGAATGCTTCAATGAAGAAATGCGAGGTCAAGTATGACTTAAAACAAGGTTATGCTCATAGAAATAATTCGACAGCATAACAGTACATTCCTTAACTTTCATAATTTAAATTAAGTTTCTTTAGACAATATGACAAGTCCTAGACCATCAATAATCCATCTAGGAACTTTAGAATATGAACCCTTTGGTCAAACCTTGGTTAATGTACTCAAGAACTGTGACGGTCTTGTATTGGGCCGTTACATAACGTGACGCTCCAGTATCGGGCCGTTACAATGATCTGAATCCCGAAACAAAGAAATTGGACTCAGTACAATGTGACGGTCGTTTATTGGGCCATTAGATGAGCCTGACGGTTCAACATTGATCCGTTACATCTCCAAAAAACCAGAAACCATCTATAGTGTTTTCTAATGATTGACTTTCATGGTACAACCAACTCGGCGTCCTAGTGGGAATCCCAGGCTCGCAGAGATTTACGAAGGCCTTGAAACAAGATTTCCTAATCCATTGGAAGGAATATCTAATAGAGAGGTCATCATGTTCAAGAATATTTTCCTATAGTGCAAAGTGTAAACTAATGGCCATATACCGGAATATATGCCATGTACTTAAAGAAAATGACTCTATAGATAGGAAAGACTGTGAAACGATGTGAAACTCCGTCAATACATCATTTGAAATCATACTTTAAATACAAACTATTAGAGGTTAGCTAATGAAATTAACATAAATCAAAATAACATAAAATGCTTGTAATCATGCAATTCCTATCATAAACTCAAAGTCATGATATCAGGTCAAAACTTAGATAACTAGGCTTATTTATACATAGACTATACTAATTTCCATTTCGTCTCGAGTTCACAGAAAATAGTGTTCTAACGGTCTAGCATAGGCGCGTTACAGCCCGTGTGATGGTTTGTCGAGAGGCCGTTACAGTATTGTAATGCTCCTGCTATGGTGCGTCAGAGACAACAGAACAATTTAAACACAACAGAGAGTGTGACGGGTTATCGTAAGGCCGTTACAGTCATGTGACGGTCCTACCCTAATCTGTCAGAGCTTCTGCTGACAGTAAAGATAAGGAACTATGTCCATGCAAGAAGAATCATAATCACCAACTAGTCTAGTCATGATAAACGAAGTAAAGGCCAGATACATGCATAGGTTGCAGTGAATGATCAAGATGATATCTTTTATCTTTGGTTAGGCTAAAGGTATGCATGTATACATGAACTTATTAAACATGAAATTCCTATTCTATAATGCATGAAATCGAGTTAAATCAGAGGGCTTTTATCGCTAACGAGATCATGTTACTGTTCATGAGATGACCTACCTCTTAACTGGGCTTTAACTTCTAATTTGAGTCTTCAATAATCGTCCTAATTCTTCTCTTCCTGTGATTTTTCAGTAACTTCACGTCGCTCTAACTCCTCACCCTCTTGACCTAAGGACGTGAAATTTTGAGGTTAAGAAGATGAAACTAAGAGGAACAAAAAGTTCTAAAGCATCTAACTCTAATTACCTTGTTTGGGCGCCCTAATTCCTTGATCTTCAGTGGCCCTTTGCTCTGAATCCTGGGTTGCTATGACAGAATCAACAACTTTAGAAGCCTTTATCTCCTTGGTTACTTGATCTCCTAACATGAATTTTTGAGGGTAGTTAGTCTAAAGTATTAGGAACAAAAGACTCTAAAGAATTTGCCCGAGATTCTATCTCCTTACCATGTTTCTTCACGAGCCCAAAGTAAGGGTCGCTCAGTTCAGAACTGGGTTTTATTTATAGGGATTTGGCTATGGTTTGAGGATTAGATAGATTCTAGAGTCCTTAGTTCACCAAAACCTGATCCCTAAGAGTCCCTAGTAACCTTACATGTTCTCCTAATTAGGTCTCTTGTAGATAGGATCCCAAAGTTCCAATCTTTTTGTAAGTTCTTCAACTTACGGAATCAGCAGGGTGTAACGGTCGTCTAGGTGCGTTACACCACTGTAGAGGTCGCCCGATAGACCGTTACATCCAACGTGTGCAGACTTTCAATTTAATAAAACTCTTTTATTCATTTTATCTATATAATTTTTTATAAAAATAGTATTTATCTTTAAAATTCGTGAATAGGCTAAATAACCTTCTAGAATATAGGCCAAACTTAATGGGCTAGGTCCTTAAACCTTTTGGGTCTTACTTAAATAGGTTAGATTAATTGTTTAACATAATTGGGCCTCATAAATGACTTATTAATTCATTAATCCATTTATTAATTTATTTAGCCCTTATAAATTCCTGATAAATTCCAGAAAATTCCAAAAATTATTTATATAAATTTTGGGGCACTACACCCTCCCCCACTTAGAAGAATTTGGTCCCCAAATTTAATACATGGATCATGGAGAGCGTACTTACAATTAAATAATTTTGAAAATCTTTTCCGCATAGCTTCTTCGGTTTCCCATGTTGCTTCATATGGCCATATTTTTTTCAATTGAATCTTGACCATAGGAATAACCTTATTCCTTAGTTGACGCACTTCTCGTTCCATAATCTTTATTGGTGTTTGCTCGTACGTCATGTCCTTCTTAATTTCCAAATTATCATAGGTGATAACATGGTCAGGATCATATACATACTTTTTCAGCATAGAGACGTGAAATACGTCGTGAACTCCTGCTAATTGTGGAGATAAAGCCAGTCTTTAAGCCACTTCACCGACCCTTTCGAGAATTTCAAATGGGCCAATGAACCTTTGAGTTAGCTTGCCTTTAGTGCCAAATATTCGAATACCACGACCCGAAGAAACCTTCAGATATACATAATCTCCAACCTGAAACTCCAAGTCGCGCCTTCGATTATCAGCATAAGACTTTTGCGTATCTTGTGCCATCTGCAGTCTTTCTCGTATGAGCTTAATTTTCTCTGTAGAATCCCTGATAATGTCGGGGCCTAGAAATTGCTTTTCCATTGTCTCACACCAACATATTGGTGATCTACAGCTTTTTCCATACAAAGCTTCAAAGGGTGCCATCTGTATGCTGGCCTGATAACTGTTGTTATATGCAAAGTTTACCAGAGGCAAGTGATCATGCCAACTTCCTCCAAAGTCTATAGCACAAGCCCTGAACATATCTTCTACTACCTGATTTATCCTTTCACTTTGGCCATCCGTTTGTGGATGAAAGGCACTAAAGTTTAATCTAGTCCCTAGTGAATGTTGTAGACCCTTCCAGAACTATGATGTAAATCAAGGATCTCTATCATATATAATAGTAATAGGGACACCATGTTATTTAACAATTTTTTTTATGTATAACGCTCCTAGAATATCCACAGACCATTGACTTTTTATTGGTAGAAAATGTGCAGATTTAGTCAATCGATCTATGATCACCCATATACCATCGTATCCTCCTCTGGTCTTAGGTAAACCCATGATGAAATCTATCCCTATACTCTCCCATTTCCATGTTGGAATGTCTAAGGGATGTAATTTACCTGCGGGTCTAAAATGCTCTGCCTTAACTTGTTGGCAAGTCAGACAGTGAGATACGAAATCCGCTATCTCTCTCTTCATATTGGGCCACCAGAAGTTTCTTTTAAGATCTTGATACATTTTTGTACCTCCTGGATGAATGGTATACTTAAAATTATGTGTTTATTCTAGGATTAGTTTTTTCGTATCCTCATGATCTGGTACACACACTCGGCCCTTGAATAGCAATCTTCCGTCATTGGAAACAGAGAAATCCGGCCTCTGATCTATGTTAGCTTTAATCTCTAGTAACGCGGGATCATCATTTTGCAGCTTGACCAGATCCTCTATCAATCTAGGTTGAGCTAGGATATTAGCTATGAAACAATCTTCTTCCTTCCTGTCAATATCTAAGTTCAACTGAGCAAATTAAGAAATAAGATTAGTCATACTAATCATAAGACTTGATAGCATTCCAATTAGTTTTCTACTGAGTGCATCTGCTACAGCATTTGCCTTGCCAGGATGATATTGAATAATAAAACCAAAGTCTTTGAGATAGTCTAACCATCTCCTCTGCCTCATATTTAGCTCTTTTTGAGAGAATAAGTATTTCAAGCTTTTGTGGTCCGAGTAGACCATGAACTTTTCTCCATAGAGATAATGACGCCAAATTTTTAAGGTGAAAATAACTGCTGCCAATTCTAAATCATTCACGGGATCATTTTCCTCGTGACGTTTCAATTGTCTTGAAGAATAGCATATTACATTTCCATTCTGCATGAAGACACATCCTAAGCCAATACCAGACGCATCCGTATATACTTCGAATCCACCACCTTCCATTGGTAGTGATAGAATAGGAGCTATAGTAAGATGGTTCTTAAGAGTTTGAAAACTCTTTTCACATTCCTTGGACCAAACCAAAGGATTTTCTTTTCTTGTGAGTCTTGTTAAAGGAACTGCAATCTTTGAGAAGTCATTAATGAACCTCCTATAGTAACCAGCTAAACCCAAAAAGTTGCGTACTTCTGATACAATCGTTGGCCGGCTCTAATTTCTGACAGCTTCCACTTTCGAAGGATCCACATCAATACCTTCCTTGGAAATAATGTGGCCTAGGAATGAAACTTCCTTGAGCCAGAATTCACATTTGTTAAGCTTTGCATAATGTCTATGTTCTCTAAGTGTTTGCAGAGCTATCCTCAAATGTTCTTAATGTTCCTCTTTTGTCTTGGAGTATATCAAGATGTCATTAATGAAGACGACGATGAACTGGTCCGGATATGGTTGGAAAATATTATTCATAAGTTGCATAAATGTTGCTGGGGCATTAGTTAACCCGAACGGCATTATCACGAATTCGTAGTGGCCATAACAACTCTGAAAAGTCAATTTATAGATGTCTTCTTCTTTAATTATAAGTTGATGATAACCTGATCTGAGGTCAATCTTGAAGAAATACTCTACTCCCGAAAGTTGATCGAAGAGCTCATCAATACGCGGCAACGGATACTTGTTTTTGATTGTAAGTTGATTCAGTCGCCGGTAGTCGATGCATAGCCTGAGAGAGCCATCCTTCTTCTTCACAAAAGAACTGACGCACCCCAAGGGGATGTGCTAGGTCTAATGAAGCCCTTGTCTAGTAGTTCCTGCAACTGCCTCTTTAGTTCCTTGAGTTCTGTGGGGGACATCCTGTAAGGGGCTATAGAAACAGGTGCTACTCCTGGAATGAGTTCAATAGTGAAGTTCACTTCCCTCTCGGGTGGTAAACTGGGTAATTCGGATGGGAATACATCGGGGAATTCATTTACAGTGGGAATGTCTGCTAGGATAATCTCCTTGGATTCGGTAACAATGACAGAAGCAATAAAAGCTTCACATTCTTGCGAGATAAGTTTGCAAGCGTGAAGAGAAGATATTATAGTGGGGTGTTTCTTGTATTTAATGCCAAGGAAAGAGAATCTTGGAAGACCGGGTTTTCGGAAGGATATAATCCAGTTTCTGCAATTGATATAAGCATCATGATCTACAAGCCAATCTACCCCTAAAATGGCATCATAACCTTTCATGTCAAGGCATACTAAGTTTGCGGGGAGATTATGACCTTCTACTATCACTTCGCTATCATGATAATAGTCGGTAAGCTTTGTTCCAGAACCTAAGGGTGTGGTAATAGTAAGATTTGAAGGTAAGGGAACTGATGCAATTTGTAATGTTTTTACAAAAGTAGTGGAGATAAAAGAATGAGAGACACCAGTATCAAATAGCATAAATGCAGGATGAGAACAAATTTGAAGAGTACCTTCCATAAGTCAACCATCCCTGGGTGCTTCCTCTTTATCTAGAATGGCATTGAGGCGAGCCTGCCTCCTGCGTCCACCACCAGATGATTGGTCCTTCATAAGGGGGCAATCCGGCATGCGATGCTCCCTGCTTCCACAGCATAAACAAGCGCCAAGACGCTTCCAGCACTCTTCAGCCGAATGGCCAAACTGTTCACAAAAAGTGCAAGCCGTGGCGACTTGTTCCTCCTCCTTAATCTTCTTATTCTTCTAGGAACTTCCACCATTCCCGCTCCTGGATCGCTTCTTACTATCACGGCTTTTGTGAGGCTCTGTGATACTGGACTTTTATTTCTTATAACGCCGATCAGATCGTCGGCTGGACTATTCTCCTTTTCCTTTCAATTTTTTGACCTTTTCTAAGGTCCTTTCACATAAGTATGCCCGCTAAACCATCTCCGCATAAGTACGGATGTTTTGGGTCCCGAGCTGCTGAATGAAACCGGGTCGTAGCCTGTCCATAAACCGATTTACCTTCAATAGATCGGTACTGATTAGATGCGGTGCATAAGGTGCTAGCCTTGAGAATTGTAATTCATATTTTGCCACTATCATCATTCCTTGTCGAAGAGAGGCAAACTCCATAGCATTTCTTTCTTTCACACGCTCAGAGAAGTACTTAGAACGAAATAAAGTGAGAAAACCATCCCACGTATGCGGTGCATCGGCCGGAGGTGCCGGAACCGACTTCCACCATGTACGGACATCCTTGTTGAGTTGGAAAGTTGCAAGACGCACCTTCGCTTGATTGGTGCACTGGATGATGTCAAATATACGGTTCATCTCATCAATCCAGCTTTCTGCTTCGTCCGGATTAGAAGAACCATAGAAACACGGAGAGTTTAAACTCTGGAAATTGCGATGTAAATCACCAGCCCTTGCCCCTGCGCCTGCCTAGGCCATAGTTTGTAGTGCCTGTGTAAGGCCGGCAACAATTTGTTGCATGCCATTCCAATCTACACAATGAGCCATTTGTAAAATAAGGTACCTGAGAGAAATATAACAACATGTTATTTCTCGTGGAATTTGGAAGAAAATTAATCTTAGCTAATTAACTATCTTATCCTGGGACCTGTTATTTCTCGTGAAATTTGGAAGAAAATTAATCTTAGCTAATTAACTATCTTATCCCGGGCTCTACCCAATTCTTACATGGGTATGGAAATTTCTTCCTTAGTTCATAGGTAGGGGTCCTTAACTTTGGACTTATCCTATGACATGATTCTTCTCCCTAAGTCCTGAGACTTAGGCTCTGATACCAACTTAACTGTCATGCCCCGAGCCTTTATTACAGCAGAAGACTAGCTCGAGGAACGTGAACAGTCGGCATGGTAAGCCTCTTGCAAGCAAGAACGATCAGAGCGCAAGACAATCACACATAAGAATAATACAATTGAACAATGATTAACTCGAACTCCAACTTTTATTTCATTAATAATCAAATATTCAAATACAACCACTAATTCACTCTTTCATCATACTAGACTCAAGAATAAGAAAATTACATAGAATCCATCTAAACAATGTAGACTTTCCTAAGTCTCCACTCGTTGTTCATTCACTCTCGGATCCGCTACTTGAATACTCCGAATCCGAACCCGACTCACTTCCATCTCCTGAAAAAGATTGAAAATAGGTAATGAGCACACTTACCCAATAGGTATCTTCGCATCACATGATTAGCATTATTAAAGTGATTAACTTTTTAGCTCTAGAAGAATAAGGTAAAATCATGCGAAATGTGATCAATCATGTGTAACAAGAATGTCACAAGAATATGATATGACCTTTCATGAACAAGAGTGTAACAAGAATGTACTAGCAATACCACGTAGTCATCATCCAAACATCTTTTGCTTAGGAGCAAGTATTTGGTGAATTTCTATGGAATATCGTGTAACAAGCAAGAAAGTCATGTACAAGTACCAGTCGTGCTCATGGATTTTTACTTATTTATAAAGAAAGTACTCCCAGCGTAATGCGACGTCAGTAGCATCATACTCCATAATTTATAATAGTATGTTTCTGGCAATCAGCCGAGGGGACTAGCATAGAGCCCTTGAACACAATCAGTGCTCGATCGCATCTTCAAGTATAAATCAAGCTATTTCCACGTTTCAAGCAATAAAATATGGCCAAGAATGTACAATTCCAATAAGTTCATGATAATAATAATTCAATTGAATGAATGCTTCAATGAAGAAATGCGAGGTCAAGTATGACTTAAAACAAGGTTATGCTCATAGAAATAATTCGACAGCATAACAGTACATTCCTTAACTTTCATAATTTAAATTAAGTTTCTTTAGACAATATGACAAGTCCTAGACCATCAATAATCTATCTAGGAACTTTAGAATATGAACCCTTTGGTCAAACCTTGGTTAATGTACTCAAGAACTGTGACGGTCTTGTATTGGGCCGTTACATAACGTGACGCTCCAGTATCGGGCCGTTACAATGATCTGAATCCCGAAACAAAGAAATTGGACTCAGTACAATGTGAAGGTCATTTATTGGGCCGTTAGATGAGCCTGATGGTCCAACATTGATCCGTTACATCTCCAAAAAACCAGAAACCATCGATAGTGTTTTCTAATGATTGGCTTTCATGGTACAACAAACTCGGCATCCTAGTGAGAATCCCAAGCTCGCAGAGAATTACGGAGGCCTTGAAACAAGATTTTCTAGTCCATTGGAAGGAATATCCAATAGAGAGGTCCTCATGTTCAAGAATATGTTCCTATACTGCAAAGTGTAAATTAATGGCCATATACCGGAATATATGCCATGTACTTAAAGAAAATGACTCTATAGATAGGAAAGACTGTGAAACGATGTGAAACTCCGTCAATACATCATTTGAAATCATACTTTAAATACAAACTATTAGAGGTTAGCTAATGAAATTAACATAAATCAAAATAACTTAAAATGCTTGTAATCATGCAATTCCTATCATAAACTCAAAGTCATGATATCAGGTCAAAACTTAGATAACTAGGCTTATTTATACATAGACTATACTAATTTCCATTTCGTCTCGAGTTCACAGAAAATAGTGTTCTAACGGTCTAGCATAGGCGCGTTACAGCCCGTGTGATGGTTTGTCGAGAGGCCGTTACAGTATTGTAATGCTCCTGCTATGGTGCGTCAGAGACAACAGAACAATTTAAACACAACAGAGAGTGTGACGGGTTATCGTAAGGCCGTTACAGTCATGTGACGGTCCTACCCTAATCTGTCAGAGCTTCTGCTGACAGTAAAGATAAGGAACTATGTCCATGCAAGAAGAATCATAATCACTAACTAGTCTAGTCATGATAAACGAAGTAAAGGCCAGATACATGCATAGGTTGCAGTGAATGATCAAGATGATATCTTTTATCTTTGGTTAGGCTAAAGGTATGCATGTATACATGAACTTACTAAAACATGAAATTCCTATTCTATAATGCATGAAATCGAGGTAAATCAGAGGGCTTTTATCGCTAACGAGATCTTTTTGCTGTTCATGAGATGACCTACCTCTTAACTGGGCTTTAACGTCTAATTTGAGTCTTCAAGGATCGTCCTAGTTCTTCTCTTCCTGTGATTTTTCTGTAACTTCATGTCGCTCTAACTCCTTAACCTCTTGACCTAAGGACGTGAAAATTTGAGGTTAAGAAGATGATACTAAGAGGAACAAAAAGTTCTAAAGCATCTAACTCTAATTATCTCGTTTGGGCGTCCTAATTCCTTGATCTTCAGTGGCCCTTTGCTATGAATCTTGGGTTGCTATGACAGAATCAGCAACTTGGAGGGTAGTTAGTCTAAAGTATTAGGAACAAAAGACTCTAAAGAATTTACCCGGGAGTCTATCTCCTTACCTTGTTTCTTCACGTGCCAAAAGTAAGGGTCGCTCAGTTCAGAACTGGGTTCTATTTATAGAGATTTGGCTAGGGTTTGAGGATTAGATCGATTCTAGAGTCCTTAGTTCGGCAAAACCTGATCCCTAAGAGTCCCTAGTAACCGTACATGTTCTCCTAATTAGGTCTCTTGCAGATAGGATCCCAAAGTTCTAATCTTTTTGCAAGTTCTTTAACTTACGGAATTAGCAGGGTGTAACAGTCGTGTCTAGGTGTGTTACACCACTGTAGCGGTCGCCCGATAGACCGTTACATCCAACGTGTGCAGAGTTTCAATTTAATAAAACTCTTTTATTCATTTTATCTATATAATTTTCTAAAAATATAGTATTTATCTTTAAAATTCATGAATAGGCTAAATAACCTTATAGAATATAGGCCAAACTTAATGGGCTAGGTCCTTAAACCTTTTGGGTCTTATTTAAATAGGTTAGATTAATTGTTTAACATAATTGGGCCTCATAAATGACTTATTAATTAATTAATCTATTTATTAATCTATTTAGCCCTTATAAATTCCTGATAAATTCCAAAAAATTCTATAGGTTATTTATATAAATTTTGGGGCACTACAATATTAAACAAGGGCCTCTCATGCTAGAATGAACTTGACCAAGCTAAAAGGAATTAATTGGTGGGTCTGCACATACCCAATTCTCTTTTCAAGGAAGAAAATTTGTCATTGCTCAGAGGTTTAGTAAGAATGTTTGTAATTTACTTTTCAGATTCAACAAAATGTAATTCAAAGTTTTTCTTACTTACCTCATCCCGGAGGAAGTCATGCCTTATTTCAATGTGTTTTGTGCAGGAATGCTGAATGGGGTTCTTGGTTAAGTTAATGGCACTGGTATTATCGCACAAGATAGGTGTGCATCCATAATCTACTCCAAAGTCTTGAAGTTGGTGCTTTATCCACTACACTTGGGTTCCACAGCTACCTGTAACAATGTACTCAGCTTCTGCAGTAGAAAGTGAAACATAGTGCTGCTTTTTGGAAGCCCATGAAACTAAGCATCCACCCAAGTATTGGGAGTAGCCACTAGTACTTTTTCTATCAAGTTTGCATCCAACATAATCAGCATCAGTATATGAAATTAAGTCAAAACAACATGATGCAGGATACCACAGCCCTAAGTCATGTGTGCTAGCAATGTATCTTAAGATCCTTTTCACAGCAATGAAATGAGATTCTTTAGGATTAGCTTGAAACCGAGCACACATGCACACAGTAAACTGAATATCAGGCCTAGAAGCAGTGAGATAAAAAAGAGACCTGATCATACCTCGATATGTTTTAGAATCTATAGATTTATCATTCTCATCTGCATCTAGAGATGCATTTGTTCACATGGGCGTGGATATGTGTTTGGATTCCTTCATTCCAAATCTTTTTAGAACCTCCAATGTATATTTGGATTGGTTTATGAAGAATCCTTCCTTCGTCTGTGTGATCTGCAATCCAAGAAAGAATTGGAGTTCTTCCATGAGGCTCATTTCAAATTCTTTTGTCATAAGTTCAGCAAATTGCTTGAACATGTTAGAATTAGTTAAACCAAACACAATTTCATCTACATATACTTGTACAATGATGATGTGGCCATTCATTACCTTGGTAAAGAATGTTTGGTCAATCTTACCTCTGATGTAGCCTTCACAGGTCAGATGTGCACTAAGCCTATCATACCAGGCCCGTGGAGCATGCTTTAGTCCATATAGAGCCTTATTCAATTTGTAAACATGGTTAGACAAATCAATTAACTCAAAACCAGGGGTATGTTCTACAAATACTTCCTCTTTTTATCAGGCCATTCAGAAAAACCCTCTTGACATCCATTTGATATAGTTTTATTCCTAGGGAACATGCAAAACCTAGCAGGATTCTGATGGCTTCAAGTCTTGCCACGGGGGCATATGATTCTTCAAAGTCAATCCCAATTTCTTGGTTATACCCCTTGGCTACCAACCTAGCCTTGTTTCTAATGATAGCCCCTTCTTCATTAAGCTTGTTCTTAAAGACCCATCTAGTCCCAATGACATGCTGGTCGGTGGGTCTAGGAACCAGATTCCAAACTTGATTTCTTTCAAATCGGTTGAGTTCATCATGCATGGCATTAACCCAATTTTCATCTTGCAAGGCATCTTCAATGCTTTTGGGTTCAGAATGAGAGACTAATGCAATGAGGTCATCATTATGAACATCTTTAAGAAATGACCTGGTCCTAGGGGGTCAAGCAAATTACCTATGATGTTATGCATAGGATGATTCTTTAGGGTGCGCAGATTGGTAGAAGACTCACCAAGTAGCAATGTGTGTGCAGGGATTTCGGTCGACCGACTTATCTCTTGCTCTGTGAGCTGTGGTTGGTGCCATCTTCCTGATCTCCTTTAGATTCCAAAAACTCTCCATCTTCCTCCTTTTCCCTGTTAGAACTGTCCTTGTCAGATTTATTATTTATTTCTGCAAACACAGCATGTGGAGTTTCCTCCACGGTTTGATTCTTAACATTAAAAACCCTATATGCCCTTGATGTTTCAGCATAACCCAAGAATACTCCAATGTCACTGTTGGCTTCAAATGTGTCCAAATCTGATTTGTCATTGTTATGCACATAGTACTTTGATCCAAATGCTCCAAAGTAAGCCAAATTGGGTTTCTTATCTTTCAACATCTCGTAACGGGGTTTCTTACACCTTGGCCTTATCATGGCCCTATTAACTATGTAGCATGCTGTGTTTGCTGCTTCAGCCCAGAACTTTCTTAGGAGTTGGCTCTCACTCAACATGGTCTGCGCGATTTCCACAATTGTCCGGTTCCTCCTTTCCACAATGTCGTTTTGCTCTGGGGTCCTGGGAGAATAAAAACTATGCGTTAGGCTTTCTTGATCACATAGTTCAGAAAAGGATGAATTTTTGAATTCTCCTCCATTATCAGACAAGATGGTGGAGATTTTGAATTTACCTTCTTTATTTTTCTAAAAAAAATTTGAAACACAAGAAATGCACCATTTTTATTAGTGAGGAAGAAAATCCACGTAAAGCATGAGAAATCATCAACTATCATATATCCAAACCTTTTCCCATTAATGCTAGTTGTTCTTATTGGACTGAACAAGTCCATATGCAGAAATTCAATAGGCATGGATGACAAATCCTCACTTCCAGATTTGAAGGATTTTCTTATTTTCTTACCTAGAGAACAAGCTTCACAAACCTGGTCAACCTTTGTGTAGGCCAATTTTGGTAAACCATTAAGCATCCCATGTTTGGACAGTTTGTGTAGAGTCCCATAGCTGACATGTCCCAACCGTCGGTGCCATAGGCCTGCATCACTGAGCTGGTTGGCAGTTAAGCACTGTGCTTTAAGAATTAGATGCATCAAGGTCTACCATATACACATTATTAACTCTATGACCTAGGAAGAGTACAGATTCAGAGTTTTTCTCAAGGATTCTACACTCACTAGCATCAAACATTACCTTATGGCCTTTGTCACACAACTGGCTTATGCTAAGTAAATTATGCTCAAGGCCTTCAACAAGCATCACATTATCAATAGAGTTATAGGAGTTCTTACCCACGGTGCCTGTGCCAATTACCTTTCCTTTATCCTTGCCTCCAAACCTTACTTGGCCTCCTACCTTCTTGATTAAATGGCTTAATTTATTCTTGTCTCCCGTCATGTGCCATGAGCAGCCACTATACAAGTACCAACGGTTGTGATAGGCTACTAGGCAATCAACCTGTTTGGCCATGGTGTCGACCTGTTTGGCCATGGTGTCGACCTTGCTACTCAATCACCTCTGCTTGACTGGTGTTGCTTCGACCTGATGGAGTAGCATGTTTACTAGGACACTCTTCTATTGGTTCTTCAACAATCAACTTCCCCTTCCCTTTCTCAAAGCTGAAGGATATAGCCTTGAATTTAAAGGGCCTCTTCTCAGTGGGATTAAAACCTAGCCCTTCCTTTCTGAAATTAACCCAGGTACCTAAGATAGCATCTAAGTGAGATTTACCCTGGGTCATTCTCTCTAGGGTGGACTATTTGTTCTTTAGCTCTTCTTCAACTCTTTCCAAATTTTTGTGCATCTCAATATTAATAGTGCTAACAGCCTCAAATTTTTTAAGATTTAGTTTGTTCTCTTTCTCCTATTCTTCACATTTCAGGTTGGTCTGGCTTAGCTGTTTTCTAAGATCATCATTTTCTTCCTTTAATTCTATCAGATCTGAACGGGTGCTTTTAAGAGTTTCAGCTTGTTTTTTTAGTTCTTCATTTTCAATTTTTAAAGTTTCTAACTCTTTGTTGGCAGGATTATCAGGAGCAAGATCGTTGATCTTCTTCTTCAAATGCTTGTTCTCCTTTTTATACATTTTGTACATCTCAAGTAGATCAGCATATGCATCTTCCCAATCCTCAATTGAAAAGGTTTCAAAAAGGTTGCTTACCTGATCCTCACACCCGTCAGCCATTAGACAGAAGTCATCCTCATCTTCATCGGCAGAAAGACTCTCACTTTCCCCTTCATCATCACTCAAGGTGGAGACCATGGCTTTGTGCTTCTTTCCCTTGGCCTTGGACACTTGCTTGATCAGTTCAGGGCATTCTCCTTGCATATGTCCTGCCTTCTTACATTGATAGCAAATAATATTGTCAGAATTTCTGACATGAGTAAGTCTAAGATTGGAGTTTCTACTCACTGGCAGAGCCTTCTTCCTCTTTTGGAATTTGCCTCGTCTACTCAAGAACTTCTTGAATTCCCTAGTGAGCAAGGCATGGCCAGCTGTGCTAGGCTCCAGAAGGTCATCTCCATCGTTCGTAAATGAGCCGTCTATGCTCTCAACAACTTTGAGAACCACAGTCTTCTTGGGCTTGACGTCTTTTTCACTTCTCTTCAAGTTGATTTCATATGTCATGGGCGAACCTATCAAATCATCTACTATCATGGCAGACAAGTCCTTTGAGTCTTCAATCATAGTGGCCTTAGTGTGCCATGCTGGGGTGAGAGATCTAAGAATCTTCCTAATCAGTTCACTGTCAGGATATTCTTTTCCCAATGATTTTAAGGAATTAGTCAACTAGGTAAGCCTGGCATACATTTCAGAGATAGATTCGTTTGGTTTCATTCTGAACATTTCATAGTTGTTAGTTAGTATGTTGGCCTTGGTGGCCCTAGCCTCAGATGTACCATCATAGAGTAGCTCAAGCCTATCCCACATTTCTTTTACAGATTTGCAAGTGGATACTCTTGAGTATTCAGTGGGATGGATAGCGCATTGCAATATGTTCATGGCGCTCCAATTGGTTGTGGATTTTTTGACTTGGTCTTGTGTCCAGGTGTCATCTAAATCTTGTACAACAAATGGACCTTTACTCACAACACGCCATATCATGTGTTCCTAGGCATGCAAAAAAAACTTCCATTCGGCACTTCCAATACAGATAATTAGTTCCATCGAAAAATGGCAGTTTCTTGATGGCGTGGCCCCCAGCTATGTAGCTGCGAGGGACATTCCCATCAGATCTGCTTGGGTTGTTGGACCACATCTCTAGAGAACTCGCTCTGATACCAACTGTTGGACGGTATGAGAGGATCTAGAGGGGGGGTGAATAGATCCTCCACTCTATTTTTCGTCACTTTAAAAGATACTAAATAGCACTCGAAGTAGGAAGCCAATAACCACAGAACAAGGCTGAAATCAAGGAACCGTGAATAGAATAAAGGAGATGCCTTTGGAAAAACTTTAGAGTAACTGTGAAGAGGGATAGAGGAGATGGATAACATGCATCACAACATAACAAAAGGCTTTTAAGGTGGTTCGGCTGTCACAAGGCACACCTACGTCCACCCCTTACCAACTTGGTAAGGCTTCCACTCTTTTTGGCCAAAAGAAATCCATACACACACATGCTGGAACCCAACACCACACGGAGCCATGCCCCCCCCCCCACATGCACACACACACACACACGAGGACAGGTCCTCAAAGCACACGAGGAAGAAATCCCACAAGGAAAGAACAAAAACAAAATAAGAAGACAAACCCACACGCACTGCAACTGCAGCTTACACGGTGACTGAGCCAACACACAAGATGTTTTGAAGGTGAAGAAAAATATAACGAGAGAACAAAATGAAGCATTTCAGTAAAATGAAAGAGAAACCAGCTGGGCTGCGAATTAGATCAATTGTAAAAGAGTAAGATGGCTGAAGGAGATGGTTGGCTGCACTCTTTTCTCCTTTCCTACATAGAGCTTTCTCTTGGACGCTCAGGGAAGACTCTCTTTATTTTTCTTCTCACATGTTCCCTTGTCCTAGGCTCCTTCTGGCTGACAGTAGCAATGGCAACAGCAGCTCCACCAGAGGAGGAGGCGTCCAATTTATAGGCTCAAGCAACTGGGAAGTTTCCCTCCAAAAAGTATTTCTACAATTTCAAATTGCTGGAATAATCAAATGATGTTTGTCCAAAGAAACCTGCAGATCTTTAATTTCTGTTAGCAGAGAGGATGTCCTTTTTCTCAGAGATGTTCTTCCTTCGGACACAATCCTGGCTGGCTGGCGCAGGAGACAGAACTGTCAGTGAGAGAGACTTTTCCAAGGTATTGTACTGACAGATATATGGAGTAAAGTGTTCCTCTAGACACTTATGATGACAGGGACGTTTGGGAGTTCCTAGGAATCTCTTCCAGCCCTCAAAAACCAAGTTTTCAGAGGTTTACGTTGGACCTTTTTGCCCTCTGTATAGTTTTCAAAGAGAGAGATCTATCAGAAGACTTTTGAGTTTACCCTTTAGTGAGGTCGACCAGCTGAGAGACTAAGGTCGACACTACTTTGAAAACGAGTGATTATAATGGCTTCTAGAATGATCCTAATGTCGACCTCCTATAAGAGAGAGGTCGACACTACTTGTGTTGGCCGCTTTCTAGAGTGCTGGTGGCGATCATGAGGTCGACACTTCATGATGGTGAGGTCGAGATGGTGTGGCACTGCAGAACGATCATAAAAAGGGGTCGACCCTCGGAGTGGACTTATGGACTTGGAATTTCGAAGAGGTTGACACGCCTGATGACGAGGTCGACATTGCCTTAGTGATTTCAATAGACAGGCTGCTTGGTGAAGCGAGTGAGGTCGACACTGCACATGGTGAGGTCGACCTTCTTCATGCCTAGTCATTCAAAAAGGGTTTCATGAGTTTCAAAATAAATTGACCAATGACTTATAGTGAGACATCATCAAAATAACATTTATTCAACACGGTCGACCGAAGCACCCTATAAAAAAAAGGGATGAAAGAAGCTTTCACAAAGAAAAAAAAGAAATAAAAAAAATGGATATCCCTTTGGTCTGTTGGAGGTGGGTTCGACCCCACCTTGACAGTGGGGCCAACCCATCTCGTCTGCCAGCAAGCCCCTCTTCTAATTTTGGGACTAAAATTCATGAAATCCTTGAACACAAAAAATGGGCTAATGATAAAAGAAAATCTCATAAAAAAACACCCTCATTAAGGAACTTCAAAAGATAAACGGTGTTCGATCCAGGGTTCTTCCCCTTTGCCCCTTTGCCCCTTTGCCAAGGAAATACTAATATGGCCTTCGCAAGGCATGCCCGGCCTGGGGATTCACCCCACTATGGTCGTGGCTCGATTTTGCTCTGGGCCGATAACCCACTAATTTTTAACCATCTTGACTGGGATTTAAGCGGATTGTTCCACCTTCGAAATATTAAATGTGCCAAATCCGGCATACATTTGCCCTAGTATTACATATATACTTGAGACATCTTCAACCCGGACATTCCTCCAAACATGAAATGGTCGATATGGGCATGACTTTAAATACTCTTTGCACCTTAATATGGGGGATTTTAATGCTCTCTGCCATTTCTTCCATTCGCTTTATAAAAATTGATTTTTAGGCCATGAGGCCCTTTATCTTGGCGATTAATCAAAGGTTTTCCCCTCTCTGAGGGGATGTAATTAACGTTGTGACCTTTATGGCACGGCGGGTCTCCAATCCTGACCAGATACCCACAATCGTCTAGTTAGTAAGACGGAGTGCACCCCTAGCTTCAGACCACTCCTGCCTCGAAGTCCTGATACAATCGTCACCTAGGTGACTGGCACGCCCTCTCACTTGATAAAAATGATAATATGATAAACTGATAAACTAATAAACCAATGAACGATACCCTGATATTACAGTAGTACCCTGATATCTTAATGCGTCCAACAAAGCATCGTAGATTTAGAAGGAGTTCTAGAACTACAAAGCAAACTATCGACCTAGGAACCTATTCAAGTTGACACACAAGTTGTTCATAGGTCTGGCCGAGTACCTATAGAACTAAGAAGATATGTTGGACATATCTCTAGTTTGAATAATAAGGTACTATACAATGAGGATAATGATCCCCTGACCTATGAGGAGACAATAAATGTTATTGACTCCGAGAAAATGGCAAGAGGCCATAAAATCGAATATGGATTCCATGTACTCTAGCCAAGTTTTGAACTTGGTAGGTCCACCTGAAGTTATTGTAACCATTAGATGCAAGTGGATTTTCAAGATGAAAATTGAAGAAGATGGACAGGTTGATACTTGCATGGTAAGCTTGGTGGTGAAAGAAGTATCGTCAAAGCCAAAATGTTGACTATGATGAAATATTCTCTCTAGTTGCCATGTTTAAATCCATTAAGATTTTTACTTGCCATTGATGCATACCGTGGTTATAAGATTTGGCAGATGGACGTGAAATGGTGTTTCTCATAAGTGATCTAAATGAGAAAGTGTACATGTTACAGCTAGAAAGATTTCACCTCAATTGAATACCCAAATATGGTATGCTAGGTTCATTAGTATATTCATGGACTAAAGAAAAGCTTCCCGCAGCTAAAACACGAGGTTTGATAAGTTGATCAAATCTTATGTCTTCATCAGGAATGAAGGAGGGTCTTGTGTGTACAAGAGGATAAGTGGGAGTACAATCACAATTTTGATTCTGTGTGTAGATAACAAACTACTCATTAGGAATGATGTAGTTAAGTTATCTTAGGTATAGGTGCGTTGCCTAAGTTCTTCTCCATGAAATAACTGGGAGAAGCATCCTTTACACTAGTAACTTGGGTCTATATTGATAGATCAAGGATGCTTAACTTAGCCTTGTTATCATACATAGGTGGTATTATCAAAAGGTTTGATAAGGAACGATACCCAGATAAGTCACATACTGATGAGACGTGAAATCTACCTCTCCAGGTCGATGTTTTCTAACTCTCATGTGAAGAGGTAGCAAATGAGTAGTTATGCTTTTGGCATAAAGATTTATCATGTGTAATATACTATGTACGAGGTCTGATATATCGAATGCTCTAAGTGTTACGAGTATATATCAGACGGATCCTAGTGAGCTGCATTACAATGCTGTGAAATGTATTCTTACATTCTTGAGAGGAATTGAGAATATGCTCCTTTTGGGTGGAGAAGGTGATTCGACAGTTGTTGGAAGAGTTACAAATTGACAACAAATATCGATTCGACATTATGTAGATGAAATAGTTCATCATCATATAGGGAGTTGTCCCTAGTGTCACTGATCAGGTACCCTTGTTATCTGATAACGAGAGGGTTATAGCTCTTGCTTTGGAACCGTGGTCTAATCAGAAGTCATTGTACTTTCTATAATGCTTCCACCTGATTGGAGATAGAATAAATAAAAGAGAGATGTCACCTAGAAAGAGTTTCTTCCGCTAATAACATTATAGATCCACTAACTAAGTTGTTGACTCAAAGTGTAGTTGAGTATCACCTAAGGCTAATGGAGATTTAGTGAGAGGTGATTGGTTTTAGTGAAAGTGGGAGAATGAAAGAAGTGTATGCCCTGCAAGCCAATCACTTATGAAGTGATGGTATCATTTCTTATATATTCTCATTCGTATTTATGGCAATTTCTTCATTATGTCTTATTTATTTATGCGTATTATCGCTTGACGCAATGAAGTCCTTGAAAGCATGCTATGAAGGTTGAATCATAATGAGATTATGATAGTGAGTACAACCTTCTAGATGCATGTGTTCTAAATGTTCCTGTTCATAGGATCTTTGAGATAGGACGTCAAAGAATCTAGATAGACCAGTGCACATGATATCCTCTCATATGATGAGGGTGACTGATCTCACAGTCACTGGTGTGGAGACACTAAGATATATGTTGGAGAGGGGGGAAATCAATCGCCTAAGAGCACGGCCCAACTAGGTCACATCTGATTGAACTAGGCCTAGCTCCCCAAAGTGACAACCCCGTTCTGGGCCCCCTTACTTTAAGCCCAAAACTTACTCAGATCAGCACTTCCTAGGCGACCCTCAGGTCCGGAAGTCCGAGCGATAGATCGGTTATGAAGGCCTCTACTGGGACCCAGCGCAGGCCATCCGAGGTATGCCCCATCGCTTGGGAGAGGACTCCGAGCAGGCGTCTTGAGCCCAGACCGACTATCGGAAGCTTATCTGAGCATCCGTTACGCATCCAACAGGAGCGAGGAACTCCAAGGGATAAGGGAGAGCAAGAGTCCTCATGTCATAAAGAGCCCACTACAAGGATGAAACCTCCCCGAAATCCCCTCAGTACTCCAGACTCTTACGTTACACGGACTGCTATATAAATCCCAAGGAGACCCTCCGAAAAGGTAAGCAAGCATCTTGAGAGAAAATCACTACACCTCTTGGTGGTGAATAATCCCGCGCCCTTTCTTTCTACTACCACCTCTCTTCGCATCGGTATTCTATTACATTTGCTTACTTAGGCATCGGAGGGTTTTCCCCGGGGTTCCATCCCTGGGCACCTCTGACCTATTTCCCCTCTTGCAGATTATACACATGTGGTGACCGTCACCAAAGATTCCTCTGGGATCTCACAACTCAGGAGTAGCGCGAGATTACGTCTCTTCATCTCGCGCTATCTGTGGGAAACGAGCAAAGAGCCATCATGGTGCGAATAAATTCTGGTAGGAGAACCGCCGGTGACAAGGGAAAGACCATGCTGGCAGATGGAGGACCTGTACCTCCCCACCCCGCAGAAAACCTCCCCTCCAACAACAACAATCAAGCTGATGAGCCGCCTCCACCGCCCGCGGAGGTACAATCCCCCAACGGGAATCCTGATGCTCTCCAAACCCTTAACTTAAAATTGGACATCCTCGTTGAATGGATGAGGACCCAGGCGGCTAGGGAAGGGAAGTCACGACTTCCCGGGGAGAGACCCCCCGCGGTGGAGCTTCCCAACAAACCGCCGAAGGCTACTTCACCCTGCGAGGGCGACTGCTTATACATAATCGGTCGAGAGGATCTTCACACGCCCCTCCAGAACAAGAAGCCTCCTCCACCCCGAGGAGAGAAGGAACTGGGACACAACGGCAGTTCCCGAAAATTGATCCCCCCGAGGGACAACCCGACAGCCCGCAGGGACGCCCCCACAGCCCCTTGGTTCATCGGCAATCAGAGTTATCCCTCCAGTTGCGGGACTTCAAGTGATGATTCATGGACCAAGAGCGTGCCCTCCGTGCCCTGCAGAAAACTTCCGCCAAAGAAGATGAAGAGAAATCCCCATTCTACGACAATATCTTGAAGGCTGAGATCTCCCCCAGAATCTCGTTGTCGACCTTCAAGTCGTATGATGGCCAGGGACCCGGCCGACCACTACGAAAGCTTTGACGCCCTGATGACCTTGCACGGGGCCTCCGACGCTATCAAATGCCAAGCGTTCATGACCACCTTGGTCCAAGGCACTCATGCCTAGTTCCGAGCATTCGCCCCCAGCAGCATTCATGACTTCAGGCAATTTGGGCGAGTATTCAAGGAAAGCTTTGCCGGCAGCGGCCCTCCAAGGTCAGTAGCGGGGTTGTTGGCAGTAAAGTAGGCACAAGGGGAAAAGCTTCGAGCTTATATCAACCGATTCAAATCGGAGGCCCTATGTATCCCTCGCTTGGACGTTGCCTCAGCCATCACCGTGCTGATCGGAGCCACCCGCGATGAGAACCTCCGACGAGAATTGGTCCTCCATCCCCCACCTCCCTCGCCGATCTGGTGACCCTAGCCCTATGCCACACAGAGTGCGAGGAAGTCCTCAGCGCTTGCCGGGGCCCGACGGGCTCGGGTCGGGAGGGGGACAAGAAGCGACCATCCGAGCAAGGCTCGGGCCAAGGAAAATGGCGGAACCAGGACGGAGAGCGAAGGGAGTCCTCTTGGAAATACGTGCGGTACACTCCCCTATCCGCCCCCATCTATGAGATATACGAAGACATCAAGGGTTCGGGCCTTCTCCGCCAACCCGAGCCTATGAAGGCCAAATGCCACAACCGCTGCAAACATTGCCAGTTCCACAATGACCACGGGCACCATACCGAAGATTATCACCAGCTCAAGGATGAAATCCAGCGTCTCGTCTGCCAGGGGGACTTATCTTGGTACGTGTCCGAGCGCTAGAAGGTGGACTGTGGCATTCCAGAGGAAATTGATAATCACCCTCGCGGGGTCCACATCAATGTCATTTCTGGCGGCGCGGCATCAGGAGGACATAGTAGCAGAGGAAGGAAGCGTCACGCTGAACGGGCAAGTAGGGCCTCCTAGCCCACCAAATCCCCGCCAGTGAGCGAACAACAGGCCTTGGTATTCTATGACCATGACCTAGAAGGATTATCTACCTCGCACGATGACGCTCTTGTAGTATCGGCTACTATAAACCATTGTAATGTAGATAGGATACTGGTTGACAATGGTAGTGCCACTGATGTACTATCGTACGAATGCTTTCTTAAGATGGGTGAAAACCCCTCCAAGCTCCGCCCAATTCGAACCCCCCTTTGTGGGTTCAATGGCCAGGCAACCTATCCCGAGGGAGCCCTAAGCATGTCGGTCACCATCGGCACCCCTCCCAAGACCGTCACTATTATGGTTGACTTCATTGTGATCAAGGGGATGTCAGCCTATAATGCCATCTTCGGCCGAGGTATCCTCAGCCGGACAAAGGCAGTGCCCTCCACCTATCACCAAAAAATGAAGTTTCCCACCAAATGCGGTATCAGGGAAGTCCGAGGTAACCAGGCAATAGCTAGAAGGTGCTACATAATCTCGGTTGAAGCCATAAGGCCAGAGGGAAAAAAGAACAAGGGTGAGGGAATCGAGGATGAACCAACAACATCCATGCCTGGTGGCAAATTGTTGACGGTCTTCCTCAAAGATGACCCAGCCCTGGGAGTAAAAATCAGAGCTGACCTACCACCTGATGTATAAAAGCGATACAAAGGTTTTCTTTCGGAGTATATTCAAGTCTTTACATGGTCTGATGAGCATCTTCCCGGGATCCCTGGGGAGATGGTGGTACACAAGCTCAACCTCGAACCGTGGGTGAAACCTGTCCAGCAACACAGAAGAAAGCACGCCCCAGAGAAGCAGGCGATCATCAAAGAGCATATTACTAGGGGGATGAAAACCGGCCTATTTCGCCTGGTCCTTTACCCGACATGGCTCGCTAATGTCGGCTTAGTACCAAAAGCTTCGGGCAGATGGTGAATGTGCGTGGACTTAACTGAACTCAACAAAGCCACTCCAAAAGACTGTTACCCACTACCGAGCATCAACCAGCTAGTCGACTCGACCACCGGTAACGAATTGCTCAACTTCCTGGACGCCTACTCCAGCTATCATCAGATCCGAATGGATCCTGAAGATATCGAGAAGACAGCCTTCGTCACTGACTTCGGTGTATACTGCTACACCCAAATGCCTTTCGGGCTGAAGAACGTCGGAGCAACATATCAGAGGCTGATCAACCACATTTTCGAGGGACAAATCGGTCGGAACGTCAAAGCCTACATCGACGACATGCTCGTCAAGACACCCAAGGCCAAGGACCACTTCGCCGATGTGACGATCCAGGGTCCGGATATCGAGTAAACCCGATAACACTTGGATCTTGCGAGGTCTCCGAAGAGCGGTAAAGCTCTGAAGGGATAAAAGGCGTCTCTGTGGTACATTGATGTCCCAGATAAAGCAATAAGCAATTACTATTTCAATGATCAGGTTTGCTAAAGTAGCAGAAATAAAATTACTTTTTCAATTAACAATTTAAATTAATAGAATCCAATCAAAATTAAAGACAAGTACAATCCAACAGGAAAGAGAACATACACTGAAGTCGGGGGAGGCCCGACGCAGGTAACGCTGGCAACTACGAACTGACGCACCGCGTCATGAACCACGAGGAAGAAGAACGACCACACCTGAAAAGTAGGGGTGAGCCTCGTGTCACTGGCTCAGTAGGGTCACGAGGATCCCCACTGGCAACAACGCAGTAACACGCAAGACAACAGTGCTAAACAGTAAAGCAGGAGCAGAATAACAATAGTGCTAAACTACAACAATAAAGCTGTAAAAGTAGGAGTAAGAATAGCTAAAGAAAAGTGTAAAGCCGTACTAACCAGAAACACGGCTGCCGATCGAACCACAGCTCTCTAAGCTATTCCAAATGACAACAGAAAGGCGAACCCTGATCTCACAAAGTCGGGCGTTACCGATCCATCGTCAAATCATGAACCTTATTGTGAAATGTCTACCAAAATTGGTAAAAAGCCTACTAAAGACCTACACAGTCAAAGGCACGGGCATACACGAACTCACCATCGTGTACGCGATAGAAGACCGGACCTCTAGTGAAGCCACACACTGGCTACTCGGAAACCAATGATGAAACATGCTTCATGAGAGTTATGTGTCAAGTGACAGAAGTACCTCCTCACTAGAAGAACAGCCAAATACGTCCACTTACATCTTACACTACGCCTCAGGTATCTCGTACTCACCTAGAACGGCGGTAATTGAGACACACGCAAAGAGCCAAGTACAAGGAACAACAGTACCTAGTACAAGAAGCAACATAACTACAATAACGAGTGACTAGTCAGGGTCACGCCCGTCGGCGCTCGTCCAAACGCCCCTGACCACGTGTGCACAACACTAACTCAATGCCTTGAGCCAGGCCTCTAGCCAGTTTTCTCCCCCAGCAGGACGCTACTGCAAGGCAAGGGAGTCCACAAAAAACTAGCCTACAAACCGTATATCGAAAACTCACCCCGCCACCACTCCCAGGTGGGCCGACACACAGGAAAGTGTAGCCGGGCTACGACAAGTGGAGGCTCACTAGACACGCAGAGACTCCAAAACACTAGTGCTGAAGTATAGACATGCTAAAATGCACTATCACACGTAATACGAAGCACCAATCACAAGACATGAGGTAACATAGCAAACTGCCACCCGACTCAGGACAGACGACTAGACCTGCTGACACAACGATCCTTGAGTCACAAGACCCGGGGTCAAGATCGTCGCACATAGCGGTAATAAGACGCCAATCGATCTAATCCTAAGCCAAATCATGAGAAAACACCGATAAAGGAAACGACATAGGATAGCCGGATCCATACATCCGCATAATACGAATCACGGAGACCTGAGGAATCAACAAGACCCTTAAAACATATGGACACGTAAACTGAGGTAAGATAGTACCTCAAGGCATCCAAAATCATGTCTCGATCCATACAGGATAAACGAGACACTCACAAGGTCACATGTCAACTACTAGATCACACCGGGTTGAGTAGAAACCAATAATGACTCTAAAGCATCATGGAACACAGCTCGATATAATGGCACTCCCGGCTACCTCACAACATGGTCATCGCCCTCATAGGACGTCCATGACATCCACGGGATTACGGGCAAACCACAAGGATAAGCCAAGACAAGTGGAGGCCAAAACAATGGAAAACAGAACAATGGGACTAAACAGTCACATGCCTGACCGCCAGGAAGACCAAGCGGTCAGCCAAAGGGCCGCTAGAAAACCAACTATAAAAACAGAGGGGCATGCGGTCTATTGCAGGGCTGCCAGAAGACTATAGCTGTCATAGACTTGACCGCTAGACCCAGTCAACCCAGATCCAACTCAAACCAGTCAAACCACCCAAGCGGTCACCCAATGGGCCGCCAAGGTCACTAAGCGGTCGGGGCTAGGACCGCTAGCCCAACCAACTTAAAAACCACCAAACTGACATAAATAGGACCTAGCGGTCTCTCACTAAACTGCCAAGACCAGCCTTGCGGTCTATCGCGTGACCGCTTGGCCAAACTGACATAATACCATTCCTAGCGGGCTAACAATGGACCGCGGGACGAAGCTTAGTGGTCTAACGATGGACCGCAAGCCACCCTAAACAGTCAATCGCATGACCGCTAGAGGGACGCAAACGGTCGCTGGAATGACCGCTAAGGCGTCACGGCGAGAAAAATAGAGGAATGGCCTTATCCGGTCGTTCTACACCCCAATCGCATCTAAATGACGGGGAAACAACCCTAAAGATTAAATAAGCCTTCCACATACCGGAAGGGATCAATTTGACATCAAAACGATAAGAAACGGGTGATTTCCATGAATCGACCCAAAATGAGTCACGAGGATAGTCGGGCTCATACCGACTCCGATTCTCAACCAAACACGATGAAACTAGTAGGAATGAATTCCCAACATGCCAGGGGTTCAAATGAGACTAATTAAATTGAAAATCGTTGCCTAAGAAGGCGAACCCGGCTCACACCCCTCGAACATGATTTCACCAAAAATGAGGTAAAACCCACTCATTCTCACACCGTTTAGCTCAAAGTCACGGGGAAACGTAGAACAAGAGTAAGGCGTCCATCTCCCAACCTCCACTGAAGTTCTCGCATGCCGAAGCGACTAAACGAAGCCGAAAACCATCTCACGAACCTGTGCACGCCGGCTTTGAATCCATCGAGTGATCGCGCCAACGCCACACGCCATCCTTCACACCAACAGGCACCACGACAACTCCATGACATTCCTGCCTCGCCCACCTCGCCCACCTCGCCACGGTCGCGCGCCCGACGAAGAGAGGAGAAGAGAGGAGAGAGAACGAGAGGGAGAGAGTGAATGTGAAAAGTGAGAGAGAGGAGACAGGGTGAATAAGAAATAGGAAAGGAAATTAGGAATTTCCTAATTTTCATAAAATCTGATTTTTAGCCCGAAAATGCACTAATTCAGAAAAATACGAAAAAATAGTTTAAACGATCATCGGAAGGAGCACAACGCAACTGTAGCGTCCTCAAGTCGATGAATGCAACAATGAACTCTTCACTGGGTTCCGTAACTTATACGAGAGAGAAACCCGCGTGGATCGTAAAACTCAACTCAGGACTTACAAAAGTGATCCGAAAGACCCTAGATATTACATCCGACCTAGCATAAACCTTCGACACCCTCCGGAGGTGCAACATGAAGCTAAATCCAGCTAAATGTGCCTTTGGGGTTCAATCCGTAAAATTCTTGGGTTTCCGAGTCACTCAGCGCGGGATCGAGGCCAACCCCGACAAAGTTCAGGCCGTCATGGACATGCGGCCGCCCCCCTGCGTCAAGGACATCCAACGCCTGACTGGAAGAATCGCTGCGCTGAACCGTTTCTTGTCCCGAGTGGCCGAACGATGCCTACCCTTCTTCAAATTATGGAGAGGGCCTAAAATGGCATCCGCCGCATTCGCCTGGGATGAGGAATGTCAGAAGGCTTTTGCAGAGTTGAAGGAGTTTCTGGCCTCGTCCCCGGGGCTATCAAAACCAGTCCCGGGCGAACCATTGCACCTCTACGTCTCGTCGACCCTTTCCACGGTGAGCTCTATCCTGGTTCTAGATGATGCAGGAGTGCAGAGGCCGATGTATGTACTACACCAGCAAGGTGCTCAACGAGGCCGAATGACGGTACCCCACAACCGAGAAACTCATGCTAGCGTTGGTAACCTCAGCCAAGCACCCCCGGCCCTACTTCCAAGGGCACTCCATCGTCGTATTGACCAATGCGCCCCTGAAGAGGATCCTTGCTCACCCTGAAGCTCACTACCAGAAAAGGTGGGATTTCAGACGGCCAGTTTCCGTCTGAAATCCGTCTAAAATTTTATGGGAAGACACTTTTGTAACGGATTTCAGATGAATTTCGGACGGAAATTGGCCGTCTCATATTCTTGGTTATAAATTTCAGACAGATTTAATATCAGTCACAAATTCCATCTGAAATTTCACACGGAAATCTTTCCATGTGAAATATCGTATGAAAATATAAATTTCAGACAGATTTAATTTCAGTCACAAATTTCGTCTAAAATTTCACACGAAAAGTTTTCCGTGTAATATACTGTCTGAAATTTCCTACGGAACATTTTCCGTGTGAAATACCGTCTGGAATTATCCATCCCAAATAGCGTTCCAATATCCGTCTGAAATTTCAGATGTATAATTTCAAACGGCCTATTACCGTCTCTAATTCCGTTTCAAAATTCAGACGTTTGCATCTGAAATCTGTCTGAAATTTCAGACACACTAGGTATGTTCAGATGGATATGGAATGGTATTTGGGATTGTACGTTTAGACGAATAAGTGGTCGTCTGTAATTCTGTCTGACATTTCAGACGGATCCGTCTGAAAATCCGTTCGAAAAATTTCTATTATTTTTTTTAAAAAATACAAAGTTATTTTAAAAAACCTGTTAAAATTATATCAAATATTAATCAAACTAACGTACTGAAAACAAAACACATAATAAGAAACTCAACACGAATCCCCTACTGATCAAATATCCTCCACATCGACCATATCCTCCTCCCTGCCCTGCTCATCTCCTCTCTCGCCGCCCGCAGAAGGATCCTCCTACATTAAAAAAATAATAACATTCATTCATAGATAAAAAATTAAGTGTGAAGATAAATTAAATATTTTATTACATTACATAAATTGAAATTATACATAATATCAAATTGATAACTGCATAGATTTTATAGACCCCAACTAACCTAGTTGTCATCAGTATTTTAAATTAATTACATTTAGAGATTGCACTTTTGAGCGCTGGGCCCAAACCGGATATCCGAGTTAGATTCCGCCAGTTCTCACAAGTCACTTTTATCTCCCAGGTCCTGTTGGAACAATCGGCACGCCGATCAGACCGGTATTTCATATTTTAGACCCCCGGACCCGACTTCTTTAATTTTAAACTAAGTGTATTTACAAAATGCACTTTGAGCGTCGGGCCCAAACCAGATATCCGATTTGTATTCTGTCAGTTCTAATAAGTCACTTTCATCTCCCAGGTCCTCTTGGAATGATCAACACGTTGATCAGACATGTATTTCAGATTTTAGTCCCCCCAACCCCTACTTATCTGTCTTTTAAAGTAATTACATTTAGAGAATGCACTTTTGGGCTTCGGGCCCAAACCAGATATCCGATTTGGATTCCGTAAGTTCTGACAAGTCACTTTCATCTCCCAGGTCCTGTTGGAATGATCGACACATCGATCAGACTGGTATTTTAGATTTTAGACCCCCGAACACGACTTCCTTAAATTTAAACTAAGTGCATTTACAAAATACACTTTTGAGCACTGGGCCCAAACCGGGTATCCTATTTGGATTCCGCCAGTTCTCACAAGTCACTTTTATCTCTTAGGTCCTGTTGGAATAATCGGCACGCCGATCAGATTGGTATTTCAGATTTTAGACCCCCGGACCCCGACTTCTTTAATTTTAAACTAAGTGTATTTACAAAATACACTTTTGAGCGTCGGGCCCAAACCAGATATCCGATTTGGATTCCGTCACTTTTGAGAAGTCACTTTCATCTCCGAGGTCCTGATGGAATGATTGACATGCCGATCATACATGTATTTGTGATTTAAGACCCCCCAACCCCTACTTATATGTCTATTAAATTAATTACATTTAGAGAATGCACTTTTGAGCATCGGGCCTAAACCAGATATCCAATTTAGATTCCGTCAGTTCTGTCAAGTCACTTTCATCTCCTAGGTCCTGTTGGAATGATCAGCACGCCGATCAGACCGGTAATTCAGATTTTAGACCCCCGAACCAAACTTCTTTAAATTTAAACTAAGTGCATTTACAAAATACACTTTTGAGCGCTGGACCCAAATCGGGTATCCGATTTGGAATCCACCAGTTCTCACAAGTCACTTTTATCTCTCAGGTTCTGTTGGAATAATCGGCACGTCGATCAGACTGGTATTTCAGATTTTAGACCTCCGGACCCCGACTTCTTTAATTTTAAACTAAGTGTATTTACAAAATACACTTTTGAGTGTCGGGCCCAAACCAGATATCTGATTTGGATTCCGTCAGTTCTGACAAGTCACTTTCTTCTCCCAGGTCCTGTTGGAACGATCGACATACCGATCAGACATGTATTTTTGATTTTAGACCCCACAACCCCTACTTATCTGTCTTTTAAATTAATTACATTTAGAGAATTCACTTTTGAGCGTCGGGCCCAAACCAGATATCCAATTTGGATTCCGTCAGTTCTGACAAGTCACTTTCATCTCCCAGGTCCTGTTGGAATGATCGGCACGTCGATCAGACCAGTATTTCAGATTTTAGACTCCCGAACCTGACTTCTTGAAATTTAAACTAAGTGCATTTACAAAATGCTAAATGCACTTTTGAGCGCTGGGCGCAAACCGGGTATCCCATTTGGATTCCGCTAGTTCTCACAAGTCACTTTTATCTCCCAGGTCCTGTTGGAACAATCGGCACGTTGATCAGACTAGTATTTCAGATTTTAGAACCCCGGACCCCGACTTCTTTAATTTTAAACTATGTTTATTTACAAAATACACTTTTGAGCGTCGGGCCCAAACCAGAAATCTGATTTGGATTCCGTCAGTTTTGAGAAGTCACTTTCATCTCCGAGGTCCTGTTGGAATGATTGACATGTCGATCAGACATGTATTTGTGATTTAAGACCCCCCAACCCCTACTTATATGTCTATTAAATTAATTACATTTAGAGAATGCACTTTTGAGCATCGGGCCCAAACCAAATATCCAATTTAGATTCCGTCAGTTCTGTCAAGTCACTTTCATCTCCTAGGTCCTGTTGGAACGATCAGCACGCCGATCAGACCGGTAATTCAGATTTTAGACCCCCGAACCAAACTTCTTTAAATTTAAACTAAGTGCATTTACAAAATACACTTTTGAGCGCTGGACCCAAATCGGGTATCCGATTTGGAATCCACCAGTTCTCACAAGTCACTTTTATCTCTCAGGTTCTGTTGGAATAATCGGCACGTCGATCAGACTGGTATTTCAGATTTTAGACCTCCGGACCCCGACTTCTTTAATTTTAAACTAAGTGTATTTACAAAATACAATTTTGAGTGTCGGGCCCAAACCAGATATCTGATTTGGATTTCGTCAGTTCTGACAAGTCACTTTCTTCTCCCAGGTCCTGTTGGAACGATCGACATACCGATCAGACATGTATTTTTGATTTTAGACCCCCCAACCCCTACTTATCTGTCTTTTAAATTAATTACATTTAGAGAATTCACTTTTGAGCGTCGGGCCCAAACCAGATATCCAATTTGGATTCCGTCAGTTCTGACAAGTCACTTTCATCTCCCAGGTCCTGTTGGAATGATCGGCACGTCGATCAGACCAGTATTTCAGATTTTAGACTCCCGAACCTGACTTCTTGAAATTTAAACTAAGTGCATTTACAAAATGCTAAATGCACTTTTGAGCGCTGGGCGCAAACCGGGTATCCCATTTGGATTCCGCTAGTTCTCACAAGTCACTTTTATCTCCCAGGTCCTGTTAGAACAATCGGCACGTTGATCAGACCAGTATTTCAGATTTTAGAACCCCGGACCCCGACTTCTTTAATTTTAAACTATGTTTATTTACAAAATACACTTTTGAGCGTCGGGCCCAAACCAGAAATCTGATTTGGATTCCATCAGTTCTGACTAGTCACTTTCATCTCCCAATTCCGGTTGGAATGAGCAACCCCCCAACCCCTACTTATCTATCTTTTAAATTAATTACATTTAGAGAATACACTTTTGAGCGTCCGGCTCATACCTGATATCTGATTTGTATTCCGTCTGTTCTGACAAGTCACTTTCATCTCCCAAGTCGTGTTGGAACGATCGACACGCCGATCAGATCGATATTTCAAATTTTAGACCCCCGAAACCCCGAATTAAATGAATTCTTCTAAACTAAGTTAGTTTTGAAAACAAACTTACTTTTGAATTGAGTTATTTGTGCGTCGGGGTCAAACTGGATATCCGATTTGGAATCCGTCAGCTCTCACAACTCACGTCTACCTCGCAAGTCGTGTTGGAACTATCGGCACGTCGATCAGATCGATATTTCAGATTTTAGACTCCCGAACCCCGAATTGTGTGAATTCTTCTAAAATAGGTTACTTTTGAAAACACACTTACTTTTGAATTGAGTTATTTGAGCGTCGTGCTCAAACCGGATATCCGATTTGGAATCCGTCAACTCTCACAACTCATGTCTACCTCGATTATCGTGTTGGAACGATCGGCATGCCGATTAGGCTAGTATTGTACATTTTGGACCCCCGAATCCCGAATTTTCCCAATTCTTCTAAACTAAGTTACTTTTGAAAACTAAATTAGTTTTGAAATTAATTATGAATATAATTGAGTAATTCTGTCAAAATAAAAATATAATAAACACGAACCTGATGGGCCTGTGCCATGGTGGTAGTGGATCCATGAGGGAGAATTCCCGCCTGGGAGAGGAGGCCGGTGATTGCCTACTGGCTAGACATCTCCTCCCGAATCTGCCACATCTGCTGCTGCAAATCAGAAATCTCCGATCGGGTGATGTCTCTAACGTCACTGGCAGAAGTACAGGGGCAGGTGGAGGTATACTGAAGGCACTGCTACTGGTTTGGGCAGAGTCTGAACTCGCACATGATGATATCACCGCGCTAGAGTCTAGGCTCTCCCCAAATCCATATAGCCGGCCTTTCTTCGGTACGCCAGCTGCTGCCACCCATTCCACCGGATCGAACTCTGACTGTTGTGTGTCTCCCTCCGTGTACTTCTCTGTCACAGCTCTGCTATATGTTTCCTACAAATTGAATAGCTTGACTAGTCAATTTCATATGAATCAATCCGATTTAAATGAACGGTAGAAGTTGCATATGTAGATAAACTTATCGCTACTGAGTGAGCTCTCTCACTCACAAATTGATATATCCCCTACTTTTTTATGTGTTCTATCGAACACCTCGAAGAACGACGGAGCTCGATTAAGCTCCACAGCCTGTTATACAATTCATAGTAAAAAAAATGTCATATATATTAACAAAATGTAAGAAGATAAATTGAAACATTACTTACCATTTTTTGTTTATGAGCTACGAAAGAGACGGACCCACTCGTATGTAAATTTATGCCCGGTTGTGATGCCATGTTTGCTTTGGCTTTTCGAGACTTTTCTATCCAGTTGGGGTCGGCAAATTTGTCACATGCTATGTCCCAATCCTCCTTATTCATCCATAGAGGGCGGTGCTCCTTCCACAACTATCGGTGTTCACTCCGACCAGCCTTATTTTTAGCGTGTTCTTGGGCCTCATGTACTTTCCTTCAGAAATTTGACTTCATACTAGACTCCCAGGCAGAACGACATCTCGCCACGTCATGTCGACTCGTGAATTGATAAGTCCGCTGTAAATAAATTAAGTTTCACACTTAGTATACTCTTGGGAATTGAGTTTGGAAAATACTTGAATTAAATGATGTAATTACTTACTAAGAACATGTCACATAAGTTGCCGCGGATGGCTATCGAAAATTCTTTGAAAGACGATACTGGCCTGGGCACATGTGCCATTATTACTAGTTGGGTGGAATGATGGACATCATCGTAAGGTTCAAATTTCTTACTATAATTGCAAATGTCAAAATATTCATATTAGACAGTTGAAGGCTAAATAATGAATATAATAACCTTATAAATTTACCCGGAGATCCAGCATGGGCGATGTCCATCATGGGCCGTGTACAAGTGGGAGGGGGTGGGAGGGCTACTTAATTAATTTTCAAAAGTAAAACAAATATTTTGCTGAAAATTAAAATATACATACCTGCAGCGGGAGGTGGTGGGGGTGGCACATGTGGTCGTGCTGGGAGGGGACTGTGAACTATAAGAATTAAATATCATAAGTAAAACGGATATTTTACTGAAAATTAAAATATACATAATTGGAAAAATACTGGGACCTGTAAAAATTAAATTTCCTAAGTAAAATGAATATTTTGGTCGAAATTAAAATATACATACCTGCAGCGGGAGGTGGTGGGGCTGGCGCCTGTACAATAGGTGGGAGGGTATTGGGACTTGTAAAAATTAAACTTCACAAGTAAAATGAATATTTTGTTGAAAATTAAAACATGCATACCTGTAGCAGGAGATGGTAGGGGTGGCATCTATACAACAGGTGATGATGCACTAGGACCTGTAAGAATTAATTTTCATAAGTAAAATGAATATTTTGCTGAAAATTAAAACATACATACCTGTAGTTGGAGGTGGTGGGGATGGCGCATGTACAAGTGGTTGTGAGCTGACACTTAGACCGATAAGGACATTCTTTTAAGCTAGTAAATGATTAAAATATTTATATATTGCTAACTATTTTAATAGATATACCTGTACCCGAAGAAGACGCCAAAGCGGAGGGAGTAGAACCCATGTCACTGCCATGTCTCCTCCCACTCCCAGTACGACCTCCTCAGACCATTTCTTTTTTACTAACAAAACAATTAATACATATTAATCCTCAACTAGATAAGGCTAGACCAATGTTAATAAACCCCCAAAAAATGAATGGTTATCTTACTACATTATCAAAATGTGCCTTCCTCGATCATGCTGATGATGTATCTAATCATCATCATCTTCATCATCCATAGTAGCCTCAGCAGATTCGAACTCTTCCTCTTCATCCGATTCCTCCTCCCCTCTAACATCAACATTTAGGTCCGTCGAATCGACTTCTTCCACTTCATCTCCCTTACGTAATGACAGTGGCTCATCAGATTCGTCCAGATTAATATGCATGCAACCGACAACGCCAACTTCGTCTGATTGAAAATATTCAGCACTGGCAACTTCTGAGGGGGTTTTCACTCATATTTAACTCATAAGTGGGAAAGAGTTTTGATTTAACCCTGCAAACTGCCTACCAATCTTTTTTCTTGGATGATGGATAGCTTGAATAATACACTTGCTGGGCTTGTGTGGCTAAAATGAACGGTTCATAGGTATTAAGTTTAGACTTTTGTTTGACATCGATAATCCCATAAGTTGTGTCATGTCGAACAGAATTAGGATCAAACTAATGACACTTAAATATGTATACATGATTGTCTCGTCTCAAATACTGAAGTTCTAAAACTTTGTCAAGAATACCGTAGTAGTCCAATTCCATTTCATTGTATAAACTTCCCATAATAGATATGTCGCTATTCATTGTAGACTTACTTCGTCCATAATCCCTCGTATGAAATTTGTATCCATTCACAATATATCCTAGATAGGCACATGAAACCGTCGAGGGACTATAACTTATTTGTTGTACTCTTTGATCAGTAATGAGACCTTGTTCAAACTATATGTAAGTTTGAGTAGTTATAATAAGGTTCAATCTCCTCAACATACATAAATACAAACATATATATTCAACGATTGACACTAACCCGATATCTCAACCATTTGGGACAAAACTTCTCGCGTTCTCTTTCAATCTCCACGTCCTGGATATTTGGACATTTTTGTGCTAATTCTGAATCAAATTGTCTGCAATATAAATACACTACTACATTAAATGAACTGCAGCAAGGATGAACAACTTATGGACATCGCTGGAAATGTGAGTTAAGAACTTACTCAACATAAGGTTCAATCTCTATACAATTTAGAAGAATATATATCTCAGCGGCATACAACTCTCTATCTTCGAGCATGCACGTCGAGCAACGTCCGAACGCACGTCCAGGATGCTTAAATATATAGAGCCGATCGGACGAATCATCAACTCCCCCATCATCATTACGTGGAGGTTGAGTACGACGAGTTAGAATCTCTGGCTCAAAGTACAAGGAACAAAAGTTTGATATTTCTTCAAGAATATATGCCTCAGCAATCGAACCCTCCACCTTCACCTTGTTGCGAACTTTCATTTTTAATTCTTGCATGCACCTACAACAACAAGTTAGATGGCAACGAAATGTACCGACCATGGATGACATGTAACTTAACAAAAATTCTGACATACCTCTCAAATGGATACATCCATCAAAATTGTACTGGTCTTCCGATAATAGCCTCGTATAGCAAATGGACGACAAGGTGCTCCATCGAATCAAAGAATGCTGGAGAAAATATCTTCTCTAGCTTGCAAACGGTTGTGACCATATTTTCTTTGATAGTCTGTACATCCCTCAGTCTGAGTTCTGATGCACATAAAATCTTGAAAATTTGACTCAGCTCGGCCAGTGCTCCCCATATAGGCTTTGGCAACAAATCACGAAATACAATGGGCACTAGCCTCTCCATGAACACATGACAGTCGTGACTTTTCAGACCATGTATTTTCCCCCCATTAACATTCACACAACGGGCTATGTTGGATGCATATCCATCTGGGAATCTTAATTATTTCAACCACTGGCACACTTCCTTGATCTGTGTATCATTAAGCACGTAAGTTGCTTTAGGCTGCACAATTTTTCCATTTACGTTCTGTAATTCCTGTTCTGGATGTTTACAAAACATCTTTAAGTCCATACGCGCTTTGGCATTGTCCTTTGTTTTGCCTTTAACATTCATGCTCGTATTGAACACATTATCAAAAAAATTCTTCTCAGTATACATAACATCGA
Source organism: Amorphophallus konjac (assembly GCA_022559845.1). Lineage (NCBI taxonomy): Eukaryota > Viridiplantae > Streptophyta > Magnoliopsida > Alismatales > Araceae > Amorphophallus > Amorphophallus konjac. The sequence goes on from CM040123.1 coordinate 199,790,170, forward strand.
GATTGTGTCGTACAAGAAGAGTTGACCAATAAGGCAATTCCGAGAAAATACTTTTCTTGTTCCAGTTGTGATCCTTTCCAAAGATATAGAGTTGGCATGTGCTACCAGGTAATTATACTACGTCTGGTAAATTTTGCACCCGTGTCGCCATATGTCGACCCGACACCCTTTGCAAGTCTGCTTCATCCATTTCAACAGTAATTTTTTTAAACGAGTCTTTTTGCCTTCGAAAAGGATGGTCACTTGGTAGCAACTGCCGATGGCAATCAAACCAGCATGCTTTCCCACCATGTTTCAATACAAATGATTTGGTATCTTCCATACAGTAAGGACATGCTAACCTCCCATGTGTGCTCTAACTAGATAGCATTCCATATGCAGGGAAGTCACTTATTGTCCACATCAGTGCAGCCTTCATAATAAAATTTTGCTTCCTACATGCATCATAAATAACAACTCCATCACTCCATAATAAATTAAGCTCATCAATCAACGGCCTGAGATATATGTCCAAATTTTTTTCGGGACTTTTTGGACCAAGAATTACTACGGACAAAAATTGATTTTCTCGCTTCATGCATATGTCCGGCGGAAGGTTGTACGGTGTAATGAACACTGGCCAACAAGAATAAGATGTCACTGAACCACCGAATGGATTAAAACCATCTGTGCATAAACCCAATCGAACATTACGTGGCTCCTTTGAGAAAGGAAGATTAGTACGACTGAAGTGCGTCCAAGCTTCACCATCGACAGGATGACTGATTATATCATCGGCATGTCGTAGTCTTTCGGTGTGCCATGTCATATGTTGAGCCGTCTCTGAGGACATATACTAAAAACTCACATGCATGTCAGGATGAGTCGATGTTCAGGAACTTACGACGCACTAGATTCAATATACTAAAAACTTCTTTGACATGATTCTGAAATAGTGTCCCTGAAAGAACCACCTTACGGGGAGTTTGCACGATTTCTAAAGTAGAAAGAATATTTGTGTCTTCATTTCTGGGAGTATGGCCTTCATCTAAAATGAGAAGGCTAGGGACCTTTCGTAACCTCTCCTGACATGCAGCCCTTATCTCGTCTCTTACATCGCACACAATTCTAGAAAACTACTTATAGCCCAAGAAAAAAATACTCCTGTTCTCCTTCGATTTTTGAATAACATCAAGCTTCTGAGATCTATTGTCAGCCTTAACAGAGTAGAAGTCATATAAAGGAAGTTCTTCTAGTTGCCAATGATGGAACTCTCTCTTCCACGTTGGCAGAATACCTTTAGAATGAATGATTAACGGCCTTGCAGAAGGATATTTAGCCAAAAAACTCTGAATAAAGCTAATGAGCATGAACGTCTTTCTTGACCCTTGTGCATGTGCCAGAATGCAGCCTCCTGGATTATCACCCACTAGGTTTCTCACCAAGAAATTGAAGTCCTCTATCTGATGTGGCTTCATTTGTTTCAGGTACCTTGGGTGCAGAGAAAGTTCACAGGAAACTATATCCTCTTCAGACAATTTAGGTCCCAGGAATTGCATTTTCTCATTGACGTATTGGTTGGTGAGTGGGTAATTGCAACAACGCAATTTCATTGACGTGTCTAATTTTCAGCAACAATTCTGTGATTGTAATATCACATAATAGGGGAAAACTCAACTAAATTTGAAGCATATCTATGAGGTGTGCGTTTGGTGAAACTTTTAGTTTGAAGTTATTCTTAATTGATATTTTCAACCCAAATATTATTAGCAGTTAGAGTAGTCGACCCGTATTATAAACGGGCTAAAATAGAATGTGTTTATATTAATAGAATATTTTCCATTTAACACCTTAAGATTTTGAATTGGATGATCGAATTCAATAAACATTAGTATGATATTAGAGCACATTGTTATAATTTAAACCCGCACACCCCTGATGGACTAAAATATAGTGCCTTTATATTAGTGAAGTTCTCTTCACTCAACACCTAAAATTTTTAGTTGGATGGTATAATTTAATAAATTTTAATATTAACTGTGAGTAAAGACCTCTAATACTACTTGTCTCTCTATCTTATTATGATTATGATTAAATTAACTCTATCTCTTTTCTTCATGGTCAAGCTAGAAAGTAGACATGGCTGTTCTATTGACACGGATATTTTGTCTGTTCTAATTAAGATTATATAAATTAATTAAAATATAATTAATAAATCAATTTACATGCTTTATTTGCCCCTCCCATCACCCTAACAATAAATCTAATTAAGATTACATAAATTAAAATAAAATGAAACAACATATAAAAATAAAATCAAATTTTTACTTACTGTTTATTTGTAAAAAAACTTTGATTCTTTCGTTCCCGTCTGCTCGACTGATTATCCTACCATGAATAAAATATATATTAAATAAAATAAAATAAAATTAATTTATCTAGTGAGGGTGAGAGAGGGCGGCAGCAGGGAGGGGGAGGGGGGCCAATGGTGCGTGTGTCTGTGTCTGTGGTGTGCGTGTGTGCATGTGTGCGTGAGGGGGAGTGGGGCCAACTGGAGAGGGAGAGAGGGCGAGGGCGAGGGCGGGGGAGGGGGTCGGCCAACACAGAGAGGGAGAGGGACAGGACCGTGAGAGGGGAACGGAGAACGAGAGAGAGAGAGGGAGGGGGTCGACCACCCCCGACCGACGCCTCCTCTGCCGGGTGGGCGCCTCCTCTACCGGGTGAGCGCCTCCTCTGTCGAGTGTGTTCGTGAGAGGGACTGATGGAGCGAGAGAGGGAGAGGGAGAGGGAGAGTGTTACAGAGAGAGGGATAGGGAGTGGGATCGAGAGGGTTTACCTACCAAAGTGAGGACGGCGACGGCGAGGTTCGGCCGGCGATCGACGACGAGGATGGCGACGGGGAGGACGACCACGGCGGCAGCGGTGGCGACGACGGTAGGGAGAGTGACGAAAGAGAGAATGAGAGGGAGAGTGGGGGGAAGTGAGTGACAAGGAGTGGCGGGGACGGGGCCGATTTGGGCGGGGGTTTTCATGAATTTCAGACGACATTTCAGATGAAACGTATTTCCGTCTAAAAATTTAATAATATTTCAGACGAACTAATTTCTGTCTGAATATAAGTCTCAAGTTGAGATGGATAGTGGGACAGATAAGTATCTGTCTGAAATAGCAATGGCATTTCAGACGGAAACTATCCGTCTGAAATGCAGACTGATATTGTGACTCAAATTATGCCGTCTGAAATTTCCGTCGCTAACAGCACATTTCTTGTAGTGGCTTCGGGTCGCCTCGTCAAGTGGGCTATAATGGCCGGGGCTTACGATATCTCCTATCGCACCCGCTCGGCCATCAAAGGGTAGGCACTCGTGGACTTCATCGCGGAGAGCACTGTCCCGACCGAGGAAGTCCATCTGCTGACGCCTGGGTCCACCTGGGATCTCTTCGTCGATGGATCCTCCGACTCGGATGGTAGCGGCGCCGGCGTTCTTCTCCTATCCCCAGAAGGAGCAAAACTATAATATACCTTGAAGTTTAACTTCCTGGCATCCAACAACGTCTCCGAGTACGAGGCTCTCATCTCGAGAGCCAGGATGGCATGACGACTGGGGACCGAATGAGTCAGGATCCATACTGACTCCCAATTGGTCACCAGCCAGGTCAACGGTGACTACGAAGCTTGGGAAACATTGATGAACAAATACCTTCAACTGGTAAGAGGAATAGCCCCACTATTCGAGAGTTTTCAAGTTATCCAGATTACTTGGGAAGAGAACTCCCGGGCGGACGCCCTCTCTCGACTGGCCTCCTCTTCCGGACCAGAAGGAACTCGATCGGTTTTCCTTGAAGAGCTAGAGCATCCGAGGATAGAAGCAGAGCTCATGACCGTTGATCAGGCGTTATCAAGCGACTAGCGGACCCCATATATATACTGGCTCTGAGATTCTCAGGAGCCCTCCGACCCTCAAGAGGCACGGAGACTGAAGTATCAAGCTCGGCGCTTCGTCATCTTAGACGAAACCTTATACCGAAGGTCTTTTTCCGGACCCCTCCTCAAGTGCCTCCACACCGAGGAAGCTTGCAGAGCGATTCAAGAGGTCCACGAAGGCGTATGTGGTGCAAACCATGGAGGAATATCGCTCGCCAGGATCTTGCTACGGTGAGGTTACTGGTGGCCCACTCTCCAACGCGACTACACAACTTACGTTCAAAGGTGCGACCGATGCCAGCGTTTCGATCATTTGGTCCATCAGCCTGCCTCAGACCTCGCCACCCTTACCGAGCCATACCCTTTCGCTCGGTGGGGGATCGACATCCTGGGGCCATTTCCAACGGCCCTATCCCAGAAGAGGTTTGTCATCATTGCTATCGATTACTTTACCAAATGGATTGAAGCCGAAGCCACCGCCAGGATCACCGAGTCAGTCGTGTGGAGATTCATTTGGAAATCGATCATCTGTCATTTCGGTATCCCCCGAGTGATTGTGAGCGATAATGGTCGACAATTTGAATCTCACTACTTTAGAGACAGATGCGCCGACCTACACATTCGCAACCACTTCACTTCGGTAGCCCACCCCCAGGGTAACGGACTGGTCAAAAATGGCAACAAAACTATATTAAAGGGCATCAAGGCCAAGCTCGGTAAGGCCAAGGGTAGCTGGCTTGAGGAATTACCAAATGTACTATGGGCACACCGAACCACTCCAAGAACTGCCATCGGTGATATTCCTTTTCAGTTGGTGTACGGCACGGACCTCGTGATTCCTTTGGAAGTCGATAGCCCATCTCTCCGAGTCTTCAATTTCTCGCCCGAGGTGAACGAGTAGAAACTGCTAGAGAACCTTGATATGGCAAGTGAGATAAGAGAGATTGCGAGCATCCGAGCCACGGAATATCAGCGACGCCTCGCTCGATACTACAACGCCAAAGTCCAAGATAGACACTTCCACGTCGGAGACTTCGTCCTAAGGAAATTCGAAGCCTCTCGACCACTGGAGGCGGTGGGAAAGTTGGTCCCTAATTGGTAAGGCCCCTACCGAGTGGTCGAGACGCTCAGGAAGCGGGAGTACTGATTATCTACCATGGAAGGAACGCCTATCCCTCGACATAAAATGCGACAACATTACGAAAGTTCTATTTTTGAGCATTTCCCAAACATGTAAGCTATATATGGCAATAATTTTTCTTTCATTAATATTTTTTGTACAGCAGATATGCCTCAGCCAATACAGTACATATCAAAAACAAAAATACTACATCCACTAGTACTACAGCACGAGCTGATTACTCGATGCGAGCGGGGCCAGTACCCCCAAACCGTACCACTGACTCTACCCGATGTAGAAACTGGCTCGGGTAATGGGGTGGCTAACCCTGCTTGCGCGAGAAACTCAGGAAAAAGTTATCAGAGGAAAAAGAGGAAGGAAAACAATTGAAGGCCTCCTCTGCCAACTCTTTGGAAGGAGGCTAGAGGCCGAATAGAAAGCAAGCACCTCCAAGTGGTGTGAGCGAGGACATCCTCCAAAGAGTGAAAGAAGAGGGAGGAAGTTGGTTGAAGAGCAGAAAGGGGAGAAAAATCAAACGCCCCCTCGAAGAGGTGAGAGGGGCGGCGGGAAAGGAAGACCGATGATGCTATGTCATCAGCCCTCCGCGTGTCGGGCGGCAACCCAGAGCGTAGGAGAGAGCCCGTGGTTAGGCCCCTTCCTTCTTGTGCACCGCCTAACAATGTTCCAGAAGTTGGAAAGGTGCCCGTCGCGAGGCCTCCTTCGTCCTCCTACGCTGTCCGACTCATCCTCCTTCTTCCTCCTACACTGTCTGCCTTGTCCACTTTCCTTCTCCTACACCGGAGCAGCAGGAATGCCTTTGGCAGTCGCCAGGATCATCGTCTTCTGAATTGCCCTCCATGTTTCGCTGATAATTTCCCAGCACAGAGACAAACGCTCCGCGAGAGGGGAGAAAAAGGAAGAACTGCGAGAAAAGCCTTAAGCATTGAAGGGAGATGGAGGCGCCCTTCGGGACCTTTTATAGGCCGAAAGGGGAACCCTCGCCTTAATTGATTCTCCCCTCGAAAGAACGCGAAAAGCAGGAACCCTTCCCTAGGGGCAGTTACTCCGTTTCCGTCAATAGCCCTTCCATAGGGACATGCGATGTGGCAAGTCATTCAAAGCATGGACAATCGGAAAGGCGCCAGTACCACGACAGTCACTGCACGCGAGATATCTGTAAATAAAATCCCCACCTTTTTAGCAACTGCAGATATGGTGGTCAAATCGTGCCAAAAGCGATAAGAAATAGTCAACTCAGTGCTAAATATTATTGTCATTATATATCGAAAGGGCAAACCTTACATGGCAACAAAAAGAAAAAAGAAGTGGCGCATCTAGCCCATTTTTCTCCTAATCTACGGAGATGGGGGGACTCCGAGAGGCCCGCAGCTGCTCTTGAGGCTCGGCGGTTGAAGGATCCTCAGCACTAGAAGATCTGCCCCCGGTATCCTCAGCGACGGCCGATCGAGACACTGACCCCACTTGTGTGGGAACTGACTTGACCACGCACCCTCTAGAGGTGGCCGAAACTGGCGATCCATCTATTGAAGCAAGGGCAGTCCTGCTCCCCCCTTCACTCAACGACGACGAGGGAGAATCGATGTTATCCGCGTCCGAGTCATAGCATTGCCCGGAAGGATAGACAAGCTCGTCGGTCACCTGCTGCTGGGCCTCAACGACCGCACGATGGAAGCCCTGGGCGAATCCCTTCCGCAGTCCCCGACGGTAGCCTGGCTCATAATACGAGAAGGCAACCTTCTCGAGGACTGCGCGATAACCCTCTGAGCTTCTATATCGTTCGATCACCTCCGCCCCGGTCGCTCCACTTCCTTCTCAAGCTCGACTGTCCTCCGCTCAGACTCGAGGAACATCATCTACATCTCGACAACTTCACCTCAACCTTGGTCTGCGTGACCTCGGCTTCCCCTTGCGCTCTCTCAGCCCCACGGACCTGGTTGTTGAGCTCCTCTCGCTCGGCCCTCCACTGCTCGTGACGCTCGACCTGAGACCAACGCTCCTCTTCCAGGAGTTTGCCCTTCAGGTCGGCCGTATAGCGAGCCTGGGCCAGTTGCTCGGCTAGAATCCGAGCCGCCTCTTGGCTCGATTGAAACTGAGCTCGAAATGAAGTTGCCTCTCGCCGAGAGACGTCAAGCTTGGAAGTCAACTGGCTGATGCTCTGATCAGACTCAGCGTGAACCCGAGAGAGGGACCTCTCTTCACTGTCCAGCCAAGCGAATAAGTCAGTTATCTCGGCCCCCAGTTGGGCCATGATCAAACCACCCTCCATAACCCTCTCGAAAAGTAAAGGGGGAGGACCGCGCCTGATTTCTTCCCAACTCAGCGAAGGCACCAAGGATCGACATTGCTGATATAAGGAAGCCCGAACCGTGGATACACTAGCCGGAGGAGGGAGAGTCCTTTCTAGAAGGTCCTGGACCAGGACATCCCCCCTGAGTTCCCCCACTTTGGGGATGACAACGCTCGGCTCGGGCTGGGATGACGCCTCGCCCAGTGCCCCACCAGCCTCGGCTGGAGATTCGGAGGCTATCGCCTCCACCCGCGGTCTGGCAGGCTCGGTAACGGCTCCCCCGCCAGCGGCAGCCATCTCTGGCTTGATGGATGGGGGATCTGGGAGGCAGATCGCCTCGGTTGAGGGCTCCCCGACCGGTCGGACCCACTTCTCAGCTTGGCGAATGACCCCGCCTTCTCTAACTACTTCATCTCAGTGGTCAAGGCCTTCATGGAGGACAGCAACAGCCGTTCCTCAGAGTCCTTACGTTTGGCCCCACAGCGGTCGGGGCCATCTCCCTGAACCTCCTGCTTGCCCCTATCTCTGGCACCGGAAGGGCCCCCATATGCTCGGGGTTCACTCGAAGTAGGCGCCTCCTCCAGGCTGGCGACCTCCTGCTCCAACGGCTGTTCCTCCTCGTCATTTGTTCACCTTGAATCTGATCAATGGAAGCCAAATCGTCAAAAAGAGTCCTACCTATTCATCCCGGAAGTAGAGACGTAGAGCCTTAAGGTTCGTACCTTGAGACAGCACCGCACGGGAAAGATAATCCTCAATGTTGGCCGCAGTCATCAACTCGACAGTCGACCGGCGATTCTCCTGGAGAATTCGAATCTCCTCCTCCAGCTCCAAAGAAATCGCTGCCTGCTTCGGAGGGATAGACTGATGAAAATTGACCACCGTCAGGAAATCCCTCGGGGCGTCATCTACGGACGAACCCACCTAAAAAAATTGGGTCTTCCACCCTTTGTGAGAAGAATCTATGGTAGAAAGGGACACATAACTCCTTCCCCTCCTCGCCTGAAGATAGAAGAAGCCCTTACCCGCGTGGGTCTGCTCCTTCAACTCAAAGAAAGAATTGAAAAGCTCCAGCGAAGTGGGAAGCCCACACGAGCGACAGTGAAAGATGAAAGAAAAGATAAAAGTATATGAGTTGGAGACCAACTAGATAGGAACCAGTTGGTAAAACTGAAGCAACCGCACGACAAAGGGGTGGAGGGGGAGATGAAAACCGCACTTCCAAGCTAATAGGAAAGTACAGAAGAGGCCCGAACGATAGGATAAGCTAGATTCATGAGGCTGGGACAGAGAGAAAAAATACTTCCACAGTAGCCCAAAACGCTTTTCCATCCTCTTCAGTTTGGCCTCGCCCAACTCGCTGCGCATGGGGTGTTAAGGTTGCAGCACCAAACTCTATGCGCCCCGTTCGGCTTCCTACACCTCGGACACGGGACAATGATCCGCCATGGAAGAAGGAGAGGAACAGGAAAAGAGGAAAAGAGCATCGAATCAGGTGGTTCTGGGGAAGGTGGGAGCTGGCGAATCACTGCCACCGTGATCCCCGCAAGCTCTGCAAAGGCCTCCGCAAGTCGCTATTCTTCCTAATCACCCTCATGGCGCATGAACCCTTCCAGAATATAAGTGCGATAAAGAGAGAAAACCTTAAACGAAGGTAGTTTGGAATGCAAGCACGCGTAATATTTATCTCCCCATAAGCTTGGTGGGAAACGGTGCGACGTTCCGAACCCCAAAAATGGGGCATCCTCGCATTCGACTCAAACGAGTCATCATTACGGGCGTACTCCCAGGACAGCCGCATTATGTGGCCCCTGTCGGAGATAGTTCCCCACCCAAACTGAGCCACCAACGTCATCCCCACCCAATCTTGGCTCAGGAGTAGGAGGGGGACAAGTGGAGCGGGGGAAAATCTATCGCCCAAGAGCACGGCCCAACTAGGTCCCACTAACCGAACTAGGCCCAACTCCCCAAAGTGACAGCCCCATTCTGCGCCCACTTACTTTAAGCCCAAAACTTACTCGGATCAGCACTTCCTAGGTGACCCTTAGGTTCGGAAGTCCGAGCGACAGATTGGTTATGAAGGCCTCTACTGGAACCCAGCACAGGCCATCCGAGGTACGCCCCATTGCTCGGGAGAGGACTCCGAGCAAGCCTCTTGAGCCCGAACCGACTGTCGGAAGCTTATCTGAGCATCCGTTACGCATCCAACAGGTGCAGGGAACTCCAAGGGATAAGGGAGAGCAAGAGTCCTTATGCCATAAATAGCCCACTACAAGGACATAACCTCCCTGAAATCCCCTCTGTACCCCGGACTCTTACGTTACACGGACTGCTATATAAATCCCAAGGAGACCCTCGGAAAATGTAAGCAAGCATCCTGAGAGAAAACCACCACACCTCTTGGTGGAGAATAATCTCGTGCCCTTTCTTTCTCCTACCACCTCTTTTCGCATCGATACTCTATTATAGTTGCTAACTTAGGCATCGGAGGGTTTTCCCGGGGTTCCATCCCTGGGCACCTCTGACCTGTTTCCCCTCTTGCAGATTATACACATGTGGTGACCGTGACCAAAGATTCCTCCGGGATCTCACTGCTCAAGAGCAGCGTGAGATTACACCTCTTCATATGTGTAGGTGCCCATTACAAGAATAAGGTTCACTAAACTGATCCGATCAAGAATCTCTGGATGTTAATTATATCTAACTGTCAACCAAGAGATTCTTCAATCATAGTAGCGCAGTTGGTCCTTGGACATGAGTCGCCAAAGATACCTTGCATGAGCACTTCTGTATTTTGATTCTTTACAAAGGGACTTTATCCACAAGTCTTGGATGCTCAAGTATTCGGACACATCGGAATACATGCGAAGGTAATTGAGTGACAACAGTGGATCATTCACTCTCTGATATAGCATGAGAGAGAATGCCCTTTGAATAGAAATCGATTAAATCCTTGGCCAAGGTAGATAGTTCAATGGAAAATGAGTTTTCCATTAGGACTCGGAGTACATTCATCAGGTGATAGATAAGAAGGGTTTGACAGTATGACCATACCCTTAATTATGACCAGGGGCATTGGGTATGAATGGAGGACTATAGCTGTGTGGTAACTATTGATAGAATGGTCTCAGAGTGATTTTGTAGACCCCCTTTGTCTTCTGGGGTCACGGAGTGTTGTTTGGTACTTACCGTGGCCTAAAAGCCCATCAGAGGAATAATCATGAGATGATTATTCATCATAAGATGATTAATTAATTATTTAAGTCATGAGATGATTAAATAATTAATTCCATGTTAATTAATAATGTGGAAAAGTTAAGAAGGAGTTCTTAAACTTATTGGGCCTAAAACCTGACTGACACTGGGCCGAGAGGGTCACACACATTAGGGTTATGGACGGTGGAAGTATATTCGCAATAATAGGCTTATCCGGGTTTTTGTGAAATATCGAGAAGTCTATAAATAGTTGAGATGGGAGAACCCTGGGCCATGCATTTAGGGTTTACCAGTTCGAGCCGATCCTCTCTCCTTCTAGAGAGGGGCACCACCCTTTCTCCTCTCCCTCTCGTCTCTAGCGTAGAGATCATGGAGGTGTTGCGAAGGAGATCGTTCGTGGGGCGTTGTGACGATGAGATTCCACCATTCATGCCTATGTGGATACCGCTAGAGGCCGTGCACTTGTGCGGTTGATTACCGCCACAAGGGATTGTTTCCACTTCGCTCCGATCTGAGCATCACATTGGTAATATCGAATCCCGTAGTTGTACATTATCATCGGGAATCATGCAGGAGTGATCAACTCGGCTGGGTTAAAAATTTTAATTTCTTTTTCCGCTGCATTCTTCGTGATCCTGGCCTAGATCCTTACACTGCACTCACAGAGATGGAGGGGCCGTGCCCCTCTGTCTCCCTCTTTCTCTCTAACACATGCACACACTCACAAGGGGGGTGATCCCCTCTGTCTCCCTCTCCCTCACTCTGTCTCCACTATCTAACTCTCTAACACACGCACTCACAAAGATATAGGGGCCGAGCCCCTCTGTCTCTATCTCCCTCACTTTGTCTCCCTCTCTTACTCTCTCTCACTATCGCACACACGAACATAGAGAGGGGAAAGGCCCCCCCTATTCATTTACCCTCTCTCTATCTCTCTCTCTCTCTCAGTGACAAAATTTTCATACAAGGCTATTAGCGTCGGGGATGGCAATGAACTTCGTTCTATCTTTCTGACGAATTTTAGCCAATAAACAGTCAGTAAAATATACTTTTTAAAATATATTATTTGATTTTAATTTATTTAATCTGATTTAAATTTATTATTTATTATAATGTGTGTGTGTTTGGGAAAGGGGGGGGGGCGATTCGGTGGGGAGGGCAGGAGAGGGAGGGGGGCACATTGGGAAGTGGAGGGGAGGGTGGGGGGGTCATTGGGGGACGGGTGGGTGGGGAGGGGAGGGGGTAGGGGGCACAGAGGGGAGGGGAGGGAGGGGAGGGTGGGGGGGTAGGGGGGATGGGAGGGGACGAGAGAGGAGGGGAGGGGGGTTCGGGAGAGGGAGAGGGAGCGGGGCACGGTGGGGAGCGGAGGGGACGGGAGAGGACTAGGGGAGGGTAGGGTGGGGAGGGGATGGGATGGGACGGGAGAGGACTAGGGGAGGGTGGGGTGGGGAGGGGAGGGGAAGGGGGGCACGGAGGGTAGAGGATGGGAGGGTGGGGGCGGCTCTGTGGGGGACGGGAGGGGATGGGAGAGGAGAGGAGGGGTGTTGTGTCTCCTCTGGATTTGATTTTTAGTGAGAAATATGCACTATTTTGGTGTTGGCCACAGTTTAGTTAACTCTATTTTGACTTTGGCAACACTGTTACTTTGATATCCTTACTTTAGTGAGAATGATGTTTCAGTCAAGTAAAGGTCGGTGCATACTCACATTATTGCATATAAAGGTCGGTGCATTTGTCCATTTCCATTCTGAAAGTCTATGCATGTGCAGAACTTTGCTTAGAAAGGTCGATGCACATGTATACGTCTTGCTTAGAAAGGTCGATGCACTGGTAGAAGTTCTATGTTGAAAGGTTGATGCACATCCTTCTTTCTTTTAACAGGACGATGCATATTCCAAGACCACCTCAGAAGGACGATGCACGTATCACGGTCTTGCATTATAAGGTCGACGTTCACATAGAAGCATTGCACTAGAAGGTCGATGTACATATATATATATATATATATATATATATATATATATATATATATACTTGCATTGGAAGGTCGATGCACATATGAAGTCCTGCACTAATAGGTCAATGCTAGTAAGTTAGCAACTGTAGTCCAGGTCAATGCATGCTTCTGAAAGTCGATGCTAGTAAACTAGAAACTATAGTCCAGGTTGATGCATATCGAGAAGGACTGCATTATAGGTCGATGCATGTTTCAAGATGGTCGATGCACATAGGTGTTTTAGTTCAGAAGGTTGATGCACTTTATACACTGAATGAACAATCAGGTCGATGCACATTAAACATCGTACACATTAGGTCGATGCACCTCATGCACCTTATGCTATAAGGTCAGTGCACCTTGTATAAAGGTTGATGCTGGAAACCTAGCGGTTGGAGAAAGGTCGATCCTGGTCTGTTACCCTCTGCAACATTTAGTCAGTGCTTTCGACGTCTTCTCTATCAAGGTCGATGCATCATGTGTATTTCACATAAAGATAGGTTGATGTACCTTCATTAAGCTCTACCTGTGCTATATTAGAGGTCGTTGCTGTTATTCACACATATTGAATGGGTCAGTTAAACAGTCTGATGCATCTCATTTATACATCAATAGTTCTACAGAAATGAGCATAATCTTTCACTTCACTAAATCTGTGGAAATGATTAAGATTGAACTTGTGCCTATGTTTATCATTTGATTAAGGACTAATACCTCTTTATCTCTTACTTTGATAGTTCAGCTATATGATCAAACACCTGGACAACGTGAAGGCAGTCTGCTACCAAATCTCACGTGGAACTTAAAGTACCAGGTTAAAGGCACGTGATCCAAGGCAAGGAGCTGAACTAACATTCTGCTACGTGGATCATCACAACCTCCACCTCTGACACGTGGCTTCTCGAAATGCTTTATGAATAAAATATGTGGGCAGGAATGTGTTTTCCACGCACCCAAGATTGAAAAGCTGGTGGTCCCACAGATTCACGCCCTATGCTATATAAAGGGATCGAGCACTCAAACTATCAGAGAAGAAGAGATAGAGGAAGAACGCATTAGAGTAGAAGAGCTGAGAAGAGTCAGAGAAAAGATTGAAAGAGTGAGAGCATGTTGCGAAGTTCAGAGAGCAGAAAAGAGTGCCGTAAGATGAAAAGTTAGTCTAAGTGAGAAGAGAGTTTGAGAGAGTTTGTCTCTGTAAGTGACTCCTACATCAGATCCAGAGTCAATTTGCTCAGTGTGAGCTACATTGCTTCTTGGAGTGTTTTCTTTTCTTTTTCTGTTTGATTTTTGATTACATTCATAAGCTGTGTATCAGCGGTAAGCAAGCTGCGTGCTCAGCGGTGAGGAGTGTTCCTCAGTTAGCAAGCTGTGAAGCTCAGCGATCCGGGACATGTTCCCCAAAGCTGTGGATCAACAGTTGTAGGGATTATTACCATGAAGCTATGGATCAACGGTATTCAAGCTGTGTGGCAGCAGAATCCTTACTCGGTTGAGTAAGGGGTGGACGTAGATCTCAAGAATGAGATAGAACAACCTAAAATTTGATTTGCTCGTTGTGTGATTGATTTTCACTCATTAAGAATAGATGAATGTCTAGGATCTTCAACTATTGTCTCTTACCAAATTCAATCGATTCGTCTATTTCATTCAAAAATTCTGAATATGTCTGCTAACTCTAACATACTTTGGATCTTAATGCATTGATTCTCATTGAATTGATATTGTTTTGAATTGCTTAGAGACTTACTATCCTCATCTATTTTTTATATACATCTCAGTGGTATATTAAATAGGTTCAGTCAGAAGGATAGATTACATCTATCTGAAAATTGACCTATGCATGAGGAGATTTTCTAATCAACCCTCCGCCTAGTACTATACTGAGTGGATTGATTGTTTGCTTTGGTGATTACCTTGATTAATCTGTAACTTCATTGCAAATTCTCCTATTGCTAACTCTCACTCCGAGTAGTTTTTGTGTTTATAGTAGTTTGTTTTAATTTCGCACTGCTTTTAACTATTGTAGATTTTATTTTGGGGTAGATCTATTCACTCCCCCTCTAGATCTCTTATTCATCTGTTGTTTTCATCAGGGGGTAGGGAGGAGAGGGGGGCATATTGGGGAGGGGAGGGGAGGGTGGGGTGGTCAGTGGGGAACGAGAGAGGAGGGGGCCCACGGCGACCGACTCGAAATAGTCTCACGGTAAAAGCAAAGAAAACCCACACCCTAGGCGGACTCCTCAACGTGCTAGGGTATTAACAAGGGGAAAGCCTGATAGGCACAGCCAACACAGGTAAAAAGTTGCCAGCTCACCGGTTACTCACACCCACGGCCTGCTCAACTCACATCGGTCTATCTCACCGACACGAGGAAACATCTTACTCAAATACACCCAAAAATAGAACCCCAAATCACCACATCTCGATGACCTCAATTTCAGATGTCGTTGGGTTGGGATGGCCCATTACTAATTATATTTTAACCCCAAAATAATTAATTATCAAATTCGGGGTGAACGACGCATCATACGGCCCAAAAAGATAGCTCGGACAGTAAATCGGTCAACCGCCTGTGAGAATGGATTTTTTTATTTTAATTAATTTATTTTATTTATTAGGGGTTTTATTTGAGTGCGGGACGTGCCAATCACGGAGTGACGAGTTTATTTTACGCACCGTCTAACTGGCCAGATGAAGGTGGGTGATCGTGTTGGGACCCAAAGTCCGCCATACCATAAAGGCTATGCCGTTAATTACATCCTTCCGAAAGAAGGACAACCCCTGATTAGTCGCCAAGATAAAGAGCCACCGGGGCTAAATGAATATATATATATAAATGCCAGAATTAAGAAGTGTGTGTTATGCAATGCATAATATAGGCATGCACTCAAGCACGTAATCCGATAACATTTTATTCTATTATTAAATCGACTTCCGGTACATGGCGGAAAACTTAGATCCAAAAATCACCTCACGCTTAGTGAGAGCTTCTAGTCAGACTTAATTTGACCTTCTGCAGATCACCATTTGATATATCGAAGAATCATAACGGACAAGCACATTGTAAGATAGATAAATATTCACGTAGGCACATGCAAGTATGTTAGGATTTATTTCATTATTTCCATTGTTTATGCTACCACCAGTATGCTTCTTTCTTCATTTGTTCCTTTTTTCATTTTCTCTCTTAATTTTATATATTGTTTTTATCACTATTTTCAATACCATTATTATAATTTTTTAGTCCATACGTATATAGCAACCACATATTGATGGAAGGGAAGTGAACCGGTGAGGATCAGTTGATTCGGCGTAAACAGAGAGAATGGAAAGGGAAGTAAATCGGTGAGGATCGATTGATTTGGCACAAAGAGAGAATGGAAAGGGAAGTGAACCAGTGAGGATCAGTTGATTCGGCGCAGAGAGAGAATGGAAAGGGAGTGTGAACCGGCGTGGTAGAGGGAAATCCCAACGCTGATTCACTTGGCTCCTTACCCCCCTGGCTAGATCACCTAATCTCTCACCCCTTGGTCGGATCACCTATTGAGGGAGTAATGCCACCGATTCAAATTGTATAACACCAAAGGAAGCTGGCATGAGGCGGGCTGACATAGGAGTCGACTCAATACGCCAGGGGCCTGACTAGAATAAGAAGGGAGTCGACGCGATGAGGGTTTGGAGTCGACGCAGGGGCCATCTGGGAAGAAGAAAAGGTTAACACCATGGAGTTTAGGGTCGACGCACCTCTTAGCAGGGACCCTCTCTCGACTTCATCTTCCTTCATTCAAATTTTTTTTGTTCATGTCATATCATCACATGTTGAGTCCAGGGACGCATATCATCCTTTTATTACACTTCTCATCCCCTTCTATGTGTACATAGATTTCATTTCTCCTTCATTTGATCAAGTGTTCAATTTATAGAGAAGTCAGGAACCAGGGCCAATGGAGTACACATGTATCAAGCACATCATTCTTATCGACCTCTAACTCATATGTTCGAGTGAGGCAAGTTCAGTTGGTCGGTCTTTGTGTGAGGTTCATACTCGAGCACAAGTTTTATGTGATCCGTGGTGGACCCACATGCCACTCCATAGCATCACTTTATTAACACTTGATATATATATATATATATAATATTTTATTTATTTTTTATTTTTTATTGTTATCGATTTAAATTTCAATCGAAGCGAGGAAAGCAAATTAAATGGAAAAGTTGGAGAAGTTATGGATGAATTTCGGCAGCATCTCCCCTTGTCCCGGAGGACTGCGGGGGAGGAAATAGAGATTCATCCACGTATAGATCCGAGACGAACTCATTAACTGCCAGGAGGTCGGTAACGGTGACCCCATGAGAAGAATTGGATGCGGAAGCCCCGAGGACCAGCCAACAAGGAGCTCCGATGATCCAAGGTCAGCAATATCTGAGTCTTCAGGACATGGATTCATTGTGTTGCCAAACATATTGCTGTTATTGTTCACCCTCCAAATGGGGTTCTCCAGAGACCATACTACATAGAAGTAAGTCCCCGGGAGCCCAGAGTGACCAAGAAAACTCGATGCGCAGGGAAACGACTCGAGACCATAGCAGAAATCAAGATGAGTGTTCATGCAAAAAGGATGTGCCCCCCTTTTTTAAGATGATGGATCCATACTTACCAAATCTGACGAGAAGTCCAGAGAACCATGCTATTGCCCTAGTGTAGGAGATCATAAGTTACGCTATGGAGGACAGCAATCCTATGCATCCAAATGGGCATGAGGAGCATGAAAACTCAGCAAAATACATTTGTGGGAAAATTGCTTACGGGACGCTTCACTGAAATCTAGACTGGACTGATGCACTGACTTTCAGAGTACGAGCAGTACAAGCTGCAATACTAAGTGAATACCATTAACTCCCATACAAGGGGGATGCATTGGTTGGTGCAGATGAGGGTTCTCTGAAGATAAAATTCCCACGAGCATTTCTGTAAACAGAAGCGTGCCTGTATTTGACTGACCTAAAGATCAGAATGATCTCTATAGAAGATAAACAACAGCATCCGAAAGGATGAAAATCAGATAGAGACTCGAGCAAATTTGGGAAGTACACTGGGGTCCCCACAACTCATGGGTATGAGTGAGAGGCGACCGTCCATTTCCACAAAAAAAGGATATGTTATGCATTGGCAACTTGCAGTAGTATACCTCCGCATTAAAGCAGAAAGGAGATGCATCCAAGAAATTCATACAGAAGTAGAACGAATGGACACAACAAGAAAATTGGCCTTTACCTACGTTTAAAAAATGTAGGTAAATCCTTTAGCCACGTTTGCTTGCCACGCTTTCAAAGTGTGGCGCTTGCTTGCGTGACTATAGGTTGTACCAACGTTTCTATGAAATGTTCGTATAGTTGAATCTATACCTATGCTTGTAAAGCATAGGAATAGTCTAACAAAAAATGTAGGTAGATACCGACCTATACCTACGCTATAAAAGCGTTGGAATAGTTTCTCAAAAACGTAAGTAGATATCAACTTATACGTATACTTTTTTAAACAACGTAGGTTAAAAATATATATACACACGCATGTAATTGGCTATACCTACGATTATAGAAATGTAGGTATTATATATTATCACGCTTTAGAAGAAACGTATGAAAAAGTATTAGCGTCGTTGTATTAAAAACGTAGGAAATGGAACTAGTGTCATTTTTAAAAAAATGTAGGTATATTATTCTTTTATTTTTTTTATATACTTATTGTGCAATCATACCTGTACATTCATATAATTCCTGCTTGAATCCCACATTGAACACATCACTAATAACATAAAAATTCACAATCAACACATCAATATAATGTCACATTCAACACATCAATATAGATCATACACGGCCTTCGAAACACCACTATCAACTTCAAGAGATTAATACATCACCTACACACAAATTTACTTTCCAATTACTAACTATTTGCAACTAGAACATGTGTTAAACAAGTAACACATGCACAGATACATAGTACATACATATACATAAATAGATAGTTCCCCTATTATAAAAGGGCAACAAGGCCACTGATATATACATACACATACATATCATTGCAGTAAGGTCAGCCTTCTTTGTTCCTTCTTTGACAACAACCAAACCTCTTTAAAGATCACGGATCTGAGGTCCTTTCGGTGCACCACCATAAATGCATGTGCTTCTGATATTTGCATGTGATCCAATTTTCACAGCTTCTTCCTGTATCTGAACAGCCAGTTCTCTTGTAGGTGCCAACACTAGGACAACAGGCCCATCGCCATAAACTAAAGAACATATTACAAAAAGCATATGATCCATTGGCTGGGACTAAATAGTGAACCAAGGGAAATATAATAAAGTTGGGCAGCAGTCAAATACTACGAAAGAAAACTAACCTAGTGGGGGCTGTGCATGAATATGTACCAAAGCTGGATGGAGATATGGCAATGTCTTTCCAGAACCAGTCTCTACTATTACAATTACATTCCTACCCTTTAGGGCCATAGGCCACCCATGAGCTTGAATGGGTGTTGGTTCAACAAAACCACATCTTTCTATCAGCCGGAGACAGTATTCTGCACATACTAAAAGTTGGCAAAAGTTACATTCTTGAAGACAAAAGATCCACCAGTTTTGCCACCCCACAGAAGCATCCATAGGATTATAACAATAGTAGTGTGATACCAAATGACAAGCAAAAGTGAAATTCACAGAAAATGCTTCATAAAGTCATTTCAGACAGGAACCTTTTAACATGCACTAGTAACATTTATAATTATAAATATAGAACTTAGGAAGGAATGACTCCAGAGTAAGCATTCAAGCAAGTCTCAAAAGACTGAATCTCCATAGTCATGTAAACACAACTTCTATCAGTAAAAGGTAAACAACATATACCAATCAATATGCTACACAATATTTTATGTCCACTAAAAAGGGCAATACACCAATCATGCTTCTCCTACTTGTCCTAATCAAACAATTCTAATCAATATCCCCCCAACTCATATCACACCTCACTGTTCATGTACTGCGCACTTCAGCACTTGTTGAAAGTATATTCTCAAACAAACGTTAAGGTAGGAATGCCATCCCAAAACTTAGCAATGCCAGTCACGTGCACAGCATGGGAATTGAGCAATATTCATGCTATTTATTGCATAAGAGACATATCATGTTGCTACAACTGCAAAGTGCATGACATAGATATATACCCACCAAATAGCATACATATCATGAAAGGGACTAGACTAAATGACAGATAAAAAAGGAATTGCTAAGGTAGGAAATTATGCATGTTTCTTAATAGGCTATGATTGAAAGTCAGAGAAGCCAAGAAATGTCAAACACAAAAAACTTGTATTTTAACTTTATATAATACATTGAACCTTTATTACTTCATAACATCACATAAATGAAAATATTATATAAATCTCCACATATATTTAATGAACAATTCTTCATGAAATGTGATCAACTATTAGATGATCTCTAAATAGAATATATACATTATATATATATATATATATATATATATATATGTGTGTGTGTGTGTGTGTATAAAAAACAAATAGGAATCACCGAATATTACTGGGTTTTGTGGGAGGGGGCTTCGAATATTTGATCCAGACTGGTTCTAGCCAATTGTGACACAGTTTAGCTGGTTCCAGTCTGAAACTCCCAGTTTTTAAACCATAGACATTGCACACCATGAAGATATTTGATCCCAACAGTAATATATGGAAGAGACAATCTTGGTAAACTATGTGTTGTTGTCCAATTCTATCGTGTTGAATTATAGTTAAACCTTAACGCATGGATGGATAGAAGGAAATGCCAAGTTAGATGGCCGCATATTCACATTCTAGTCTATAAGGAGAAACATATAGTTTTATGGATCTTTTGCAGTCAAATTACCAAGGCCCCATAAAAAAACATAATGGTCACCTGTAAGCAACATCGGCTATAGCAATAATATGAGGACTTAGCTCTCCAAGGGATGCTCCCTTATATTGTTCCATCATATGGGCATCATAAAGATGTGGCAACCTTTGAAATGGATTTACTACAATAAGAATATTTCTTGTATATGTCCGCCATGAAATTCAAAAACAAGCATTACAACATGTTGCATAGAAAGTACTAGTTTTTTCACTTAATGTAATAAGTATTTTCCAAAAATTGGCCTGTTAACTAAAATTCAAAGAAAGATAAAAATAGCTTACATATATTTCGCTAAGCTCATATCTAGTTGACAAATTCTGTAAAACACCGGGTTTATGCAAATATGAAAGCTTTGTCATGTCATCAACTCCACCAACTAGAGCTTCCATATCTTTCAGGAAATAAGTAATTAGCCAAAGCAGAGCACAATGCAAAGAGGATCTCCATCAAGCAACTGAGATGGAAGCGCAGGTGCCTAAAATGGGAAATGTTCCATGACTATCCTAGCTAGGACTGCACCAAGGAAACCAAGCACCAGGAACCAGTTTAATACAACATGGAACACTGGGCCAATGCCGACTGATAGGACACATTTTGCATTTGGTGATTAAACAATGATGGAATTGAGTATAAAACTAGAGATCATAAGCCTATTCTTTCAAACTGGACTCGTAAACTAAATGGAAATTTTCCTCATCTAATACTCATATGTCATTAGACATAAGATAGACAAAAATTGAGTGATTGTAACCACAAACAATGAAACAGAGTAAACATAAGCATTCAATTCTACGCATGAGATTGAGTTGATAGCGGTCAGAACTTTTACACTCCATGATTCTAATTCGACACTCGCATATATTTGTGAGGAGGAAAACAGAACCAGATTGTATGGAAATCATGTAATTTTTTCATCTGCTACAAGGGAAAGGATGTGTGGTACCTCATTTACATCCTTAATTCAAAAATAAAGGTGCAGTGTAATAGAAGTAAGCCTTAAATCAATCCCAACCAATCACAAAGGATATAAGATAAAAAAGAATACATGAAAGTTCTACAGAACCTAGGAGCTTTAAAAATGGGATTGCATGTGGACAACATAAAATAATGTGTTAATCGAATTTAGCTTTAAGTCTTAATAGAGAATAAAG
Organism: Amorphophallus konjac; assembly: GCA_022559845.1. Classification (NCBI taxonomy): domain Eukaryota; kingdom Viridiplantae; phylum Streptophyta; class Magnoliopsida; order Alismatales; family Araceae; genus Amorphophallus; species Amorphophallus konjac. Next base: position 199,811,824 of record CM040123.1, read on the forward strand.
TTAGACTCGAGGATCACAGCTCAGCCTCTACGTTAGTGTTTGAAGTCTGGAGGCCTGCAAGTGAGACTTTTTACATGATCTTATTCCCACAATTTGCCTCTTCCATTTTCAGCTTTCTGTACAAATACAAGCATTAGATGAAGGGATCAAGGATAAATAAATGCGACTAAACTGTCATTCTTGGTGCATCCGTTCCTCAAATTTTCTCTATTTTTCCCCTCTAATATGTGCACCTGCAGTAAGGTGTGAGATTTTTTCAACATACAACTTAGAAAAAATTTAATTAGGAGTTTGGAAGAATGTTCTACGAGAACCAATTCTCATTGTAATATGATTGTACAATGAGTATGTTAAAAAAACAATCAGCATACATACCTTTCCACCAGGTAAGACATTAGTGCATCTTATTGACTCCTCAATGATTGAGCGCACACTTGGATGAGGTCTTGGCTTGCTTCCCGTCTCATTGTAAATATAGTAACTTTGTCCAATGCTTTTTCTTACAATGAAAAGCTTCAAGCATATGATGATACAGATGAGAGATATATAATGTGGAGATTTTACAGAAACTAAAAGTGTGCTTAGAGTCGACACCTTTACCAGAGAAGGTGTCGACTCTTAGAGTCAACACTTTTTTTAAGGTGTTCTGTCTGCAGCAAATAACATGACACAAGGATACTTAAGACTCCATTCAACTCTCAATAGCCCATAGCCCACTCCATTCAATTGTCAGCAAACCATAGCCCACTCCATTCAATTATCAGCAAACCATAGCCCACTCCATTCAACTCTCAATAAACAATAGACATCAAGACTTTTGATCTTGTATTCATTATTATTTAAATAGAAGCATATGGATACTCAAACAAACATTTCATATTAAGCTCATAAGTAAATATTCAAGTATCCAAGCAGCTTGACACAAATTCCACAGATCTCTTTAGATGATATGCAATGCAAATTTCATTAGAACAAATTCTACTGATATGACAAGTGATGCAATCACAAAACTTCTCACTTTTTGTCAGGCACAGAAGAGTCCAGATTCGTGAGTAGTAGAAGCTAAAAAGTAGCCAATGCATGCATTATCTAAATAGCTAAAAGGGAAAAGAGAAAAATAGTAGGATACCATTCACACAGATTCGTCAATCACAAATATCTAAAGTAGAGAGCCATCCATCCATGCAAGTGTTGTGTGCAAGAATAAAATATAACATACAATGCAACAATAACCCAAAAAAGGTATTTAACTGTCTTGTATAAAAATGACATAGAGTAGTCCAAAAAGTCATTCCTTTTAAATCCACCTAGAACATACACAAGGTTACATCAGAAATAACAAAGCATGTTGAAAAAATAGATAGCTGACAAGCATCACATCTGGACCAACACCTGAAAAAGAGAGAAGATGATAGTCAAGTTTGTAGTAATTCAAAATAAGATCAAAAGATATGGCAGTGTATAATTAGAAATGATCTTACATAGTCCTTGAGCCACAAGATGTGACTCCCAACAGCATCTTTCATTCTTTTTCTATTCTGATCCTTCACAAACAATGGTGTGTCTGGATGGCAAGACTATTGCACAGAGACTTCACAATACACAGATCCAATTTTCCTTCCCATGGCGACCTTTTCTTCGTTGATGCACTTGACCATGCCAACTGCCACATGTTCTCCCTCAAGGTCTAGCAAGATCACTTTGCGACCTGAAAATTAAACATAAACACAAAATATATCCACTTGGGTGAGTATTATCATACAGAATTCATAAAAATTATGACGCTCACATAGTTATTATTTAAAAATTATGAGTACATGTGCTCCCAGAAATTAAAAATGAGTCATGAGATGTCAGGACATATGCTCCCTGCATTCCAAACACCCAAAAACCAATATGAAATACATACTTGACACTTTATGCATAGTACATCATCTAATGCTCTATGGTAGCAATATAATGTCTTTACCTTTGTTGGATCGTCAAGGGTGTTAGCATTTTGCATGTCAGATGTTGCACCAAATTCGTCATAGGCACTGCATCAGATGATGCAAGCACATGTGGAGATGATTCATACTTGTTGCCATGACCTTAAAAGTAGATGAGGACCAAAATTAGTAAGTAATAAAAGTATTCTCAAGTATTTTAAGTGATTCATCAGATGTACTTGCGATGTTCTTATCAATTCTTCCATCCTTGCAAGCTTTACTTCTACTGACGACTCCAAACCCCTCATTCTATCCACCAACATTTTGTTCTCCGCCCTAAGAGATTCCTTTGTATCTTTCCCCCATAATGAAGATGGTGTGGGACCTGTACCCACACCACGCACACGGCCTGACCTCCCCTTACCGAGAACATGGGAGTAAACATCATATTGTGTAGCAACTTGATGGGCATCACTTGTCATTGAACTCGAAGGTTGGGAAGTCTTTAACATCTCCATTTTTTTCTAATGAAAATGGGTGAAGAGAATTTAAAATACGGTATACATCAAAAATCATATGAAAATGTGTTCTAAGCACAATATGTCAAGATAAACTTACAATGACATGACTAGCCGCCTCCTTTATTGGGGCCCCATCCTTACGCTTGTGTGTTTTGATGACCAAATCAGCACGATCTAAGTGCAGCCCATGTCTCACATGCTATATAACAAACAAAAATGAGGTGTCAATAGTATCACATACAAAATGTAAGGAAAAGATCCCTACAAAATCCCCTAACAAATAAACCACAAACCGCCTCCTCAGAAATGTCTGCAAGGGAGCGTGTCCCAGCACAATGGACCCACTTTTGGGAAACCTTGCATTTTCTGTTCATTGCACTCATTTTCTGCAATCAATTGAATAATAGAGTCAGCTGACCTCAAAGCATACGAACAATGCATTTGAATCAAACTTGCCACTGTGTAGTTGACCACAAAGAAACTGCCCCTTTCCATTGTTCCTCATTAATGCGTGGTGCATTTGGGAAGACTTGATGGGTTGCCTTTTCACTCCTTTTGTAATACAGTTTGCACACTCTATACTTCCAATAGCGCCATTTATTTGGAAGGTCCTTCAGGACCCACCTCCTTGCCTCTTTTGGTATATATCATACTTCCTCTATTCAAAAATTAAAACTACATAATTGATTACAAATATCCAAATAGGATTAATGAGGATAAAAGAATTAGTTGAAGGAACATAAAAATGTATTATCAACACAGTGTTACTTGTATGTAGTCCCATACATCTTCTTTATGAATGTCAGGCACTTTCCTCCAATTAGAGTAATTGATTGGTAATTTTTCACCATTTCTTGCAAGCGTGCCTAAAAATGTTCTTAACAAACGGCCACCCGACCCAACTGGCTGGCCTAATATATTCCACTTCACACAAATACATTGTGTGCCGTCCACGGCATGTACATCGTGACAAGCAGTGTAAGAACGTCATCTTTCGGACCTTTGGCTTCCTTCCCCTGCTGTACAAGTTTTTGCAACAACACCTTCTACCTTCGTTTCTTCCTCCTTCTCGCTCGCAAAATTTCCCTAAATGTCTTTTACTTCATTTTTAGACTCAAGCTTTCCCTTCGTGTCTATTTCTTCAATTTTCATCTGAAGCGTTCCCTCCGTGTCTTTTACTTGACCAGGCTTGACCTCCTTGTCATGTAATCTAGATTGACCATTTCTACTACTTATGAAAGAGTAGACCAAGTTCTCAAACAAATCTACATCTGCTGGAACAAACCAACCCTCATGCAACTGTAAAGTTAAAAAAATGAAGCAGAACAAGCATTACTATATCATTGAAGAAGAGTTCAACATTGCAGAAAATGATACATAAGATAATTGATGGGGACATCTCCTGCCCGTCCACACTTTTTCGAGGCTCCTGATGATCGCTAGTAGTGCCACATCTTGTTCGCCACTTAATTTTGAGTCATAGCATGTAATTTTCATTTTATTTGAGTCTCTTTATATGTAATTTTTCCTTTTTGAGTCACTTAGTAAGTTAATGGGTCATTAGAATGGTTAGTGGAGTCAATTGGGCCCAACTAGTGGGCTAGGCCCAGGGACGCCCCTCCCTTGGACTTGTTGGTCATTTGCTTGTTTGTCAAGGTCAGTTTGGTCAAGAGGAAAGTTGGGTGCCTATAAATAGGCCCCAACCCCTCCATTGTAGAACTAATGGTTTGAGAATTAGAAAAAAAATTCACATTTGAGTGAAATCTTCCCCCTCTTCAAGTGGAGTGTGACTCTCCCCTTTCTCCCTCTCTCTCTCTCTCTCTCACCAAGAGGGGTGCACCCCTTTCTCTCTCCTCCCCCTCCCACCTACTTTCTCTCTCTCCTCCCCTCATTCAATAGTCACCACAACTTCCCACAACACCACTTTACTCCACCACTATCCCAAAGGGAGAACCCACCAATCTCCAAGCCACCCTCCAACCCCCAACCACCCACTACCCTTTCCCAAGCACCCTTCCATCTCCCCAAGGCTGAAGGGGTTCAAACCCTAGGCCAAATTTGAATCTCCCTCCCATGCTGGCTGCCCCTCACCCCTCCCCAACACCACCTTCCTACCCTGGTCGCCCTCCCCATTTCCCTTTGCTTCCCTTGGCCATCCCACCCTCATACACACAACCCTACACCATCAGCCTATTCCCAGCTTGCAGGCAGCAGAGTACCAGCGACTTTCTGAGGCTATCACGTCATTACCAAAAAGCTTCAGAGAGCGTACCATATACTGGTGGAATTGTCTTCCAGTCTACTTCACAACGGAGGTGGTCTTGCCTCCGTCTGAGTTTGTGGCTGCCCGGAGGAGTCTTCACCGCCGGACTGCGCAATTCCTCCATGGCGGACACCCAACTACAGCTTGCAGAGGCTATTACGACCATTACCTTGAAGATATTGGAGCGGCGTTTGGCTGAAGACTTCTGCTACGAGTCCCCTTTCATCTCCAAGAAGCGGAGCGTCGTTTGATGCTCGAAGCATAAAGTTTCAAATTTCCTACCCCAAGTGCGCAGGTCAGTCCAAGTGAAGATGGATTCGACCTCCTTCCACTCTTCTAGCCCTCGTGGTCTGCTCCGACCACCGCCGGCGGCCCCGTGGGTCTCCGTTTGAAGAGAACTCGACCATGAACGCAACGGTCCTAGACTTGCCATCAACTGAGCATGGGAGTGGTCGTGATAGCCTTTAATTCCAACAACAGTCGTCCAGACACTGCCAGGAGCAGAGTGTAGCAGTCATGATCCCGACCCTGCCCCGGCCGTCGTCGTCATCAAGAAATTCTACAATAATTCTGACGTCCTCCTGGGCCAACCCAGGAGATTTTGGCGATGGTTTCGTTAACAAAGGAGTTCGGGAGAGCCCGTGGCAGCACTGACAGTGACTGCCTATCTGGCTATCCCTGAAGCTGGCAGAACCTGGGAGCTCGGCAATTAAGCTTCTAGCTTAGTTTTTCCCCCACCCCGCCTGGACGGCTGACTGCCCCTCCCTGCGTGGAGGTAGTTTTGGATGTAATTTCAATAAGTCCCCGCCCCAAGATCCCCCTCCTGCGAGAGGTGTAGTGGTGTAACATTTTAATTTTCAGGTCAAAGCTACACCGACGCGGCGTGCGGGTGCGTACCCACGCCTCCCCGCTCGCCCTCGTCTCCGGCCGGGATCGGTGTATTCAGGCCGATCAGGTGAGCTTCTGGTCACTTCTATTTTTTGGTATTCCTTGCTTAATTAGTATTGTCTCTTAGCTACGTCGGACGGTGAGAGAGTGCCCGGTCCCAAATTGCCATCAAATTGAGCGACCACCGCGGAGCGAGTTGTGAGAGAGACCCTACAACCCACGCCCTTGGCGTGCTAGCTGGTGAGTCCGCTAGAGTGGGTTCAGCCTCAAGCTAGCCAAATCCCGCGGAGTGTCAAGGTCCCACCCCGGACCCTCTCCATCATCACCGGGTTGCCCACAGGCACATGTGTGTGTTACACGGGTGAGTCCGCTAGAGTGGGTTCGCCGATCCGTTGCTTGCTTGCGAGTATAGGTCAAAGGTGCATTGGCCTTGTGGCTATCACCCCAAGGTGGTGTCACATCAAGTGGTATCAGAGCAAGTTCACAACTTGTCTCTCCACAAGTTAGTCATAGGGCACATATGCATTTAGAGTCACCCGATGCCTCTCCCTTGTCCACTAGAATGGCCACTTCACACCCGTCATACCCATCCCCATCACCTTTCCCAAGAGGCCCAAATCCTCATGAAAGCTCCACTGCCAACAAAGTGGGCAGCATTAACTCCGTCATAGAAGCCCTACCTAATGTCTTTGATCGGCTGGAAGATATCGAGTTCCGACTCGATCGACTTGAGGGAAATGGGCCTCCAAAAAGAATGAATGAGAGTGACCCCTGGGAAAATCTAGATAACCACTTTTTGGAACTCTTGAAAGCCAAAACCCCCACATTTGAAGGATCCTACAGCCCAAGCCTTTATCTAGATTGGGAGGTTTCTATGGACCAATACTTTAAATGGTATCCCTTGAACGAAGGGAGGAGAGTGAGGCTAGCCAAAGCACACCTCTCCAAACAAGCTAAAAATCATTGGTTAATTATGGAGGGTTTAAGGAGGATCCACGAGGAAGCCCCGATTGGCACTTGGGAAGAGATGAAGGCTAAGCTTAGGAAAACCTACACTCTCCGACCCTCTCTTCCTACTCGGAGAACCACAACCCGAGGAACACTCCCACTCCTCCAACCCCACCCGTCCAAACCCTTCCCACTAAAACCCAAGTGGTCCCGACCTCCGCCTCTCCATCAACTCCCATAAGGGCCCCCACACCCCAACAACCAACCTACACTACTGAAAACCCTTGGGCCCCACCTCCGTCCCTCCATCTTCCCCCATACAGGACACACCTCCCAAGACCAACCAACCCAATCCTCCTCACCCAACCCATCTCCCACTCTCGACCCCAACTCTACCATGTCCTAGGCCACCACTACTTCCCCTCCCTATCCTAACCCAAGTCTCCCTTTACCCACCACCCCGGGTGCACCATGCACCAACCATCATCACCACATCCCCAAGAGACCTTCCCATTCCCTTGGGAAAGGAGGCCACACCCACTCACATAGGAGTAGATGTTAGCCTGGACCCTCTCCCCTGCCATGAGGAAACCCAAGTTCACACCAATGATGAGGAAGAGTCTCAAGCCTTCACCACTCCAAATAGTTCGGATCCTCAAGAACCACAAACCTTCACAAATGGCACCATAATCATAGATGGACCCCTAGCTAGATGGCTAAAGGAGAGACCGATCCCTCCCATCACATCCCATGCCTACCCTCCCATGGAGCTAGACCTCCCCATAGTACCCTTCTTCGCCTATCATGCCACAATCTAATCATCCTACCAAGTGGAGACCTTAGGGGATCTTCTTAAGGGCTTAGCATGGCAAATCAATTTCACGAGCATGTTGACCCCGGTGACCAACCAATGTAGGAGCCTTGACCTCCTACACCTTTGTGTCAGGTCTATCACCTCAATTTGCACCATTGCTTGCTACACTAGCGACTTTCTACTATTCCTCCCCACACCCAATGAGCCAGACCTTCTCCTCAATTTGGAGCTTCTAATCTCGGGTAGGTGTAAATACAAAGCTTAGGCTAATTTATCCCGCCCCGAACTAATAAGCATGCACGTATGAACATGCATATGATCATGAAGTGTAAACAATGGAAAGCAAAGGGGCGATGAAGAAAAGAAATGAACCGTGTTGCCACCCAAGGAATAGCAATAGGAAATAGATACTATGATGAAAACAAACCTACTGCATACCTTGGGAAAGGAAGAAGAAAACTGCAGCCGAAGGTGACCGCTACAACGTGTGATCGCGCCTTGAAGATGGGTGCGGGGAACTCATGGGATCGGACCGCCTCTCCTTCCAGCTGGCTAGAGGAAGAGGGCCTCACATCCTATTGATAGTCTCCTACAAAACAAAGCCATGAAAATAAAAGAACACCCATTAGAATATGATAGTGTAGCACATGCCCCGAAGTGATGAAATAGCATGAAAGAATGGGGGAGAACGCACCGGGGGTGGGTTTTTAAACCCTATAAATGGGTGCAAAAGGAAGGTGGGAGTGTTGTGCATGCATAGGATTTGAAATCACAAAATTTGGTGGAAAGAAGAGGGAGAAAAACGTTGTGCAAAATGGAGAAAAATGCATGAACATGCAGAAAATAGTGCAAAAATTAAGTGTAAAAACTGTGGTGATTTGTGAAAAGTAGGAGGAGAGAATAAGAAATTGGAGAGAGTATAGAGAGCCCAGAGAGATGAAAAATGAAGAAGATACTCCCCTCTTTAGGATGGGACCAATGGAGGACGAAGAGGATGCCAGATGACTCCGCCCCGAGCCGACGAAGGGCGCCCCGCCGCACATGTTCAAGAACTTGTGATGATTTGTAAGAAGTAGAGGCGAAGTTAGGAGGACAAACGAAGATGAAATGAAGAAAGTGAGGAACCAAATTAAAGCTAATACTTACCTCAATAGCCTAGGGTCGAAGGTTTGAGTGGACGATCCGGCATGGCTTCGCCTCAGGTCGAAGAAGAGCCCCCCGTCGCGCAGGCGAATTGGGCATCTATTTATAGAAAAGTGGTGAGACCCCAAACTTTCTCCCACGATTCCAGGAGATAGAGTCCACCAAATCTCAAGATCTTTTGATCATTCTCGAGATAATAGTCAATATAAGATGTAGGAACAAACGGGACTTTTTTTGGTGGAAGGATGTGGAAGTTATGGCTCTTAGAAGAAGCCTCTGGAACCTAATCTGCAGGAGTTTTTGTTGCACTAAATGCGTAAAACCTGGTATTGTGGCCAAGATTCCAGGATATCTGGTGAATTAAAAATCGTGCTCCATATATCAAATTCGAGATAATACAAAGAGGAAGACACAGAAACAAACGTGGCTCAATTTCGTGAAGGATTCTAGAAGATAGAGCTCTAACAAGGAGGCCTCGTTGCACAAGTTTTGGCCTTAGAGTCCGACGGCGAAGAAGACGGAGTTCAAGGTCTTCAGGACTCTCTGTCATATAAACGGTCGCACTATAGACCATTTTAAGAAATAATCGGGCATCATTAGGCCGCTTTTATCATGAAGAACAGAGACCTGGGCGACGACGATAGATCGGGCTAAAAAAGGATGCAAACGGTCTAGTAGTTGACCATTTAGTGCTTGGAGCGGTCTTGCATTAGACCACTTAGTGATGGGACGGTCTAGTAGTAGACCACTTAGTGATGGGACGGTCTATCAGTAGGCCACTTAGTGAATGGGGCGGTCTAACAGTAGACCACTTAGTGAATGGGGCGGTCTAGCGGTAGACCACGTAGTGATGGGATGGTCAAGTAGTAGACCACTTAGTGAATGGGGCGGTCTAGCAGTAGACCACTTACTGAATGGAAGAACATTCTGGGCAGACTACGTGCGACTTTGGAAATCGGAGTGTATCTTGAAAATGGTGTAGAACTAGCAAAAGTGGTAGAAAAAGAAATTGTAGATAACTGAAAAATGAACAACTGTTATGAAGAGAGAAAGATGAAAAGATGATCAGAAGAGAGAGAAAGTAGGGCGAGAATAGAGGGGGAAAATGTCGGGATGCAGGTGAACAGCGCAGCACGCCAGAAAATCGTGAATAACTTGAAATCAGTGGAGAACTGGCCAATATCGTAGAATAAGAAAATGTAGGACTTTAGGAATGGAACAACTTTGATGAAGGACACATTTTGAACAGAGGAATAGAATGGGATAAAAAAGGATCGTTTTCAAGACTACAGAGTGAAAGGGGCCGAACGCTTGAGGGAAGTCGACCTAAATGGGCCGTAAGTCAACTTGGAAGGCTGAAAGTTGATACAATAAGCTCCAGGGCTCTAAGAAATCATGATCTCCAAGGTTCAAAGGGAATGGAATAATGAAATGGGATCAAAATCTATCCAAGGAAGGCTCTAAAATAATGATTGATTCGGGACATCAAAAATGATGAATAAGAGAAATGACGCAACTTGCGGGCTAAAAACGGGTGTCAACAGATGTCCCTCCTTGATGTCCGCTTTACAAGGGAACGAGCGAAAGCGATGCGGAGGCAAAATGGAATGGAGATGGAGCAAAAGCGACAGCGACGTGAAATGGAGATGACACGGAGATGAAGCGGAGAGAACTGATAAGCGGGCATCAAGGCAAAAAGACATCCATTTTAACCAACGAGCGATAGGAATCCTCCCGAAATCGCCGAACTAACCACCAGGACTGGATGACAAGAACGAGACATGTCTGGAGAACTAAACAAATAGGAAAAAAAGGAAACACGACCAGCCTCATCGGGAACACGATCCACAGATGATGAGGGGGTCAGAAAGGAACATAACGTAAAAAGTAGGATAAATATAATTGAGATAAAATCCAGAGAGGAATCACGCCGGCCAACCAGACCAAGCGGCAAGATCAGAGAAATCGTTCAAATTCAGAGTGGAATGAGGATCTCTTATTCAGAAGAGAGCTGAAGTGCAAACAACCATTGCTTAGGAACAACCTTGAGAATGCTCAAAATATGACATGATGCATGCTGGGCTAAAATAAAGAAATCATCAAAACAAATGTAAAGAAAGCATAAAATAGAAAGTACTCGAGAATAGTATTGCTAGACCGGGGCAATCAGGGTCAGGACACTATCTGCAACCACGGCGTGCAAGACAGAACCACCGTCCCCCAATTTTCCCAACCTAACGGCCTATCCGATGATTAAACGCGTGCACCTAGATCATCATTATTTTTTCTATAGGGGAATATCAGATCCTAGAACACGTGAATGACCAGCCGGTTCTCGAGACAATATAATAATATAGATACCATATACTAATGCAACAATGAGTAGGGATAGAAAGCTATACCTGACTTATCTGTGCAGGCGAAATGTCATTTTTTTGAATTTTCATTTTCTCATTTTTATGGATTTTTAAAATAAGATAACCAACAACATGAATAAAGAAGCATGAACAACATGAAAACATAACAACCAAATGAACGAAAGACAACATAACATAACAAAGAATGAACGAACAAGCAACATATGCAAAACACCACATAAACAAACAACAAGTATGAGAATGGAGAAAATGGTGGGACATGACAACACACGGCGGGACGACACACACAGTTGAGACCAGATCATAGCAGGACAACACACCATGCGGAACACAATCACATGCAGTGGGATAGAGATAAGTAGGATGAGGACATCTAAGATAACCACAGGGGAGACGACATAACACACGCGAAACAACCACATGTGGGACAAGGGCACCTGGACGACGACCACAGGGGGACAACACGGGACATGACAAATATGTTCTTCAATCAAGCCCAAGTTCACGATCGTAAGGCAAAACCCTCTCATGGACATATGAGGAGAATTAGGTAAAAGCTAAGCACAAGCTGAGAAGGACATAAGCTCTAGAACAGATCGAGAAATCAGATTGAAGAAGAGAACATATCAAAACATGAGTGTGAACAAGAGACAGAGTGATGTGACACCACCTTGGGGGTGGCAGCCACTCGACCAATGCGCCTTGGACATATCTACGCAAGCAACCGAATCGAACGGCGGACTCACTCAACCAGGTTCACCCGCATCGCGCACACCCGGGTCCATAGGTGGACCGGCGATGGGGATGACGGTCCGAGGTTGGACCTTGAGGTTCCAGGGGCTTGGCAAGCTTGGGAAGGCTAGGGATGCCCAATTTCATGGGCGGCCAGCACACCGAACGCATGAGATGTAAGGTCTCTCTCACAACTCACCCCGCGCTGGCACTCAATTTGATGAGGATTCGGGTCTGGGCACTCGCCTCACCGCCGACGGGCAACTTAGAAACAATACTCAGATAAGCAAAGTTAAACCAGCAAGGAGAGGAGGCCAGAAGCTCACCTGATCGGCGTGAGGATGCCGATTCCGGTCGGAGACAAGGCAAGCAGGGAAGCATGGGTACGCCACCCGCACGCTGCGCCGACGAAGCTTCAACCTGTACCAATCAATTACATATACTACACCCCACACAGAAGGGTTGAACTAGGGGTGGGGAATGAGAAGTACATGCAAACACTACCTCCACGGAGGGAGGGTCTTTAATCCGGCCAAGCGAGGGTGGGGGAGCTAAGCTAAACCCAATTCGCCGAACCGAGCCAGATCTGTCCGCTCAGGAACAGCAGGATAGGGGGTCGATGATGATGCCGCCACGAACTCCACCGACTTCAGAAGAAGATGGGACCAGTGCCAAAATTCCCTGGGTTGGCTCAGGAAGACGCCCAAATTATAGGGGAATTTCCTGACGTCGTCGGTGGCCGGGGAATGGTCGGGACCAAGATCAATCCGCTCTGGTTCTGACTGTCCCAGAACTGTTGCTGCTGGAAGACGTGGCCGCCACGAATGTTCCAGGGGTCCGGTGAGGGCGGGACCAGAATCATTACCACCGTGGATAGATCCTCTTCGATCGGGGACCAACGGGGTCATCGGCGAAGGTGGGACTAGAACTCGAGACCCAGAAAGGTGAGGGGGGGTCGGATCTGACTCTGGGGAGACTGACCTACACACCTCGGGGAGAAAAATTGTAACTCTATGGTCCGGACTCCAAATGGCTCCCTTCTTGTTCGTGCTGACAGGGGGATTAAAGGAGAAGACCTCAGCCAAGAAATCACGTCCAAACTCGTCCTAGAGCAGCTATGGTCGCTTCTTTCCTTGGCTTCTGGTTCCCTATCGGAGCAGTTTTACGCAGTCGTGGGAGAATGGCTCTCACGGGCAGCTCGGAGGTCGGACGGATGCGAGACAACCTCGCCTGCGAAGCTACTCCGAAGAGATTTCCAGCAATGTATGACGTTCCACTAGGAACTTGGTGGAGATGATGGGACAGCCTCTGCAACCAGAAGCTTCTCTGATGTCGGTGAACTGGGAACTGCAAGTTGAAGATGATGGTTATGGTGGTGAGGAGGGGCAACCAAATGGCAGGGGGAATGGGGATGGAGCTTGTGGGATGTTGCTGGGGAAGTGTAGGGGTGATGGAGGTGGCTGGGAGGTGAAGGGGGGGGAGGGGAGCTAGGAGGTGGGAAGGTCTGGTGCTGCCAGAGGTGGAGGGCAATAGGCTGGTTGATGCCAGCACAAGGGAGAGGGAGGGAGATGCGGGAGGTCGACCAAGCAAGGTAAAGGGGAGGTGGGGGCTGCGACCAAGGGAGGTGAGGGGGCTAGGATTGAATGGGGTGCAGCCCTCAAGGGGAGGGGAATTCGAATTGGGGCCTTGGGGAGGTGAAAGGGTGCTTGGGGAAGAGGGAGGGGTGCTTTGGAGAATGAAGAGGTGCCTATGAGGTGGAGATTCTACCTTGGGGTTGGAGGGGGCTTGAATGGATGTATGGGGAAGGGGGAGGGGTCTTAATGAGAAGTGAATGGGGGGAGGAGAGAGAGGAATTTCAAATTTGGGAGGAGGAGAGAGACAGGGTCGCCCCTTTTAGAGTGAGAGAGAGAGAGAGGGAGGGGATGGGTTTCTCACCCTAGGAAATAACCAAAGGGAATTCAAATTTTCTCTCAATGTCTCATTAGCTTCAAATGGAAGAAATGGGGTTCTATTTATAGAGATCCCACAATTTACAATAAGTCCCTTACTTTTAGACTAATGACAAGAAACCAAGGGGGAAGGGGGCGCCCCTGGGCCCAGCCCACTTAATTGAGCCCATTAACCAACCTAACCAACCTAATGACAATTAACTTAGGTAGATGACTCATTAACCTAGGGACTTGTCTCAAATAAAAGGAAAATTACATAATTATGACTCAAAGAAAAAATGAAAATTACATGCCATGACTCAGAAAAATGTGGCGAACATCACGAAGCACTGCTGGCGAACAACGGGATCCTCGAAAAAAATGGGATGGTCGGTGATGTCCCCATCATACCCCCGGGGTGCGGAGAACTCGACTCCGTCGAGTATGGGTCCACCGGGGAGGTGGTCTTCCAAGGCAGCTCAGGGCGAGCCATGACCTCCAAACTCAACCTCGCGTCCTTAACCGGGGGACGACATTTCAGCTTCTCAATGTGACGACCCGGACTCCGGATACCGGATATACCCGATAGGACTACCGAGTAGACCCGATACCACTTGGAACCGTGAAGCCTCCCAAGAGCTGTAAAGCTCCGAAGGGATAAAAGGACTGTTGTGTAGTACATTGAAGTCGCAGATAAAATAGTAATCAATTAAATTTCATTAATCAGGTTTGCTAAAGTAGCAGAAATAAAATTACTTTTTAATTAATAGTTAAAATTAATAATTATACCAAAGTTCAGTCCAAAGAAAAGACAAGTATAGTCCAACAGAAAGAAGACGTACACTGAGGTCGGGGGAAGCCCGACGCAGGTACCGCTGGCAACTACGAACACGCCACACCAGGAACCACGAAGGAAGGACAAAAATAACAAATCACACTTGAAAAGCAGGGGTGAGCCTCGTGTCACTAGCTCAATAGGGGTCACGCGGATCCCCACTGAAAAATAACGAAGTAACACGGAACAACAGCTAAAACGGCAGGAGTAGTAAAGCAGGAAAAGCTAAACTACAACTAGAAAGCTGTAAAAGAAAGCCGTAATAGAAGGAGTAGAAACAGCTAAAAGAAAAGGGAAAAGTAAAGTCATAAAGAACGAGAACACGGCTACTGAGAGAAGCTCGGCTCTCTATGCTACTCCAAACAACGACAGAAGGGTGAACCCTGATCTCACAAAGTTAGGAGTTATCGATCCATCGACAAGACACCAGCCTCAAAACCAAGGCTGATGAAAATAGACAAAAGGCCTACAAAAGACCTAGACAGACACAGAACATTAAAGCCTACACGACTGGATTGTCGTGCACACACCCTAAGTGCAAACGCATACACGACTGGATTGTCGTGCATACCACACAACACTGACCTCGGGGAAGGCCCAGAAAAGACTAACCTGAAGAGGTCACGACGCACGAAGAATGAGAAACACGGGAGTCACGTGTCACGTGACGGAAGCACCTCCCCACTAGAAGAACAGCCAGATGCGTCCACTGACGTCTTGCACTGCGCCACAAGTATCTCCCTACGGACGTCGAGAACGATGAAGACTAAGATACTCACAGAATCAGAACTGGAACTACAGTAACGAGTGACTAGTCAGGGTCACGCCCGTCGACGTTCGTCCAAACGCCCCTGACCATGTGTGCACACACCATCTCATGTCTAGAGCCAGGCCTCTAGCTAGTTTTTGCCCCCCAGTAGGACGCTACCGTAAAGCAGGGGCCCACGGAAACTAGCTTAAAAACCATATCTCGGGAACTGCCTCAACCACCACTCCCAAGTGGGCCGACACCAGGAACGTGTCTTCAGGCTACGACTAGTGAAGGCTCACTAGACACATAGACTCAGAAACATGAGTGCTGGAGTACAGACAAGCCGAGAAAGCACTATCGCATGTACTACGAAGCACCAAGGCAGCATACAAAACTGCCAACAAACTCAGGACAGGACAACTAGACCTGCTAACATAACGATCCTTGAGTCTCACGACTCGGAGTCGAGATCATCGCGTAACGGCGGAACAAGCCACTAATTGGTCTAATCCTAAGCTAGAGGAAATGACACATCCACATAAAATGACTCACGGAGACCTGAGGAATAACCAAGACCCTCAGCACACCTGGACACACATATCGAGGTAAGACGTTACCTCAAGGCATCCAGAACAACTGTCTCGATCTATCCAGAATAGCCGAGACACACACAAGGTCGCGTGTCAACCACTGGGTCACACCGGGTTGACCTGAACCTGACAATGACTCTACAGCAGTACAGAAACCAAGGCATGCCTGATGACCTTATATCGTTCGTGGTCATAGCCCTCATAGGACATCAAGAGACATCCACGGGACGACGGACAAACCACAAGGTCGAGCCAAGACAATTGGAAACCAAAACGTTGGAAAGCGACACTCTGTACATACACAGAGGCACAGACACTGGCGGTCATAGACAGGGTCACGAGGTGACTGTAGCAGTCAAAGCTATGGCCGCTAGACTCAGTCAAACTCCGACTGACCTACCCAGACAAACCACCAAGCAGTCGATAACAGACACGCCACACGGACTCAGCAGTCCAAGAGTGAACCGCTAGACTAACTGCCCTAAGACATGGACCTAAGACAAACAGACCTGTAGCAGCCTAAGAAAGGTGCTACAATGACAAGACGGACGAAGGTAGGGCCGCCAAGGCCAACCGACTTAGAATAGCAACCCGGTCAAAACGGTCCAGAACGGTCTGACAAAGGACCGCCCAAGACATGGAACGATCTAGGGAGAAGCCGCTCCATCAAACTAAACGGTCAAACATGAGACCATGCAAAGCAAACGGCACGGCCACCAACTAGCTATTCAAATCGGCGAAGGGAATGGCACGGCCAGCCACAGGCCGTTCAAGGGCATAGCATGGCCAGACATTGGCCGTGCAAAGCGACGATGGAAATTGATGGAAATGGAACGGCTATGATGTGACACAGCCCAAGGTTGACTAAGTATGAGTTGATGAGCCTAGGACCTAGACCCACAAGCATATAAGAGTAGTTAACAAACTTACACTAGCGGCTCACTCGCATGGCGCACGTGATCTCCCGATGGTGACCGGGGATGATGGCAAGGGTCCGAGGGGGAACCCAATCGATTCTAACGTCCCAGCGGGCTTAGGCTGACCCCTAAGGATCTAGGTTACCCAACTTCGTGGGCTGGCTGGCCCGCAGGGGCGGGGTTTGGGTAGCGCTCACTCACAGTCCGCGGTGGACACACTCAAAATAGCATACAAGGTCGGGCTCTCTTCTCACCGTCCGACGGGCATGCGAAGCAATACTAAATTTGCAAAGTAGAGGCAATCAAGGGTAGTATCAGATGCTCACCTGATCGGTGTGAAAACACCGATCCACTCGGAGACGAGGGCGCACCGGGAAGCGTGGGTATACACCCGAACGCTGTGGCGAGGACGCTTGACCTGAAAATTAAATGAAGTACAGCACTACGCCTCTCGCAGGAGGGGGGGGGTCTTGGGGTGGGGGTTAAACTTATTACAACTAAAACTACCTCCACGTAGGGAGGGGCCTTCAGCCGGCCAAGCGGGGTGGGGGAATTATGAAAGAAAACCCGACTTTCCAAGCTCTGCCGGTTCTGCCAATCTTCAGAATCGCTGGACAGGGTGTCGGTGATGGCGCTGCCACAGACTACACGGAACTCAGATCTTGACGAAACTGGTGCCAAAAGCTTCCCAACTGATGGGGGATGATGTCCGAATTTTTGAGGAAGTTCTGGAACTCGGGGCTGATCGGGGCAGTGACTGGAGTAGGACAGCAGTGTTCTATCTCGGGTCGGTGCAGAACTGTTGTAGTCGGTTGCAGAGGGTGCTGCGGACTCTCCCGAACTCCAATTGAGACGAAACTGGCGGCGACGCGACCGTGGTCAGAGTAGCTTCGAGCAGGAAATAACAGGGATGCAATCAGAGGTCGGAGAAGAGAACAGTAGCCAGATGAGTGGGAACAGGTCAAACCTAGAGCCACAGGGAGCAGTCTGCACACTCCGGCGAAGAAAATTGGAACTGGGGGCTCCGGTGGCCGATTGGTTCCCTTCTTCTTGGAAATGAAAGGTAACCGGACGTGGTTTCTGCCCTCCGAAAATGGCGCCCAGATCTTTCCTGCACTGAATGTGGTGGCTTCAGCTCTCAGCTTCAGGTCTTCAGATAGGGACTGAGCACGCAGTTGGACGAGATCTGCTCCACCGAGCAGCTCCGACCTTGGAAGCTGGCGGGACCACCACCGTTGGAAAGCCGACTCGAAGACGATTCCAGCAATATAAGATTGGCCACCTGGATCCTTGAGGGGAGTTCGTGGCTGCCTCTGCAAATCACTGCAACTCTGCTGCCTACAACAGAGAAAGAAGATAGTGAAGAAGAGGGTGTGGGGAGGGGATGGCCAAGAGACTATGAGTGGGGGAGGGATGGTGAGGGCTATGGAGATGAAGGTGGGGGAGGGCGAAATGGGGCTGGAGAGGGTTGTGAGTGGAGTGGAGGGGAGGGTGGAGCCTTGGGTGAGCAAAGGGAGGGCAAAGGGGAGGGGGGCGAACCTGGCTTGGGTGTGGGGATGTGGGGGGCGAACTAGGGTGATTAGGGGGTGGGGGAGATGAAAGGGCACAGCCCAAAGGGAGGGAATTTCAAATTTGGGGTCTTGGGAGGAGCCCCTTCAGCCTTGGGGAGGTAGAAGGGTGCTTGGGGAAGGGAATGAGGTAGCTGGTGGTTGGAGGGTGGAGTAAAGATTGGTGGAAGCTTTCTTGGAACAAGGGTGGAGTTAATGGTGATGGGTGGTTGGGGAGGTGATTGAATGAGGGGAGGGGAGTTAAGAGGTAGGTGGGAGAGGGGAGAGAGAGAATGGGGCGCAGCCCCCTCTTTGGAGAGAGAGAAGAGAGAGAGAGAGAGAGAAGAGATAGAATGAGAGAGAGAACTAGAGGGATTTGGAAGTTGATTTCAATATTCATGCAAAAGTGATTACATGGGGAGAGATGGGGCCTATTTATAGGCAACCACTCTTTACATGACCAAAATAACCCTGATAATAAGACAAAAGACCCAACATGTCCTAGACTCAATCTATTAGGCCAAAAGCTAAGGTACAAAGGCCCAATTAAGCATAACAAGAGAAATGGACTAGAACAACATGACTCAATAAAGGAAAATACATAAGATAGGACTCCATAAAAATGAAAATATATAAGATGAGACTTAGAAAATGAAGATAACATGTGTAGATCATAGTCAACCCATATCAAGAGTGTGCAGGCGACCCGAGCCAGAGGGAGTGTCGTGAGATGTCCTCATCAAATCTCCCGGGGTGGGGAGAACTCGACCCCGTCGAGTATGGGTCTGCCTGGCTGTAGTAACGCTCCAGAATGTCGGGGTCCAAGCGCAGCAGGTCCTCCCGACTCACCCAAGTATCCTCTATCGGGGGACGGTTCTTCCACCTAACCAGGTAGTGCTGATACACCTTGTGCCTAGTAATGGTACTTTGCTCATCCAGTATTGCCTCTACCTGCTCTCGTCGGCCTCTCAAGCTAGGAAGTGGAGTCCCACCGTGAGTGTCTCTCTCAAAGGGGGGTAAAGGCTCGAGCTCCTCACTAGGTCCCACCGCGGGGCCCTTGTAGGGTACCAGGTCCGCCACATTGAAGGTAGGGTGTACCTCAAAACCCTCAGGTAGGTCTATCTCATAAGCAGTACTGCCAAGTCATCTCAGAACTCGAAAGGGTCCCGAACCCCGTGCCCTCAACTTGGAGGCAGGCCCCGGAAGGAGCCGCTCCGTCCTCACCATCACCGAGTCTCCCACTTGGAACTCGTAGTGGCGCCGTCGAGCATCTGCCTGCCTTTTGTAAGCCTCATTACTCTTTCCTATATGCTTGCGAGAATGGGTATGCCATGCGCTATGATGCGATGTTGGTGTGAAAAGTATGGTGTGCAAAGGTGGACCTGGGCAGCTAAATGTAGACCGATCACACTTTGATGCCATGAAGACTGTGACAGACTTAGGAGGGCCGGGACATCCATAGATGAACCTTTTATGCATGGGTGTGACAAATGTCGGGGGACCCGGACATCCATGTATGCTCCTCTCATGCTTAAGACTCATGATGAATGAAGGTGGATCAATACATCCGAATACGGTCCACTTATGCTTCCTACTTGACATGTGGGTGATGTGAATGAATGTACCCGACTTATGAATCATGCCAAATGGTGTGGTAAGCCTAGGCACTTGCATGTTTATCCCAAAGGTGTCTTCCATGTGCATAGATGTGAGATGACTTTTGAAGTTCCATGTGAATGGGTCGAAGGGATCTAGGAAGGTGGTTATGGGGTGGGGCATTTCATCAATCCCAAGGTGTTTGTTACCTAAGGTCAAGGCTCTCATGGTGTAACCCGATTCTAAGAAGGGAGGAGTTTGGGTCAACATGGGCGATATGGGTAGGGTGAGGTGGGTGGTGAATAGGGGGAGTGGGTTACATGGAGATCTAGGCTCCCTTAGGAAGGGGTTAAAGGGATCATGGTAAGGGTCACCTAGATAGGGGTACTCCATGTTCTCAAGGTCCTCAAATGGTGAGTCATCCTCCTCCAAAATGATTGGGCCAAGGTTGCTAATGGGTTGGCCAATTAAAGCACTTGGGATCTCAATGGTTGGGGAGTAGACTAGGATGGGTTCCTCCACCATGGGAAGAAAGAGTATGATTTCACTCGTAAATTGGCCATTAGTGTAGATGGAAGTGATGGAGCCAACGGCGGGGTAAGCTAGGCTAATGGTGCTAGGCTCCGACGGCCTCATGGCTAGCATATCGGTCAAGTGGACTTGCCAATGTAGGTAGGCCACTAAGTCTCCCAAATCTTCCACACAATAGGTGGTTTGATAAGTGACATGAGGCTGAGTGGGAATGATTTGGGATTGATGTCCCATGGGTAGGTGGCATGGTTGTGAACTAGGAATGGTGAGGCCTTGCTTGAGCCATTGGAGTATGGACTCATCAATGGTGACGGTGTCATGGGGAAGGGTGTGTAGCTCTTGAGGAGCTAGGCTAGGAGTGGTGCGTGAGTTGTGTGGCCCTTGGATTTCCTCTATTTTGGGAGGTGGATCCGGATTGGTATCCCTCTCCACTTGGGTGGGTGTGTGGGTTGCAACCCCTAAGGTCAATGAGGTAGGAAGGTCTATGGTGGGTGGGTTGGTGATAGTCGATGTATGGCGCACCCGAGGAGGTGAGCAAGGTCGGACGTGGGTTGGAATTGGGAGTGGAAGTAGTGGAGGCCTAAGTTGGGGTAGGATTGGGGTTGGAAGTGGAAGGTGGGTTGGGTGAGGAGATTTGGGTTGATTGGTTTTGGGAGATGTGTCCCTTTTTGGGGACGATGGTGAGGTTGTGGTGGTGGCCAAGGGGGCTTGTAGGGTACGGGTTTGGTGAGGGGATTTGGGTTTGAGGGTGGTGGCCATTATGGGCCTAGGTGGAGGGGTGGACATGGGGTCCAATTGGGTATGTGGACATATGGTTGTGGTGAGGATTTGGATGTAGGATGTAGATGTTGTGGTTGGAGTAGGAGAGGTGGGAAATGGTGAGGAATGCGTGATTAGGGTCTTGAGTTGGCCAAGGGGAAATGAAGGAGTTGAAATGCTCTTTGGTCTTTGGTGTTCGGAATTGGAGGGGAAAATATATCTAGCCCTAAGTTGTTCCTTCATGTCCCCCCATGTTGTGAGGGGAGCTTCCCTTCTAATTATCCATAAGCCTTCAATTTTCAACCAATGAGTGTGGGCCCGTTTGGTAAGTTGCAATTTGGCAAATTGGACTTTCTCATCCTCGGACAATGGATACCAAGTGAAGTAATGGTCCATCGAGACTTCCCACTCTAAATAGTCAATAGGTTGAGTTCCATCAAATATGGGAGGTGGGGAACATGTCCATCTATCGTCCGTCCTTGGGGCGGGCCCATTTTCTCCAAGTTGGTTGAGTCGACCCGATATGTTATCAAGCCGCTCATTGGCATGGGTCAAGGCCTTCATGAGGTAGTTGACATGGCCAGGGAAGTTATGTGTTTTAGTGGTAGGCATCCCTTGGTGGTTTGGACTTATGGAGAGGGCCGATTGGTAAGGTCGGTATGAGGTGGCCATACTAGTGGACAAAGAGATGCAACCGAGGACTCTAAATGCATAAACATGCCCTAGGACCAACTTGATAGAGACAAGTTGTGAACTTGCTCTGATACCACTTGATGTGACACAGCCCAAGGTTGACTAAGTATGAGTTGATGAGCCTAGGACCTAGACCCGCAAGCATATAAGAGTAGTTAACGAACTTACACTAGCGGCTCACTCGTATGGCGCACGTGATCTCTCGATGGTGACCGGGGATGATGGCAAGGGTCCGAGGGGGAACCTAATCGATTCTAAAGTCCCAGCGGGCTTAGGCTGACCCCTAGAGATCAAGGTTACCCAACTTCGTGGGCGGCTGGCCCGCAGGGGTGGGGTTTGGGTGGTGCTCACTCACGGTCCGCGGTGGACACACTCAAAATAGCATACAAGGTCGGGCTCTCTTCTCACCGTCCGACGGGCATGCGAAGTAATACTAAATTTGCAAAGCAGAGGCAATCAAGGGTAGTATCAGATGCTCACCTGATCGGTGTGAAAACACCGATCCCGCTCGGAGACGAGGGCGCGCCGGGAAGCGTGGGTATACACCCGAACGCTGCAGCGAGGATGCTTGACCTAAAAATTAAATGAAGTACAGCACTACACCTCTCGCAGGAGGGGGGGGTCTTGGGGTGGGGGTTAAACTTATTACAACAAAAACTACCTCCACGCAGGGAGGGGCCTTCAGCCGGCCAAGCGGGGTGGGGAAATTATGAAAGAAAACCCGACTTTCCAAGCTCTGCCGGTTCTACCAATCTTCAGAATCGCTGGACAGGGTGTTGGTCCTGGCGCTGCCACGGACTCCACAGAACTCAGATCTTGACGAAACGGGTGCCAAAATCTTCCCAACTGATGGAGGATGATGTCTGAATTTTTGAGGAAGCTCTGGAACTCGGGGCTGATCGGGGCAGTGACTGGAGCAGGACAGCAGTGTTCTGTCTCAGGTCGGTGTAGAACTGATGCAGTCGGTTGCATAGGGTGCTGTGGACTCTCCCGAACTCCAATTGAGACGAAACTGGCGGCGACGCGACCGTGGTCGGAGTAGCTTCGAGCAGGAACTAACGGAGCCACAATCGGAGATCGGAGAAAAGAACAGTAGCCAGATGAATGGGTACAGGTCAAACCTAGAGCCACAGGGAGTAGTCTGCACACTCCGGCGAAGAAAATTGGAACTGGGGGCTACCGTGGCCGATTGGTTCCCTTCTTCTTGGAAATGAAAGGTAACTGGACGTGGTTCCTTCCCTCTGAAAATGGCACCTAGATCTTTCCCTCACTGGACGTGGAGGCTTCAGCTCTCAGCTTCAGGTCTTCAGACAGGGCCTGAGCGCGCAGTCGGACGAGATCTGCTCCACCGAGCAGCTCCGACCTTGGAAGCTGGCGGGACCACCACCGTTAGAAAGCCGACTCGAAGACGATTCCAGAATTATAAGATTGGCCACCTGAATCCTCGAGTGGAGTTCGTGGCTGCCTCTGCAAATCACTGCAACTCTGCTGCCTACAACAGAGAAAGAAGATAGTGAAGAAGAGGGTGTGGGGAGGGGATGGCCAAGAGACTATGGAGTGGGGGAGGGATGATTAGTGGCTGTGGGAAGGAGATGGGGTGTGTTAGGGATGGTGAGGGCTATGGATATGAAGGTGGGGGAGGGTGAAATGGGCTGGAGAGGGTTGTGAGTGGAGTGGAGTGGAGGGAAGGGTGAGCAAAGGGAGGGCAAAGGGGAGGGGGGCGAACCTGGCTTGGGTGTGGGGATGTGGGGGGCGAACTAGGGTGATTAGGGGGTGGGGGAGATGAAAGGGCACAGCCCAAAGGCAGGGAATTTCAAATTTGGGGTCTTGGGAGGAGCCCCTTCAGCCTTGGGGAGGTAGAAGGGTGCTTGGGGAAGGGAATGAGGTAGGTAGTGGTTGGAGGGTGGAGTAGAGATTGGTGGAAGCTTTCTTGGAACAAGGGTGGAGTTAATGGGGTGGTGGGTGGTTGGGGAGGTGATTTAATGAGGGGATGGGAGTTAAGAGGTAGGCGGGAGTGGGGAGAGAGAGAATGGGGCACAGCCCCCTCTTTGGAGAGAGAGAAGAGATAGAGAAGAGATAGAGTGAGAGAGAGAACTAGAGGGATTTGGAAGTTGATTTCAATCTTCATGCAAAAGTGATTACATGGGGAGAGATGGGGCCTATTTATAGGCAACCACTCTTTACATGACCAAAATAACCCTGACAATAAGATAAAAGACCCAACATGTCCTAGACTCAATCTATTAGGCCAAAAGCTAAGGTACAAAGGCCCAATTAAGCATAACAAGAGAAATGGACTAGAACAACATGACTCAATAAAGGAAAATACATAAGATAGGACTCAATAAAAATGAAAATACATAAGATGAGACTTAGAAAATGAAGATAACATGTGTAGATCATAGTCAACCCATATCAAGAGTGTGCAGGCGACCCGAGCCAGAGGGAGTGTCGTGAGAAGTCCTCATCAGGCTAGACATTGGCCGTTCAACGGACACAACACGGCCACCCATGTGCCGTTCAATGCAAGAGGGGAATGGCATGGCCAGCCATTGCCCGCTCAACTGGCACCGCACGGCTAGACTGTTGAGTCCCGGAGGGTGGCAATCAAGAGGGGAGGGGTGAATTGATGGCCAATTAAAAGAAACTACCTACGTGAATTCTATACTAATTATGCACACAAGCTCTAGCCTTACATGAACAGGATCACACTCATGAATGCGTGTGAAGTGGGTGTGATTGATAGAGAAAATAGTGAATGCTCACCTCACCGCGAAGCCCACTCGACAAGTAAATGGAATAGCAAACCACAATTGACACACGGAATTTTTAGGTGGTTCGGGTACACTGCCGTGTCCCCTACGTCCACCCCTCACACGGAGGATTAAGGCTTCACTATGTAGTGAATCACACACACACGCTGTGTAGAACAGCAAGCGCACACACACACACACACACACACACACACCTTCGTGTTACCAAACACGAACACCACACACAAATATCTGAAATAATGATTACAAACGTATGCTCAAGTTTAAGCTAAATGATTCAGAATGGAAAGAGTGAAGAAGGATTGATTTATCCTAGTTGGAGCTCCCCCTTTCTCTTCTGCGAATTTTATCAAACACTTGTGCAGCACGATGACCATTCTTGACGATCTTGGCTTGGATGTGGCTGAATCTCGATTCTGCTCGCAGCCAGCAGTAGAGGCTTGATTGGAACTTTGATTCCTCCTTCTTCCCTTCACATTCACGCACACACCAAGGTGGAACAAGGGCTGGAGGTGGCAGCTGCGACCTGCACACACAAATGTTAGGAAGAAACCCAAAATCAGGACATACGAATTTCTCTTAGGGTTTTCATCCTCTACAAGTTGTTATATAGGCCAAGGGTGGTCAAGGGACAGCCATGGGATAAGATCCACTTGTTATGGAGTGGATTAAGGACAGCCACACAAGTGTGGTTGGACCATTTGGTCGAAATGCCAAGAGTCCACAATCACGGCGCCGCCCAGACCAGAAAGGGTCGACGGGGTCGACCCTCGTGAGGGGCCAGATGGGCTAGACAGCCCTTCCAAGAACCTGTGCTGGTTTAACAATTCTGGCAACAGGGGTTTTCAGGGGTCGACCCTTGGGGTCGACCCTTGCAGGTCTGGTGAAGGAGCCCGCCGGGTTCTAAAAAATAATCACTAGGGGTCGACCCTTGGGGTCGACCCTTGTGGTTGGGGGTCGACCCAGGGTCGACCCTTTCAGCTGGAGATAAAAGATCCACGTTTAACAGAACCAGGGGACCTAGGGGTCGACCCAATGGGTCGACCCTTGTTCCAGAACATCCAAAAGATTGATTGAAAGACCCACTAAGTCCAAGAACAAGTCTAGGGGTTTCAAGATGGTTTCTGAAGCATGAGAGGGAATGAAACTCAAACCATTTAAACTTAGATAAGTTCTAAACTAATGTAATCATTGAGATCAAAATAATGAACTTCAAACCACATATTCAAATGTCAATATGTTGAAGTCGATCTCACCAACCGTCCTCGAGTTCCTTAAGCATGTTCCTTGCCCTGTAAAGACATACATTCTGAATTAGATTTAGCATTGTAATTTTGCGTTCAAAAGCCTTACCAGACGAAGTTACTCTTGTACCTCCAAAAGCTCCAAGTCTACATCAAGAATGTGCATTTCCAAAGCTATTCATGTTGGAACAACTCAATTTCAATTCACACATAAAAATAGTGTTTGGTCATCATCAAAATCTATTTAGTAATACCCACAAGGAGGGGGTTTAATAATCTCCCCCTTTTTGATGATGACAAAATACTACATGCCTTACATACACATATGACTTCAAAAAGATTTAGCATTATCATTGAGTTCCACCTTAAACCTTCCTATTCAGAGTAAAACACAAGAAGCATTGTAATAGTGAAATACAAGACCAGCCAACAATGTGAGATTGAAGAACATAAACATGTTCCAAAGTACTTTGCCGACTACACAGGTTAAATGTAAACAAGGTCTGAGTTCAAGGGCGAATTACATGATGCAATGCATGAGATGCAACTGAACACAACTAAAATGCAAGCGGAAATGCAACAACACTGAAATGCAACATTGCTAATGAACAGAAATATCAGAAATATGATGAAATCATACAGGCATGCAAGCACACAACACACACATAGAATATAAGTAGCCGATAGCCGATTGCCTGGGTAGTAAAAGATTTCTCCCCCTTTGGCATCATCAAAAAGGAGGGGGTGACAAGGGATAGGAAGTGTGCCATTCTGCAAGTGCATAGCCATCTAATCGTCATCCGGAGTCGGTGAGCTTGGCGGACGCCTAATATACTCCAAGACTTCTTCAAGCAAGTGGGATTGAGTAGCCAAAGTATCAGTAACAGAGTGAGAGTGCTCTTGATGAGATAGCTTTAGATCAGCGAGAGCATGTTGCATAGCCTCCATAGTCTCCCCATAATTGTCTAAACGATCATCAATAGTATCCAAACGGTCCATGAGTAGCTGAACCGCCTCGGAAGGCATGTCCTCAACGGGAATATGTGGCTATTGCACACCGGCCTGTGCATCATCGTCATCTCCTCCTCAGAACTGATGTCATGTGCAGCACTTTTCAATGTCCGGACCAAGTTACCATCTCGCAGTTCATAGCCCATATTATGACAAATAGAATGAACAGTAAATATATCAGCCTCTCTAATGTCCGGAGAAGATTCTTTTGAGAGGTTGATGTCCAGGTGTGTAAATATATCAGAAAGTGCGGCGGCATATGGAAGAGTTCTATTCTTGTGCTTCATGCTGTTTCACGTATGAGCTAAAAACATAGCTGGAAAATTAACTGGAATACCACCCAAGAAATAGTAAAATAAGAACATATGGATCTCTGTCACTTTGTCATGGCCTCCTCCTCTTGGGAGCAGGATAGTAGTGATCATCCTGTGTAATATATGCTGCAGGGGAGGAAAATGATTGGCGTTTAACCCAGCAAGTGAATGTGCACCTTTTTCTTCAGATGTCATCATTTGATAAACAGTTTCTTCAGGAACCACAATATCTCCAAATGTAAAGCCTTCATGAGGGAGATTAAATGCCACTCCTAAAAATTCTGTGGAGAGTATAACCCGTTGGCCATTAACCACAGTAATCGGATGTTCCCCGGACATGGTGAAGTTGCAATAAAATTGATGCACCAAATTCAGATAAATGCGTCGATGTTCAGACATGAAGAAATCTAAATTTGGCTGACTACAAAGAACATCCACTAAACTCGGAAGATGGCGGCTAAGATTGACAAATGATACCACTCGAGGTCGGAGTACCTTTCTGTCCAAGACCTTGCTCGAAGGCGCAGATTCTCTGCCATATGCGGCCGCCCTACCACGACGTGCCATGGCCGCACTAGACTCCCCTCTGCTGCGAGAAGAACGCCTCTTTGGAGCCATCTAAACATAGACCGAAGGAACTGGTTGATGAGGGTGTAGATCTAGATGGTTCAACGAGAGAGGAATGCTATCCACAAAGATTTATGATCCTCCACACATCAAGAACATACCTCAGTGGGAGTGAAGGTCAAGGAAGACGCGTTGGAATCGCTCGGAAGGATTTGTGCGCGGGACGCCACCGAGAGAGCCGCGGCTAGGGCTTGAGCATGTAGGTGCCAAGAGGGGATTTAAGGGCATGAAAGGAGTGGTGGCTAGGGCTAGAAGGGGGCTTTGGGGGTTTTAGGAGATGGGAAGGGGGAAACATAGGGTTTCTACCCCTTTTAGGGCGGTTCGGATGCGGCGGATGCCGCCCGACCGTAACGGGTCGACCCAATGGGTTGACCCCTTTCACCCCGGTCCCAGAAAAGATCCGTTATCGCGAGGGTCGACCCTTGGGGTCGTCCCTTCTTCGTTGGTCGACCCTTCCACTGTTTTTCACAAAAAAAATTTAAGGGAAAGGGAAGGTAAAAAAAATGATGTGGCTCGAATCCTCAATGATAATATCATGTTGGAATCAAGGAATTGGAGTTATTTTATGGGTGAATGCATTGGGGAACTTGTTTCAAGAAGATCTAGGATCATAGTAGACGTTCATATTCGAACGTCTCCAAATTTCAGATTTCAAGGGATTATGCTCTCTTGCTGGCATGTAAAGAACTCAAGAAAATATCGGCCATAGAAATTACACAGACATGGTTGTATTCTATAAATAAAAGACATGCAGGACATGCAATCACGATTTTTCATACCTTTTTTATTTTTCAAGCAATCATAATGAACATGCATGATAAGGGGAAATTCAACTATGCACCATACTAATGCAAATGCATGCGATGCTGACGTATATACATAGATATGCAACTGATCAAGACTCAGACACGTCTATCCGAAAAATCCCTAATTCTCTCCTAAATGTTGTGAATTTATCTTCACTTAGAGGTTTGGTGAAAATTTCGGCACTTTGTTGGTCTGTTTCAATGAACCTAATTTCTACATCACTCTTGCTCACATGATCCCTAAGAAAATGATGTCTAATCTCAATATGCTTTGTGCGAGAGTGATGGACTGGGTTCTTTGACAAGTTTATGGCTGAAGTGTTGTCACACAAGATGGAAGTGTTTTTGAAAGAACTACCATAATCAATCATCTGTTGTTGGATCCATAGCACCTGGGCAACGCAACTCTCGACAGTCACATATTTGGCTTCGGCGGTTGATAGAGCCACTGAGTTTTGTTTCTTGGAGGCCCATGAGACCACGCATCCTCCAAGAAATTGGCAATATCCGCTAGTGCTTTTCCGATCCACTTTATAACCCGCATAATCGGCATTGGAATAAGCAATTAAATAAAAGCTCGAATTACGTAGAAACCATAATCCTAAATTACTTGAACCAGCAATATATCTGAAAATTCGTTTAACAGCCGACATGTGTCATTCTTTTGGATTGGACTGAAATCGTGCACACAAACACACAGCAAATTGAATGTCGGGCCTGCTGGCAGTTAAATACAACAGGGAACCGATCATGCTTCTGAAGAGTTTTTGATCTACGGATTTACCTGATTCATCTTGATCAATTTTTATTGAGATGGACATGGGAGTTGGTTGTGGTTTGGTAGAGGTCAAGTTGAACTTTTTCAGCAACTCCATTGCATACTTCTTTTGATGTATGAACAGCCCATCTACCGTTTGATTTACCTGTAATCCCAAGAAAAATGTTAGCTCTCCCATAAGACTCATTTCAAACTCACTTTGCATTAATTTTGCAAAGTCTTTGCTGAGAATATCATTAGTGGAGCCAAAAATAATATCATCAACATAAACTTGAACAATTAAGATTTCCTTACCATTCAATTTTTTAAAGAGGGTTTGATCAACATTACCTCGTTTGAATTCATTTTAAATGAGGAAATCACTTAACCGTTCATACCATGCACGGGGTGCTTGTTTCAGACCGTAAAGTGCCTTGTCCAGCTTGTACACATGGTCTGTATGCTTTGTGTCTTCAAACCCCGGTGGTTGCTCCACATACACGTCCTCCTGGATATAGCCATTCAAAAATGTACTCTTAACATCCATTTGAAATAATTTGATATTGTGACAACATGCAAATGCTAAGAGTCTTGCTACTAGAGCAAAAGACTCATCAAAGTCAATTCCTAACTCTTCGCTATAGCCTTTGGCTACTAGCCTGGCCTTGTTCCTAGTTACCACTCCTTGATCGTTTATTTTGTTTCGAAAAACCCATTTCGTTCCGATCATGGAGTGATTCTTAGGGCATGGAACAAGGAACCACACTTTGTTCCTTTGGAACTGGTGTAGTTCTCTTGCATGGCCATGATCCATGACTCATCATTCAAGGCTTCTTCTATGGAGTGAGGTTCAAATTGAGAAAGCAAGGCTATGTAATCCTGATTTTCAACTTCCCTGAAAGAGGCTCGTGTCCGTATTCCTTCTTCTACATTGCCGATCACATTGTCCGGCGGATGGTCCTTTGGAAAAGTCCATTGCATTGGTAGCTGCTGTTCAACTCGAATTTCCTGATTAGCATCACCTTCTTGTGGTTCTTCTTCTTCTTGTTTCTCAGTTTTTCTTTCTTTCTTCCTGATATCTCCAACATCCAACTCATCATCCTTTGTCACTTTTGGGATCAAATTTTTCCAGGTCTATCTTACCATTGTTATGAATGTAACAGGTTGAGCCAAATGGTCTAAGATATAAAATGTTTGGATTCTTACCTCGGTACAGCTCATAGGGGGTTTTCTTCAACAGCGGTCTTACCATGGCACGGTTGATTATGTAGCAGGCTGTGTTCACTGCTTCAGTCCAAAAGTACCTCGGTAGATTATACTCATTTAGCATGGTTCTTGCCATTTCGATCAGTGTTCTATTCTTCCTTTCAACAACGCCATTTTGTTCGGAGGTTCTTGGTGCGGAGAAGTCATGAGTGTAGCCTTGAGCCCTGCAAAAATTGTTGAACTCATGGTTATCAAATTTCCTACCGTGATCACTCCGCACGGTTTTGATGCAACACCCCTTTTCATTTTGAACCACCCTGCAAAAGGCTTCAAATTCCGTCAGGGCATCATTTTTATGAGAAATGAAGTAAACCCAACAGAATCTTGAGTAATCATCCACAATTACAAAACCATATAATTTGCCACCCAAGCTGTGTGTTCTGCTTGGTCCAAAGAGATCAATGTGGATGATTTCAAGGGGTCTCGATGTGGTCACATCATTCTTGCTCTTGAATGATGTCCTTGTTTGTTTCCCCATGCTACACGCCCCACACACTCCATCATCGACGGCCTTCAACTTGGGCAGTCCAATTACCAAATCATTTCTAGATAATTTCAGCAAAACATTGAAACTAGCATGCCCAAGTCGGCGATGCCAGAGCCAAGCATCATCATTGTTCCTTGCAACTAAACATAAGTTCTCATGAGAGGCATCATTCAAGTCTATCATATAAACATTGTTATACTTGAAACCAATGAACTTTATCTCATGAGTATTTCTATTCAAAACAGTGCAGTGATTAGAATAAAAAATCACATTGCATCCTTTATCACAAAGTTGGCTTATGCTTAAGAGATTATGATACAAACCTTTCACAAGCAATACATTTTTAATGGTATGATTTTGGTTCTTACCTATCTTACCTTCTCCGATGATTTTACCTTTGTCCTTACCACCGAATGCTACCGTCCCACCATCCTTTTCATGCAGGTCAACAAACCATTTCTTGTTTCCCGTCATATGCCGAGAGCAACCACTGTCCAAATACAATTTGTTCTTTTGAGCTCTCGAGTAGACCTGCAATTCAACCAAAGTGCTTATGGAGATTTTGGTACCCAAGCAAGCTTGGGTCCATGACGGTTAGAGGCATGATGTATATATGATCTATTTCTGAATCTAGCAAAATTTTCTTCATCATATTTCAGAATTCTACAATCATACATGTCATGACCCATTTTTCCACAATAGAAACAAGTGATGGCTCTATCTCTTTTTCTCCTTCTACCAACATTTGAAAAGGAATTATGCATGTGTTTCTTTGGTTTGTAGGATGCTGAACTTATGGGGGCCCAATGGGTTGTTTGAACTTTTAATTTTTCAAGGATGGCAAGAGCATCCTTTAGCTCTTTTATTTGAGCCATTTGAGATTGGCTTTGTTTTTCAACCTTTACTTTGGCTTCATTGCAAGTAATGCTTTCAGGCTTTTCTTGTTTCATATCATTTTTCAATTCTTCATGTATTTTTAGAAATGTGGATTGTTCTTCTCTCATGCATGAAATCTCTTCTTCAAACAGTTCAATTTTGGATGCAAGAATTTCATTTTCATGCTTCATGTTTTCATTTTCTGATTTTAAAGCATGGCACTCTTCACATGATTTTTTAGTATGCACAAAATGATCAATTTTCTTTTTCAAATTTCTATTTTCAAATTTGAATCTTTTACATTTTTTATATAAAGATTCATATGCAATTTGCCATTGTTCATAAATAAGAGTTTCAGTTTCAGAATCTACCTCATTTCCTTCGTCGTCATTGGCCATGAGACATAGATTATGGACTAGCTCATCTAGTCCATCTTCATTTCCGGATTCCTCCTGATCTTCATCGCTCCATGTGGCCATCATGGCCTTGGCTTCCTGAACTTGCCTTTCTTCACCTTCTTGATGAGATCGGGGCACTCACCCCGCATATGGCCCGGTTTCTTGCATTCATAGAAAATCACTTCTTCTTTCTTGCTACTTTCTCCTCTGTTTGGTCCTTGCCTTCTTGGTCCCTTCCTGAACTGACCACAAAAGTTTCTGGTTCTTTTGACGAACCTTCTTGCTCTTTGTGTGATCATGGCAACCAGTTCCTCATCTTCAGTGTTGCCAATGCGATCATTGTCACTGCCCTTTGAATCTTGTGGATTCACCCTTAGGGCCAATGGTGTGACAATTTTATTTTTCTTGTGATCCTCCTCGCTCCTTTTGATGTTTATTTCATATGTCATCAGTGAGCCGATCAACTCATCCAGAGTTAGAGTGCTGAGATTCTTGGAGTCTTCAATTACAGTGGCTTTTGTATGCCACTGTGGAGAGAGGGATCTTAGAACTTTTCTGACAAGCTCCTTGTTGGAATACTCCTTGCCAAGTCCCTTTAGTCCATTTGTAATTTCTGTCAATCTAGCAAACATGTCAGAAATGGACTCATCTTGCTTCATTGCGAACAGCTCGTAGTCCCAGACTAAAAGATTGGCTTTGGTTTCCATTACTTCCGACGTTCCTTCATAGATAAGCCGTAGCTTGTTCCACATCTCCTGTGCAGAGGAACACGTAGATATACGTGAGTATTCATTAGGATGAACAGCACATTGAATTATATTCATAACTTTAAAATTCTCTGAACACTTCCTAATATCTTCTTCATCCCACTCATTCTCATTTTCAGATAATACATATGGACCCCTACTTATGACACGCCAAACATGGTAGTCCTGGGCACGTAGGAAAACATACATTATGTTTTTCCAATAGGGGTAGTTTGATCCATCAAAGAACGGAGGTCTTTGAATAGAATGCCCTTCGGGCATCATCCCCTTGTTTGCCATTTAATGGGATCTAGCTCTGACGGCCGTGTGGTCGAGATTAAACAAAGACCAAGGCTCGGATACCAATTGTTGAGTCCCGGAGGGTGGCAATCAAGAGGGGAGGGGTGAATTGATGGCCAATTAAAAGAAACTACCTACGTGAATTCTATACTAATTATGCACACAAGCTCTAGCCTTACACGAACAGGATCACACTCGTGATGCGTGTAAAGTGGGTGTGATTGATAGAGAAAATGGTGAATGCTCACCTCACCGTGAAGCCCACTCGACAAGTAAACGGAATAGCAAACCATAATTGACACACGGAATTTTTAGGTGGTTCGGGTACACTGCCGTGTCCCCTACGTCCACCCCTCACACGGAGGATTAGGCTTCACTATGTAGTGAATCACACACACACACACACACACACACACACACACACACACACACACACACACACACACACACACACACGCACGTTCATGTTACCAAACACGAACACCACACACAAATATCTGAAATAATGATTACAAACGTATGCTCAAGTTTAAGCTAAATGATTCAGAATGGAAAGAGTGAAGAAGGATTGATTTATCCTGGTTGGAGCTCCCCCTTTCTCTTCTACGAATTTTATCAAACACTTGTGCAGCACGATGACCGTTCTTGACGATCTTGGCTTGGATGTGGCTGAATCTCGATTTCTCTCGCAGCCAGCAGCAGAGGCTTGATTGGAACTTTGATTCCTCCTTCTTCCCTTCACATTCATGCACACACCAAGGTGGAACAAGGGCTGGACGTGGCTGCTGCGACCTACACACACAAATGTTAAGAAGAAACCCAAAATCAGGACATACGAATTTCTCTTAGGGTTTTCATCTTCTACAAGTTGTTATATAGGCCAAGGGTGATCAAGGGACAGCCATGGGACAAGATCCACTTGTTATGGAGTGGATTAAGGACAGCCACACAAGTGTGGTTGGACCATTTGGTCGAAATGCCAAGAGTCCACAATCACAGTGCTGCCCAGACCAGAAAGGGTCGACCCTTGGGGTCGACCCTCGTGAGGGGCCAGATGGGCCAGACAGCATGGGTCGACCCTTCATGTCGACCCTTCCAAGAACCCGTGCTGGTTTAACAATTCTTGCAACTTGGGTTTTTAGGGGTCGACCCTCGAGTGAATGGGTCGACCCTTGGGGTCGACCCTTGCAGGTCTGGTGAAGGAGCCCGCCGGGTTCTAAAAAATAATCACCAGGGGTCGACCATTGGGGTCGACCCTTGCGGCTGGGGGTCGACCCATTGGGTCGACCCTTTCAGTTAGAGATAAAGATCCACGTTTAACAGAACTAGGGGACCTAGGGGTCGACCCAATGGGTCGACCCTTGTTCCAGAACATCCAAAAGATTGATTGAAAGACCCACTAAGTCCAAGAACAAGTCTAGGGGTTTCAAGATGGTTTCTGAAGCATGAGAGGGAATGAAACTCAAACCATTTAAACTTAGATAAGTTCTAAACCAATGTAATCCTTGAGATCAAAATAATGAACTTCAAACCACATATTCAAAAGTCAATATGTTGAAGTCGATCTCACCAACCGTCCTCGAGTTCCTTAAGCACGTTCCTTGCCCTGTAAAGACATACATTCTGAATTAGATTTAGCATTGTAATTTTACGTTCAAAAGCCTTACCAGACGAAGTTACTCTTGTACCTCCAAAAGCTCCAAGTCTACATCAAGAATGTGCATTTCCAAAGCTATTCATGTTGGAACAACTCAATTTCAATTCACACATAAAAATAGTGTTTGGTCATCATCAAAATCTATTTAGTAATACCCACAAGGAGGGGGTTCAACATAGACAAGGGCAATGCAATCTATAAAGCGGTCTGTCGCGCGACCGCGCAGACCCGAACCGACATAAATAGAACGGTCACATATTGAACCGTGCCATACACTAAACGGTTACTGTAACGACCGTTCATTCGTTACGTTGGGAAAATCGGAGGATCGGCCGGATTGAGGCCTTTCCACACCTCGTTCATTCCAAAACGAAGGGGATACAACCACAGTGACACTGCCGAACATCCAGACTCCGACAAGGGTCAAATCGACGCATAAACGGCTCAAAACGAGCAATTCTACCGAATTGACCCAAATAGAACTACATGGGTTCCCGGGCTCCTACCGGTCTCGAATGACCACCAATCGGCACGAAAATACAGGGAATGGAATGCTGACATTCCAGGGGTCCGAACGGTACCAACCTATCTGAAAACCATCCTCGTTTTCTGGCAAACCCTACGAACTCCCCAAAAGCATGATTTTCCCAAAACAATCCAAGACCCGCTCGTTCTCGTACCGAACAACGCAAAACTGCAGAAAAATGTAAAGGAGAAGTAGGTGATCCATCTCCCTACCTCCACCGAAGATTTTGTGCATCAAAGCGACTAAACCGCACCGAAAACCACCAAAACAACGAACCGCGCCAGCTTTGAATCCACCGAGGGATCGCGCCATGCCACGCTCAATTTGTCGCCCCATCACGGGTCCCGATCACTCCATCGCGTCCCCGCCTCGGCCAGCTCGGCAACGGTGCACGCCCCACGTCTAGAGAGCCAGAGAGGAGAGAGAAAGAGAGGGTTAGAATGAGGGAGGAGAGAGGGTGAAGAGGAATAAATAGAAAGAAATTAGGAAATTTTCCTAATCTCCGAAAAATCTGATTTTTGGCTCAAAAATAGACTAATTCAGAAAAATACGTAAAAAAAGTCGAAACGATCCTCTCAAAGAGTGCATCGCAACTGTAGCGTCCTCGAGTCGATGAACTGAGAAATAAACTCACCACAGGGTTCGTAACTTGTATGGGGGAAAAACCCACGTGGATCGTAAAACTCAACCCAGGACCTACAAAAGCGATCCGGAGACACTCCGATAAGGATCCGGAAGATCCGATAAAAATCCAAGGCATTACAGCCTCCTCTCCTTCAAGAAATTTCATCCTCAAAATTTAAGGAACGACCAAGAAGAAGCAGGGACGAACAAACTACCAAGACATAACTTGAAACAACATGAATATCGAAAAAATGCAATTCAGAGGAACACCGCCAGACCATCATCACAAGCACACGCTCTGGATCGCAAGGAAAATCGATCCAAAAGACGAGCATGGCACACAAGTGAACACAAGTCTGACACTTCCGAAACAAGGCAACGTCGCTTATGTCTCACAGGAAAGGAGACACGACCCATGCCATGACAACAACTATCGCGAAAACAAAACGACAGACACGGCAAGCATCAGCTTAAACAAGGAACCATAGTCCTCTCAGCTGACATCTCGACATCATCGGCTCCAGTGCCAAAGGCAATGACGAAACCTGGCACGCAGGATGCCAACGACAGCACCAGACCAAAAACACAATCAAGTCAGCCATCACTCTGATATTACATCTGATTCGAGTCGCATGCCAACTCTACCAAGAAAGAAGAGTACGGCACAACTAACCGACAAGACCATGGTCCTCACGATGCTAAGACAGAATCACAGGGAAACAACGACAAAACAACAACGACAACAGTAGCACTTGCAGGATTCCTGCTCCGTACAGAACACAGAACCACGGAACACAACTGCAAGCTGGGTCACATCAAGGCACAATAACAGCTAAACACACGACTATAATGGACTAGTCATGCAACGAACAGCTCACCAAGAAAAGACCCACGACAACAAGAAGGACAACGATATCAGGAAACACATCTCAAGGACCACGATCATGCCTTGAGAGCACAACACCCAAGAAAGAATTGTAGAGCAGAGGGTACTCAACCAGCAGAAATGCCGATAGATTCTCCAACACTCACAAATGCCCGTGCCAACACCAAAATGCCTTCAAGAATAACGGCACGGCAACAGACAACATCAAGGCATAGGAAGCCAAGATGAAGTCACATCGAGAAAAATAATTCTCTTGACCGGCCAGAATCTTGCCACACGATCCTCGACCCATGGGTATGAACCCACACGCTTCCACTGCGCACTCAAAGAATGCACATAGGCATCAGAAATATCTCGGTAGTTGCATCTCAGTACACACTCAACGCCATCGCAATTCATGAAAATTGCAATGTATCACGCCACGAGTACTGATCCTGCTAACAACTGATCACAAGTCGCCTAAGTGCAAACCAAGAAGAGTACCAGCTTCAGCACAAAGCACAAAGAAAGGCTAATCTCAGCTTACCATTACATCCTGAAAGAATAAATAAGCCTTCACAATACATCGGCCGCTAGACACGGCATGACGAACACGGTGCACAACGGCTCTTAACACAAAGATTAGGTCCAAAGCCAAGCAACCGTAGAATAAAGAGCAGATCATGCTCAAAATAAATACTGTCCACACTTAAGTAGACACAAGACAAAGGTCTCACTAAGACAGCACTTCCAAGGCTTACCTCGTAAAGAC
This sequence comes from Amorphophallus konjac, assembly GCA_022559845.1. Lineage (NCBI taxonomy): Eukaryota > Viridiplantae > Streptophyta > Magnoliopsida > Alismatales > Araceae > Amorphophallus > Amorphophallus konjac. The sequence continues at coordinate 199,849,636 of CM040123.1, forward strand.
TCCACCAAATAGGATGAGAAGAATCAAGCTCACTAAGAACAACTCACCAGGAAGGGAAACCCTAGGTTCGCTTGAGCATCTTCTCAATTGAGGCAACAAAGCAACCACTTCATCAGAAGTGAAACACTTCAGGAGCTGCACAGACTTAAGCTGGGAGAACCAAAACAACGTAAGAACGGGTATGGCCATCACACCAACTCCAAAAGTCACCAGCCACCTGAACGAATCACGGAAAAAAAATCTCGAATAATGTACTACAGATTCAAGCCTTCTGGCGAACTCTGCCAAGTAAAGTACGATCAAGACAAACACCACGACAAAAAAGAGCATCATGTCGCATCCTGACAAGAGCAAAACCATTTCGTACACTACTGACACAGCACGCACAAGACAAAACATGGAAACAAAGTGACAAAGAATCACGAAACCTAAGCTAGTGAAAGACTGTACTAGACTTTCTGGACTCTGGACACTTTATATCTCGGATTACCATGTACTTCACACAACAACTGCTCTGACACCACCTGTGACGACCCAGACTCCGGATATACTCTATAGGACTACCGAGTAGACCCGATACCACTTGGAACCCGTGAAGCCTCCCAAGAGCTATAAGGCTCCGAAGGGATAAAAGGACTGTTGTGTAGTACATTGTAGTCGCAGATATAATTAATAGTAAGCAACTAAATTTTATTAATCAGGTTTGCTAAAGTAGCAGAAATAAAATTACTTTTTAATTAATAGTTAAAATTAATAATTATACTAGAGTCTAGTCCAAAGGAAAGACAAGTACAATCCAACAGAAAGAAGACGTACACTGAGGTCGGGGGAAGCCCGACGCAGGTACCGCTAGCAACTACGAACATGCCACACCAGGAACCGCGAAGGAAGGACAGCGCCACACCTGAAAGCAGGGGTGAGCCTCGTGTCACTAGCTGAGTAGGGGTCATGCGGATCCCCACTGAAAAACAACGCAGTAACACGGAACAGCAGCTAAAATGGCAGGAGTAGTAAAGCAGGAAAAGCTAAACTACAACTAGAAAGCTGTAAAAGAAAGCCGCAATAGAAGGAGTAGAAATAGCTAAAAGAAAAGGGAAAAGCAAAACCGTAAAGAACGAGAACATGGCTACCGAGAGAAGCTCGGCTCCCTAAGCTACTACAAACAACGACAGAAGGGCGAACCCTGATCTCACAAAGTCAAGAGTTACCAATCCGTGGACAAGACACCAGCCTCAAAACCAAGGCTGATGAAAACAGACAAAAGGCCTACAAAAGACCTAGACAGACACGAAACATTAAAGCGTACACGACTAGATTGTTGTGCACGCTCCCAAAATACAAATGCATACACGACTAGATCATCGTGCATACCACACAGCACTGACCTCTGGTAAGGCCAAGAAAAGACTAACCCGAAGAGGTCACGACGCACGAAGAATGAGAAACACGAGAGTCACGTGTCACGTGACGGAAGCACCTCCTCACTAGAAGAACAGCCAGATGTGTCCACTGACGTCTTACACTGCGCCACAAGTATCTCCCTACGGACGTCGAGAATTACGGAGACTGAGATACTCATAGAATCAGAACAAGAACTACAGTAACAAGTGACTAGTCAGGGTCACGCCATTTGACGTTCGTCCAAACGCCCCTGACCACGTGTGCACACACCAGCTCATGCTAGAGCCAGGTCTCTAGCTAGTTTTCCCCCCCAATAGGACGCTACCGTAAAGCAGGGGCCCACGGAAACTTGCTTAAAAACCATATCTTGGGAACTACCTCAACCACCACTCTCAGGTGGGCCGACACCAGGAACGTGTCATCAGGCTACGACTTGTCGAGGCTCACTAGACACAGAGACTCGGAAACACGAGTGCTGGAGTACAAACAGGCCGAGAAAGCACTATCGCATGTACTACAAAGCACCAAGGCAGCATACCAAACTACCAACCGACTTAGGACAAGACAACTAGACCTGCTAACACAACGATCCTTGAGTCTCATGACTCGGAGTCACGATCGTCGCATAACGGCGGAACAAGCCACCAATCGGTCTAATCCTAAGCCAGAGGAAACGACACATCCACCTAAAACGACTCACGGAGACCTGAGGAATCACTAAGACCCTCAGCACACCTGGACATAAAGACCGAGGTAAGATGGTACCTCAAGGCATCCAAAACCACTATCTCGATCTATCCAGAATAGTCGAGACACACACAAGGTCACGTGTCAACCACTGGGTCACACTGGGTTGATCGGAACTTGACAACGACTCTACAGCAGTACAGAAACCAAGGCATGCATGACGACCTTATATCGTGGTCATAGCCCTCATAGGACATCAATAGACATCCACGAGACGACGGACAAACCACAAGGTCGAGCCAAGACAATTGGAAACCAAAACGTAGGGAAGCGACACTCTGTACATACACAGAGGCACAGACAATGGCGGTCATAGACAGGGCCACGAGGTGACTGTAGCGGTCAAAGCTATGGCCGCTAGACTCAGTCAAACTCTGATTGACCTGCCCAGACAAACCACCAAGCGGTCGATTGAAGTCCCGAGATTAAATGGCACCCAAGAGGGGGGGTGAATTGGGTGATGGTAGAAATAATGAAACTTTTTTGCCTTTTTAAAAAATGTGTGACAAGAAGCTAACAAGAGAACCTGAAATAATTAAAGCCCACAGACAAAGCAAGTTTTATAAGGTGAAGAAGGATTATGCAGGATAAGAGAGAATAAAAACTGAACTAAACTAACACACTTACGATTTGCACAGAAGGAGTATAGAGGAAAAGGAACAAACCACGCAGAGATAGCGATTTTAGGTGGTTCGGATGCCACAACGGCAACCTACGTCCACCCCTCACGGATAGTGAGGAACCACACACTATCTTGTAGGAAGTTACAAGATCAACCACACACAACACTCACACACTTGGAAGGAGGATTCCCACGAAGGTGTAGGAACACCTTAATACACACACACACCTCCAACCAAGAACACACAACCACACACACACACGGATCTAAGAGGATCCACACACTCTGGAATGTTTAAAGATTACAAGGATTATAGATGAAGCTTTGAGAGATCAAGAATGAATTCAAAACATAAGAGAAGGATCTTGATTTGCTCCCCCTTAGTGGATGATTGTATGCTTTGGATGCAGCTTGAATCCTTGGACTGATTCACACTTGATTGAATGAAGAAGGATGAAGAACTTTCCTCTCGGAGCACTGTTCACGTCTACAGTGCCAAATCCCTTCTCTTCCTCTTGGCAGCCTCCCTTTGATCTTCCTTGAGCATTAGGGTTTTCCAAACCCTCTTGTATAAGTTTTATATGTTCTTGAATTGTCCAAAGACTCCCCCAGACCAGATCCACAATTTCTGGAGAGTTAGGTTGCTTAGGGATTAAACAATACCATAAGAAAGACCATTTCTCGAAGTGACAAAAATTCAACATTTGTTGGCAGCTCGAGGCTGGCGGTCGACCTACAAAGGCCAGCGGTCGACTGCCATTGGCCGTCCTGTAGCCATTTGGCTGCTGGGAAAATAGGTCAACCGCTAGCTCCTGGCGGTCGACCGCCAACTTTCTTAGATTCCAGATTTCAATTCTGTTATTTTAGGTCGACCGCCAGGGGTCCACAGGTCGACCGCTAATCTTCAATCCTGCAAAAATCAAGTGTTAGCTCTCTTGAAGCTATCCATTTGTTCGATGATTGAAACGGGCTTGTGTATGAGTTGATTTATGTTTGAATAAACACATGGAAGGATTCATAACCACACAATTGACATGGGGGTGAAAATTGAAGGTTTAAAGCATGAAGCTTTGCTTGAAAACAAGATACAAGGGAGAGAAATATCTTAGGTTTTGTTATCATCAAAATCACTCGGATATGTTCAACAATCTCCCCCTTTTTGATGATGACAAAACCTAGGCAGTAGAATTGCATTTTCACAAATGTGCTTTTGAAAGAGTTTTAGAAGCTTCGGCAATCACATATGAGATACGTGGAAATCCATCAAGTTGAATCTTCTAAACTCACGATTTGAAGGCATTCGAAATGCTCATATCACCAAACATATCACTACCAACACAAGCATGTCAATGAATTCATACCAACCATTCAATACTTATTTGCCGTATTGACAAGAGGTGAGAAGGAAAGGAGCCAATCTTGTAACGTCAAAGAGTGCATTCTTCCATTCATTTTCATTTGATCCATACAAGGTACACTGAATGCAGAAGGGAGAAATGAGCTTGACACGCTAAGGAATGCAACCACTAATGCATACAATATGCTCAAACTACGATGCAAGAGATAGACAAGCATGCAAGCAGGCAAACACCAAACACACATAGCATATATATATATATAAGTCTAATAGCCTACTTCTCCCCCTTTGACATCAGCAAAAAGGAGAGGGAGGGGATACAAAAAGTGAACAAAAGGGACACTAGAGACCCAAAAAGTAGCTACACAGCAGGGTGATCCTCAGCTTCCTCACCATGAACACCATCCGGTGGACCATCACCATGGGGGGAACCAGCAGGAGCAGGAGAAGGAGCAGGAGGAAGACGATCCTCAAGGTTATGTAGAATGTCATCATAATGACGGAGCTGGTTACGGAGGGAAAGAAGGGTATGGTTGGTGGTACGAAAGGCCTCACGGTTATCTTCATGGCTGGCAAAGAGAGTGGCTATGTGGAGAGAAAGATCATCCAGAGCAAGAGTAAAGGTATCCATTCGTCCAGTCATGGTGTCCATAAAAGTATCCAAACGGCCAAGGGAGGAGTCAAGCCGAGTTTCCATGCCAAAAAGGCGCCTGTCAAGAGCCTCATAGTCCCCCCAAGTGGAATGCCCAGCACCCTGAGTAGAAGACTCCCCATGAAAGTGCTGCGGTGGAGGAGGGAGATCCGCTGGAGGAAGCACATCTGCAGGCTGAACTGGTGCAGGTGCATTTTGGTTATCTTGCTGTGGGTGCGGCGCTTGTTCTTCTTCACTGCCAATTTCTTCCCCATAAACTGGGACATCACGACGAATTTCACCATTTGCATCCCTGTAATATCCCATATCGGAGAAAAGCTTATGCTCATTGTAAATGTCATCATGGCGGACTAGAACATACTGCTCATTCTCCAATGGGACCCCGACAAAGATGAACACTCCAGTGAGTTGAGAGGCATAGGGCAGGGATCGCCGTAAATGTGTACGGCATCGATTTATCAATTGAGTCATGAGCCATCCCATATTAACCAATTCGCCATTAATAACATGATAGAACAAGAAACGGTGCACTTCGGTCACTTCATCTCGGCTGCCACTCTTGGGATAAATAAGTGTAGCAAACATGTGATGAATAACCCGTTGTAGTGCGGGAAAGTGGTTGGCATTCAGCTCAATGAGGTCACTCACACCACGAACAAAATCACAGCTCGTCATGGCAATAAAACTAGCCTCAACCTCACCATGCCCAAAAAGCATGTCTGCACCATGGGAGGAAACACCTAGGGCATTATGGAATAATCCTGCATTAATGCGGATCTCAATGCCTTGAACCATTGTATACAAGCTTCCATTTCTGTCAAACAAATTCCCATAGAACTGTTGTACTAGATAGGGATAGAAGCGATTGTATCTAGTGACAAAATCAAGCCACCCCGGTTGCATTGAAAAAACTATAGAGATGTCAGGCAGGATTTCATTCAACTCTTGAAAATCAACAAGACGAGGCTCGATGATAGACCTCGGAGGTAACCTGCGTGCGGGAGCTTGTGGTGGAGGTGCGGCCTGAGCTTCACGTCTCTGAGCACCAGGTTCCCCTTGGAGAAGACGCCGAGCACTCCTTCGAGGTGCCATTTTAGACTAGGAAACCCGCTGAAGAGAGTATCCACTAGAGAGGTAGAACCTCTACCTTGGGATGGAGAGGGAGACACCGGGAAGAACTAAGAACACCGTCTCCATGCTTTGGAGCTCAAAGAAGGTTGGCACGAGTGCACGAACGCCGGCGAGGAGACGTTCTGAAATGGAAACCAATCGATCGGATCATGGTTGGGTAGAAACGGTGTGGGGTTTTTAGGGCTTGAAAGGTGGGAGGGAGATGTGCTAGAGTGGAGGTGGAATAAGGGAGAGAGAACGGAGAGTGATAGAATGAGAAAGGGGGGAAGAAAACCCAAGTAGGGTTCAGACGCGGTTGACCCGGGCCGGTTCGCCGCTAGCGGTCGACCGGCACGAAGCCAGTGGTCGACCGCTGGGACCTAAATCCCAAAAAAGACCCCGAGAGAGAGGAAGAACCCCAGCTAGCCACTACCGGAGATAGAAGTGGGCTCCATGACCCTTGGACTCCCCCATTTTCACAGATCATTCTTCTTTCTTTCTTTTTATTTCTTTTCTTTTGCTAACCCACTAATGATATCAAGCATGAGTCGACTACGGAAACCCTTGAATGGAGACTGCTAAGAGCACTAGATCACTAGTCCACATTTATCTATGAAGGAATATTCAGTTGTAGAAAAATGTCAAGGAATAAGTGTATATAAATATAAGTACAGGCACACAAGCTAGGTATAGTCATACACAATAAAAGTGAACCACACACAATGCATGCATCTCACATGATCTACCCAACAAAAAGAGAAACAACCTAATGCAGACTTAAGTGCGTATGCCCTCACCCTTACACATGCCAAGTTCTCGCCTGATTTTATTGAATTGATCCTGATTTAGAGGTTTTGTGAAGATGTCAGCCAGTTGGTTAAGAGAATCAATGAACTTGAACTCAAAGACCCCTTTGCCTACATGATCTCTCAGAAAATGATGCCATGAATATCATGCAATGTGCGATACACCCTAATGAATTCTCTCGTGTTTCTATGTGCAGCTCAGCCAAAGAAATGTGAGACAAGCTGCTACTCATATACGAGGGAATGTCACAGGTCAAGGAAACCAAGGCAAATCTCCTAGTCACTGACTATGAGCTATTCAAAATGAAACCTGAAGAAACCATCTCCGAGATGTTTGCAAGGCTAACAGAGATCACAAATGGTCTCAAAAGTCTCGGGAAGGAATACTCAAATTCCGACCTTGTGAGGAAGGTGTTAAGGTCCCTACCGTCAGCTTGGCACACAAAGGCCACGGTTATTGAAGACTCAAAGAACTTGTCAACTCTTACTTTGGATGAACTCATATGGTCACTCATGACCTATGAGATAAATATAAAGAGAACAGTTGATGAAGACATCAAATAGAAAAAGGTCATTGGACTGAAAGCTCATCAATCCGATGATGAATTTCAAGAAGGTGAATCCAGTGACGAGAGCAATGAAGAGGAAGAATTGGCAATGATAACTCGCCAAGTGAGAAAATTTCTAAGGAAGAAGAGAAACTTTCAAGGAAATTTCAGAAAAGGGCAAAAAAGGCCCACGCAGACTAAAGACGAATCGAGCAAGCCAAGTAGCATCATATGCTACGAATGCAAGAAGCCTGGACACATGAGAGGTGAATGTCCAGATCTAAAGAAGAAATTCAAGAAGGATAACTTCAATAAACCCAAAGCCATGGTCGCCACTTGGAGCGACGAAGAAGATGAACCATCTGATGAAGAGATTCAAGAACTTGTGAAAAGCTTGTGCCTCATGGCACATGAGGATGAATCCACGGAGGTAAATTCTAACCCTGAATTCATTTCCAATGAACAATGGGAATCTGAATATGAAAAGTTGTACACTAAGTACAAGAAAGTCAGATCTGAAAATAAAGCTCTTAAAAAGAAACTTGATGATTCATCACGTGAAGATATCTTTGCCAAATTTGAGAAACTGGAACAGGAATGGTTTGAGACTTCGAAAGAAAAAGAAAGTCTACTGCAAATAATCTCAGACTGTGATAAAACCAAAAAGGAACTATCATGCAAAATAACTAAAATGGAGGAAGCATGTGAAAGGATCAAAATTGAAGAACAAACTCTAAAATCCACTAATTCAGAACTCGAAAGGAGAAATGGGATTTTGGGTGAAAGAGTTGCTGAGCTTCAGTTCACCTTGACTAAGTTTATTAAGGGGAAACAAAACCTGGATAACCTATTGGGGGTTAAAGTCAACTTCCAAAAGGAAGGCTTGGGGTACACACCTCAAAACAAAAAATCCTTTGAGCATAAGATCACCACATCCTTTATTCATGGAAAGGACGATAATCATGCTTCATGGTCTAACTCTAAACCCCAACATACTCAGCCTAAACCACACAGATATCAAAGAACTTTTTCACATGCCTGCTTTCATTGTGGTAGATTTGGCCATATGATTTCCAACTGCTGGTTTAGACAAAGCACACCTAACTATCATGTTCCATGGACGAAGAGAACACCCGTAAGAAGTTGGACTAACTCCTATGGACCCAAACTGGTTTGGGTACCAAAAACAATTGCATGAGAATTTTTCTTCTTGCAGATATGTCTTGAAGCCAGGGGGAGCAAATGGTATCTAGACAGCGGTTGCTCAAGGCATATGATAGGGGACAAGAAAGTGTTCTCCAAACTGCAAGAAAAAGAAGGAGGCTTAGTTGCTTTTGGCGGGAAGGACAAAGGTAAAATAATCGGAGTTGGAGACATAGGTAAGAATTTTGAAACTCTGATAGAAAATGTCCTTCTGGTGAAAGGTTTGAATCATAATTTGTTGAGGATAAGTCAATTATGTGATAAGGGTTTTAAGATTATTTTTGATATGACTCACTGTTTTGTCATGTGCAAAATTTCAAATGAAATCAAATTCATTGGTAAAAGGAGCAACAATGTGTACACCATTGATCTTCATGATGTTTCAGTTGATAATGTGTGTTTGGTAGCTAACAACCATGAGAATGCATGGCTATGGCACCGCAGACTAGGTCATGCTAGTTTTAGAGTGATCTCTAAGTTGTCTAGACATGACTTGGTGATAGGTCTGCCCAAATTGAAATTTGAAAGCGATAATATCTGTGAAGCTTGCACGAAAGGCAAGCAAACACGAATCTCATTCAAAAATAAAAATATTGTTTCTTCCGCTAGGCCATTGGAACTATTGCATCTTGATCTTTTTGGTCCTACTAAAACATCTAGCCTAGGAGAAAAATCCTATGGCTTTGTGATTGTTGATGATTTCTCCAGATTCACATGGGTGCTGTTTTTAGCTAATAAAAGTGATGTCGTGACGGAGTTTCAAGTGTTTTGCAGAAAAATTCAGAATGAAAAGGGTTACCTCATCACCACAATCCAAAGTGATCATGGTGGTGAATTTGAAAATCATGAATTCAGCATGTTCTGTGAAGAGCAGGGGTACACACATAATTTTTCATCACCAAGAACGCCCCAGCAAAATGGAGTAGTAGAGAGAAAGAATAGAACGTTGATAGACATGGCCCGGACCATGCTCAGTGAGAATTCTCTACCCAAGTATTTTTGGGCTGAAGCAGTAAGTACCGCATGCTACATCATCAACAGGGCAATGGTAAGGCCCATTCTGAAGAAAACTCCATATGAGCTCTACAAGGGTAAGAAGCCAAACATCTCTTATCTCAAACCCTTTGGATGCCCTTGCTATATCTTGAACAATGGTAAGTCCAATCTGGATAAGTTTGATGAAAAGAGTGATAAAGGAATTTTTCTAGGTTATGCACTCAATTCTAGAGCTTATCGATTATTCAATAAAAGGACTTTAGTTGTTGAAGAAAGTCCTCATGTTATTTTTGATGAATCCGAGTCAAAACTCACAAAGCAAATTTCTTCTATCTTGGATGCAGATGAAGACCCAAAGAACTCATCAAATGTTAAAGCCAATGATGAGCCATTGAAGGCAACTTCAAGTAAAAATGAGGAAGATGAGGATCCTACAATTGAGACACTGCAAGAACCACAAGTGCAGCATCCTGATCTGCCCAGCTCCTCCACATTTCTAAAGGATCATCCAACTGTGAACATCATAGGTAATCTAGAGGATGGGATGAAAACTAGGTCCTCTCTAAGGCAGGTTGAACAGGAGGACCTGATGGCCCTACTCTCTCAAGTAGAGCCCAAGGACATTCATGAAGTTCTTCAAGATGAATCCTGGATTCAGGCGATGCATGAAGAGCTGCATCAATTTGAAAGAAACGAGGTGTGGACTCTCGTGCCGCGTCCTAAGAACCATCCTACTATTGGAACTCGCTGGGTTTTCAGAAACAAGCTAAATGATGCGGGATTGATTGTGAGGAATAAGGCTCGGCTTGTGGCCAAGGGATACAGCCAGGAGATGGGAATTGAATTTGATGAGTCTTTTGCACCAGTTGCTAGACTTGAAGCAGTCCGAATCTTATTGTCCTACGCTTGCTCTTTAAACTTTAAACTATTTCAAATGGATGTTAAATCTGCATTTCTTAACGGCTATATCAAGGAGGATGTCTTTGTAGAGCAGTCGCCAGGTTTTGAAAATTCCAAACATCCACGACATGTGTATAAGCTCCAAAAGGCCTTGTACGGACTAAAACAAGCACCAAGGGCATGGTATGAACGGCTTACTTCTTTTCTTGCTGAAAATGGGTTCAAGAGAGATAAGGTTGATCAAACACTTTTCACAAGGAAATCAGGTAAGGACATTTTGGTGGTTCAAGTGTATGTGGATGATATTATTTTTGAAGCTTCTGATAATGCCTTATGCGAGGATTTTGCAAAGACCATGCAAGGAGAATTCGAGATGAGCTTAATGGGGGAGCTAAATTTCTTTCTTGGATTGCAGGTGAAACAAACTTCTGAAGGAATTTTTATAAATCAAGCAAAGTACTATGGAATTGCTGAAGAAATACGGGATGACGGAAGCAAAACCCATATCAACTCCCATGGCCACCACCACAAAGCTGGATAAGGATGAAAATGGTAAAACAGTAGATTCCACACTGTTTCGAGGTATGATCGGATCACTACTGTACCTTACAGCATGCCGCCCTGACATTCAATTCAGTGTATGCCTCTGTGCCCGTTTCCAGTCGTGCCCTAAAGAATCTCACTTATCAGCTGTTAAACGCATTTTCAGATATCTAATTGGCACTATTGACTTTGGCTTGTGGTTTCCCATTGGTAGTTCTTTTGAGTTAACTGCGTATACCGATGCAGATTAGATCGGATGCATTGTAGATCGTAAAAGTACAAATGGGTACTGTCAGTTTCATGGCGGGTGCCTTGTTTCATGGGCCTCTAACAAACAACATTCAGTAGCTCTCTCAACGGCCGAGGCTGAATATGTAGCCGCCGGAAGTTGTGGAGCCCAAGTACTTTGGATCAAAAATCAATTACTTGATTTGAATGTTGAAGTGGATTGTGTGTCGATCTTCTGTGATAATACGAGTGCAATTAATCTATCCAAAAATCCTGTTCAACACTCCAGAACCAAACACATTGACATTCGGCATCATTTTCTGAGAGATCATGTAGGCAAAGGGGTCTTTGAGTTTAAGTTCATTGATCCTCTTAACCAACTGGCTGACATCTTCACAAAACCTCTAAATCAGGTCAATTCAATAAAATCAGGCGAGAACTTGGCATGTGTAAGGGTGAGGGCATACGCACTTAAGTCTGCATTAGGTTGTTTCTCTTTTTGTTGGGTAGATCATGTGAGATGCATGCATTGTGTGTGGTTCACTTTTATTGTGTATGACTATACCTAGCATGTGTGCCTGTACTTATATTTATATACACTTATTCCTTGACATTTTTCTACAACTGAATATTCCTTGATAGACAAATATGGACTAGTGATCTAGTGCTCTTAGCCGTCTCCATTCAAGGGTTTCCGTAGTCGACTCATGCTTGCTATCATTCGTGGGTTAGCAAAAGAAAAGAAATAATAAAAAAAAGAAATAAGAATGATCTGTGAAAATGGGGGAGTCCAAGGGGCATGGAGCCCACTTCTATCTCTGGTAGTGGCTAGCTGGGGTTCTTCCTCTCTCTCGGGGTCTTTTTTGGGATTTAGGTCCCAGCGGTCGACCGCTGGCTTCGTGCCGGTCGATCGCCAGCGATGAACCGGCCCGGGTCAACCGCGTCCGAACCCTACTTTAAGGGGGTTTTCTTCCCCCCTTTCTCATTCTATCACTCTCCCTTCTCTCTCCCTTATTCCACCTCCACTCTAGCACATCTCCCTCCCACCTTTCAAGCCCTAAAAACCTCACACCGTTTCTACCCAAGCACGATCCGGTCGATTGGTTTCCATTTCGGAACGTCTCCTTGCCGACGTTCGTGCACTCGTGCCAACCTTCCTTGAGCTCCAGAGCGTGGAGATGGTGTTCTTAGTTCTTCCCGATGTCTCCCTCTCCATCCCAAGGTAGAGGTTCTACCTCTCTAGAGGATACTCTCTTCAGCAGGTTTCCTAGTTTAAAATGGCACCTCGAAGGAGTGCTCGGCGTCTTCTCCAAGGGGAACCTAGTGCTCAGAGACGTGAAGCTCCGGCCGCACCTCCACCACAAGCTCCCGCACGCAGGTTACCTCCGAGGTCTATCATCGAGCCTCGTCTTGTTTACAGGATCAAGCCCCTACCGTTGCGCTAAAAGCTCGAGCTCGTAGCGAAGGTTAGACCGTATTTCCTTATGGCAGCGCAGAGCCCCACGTCTATGACGTGCTATGGGCGTGCATGAGGGGCTTCGCACATGGACCCCATAATCCATGCGGCGGGTTGGGCTGCCAAGCACCGATGGTCCCACGTGGGTCCCATACCCCACGTGGTACACACCAAATCCAAGGAGACGCTGGCATAAACCAACAATTTCCCCCCCAGTGGCACCTAGGATTTGAACCCGCGACCTCGCTCTGATACCAGTTTATAGGATCAAGCCCCTACCGTTGCGCTAAAAGCTCGAGCTCGTAGCGAAGGTTAGACTGTATTTCCTTATGGCAGCGCAGAGCCCCACGTCTATGACGTGCTGTGGGCGGGCATGAGGGGCTTCGCGCATGGACCCTATAATCCATGCAGTGGGTTGGGCTGCCAAGCACCGATGGTCCCATGTGGGTCCCATTCCCCACGGCACACCAAATCCAAGGAGACGCTGGCATAAACCAACATCGATAACAGACACGCCACACAGACTCAGCAGTCCAAGAGTGAACCGCTAGACTAACCGCCCTAAGACATGGACCTAAGATAGACGGACCTGTAGCGGCCTAAGAAAGGTGCTACAATGACAAGACGGACGAAGGTTGGGCCGCCAAGGCCAACCAACTTAGAATAGCAATCTAGAACGGTCTCACAAAGGACCGCTCAAGACATGGCATGGTCTAGGGAGAAGCCGCTCCATCAAACTAAACGGTCAAACATGGGACCGAGCTAAGCAAATGGCACGGCAACCAACTAGCCGTGCAAATCGGTGAAGGGAATGGCACGGCCAGCCACAGGCCATTCAAGGGCATAGCACGGTCATACATTGGCCATGCAAAGCTGTCACGTCTCGAGCGCGGAAGATACTCGGATGCGTGATGCGTCTATATAGATCGTGTCATTAGAGCGATAAGAATTTTATCATACAAAATTTTGGAGCGCACAAATGACTAAAAATCTAATAAATTCCAATAGTCCAAGTGATGTTTATTTGATTAATCAAAGGAAATAAAGATAGTCCATGACAAATTTTGAAATTTAGAAAGCCAAACATTAGGCTACACGACTTAACACAAAGTTTATACCACTAACTCACATAACTGGGAATACAAGGTAGACTCAAAAAAATTCAAAGACTCGACTAGCTAATGATAAATGGATGGCGTTCTAGCACTCTTCACTCGGCCTCACACCCATTCTTGTTGCTATCCGAATCACCTGAAAATCTTAGGATGCAACTGGATGAGCGAATCGCTCAGTAGGAATTACATCTCAAATACGAGCAATCTTTACGTGATTTATAATTTGCATGTATTATCAGTATGGCTATGCATGATGTACGTATAATAAAAATCAGGTATACAGGTAAATCTAGGCATCATGAACAATAAGAGATCAAGAACTGCATAAAGAGAGTATAACAAGATTTCAAGTATTTGACAAGCAGTATTTCAAGAATTTATAGATGTAAATGCCACTTCGGGCAAGCAGGGATTCGTGTACAAGTATGAACGCAGGTATGTGAAGGAACTCATGTACAAGTATATCAAGTAAAAATTCAATTCAAGCAAGTATTGTCAAGTACGTATCAGTAGAATTGGCTATTATCAAGCAAGTATTTTGCCCTTTCTTGGACCACAAGTCAAGTATTGCCCGTTCTGGGCCTCGCAAGTCAAGTAAGTAAGGAGAGAGGGAGTAGGGGTGGAGTGTCTCAAGTCAAGTAAGTACTCCGGTATAATGCTAAACACCGTGGTCAATAAACTCCCATGGGCACAAGTACCTTCGGGTGCTCCTCCCAGGACCAGACCGGGCCCTATATGCACAGCATTTCATGTATTATCTTTGACATCCACTTTCATTTATAGCCAATATGGAATTTAAAGAATTTAGAAACGTAGTATTTCAGACGAGATTAACTAGTCATTTGGTTATGGAGGATTCTAGAGGTGGCCCCTACAGGCTCAAGAGGTGGCTCCCGTTGTGTATCACTTTGTGCCGTACGGCCTCAAGAGGTGGCTCCACAATATAGCACTTTACTCTGCATGGCACTTAGCTCCTACACTCCCAAATGATAGTTTAAGAGATTCAAGGTTTGACCATGTAGGGTATACACAAGTAGTTTTTGTTTCATGGAACGGAATTTCAAAAACTCATCACACGCAAGAGTATGGATTAGGGTTGTGTTTGCACAATTTTCGAGATAGATCAAGATCAGAAGTTGTAATTACTGAGTTGGCATCTGAGGATTTGCTAATCCTTCAAATTTTCAATTTTTTAAAAATTTATATATATATATATATATATTTAAATATATATATCAAATTGGCGTCCCTTTACCTAGTCTTCAATTAATTGATGACTTGAGGGCCGTCTTTAATTCTGAAATTGAAGACTTAAGGGCCCGTCTTCAATTCAAAAATTGAAGACTTAAGGGCCATCTTCAATTCAGTAATTGAAGACTTGAGGGACGTCTTCAATTCTGAAATTGAAGACTTAAGGGCCGTCTTCAATTCAGTGATTTTCATCCGGCAGATATGTTTTGTGACTCAAATCACTGTTCATTTCAAAAAAGTTTCTCGAAATTCGAAAGTAAGGATATGAATACTTAGTATAATTCCTCGGGAGTCCAGAAATATGTTCATATATAATTACTGAGTTTTGGTTTCACAGATATGAATTTTCTAATGTTATAACTTTAATTCCTCAAGAAACGGAATTGACGGCCCTGTGAACAGT
This sequence comes from Amorphophallus konjac, assembly GCA_022559845.1. NCBI lineage: Eukaryota > Viridiplantae > Streptophyta > Magnoliopsida > Alismatales > Araceae > Amorphophallus > Amorphophallus konjac. The sequence goes on from CM040123.1 coordinate 199,864,974, forward strand.
CTTCAATTCATTGAATACTTGAGGGCCGTCTTCAATTCTGAAATTGAAGACATAAGGGCCATCTTCAATTCTAAAATTGAAGACTTAAGGGCCATCTTCAATTCACTAATTGAAGACTTGATGGCCGTCTTCAATTCTAAAATTGAAGACTTAAGGCCCCATCTTCAATTTAGTGATTTTCACTTGGCAGATACGTTTTGTGACTCAAATAACTGTTCATTTCGAAAAAGTTTCTCCGAATCAGAATCCGAAGACATGGTCAGATGGAGAAAAATCTCAGGGTCACAGAAGTATATTCTATCAAAATTTTCAAGGTCCAGTTTATTAGTTATAGATTTTTGAATGCGTTGATTTACTGAATTCTAAAATTTACAGAAAATTGAATTGACGATATGGTGCATGTCTTCAATTAATTGACGCCCTCTCGAGCAGTCTTCAATTCTGAAATTGGCGCCTTGGTCAGGGGCGCCAATTACAGTGAGGTGTCCACTATTCATCAGTGTGAAAAAGCTCTGAATCAAGAAGTAATGGCACGAATATGTTGAGAAAAATGTCAGATTCCAGAAACATGTTCATGCAAAAATTTCGTAATTTAGTTCGATAGTTATGGATTTTTGAATGTGTTGAATTATTAATTACTGAAAATTCTAGAAATCGAATTGACGACCTAATGCATGTCTTCATTTAATTGAAGACTTCGACGAAGTCTTCAATTTACTAATTGGCGCCCTAGTCAGGGGCGCCAATTTCAATTGTGCTGGGTGTTAAGCCCTTAACAGAGGATTTAAAATATGATTACTAAGACTGCAAACTAATGTGATAAAAATACGTTAAGAAGCTCATGAAATCATGCTAATAAACTAAGTTCAAACTCATCCGCACATTGCATCACACGGAAGATTTGTTCCATCTCCTTCAGCCAATTCTCGGCATCCTCGGGGTCGGATGAACCCTTGAACCTCAGTGGAAACTCCTGTGGAGATCACCCGCTCCACGGTTTGCTCCGCCTTGGACCACTTGCTATAGTGCCTATGTGAGGCCCTGCACGGTGCGCTGCATCTCGCGCCATTGTGCTCTTTCCGCAGCCATGATCCTACAAAAGTGTTAAGTATGATAAAGATCGGGTTTACTTGTAAGGTCAAAAGTCATTATAAAACTTAACTCATAGCTCTATCCCTCTCACCGGGTAAAGTATATCTATCCTTGGACTCGGGTTTTACCTATCCTTGGACTCAAGTTTTTTACTTATATTTCAATTTCTGACCATTTATTTCTTCTAGTTCCCTAGGTTTGAAAACCTAGGCTCTGATACCACGAAGACTGTCACGTCCCGAGTGCGGAAGATACTCGGATGCGTGACGCGTCTATATAGATCGTGTCATTAGAGCGATAAGAATTTTAACATACAAAATTTCGGAGTGCGTAAATGACTAAAAATCTAATAAATTCCAATAGTCCAAGTGATGTTTATTTGATTAAACAAATGAAATAAAGATAGTCCATGACAAATTTCCAAATTTAGAAAGCCAAACATTAGGCTACACGACTTAACACAAAGTTTATATCACTAACTGACATAACTGGGAATACAAGGTAGACTCAAATAAATTCAAAGACTCGACTAGCGAATGATAAATGGATGGCGTTCTAGCACTCTTCACTCGGCCTCAAACCCATTCTTGTCGCTATCCGAATCACCTGAAAATGTTAGGATGTAACTAGATGAGCGAATCGCTCAGTAGGAATTACATCTCAAATATGAGCAATCTTTACGTGATTTACAATTTGCATGTATTATCAGTATGGCTGTGCATGATGTACGTATAATAAAAATCAGGTATACAGGTAAATCTAGGCATGATGAACAATAAGAGATCAAGAACTGTATAAAGAGAGTATAACAAGATTTCAAGTATTTGACAAGCAGTATGTCAAGAATTTACAGATGTAAATGCCATTTCGGCCAAGCAAGGGTTCGTGTACAAGTATGAACGCAGGTATGAGAAGGAACTTATGTACAAGTATATCAAGTAAAAATTTAATTCAAGCAAGTATTGTCAAGTACGTATCAGTAGAATTGGCTATTATCAAGCAAGTATTTTGCCCTTTCTCGGGCCACAAGTCAAGTATTATTCGTTGCGGGCCTCGCAAGTGAAGTAAGTAAGGAGAGAAAGAGAAGGGGTGGAGTGTCTCAAGTCAAGCAAGTACTCCGGTATAATGCTAAACACCGTGGTCAATAATTCCCATGGGCACAAGTACCTTCGAGTGCTTCTCTCGGGACCAAACTGGGCCCTATATGCACATCATTTCATGTATTACCTTTGACATCCACTCTCATTTATAGCCAATATGTAATTTCAAGAATTTAGAAACGTAGTATTTCAGACGAGATTAACTAGTCATTTGGTTATGAAGGATTCTAGAGGTGGCCCCTACAGGCTCAAGAGGTGGCACCCGTCGTGTAGCACTTTGCGTCGTACGGTCTCAAGAGGTGGCTCCCACAACGTAGCACTTTGCCCTGCATGGCACTTAGCTCCTACACTCTCAAATGATAGTTTAAGAGATTCAAGGTTTGACCATGTAGGGTATACACAAGTAGAATTTTTTTTTATGGAACGGAATTTCGAGAACTCATCATACGCAGGAGTATGAATTAGGGTTGTGTTTGCACAATTTTCGAGATAGATCAAGATCAGAAGTTGTAATTACTGAGTTGGCATCTGAGGGTTTGCTAATCCTTCAAATTTAATTTTTTAAAATTATATATATATATATATATCAAATTGGCGCCCCTTTACCCAGTCTTCAATTAATTGAAGACTTGAGGGCCGTCTTCAATTCTGAAATTCAAGATTTAATCAATTCTGAAATTGAAGACTTAAGGGTCGTCTTCAATTCAGTAATTGAAGACTTGAGGTCGGTCTTCAATTCTAAAATTGAAGACTTAAGGGCCTTCTTCAATTCTGAAATTGAAGACTTAAGGGTCGTCTTCAATTCAGTAATTGAGGACTTGAGGGGGCTGTCTTCAATTCTGAAATTGAAGACTTAAGGGATGTCTTCAATTCAGTGATTTTCACCTGGCAGATACGTTTTGTGACTCAAATCACTAGTCATTTCGAAAAAGTTTTTCAAAATTCGAAAGGATATGAATACTTTTAGTATAATTCCTCGAGAGTCCAAAACATGTTCAGATATAATTACTGAGTTTTGATTTCACAGATATGAATTTTCTAATGTTACAACTTTAATTGCTCAAGAAAGGGAATTGACGCCCCTATGAGCAGTCTTCAATTAATTGAAGACTTGAGGGCCGTCTTCAATTCTCAAAATTTAAGACTTAAGGGCCGTCTTCAATTCAGTAATTGAATACTTGAGGGCCATCTTCAATTCTGAAATTGAAGACTTAAGAGACGTCTTCAATTCTGAAATTGAAAACTTAAGGGCCGTCTTCAATTTAGTGATTTTCACCAGGCAGATACGTTTTGGACTCAAATCACTGTTCATTTCAAAAAAGTTTCTCCGAATCAGAATCCAAAGACATGGTCAGATGGAGAAAAATCTTAGGGTCACAGAAGTATATTCTGTCAAAAATTTCAAGGTCCAGTTTATTAGTTATAGATTTTTGAATGCGTTGATTTACTAATTTCTAAAATTTATAGAAAATTGAATTGACAACATGGTCCATGTCTTCAATTAATTGACGCCCTCTCGGGCAGTCTTCAATTCTGAAATTGGTGCCCTGGTCAGGGGCGCCAATTACAGTGAGGTGTCCACTATTCATCAGTGTGAAAAAGCTTCGAATCAAGAAGTAATGGCACGAATATGTTGAGAAAAATGTCAGGATTCCAAAAACATGTTCATGCAAAAAATTTGTGATTTAGTTCGATAGTTATAGATTTTTGATTGTGTTGAATTATTAAATAGTGAAAATTCCAGAAATCGAATTGATGACCTAATGTATGTCTTCATTTAATTGAAGACTTCGACGAAGTCTTCAATTTACTAATTGGCGCCCTGGTCAGGGGCGCCAATTTCAATTGTGCTGGGTGTTAAGCCCTTAACAGAGGATTTAAAATAGGATTATTAAGACTGAAAACTAAGGTGATAAAAATACATTAAGAAGCTCATGAAATCATGCTAATAATCTAAGTTCAAACTCTTGATAACAGTATGTAACAAGTTATTAACATATATATAACATGGTATTATTCTTGGTCATGGTAAAGCAGATTATATGTATATATATATAGCATCATTGACTAGTTGATCGAACTCTAAACATGCATCAATTAACCTATTTAGCTACTAGTTAGGCAAGGATTTAAGAACACCTACCTGTGTGAAGTGACAGGAGTTGACAAGAGAGGAAGAAGCAGCCCTTCCCTTCTTCTGCAACTCTTCAGAACTTGTTCCCGTATCTAGCCTTCGAACTAACCAAATAGGGAGAAAATAGATTGTATTTTATAACCTTAGGGTCGACAGGATGGGAGACAAGATCCAGAATTATAGGATATTTAGTGGGTTGACATCCTACACAGGCTGGAGGGATAGAATGATCGTGATAATTATCGGAAAAGAAATGACGCCCAAGAGAGGGTCGTATATTTCATAAGTTAAGATTTCCATATTAAACTTCAAAGATTTTTTTCTTTAAAAATTGATGGAATTTGTTTGTGAAATTTCAGGAGTGAGACCCTTACATTTTTATATATTTTTACATAATTTTTTTTTTGAAAAATTCTTTTTAAATAAAAAGTGACATTATTCACGTCACTATTCACATTAACGGAGATTTTTTGTATTCACTCTACACTAACTAAAATTGTCTATATACCCTTTCTCACTTTCTAAATTATGTTTATCCTTTAAAACTTCATCTATATACCCTTATTTCTTCAAAATAATGATATAATGTAAAAGATGAAATATGGAATTTTTTAAATTATAAAAATATGAATTAGCATCTTGTAAAAGTGATGTTTATCCTTTAAAACACTATCTATATAACCTATTTCCTATTTCTTTGGAATAGTGTAATATTAATTTCCTAAGTGATTGAAAATATAAATAGGTATTTCCTAAAATATAATTTGGCATCTTCTAAAGCATCTATTGGTAATTAAATATTTTAAATGGTTAATCCAATAGAATTAGAATATGAGTTCACTAATTATATATATATATATATATATATATAATTTTGTATATTCCTATTTTAAAATTCTCGGGTGTTACAAAAGCGACGATGGAAACGAATGGAAACGGAACTGCTAGACATTGGCCGTTCAACGTACACAACAAGGCCACCCATGTCCCGTTCAATGCAATGAGGGGAATGGCACAGCCAGCCATTGCCCGCTCAACTGGCACCGCACGGCTAGACAAGGGCCGTGCAATCTATAAAACGGTCTATCGTGTGACCGCGCAAACCCGAACCGACATAAATGGAACGGTCACACATTGAACCGTGCCATACACTAAACGGTTACTGTAACGACCGTTCAGTCGTTACGGCGAGAAAATCGGAGGATCGACCGGATCGAGGCCTTTCCATGCCCCGGTCGTTCCGAAACGAAGGGGATACAACCACAGTGACACTACCAAACATCCAGACTCCGATAGGGGTGAAATCGACTCATAAACGGCTCGAAACGGGCAATTCTACCGAATTGACCTAAATAGAACCACATGGGTTCCTGGGCTCCTACCGGTCCCGAATAACCACCAATCGACACGAAAACATAGGGAATGGAACGCTGACATTCTAGGGGTTCGAACGGTACCAACCGATCTGAAAACCGTCACCATTTTTCGGCGAACCCTACGAACTCCCCAAAAGCGTGATTTTCCCAAAACAAGCCAAGACTCGCTCGTTGTTGCACCGAACAACGTGAAACTACAGGAAAACATAAAGGAGAAGTAGGTGATCCGTCTCCCTACCTCCACCGAAGATTCTGTGCTCCGAAGCGACTAAACTGCACCGAAAACCACCAAAACAACGAACCGCGCCGACTTTGAAGCCAGAGAGGAGAGAGAATGAGAGAGAGAAAGAGAGGGTTAGAATGAGGGAGGAGAGAGGGTGAAGAGGAATAAATAGAAAGAAATTAGGAAATTTTCCTAATTTCTGAAAAATCTGATTTTTGGCCCAAAAATGGACTAATTCAGAAAAATACGTAAAAATAGCCGAAACGATCCTCTCAAAGAGTACATCGCAACTGTAGCATCCTCGAGTCGATGAACTGAGAAATAAACTCACCACAGGGTTCCATAACTTGTACGGGGGAAAAACCCATGTGGATTGTAAAACTCAACTCAGGACCTACAAAAGCGATCCGAAGGCACTCCGATAAGGATCCGGAAGATCTGATAAAAATCCAGGGTATTACACTCAAGGTGGCACGGACACACCCTCTTGCCGATGATGGTACCCTACTTGCCTAGTATTGCCTCCGTGTGCACACGTCGGACTCTCAGGCTGATATGTGGAGGCTCTCCGAGGGTAACTCTTTCAAAAGAGGGTATAGGCTCGAGGTGCTCTCTTGGATCCACCGCGGTGCCCTTAGAGGGTGTCGGATCTACCACGTGGGAAGTGGGGTGTATCCTAAAACCCATCAGGAAGTCCAACTCGTAAGCTGGTTTGCCAAAGCTACTCGGAACTTGGGAAGGTCCAAGTCCTCGTGCCCTCGACTTGGAGATGACCTTAAGGTAGATCTACTCCAATGTCACCATCGCTAGGTTGCCTACTTGGAATCCCAAGTGGCACTCGTGAGCTTCTGCCCGCTCAATATGAACCTCACCGTCCATTGCTGGATGCTTGCTTGAATGCTTATGCCTTGAGTTACGGTGTGGTGCGGGTGGGAAGTGTATGGTATGCAAAGGTGGACCGGGGCAACCATAAGTTGATCTATCATGCAATGCGGCTATGTAAACCTTGATGGACCTAGGAGGACCGAGACATTCGTAGGTGAAACTATCATGCTCAAATGTGGCAAGTGTTGGGGGCCCAGGGCAACCAAATGTGTATCCTTCATGAACAAGACCAATGACGAATGGGGGAGGGCCATCACACCCGAATATGGACCACTCATGTTTCCGAGTTGACATGGGGGTGTCATGAATGAAAGGACCCGACTTACTAATCATGCCAAGTGGTAGGAGGTGCCAAGACATATGCATTCCTACTCCAAGGATGACTTCCATGTGTGGGGTGGCGGGATGGCTTTTGAACTTCCATGTGAAAGGATCAAAGGGATCTAGGAAGGTGGATATCTTGGAGAGAGGCTCCTCCTTAATCCCTATGTGTATTTAGCCTAAAGTCACAGCTCCCATGGTGTAACCCGAGTGTAGGAAGGGGTGGATTGGGTCAAACGTGGTGGGTTGGGGTAGAAAAAGGTGGGTGGTGGGTAAGGTGGTTGGGTCACATGGGTTCCTCGGCTCCCACTGGAAGGGATCAAAGGGATCATGAAATGGGTTACCAAGGAAGAGGAGCTCTATGTCCTTAAGGTCCTCAATTGGTGGTGGATCATCATCCTCTAATGAAATAATTGGGCCAAAGTCTTTGGTGAGTGGGTTGGCCATGAGGGGATGGCCTGCTTCCTACCCGAGATAAGAAGTTCCAAATTGAGGAGAAGGTCGGGCTCATCGGGTGTGGGGAGGAATAATAGAAGGTCGCTAGTGTAGCAACCAATAGTGCAAATTGAGGTGATGGACCCGACACAAAGGTGTAGGCGATCAAGGCTCCTAGATTGGTTGGTCACCGTGGTCAGCATGCCCGTGAACTCTATTTGCCATGCTAAGCCGTTAAGAAGATCCGCTAAGGTATCCACTTGGTAGGATGATTGGATTGTGATGTGATAGGAGGAGAAGGGTACTATGGGGAGGTCTAGCTCCCTGGGAGGGCAAACAAGGGCCATGATCTCTCTAATTGGGTTCTCCTTTAGCCAACAAACAAGGGGTTCTCCTAAGATGAGCTCGGCCCCAACTAGAGAGGGTGGTATAAGGTTTAGACCACCGTGCGAGGTTTCTTCTTGAACTTGGACATGGGTGGTCTCCATAGTTGGGATAGGGTCCGGAGGGGCATTTGTCCCCACGTGGCCGAGTGTGTGGGCCACTTCTTCTAATGCCAATGGGGTCGGAGGATCTATGGTGGGTGATTTGGTGATAGCTGGTGCATGGTGCACCCGGGATGGTGAGCAAGGGTGGGGTTGGATTGGTGTAGGTAGGGGAAGTAGTGGAGGCCTAAGATATGGTAGAGTTGGGGTAGGGAGTGGGAGATGGGTTGGGTTAGGAGGCTTGGGTGGGTTGGTCTCGGTGTGGGTATCCATTATGGGGGAAGGTGGAGGGGTAGAGGCCAATTGGTTTTGGGTGTGGGTTGGATAAGGGGGTGTGGGTGAGTTTGTGGAGGCCTTCACGGGAGGAGCCGGGTCGGTTAAGGGTCTCTTGCCCCTGGGATCGGCAAGTTATGGAGGGGTGGAAGTGGGTCATCCTAGGATTTGGGGAGAGTTAGTGGTGGTGTTCGAGGTTGGAATTATTGGGAGTGGTGGAATTTGGGCCGTAAGGGAGGTCTTTGGTTGGCCGGGTGGGGGTGGAGGAGTGGTAGTGAGCCTCGGGTTTTGGCTAGCCGGGTGAGAAGGGGAGTGTTGGGGAGCATAGGCTTCCCTAAGTTTGGCCTTCATTTCTTCCCAAGTGGCAATTGGGGCTTGCCCGCGGAGCCTCCTTACACATTCAATAGTTGACTAATGATTGTCGGCTTGCTTGGAAAGGTGCATTTTGGCTAGGTTCACTTTCTTCTCCTCAGTCATGGTGTACCATTGAAAGAATTGGCCCACCGAAGCTTCCCACTCTAGATAATGGCTTGGACCGTGGCATCCGTCAAAGGCGGGGGTTTTGAGTTTTAAGAGTTTCAAAGGAGGACTATTCACGTGTTCTAGAGGGGCACTCTCATTCACTCTTGGCGCAAGACCTTTTCCCTCAAGTCGATCAAGTCGGAACTCTATGTCTTCCAACCGATCAAAGACATTAGGTAGGGCTTCTATGATGGAGTTGATGCTGCCCACTTTGTTGGCAGCGGAGCTTCCATGAGGATTTGGGCCTCTTTAGAAAGGTGATGGGGATGGGTATGATGGGTGTGAAGTGGCCATTCTTGTTGACAAGGGAGAGGTATCGGGTGACTCAAAATGCAAATGCACCCTAGGACCAACTTGATAGAGACAAGTTGTGAACTTGCTCTGATACCAATCTGATCTGACACCACCTTGGGGGTGGTAGCCACTCGACCAATGCCCATTGGACCTATCTACACAAGCAACCGAACCGAATGGCGGGCTCACTCAAGCGGGTTCACCCATGTCGCGCACACCCGGGTCCATAGCTGGACCGACGATGGGGATGAGGGTCCGAGGTTGGACCTTGAGGTTCCAAGGGCTTGGTAAGCTTGGGAAGGACCCCTAAGGGCCAGGGATGCCCAATTTCACGGGCGGCCAGCACGCCAAAGGCATGGGATGTAAGGCCTCTCTCACAACTCACCCCGCGGTGGCACTCAATTTGATGAGGATTCGGGTCTGGGCACTCGCCTCACCGCCGTCGGGCAACTTAGAAACAATACTCAGCTAAGCAAAGTTAAACCAGCAAGGATTGTTTCTAAGCTCACCTAAATGGCTTGAGGACGCCGATCTCGGCCGGAGACGAGGTGAGCGGGGAAGCGTGGGTATGCCAACCGCACGCTACGCCGACGAAGCTTCAACTTGTACCAATCAATTACATACACTACACCACACACATAAGGGTTGAACTAGGGGTGGGGGATGAGAAGTACATGCAAACATTACCTCCACACTGGGAGGGGCTTTAAGCCGGCCAGGCGGGGGTGGGGGAGCTAAGCTAAACCCAATTCCCTGAACTGAGACGGATCTGTCCGCTCAGGAATAGCAGGATAGGGGGTCGATGATGATGCCGCCATGAACTCCACTGACTTCAGAAAAAGATGGGACCAGCGCCAAAATTCCCTAGGTTGGCCCAGGAAGACGACCAAATTATATGGGAATTTTCTGACATCGAAGGTAGCCGAGGCAGGGTCAGGACAAGGACCGATCCGCTCTTGTTCTGACTGTCCCAAAACTATTGCTGCGGGAAGACGCCAAACGCTCCCGGGGTCCGGTGAGGACGGGACCAAAATCGTTACCACTGTGGACGGATCCTCTTTGATTGGGGACCAACGGGGTCATCGACGGAGGTCGTACTAGAACTCGAGACCCAGTGTCATGCCCCGAGCCTTTAATTACGGCGGAAGACTCGCTCGGGGAGCGCGAACAGCCGGCATGGTAAGCCTCTCGCAAGCAAGAATCAATCAGAGCGCAAGACAATCACATAAGTAAATGCAATTGCACAATAATATTCAAACTCCAACTTTATTTCATAAATGATCAAGATTCAAGATACAATCACTAATTTGATTTCCATTCTACTAGACTCAAGAAATAGGAAAATTACATTGACTCAATCTAGACACTTTAACTTCTAAATCTTCATTCGCATCTTTATAACACTTTCACTCGCTTCCGGATCCACTACTAGTATAGCCCGAATCTGAATCTGAACTCTTTCCATCTCCTGAAAAATATTGGAAAATAGGTCATGAGCACACTTGCCCAGTAGGTATCTTCGCATCAACATGAAGGCACTATTTAAGTAATTATCATTTTTGCTCTAAAGAAATAAGGTAAAATCATGCGAATGCAAATCAATCATGCGATCAAATCAATAGAAACAAGATAACCATGTAAGATAGAATGATCAAGAATGAACTAGCAAGAATATAACAAGAACATGATATTGGCCTTCCATGAACAAGAATGTAACGAGATTGTACTAGCAAGCCACATATTCCTCACTTTAGCATCTTATACTTAAGAGCAAGTGCTTCGTGAATTTCTGTGGAATATCAAGCAAGAATGCCATGTCGTGCCGTGGATCTTCACTTATTTATAGAAATAGTACTCCCAGCGCAATGCGACGCCAGTAGCATCATACCCCATGGTTTATAAAATAGTATGTTTCCGGCAATCAACCGAGGGGACTAGCATAGAGCCCTTGAACACAATCAGTGCTCGATCGCATCTTCAGTTATAAATTAAGCTACTTCCACGCAGTATAACAGTAAAGTATGGCCAAGAATATAGCACTTCCAATAATTCCATGATAACAATAATTAATGAATGAATGCTTCAGTTTTGAATATATGAGATCAAGAATGATATTTGAACTAAGTTATGCTTATAGAATAAATCGACAGCATAACGGTATTTTCTTAACTTCCATTTCTTTTAGATCAATTTAAGTAATATGACAAGTTCTAGATCATCAAGGTTTGTCTAGAATCATTGGAATATCAACCCTTGGTCAAACCTTGGGTTAACATAAACAAGCTATGTAACGGTCATTTGCTGGGCCGTTACATTATGTAACGTGCCAGTAATGGGCCGTTACAGTGATCCGAGTCCAGAAAGATAAAAATAGACTCAGAGGAATGTGACGGTCTGGCACTGGGCTGCTACGTGAGCCTGACGGTCCAGTTCAAGGCCGTTACATTTCAAGAATCAAAACCACGATAGAGTGTTCTAATTAATGGGCTTTCATTGGTACAACCAACTCGGCGTCCTAGTGAGAATCCCAGGCTCGCGGAGAATTACGGAGGCCTTGAAACAATGATTTCCTAGTCCATTGGAAGGATTATCCAATAGAGAGGTCCTCATGTCCAAGATTATGTTCCTATAGTGCAAAGCGTGAACTAATGACAACATACCGGAATATGTGCCATGTACTTATAGAATTGACTCTATTGACAGAGAGAGATATGTATAATCAATATGAAAATCATGATAAAAACTCGTTAAAAAGTCATGCTTTATAGTACAAAACTATAGAATTTGGTTTAACATAACTTAAGTAGAAGTGATGACAAAACATGCAATACCTATCATGAATAATCAAATATCCTTAAAATCACATGATTAGGTTTAAAACTTAAGTAACTAGGCTTTAACCATAATAAGATTGGCAGGTTGTATTCAGTCATAGGGTTGATAGAACATAGGATATAACGGTCTGGAGATGGGGCGTCACAGTGAAAGTGACGGTCAGGAACCAGCCGTTACATGATTGTAACGCGTTAGAAACAATAGTGCAATTCAAATATCACAGAGTGTGTAACGGTCTGTCATAGGGCCGTTACTTGAAAGTTACGGTCCTATGCTAGTGCGTTATAGTATCTGTTAACAGAAAATAATCATAGAAACTAAGAGATCAACTCACATCATGTCTTTTATCAAAACATGATGAGCTTCTAGTCATGTTAACGAAGTAAGGCCATCTACATGCATAGATAATCATGAATAGATGAATAGTCATGTTTTAATTTCTTAATTTGGCTAAGAGGTGCATGATGTGCATAGAACAAATAAAACATGAAATCAATGCTCTATAATGCATGGAATTCAATCAAACCAGAGGGCTTTTAGTCCTATCATGCTGTTTTTACCGTTCATGAGATAGCCTACCTCTTACTTAGACTGTAGTTTCTGAATTTGGTTGAGAACCCTGCCCTAGATCCCTTCCTTCTCTTGTGACTTTTTCAGCAACTTCTTTAGGCACTAACTCCACGCACTCTTGACCTAAAGATGTGAAATTCGGAGGGGAGTTAGTCTAAAGTATTGTAAACAAAGTATTCTAAAGAACTTACCTGAGATAATGACTCCTTACCTTGCTTCTTTACGTCCAAAAAGTAAGGGTCGCACAGTTTAGAACTATGCCCTATTTATAGAGTTTAGGCTAGGGTTTGAGGATTAGATCGAGTTTAGAGTCCTTATTTCATCAAATCCTAATCTCTAAGAGTCCTTAGAGTCTTTACAATCCTTCCCAAGTCGATCCATAGTGGATAGGAACATCAAGTTCCAATCTTTTCATGAGTCCCTTCACTTACGGAACTAACAGGAATGTAACGGTCGAGTGCCCATGCGTTACATGGCTGTGGCGGTCTTACGATAGACCGTTACAGTCATCGTAGCTTAGAGTTTCAATTTATAAAAACTCTTTTGTTATTTATCCAAATCATTATCTTATATTATTAGTATTTATCCTTAATATTCGTGGATAGGCTTAAATACCTTCTAGAATATGGGCCAAACCTAATGGTCTAGGTCCTAAACCCTTTTGGACTTCAATTAAGTGGGTTGGGTTAATTGATTAACATAATTTTGGCCTTATATTGATTATTTAGCCCAATTAATGTCAGAATATTATTTAAATAACTAGAAATTACTTTTATAAATTTTGGGGCTCTACACCCTCCCCACTTAGAAAAATTTGGTCCCCATATTCAATTCATGGATTGAGGAGAGTGTACTAACAATTAAATAATTCCGGGAATCTTTTCTTCATAGCTGATTCGGTTTCCCATGTTGCTTCATAAGGCCATACTTTCTTCCATTGAATCTTCACCATAGGAATGACCTTATTTCTGAGTTGACGTACTTCTCATTCCAAAATCTTCATTGGCGTTTGTTCATATGTCAAGTCCTTCTGAATCTCCAGATTGTCATAAGTGATAATGTGATCTGGATCATACACATACTTCTTCAGCATCGAGACGTGAAATACGTCATGAACTCCTGCTAACTGTGGTGGCAAAGCCAATTTATAAGCCACTTCACCGATCCTTTCGAGGATTTCAAATGAACCGATAAATCTTGGAGTTAGCTTTCCTTTAATGCCAAATCTTTGAATACCACGACCCGGAGAAACCTTTAGATATACATGTTCTCCTACTTGAAATTCCAAGTCGCGCCTTCGATTGTCAGTATAAGATTTCTGCCTATCATGTGCCATTTTCATCCTTTCCTGGATGAGCTTGATTTTCTCTGTAGAATCTCTGATCAAATCGGGGCCTAGAAATTGCCTTTCCCCTATTTCATTCCAACATATTGGTGATCGACAACGTTTCCCATATAGAGCTTCAAAAGGTGCCATTTGTATGCTTGCTTGATAGCTGTGGTTATATGCAAATTCTACCAAAGGCAAGTGATCATGCCAACTTCCTCCAAAATCAATGACACAAGCCCTGAGCATATCTTCTACCACTTGATTCGTCCTTTCTGTTTGACCATCAGTTTGTGGATGGAAAGCGGTGCAAAAATTCAATCTAGTCCCAAGTGAATGTTGTAGGCTCTTCCAGAATTGTGATGTGAATCGGAGATCTCTATCTGATACAATAGCGACAGGGACTCCATGTAACTTGACAATTTCTTTTCTGTATAGTGCTGCTAGAATATCTACAGACCATCGACTTTTTATTGGTATAAAATATGCAGATTTAGTCAATCGGTCTATAATTACCCATATTCCATCGTATCCACCTCTTGTCTTAGGTAGTCCTATAATGAAATCCATTCCTATGCTCTCCCATTTCCATTCCGGGATACTTAAGGGATGTAATTTACCTGCGGGTCTGAAATGTTCCGCCTTCACTTGCTGACATGTGAGACACCGAGATACAAAGTCAGCTACTTCCTTCTTCATATTGGGCCACCAAAAGTTTCTTTGAGATCCTTATATAATATTGTACCTCCTGGATGAATGGTATACTTTGATTTATGTGCTTCTTCTAAGATCAATTTCTTTGTATCTTCATGATCGGGTATACACATTCGGCCCTTGAATAGCATTCTTCCATCTTCGGATATAGAAAAATCCGGTCGTTGTTCAATATTGGCCTTAATTTCTAGTAAAATTGGGTCATCCACTTGTAACTTGCCCAAATCCTCAATCAATGTTCGTTGAGCTCGGATATTTGCCATGAAACACTTATCTTCCTTAATGTCAACATCTAGATTCAATTGAGAAAATTGAGGAACAAGGTTAGTCATACTAATCATGAGACTTGATAACATACCAATTGGTTTCCTACTGAGTGCATCTGCTACAGCATTTGTCTTGCCATGGTGATATTGAATAGTGAAATCGAAGTCTTTAAGATATTCCAACCATCTCCTCTGCCTCATGTTAAGCTCTTTTTGAGAAAATAAATATTTCAAACTCTTATGGTCCGAATAGACAGTGAACTTTTCTCCATAAAGATAATGACGTCAAATCTTCAAGGCGAAGATAACTGCTGCCAATTCTAAATCATGTACAGGATAATTTTCTTCGTGACGTTTCAATTGTCTTGAAGAATAGCAAATCACCTTTCCATCTTGCATAAGGACACACCCTAAGCCAATTCCAGATGCATCCGTATATACTTCAAATCCAGCACCCTCTATTGGTAGTGACAAAACAGGGGCTGTTGTAAGATGATTCTTAAGACTTTGGAAACTCTTTTCACAGTCCTTCGACCAGACAAAAGGATTTTCCTTTCTAGTAAGTCTAGTTAAAGGAACCGCGATCTTTGAAAAGTCCTTTATGAATCTTCTATAATAACCTGCTAGACCCAAAAAGCTTCTAACTTCAGATATAGTCGTTGGTCGACTCCAATCTCTGACAGCTTCTACCTTAGAAGGATCCACAGCAATACCTTCTTTTGAAATAATGTAGCGTAGGAATGAGACTTCTTTGAGCCAGAATTCACACTTATTGAGTTTGGCATAAAGTTTATGTTCTCTAAGTGTCTGCAAAGCTATCCTTAGATGTTCTTCATGTTCTTCTTTTGTCTTTGAGTATATCAGGATATCATCGATGAAGACGACGATGAATTGATTTAAATATGGCTGGAAGACACTGTTCATAAGTTGCATGAATGCTGTTGTGGCATTAGTTAACCCAAACGGCATTACCACGAATTCATAGTGGCCATAACGACTTCGAAAAGCCGATTTGCAAATGTCCTCTTCTTTGATTCTAAGTTGATGATAACCTGATCTTAGGTCAATCTTTGAAAAATATTCTGCTCCCGAAAGCTGATCGAAGAGCTCATCAATACGCGGCAATGGGTATTTGTTCTTGATTGTAAGTTGATTCAATCGCCGGTAGTTAATGCATAACCTGAGAAAACCATCCTTCTTCTTGACAAATAGAACCGGCGCACCCCAAGGGGATGTGCTAGGTCTGATAAAACCCTTGTCTGGAAGTTCCTGTAATTGCTTCTTTAATTCCTTGAGTTCTGTGGGGGACATCCTATAAAGGGATATAGAAATAGGTGCTACACCTGGAATGCGTTCAATGGTAAAGTTTACTTCCCTCTCGGGCGGTAAATTAGGTAGTTCAGATGGGAATACGTCCGAGAATTCAGTTGCAATAGGAATGTTTGCTAGGATAATTTTCTTAGACTCGGTGACAATGACTGAAGCAAGAAAAACTTCACATCCTTTCGAGATAAGTTTACAGGCGTGTAGAGAAGATATAATGGTAGGATGCTTCTTATATTTGATGCCAAGAAAGGAAAATCTTGGAAGACCGGGCTTTCGGAAAGATATAATCCTATTTCGGCAGTTGATGTAAGCATCACGGTTTACAAGCCAATCTACCCCTAAAATGGCATCATATCCTTTCATGTCAAGGATTACTAGGTTTGCGGGGAGATTGTGTCCTTCTACCACTACCTCACAATCAGGATAATAGTTGGTAAGCATAGTTCCAGATCCTAAAGGTGTAGTAATAGCGAGATCTGAAGGTAGGGGAACTGATGCAGTTGGTAAGGTTTTTGCAAAAGTGGTGGAGATAAAAGAATGAGAAGCACCAGTATCAAATAGCACGAATGCAGGACGAGAACAGATTTGAAGAGTACCTTCCATGAGCCCATCATTTTGATCCCTCGGCGCTTCTTCTTCATCTATAACTGCATTGAGGCGAGCCTGCCTCCTACGTCCTCCATTATTTGGTTGGTCAATAGCTTCCATTCTTGAATCATGCAACTGGCCAATATTACTTTCGGCTTTCAACTGAGGGCATCAGCTATAGAATTACCCTTACCAAGATGGTACTATATAGTGAAATCGAAATCCTTGAGATACTCGAACCAACGCCTTTGCCGTATGTTCAGTTCCTTCTGGGAAAATAGATATTTTAGGATTTTATGATCAAAGTACATAATGAATTGTTCTCCGTAGAGGTAGTGTTTCATGATCTTTAAGGCAAAAACCACTGCGGCTAGCTCTAAATCATGAACCGGGTAGTTATCTTCATGCTTCTTCAGTTGCCGGGAAGAGTATGCAATGACTCTCCCATTTTGCATCAATACACACCCGAGGCCAATACCAGAGGCATCAGTATATACCTTGTACTTCTCTCCTTCAATTGGCAATGATAAGACTGGAGAAGTGGTCAAGAGATCTTTTAAAGTTTGGAAACTCTTCTCACAGCCTTCATTCCACTCATACGGTATTTCCTTGCAAGTCAATAGGGTGAGAGGAACAGCAATTCTCGAGAAGTCCTTGATGAAACGTCGGTAATAACCAGCTAGCCCCAAGAAACTTCGAATCTCCATTGCATTTTTTGGTCGCTCCCAATTCTTCACGGCTTCGACCTTTGATGGGTCCACAAAAATTCCATTCTTCAAGATTATATGGCCCAAAAAGGATACTTCCTTGAGCCAGAACTTGCACTTGCTGAATTTGGCATATAATTAGTGCTCCCTTAATATTTGCAATGCCTGCTTGAGGTGTTCCTCATGGTCTTCTTCAGACTTTGAATAAATCAAATTATCATGGATAAAGACCACAATGAACTGGTCTAAGTGAGGCCTGAATATGCTGTTCATTAATTACATGAAAGCTGCGGGGCTATTTGTTAGTCCGAAAGGCATAACCGTGAATTCATAATGTCCATACCTGCTTCGGAATGCAGTTTTATGGATGTATTCTTCTTTGATCTTCAATTGATGATAACCAGATCGAAGATCAATCTTAGAGAAATATTTAGCTCTAGATATTTGGTCAAACAATTCATCAATCCTCGACAGTGGGTACTTGTTCTTTATTGTAAGGTGGTTTAACTATCGATAGTTGATGCATAGTCTCATCGATCCGTCCTTCTTCTTGACGAATAGCACATGTGCTCCCCATGGGGAAGTACTTGGCCTGATGAAACCCTTGTTCAATAGTTCCATTATTTGTTCCTTCAGGTCCTTCAGCTCAATAGGAGACAATCTGTAAGGTGCCTTGGAAACAGGTCCATCACCAAGAATAAGATCGATGGTGAACGACACCTCCCGCTCTGGGGGTAAACCAGGCAATTTTTCTGGAAAAATGTCAGAAAAATCCCGAACTACACGGATGTCTTCAAGCTTAGACTCCTCGACGTCTGTGGCAGTTACAAATGCAATAAAAGCCGTACATCTTTTGCCTATCAGTTTACTAGCTCGGAGAGCTGATATAAGAGGTGATCTATTCCTAGGGCTATTGTAAACCAGCTCGGGATAATCCACAAAGGTTACCTTGCCGTTTCGGCAATCTACAGTTGCTCGATATGTGGATAATCAATCAGCTCCTAGTATAACATCATACCCCTTCATATCTAGACATATCAGGTTGATAGGTGAATTATTTCCTTTAACCATAACCTTGCAATTTGGGTAATGACGTGTGATATCGGATTCATTCCAAAGAGATGTAGATATGACTAGGTCTAACCACTCAGGTTCCTTTAAGAATGATGCAGCAAATGTCGTAGAAACAAATGAATGAGTTGCTCCGGTATCAAATAAAACTCTAACATTTTTTGAGATAATAGTTAGTGTACCTTCCACAATTCCACCTTCTGTTGGTTCCGTCTCTTGAAGAGCTTGTAGACGGCCTTGCTTCTTTGCCGGGAACTTCTCCTCTTTAATGGCTTGCTCATTCATCAGTGGGCAATTAAGAATCTGATGTTCTCGGCTTTCACATCGGAGACAAGCTCCTAGGTTCCTCTAGCTAGTATTCCTCGGTCTTATGGCCGGGTTTATCACAATATTTGCAAACTTCCTTAGTAGGTATGGAGGCGGTGAAAGGCTTGTCATTCTTATGGAATCTCTTTCCTTTCGAGGGCTCCCCTCCGATGAAGGACCGCTTATTGTTGAATGTTGCTTTGAAATTTTTTGCACTTATGACAGGTTCCTTCTTATTCCTTCCTCGGATCCTCTCTGATAATTCGGTGGCGTCCTCGAGCAACTGCGCGTGCCGAACTATCTTCGAGTAGACTTGTGTGTCCATCGGTGCAAGTTGTGTAATGTAGTGGGGCCAAAGCCCGTTGAGAAACCTTTCAGCCTTCATCTTCTCCATACACACTAGGTGGAGTGCATACCTGGACAGTCTTGAAAACTGGGCCTCATACTCGGCCACTTTCAAGCCTCATTGTTTTAGTGCGGCAAATTCTGCGACCTTCTTTTCCTAAATGTGGTCGGGGAAGTACTTGTTGTTGAAATGCTCGACGAATTCATCTCATGTGACAAGGTCTCCTGACAATGTTGCTTCCACGGATTCCCACCAAGCTCGAGCATCCCGCTCCCGTTGGAATATGGCCAGTACAACCTTCTCCTCGTCCGTGCATTGCATCACATGAAAAATTCGTTCCATCTCCTTTAGCCAATTTTCTACATCCTCGGGGTCAGATGAACCCGTGAACCATGGTGGGTTCATGTTACGGAAATCCCTGTGGAGATCACTGGCTCCACGGTTAGCATTGCCTTGTGCCACTTGCTGTAGTGCCTGTGTAAGGCCTTGCACGGTACGCTGCATCTTGCGCCATTGTGCCCTTTCAGCGGTCATGATCCTACAAAAGAGTTTAAGTGTAATAAATATCGGGTTTTATTATGAGGTCAAAAGTCAATAAAGAACTTAACCAATGGCTCTACCAATCTTACCGGGTAAGGTATAAACCTATCCTCGGACTCGAGTTTTTTCCTAAATTTCAATCACGACTTCTAATTTTTTTCCTAACCTCTTATTTCCTTTAATTTCTTAAGGAAATTGAAATCCTAGGCTCTGATACCACGAAGATGGTCACGCCCCGAGCGCGGAAGATACCCAGATGCGCGACGCTTCTATATAGATCGTGTCATTCGTGTAAAGTCAGAGCGTGCTTAGTACTCAGTAATTCTATTGCTAACTCAAAGTTTGAACATACTACCATAGTCCAAGATGACAAATTCTACTTAACCAAATGACAATATTCCAGAATCATTCATAAGGCTATAAGTTTAATAAGTTCCATCTAACTAGATAATAACTGACCCAAATAAATTATACAAGTCTTTAACAATAATTGGAAATACAAAGTAGGACACAAGACTAGCTGACGGTACACCCATCCGTGACTCTATCACTCATCACTCGGTATGATTCCCATCTGGGTGGTGGTCGCTATCCAAATTTCCTAAAAAATGTTAAATTACAATTGGATGAGCGAATCGCTCAGTAGGATTTATATCTCAAGCTCTAACAATCTTTAAGTTAATTACAAGTTCATGCGTTATAATGATGCATGTTGGATCAAGCAGGAATATCAGGAATTATATCAAGAGAGTATCACATGAATTTCAATAAGCTATATCAATAAAGAACTAGCAAGTAATTGCCATGTATTTCCAAGAAATCAGTATTCAATCAAGTATTTCAAGAATTTAACATTTGAGCAAGCCCTTCCACGAAGGGGAAAATCAGTATTCAAGCAAGTGGTTTCAAGCTCGTGTAATAGCAAGTAGTGTAACAGAATTGGCTATTTCATTCATTTCATTCAAGCAAGTAAATTGCCCTTTTCGGGCCAAGCCATTCATGTCAAGCATGTCACGTGAGAGTAAGTGGGAATGTCTAAAGTCAAGTCAAGCAAGCAAGTACTTCGGTGTAATGTCAAACACCGTGGTCAATAAACTCCCATGGGCACAAGTTTCGATTTCAAAACTATGCTTCTTATAGAAATATTAGGGTCTAAGGTCATAGATTTTGATTTTTAAACATCAGATCATTTTCATAATTTTTGGGAACAGTACTGATCATTGCATTGGAGCCCTTGAGGCAGCCATTACTTCTGAATGGGCGCCCCAAAAATATATATATATATATATATTTTAAAGTGGCGCCCCTGACTGGGGCACCCTTCAGGAAATGGCGCCCCAGTTAGGGGCGCCCCATTCTATGGGCTGTTATGAGTCACGAACCACTGTGCAAACACTATTCATTTTTAAGACTTTTAGTAAATCAGGATTTAAGGACATGGTAAAATAGAGAAAAATCTCAGGTTTTCAGAACCATGCTCATGCAGGAGTTTTATGAATTGGTTATAAAGATTTAAATGTCTGAACATGGTGGCTACTAATTACGTGATTTCACTGTTCACGAATTACAGCATGTTCACAGATACATGAAGTAAAGCATAGATAGACATGGAAAAGTTGCAGGACTGTAAGATCAAGCTCATGCAATAATTTCTAAGTTTAATTTCATAGATAACAATTTTTAAACATGGTTCAATTTACAAGAAGTCGGGACAGGTTACTAGTAATGACGATTATACTAAACACATGGGGTACTTTGGCGGAGAATCTACTCACACAAGAGTCAATGTTCCAGATAGGCGTAGCCTAACCTTCCCACTGAGTCTTTTGATATACCCCTAACTCAATTAACCAGAATGTAGCTATGACAGGTTTAACTAGCATGCATGTTAACCTACATTAACTACCAGGTTAGCCAGATCTTGAGAACACCTACCTGTTTGAAGTAAACACGTAGAAGGATGAAGTGATAATTAAGAACCAAGCCCCTCCTGCAAGGTACCAGCAACAGGAAGAAGCACGTTGGAAGAAGATTCTCTCTTCAGGTACATTCTGTAAGGTTACAGGTGGAGACGTAATAGACTTAGGCAATCACCTTCTAACCTTAGAAGGTTGGGTATAATTATAGGAAGGGGAAAACATAAGGGTCCATGGCAATGAAAAAGAAGCAATTAATGCTTCAATCCATTAGATCCGTTGTCAGGGGAAAAAGTTCTGTTGCCAGCACAAATAGGTTGTTTATGTTTACTTCTAGAAGAATGATATAATGGCATTCGGTTTGGCAGGTTGCTGGCAAGGAAATGGCGACTATTTAAGTAGTCTTGGTTTAGAGAAATAACGCCCATGCAGATGGCTGTGACTTCTTTTATGCCTTATATACATATATATATATATATTATAATGCCCAAAAGAAATAGCGCCCATGTAAGGGGGCGCTATTCAGCTTGCCCACTTTTACTGTTCCCAGCCATGCCGGGTACATTCCCTGTTCAGTGCCATGCTGGGTATTAAAATGTGTTATTTTACCTTTATATATATATAATTGGTTGGTAAAAGAGATTTATATATATACTGTGGGTTTAAAATCGTGGATTATGGCACTGTGGGTTGAGGAAATCATGACCTTATAAAGAGTCACTACTTTAAGGTGAATAGTTCTTGAGAAATAGCGACCTTATATGTAGTCATTATTTCAAGTGAACAATAATAGGTGAATAGTCAGTGAATAGTCCATATGAAATAGCGCCCTTATATGGAGTCATTATTTCATGTGAATAGTATTCGAGAATAGTAAGCGAATAGTAAGTGAATAGTATTTTTGAAATAGTAAATTGAATAGTATAAGCCCCATTACGTGAAGGGTGGCATATTTATACAATGGACCTTATGGGGTATTCTAATTTCTTGTTCAACCTTCCTTTAGAGTTATCAAAAGCTTTTGTTTATTTGGAAAAATACTATTAAATTTTTTACTACCATTTTTTTATACGGGGTGCTACAACTTCCGCTGTACATATATATCGGGGCGTGACAGTTAAAGTGGTATCAGAGCAATGGCATAAGTAAGTCTTAGGGAAAATGTCATGTCATAGGCTAAGTCCAAGGATTTAGGACCCACACCTTTGAACTAGGAAAGAAATTTCTACACCCATGAGGGATTGGGTAGAGCCCGAGATGGAGTAGTTATTTAAGATCTTCCCAACTCCCAAGAAATAACTAATTGTTTATATTTTTTCAGGCACTTCACTCTTACAATGGCCGTTGAACGTGCCACTAATCGTGCTAATTGGGAAGCGATGCAACATACAGTTGCAGGTCTTACCCAAGCCCTACAAACTGTGGCCCAAGCTGGCGCAAGGGCTGGCGCAGATAATTTGCACGGGAATTTCCAGAGTATGAATCCTCCGAGATTCTCTAGATACTGCAACCCTGATGAGGCGGAGAATTGGATCGATGAGATGAACATGATATTCAAAGTTATGCAATGCACTGACCAAGAGAAGGTCCATCTTGCCGCTTTCCAATTAAACAAAGATGCGCATACGTGGTGGAAGGCCACTTCGGTGCAGCCACAAAAAACTCAACCTACATGGGAGGAATTCCTTACACTCTTCCGTGCAAAATACTTCTCCGAGCACGTCAAGGAGAGAAAGGTTACGGAATTTGCTTCCTTACGGTAAGGAATAATGCCCGTAGCGGAGTACGAGCTCTAATTCTCTTGCTTGGCCCCTTATGCTCCACATCTGGTGAGCACGGATATCTTAAAGGTAAATCACTTTATGGATAGTTTGAGGCCCGGCTTTATTCAATAACTTGGGCCTCAAAATATCTGCACATATACGGAAATGGTCCAATGAGCCTGTCTATGTGAGAGGACCTTGGAGAAAGTTGAGAAATTTAAAGGTAAGGGCTAGGAGTTAGGCCACATGTTTGACAAGCAATGATGAAAAAAAGACAAGTTCAGCATCACATGAACCTATAAATCCTGTGACAATAAGAAGCGATTCCGTACTAGCAACGTGAGCGGTAATGGCAAAAACAAGAAGATCAAGGAGGAAGAAAGGCAAGTCGCTACGGCTTGCTCATTTTACGAGAAGTTCGATCATTCGGCCGAGAGTGCTGGAAGCGCCTTGGTGCTTGTTTATGTTGTAGAAGTTAAAAGCATCGCATGCCCGATTACCCCCTAATGAAAGAACATCCCTCAAAGAATGATGGAGGACGTAGGAGGCAAGCTCATCTAAATGTCGTTGTGGACGAGGAAATCGCAAGTGATGGAGAATTCATTGAAGGTACCATTCAAATTAATTCACATCCTGCATTCGTGTTATTTGATACTGGTGCTTCTCATTCCTTTATTTCTAGCACTTTTGCTAAACCCTACCAAATTCACCTATTTCTTTACCTTCAGATTGAACTATAGTTACACCCCTAGGTTCTGGAACAGAACTTAAAACATATTACCCCGATAGTGAGGTTACCAGAGAAGGCCACAATCTCCCTGCAAACCTCGCATGCCTTGACATGGAAGGCTACGATGCCATATTAGGAGTAGATTGGCTTTGTGATCATTATGCCGACATAAATTATCGCAATAGGAGGATTTCTTTTCATAAACTGGATTCCCCAAAGTTTTCATTCCTTGGCCTTAAGTATAGGAATCATCCTACCCTTATTTCTTATCTTCACGCCTGCAAAGTCATCTCGTAAGGTTGTGAAGCTTTTCTTGCTTCCGTAGTTATTATCGAGTCCAAGAAAATCCTTATAGAAGAAATCCATGTCATAAAAGAATTTTATGATGTCTTCCCTTCTGATCTACCCGGTCTACCACCAGAAAGGGAAGTCAATTTCTCTATTGAACTCACACCTGGAGCAGCACCTGTGTCAAAAGCTCCCTACATGATGTCCCCCATAGAGCTCAAAGATATGAAGAAGCAACTACAGGAGTTACTAGAGAAAGGCTTCATTCGACCAAGTACATCCCCTTGGGGTGCGCTGGTCCTATTTGTCAGAAAGAAGGATGGATCCCTTAAGTTGTGCATTGATTATCGGCAGTTAAATAAACTCACCATAAAAAACAAGTACCCATTGTCGTGTATTGATGACCTATTCGACAAGATCTCTGGTGCAGAGTATTTCTCCAAGATTGACCTCAGGTCTAGCTATCATCAATTGAGGATTAAAGATGAGTATATTCACAAGACGGCTTTCCGTAGCAGATACAGACATTATGAGTTCGTGGTTATGCCGTTCGGGTTAACAAACACCCCTGCAGCATTTTTGCAACTCATGAACAATATTTTCAGGCCATATCTCGACCGATTTGTGGGCGTATTCATTGATGACATCCTTATTTATTCCAAGACAAAAGAAGAACATGAAGAACACCTAAAAATTACTTTGCAAACATTAAGAGAACATTAACTCTATGCAAAGCTTAGTAAATGTGCTAAAGAGGTTTCATTCCTTGGCCACATTATCTCTAAAGAAGGTATCGATGTCGATCCTTCGAAGGTGGAAGCTGTCAGGAACTAGAGCTGACCAAACATAATGTCTGAAGTTCGGAGCTTCATTGGTCGGGCTGGTTATTATCGATAGTTCATCAAAGATTTCTCCAAGATCGCCATCCCTCCAACAAGGCTTACTAGAAAATAAAATCCTTTTATATGGACAAAGGAGTGCGAGGAGAGTTTCTTGACTCTCAAGGAACATCTCACCACTGCACCCATTCTGGCACTGCCTATTGAAGGTGGTGGATTTGAAGTATACACAGATGCATCAGGAATCAGCCTCGGGTGTGTCCTTATGCAACATGGAAATGTCACTTGTTGTGCTTCAAGGCAACTGAAGCGACACGAGGAAAATTATTCCGGTTCATGATCTGGAGCTAGCTGCCGTTATATTCACCTTAAAGATTTGGTGTCATTATCTTTATGGGGAAAAATTCATGATATTTTCGAACGACAAAAGTCTGAAATATCTTTTCTCTTAGAAGGAGCTAAATATGAGACAAATGAGATGGCCGAAGTACCTCAAGGATTTTGATTTTTCCATCCAATACCATCCAGACAAGGAAATTGTTGTAGCCGACGCGCTCAGTAGGAAACCAATTGGAATGTTATCAAGACTCATGAAAGGTGTGACTAATCTCACTATTAAGTTTGCTCAGTTAAATCTAGACATTGATACGGAAAAAGAAGAGTGCTTTATTGCCAATATCCGGTTGCAACCGACATTAATAGAAGACCTGGTCAAGTTGCAAGATAACGACCTCACATTAATGGAGATCAAAGCAAATATTGATCGACGGCCAGATTTCTCTATCGCGATTTATGGAAAATTACTATTCCGAGGTCAGATCTGTGTACCAGATCATGCCGATACTAAGAAACTGATCATGGAAGAGGCTCATAAATCAAGGTATGCCATTCACCCAGGTGCTACCAAAATATACCAAGATCTAAAAGGGAAGTTTTGGTGGCCCAATATGAAGAAAGAAGTGGCAGACAACGTATCGGGCTGCCTCACTTGTCAGCAAGTTAAGGCAGAACATCAAAGGCCTGCTGGAAAGTTACATCCCTTGGAAATTCCTGAGTGGAAATGTGAGAGTATAGGAATAGATTTCATCATGGGTCTACCAAAGTCAAGAGGTAGATATGATGGTATATGGGTGATCATCAACCGCCTAACCAAATCGGCTCACTTTCTAGCTATTAAAACTCGATGGTCTGTAAATGTTTTGGCTGCCTTGTACATAAAGGAAATTGTGAAATTGCACGGTGTCCCTGTTACCATAATTTCAGATCGAGACCCTCGATTCACATCTCAATTCTGGAAGGGTCTACAACACTCATTGGGGACCCGATTGAATATTACCACTACATTCTATCCACAAACCGTTGGTCAAACTGAAAGAACCAATCATGTGGTGGAAGATATGCTCAGGGCGTGTGTAATTGATTTTGGTGGAAGTTGGCATGACCACTTGCCTCTGGTAGAGTTTGCCTACAATAATAGCTATCAATGTAGCATTCAAATGGAACCGTTTGAGGCACTATATGGTAGGAGTTGCCATTCACCTATATGCTGGAATGAGGTTGGAGAAAGACAACTTCTAGGCCCTGATCTTATTTGAGATACAAATGAGAAGGTGGAGTTGATTACAGAAAGACTCCAGATGGCTCAGGATAGACAAAGGACGTATACTTATGTTAGACGAAGAGACCTAAAATTCCAAGTGAGAGATCATGTATTTTTCAAGGTTTCCCCAGGTCGTGGTATCCGATGATTTGGCATCAAAGGCAAGCTTACTC
Source organism: Amorphophallus konjac (assembly GCA_022559845.1). Classification (NCBI taxonomy): domain Eukaryota; kingdom Viridiplantae; phylum Streptophyta; class Magnoliopsida; order Alismatales; family Araceae; genus Amorphophallus; species Amorphophallus konjac. The sequence continues at coordinate 199,892,019 of CM040123.1, forward strand.
CGAGATTCATCGGCCATATTGAAATTCTTGAAAGGGTTGGTGAGGTTGCTTATCGGCTAGCATTGCCTCCATAAATATTGGGCATCCATGATGTATTTCATGTGTCCACGCTCAAGAGGTATGTCTACGACCCATTTCGTGTTATAAGTCATGACGATATGGAGATATAAAAGGATCTAACGTACGAGCAAAGACCACTTAAAATCTTTGATCGAGAGGTACGTCAACTTCGCAACAAGACTATTCCCATGATAAAGGTCCAATGGAATAAATGTCTAGAGCAAGAAGCCACATTGGAGACAGAAGAAGCTATGCATAAAAGACTTACCAAACTATTCAACTCTTCCTGTAATCACTCTCCATAAAACCTATACATTGAATTTGGGGACCAAATTCTCTTAAGTGGGGGAGGGTGTAGCAACCCTGATTTTTTTTGAAATTATTAGTAATTAAATAAGATTATCAAAGCATCTAAAAATGAATTATGGGTTGATTAACTTAATTTAAAGACCCTGCAGTAACCAAAGGGTATTAACCACTTAAATTAGGCCCACAAACCAAATTTCAAGACCCTTTGGCCCAAGCCCATTACTAGAAACGTAATTTGGGTAATTTATAGATTTAAAATGGGATATATATACCAATTAGGGGATAAATAGGAGATAATTTGAAAATCAGACATTTTTGGATTTAACTGCAAGAATGCGATTTATCGAGCAACCGCGATCTCACAGAAGCAATTTTTAACTAACCACGACTATGTTCCGTAAACGCAAGTTGAAGAAACGTGGAAAAATGGGATTTTTCCCATCCCAATCTCTTATGTTCGATGCTATCTGGCATGGTAACCTAGTCTACGACTCTTGGAGATTGATCCTACCCCAAATTAGGATTCCTAGTTTGATCTAATCCATCAACCCTACTCAAACTCTATGAAAAGAGCCCAGATTTGACCAGCGCGAACCCTAGTTTGGAGCACGTGGATCGAAGGTAAGGAGACGTCTTCTCAGGTAGGTTATTTAGAAGTTTTTACTCTCCTCAGTTTTATCTAACTCCCCTCCAAATCTCATGCTAGGAGGTCGATCCGTTGGAGAGATAGAAGCTCTCAAAGTTGCTGTTTCGCTGCTGAACGCATAGGAAATAATGTGTCCGTCCGAGGAAGAACGTAAGATTAGAAGCCTTAATCAAGGTAATTTCAGGTTGAGTCTTTTGAAGAAGTTATTCTTCTTTATATCTTCTACCTACCCTCTTAATTTCACGAATTTAGGTCAAGGGGTTGAAAAGTTAGAAGACCACAAAACCGCTAGTTCGACGCAGGACGTGCCAGAGCCTGCATCGACTTTCATCCCAAAATTTGAAGTTTAGAACCTTACCCAGAGGTAGGTTATCTCATGGATGGCTAAATTAACATGTTATGAAGAAAAGCCCTCTGGTTTCATGCAATTTTCTGCTTTATACGCGACGTATTTCATGTTTTACTTTCATTACGCATCTTGGTCATTTCTGCACGCATAACCTTGTACCCTTAATGGAAAAGATTATAAGTTTTGGTTTAATTTATGCATCTCCATGATCCACGTTGCTTAGCATGTTTTAACTCACAGTTGCCATGATTGTTATGCATTATATGCCTTAGAATAGGCCTGGCATACGTGATTTTGACCCTTCTGTCTGACAGACAGAAGGTGATTTCACAGAAACTGCGGCTACCTAGAAGTGATTTTCGGCCAACTGTGGCATTACTAAAGCGGTTCCATTCTAACCGTGTTTCTTATCTGTCTGCAGTTCACCCTAAACAGTAGTCAGATTTCCCTCTTTTGATTCCTAGTGAAATTATCTATTAGTTACATTTTATCCACAGGATTACCATGCCTTATTCACTATTATATTGTGCATACTTCATGCTAGTTTTCATGATCATCATGTGATAGAAACTTATTTTAGTCATATGTTAATTTTGGCCAAAACCATATAGTCTTGTAAAAAGCTATTTCAAATGTTGAGAAACGAGTTATAATGATGTTTTGATCACTGTTTTATCACTATTCCACTCTTATCTTTGAGTCATTCTTAAGTACATGACATGTATTCTGGTACGATGTCGTTAGTTACACTTTGCACTTATAGTCAGACTATGTTGGACTTGTGATCCTCTCCCTTGGATATTCCTTCCACCGGATTAGCTGATCTTGTTTCAAGGCCTCCGTAAGTCTCTACGAGCCTCGGATTCCCACTAGGACGCCGAGATGGTTGTACCCTCAAAGCCCAATGGATTAGGAAGCACTTGAGTTTTCTCGCATTTGTCCTGCTGTACTCTCGAATCGACTCTTTCTAGTACCGGTTCTGTCTCGACCGCGGCTTGATAATAGCAGTTCTTGCAAGACCGCGTTCTTCTGGAATATGTCCTAACACGTGCTTTGACCCAAGGGTTAATTCTACTCTATTCCTAGATGGTCCTTGGATTATCTGGAGCCTAACATTATATTTAATAAGCTATAGATAAATTATAGAAATTTAAGAATGTACTGTTATGCTGTCGAATTTCCTCCATGGCATGATATCCACTTAAATCATCCTTGATCTCATGCTTTCAACTTGGTGCATTCTTACCTTGATATTGTCATCATGAAACTATTGTTGGAACCTTACATTATTGGCCGGACTTTATTATTATATCTCGTGGAATTAGCTTTATTTATAACTTGAATATGCGGATTGGGCACTGATAGTGCCCAAGGGCTCGACACTAGCCCCCTCGGCTGATTGCCGGAAACATGCTATAAACCGTGGGATATGATGAACACTGGCGTCACATTACGCCGGGAGTACTTTTTTTATAGACGAGTGAAAACCACAAGGCTCTACATGAAATTATACATTCTTGTTACATGACTTTCTAGTGCATAGCCTTTATGGTTATGAAAAGTACATTCTTTTTACGTGCTAGTACATTCTCGTTACATGAAAGGCCACTTTACTTTATATTCTTACTTGATCATGTGATCATTTTATATGAACATTCAGATCTCTATGATCTACGTCTTGCAACTTGTGTTATTACTTTGATTTTATCGCATGTTTCATTGCATTTCATTTACCTTACCTTCTAGAGCTAAAATGTTAATTACTTAAACATTATCTTCATGTTGATACGAAGATACCTACTGGGCAAGTGTGCTCATTCCCTACCCTCCAATCTTTTTAGGAAATTCAAGTGAGTCAGATTTAGACTATGCTAGTGATGGGTCCGAGAGCGATGATTGATGATCAAGTGAAGACCTAGAATGTCATGAGTCTAGTCGAGTCTTATGATGTATTTTCTATTTTTCTTGAGTCTAGAGAATATTAATGTTAAATGAGTCAAGAGTCAACATTACGTAAACTTTTTGATTATTATTTAATAAAGTTGGATTTTTGGTTTTTTTGAGTAAGCACCGACCAACAGAGTTAAAGTCCAGTCAAGTGCACCATCCCCCAGCAGGGGACAATGTTCTCACTTCCCCAGACTGACACTGTGGCCAAGGAAATTTTTTATTAATATTGGAAAAGAATACAGGCTCAGCGGGGCATACCCCTGTCAGTCTCTACAATCAACCATGAGAACCAAAAAATAGCTACAAAACCAAAGAACCAAAAAAATAAACTAATTACAATTGCGAATGGCAGGCAATCCTGCTTTATCCATCCTCAAAGCGCCCCTAGCCAGTCGAGGCAAATCACTAACCCGAGTATAGATGGAATTGAAATGATTGGCACAGGCATGGGAGGCCAATGCAACAGCTACTTGGTTGCCCTCCCTAAAGACATGCTGCACTGTGCACCCACTTCTAGTTAACAGAGTCAAAATTTTCCTCCACCATGGAAGAATAGTCCAATTGGGAGCCACCCCTTTTCGGATTGTATCAATTAACAATGCGTAGTCACTATGAACAGCAGCTAACTGAAGACCACCATTTAGAGCTATAGATAAACTAGCATGAAGAGCCCTTGCCTCGGCTAGAAGGCTGCAACCATGGCCATAGTGAAAGGCAAATCTGACTAATAGATTCCCAGCAGGGTCGCGAATACACCCTCCTCCACCACTCACACCTGGATTGCCCTTGGAGGCCCCGTCCACATGCAGGGTCAGTTTAGAAGATAGATTACACCGAACTACAATCGGGCATTTCTGGATTACCCTTGGACTTAAATGGAGCTGAGCCAGATAATTCAATTGCTTTGTTGGTATCATTGCTAAAAAGGAAACTTTATCAAGGGAATAAGAGATAGCTGCACAGATCCTTCTTTTAATTCCACTCACATTGGGACTGGCATTGTCAAATCTGACTAAGCATCTTATTTTCCATATCTCCCAAAGCATTAAAATGGCTGCATACATTCCAACAAAACTAGAAGCCGAGGAAAGTTTGGTACCTGCCAACATGTTCCAACAGCGGATTGTGATGTGCTCATTTAGATGAATCTTTGCACTGATTAGAGGAGTGACCCAAGCCCATAGTTCTGCTGCCAGATCCCCTTCAATAAAAAGGTGATTAAGATCCTCCATAGCAGGTGAAGTGCAACAACTATATTTTGAAACAATTGGAATGCCACACTCAGCCACTCTGTAGTCTACCGGCACTGCACGGTGAATTAATTTCCAGAAGAAATTAGATGCCCTCGGAGCAATGCAAGAATGCCAAAGATTAGCCCAAGGACCCCTAACTAAACCTGTCGACCTCAATAGTTTACATGTTGACTTAACAGTGAATGAGCCTCCTGCAGAGGCAGTCCATACACATGAGTCCTTCTCATCACTAAACTGAATATTGGGAAAGCACTGGCAATTAGTGAGAAGATCCCTTGCTTCATGATGGGGATCAAGCAAAACATCTCTAACAGAGGTCATGGGTTTGTGGTCAATTATTGTGCATTCCTCTTATGTGTTAATGTTTAGCGCTCTGATTATCTTGATTAAGAGAGGCTTATCTTGCCGGCTGCACATGTCCCCGATATTACTTCCGCTGGACATATATCTCGGGGCGTGATAGGTTTTGACTTGACCGCGGCTTCATGAAACGGTCCAAGAATGACCGCGTTATGTCAAACTTGTCTTCAACCCATGGTTGGTTAAACTTTGTTCCTAGATGGTCCTTGGATTGTTTGGAACCCCACACTATGATCAATAAGCTATTGATAAATTATGGAAAGTAATAAATATATCGTTATGCTGTCGGATTTCTCCCGTAGCACGACCTTGTCATTAATTCATCCTTGAACTCTCATGTTCATATTTGGTGCATTCTTACCTTGATCTTTATTATCATAAAACTATTGTTTGAACTTTACATTATCGGCCAAACTTTATATTACTCATGGAAGTAGCTTGATTTCTAACTTGAAGATGCAAGAGCGGGCATGGACAGTGTCCAAGGGCTCCACGCTAGCCCCCTCGGCGGATGGCCGGAAAAATACTATAAACCATGGGGATGAACACTGGCGTTGCATTGTGCCGAGAGTATTTTTTTTATAAACGGGTGAAAACCACGAGGTTCATCATGAAATTATTACATTCTTGTTACATGACTTTCTAGAGCATAGCCTTTTATGGTTATGAAAAGCACATTCTAGTTACATTCTAGTACAGTCTCGATCATTAAAGGCCACATTATATTCTTACTTGATCATGCTCTCATTTTACATGAACTCTCATATCTCTATGATTTATATCTTGCTACATGGGTTATTTCATTGGTTTTATTCGCATGGTTTATCGTAATTTCCTTTATCTTACATTCTAGAGCTAATTTGCTAATTACTTAAATCATGCCTTCATGTTGATATGAAGATACTTATTGCACACGTGTGCTCATTTCTTACTTTTTCAATCTTTTTCTAGAAACTCTAGCGGGGATTCGGACTACTCAAGTGACGGGTCCGAGAGTGATTGATGGTTCGAGAGAAGCCATAGCTGGTCTAGTCAAGAGTCTTGTTGCCTTCACTGCAATAGGCAGTGAAGTTGTTCATGTTATGTATTTTTTTATTGAGTCTAGTAGTCAAAGAGAGCCAAAGATCAGTGTCGATGTAACTTTGCACTATTATTATTCAATAAAGTTGGAATTTTGAGTATATCACATTGTGTTTACTCGTCTTATGTGTGAATGATTAGCGCTCTGATTATATTACTAGCTTGAGGCTTATTGCTGACTGTCCACGTTCCCAAATATCTTCCGTTGTTCATATATCTCGGGGCGTGACAGCCCAGCTATTAAATAAGTGGTTAAGCCCACTTACAATGGGCCTTAAGATCAAAAATTTAGCCTTTTGGCCCAAGTCCAAACCTTAGAGATGTAATAGGATAATTTTCCTAATTAGAAAAGGAAGATAAGGGATAATGTTGGGTTCCGTGCACCCCCTCTTTATCTTTGACAATGGTTTTGATGATTCCAATATATTGTGTGTTTTATGTTCGCTTTAAAGTGAAAATATTGTGTGCTTGTTTAGTGGAAAATGTCTAAATGATAAACAAGCTATTATAATGGTTATCTTGTGGAAAATGCCTTATTGAAATGAGCTCACATGTTGATATTCTGCCTTGCAGGTTTGGATGTTCTTGGGTTGACTGGACTTAATAGTTCTCCATGCACATACTTACATTTGGATGGCCAGATTTATTGCTTTCACAAAGTGCCGACACTGGGTTGCTGAGTGTCGACACTTCCTGTGTTTCACATGCACTTATCTATTTCTGGATATGGGTTTTATGACTCTTCTTGCATGATATTCTGTTGGCTAGTTCATTTGATTGCATTTCAAGATGTTTAGATGGAGGTTGAAGGAGGTTTTCTTGTAGAGAAAATTTTTTGAAGTAAGCTCTTCAAATGCATTTAATTAATGTTGACTATAAACTATGTGTTGAAATGAACTTTCATTTTTGGACTGACTTGGAATTCTTAAATGGATTGCTTGCATCTATTTGATATTTGATGGTTGTGTAGGTTCAGTTTTGTTCTGGACTGAATCAATGTTTTGGTATGATTTGCATTGATATAACTTTGGTGAGAGTGAGCCTTATGTGTGATGTTCGTTGCACGGACCTTATTCATTATTCCACAGACCTTGTGGTTCATTGCACGGAACTAATCCTTCATTGCACGGACCTTGTTGATCATTGCACGGACATTGGTCATAATTGCACCGACCTTAACTATGGGTTCTACATAGATTGCACAGACTCTGCTCAATTGTGCACAGACTTGTTCAAACATGCATCGACTCAGTTCACTTGTGCATCGACTCAATCTCGGTTGCTCTACACATTTGCACCGACCATGGGTTATATGCACAGACATTATAGAATGCATTAAGTAATTCTTATGTGTTATGTGCTTCAACATGATATTGAGGTTGTTAAGCATGCAAGGCTCAAATGTGTCACATTCCCTTGTTCAAGGTAAGAAATCATGATTGAATATAATTCAATGTGGATTGAATGAGTTTGGTTGAAAATGGTTTCTACAATTTCCTTCACTCATTATTCTCATGTGGTTGAATTTCTAGAAAGTGCAGGTTTAAATATGCCCACAAATCCTTGACATCAATGGTAAGCTTCCACTCTTATTGCAATCCCATGGATCATTGGTATAAGTTCATGATTATGTGGTTTTCCAAGTGCCAAGATTGGGTTGTTTCATGTATCTTGGCCTTGGAGTTTATTCGGATGCTAAATTGCCCTTTATTAAATAGAGCTTCTTGATGCATCATGGTCATTTTGATTCCTAAACTTGCTTTCAAAATCTGGTTTGATGTGTGTTTTAAAGACCCCTCATGCATGTCATTCTATTGTTTTTGAATGGGGTTTAATGGTATTATTTTGGTCTTTAATATTTTTGGGGTTTCAATTGAGTTTTCTTCGTGTTTCATGACTGTCAGAAAAAGTGTCGACTCACAGAGTCGACACTTATTTCAGCCTGTTCTGTTTCTAGCTTTCTGCAGGTTTATGGTCGACCAAGAGTACGTCTTTGGTCGACCAGGACTGTGTTTCTGGTTTTCTGCAGGTTTGTGGTCGACCAAAAGGGGGTCTTTGGTCGACCAGGGTTGTATTTATGTGTTCTGGCAGAACACTTGGCAAAAAGTGTCGACACTTTTATGTTGTGTGCTGATTTTTGCTCTTTGGCAGAGCTGTGTGGAAAAAGTGTCGACTCTAAGAGTCGACACTTTCTCTGGTTCGTGCGGAACGAGTTTTCCGGATTGGTTTAGAAATCCCCATTTTGTGATCTGATTGCCATGGGCTTTTTACCCCAATAGTTTTAGGGTTTCTCCTATGGATTGGGTGTGGTTTAGAAGGTTTTTAAGAGGGCTTTGTGGTCTTTTGTTGCTGCCTTCTTGCTGCTATCCATATGCTACGATTTCCATCGGAAGAAACATCCATGCGCTAACATTGCTTCATTTGTTGCAGGAAGGAAGAGGAGGGCGTCGCCCCACCTGGAGGAGGAAGAAGAAGAAGAGGAGGACGCCAAGAACGAGCCATTCTCTACCGATCTGAACCCCCTGGGAGCGAGGTCATCTAACCATTCTCCCTAGGGCGCCTTCTACGAGCATTGAGCGGCTTCCACTCTGCGGATAGAACGTTCCAATGCACCCTACTCTCCTTTGGACGTGGTTTCACTACAGATTTAAGGGGGAATCATTCCTCTCTTATATCTATACTTTTATTCGAGCATACTTTGTCATTTGGGCGTTTATTGTATGTCTTCTTTATTCATAGAACTCTGAATATCGTTGTGTGTGGGCGGAGTTGCATCACCGCGTGTGTGGATTCATTGCGGGGCGAGTTTCCCTGAGTCCGTGTGCGTAGACGGAGCGGTGACTCCGTGTGGTTCAGTGTCCGAGGCGTGTTCCCCGACGTCTTGTGTGTGTGTGATGCGGTGGCAGCGTGTTTGGGCTTGTTCCCGTGTGTGCATTGCTGCGGAAGCAGCGTGTGTGTGGTTGGGGTTCGTCCCCGTGTTGCTACGTTTCGTAGCGTGGAGTGAAGCCTCACCCGGTTGGGTGAGGGGTGGATGTAGGGAGCCCGTCGTGGTCCCGAACCACCTAAAAATCTCTGTGTTGCATATGGTTTGCCTGTGTGATTGTCCTTTTCTCCTATCTCCATTCACAGGTTAATTTGTAGATTTTTATTCACGACACCTCCACACATTACTACTTCCGTTATCCGTGTTTGGTTTGAGTTCAATCTTTCTTTCCATTGTCAAGCCGTGTGGGATCGGAAACATTGAGAGAACCTTTTAGATCTCACATTTGTTTAGGGTAATTAAAGCTGTTAGTTTTAATTCTACTGTGTTTAGTTAAGAAAGTTTTTAAAATCCGCCATCTCGGCAAGGGGACAATTCAACCCCCCTTCTTATCTGCCATCTCTATGGGCCAACAATTGGTATCAGAGCATCGTCTCTGATTTTTTAGTCGACCTTGCGGTCATAGAGTAAAGATCTTTTCCATGATGGCTAGTGTGAATTCTATTCCTGTCTTTAATGGTTTTGATTATACTTTATGGCTAGGAAAATTTTGTGTTTGGATTACTAGCATTAATCCAAAGCTTATGAGCTTAATGACTCATGGTCCTCATGTGTTACCCAAAAAATGAGTTGAGATGGACCGATGAGGATAAGAGAAAGAATTCTGATAATTTGTTTGCTTTGAATGTTCTTAAGGCAGCAGTAAACATTAACAAATTTCCATTTGTTTCCAACTGTAGGTCTGCCAAAGAGATTTGGGATGGGCTAAGTGAAGCCCAAGAAGAAAGCTGGAAGAGTGATTGCCTCGTGGCAAACAAAGAAAATGAGTGCCAAAGCGAGGAAAATTCCAAGGTAAATTCTAACTCTGATTCTGAGGAAGAGGATGAACTTAGCTATGATGAGTTAATGGATGCTTATGATGAACTAGTTGATAGGTACAAACCATTAAAATCTGAAAATAGAAAAATGAAAAAGAAACTTGATGATGTTTCACATGTTAACTCTTCATGTGCTAAGTGCATTGAAATTGATAATGCTTGTGATGTTAATTCTTCATGTGAAAAATGTTCTGAGCTTAGGAACTTGAATGAAAGCTTGCTGCATGATGTTGATGCGCATAAAGAAACTATTTCAATTATGAAAGCTGAGAATGAATCTTTATTGGGAAAGCTTTCAGAACTTCAACATACGGGAGAAGATAATGAGAATCTAAAAGAACTGAATAGTGTTGTGTCAGAAAGATTGCTTGTCCTTGAAAAGGAAAAATGCGTGTCTGTTGACAAATCTGAATGGTTAAGGGAGCTAAGACATGAAATAGAAAGCTTTAAGAATGTGAATGATAAATTTGAATGAAATGAAATCATGAATAAAATGGTTGATGAAAATATGAGTTTTCAAATGAAAGAACTTGAACACACTTCCATGAACGGAAATTTATTTGAAAAACTCCAAAACGGAAGTAGTGCTCTGTTAATTCAAATTTCCTTGCTTGAAGACAGATTGAAAAGTCTTGAAAAGGTTGAGAAAAGAAAATATGTGACCGTCGATGATAGTGGCAAATTGCATGCTCTTGAACAAGAAATTGGAAGTCACGAGAGTGTTAATTTCTTGTTAAATGCAAATTTTGCTTCATATGAAGAAGAGCTTGCTAATTGTGAATTGCACATTTCATCATTAGAAAATGAAATCAAAATTTTGAATGAGTCTTTGTGTTTGTGTGATAAGGGAAATGAGAAACAGAAAAATGTTGTTGATTGCTCATGCATGCATGAAAAACCCCAAAAAGTTAAACATGTTCGTGCACCAAGAAAAAGAAGGAATGTTTTTTATGACTATTGTGGCAAATTTGGTCACGAAATGTATGATTACTTTTTAATGAAAATTGATGGTGATGTGGCTTTGAAATCTAGAATGAAAAGTGATACTGATTCCAAAGATCATATGAGACCCACAATGAAAAACCCCAACACTCATTGTTACTATTGTGGGTTACATAGTCATGTATTTAAAATTTGTTTCATGAAGAAAAATGATGATGAATGATTTGTTAAAAAGAACTTTTCATGTCATTACTGTCGCAGTTTTGGACATGTAATAAATGATTGTTGCGTAATGAAAAATGATGACAATTGGTTTTTGAAAAGAAAATCTTCTCATTGTTTTTATTGTGGCCTGAATGGACACTCAATGGATAATTGTACCATGATGAGGGCCGATGATGAATGGTATGAGAGGAAAAATAAAAAGAAAATATTTGGTTATGTTAGAACTAACCCCTCGGGACCCAATATAGCTTGGGTACCCAAAAATTCAAAATGAGAAATTTGTTTTACAGGGGCATCTTGAGGCCAAAGAAAGTCAACAATGAAAGGACTCTAAGGTGATAAACAAAAATGGTTTGTTTTGAAACTTGTTTCGCTTTGGTTCTCTTTAAAAATCTGAAAAGGTAAAATTTATGTTACTTTGGCATCTTTTGAAATATTCAAATCTCCTGAGTCTAATGAGTAGTTGTCATGAATGCTTCTCTTTGCACATCTTGTGAATAATCTTAGTTCTTAAATGCTTAATCATGGACATATATGGTTCATTATACACATCTTCTCTTTCGATTTGCAAAACAAATTTGGCTTTGGATGCTTCTCACTGTGCATAGAGTCTTTCATACTCTTACTTACTTTTTACAAATAACAACTCACATGTGCATACATAGAACACATACTTAGTTGCATGAAACACCTTGCACATATCATACACATCTTTGCATACTTGTGAATAGGAATAATTTTTCAATCATCTTTTCAAGTTACATGCATATACTTACATATCATTGTATACTTCTGTGATTGAATGCCATGACTATTCGGTATATAAAATGGTGTTAGTGGAAGGTTGGATTATGTTGAGCCGGAAGCTTTCACTACGCGTGAGATGGTCTTCGGACCGACATTCTCCGCCAAGTGCCGATAATCAATCTGCTTGAAGTCATTGGAAAATCTCTGGTTGAATGCATGTATATACTTTATACAACCACTTTTTGACTCCTTCTATGACTCATTCCTTGCTAAATGAAATTACATTGATTTAGACATGTTTTTTACATGGCATATATTAAGAGGGAGATTTTTTATAACCGTGCATACATTTAGGGGGAGACATTACTGTGATAAGGCTAATTCATCTTTTACATTCAATACAACCACCCACACAAAATGCACCTTTTTGAGATATTGATTCAATCTAATAAGAATTACTATTTTCTACTCTACACTTTTGAGGACTGTTGATTCTATACATGGAAATCACATGTCTCGTGAGGAAAGAGCTGTTCACCCCATCGAAAGTCGTATAAGTGGAACGTGAATCCAAGTAGCCTGGAATCCCCCCTGAAATAAAGGAGCAAAACTCACATCGAAAGGAGAAACTAATCCATATTAAAATAAGTGTGATTAACCACCGAGTAGCTGGGAAGTGTCCCTGAGATGAAGGATACAACTCACGTCGAAAAGTGATAAAATCCACTATTAAGATAAGTGCCGAAACTGAGTAACCGAGAAGTGTCCCTGAGATAAAGGATACAACTCGTGTCAAAAGGTTAGTCACACCATTTTTATTAATTAAAAAATTGGGGTCATACGTAGCTACCAATATTCGAGCATTGTGTATGAAAGTGTATGGATGATAAGTTCTTTTTAGTGTTCTTTAGAAAATTTGATTTTCCATATTGATTTGAACCTCATTGCTCAATCTTCACTTATGCACTATGGGTTTGATTGTTTGAATGTCCTTTATGAATCAGTCATCTTTCATGGTTAATGTAGTACTTTATTTATGTAAGCACGACCTTCTTAGTATTGTTCATGCACATCATGTTCTACAATCGATTGCATAATCCTTACACCCATCCCGAAGGGACTTGCATGAGTCTATATCTTATTATGCATGCCTGAATGCTTGTTTGCTTGATCCGTTTTGATCATAACATACTTCACTTCATTTAGATGCATCCTTAGGTTATACTTGTAAATATCAGGTTAAATAACCTATTATCAGCTGGTTTTTCTTCTTGACAATTGGGGGAGTATAATGTGCTTTTTAAGCATAATACACTTTGTGCATAACTTAGTTTTCAGATTTTGCATATAGTTTCTTTATACTACTTGTGCATAATTAGTCACACATATAGCAAAAACTTACAAAAATTGAACATTTGCACTTATTTCATATATCTGCCAATTGAACATAAATGACAAATTCTTGCTTGGTTCTTGTTTTCACATACCTTCGCTTCATGGGAGGTTAATTACTGGGTTCATGCATTACTTTTTATATCTTCATATCTGTTCACCTGATCCCCCACTTTTTGATAATGTCAAAGGGGGAGAGAGTTTTTGTGGTCACACAATATATTGTCATCATCAAAAAGATGGAGATTATTGGGTTCCATGCACTTTATCTTTGACAATAGTTTTGATGATTCCAATATATTGTGTGTTTTATGTTTGCTTTAAAGTGAAAATATTGTGTGCTTGTTTAGTGGAAAATGTCTTAATGATAAACAAGCAATTATAATGGTTATCTTGTGGAAAATGCCTTATTGAAATGAGCTCACATGTTGATATTCTATCTTGCAGGTTTGGATGTTCTTGGGTTGACTGGACTTAATAGTTCTCCATGCACATACTTACATTTGGATGGGTTTATTGCTTTCACAAAGTGTCGACACTGGGTTACTGAGTGTCGACACTTCCTGTGTTTCACATGCATTGATCTATTTCTGGATATTGGTTTTATGACTCCTCTTGCATGATATTCTGTTGGCTAGTTCATTTGATTGCATTTCAAGATGTTTAGATGGAGGTTGAAGGAGGTTTTCTTGTGGAGAAATTATTTTGAAGTAAGCTCTTCAAATGCATTTAATTAATGTTGACTGGAAACTATGTGTTGAAATGGACTTTCATTTTTGGACTGACTTGGAATTTTAAATGGATTGCTTGCATCTATTTGATATGTGATGGTTGTGTAGGTTCAGTTTTGTTCTAGACTGAATCAATGTTTTGGTATGATTTGCATTGATATAACTTTGGTGAGAGTGAGCCTTATGTGTGATGTTTGTTGCACGGACCTTATTCATTATTGCATAGACCTTGTGGTTCATTGCACGTACCTAATCCTTTACTGCACGGACCTTGTTGATCATTGCACGGACTTTGGTCATCATTGCACCGACCTCAATTGTGCACAGACTTATTCAAACATGCATCGACTCAGTTCACTTGTGCATCGACTCAATATTAGTTGCTTTACACATTTGCACCGACCATGGGTTATATGTACAGACATTATAGAATGCATTAAGTAATTCTTATGTGTTATGTGCTTCAACATGATATTGAGGTTGTTAAGCATGTAAGGCTCAATTGTGTCACATTCCCTTGTTCAAGGTAAGAAATCATGATTGAATATAATTCAATGTGGATTGAATGAGTTTGGTTGAAAATGGTTTCTAAAATTACCTTGACTCATTATTCTCATGTGGTTGAATTTCTGGAAAGTGCAAGTTTAAATATGCCCACAAATCCTTGACATCAATGGTAAGCTTCCACTCTTATTTAAATCCCAGGGATCATTGGTATAAGTTCATGATTATGTGGTTTTCCAAGTGCCAAGATTGGGTTGTTTCATGTATCTTGGCCTTGGAGTTTATTCGGTTGCTAAATTGCCCTTTATTAAATAGAGCTTCTTGATGCATCATGGTCATTTTGATTCCTAAACATGCTTTCATAATCTGGTTTGATGTGTGTTTTAAAGACCCCTCGTGCATGTCATTCTATTGTTTTTGAATGGGGTTTAATGGTATTATTTTGGTCTTTATTGTTTTTGGGGTTTCAATTGAGTTTTATTCGTGTTTCATGACTGTCAGAAAAAGTGTCGACTCACAGAGTCAACACTTATTTCAGCATGTTCTGTTTCTAGCTTTTTGCAGGTTTATGGTCGACCAAGAGTACGTCTTTGGTCGACCAGGACTGTGTTTCTGGTTTTCTGCAGGTTTGTGGTCGACCAAAAGGGGGTCTTTGGTCAACCAGGGTTGTATTTCTGTATTCTGGCAGAACACTTGATAAAAAGTGTCAACTCTAAGGGTCGACACTTTCATGCTGTGTGCTGATTTTTGCTCTTTGGCAGAGCTGTGTGGAAAAAGTGTCGACTCTAAGAGTCGACAATTTCTCTGGTTCGTCCGGAACGAGTTTTCCTGATTGGTTTTGAAATCCCCATTTTGTGATCTGATTGCCATGGGCTTTTTACCCCAATAGCCTTAGGGTTTCTCCTATGGATTGGGTGTGGTTTAGAAGGTTTTTAAGAGGGCTTTGTGGTCTTTTATTGCTGCCTTCTTGCTGCTATACATATGCTATGATTTCCATTGGAAGAAACATCCATGCGCTAACATTGCTTCATTTGTTACAGGAAGGAAGATGAGGGCGCCACCCCACCTGGAGGAGGAAGAAGAAGAAGAGGAGGACGCCAAGAACGAGCCATTCTCTGTCGATCTGAACCAGTTGGGAGCGAGGTCATCTAGCCATTCTTCCTAGGGTGCCTTCTACGAGCATTGAGCGGCTTCCACTCCGCGGATAGAATGTTCCAGCGCACCCTACTCTCCTTTGTACGTGGTTTCACTACAGATTTGAGGGGGAATCGTTCATCTCTCATTTCTATACTTTTATTCGAGCATACTTTGTCATTTGGGCGTTTATTGTATATCTTTATCTTTCATAGAACTCTGAATATCATTGTGTGTGGGTGGAGTTGCATCTCCACGTGTGTGGATTCATTGCGGGGCGAGTTTCCCTGAGTCCATGTGTGTAGACGGAGCTGTGACTCCGTGTGGTTCAGTGTTCGGGGCGTGTTCCCCGACGTCGTGTGTGTGTGTCTGCTACAGTGGTAGCGTGTTGGGGCTTGTCCCCTTGTGTGTATTGCTGCGGAAGCAGCGTGTGTGTGGTTGGGGTTCATCCCCGTGTTGCTACGTTTCGTAGTGTGTAGTGAAGCCTCACTCGGTTGGGTGAGGGGTGCATGTAGGGAGCCCGTCGTGGTCCCGAACTACCCAAAAATCTCTGTGTTGCATGTGGTTTGCCTGTGTGATTGTCCTTTTCTCCTATCTCCATTCACAGGTTAATTTGTAGATTTTTATTCACGACACCTCCACACATTGCTACTTCTGTTATCCGTGTTTGGTTTGAGGTCAATCGTTCATTGCATTGTCAAGCCATGTGGGATCGGAAAGATTGAGAGAACCTTTTAGATCTCACGTTTGTTTAGGGTAATTAAAACTGTTAGTTTTAATTCCACTATGTTTAGTTAAGAAAGTTTTTAAAATCCGCCATCTCGATAAGGGGACAATTCAACCCTCCTTCTTGTCCGCCATCTCTCTGGGCCAACAGATAATTATAAAGGGAGTTGGATTAAACCAAAAATTTTGGAAGAATGGTGCAGGTCATAGTCTATCGCGTGACCGCGTTATGAAGGTAGCGGTCGAGCCTCGACTACGATATGATTCCAAAAATGAAAAGGGGTAAAACATAGAAAACTCAGATTTGTATCCATGTGTTGGCCATGATTCGATGTGATCTAAATAGGAAACCTACCTAGGACTCTTAGGAGATTGACTTGACATCCCATAGGACTTCTAATTCGAACTAAAACCCTAACCCTAGGTCCCTATAAATAGGTCCCAGGTCCGTCCTACGTGAACCCTAATTTTGGATCGCGCAGAACGAAGGTAAGGTGTTATCGTTTCAAGTTCATCCTTTAGATCTTTTTATTTCCCTTAGTATCTTCTAACATCCCTCTAAATCTCATGTTAGGAGGACGATCAACCGAGGAGTTAGAGCGTGCGGAAGTTGCTGTTTCTACGCAGGACGCGCAGGAACAAGGGCTCCCTTCCGGTAAGAAATTGGAAGTCTAGGATCAACCCCAGTGGTAGGTTGTCTCATGATATGCTTAAACATGATGATAGGATTAAAAGCCCTCTGTTCTCTCTCATTTTCATGTTGTATGCTCATTGTATTTCATGTTTTACCATGATCGTTCTATTCTGATCTTCCTTCGTTAAGTTACGAATTATCTAAGGGTTCTTAGATAATCTGTCCAGATTTTTTTTTGTTTGTCCGTTGAGCTTATGGGTCTGATTTATTCTCAATTGGGCCAGTGCCCAATTGGCGGTCCTAACATCCTCCCCCCCTTAAAATAATTTCATCCTCGAAATTTAATTGAAACTTCTTCCTAGGGCAAAATTTACTCACCGAATAGTTGAGGGTATTCCCGGCACATCTTGTCCTCCGGCTCCCAAGTTGCCTCCTCCGAATGAGAATTCCTCCATAGGACTTTCACTAGCAGGATGGTTTTATTCCTCAATACATGTTCTTTCCAATCTATGATCTTGTTGGGCTGCTCCACATAGGATAGATCTGCATGAACTTCTAGGGGCCCATATTCTATAACATGTGAGGCATCTCGGATATACTTCCTGAGCATAGAGACGTGGAACACCGGATGCACATGTGACAGAGCAGACGGAACTGCAAGTCGATAAGCCACCTCACCGACTCTTTGCAAAATCTCAAAAGGCCCGATATATCTGGGACTGAGCTTGCCCTTCTTCCCAAATCGCATGACTCCCTTGGTAGGAGATACTTTTAGGAACACATGGTCTCCTTCTACAAATGTCAACTCTCTCCGCCGCTGGTCTGCATAATTTTTTTGACGACTCTGAGCTGTAAGAAGTCGCTGCCTGATCATAGCTATCTTCTCTAAGCACTCCTGTACCAACTGTGGTCCAAATAGCTATTTTTCTCCAACTTCATACCAACATACTGGTGATCTACATAGTCGCCCATAAAGTGCTTCATAAGGTGCCATTCCGATGGTAGAATGGTAATTGTTGTTGTATGAAAATTCTATTAGGGGCAAATGATCATCCCAATTCCCTCTCCATTCAATACTGCATGCCCTCAGCATATCTTCTATAGTCTGGATAGTGCGCTCGGATTGCCCATCAGTCTGAGGATGGAATGCCGAGCTGAGCCGTAACTCTATCCCCATAGCCTGCTGCAAACTCTTCCAGAACCTCACTGTAAATCGAGGGTCTCGGTCAGAGATGATGGATAAAGGTGCACCATGTAATCGAATGATCTCAGCGATGAACAATTTCGCTAGGGATTCGATTGGAGTTTGCTTGTTCATGGGAAAAAAGTGTGCAGTCTTTGTGAAGCTGTCCACAATCACCCATATGGTATCATGCTTCCTCCTAGTCATGGGTAGACCCGTTACAAAGTCCATGGTGATTTGTTCCCATTTCCATTGTGCCATCTCAATGGTCTGGAGAGGCCCGCCAGGTCTTTGATGCTCAATCTTCACCTGCTGGCAAGTGAGACATTTGGACACGAACTCCGCAATGTCTTGCTTCATTCTTGGACACCAGTACATCCTCTTCATGTCTTAAAACATTTTGGTGCTTCCAGGGTGGATGGAGAACTTTGACCCGTGAGCTTCCTGCATCAACTCTCCTTTCAATTTTACATCATATGGTACACAGATCCTCTCTTGGAACATGATCAGCCCATCAATTCCCACATGGAAGTCATCATTGTTTAGTAGTTTCTTCAATGCCATATCCTACCTTTGCACCTCGGCAATTCTGTCTAAGTATGTGGGTCTAGCTGACATCTCAACCAAGAGACCAATTTGCTTCCTTTTCTCGGGTCGTGATTCAATCACACCCTCCATCATATTCCATTCTCGATGTACGCTCAAAGCCATCAATTTACGGCTGAGAGCATCCGCCACCACGTTCGCCTTGCCTTCAGCAATTAAACCCACCTTCTTTGTCTCAGGTTGAGTTCCTTCTGGGTGAATATGTATTTGAGACTTTGATGGTCGGTGAAGACCTCAAACCGAACCCCATATAAGTAGTGTCTCCAGATGCGCAAGGCATGGACGATTGTTGCCATTTCTAGGTCATGAGTGGAGTAGTTCCTTTCATGGTCTTTTAGCTGCCGGGAAGCATAAGCAATCACACGGCCATTTTGCATTTGTACACACCCGAGGCCGATCCTAGAGGCATCTGTATATACCGTGAAGCCATCATTCCCTTGGGGGAGTGCCAACACTGGGGCTGACGTCAACTTCTCCTTGAGCCTCCGAAAACCATCTTCACACTCCTCTGACCAGATAAATTTTGCTCCCTTCTTGGTCAACTTGGTCATGGGGGCTGCAATGGTGGAGAAGCCTTCAATGAACCGACGATAATGGGGCCAGTCCAAGGAAGCTCCTAATTTCCATGACTGTCTTCGGTGCTTCCCATTTTATCACTGCTTCCACCTTGCTAGGGTCCACTGATATGCCATTTCCGGAAATAACATGACCGAGAAACATAACCCGATCCAGCCAGAACTCACATTTGCTGAATTTGGCGAAGAATTTGTTCTCCCTGAGGGTCTGTAGAACCACTCTCAAGTGCTGCTGATGCTCTTCCTGACTGGCGGAATATATCAGGATGTCGTCTATAAAGATCACGACAAACTGATCAAGATATGGGCGGAAGATATGATTCATTTGTTCCATGAATACTGCCAGCGCATTGGTCAACCCAAATGGTACTACCAAGAACTCATAGTGACCATATCGAGTCCTGAAGGCCATCTTCGACACATCTTCGACACATCCTGAAGGCAATCTTTGTCCTCATATCGATTTTGGAGAAGACCTTGGCGGATGACAGCTGGTCAAATAATTCTTCAATCCTCGGTAGAGGATACTTGTTCTTAATGGTGGCTTGATTAAGCTTGCGGTAATCAATGCACAACCGCATAGCCCCATCTTTCTTCCGCACAAATAGGACTGGTGCTCCCCATGGAGACACACTGGGCCTAATGAAGCATTTATCTAGTAACTCCTGCAATTGCTTCCTAAGTTCGGAGAGCTCTACTGGGGCCATCCTATATGGTGGAATGGAGATCGGTGTTGTTCCAAGCTCCAGCTCAATAGAGAAGCCCGTCTCTCGAATGGGTGGCAGTCCCGGTAGATCCTCGGGAAATACATCAGTGAATTCTCAGACCACGTCCAAGTCTTCCAAAATCTTGACGGTGCCTTCTTCAATTACCACGCTAGCCAAGAAATAGCCACACCCCTTGCTAATCAGCTTGGAATCCCTGATGGCTGACACCATCATTCTCCTCAACTTGCCTTTCGGGCATTGGAAGAAGAATGCCCCCTTTCCCGACTTCTGAAAGATCACTTCTTCCGATGGCAGTCTAAGAGAGCACAATGTTTGTCTAACCAGTCCATTCCAAGAATGAGGTCAAAGTCGTTCATATCTAGGATGTATGCTTCCCTTAACAACCTTCTACCATTGATGTTGACCTCTATAGTAGGGATCACAAGCTTAGTGTGGACTTATTTCCCGGTTGGTGTGCTAACTATCATTTCCCCGAAAAATGTGGCTTGGGGTCTGTTCTTCAGTTGATTAGCAAAACCAGTGGATATGAATGTGTGTGTAGCCCCCGGGTCGAACAAAACCTTTGCATAAATATTATCCACAAGAAGTGTACCTTCAGCCACGGTAGGGGTGTTGTCTGCCTCTTCTTGCATCAGTGCATAGACTCGACCTCTGTACTGAATCTTCTCCTACTGAGGTATTGGCTTTTGCTGAGCCTTCTTGGGGCAGTTCCTCGCCATATGTCCGGCCTCGCCGCATTCATAGCACTTGCCATTTGTCCTCCAGCATTCCTTTCCCGGATGGTTGCAAATGGAATCCCTGGTCTGTCCCTGGGTACTAGCTCCTGGCGTGCCACCTTCCCTTTGTCCTGCCTGCATAGGCCTTTTGCCCATCTTCTGCTGCTCCTCGGTAAACCTTCACAAGGATATCCATTAGAACCTATCTCTATATGTCTCTTAAATTTTTATGGTTTCGATTATTACCTTGCATTCTCTTGCTCGGCCAGGTGAGCAAGCCTTAGTGTCGTGGTGTAGGAGTCAGGGTCTTGGGTTGCAACATAGCGTCGGACGCTGCTACGTAGGCCATTCACGAATTTCTTCACCTTCCGGCGTGCCTCATCGAATATGTGCGGGGCATATTGACCCAGAGAGGAGAATCTAGCCTCATAGTCTGCTACCGACATGTTTCCCTGGTCGAGGCTCAAGAATTCTTGCTCCTTAGCATCTCGCACATGCTCAGGGAAATATTTTTCTCGGAAGACTGCTAGGAATTCTTCCCACGAAATGTCACCATCGTGCCTTGCGAAGGTGGTCCTCATCTTGGCCTTCCACCACAGGTCAGCTTGATCTTGCAATACATAGGCCGCCAGATTCACCCTTTCTTCCTCGGGACATCGCATCACGCGGAATTTCTTTTCCATTTCGCTGAGCCACCACTCAGCCACCTCCGGACGGCTCTCCCCTTTAAAAATGGGAGGTGTCAGCCTCAGAAATTGATCTAGTGTAGGTAAGTCATGACGAGGTGCAAGCGCTGGCTGTTGTAACATTTGTTGCTGCATGGCCTGCATCAGCCCCTGGAAACTCTGCATAAATCCTTCCAGATTAACTCCCACATTGGGCACTTGTCCGCCCCCGACTGCCGGAGCATTGACAGCCCCATCATTCACCACATTGGGGTCATCCACCCCCGATCCTCTCTCATCAGCCTGGGGAAGA
The DNA here is from genome assembly GCA_022559845.1 of Amorphophallus konjac. Taxonomy (NCBI): domain Eukaryota; kingdom Viridiplantae; phylum Streptophyta; class Magnoliopsida; order Alismatales; family Araceae; genus Amorphophallus; species Amorphophallus konjac. The sequence continues at coordinate 199,913,708 of CM040123.1, forward strand.
TCTCTTTGCCTTCTCGGCGGCATAGCTCTGAGAAGACAACAATTTTAGATGTGAGGGTTCGTTCTACACGGGGTCTAATTATACTCTAACCATTATCACTCTAACCCATCCCTTCTTCTACTATTTGAACAATAGGAATGGTTGTAACCATGACTTGTCTCTCGTGCTCTGATACCACTCTGTAACGCCCCGAGATCCGACTGCCAGATTTATGGCATTTTTTTTTCTATCGGACCTTGAGACATTACTACGTACGTATCACGGAAGCACAAAATATAATCATGCATACATTCGCATGAGAGAGAGAAACCATAGTTACACGAAATGTAATTTAGCATTTCAACCATTCATAATTTTCATAAGATAGTACATATCCATTGTTCCAAAATAAACTTGAGTCCACATAAGCTCACCACCCCAAAATCATACATATAAGAGAGAGTCCCATCCATAGCATATCCAGACAAACTATGCAATAGTACTACTCCTCAGCTGCAGCCTCCAACTCAACCTCCTGCTCTATGTGATGAGGACATCACCAACAATTTCATTTGATCGAGGATCCCGATGCTCGCCACCTATGCTACATCTTGTTCACCACTTTATTTCGAGTCATATGATGTAATTTTCATTTTCTTATCATGTACTTTTCCTTTTATTTGAGTACAATACCTAGGTTAGGTAGCTATTTACCTAAGTCTTATGTCATTATGTGTGTTATTGGGCCCAATTATATGGGCTAGGCCCAGGGGCGCCCCCTTCCCCTTGGTTTAGTGTTAGTAGTCCAAAAGTCAGGGACTTAAATTAAATTGTGGGATCCCTATAAATAGGACCCCAATCCCTCATTTGTAAGCTAATGAAGATTTGATAAAAAAAGTTGCCACAAGATTTGTGCTTCTCTCTCTCTCTAGCTCTCTCTCTCTCTTCTTCTCTCTCTCTCTAAAGGGGGCGAACCCCATTCTCTCTCCTCCCCACCCCAAATTCGAAATTCACTCTCTCTCCTCCCTATTCACCTCTAATTAAGACCCCTCCCCCTTCCCCATACCTCCCATTTAAGTCCCCTCCAACCCCTAGGTGGAATCCCTTTCTCCTAGGCACCTCTCCCTCCTCCCAAGCAACCTTTCCCCTTTCCCATACAACCTTTCATTTTCTCAAGGGAGAATCCCTTCTCCCAAGCACCCCTTCCTCTCCCCAACACAACCCTTCCCCTTCCCAAAGTAACATTAAACCCCATTAATCTCTCATTCAAACCAAAGGAGAGAGATCTCCCTCTCTCTCTATCCCAACCCAAATTCGCAGCTCCCCATTCCTCCACCTGCTAGACCATCTTCCAGCCCCCATTCTGCCCCTCCCACACCTTAGATCACCCTATACCAGACCCCCACACAGCCCGGGGTCGCCCCCCACACACATCCACCCCATCTCCCACCCCATCTACCTCATTTTCTATATAATAGTGAGCAGCTGCAGTTCTGCAGAACCGCCCCCCCCTGTTGCAGCACTGCCCACGACCTCATCCCGGATCTCCTGGGGGCGTGGCCTACATCGACGGAAAGGTCTGCGAGTCTTCTTCGCAAGCAAGGTGGAATCATCTCATTCCGACTTCGCTACAGTTCGTGGTGCCCCTTTCTCGTCCAACTGCGCAACAAGGACCAGAACCTAGACCTGAGCTGCAGTGCAGAAGCTCCCACGGCCACATATTTCAACTTCTGGAGGCGCCACTTGGCCGAGAGCTGCAGCCACGAGTCATCCACCACCACCAACAAGCAGCGTCCCGTTCGGCATCAGGAAATGCCTTTTCCATTTTTTCTCCCCCGGGCGCGCAGACAGTCTGTTTAGGTCCTTCCCCGACAGTGCCTCACTCAACGGACACCTCCTCACCGCCCCGACATCCTATGGGGATTTTCTTGGTTGCTTCTCGAAGAAGACTCATCCACGGATCTCCTCGACTTGGTCTCGCCTCATTCGGACTTCGGGAGCCACCGTGGTGACTTCGGCCATCCACTGCTGCCCCTGGGAACAGTCTGCTTCTGCACGCAAGGTACCTGTTCCATAGCCCGTCCCCACCGGCGATGACTTCGGGACCGCCCACAAAAAATCACAGTCGTACCTGGGTACGTCAGAAACATTTTGGCGTAAGTCTCATCAAGTTCTGAGTCCGGGAGAGCTCACAGCGGCAACTACATCGACACCCTGTCTTGCTGCCCAGACCCGGGCAGATTCGGCCGGGTGCTCTATCGGCGCGATTCGAGCGAATCTCCCGTCCCCGCCTGGCTGGCTTAACGCCCCTCCCTACGTGGAGGTAGTGTTTGCATTGTAATACTGATATCCCCACCCCAAGTCCACCCTCCTATGTGAGGCGTAGTGGTTGTATAATTTAAACAGGGATCAAGCTTCATCGGCGCAGTGTGCGGGGGAACCCACACTTCCCCGCTCACCCTCGTCTCCGACCGGGATCGGTGTCTTCACACCGATCAGGTGAGCCTCGGGTTGCCCTACTCTACTGGAATTTCTTTGCTTGTTTAGTATTGCTGCTTAGTGCCGTCGGTCGGTGAGTGAGCGCCCGATCTCAAAATATCATCAATTTGAGTGCCACCGCGGAGCGAGTTGTGAGAGAGCCACTACATCCCACGCCCTTGGCGTGCTGGCCGCCCACAGAATTGGGGCATCCCAGGCCTTTAGGGGTTCAATATCAAGCGAGCCAAACCCTGGAACAGTGAGGTCCCATCCCGGACCCTCTCCACCATCGTCGAGTTGCCTACGGGCACGAGTGTGCGCTACACGGGTGAGTCCGCTTGAGTGGGTTCGCCGATCAGTTCGATTGCTTGCAAATCTAGGTCCAAGGTGCATTGGTCAAGTGGCTGCCACCCCCAAGGGGTTTGTGTCACATCAACTTGGTATCAGAGCAAGTTCTAGACTTGTCTCTACTAAGTCTTGTCCTAGGGCCATTGCATGCATCACACTTGTCCTCCATCATGACTACCTCATACTTGGCATATTCGCCACTCTTAGGCCCATTAGAAGCCTTTGTGTTTGATGGAACTCGCCCTAGTATATATATAGAGTGGGAGGACTCCATAGATCGACACTTTGGGAGGTTCACTCTATCAGGGCCTATGAAAGTCAACTATGCCAAGAGTTTGCTCTGGCGCCAAGCTAGGAAAGAATGGGAGAACATTGTAGGATTGAGAGAAGCCAAAGGGGAAGCACCCATTGAATCTTGGGATGAAATGAGGGCCAATCTTAGAAAGATCTACGCACCCCAATCCAAACCTCTTCAACCAACCGATCTTCCACCCCTGACCCCAACTCCAACCCAAGAACTTCCCCGACCAAACCCAACCCAAGTCCACCCATGTTCACCACCCCGAGAGTTACAAGATGACCAACCAAGTCCCCCACCCATCCCTCCATGAGAATTGTAATTTTAGGGGAACCCCTCATAGAGTGGCTAAAGCAAAACCTCCTCCTCTGCGTCACACGCCCCTCCATGGATAACCACAACCCAATCGTGCCCACCCCACACCTCCACACAACCTACCATTCATTCTACCTTGTAGGGACCCTGAGGGACTTGATTAGGGGAGTACTACGGCAAATAGAGGTGACAAACCTGCTATCCTTAGGGGAAAGCGACACTGGATACCTTAGTTTCTCACACACCTCTATTGGATCCATCATCTCCATTTACACTAAGGGTCCTTGCACAAGCAAGCTATTATTGATCCTGCCCGAACCCGAAGAATTTTGCCAAAACCAACCCTATGACCCCCACCTCCCTCAAGAAAAGGGCACCCCATCTAGGGAGTCAACCTTGGTGATTGTCCCACTAGGTAACGAGTGCACAGTCCGCACTAGGCAGTGTGTGACTTGGAATACTATAAGTCTAGAAATGGAAGAAGCATCCTTCCCCACAAGCCAAGCCCACCTACATCCTTGTGACCTATTCCCTTGGGAGCCCCAATGCCAACCTGGCCACTTTCCCTCCTTCACCATTGCCCACCCCTCATCCAATCCCAAGGACCATTTCATTATACGCAACCAGGCCCATTGCTCCCACACCACTACATGCCTAGTAGGCCTCAAACTGATCCCTTGGGGCGAGCAACACCCACCACTCACACCCTTCAATTTTCCCGTTAACAAGGTCCCAACCTACATTAGGGAATCTATGGAATGGACTTTCTTGATCCATGGGATTGAAAACACCCCCTTCACCAAGGGCCTAACCATACTTGACCCATTTGATCCCTCCGCATGGGAACCCCCAAACCTGCCATCCTTGTCCCATTTCTCTAAAGAATTCCTAAGCCTCGCCCCTTGCCGAGACCATTGCGCCAAAGTTGAACCAAACCCCTCCTTGTCAACACCCACGCTTTGGAAGATAAGACTCAACGTTTGGGTAGAGTGGCATGGTAGGATCACATTTGGGTGTCCTGGACCCCCTATAGAAGTCAACATTGTTAGGAGACACATGCATTTTAGGACCACATGTGGATGCCCCGGTCCTCCAACCTTCCGTAGAGAACCTATGCATGATAGGGCCACGTTTGGATGCCCCGGACCCCCAGTCTTCACCCACCTTGATAGGAAACCTAAGCAAGCTAGATCCACCTATCGTTGCCCCGGCCCCCCTGAGTCCATGAAAGTCTTCATCACATCTATGCATGATAGGTCCATGTACGGTTGCCCCGGTCCACCTTTGCATGCTATCCTCCGTCACACCCACTCACCGCATCATGATGCATGGCATGAGCATACACGCAAGCAATTCTTGACGAGCGGTGAGGTTCACAAAGAGCGGGCAAGAGCTCGCGAGCACCACTTGGAATTCCAAGTAGGCAATCTGGTGATGATGACATTGGAGTGGCTCTACCCTAGGGTCACCTCCAATTCGAGGGCACGAGGACTTGGACCTTCCCAAGTTCCGAGTGACTTTGGCAACCCGGCTAACGGGTTGGACTTACTAATGGGTTTTGGGATTCACCCCATTTTCTACGTGGCGGATCCGGCACCCTATATGGGCACCGCGGCGGATCCTAGTGAGTGCCTCGAGCCTTTATCTTCCTTTGAGAGAGACACCCTCAGAGAGCCACCAAAAATCAGCCTGAGAGTCCGATGTGTGCACACGGAGGCAGTACTAGGCAAGCAGGGTTCCATCGCCAGCAAGAGGGTGCGCCTGAGCCACCTCGAGAGGATGAAGGACCGTCCCCTGGTTGCGGACGCAGGGTTGAGTTTGGAGGTTGAGGCTCACTCTGAGCTGCTTGAGAGGACCACTTCCCCGGTGGGCCCATACTCGACGGAGTCGAGTTTTCCGCACCCCGGGGGTATGATGAGGACATCACCAGCAATTTCATTTGATCGAGGATCCCGATGCTCGCCACCTATGCTACATCTTGTTCACCACTTTATTTCGAGTCATATGATGTAATTTTCATTTTCTTATCATGTACTTTTCCTTTTATTTGAGTCCAATACCTAGGTTAGGTAGCTATTTACCTAAGTCTTATGTGTGTGTTATTGGGCCCAATTATATGGGCTAGGCCCAGGGGCGCCCCCTTCCCCTTGGTTTAGTGTTAGTAGTCCAAAAGTCAGGGACTTAAGTTAAATTGTGGGATCCCTATAAATAGGACCCCAATCCCTCATTTGTAAGCTAATGAAGATTTGATAAAAAAAGTTGCCACAAGATTTGTGCTTCTCTCTCTCTCTAGCTCTCTCTCTCTCTAGCTCTCTCTCTCTCTTCTTCTCTCTCTCTCTAAAGGGGGTGAACCCCCATTCTCTCTCCTCCCCACCCCAAATTCGAAATTCACTCTCTCTCCTCCCTATTCACCTCTAATTAAGACCCCTCCCCCTTCCCCATACCTCCCATTTAAGTCCCCTCCAACCCCTAGGTGGAATCCCTTTCTCCTAGGCACCTCTCCCTCCTCCCAAGCAACCTTTCCCCTTTCCCATACAACCTTTCATTTTCCCAAGGGAGAATCCCTTCTCCCAAGCACCCCATCCTCTCCCCAACACAACCCTTCCCCTTCCCAAAGCAACATTAAACCCCATTAACCTCTCATTCAAATCAAAGGACAGAGATCTCCCTCTCTCTCTATCCCAACCCAAATTCGCAGCTCCCCCTTCCTCCACCTGCTAGACCATCTTCTAGCCCCCATTCTGCCCCTCCCACACCTTAGATCACCCTATACCAGACCCCCACACAGCCCGAGGTCGCCCCCCACACACATCCACCCCATCTCCCACCCCATCTACCCCATTTTCTATATAATAGTGAGCAGCTGCAGTTCTGCAGAACCGCCCCCCCTATTGCAGCACCTCCCACGACCTCATCCCGGATCTCCTGGGGGCGTGGCCTACATCGACGGAAAGGTCTGCGAGTCTTCTTCGCAAGTAAGATGGAATCATCTCATTCCAACTTCGCTACAGTTCGTGGTGCCCCTTCTCGTCCAACTGCGCAACAAGGACCAGAACCTGGACCTGAGCTGCAGTGCAGAAGCTCCCACGGCCACATCTTTCAACTTCTGGAGGCGCCACTTGGCCGAGAGCTGTAGCCACGAGTCGTCCACCACCACCAACAAGCGGCGTCCCGTTCGGCATCAGGAAATGCCTTTTCCATTTTTTCTCCCCCGGGCGCGCAGACAGTCTGTTTAGGTCCTTCCCCGATAGTGCCTCACTCAACGGACACCTCCTCACCGCCCTGACATCCTCTGGGGCTTTTCTTGGTTGCTTCTCGAAGAAGACTCATCCACGGACGTCCTCGACTTGGTCTCGCCTCATTCGGACTTCGGGAGCCACCGTGGTGACTTCGGCCATCCGCTGCTGCCCCTGGGAAGAGTCTGCTTCTGTACACAAGGTACCTGTTCCATAGCCCGTCCCCACCGGCGACGACTTCGGGACCGCCCACAAAAAATCACAGTCGTACCTGGGTACGTCAGAAACATTTTGGCGCAAGTCTCATCAAGTTCTAAGTCCGGGAGAGCTCACAGCGGCAACTACATCGACACCCTGTCTTGCTGCCCAGACCCGGGCAGATTCGGCCGGGTGCTCTATCGGCGCGATTCGAGCGAATCTCCCCTCCCCGCCTGGCTGGCTTAACGCCCCTCCCTGCGTGGAGGTAGTGTTTGCATTGTAATACTGATATCCCCACCCTAATTCCACCCTCCTGTGTGAGGCGTAGTGGTTGTATAATTTAAACAGGGATCAAGCTTCATCGACGCAGTGTGCGGGGGAACCCACACTTCCCCGCTCGCCCTCGTCTCCGACCGGGATCGGTGTCTTCACACCGATCAGGTGAGCCTCGGGTTGCCCTACTCTACTGGAATTTCTTTGCTTGTTTAGTATTGCTGCTTAGTGCCGTCGGTCGGTGAGTGAGCGCCCGATCTCAAAATATCATCAATTTGAGTGCCACCGCGGAGCGAGTTGTGAGAGAGCCACTACATCCCACGCCCTTGGCGTGCTGGCCGCCCACAGAATTGGGGCATCCCAGGCCTTTAGGGGTTCAATCTCAAGCGAGCCAAACCCTGGAACAGTGAGGTCCCATCCCGGACCCTCTCCACCATCGTCGAGTTGCCTACGGGCACGAGTGTGCGCTACACGGGTGAGTCCGCTTGAGTGGGTTCACCGATCGGTTCGATTGCTTGCAAATCTAGGTCCAAGGTGCATTGGTCAAGTGGCTGCCACCCCCAAGGGCTTTGTGTCACATCACTATGTCTCCTGAAAAAAACACGTGTGTCACAAAGGGGTGAGTGTGACGCTCAGTAGGTAGCCTAAACAAACTGGGGTTAACTCGCATCTATATAGCCATTTCATAGACATATTCTAGATGTTAACAATAGCATAATCCGTTCATTACCATCTGCTGAAAATAACTCACATGAGGGAAATACACATTTTAACTATCATATACGTACCCATGCATGCAGCAGGACCAGACATAGTATCCCATTTTCACGTTTCCATATTTTCAAATTTTCACATTCCACATTTACAGATTTTGTCATTCATGGAAACAAACAGCTGCCACAATCATAGGAGGCCCACACACACAACGAACGAATGAAAGAGTACTGCGCAGACCCGAGAGCGAACTCCCACCAAGATTCTTGGTGGCCTCGAGGCGTTACGTAACACCACATCACAAAGGCCGCCCCCTACGAGGACCGAAGATCGAATCAATAAGATTTTATTCCAGGGCCACCCCCCCACGGGGACTGAAGTCCTATCTCACAGAGGGCTGTTGTTTCCATTTATATCATTTACATTGTATTCGCATTCACATAACATCTCGTTTTACACATATTAGTATGATACTTTATCATAACAAGCATGCTTTCATTGATTAAGGGGCCAAACAAGCTCACAATCAATGCTTCTCATAATTTAATCATGCTCATAGATGTGTTTCTAATATTCTAGTCATGCTCATAGATGTGCTTCTAATAGTTTTAGAGGGGTAAACACACTTGCAGTCATGTTCATGTTAGTACCAGTTTATCCTTCTAGGCTACACATGCATAGAAAATGACTTATATCTGAAAGTGCAGAATTTCTGGGTACATGAAACTTTTACAGTGGGTTAATAACTTATCCATCTATCATTTCATAATTTTTCAGATTTTTATGAATTAATATGCCCCCTCAAAATTCTCTTTTTCTTAGTTTCTGAAAATTGGGTCTGTGCAGAACATGCACAGACCATACTGAAACATGCACAGACTCTACTTATGTTTTGAACTAAACTTGCACTGACTTCACTAGAACATGCACAGACTTTACTATAAAACATGCACAGACTTTATAAAATAGGCACAGACCTCTTTTACCTATGCATGGACAAGAAGTGCATAGACTTTATAAATAATGCATAGACTTTACTTTAAAACATGCACAGACTTTACAAATAGGCACAGACTTTACTGAAACTTGCACAGACCTGCTTATGTTTTGAACTAAACCTGCACCGACTTCACTAGAACATGCACAGACTTCACAAAACATTCACAGACCTTACCATTACTAGAACCTGCACAGACTTTACTATAAAATCTGCACAGACTTTACTATAATACATGCACAGACTTTACAAAACATGCACAGACTTCACTTAAAACAGGCATGGACCTTCCCATGGCTAATGCAAACTTGCACATACTTTACTCAAAACATGCACGTACCTTTTTCACTAAATCTGCACAGACTTTACTATAATACATGCACAGACTTTACAAAACATGCACAGACTTCACTTAAAACAGGCATGGACCTTCCCATGGCTAATGCAAACTTGCACATACTTTACTCAAAACATGCACGTACCTTCTTCACTAAATCATGGAGAGACTTTACTTAAAACAAGCATAGCCCTTCCCATGGCTAATGTAAACTTGCACAGACTTTACTCAAAACATGCACGGACCTTATTCACTAAATCATGCACAGACTTTACTTAAAACAAGCATGGACCTTCCCATGGCTAATGCAAACTTGCACAGACTTTACTCAAAATATGCACGGACCTTATTCACTAAATCATGCACAGACTTTATTTAAAACAAGCATGGACCTTCCCATGGCTAATGCAAACTTGCACAGACTTTACTCAAAACATGCACGGACCTTATTCACTAAATCATGCACAGACTTTACTTAAAACATGCATGGACCTTATTCACTAAATCATGCACGGACTTTACTTAAAACATGTATGGACCTTCTTTACTAAATCATGCACGGACTTTACTTAAAACATGTATGGACCCCTTTTTACCTACGTATGGACAAGAGTGGACAAACCTTACAAGAATGCACATACCCCTTTTTACAAGGGGCTGTGGGGACTTATGAAACCCAATAGAACTTAACAAATGACAGAATCAGAATGAACATGATGGTGGTCCCCATATGCCCTTAATCCCTCTTTTAGAGTGTAGAAAAATTTATTTCAAAACCATTCTAATACATCATCGACCCCTAAAGTTTGAGGTTAGGTGCCTACCTTTGAGATGGTAAACTGACGATCCGGGGATGAAATCCACACCCCAGATCTCCCCCAAAGCTTCTCCTTCCGATCCGGGGATGAGCTCCACACCCCAGATCCACCCAAGACTTCACTGCAGGTTCTCCCTTTATGAAATGCCAAGGTTCCTCACTTCTCTTCCTTACCCGAGAGAAACCATAGATGGTGGGTGTTTGAGGGTAGGTGTTGCTAAAGGTTGATCACCCCAAGAACCCACTTTTTTATATAGGTTTTAAGCCTCCCAAGGCATGTCCCACGTCTAGCAAGGTTCAGCCCAACTCCCAGGTCGTTGGCTTAAAGAGGGGTTAATGCTAAGCATCCCTTCGGGTTGAACAGGTGTGACCTTATGACCACCGATCATAAATGCTAGTGGACACGCTTTTTTGTTGGGAATTAGGTTGGGACGTCTTCATATGAAATCAAGAAGACTTCTTAATCTAACGTTGGGTCATGGTTTCATCGACTTTCATCAATCCTAGCATGAGTTATGATTTTTGCAATATTAACATTCATTTCCCGTGTTTTCGATTGCGACCCTTCGTATACCTGATCATAAATGCGAGTGGGCGCATTTTTCTGTTGAGATTTGGGTTAGGATGTCTTCAGATGAAATCTAGTAGACTTCTGGATCTAAATTTTGGTGGTGGTTTCATCGAAGTTCATCAATCCTAGCATGACTTATGATTTTCGCAACATTAACATTCATTTCCCGTGTTCCAGTCGCGACCCTTCGTCTACCTGATCATAAATGCGAGTGGGCGCATTTTTCTGTTGGGATTTGGGTTAGGGTGTCTTCAGATGAAATCAAGAGGGCTTCTTGAGCTAAATTTTGGTTGTGATTTCATCAAATTTTATTATCCCTATCAGGAGTTATGATTTTTCCATTAATTACATGCGAATTCGCCCAATGGTCTCACCTCCTTATGTTAGCGTGCAGAATAGGGCTCAGAACCATGGGTTCTAGTGTGAATTGGGTCTCCACCTCAACATAAGAGTTTGGGCCAAGGGCCCAAGTTTTTTAATGAGCCTAGTCTCATTCCATTCTGATCTTGCTTCGTTAAGTTACGAATTATCTAAGGGTTCTTAGATAATCCGTCCAGATTTTTTTTTGTTTGTCCGTTGAGCTTATGCGTCTGATTTATTCTCAATTGGGCCAGTGCCCAATTGGCGGTCCTAACATAAAACGCCGATAGTAACCAGCTAGACTCAAGAAGCTTCGAATCTCTGTTACATTTGTGGGTCGTTCCCAGTTCTTCACGGCTTCGACCTTTGATGGGTCATCAGCAATTTCGTTCTTCGAAATAATATGGCCTAAGAAAGATACTTCCTCGAGCCAGAACTCGCATTTGCTGAATTTGGCATATAGCTTATTTTCCTTTAATATCTGCAGTGCCTTATTGAGATGTTCTTCATGATCCTCTTAGATCTTGTAATAGATCAGAATATCATCAATAAATACCACAATGAATTGGTCTAAGTAGGGCATGAATATGTTGTTTATTAACTTCATAAAAGTTGCGGGGGCATTTGTTAGTCTGAAAGGCATAACAGTAAATTCGTAATGCCCATACCTACTTCGGAATGCAATTTTATGGATGCCTTCTTATTTGATCTTCAATTGGTGGTAACCAGAACGAAGATCAATCTTGGAGAAATATGAAGCTCCAGATAATTGATCGAACAGTTCGTCAATCCTCGGCAGCGGGTATTTGTTCTTGATTGTAAAATGATTTAGCTGCCGATAGTCGATGCATAGTCTCATCGATCTGTCCTTCTTTTTGACGAACAGCACGGGTGCTCCCCAAGGGGAAGTACTCGGCTTGATGAAACCCTTTTTCAATAACTCCATTAGTTGTTCCTTTAGTTCCTTCAGCTCAGTAGGGGACATTCTATATGGTGCCCTAGAAACAGGAGCAGCACCAGGGACATGGTCGATTGTGAACGACACTCCCCTTTCCGAGGCTAAGTCTGTTAAATCTTCTGGAAAAACATCGGAAAAATCCTGAATTACACGGATGTCTTCAAGTTTAACCTTCTCAACTTCCGTGGCAGTCACGAATGCTATGAAAGCCATGCATTCCTTATCCATAAGCCTTCTAGCTCGGAGTGCCGATATAAGAAGTGATTTACTCCGAGGGCTATTGTAAACTAGCTCTGGGAAATCCACGAAAGTTACCTTGCCATGCTGGCAATCTACAGTTGCTTGGTATGTGGATAACCAGTCGTCACCTAGTATGACATCATAACCCTTCATATCTAGGCATATCAGGTCAGCAGGTAAATTACTTTCCTTAATCATCACTTCACAATTTGGATAGTGATAAGTGATATCAGACTCATTCCTAAGAGGTGTAGATATGACCAAATCTAATAGTTCATGTTTCTTAGAAAATGAAGCAGCAAAGTTCTTGGAAACGAATGAATGAGTTGCTCCGGTATCAAATAAAACTTGAGCAGTTTTTAAACAAATGGTGAGAGTACCTTCACAATTTTGCCTTCAGTGGGTTCCGTCTCTCAGAGAGCTTGCAGATGGCCTTGTTTCTTTACCGTACGCTTCTCGTCTTTGATGTCTTGCTCCTTCATCAGTGGGCAGTCTGGGATTCGATGTTCTCGGCTCCCGCATCGAAGACAAGCTCCTAACTTCCTCCAACATTCCTCGGTCTTATGACCAGCTTTATCACAATACTTGCAAATCTCCTTAGAGGGTGTGGCAGTGGTGAACGGCCTGTCAGTCTTCTGGAATTTCTTTACCTTGGAGGGCTCCCCTCCCATGAAGAACATTTTCTTGTTGATTGATTGTTTGAACTTTCCTAGGCTTGTGACGGGTTCCTTCTTGTCTCTTCCTCGGATTCACTCAGATAATTCGGTGGCATCTTCTAGCAATTGGGCACGCCGAACTATCTCCGAATAAGCTTGGATGTCCATCGGTGCAAGTTGTGTAATATAGTGGGGCCGAAGCCCGTTGAGGAACCTTCTCGCCTTCATCTTTTCTGTACACACCAAGTGGGGTGCATACCTAGATAATCTGGAAAACTGGGCCTCATACTCGGCCACTTCGTTGTTTTAGGACGGCAAATTCTACGGCCTTCTTCTCTTGGATATGGTCGGAGAAGTACTTGTTGTTGAAATGCTCCGTGAATTCATCCCATGTGACATGGTATTCTGGCAGTGTTGCTTCTATAGATTCCCACCAGCATCGAGCGTCCCGCTCCAGTTGGAATTACAGCCAGTAAAACCTTCTCCTCGTCTGTGCATTGCATTACACGGAAGATTCGTTCCATCTCCTTTAGCCAATTCTCGACATCCTCGGGGTCGGACGAACCTGTGAACCTCAGTGGGTTCATGTTACGGAAACTCCTGTGAAGATCACCCGCTCCACGGTTTGCTCCGCCTTGGGCCACTTGCTATAGTGCCTGTGTAAGGCCCTACACGGTGCGCTGCATCTCGCGCCATTGTGCTCTTTCCGCAGTCATGATTCTACAAAAGAGTTTAAGTATGATATAGATCAGGTTTTCTTGTAAGGTCAAAAAGTCTTTATAAAACTTAACCCATGGCTCTATCCATCTCACCGGGTAAGGTATATCTATCCTTGGACACAGGTTTTACTTATCCTTGGACTCAAATTTTTACTTAGATTTCTATTTCTAACCTTTTATTTCTTCTAGTTCCCTAGGTTTGAAAACCTAGGCTCTGATACCACGAAGACTGTCACGTCCCGAACGCGGAAGATTACTCGGATGCGTGATGCGTCTATATAGATCGTGTCATTAGAGCGATAAGAATTTTAACATACATAATTACGGAGTGCGCAAATGACTAATAAATCTAATAAATTCCAATAGTCCAAGTGATGATTATTTGATTAATCAAAAGAATTAAACATAGTCCATGAAGACTTCCAAATTTAGAAAGCCAAACATTAGGCTATACGACTTAACACAAAGTTTATACCACTAACTGACATAACTGGGAATACAAGGTAGACTCAAATAAATTCAAAGACACGACTAGCTAATGATAGATGGTTGGCGTTCTAGCACTCGTCACTCGGTCTCAATCCCATTCTTGTCGCTATCTGATTCACCTGAAAATGTTAGGAAGCAACTGGATGAGCAAATCGCTCAGTAGGAATTATATCTCAAATTCGAGCAATCTTTATGTGGATTATAATTTGCATGTATTATCAGTATGGCTATACATGACGTACGTACAAAAGAATCAGGTATAAAGGTAAATCTAGGCATGATGAATAATAAGAGATCAAGAACTGTATAAAGAGAGTATATCAGGATTTCAAGTAGTTGACAAGTAGTATTTCAAGAATTTATAGATGTAAATGCCACTCCGGGGCAAGCAGGGAGTCATGTACGATTACGAATTTAAGTGCGAGAATGAACTCATGTATAAGTATATCTCAGGTACGAGTAAGTAAAAATTGAATTCAAGCAAGTAAAGTTGAGTACGTATCAGTAGAATTGGCTATTTAAATCAAGCAAGTATTTCGCCCTTTCTCGGGCCACAAGTCAAGTATTGCCCGTTCCAGGCCACGCAAGTCAAGTCAAGTGAGTAAAGAGAGAGTAGGGGTGGAGTGTCTCAAGTCAAGCAAGTACTCCGATGTAATGCTAAACACTGTGGTCAATAAACTCCCATGGGTACAAGTACTTTCGGGTGCTCCTCCCAGGACCAGATCGGGCCCTATATGCACAGCATTTCATGCATTACTTTTGACATCTACTCTCATTTTATAGCCAATATAGAGTTTCAAGGGTTGCCTTAGTAAGATATAAAAGTTAGATTTTTATGGAATGGAATTCAAGGACTCATAATATGCAAGAAAATGACTTAGGGTTGCGTCGGTACAAACCACGATAAAAATGAGGAAAAAAATATTAATATATATACTTTTTCCTAAACAAAAACTCTAGATAATTCTATAGTAAGGTTAAACAAAAGTTAGAACATCCCATAAGGGCCATTATACAAATATGCCATTTTACTATTTAAGAATACTATTCAATTACTATTCAGATTACTATTTATTACTATTCACTACTATTCACTTACTATTCATTTACTATTGACAAATACTATTCGCCCCAAATAACGCCCTTCACTAAGTCGTCATTTTCGTGAATCACGACTGTTAATTAGTTAGTATATTAATCATTTAGTATATTAATCATCCATGTTAAAAATTTAATAGATGTGAATCATGATACCTAATCTAATGCATGAACATACCGTTAGATTCCTTATAATTTTCTCTACCTATCTATGTGTCTATATCAAAAAAATTCTTTTATTTGGAAAAGTGATACTATTCATTAAAATAGTGACTTTTTATACACTATTCATATCGTAAAAATTTCTCAAAAATAGAAAGTAAGGATATGAACAGGTAGAGAGAATTCTCGAGAGTTCATAATCATGCTCATGCAAAATTGTTGGGTTTTACTATTCAATAAATTATGGGTGATTTATGCCGGGAAGGTACATTCTGTGACTAAAAACACTATTCAAACACTTTTTATTTTTTAATACTTTCAGTAAATTAGAAATTTAGTACATGGTTAAATAGAAAAAAATATGAGGGTTCCAGAACCATGTTCATGCAGGAGTTTCGTGATTAGGTTAAAAAAGTAATAATTGTCTGAACATGGTGGCACGGCATTATGAGTCACAGTTAAACACTATTCATTTTTAATTCTTTCAGTAAATCAGGAATCGAGGACATGGACAGGTAGAGAAAAATCTCAGGATCATAGAACTATATTCATGCAAAATTTTTATGGCTTAGTTTAATAGTTATAGATTTTCGAATGTTTTGATTTACTGATTATTGGAAATTCCAGAGAATGAAATTGACGTCGTTACACAAGTCGTCCTTTAATTGAGGACTCCTCTCGGGTCTTCAATTTTTAAATTGGCGCCCCCTCAAGCAGTCTTCAATTAAGTAATTGGCGCCCTAGCTTGGGGCGCCATTTACAGTGTGTGATTTTCACCCGAGCACGTACGTTTTGTGACTCAAAGTACTGTTCATTTCGAAAAAATTTCTTAAAATCCGAAAGTAAGGACATGAATGTGTAGTATAAATCCTCGGGAGTCCAGAAACATGTTCAGTTAAAATTACTGAGTTTTGGTTTCATATATATTAATTTTCAAATATTATATCTTTAATTTTCTCAATGAATTGACGACCTGTGAGCAGTCTTCATTTAATTGAAGACTCTCATGGTGTCGTCAATTTAAGTTTCAACCCCTTGTGAGTTGTGCTTCGCATCAGAACTGTAAGTTCTATGATACAAGTCACTATTCATTTCTCTAAAGTTTCTCCGAATTATAATCCGAAGACATGGTTAGATGGAGAAAAATCTCAGGGTCACAGAAATATATTCCGTCAAAATTTTCATGGTTTAGTTTATTAGTTATAGATTTTTGAAGACTTTGATTGCTGATTTCTAGAAATTCATAAAATTGAATTGGCGTCATTGCTCAAGTCTTCATTTAATTGACGACTTCGTGCGAAGTCTTCAATTCTGTAATTGGCGCCCTGGTCAGGGGCGCCTCTTACAGAGGGTGGTACACTATTCATTTACTATTCATCAGTGTGAAAAGGTATACGAATATGTTGAGAAAAATATCAGGATTCCAGAAACATGTTAATGCAAAAATTCCGTGATTTAGTTCGATAGTTATGGATTTTTGAATGTGTTGAATTAACAATTTCTGAAAATTTCAGAAATCTAATTGACGACATGGTGCATGTCTTTATTTAAATGACGACTGCTTGCACAGTCTTCAATTTGGTAATTGGCACCCTTGTGTTTAAAGTTGTTTTGTAATTTTATAGAATAACCCTCCCTTTGTTTTGTTTATTTCTACAAGACCTCCTATGTAAGATTCTTTACCCATGTGCATAAAGTTGGATTGCACATTTGTATGCTGGTCCTCCTATAGTTTAGTTCTTTAAACTAAACCTAGAATTCTATTAAGAAGAGTAGGTTACGTATACATAAGGTGATGATTTGTAATTTTATATGCTAGCCCCCCCTAAGGTTTGGCTCTTTACACAAAGCCCTCATGATTTTTTATGTTATAAGTAGGGTTGGCTTGTATATTTTCATTATAGTCATTGTGAAGTTGGGTTCTTTATGTAAGCCCTTCATGTATGATTTCTTTTAAGAAGAAGTTTTGAATTTACGCAAAGGTATTGATCGGGGGTGCTACAAACATAAGGAGAACAAGAGCCAATAGAGCTTCAGACATTTTAGAATTAATACATACTGATATTTATGGACCATTTCCTATGGCTTCTTGGAATAGTCAACAATATTTTATTACATTTATAGACGATTATTCTCGATATGGCTACCTGTATCTCATTCATGAGAAGTCTCAGTCATTAGATGTGTTCACAAAATATAAGGCTGAAGTTGAGAACCAACTCAACAAAAGGATAAAGGCCATCACATTAGACCGTGGTGAAGAATACTATGGTAGATATGATGGATCCGGTGAACAACGTCTAGGACCTTTTGATAAATTCCTAGAGGAATGCGGTATCGTCCCACAATACACCATGCCGGGATCTCCTAGCATGAATGGTGTTGCTGAAAGATAAAATATGACACTTAAGGATATGGTAAGGAGTATGATTTGTCAATCTACCTTACCAGAATATCTCTGGGGAGAAGTATTAAAGATTACAGGTTATTTGCTAAACAGGGTTCCAACGAAAGCAACTGTGGCAACCCCTTATGAGCTTTGGACTGGTAAGAAGTCTAGTTTGAAGCATTTGCACATTTGGGGGTGTCTAGTTGAGGCAAGGCCTTACAAGCCTAATGAAAGGAAACTAGACTCCAAAACAGTCAACAGTTATTTTGTTGGATATCCTGAAAGGTCAAGGGACTAAAGGTTTTATGATCCCACCACTAAGTCCATTTTTGAGACGGGAAATACCCAATTCTTTGAGAATGTTGAGTTTGCCAAGGGGAATAAGATATGAAATTTTATTTTTGAGGAAGAGTATGTCACTATTCCTCCTATTGCTATTGAAAATGACCAGGATCAGGTTTCTTTGCCTGACATTGTTCGAGAAACAATTCCAGATCAAGACAATATTCAAGCATCTCCCATTCAAAATAATGAGATTGTTTCAGAAGAACAAATTCAATACTCTCAAGAACCAATGCCATTAAGGAGATCCACTAGAGAATGGAGAAGTGCAATTCCGGGTGACTATATCATATTTCTCCAAGAACATAAGATTGACATTGGGGTGGTGGAAGATGATCCAATCAACTTCCATCAAGCCATGCAAAGTTCTAATTCTCAAAAGTGGATAGATGCTATGAATGAGGAAATAAAGTCCATGAACGACAATACTGTTTGGGATTTTGTCTTGTTACCTGAAGGTGCGAAGCCCATTGGTTGTAAATGAATATTTAAAATCAAAAGGGATTCAAAAGGTAGTGTGGAGAGATATAAGACTTGTCTTGTCGCTAAGGGCTTTACTCGAAAGGAAGGCATCGATTATAAAGAGACTTTCTCTTCGATTTCATCTAAAGACTCTTTTAGAGTAATAATGACATTAGTGACACATTTTGACCTTGAATTACATCAGATGGATGTAAAGACTACGTTTCACAATGGCGACATTGATGAGACGATATATATGGTGCAGCCAGAAAATTTTGTGTCGGGAGACCCAAAGAATATGGTTTATAAATTAAAGAAATCCATCTATGGACTTAAGCAAGCTTCTCGTCAATGGTATTACAAATTTCATCAAGTTATCATCTCATTTGGTTTTGAGATGAATATAGTGGATGATTGTATATACCATAAGTTCAGTGGGAGTAAACATATTTTTATGGTTTTATATATCGATGACATACTGCTTGTCAGCAATGATATATGCTTATTATGTGAAACTAAGAAGTTTCTGTCAAGAAATTTTGAGATGAAAGATCTTGGAGATGCCTCTTTTATATTAGATATATAGATATACTGATATCGCTCTCAAAATATCCTTGGGTTATTACAAAAGAGCTATATCAAAAAGGTTCTTAAAAGATTTGGCATGCAGAATTGTAAACCAGGTGACATCTCTGTTGTTAAAGGTGACAAGTTTAGCCTCAATCAATGTCCCAAAAATGACTTTGAAGCTAAAGAGATACAGAGGATTCCTTATGCATCAGCCATAGGAAGTCTTATGTATGCTCAAGTTTGTACGCGTCTGAATATTGTGTACATTGTTGGAATGTTGGGCAGATACTTAAGTAATCCAGGAGTGTATCACTGGAAAGCAACCAAAAGGGTCATGCGGTACTTACAAAGAACAAAGTACTACATGCTCACATATAGAAAATCAGATCAACTAGAGATCATTGGATATTCTGATTCTGACTTTGCTGGATGCCAAGATAGTAGGAGATCCACATCAGGCTATATTTACCTATTGGCTGGAGGAGCTATTTCATGGAAGAGTGTTAAGCAGACACTTGTAGCTTCTTCTACTATGGCGGCGGAGTTTATAGCATGTTATGAGGCATCAAATCATGGGATATGGCAGTGAAATTTTATCACCGGGTTGCGAATTGTGGATAGAATTGAAAGATCGCTTAAGATATTTTGTGACAATAAGTCAGCAGTGTTATATTCCAATAACAATAGGAGCTCTACAAAGTCTAAGCACATAGACATCAAGTTCCTGGTTGTTAAAGAAAGAGTACAGAGTGGTCAAATATTTATACAGCATATTGGTACAAACTCAATGATTGCGGATCCGCTTACAAAGGGACTTCCACCCAAGGTCTTTCACGAGCATATTACTCATATGGGTGTCTTGTCATTTGATGATGAGCTGGTTTAGTGAGAGTTTGTGTTTATATTTTGGAAATATTTTATATTTGTGGTTATTTTCTATAGAAATAAAGAATTCAGTTTGTTATCACTCTGTGATTTGTTGATCTCAATAAAGAATAAAGTTGGACCAGTTGGAAATATACATGATTGAATCACATTGCATGTAATTTCCATGCTACACATCCATACTTGATCCATGTCATTCGTTATATCAACATATGTGATTATTGATGGGTTGAATTATGTCAAATGTAATGAAAATCTCTTTAGTCCTATGTTGATATGATTAATGGACCGGATTGATTAAAGATGCTTTTGATGATGATAGCAAATTTTTGAGCTCATAAAGTTTCAGTATACAATCGTAAAAGTGAATATGTATATGTTGTCCAAGTTGGAGATTGTTGGATTTAATCTAATGTGGCATACATATATATAATAAATTGTATACTATTGGCTGTCATAAAGTTTATCCCTATTAATGTGATTAATTAAGAATTTGGGGATGTAAGCATTTAAAGAAAAGTACGAATCATATTTTAATTATGTGTAGAGACCGGGGTGTTATTTCTATTTTTATGATGGGCTAAAATAGAAAATGACACTAAAGGGTGCTATAACAATACGGGTCATGGTCCCCAATCCATACGGTTTTGATTTCTCCTTTCTCCTGGACATCCCATCATCTTGGAGTGCCGTCGGAAAACACCATACTGGATTGGAAGAGCCTCTCCCATAGATCCATGTATGCTTCTGTTATAAATTTTCGGTGTTTTGACATGGAGGCCATTGGGCAACTCATGTTCTAGAAATATAATCGCCCTTACAGAATCTTATTAGCGACGCGTTGCTCAATCGTGGCATTGTCCGTCGCCCACTCGCCTGTTTACTAAGGAACGGCATAGTGGCGGGCATCTCGGTGGCGTGTGGGTGATCCGGTGTTCGTCGGGATAATCCCCGTGATCACAGTCTCAACGTGCAACTGTTGGCGAGTTTCACAGCGTTCGGGATGTAAGTGTGTGGAGATTATGCTCGTAGGTCGGCCAGTCCTAAGTGAGTCTTAATTAGATCATGTTTTTGAACTATTAGTCAATTAGTGATGGTCGCTACGGACCAGATGACATTGTGTCATATTAGGTCTGGCATTACTGGATCGTGTTGGGCCTGAAATATTTTTCACTCCTCAATTAGGAATAAAAGTATTCACCGAGCAAAGAAATTAAAGTGGAGAGTTCGACAGGTCCTCTGATAACAACTTACTAGGAATCAAAAAAGATAAGCTTTGGCGCGCAGTGTCATCACATGTAAAACTCAACGAAGACAAGATCGAAGCCGGGTTAAGACTCCAAGGCAGCAGGTAAAATATATGCATGTAACTAAGTGCATCCTGAGTTGATCTTTCCATAAGAAAGAAGAATAGCAAAGTTGGAAATAATAAGATGGCTGATGCCTCCAAAACGTGAGACACCCGATGAGTCATGATAAATGGAAACTCTCAAAAAAGAAAACTTATCTCATTGTACGTACGATGAAAAGTTAACAAGGGATTTAATTAAGAGTACACGCATATGATTGCATCAGTAATAAGAATTAAGGCACTAATAAGAAAATGTCATATTTCTTTTATTCTAAGGTGAAAGACATTAAATTATATATGCATTAATTTGTGATCTGATGTTGTAACATGTTTTTATTAGTCGCTGTCACGTGTCAAGAAAGAGCGTTAAAAAAGTCTGTTTCAATTAGTAGTTAGGCCAGAATTATGGAAAGACTCTTTGCGGGTAGGAGTATTAATATTAATTAATTAATGGCCTTCACATGGCTAGGACTATCGGTAATTCAGAATTGAAATTAATTGGGTGGTGGATTTATTATTGATATTAAAGAAAAAGACCATGTGTATATAGAGGACTCATATTAATTATCACTTGAAATTGATTCATCACATTTCTTTCCTATCATTCGATCATAAAATGACATCATAACATTATATATATATATATATATATATATATATATAGAGAGAGAGAGAGAGAGAGAGAGAGAAGGGATTCGTTGTCATCGGTAGCAACATAAGAGCGATGTCACCAATTTTAAAATCACATGATTCAATCATAAATTTTTAATTCACACGGTTAAATATTCTTCGTTATTATTAGTAAACTACTTATAGATTAAAAATAATATGGTTCCAACATTTATTTCTTGTGCATCAAATGAACATAAAATGAACAGCTTAGATAGTATACTTTTTTGTATCATATAATATCTATATTTTTTATATCAGATTTGAATAAATTTTCATATGTTAAATTTATGAGATTATAGATAATTTAACAGTGTGGATTGAAAATTAAATATAAAATCATATAATTTTAAAATAGATAGCACCATTCTTCCGTTGCCACCAGTCGAATTCCTCCTCATATATATGTGTGTGTAACAAATCAAGGCACGTATATATGTTAACTAGCTAGCTAGGTTCATATATATATATATATATATATATATATATGGTAGGACGTTTTATTAGTTGGTGTCAAATTAATTCTATGTCTTAATCATGAGTTAACCAGAGCGCAACCAAGTTATTAGGCAAGATCTTATCTATATAGCTTGGGCGATAACGCTCACAGATAATAATTATGAACAGCAATTATTCATCACCGGCAAGCAACACAAACTATCCATTATTCATCACAACAATATATATATAGATTAACAACAATTAGGGTCCATTGATCAGAAACATCATATTACAAGCTAGCTGGGCAGTAAGCAGCATGCTCTCTCACTCAGAAGAGTTGGGCCCTGCGAGGTATCCCCTTCCTCCTGCTGACACCCCTCCTCTTTAACGGGTTCGTCGCGGGGCCATCGGGGCTATTCGGCTTGCACGGCCAGGATGACGACGACGACGTGTCGCCTCCCTGGCCGCCGCACTTGGGGGAGGCCGAGTCCTCCGCCACCTCGGAGGCCAGCAGTGGCAGCGCCTGTCCGGACCCCTCCGGGTCGCACCCGCCTCCCACGTCCGGTTCCGCCACCTGAATTGCACAACGCATCTATCTAATTGAAAATATCCAAGAGAACAGGAAACATGCCTACATAGAGAAGGCTCCATAAAAAAAGAAAAGAGTCATTAATTGCCAAAAACAAGCGCATGGGTTTGGAGGGATATATTCGGAATGATTTTATTTATTTATTTATTTATTTATCTTTCATAACAATCCATGCATGTAAACTAGAAAGCGTAGATAAGTAGCTAGGAAACGGGCGTGAGAAACTGCTAAAACTGGAGTTTCTATAATTATCGAAAGCAATGGCGATGGATGATCGACCTTGATCTTGTCTTCTACCTTGCAGGCGATGGAGCAGTAGCGGTTGGGTTCCGGCACGGCCCTCTGGCAGATCCCGCACACCGGCCCGACGTTGCTCCCGGGAGTCGCCGGTTTCGTCTGCTTCTTAGGGTTTAAGAGGACCACCCGGGACCCGTTCACGATAAAGGTCTGTTGGAGAGAGAGAGAGAGAGAGAACCACAGATCAGAGAAACCGAATTCGGAAGGGAAACGGCGTCAAAAGATCTGAGATGTGTTGGCGAGATGGATCAGCTAGAACTCAGCGGGAGATGCGGAGAGCGGGCGACGAAATTGAGGGGAGAGGGGTCGGCCGTGCCGGCAGCACTAGTACCTGGACCTTCGAGCAGTCCACATACTTCTGCATGTCGTGGACCCGGATGACGTCCTGGTAGACGTAGCGGCGGATCTGAAGGCGGTGGTGGCAGTCGTGGCGGCCGCGGTGCGGGGACGTGGGGGAGAAGAGGCAGTGGTGGCACAGCGACTCGCTGCACTCGATGCAGAAGATGTTCAGCTCGCTCTTGCGTAGCTCCTTGTGATGGTCGCAGAGGTCAAAGAACGTCCTCGCCAGGAGGAGCCCCATCCACTCCGGCGTGCTATTATTCTCCTTCACCTTGGAAACACACACACACGCACAGCCATCAATTACGAATAGAGATCCGAAGAACCGGCCAATCAAGATCGACACAAATTATTCAGGAACACATATAAAAGGGCGCAAAGTTACCATCTTGGGGAAGGAGAGACGACGGCGGAGGCGTTCTCGAGGCAGAGAGAGAGAGTGCGAGAGATATATTCCGATGTGTAGAGAGAGATAGAGAGAGAGGGGGGGAAGGAGCAGCTTCTTGTGAACTAGCGCGGCAGTGCAGGTGCCGGCGGATATTATAGCGGAAAAAGCGGGAGCGGGGCGGGGGGGGCGGGGAAGCGGGAACTGGAACCGATCCGGGCCGTCCATCGCGATGGCGGCTGCCCCGGATGATCTGGGTGGCCCGTTCGGGTTTCCGGAATTTCGGGCCGTCGAATTAGTTGTAAAAAATAATTTAATTTATCTCTTAATTAAGTCCCACGCTCCTAACCAAAAATACGCCAAGTTGTCACGTTCGGGCGTAGTGAACCAAGGTGCCGAGAAAGACCTTGTCGTTGGCGCGATGCCCCCACGTGAGGTGATGGTGGGATTTGGCGCCGGGAGCGACGAAGGGGGGCGACCGCGTGGGCGGGGCTGGTGTGGCGGCCTCGGCGTGTGGGGGCCCCACTTTGCGAGCATTCCCGCCAATGCGAACAAAATGCAAGTAATGACGACCGTACTTTATGTGCTGGGAGGCACGGACGGGACTCCCGATGTACGGCATCCTCGTGTTTAGCCGTGTCACTGGCTGAGGTACGTCACCATCCATGGGCACGTCGCCGCAGGGAGGGGTGTGGGACGGGCCGTGTAAACTCTGTTTCCTGGCTTCCAACCCAAATTTTCTCGTTACGTGGAAGTAGGCAGCTTCCTCTCTTGTTTAATTTGGTCACAATTATTTGATAAAACCTGAAATTTGGGTCAGTGAGCTTTGTATTTTGTTAGTTCACTGACTTGGGAGGGACAAGGGCTGTGTATATGAGTCTCTAGTAATAAAAGAGCGGCAAAAAAAAGGCCAAAAGGATGTCAGAAACTAAAAAAAACTTGACAACTTTGCTACGGAGGACGTATACGCCTGCCTACCAATAAAAGGGGAACCGCGCTAGAAAGAAGATGAATGCCTGATAAAGGTGGAACTTGATACCTCTGCGGTGTGACGTATCGAACGTGTCCTGATTCTAAATGGCGGGTGTTTGGCATGTATGTAAGGAGCCAAGTATATGGCTCGATCCTAGATCGTCGAAAAAGATGTCTCCCACAGCATAGGATCTCCGATGATGAAATCTTTGACGGTCGATTTGTTTCCCAATTAGGGTACTGCGAATACGCCACCCCGAGATGGGACCGTGCCCATCCTAAGTGAGGTTGGGTAAGAAGCCATTGGACCCTCACGACTCTAATGATCATGATTTGTCGACTCGGTGTGACTCGCACCGAGTCGAACATACCGCATTGTATCTACCAAAATTCAAGACATGATGCACAACGGATCGCCCGAGTCGCATACGATCGTTTGTAGGTGGAGCTGTCCCCCACCTGCCCTCTTCCTTCCAAGCTTGGCCAATCGATCCGACGTGCCAGTCGCTGCAGATGACGAAAGGGCTCTTGATCTAGATTTCACTAGGCCATAGCGGCTAATCTGGCACACAGTCATTGAACGACTGGAGAGGGAAGAGCACAGAGGGGCTCTCGATCTTGATTCTAGACAGCGTGACCGGCTGATCCGGCGTGCAGCGATTGAAGACAGTGGAGGCCGAACATGCACACAGCGACTGAAGATGACGAGGGGGGGGGGTTCGATTCAGTCGACTTGACTTGACGATCTGACATGCATCGACTGTGTTGAGTTATGATTTTGATGATTGTTGGCGTTATGGTTTTGATGATAACTAAACTTAATGTGTGATTGAGTGATGATAACTAAACTTATGGTTGATTGCACATTCATATTTAAATATGTTTGAGATGGCAAATGGCAATGGTACATGGTCTTGATTCATGCTTGATTGAATTGTTTTTACAAGAGGCAAGAGGTTTCATAACATCTTTAATATGAATAAGCATGGTATTAACCTTAACTATCTTGCTTGCAGGATCAAACACATGGCAGTCACTTGGTGAACAAAACTTGTGGATAAGCACCCTGCTCCTCTACAATCCAAAATAGGTGGTATATGTCATTTACTATCAAGAACCATTGGTGAGACTCTTATCTTATGTATCTCATGCTTAGCATCGATCTCACCTTGTGTATCTTATGTATACACCTCATTCATGCACATTCAACATGAAACCCTTCTGGCCATCGTGCGCCCTCGCCCGCGGATCGACCTGTCCGATCAGGTCGCGGGGGTCAAGGGGGCAGCGCCCCTTGCGGGGGTTTCTGGGGGCGGAGCCCCCGGAACAAATATAGAAACGCTCTAATGATTTAGACGTTTCAAATGCATAAACCAAGTGAATCCAACCCCTAAATGCATGGATATGATATGGACATGAAGCCCTTAAATTATGGACACGTTTCCTTGAGCTAACATTTCAATTTTACAGGTATAGGTCTTTCCGGTCGACCTACACGTCTTGCCCGGTCGACCAGAATTGCCAGAGCCTACAAATTCCAGATTTTATAGGTTTCGGTCAACTGCCACCATAGGGCCGGTCGATCGGTTTTGCCAGAGCCTAAAAGCTCCGGCTGCAGCAGGTTCCGATCGACCGCCCCATGAATTCCAGTCGACCGCCAGTCCCGAGCCCCCTTTTGTTGACTTTTGTGTCAAGCTCGAGGAGAGGGGTTTCACCCCATTTCTTTAATCCTTTTGCCCCCAATTACACCAGGATTCGTGGATCTGGTCTGTGACTTGTCCAAGGGTCACTCAAGAGTTATAAAACTCTCATTTGGAGTCACAAACCCTAACAATCCAACGGGATTCAAGTGGAGACCAAGAGAAGGCTGTCAAAGTGAAGAGAGTAGTGCTACTGTAGCATGAACAATAGTCCGTGAATCAAAGCTCCATCCAACAACTGAAGATCCAAGATCCTTCTTGAAGCCTTCATCCTCCTATGAGCTGAAGAAGCAAGCATCCAACAAGAAGAGATCGAAGGAGAGCCTATCAACCAAGGAGCCCATCAAGAGAAGAAGAAGAAGGATGCTACAAGGAAGAAGGAGCCATTCAAGTATCATCTGAAGGTGCTCTAGCTCCGGTTGAAGTCAGCAATCTCAAAGGAAGAGATCAAGCTCACAAGCATCAAGGAGATACAAGGATGGTCCAAGTGAAGAAGGGTACTGTAGCCGTGAACAGTACTCCGTGCAGCAAGTGTTCTTCATCCATTCTCAACCCTGCAGCATGCATTCAAGGGAACCCAAAACAAGAGTTTTCTAAACTAAGCCTCATTGTCTTTATGTTTTGGGTGTTGTAATTGTGTCTATCATAAACTGCAAGAATGATGCGGGACGGGACTGAAACGGGCTAAGAGCTACGACTACAACGAAGTGCGGCCAGCACTCGCACGCCAAAGGCAAGCCGGGCGGCTGATCTCCATAGCGTTCCTCCGGGTGGAGGCGTCTCTCAACAAGAAACTCAAGCCCAACGACCGTCCCTATGAGGGAAGCGCGGGGATCTCAGCGGCTAAGGAACCGCCGTACGTCTAAGGGAATCTAGTCCGAGCTCGGTGCTCGACTAGGGCCACGGAATGGGTGCTCTCAACTCACAGTCACGCGGTGACTAAAAGACTAGCTAGGATCCTAAACACTCACGCGGCATACTAGAAAGCATACTAGTAAAGTAAATGCCAACAAGAGGAGCGTCGCACGTACCTCCACGCCTAGGCATGGGGAAGAAACCCCGGCCGAGATCAACAACCCCGATACACAAAGTGAACAATAATACAATGCCAACCAAAAATTCCCCACTCCTCGCAGGGAGATAAAAGGCTACAACATATGGATTCGGGGCTGCCAATGCACGGGCTGACGGGTGGCACTCGGAGAAGCGGTGGCCGCGAGGAGGGTCCGGGCGGTCGTCGGCAGGTTCGCAGCAATGCGCGGCTCGGCGGTGAAAGCTCCCCCGGCCTGGTCCGGTGTCCGATTGAGGCGCCGTCAGCGAGGGCGCGTAGCTAGGTCACGGGAGGAAGCCTTGGCCAACGGGGGCGCGCAGATTCCGTCCGTGAAAGCCGGGGGCGCACCTGCAAGTTGTGACAGGGATTCTGCTCCAGAACCGCGCGATCGGGCGGGAAAAATGATAAGAAATAGATCCGAAGGGTGAACGGAGATCCGCTTGTTGGAGGACGAAGAGGACGCAGAGCAGCAGGTCCTGACCAAAGGGCTCGATCAGATGTAGTCGGGGTTGCGCGCGGTGGCCTCTGAAACCCGCGGCTGGTGCTGGCACTGGGTGGATGGGACAGACCCGTGCGACCTCACAAAAACGGATGCCACGAACAGCTCGGACGTCGGAATGAGGCGAGGTAGGCGGCGTTGGAAAGGGGACGAAGAGAGGTACGATCCCTGAAGAGTCCGCATCCAAAATCCAAGTTGTCCGCCCTGTGGAAGTTTCGCAAGAGGGCGGGCAGGATCTGACTCGCAGGGAGAAGAGGTCCTGCGCGATCTCACGAAGAAAACCACCACGGGTGATGCCGAACTCCAAATGAGGTGAGACCACTTCGCACGCGTTGGCGACTCGCAGTAGAATCACCCAAAAATGAGCTGGTCGCCCAAAGCCGCCAAGAACAGAGGAGGTCATCGCGGCTCTTGGAGGCAAGATCTGGTTGCACCGAACTTGAACTTGTGAAGAGATAGAAGAGAGGGAGAACCTCGGCGTCGCACCGAGGGGATGGGGAGTCACACCCGAAGCTCGCTCCCGTCGCAGGAGCTAAGAGGAACAAGGAGGGGGGCGCAGCCACCTTCAAGGAGAATCAGTAATTTCTTTCATTCATTCATAATTATGCTCCAAAGAAAAAATACAAACCTTTTATATGGGGAGGGGGAATGCTAGGGTTGAAACCCTAGCCAAGGGGGAAAGGGGGGATGCGCAATGTGCTAGGGGGGGAAAGGGGGGTGCGCACCACTCCTAGATTCTAGGAGGGGATTGGGGATGGGGGGGTGGCCAAAGGAGGGAGGGGGTGATCGGATGGGGAAGGGAAAGGGGGGGCCGCACCCCTCTTCCTATAATCTAGGAGAGGGGCGGCTGCCACCTTCCAAGAGGAGGGAAAAGGGGGGGTGCCAAAAACCCTAACCCTAGGGAGGGGGGGGCAATTCCCCAGGTGGGCCAAGCCTTGGTTGACCAGCTATACCAAATGGGCCAAGGCTTGAACCAAGAAAGTGGCCCAATAGCCCTATCTCCTACCTAATAAGCATAAAAAGACCCAACTGAAGCCTAATTGGCCCCAATTGGCCTACAAAGGTCCACACAAATAATAAAAGTATCCACGCAGTGACTAATCCAAGGCCCAACATGGCCTAAAGTTTAGAATAAGTGAAGGTAACTCTGCTAGTCCGCCAAGTGATCGCCGAGTCAAAGGGATGTCAGCGAGATCCGTGTACTCCGTCGTGAAGTATGGCGCATGTCCTCACCAATTCTCCCCGGGTGGGAAGAACTCGACCCTGTCGAGTAAGGGTCACGATCGCTCAAGTGGTGCTCCAGCAAGTCGGGGTCGATCCTCTCTAGCTCTCCTCGTGTGATCCAGGTGTTGTCTGTCGCAGGGCGCCCTCTCCAACGCACTAGGAAGCATTGGTAGGCTCCGCTCCTGGTAGTGGTCACCTGCTCATCCAGTATGCAATCTATATGCTCGCGTTTCTGTAATGGGGTTGGAGGAGGTGGACGCTCAGAAGGTGTAACACTCTCAAGAGGAGGGGAGGGCTCAAAAGGTTCATTGGGAATCACCGCGGGGTCCCGGTATGCCACTAAATCTGAGACATTGAACGTCGAACAGATCCCATAGCCTTCTGGCAGCTCAATCTCATACGCATTCGACCCAATTTGCTTCAAGACTCGGAAGGGTCCAGCACCGCGGGCCTGGAGTTTCTTCACGGCCCCCGAAGGAAACCGTTCAGGTCTGACCCTGATCATGACGTACTCTCCCTTACAGAACTCACGGGTGTGTCGATGCGCTTCAGCTAACTCCTTATAACGTGCGTCGCTGGCCTCAAGGTGGTGATGATGCAGACTCCGAATAAGATGGGTAGACTCATACCTACGTGAATGCAAGGGTGGTCCTGGACATCCAAATATGGATCTAATAGGCCTATGACATCTACTAGACTTGACAACATGGGAAGGACCTGGACAACCAAAGTATGATCTATCATGCACATGTGTCCTACTAAATATGGTAGACTCAGGAGGACGAATAACCCCAAACTCACTCATGACATTACCCCTATATGATGAGGGACATGGAGAAACATGAGAGAGAGACATGTGTCCCCGGCCTCCTAAACTATGGCGCCTGGGTGTATGCGAGGTGAGATGTTGACTAGTAGGTCTGGATGGGGTGTGATAATGGACCTTCTCGACAAGGTGGGGAAAAGAATACGAGTCGAGAGGCTCACTAGGGAGGGGATCGAATGGGTCAAAGAAATGATGACCCCTCCCGATAGGTCCCTTTACTATACTTGCCCATGTCCGACATTCGCCCAGGTGTAGATGATCACCTTCAGGCGCTCTAATATATGGGGCAAGGGGCTCATGAGGGAGGCAAGGAAAGCTAGGTTCCTCCCTCGGGACCGTGATACCATAAGAGGGGACAAAATCAACCTCCATGGGTATGGGAAATAATAAAAGGACCTCGGAGGTGATATGTCCTATGGTGTAGACCGAGGTAATAGAACCCATAGCAGGGAGTGTAAAGCTATGACTATAGGGTTGGTCAGACCCTAAGGTCAACATATATGTCAACTCCCATTGACAATCTAAACTCCTAAGGAAGTCCTTCACATTTTCAAGAAAGCAGAAGGACCGAAAAGTGGTGTGAAAGGAGTTAAGGGGTACTATTGGGAGGGCTGGTCCCATGGGTGTATAGCAAGGAATGGAGACATCTAGAAGTGGACCCTTCCTTAACCAGCTGGCTAAAGACTCTCCCATGACAAGTTCACCCTCAGGAGGCAAGAATGGCTCTAGATGAGGGTCGAAGGGCGAAGCATCTCCCTCATGTGGGGAAAAGGAATCCTTTATGAAATAGATGGGACCTTGGGTCTCGATCGAGGGTGCTGGGCTGAGAGTGTCAGCCCTAACCCCTGTAGGTTCTGGCACGACTTCGTCCTGGCTCGAGGGTGGGCTAGGGGAAGTCGGTGATCTCATAGGAGTGCTCATCCTTTCTAGTTTCTCTCTAAAAATTTGCAGGAGTTCGGCGAGGGGGAGATCTCTCAAGATAGAGGCATTCGGGGAGACTTGCTGGTAATCATGAGACTTAGTCTCGGGCCTAGACTCACACACAGGTGGCACCTTGCTCCTCCAACTATGATGTTCTCGGTTGGGGGTAAGAGGTGATGGGCGTTGCGGAGGTTGAGCCCTTATGGTGGCCTTGGACTGGCCGAGAGAGAAAGGAGGAGTGGTAGTGCTCCTCGAGCTATGGCCCTCCGAGTAGGAGGGGGAACGTTGGGGAGCGTAGATCTTCCTAAGTTCTACCTTCATCCCCTCCCATGAGTGTATGGGCTCTTGCCTCCAACTCGCCCTAAGACCCACTATGTGATTCCACGCTTCCATGGCTGGAGGTGAAAGTTGTCCCTTGGCAATGTTGACTCTCTCGGAACCATATATCTAATTCTTCTCAAAGTATTTTCCCATGGTAGCCTCCCACTTTAGATAGGCACTAGGGCTCGATCCATCAAAGCGAAGGTCCTCATCTAGAATGATGTCCAGGAATAGAGGGTCGGTCGGACCCTTGTGGAGGGCCGAGTTGTATGGAGTTGACCAAGTAGGGATAGCCATGATGATGCACCTGAGGACTCTAAATACACATGCACGCCCTAGGACTATGGAAGGGACATGTAGGACAACTAAGGGATGGGACTAGACACGACTCAAAATGGCGATGGAAAAAGGGGAAGAAAGCGGACTCAAATGCACCCAAAACAAACCTAATGACTCACATGCAACTTAGACACATCTAATGCCTCAATTGCATCCTAGATAACCTAAAGACTCAAATGACCTAAGACCCCAATTTGTTAGAACAAACTGGTTCCCTAAGCTCTGATACCAATTTGATGCGGGATAATATGCTCTGATACCAATTTGATGCAGGACGGGACTGAAACGGGCTAAGAGCTACGACTACAACGAAGTGCGGCCAGCACTCACACGCCAAAGGCAAGTCGGGCGGCTGACCTCCGTAGCGTTCCTCCGGGTGGAGGCGTCTCTCAACAAGAAACTCAAGCCCAACGACCGTCCCTATGAGGGAAGCGCGGGGATCTCAGTGGCTAAGGAATCGCCGTACGTCTAAGGGAATCTAGTCCGAGCTCGGTGCTCAACTAGGGCCACGGAATGGGTGCTCTCAACTCACAGTCACGCGGTGACTAAAAAACTAGCTACGATCCTAAACACTCACGCGGCATACTAGAAAGCATACTAGTAAAGCAAATGCCAACAAGGGGAGCGTCGCACGTACCTCCACGCCTAGGCGTGGGGAAGAAACCCCGGCCGAGATCAACAACCCCGATACACAAAGTGAACAATAATACAATGCCAACCAAAAATTGCCCACTCCTCGCAGGGAGATAAAAGGCTACAACATATGGATTCGGGGCTGCCAATGCACGGGCTGACGGGTGGCACTCGGTGAAGGGGTGGCCGCGAGGAGGGTCCGGGCGGTCGTCGGCAGGTTCGCAGCAATGCGCGGCTCGGCGGTGAAAGCTCCCACGGCCTGGTCCGGTGTCCGATTGAGGCGCCGTCAGCGAGGGCGCGTAGCTAGGTCACGGGAGGAAGCCTTGGCCAAAGGGGGTGCGTAGATTCCGTCTGTGAAAGCCGGGGGCGCACCTGCAAGTTGTGACAGGGATTCTGCTCCCAGAACCGCGCGATCGGGCGGGAAAAATGATAAGAAATAGATCCAAAGGGCGAACGGAGATCCGCTTGTTGGAGGACGAAGAGGACGCAGAGCAGCAGGTCCCGACCAAAGGGCTCGATCAGATGTGGTTGGGGTTGCGCGCGGTGGCCTCTGAAACCCGCGGCTGGTGCTGGCGCTGGGTGGATGGGACAGACCCGTGCGACCTCACGAAAACGGATGCCACGAACAGCTCGGACGTCGGAATGAGGCGAGATCGGTGGCGTTGGAAAGGGGACGAAGAGATGTACGATCCCTGAAGAGCCTGCATCCAAACTCTAAGTGTTCCGCCCTGTGGAAGTTTCTCAAGAGGGCGGGCAGTATCTGACTCGCAGGGAGAAGAGGTCCTGCGCGATCTCACGAAGAAAACCACCACGGGTGATGCCAAACTCCAAATGAGGCGAGACCACTTCGCACGCGTTGGCAACTCGTAGTAGAATCACCCAAAAATGGGCTGGTTGCCCAAAGCCGCAAAGAACAGAGGAGGTTGTCGCGGCTCTTGGAGGCAAGATCTGGTTGCACCGAACTTGAACTTGTGAAGAGATAGAAGAGAGGGAGAACCTCGGCGTCGCACCGAGGGGATGGGGAGTCACACCCCAAGCTCGCTCCCGTCGCAGGAGCTAAGAGGAACAAGGAGGGGGGCGCAGCCACCTTCAAGGAGAATCAGTAATTTCTTTCATTCATTCATAATTATGCTCCAAAGAAAAAATACAAACCTTTTATATGGGGAGGGGGAATGCTAGGGTTGAAACCCTAGCCAAGGGGGAAAGGGGGGGTGCGTAATGTGCTTGGGGGGGAAAGGGGGGTGCGCACCACTCCTAGATTCTAGGAGGGGATTGGGGATGGGGGGGCGGTCAAAGGAGGGAGGGGGTGATCGGATGGGGAAGGGAAAGGGGGGGCCGCACCCCTCTTCCTATAATCTAGGAGAGGGGCGGCTGCCACCTTCCAAGAGGAGGGAAAAGGGGGGGGGGCACCCAAAACCCTATGCCTAGGGAGGGGGGCGCAATTCCCCAGGTGGGCCAAGCCTTGGTTGGCCAGCTATGCCAAATGAGCCAAGGCTTGAACCAAGAAAGTGGCCCAATAGCCCTATCTCCTACCTAATAAGCATAAAAAGACCCAACTAAAGCCTAATTGGCCCCAATTGGCCTACAAAGGTCCACACAAATAATAAAAGTGTCCACGCAGGGACTAATCCAAGGCCCAACATGGCCTAAAGTTTAGAATAAGTGAAGGTAACTCTGCTAGTCCGCCAAGTGATCGCCGAGCCAAAGGGATGCCAGCGAGATCCGTGTACTCCGTCGTGAAGTATGGCGCGTGTCCTCACCAAAGAACTTGTGTGTGTGTGGATCGTTGTTGGATCCGTGGTCGTGTTTGTGTGTGTCGTATTTGATTCGTGTGTGCGTAGATCTTCCTAGATCTGCGTCTGTGTGTGTGGGTCTATTTAGATTCGTTTGGTTTTGTGTGTGTGGTTTACTGCACTTGTGGCAGCGGGTGTTTGTGTTGGTGATCCGGTTGTTGGATCTCGTTGGAGACTTCATCTCCGTGTGTGTGTGTGTGTGTTGGGGCGCATCCCCGTGTGTGTGTGCAGGTGTCTCCCTGCGTGTGTGTTTGGAGCATCGTCTCCATTTGGAGATTCATTCCCAAGTGAAGCCTCACCGGATTTGGTGAGGGGTGGACGTAGGATTACCGTCGTTACATCCGAACCACCTTAAAAACCGCTGTATATTGTGTGTTATTTGTGTGGTTTAATTGCTTTCGTTGTATGGTCGTGTGGGAACGGTGAGCTTGAGAGAATTGGTTAATTAGTTTTCAATTGCTAATTATTATTTACCACATATTTTGTAAAAAGCTAAAAGTTTTCCTTAAAATTGGTAAACACCCAATTCACCCCCCTCTTGGGTGTCATTGATCGCGGGACTTCAATTGGTATCAGAGTAAAGGCTCTAATTTCATAGATCTAACGATCTAGAGAGATCCAGGTCAATGACTACCATTATGTACACTTTGAATTCTCCACTGGTATTTGATGGTTGCAATTTTGATTTGTGGTTAGGTAGAATGTTTAGTCTAGTCAATTCATATGACCCTAAGCTATGGAAGCTTATTTCACATGGTCCTCATGAATTGCCTAAAGACAAACATGTCTGGACTGAAAATTAAAAGTACAAACATGATCAAAATTGCTTGGTTTTGAAATTGCTTATTGCTGCAGTTGATTCTAACTATTTCCCTTTTGTCTCCCATTGCACGTCTGCGAAGGATATCTTGGATGGCTTAACCAAAGTCCGGAAAGAGTATGAAGACCAAGACCTTGTGGCAGGTATGAGCGATCAAGGGAGTGATCAGCAAATTGAATCAAACTCAAAGGTAAATTCTGATTCTGATAATGAAGATGAAGTTACTTATGAAGATTTGTTGATTGGATACGATGATCTTGCTGAAAAATACAAAAAGCTAAAGTATGAAAACAAAAAATTGAAAAAGGGTGTCGAACAAAATAAGTGTAATTCCTCTTGTAAAAAATGCTTGCATCTAAAGGAAATGATTGAGGCTCATGTGTTTGACATTGAATTTTACAAAGATCAAATATGTTCTTTAAGAAATGAAAACAAGGAGATGACTGCAAAACTGAATTCTATGGCCGATGATCAAACCTTGATAAATGAACTGATTCATGATGAAAAGCTTGTTAAAGAAAATGAGAAATTGAAGGAATTGAACAAGGCCATTTCTGAAAGATTGTTAACTCTTGAAAAAGGAAAATATGTGGTTGTTAGAGAATGTGAAAATGTGGATGAGCTTAGACAAGAAGTAGAATGCCTTAAGACTACCAATGCCATGTTGAATGTTAGTCTTTCCACTTGTGAAGAAGAACTTGCCAATTCTGAATTACAAATTTCATCTCTTCAATCTGAAATTCTTGATTTGAATGATTCGCTGTCTAGATTTGTAAATGGTCAAGAAAACTTGAACAAATTGCTTGGGATGAAAGTGAATTTTCAAAGGGAAGGGCTGGGCTAATCTTATAAACAAAAAGAAGTTTGAAAATAAAGTTTATACATCCTTTGTGCATAATTCAAATATAGCCAGCACATCTAAAAATTGGAAAAAGGAAAATCATGTTGCACACACACATGCATCCACAAAGAAAATTAATTTGCATCAAAAATCTAAAAATACTGCTAGCACACCCATGCATGTTGAACATTCTTCTACCACACACAGACAACCAACTAGAAAGAAACTCACATGCGTTTATTGTGGAATATATGGACATGCTATGCATAATTGCTTCATTATGAAGAATGATGACTTGAGAGCATGTAGGAACCAAGCTATTTTGAAAAATACAAAGGAAGTCTTCACCAAAAAACCTTCCATGCATTGTAATCGTTGTGGTAAAAGAGGTCACACCAAGTCATACTGCTGGTTACTCATGAAGAAAGAGAGTCTTCACTCAACAAGTCATGCTCACATACATAAACCAGTAGAGCCAATGAGAAAGAAAAATGTGATGCCACGTGCTTCCCCCCACCACTTTGGCAAATCTGGGAATGTTAAGCATGATTATTTTCTCATGAAAAATTATGACTTGAATGTTGTTAAAAATTGGAAATTGCATGCCAAAGTTGCTGCTAACCCACAAGGACCCAAAAGGATTTGGGTACCTAAGAAGGCCAAATGAGAAATCTGTTTTACAGGTGTGCCTTGGGAATGAAAAGTATGAAATCTATTTTCATCAAGAAGGTAAGGCACATGGGCTAGTGACATAAGTCAGCTTAAAAGAAAAACTAAAACTGAAATTTAGAAACTCAGGTGATATCCCTCTAACTTTCTTCAGTAATTGTGTCATTGGTTTGATTCATATTGTGCTGAATAGTCTTGTGATAATGCACATATCTGTACATGCATTCCATCCATAGTTGTTTGCATGTCTATGTGTACATCACTTGTCATATAGCATCTAGTTGTAGGAGAGCTTGAAGATTTTTCAGATCATGATTTCACTACATATATTGAGTCTGCATACACTTTCACGTACTGTCATGTATAAGTTGAATATTGTGAATTCATGTGATAATGCATAGCAATCCTCCTACCTTCATCACCCTTGACTATATAGTATTTAAAATGGTGACATGTGGAAGGGCAGGTTTCGCCTGTCCGAAAACTATCACTACGCGTGAGGTGATCTTCGGATCTAAGTTCTCCGCCCGGTACTATGAGTCAATTAGTTACAGGCTGCATATAGCATTGGGTGGTAACATCTTGCATTCATGCACACACTAAGGGGGAGCAACCGCATTCGTTATATGGGATTAATGTTTAGGTTCACACATGAGTCATGCATTGGATCTAGAGCTGTCTAGGGGATGTTGGTTGTTAAAATAATTTGTCATGCCATTGTCAATAAATTTGAATTGAAATTGACAACTCAAATTCTCTTGTCTCAGGATGCAGATTATACTCCAAAAAATTCAAATGATGATGGGCTAGTCATGACCAAGTTTGAATCAACTGAGGAATACCGTGCAAGGATGAAAATGATAAAAATCTCCTCAATCCGCCACTAGGAGACAGAAAGTGATCTAGATAAGTACCCAAGGTATGGTATAAAAGGCCCGCAACAGGTAAAGTTGATCAACCATTGTTCATGAGAAAATCTGGTAAAGTCCTTTTAGTGGTTCATGCATATGTGTTTATTATCATCTCTCGAACTACTAATAATACTTTATATGATTATTTTGCAGGGATTATACAAGAAGATTTTGAAATGAGCATTATGGATGAACTGATTTGTACTTTCTTTGAATTACAGGTGGAAGATTTAGAAGATGACGGATGCTCAAGACACAAGTATTGAGAAATTAACTTTTGAGCTCTGTTTGAAAAACTCATAGTTGTTTTAACCATATTTCTTTGAATCAAGATAAAAAAAATTGGTTTTATTATTAGAATGCATATCCATTTTCATGCATAAACATTTGTGATGAATCTTGACATTTGCATGTGGAAGATTATGGAATGCACCTCTCAACAGGTCTGTTGAACTCAGATAAAAATTCTGGAAACCTGACATGTTGTTGCCCTAGTATGATGTGATGATTTTGTCAAATTACTTGAACTAAATTAAAAATCTTGAGAAATATGTATGAGGTGATTGGCTATTGAATATCTCTCAATTTGAATCGCATGATGACATCTGAACTCAATTGAGTATCTAGTATATCAGATACTGAGTAGTGAAAAGGTGGGTCACATCCACCTGGGAACTCTCACTATGCGTGAGTTGGTCTTTAGATCAACGTTCTCCGCCTCGTACTAGAACTCAAAGAAGTCAAATGGTTGATCTATAAATGAATCTTTGAACTGAGTTATTTCAATTGAAAATATGTTTTTGCTCATGATTCAAACATTTGACTTGTGAATGATTTTTAATTTCAAAACTTGTAAAAGATTTCTGAAAATCTGATTTTGAACAATTCTGAAAATTGAGTTGCATTGTTTAATTTTGATCATGTATGCAGCTTCATTCATAAAGATCATGTCAAAAAAAAATGTTTGGTTGATCCATTAATTGAATGTGAATAGTCTCATGTGGAAGTTGTCACATTGGATTGGAATCAAAGCTCTCATCGTGCTTTTACATCCTGCTTTCCATTTGCATATAGTTATAGGTTGCATGCATCATCATTCAATGCATAAGGTGCTTTTAGATCATACAAATGAATATCATAAGTCTGAATCACTTTGCACACTGCATCGCATTCTTATATGCTCATACGTTGTATTGCATTGAAACTCATGCATTAGTCGCACTTAGTTCATCCAGTTAGCATCCATTCAATTGGTATCATATTGTCAATTCAATTGGTATCAAATTGACATCACATTGCTCGCATGCATGTCATAGTGTATTTGCATAAACTCCCAATGAGTGCTTGCTTGTTATTATATGTTATTCACCCCCATCTTTGAAACTTCTATGACCTTATGCCTTCTTGATAAATAATACTGCATTTGAGTCATTTTTGGAGTGCTTCATATCGTACACTCTGGGGGAGTTTATATTTCATAAGTGCATCTATTTAGGGGGAGATGTACTGTTATGTATTCATGATATTTTCGATATACATGCTGAATCAAATTCGCACACTTCTTGCATAAAATGTGAAAATGAGTGTTAATGATAAAGATATATGAATTTCTTTTTAACACTCTCGAGATATTAAACTTGTTGCATGTATGTTGAAGAGACAGTTGAGGAAAAAGCTGCCTACCCATCCTTATTGAAAAAAAGAAAAATCTGAAATGATAATGAAAGATAGAGCAATGCTTGGTCTCACTGAGTAAACTGGACACATGTCACCTGAGACGTGATGTGGTTCATATCTGAAAAGTGTTGACTATTATCTCTGTTCAAAATGATATGAAATGGTTCAGTATTCTGAGTAACCGGAGATTCTGGCATGAGCTCCATGCGTCTACTCGAGTAAAAAGGAATCATTTGAACCTGATCACTCTTGAAAAATGCTGACTATCATGTGATATTGGTTGAGATGAAAAATATTGGTGAAAACTCATTGTGGTAGAGTGTAGCCTCCAATACGCTGTTCTCAAAATTGAAGTGCAGTTTGTAAAATGTCTCCTTGTGTTGATTTGAAAATCTGAATATCCATATTGCAACTATCATTTTTCATGTTACTCACTTACACTCTTGAAATTTGATTTAATATGTATTCAGAAAGTTGATTGAATGCATTAGCAATTGCATGAATCTCCTATATACTTGCACAACCTCCCATGTGCTACACATATGCATTTCAATTGCCATGACTCTCTTGCACCCTTCTTATACCTATCATCTCTTAAACAAGTCTGGGGGAGCTATGTTGCATGTATATATATGTATTTATTTGATTGTACATCTCATATGGCATCATTTGTATATATATAGCTTCATGCACTATAACCGAAAATGTCAAAATCTGAAAATCCATCACATTCCAAAAATGTTTTCTGAGTTCAAAAATTGGCCTAGTTGTTTTTCATTCCATTGTATGCTTGCATTGAGTTTCATATGATTGCATTCATATTGTCATCATGTCTGTTCAGTTGCCTTGCATGCATTCATAGTGTCACATGTGTTGCATTTCAAACCAAAATATAAAAATCAGAAAATTTGAAAATCAAAGAAAATCCTTTTGATATGCATTCCTGCTCTTGCTTGTTGTGAAAATTTGACATGGGATCTAGATTCTGAATGCTATCATGTTGAACACCCCATCCTGTGCACATCTTCCCCCACTGGTTCATATCCTTGAGACCAATCACCATCTTCAATTGGTATCTATACATACTTGACTGTATTTACTTTGGATGGTATCATATTGACTTGTGAGACTAATCACCAATTGATCTCATCTGATTGGAATCATGTTGATTTGTTTGTCCATGATTTGCCCTTGCTTCTTCTAATTTGATATGATGGGCTATTGCTGTTTCAAAGGGAGTTAATCCTTTTCTTCCTTATTTGGCTTCTTCCAGCTTTGTTGCTATTGTTGATCATGTCATAGGAGGAGAAAAATCTGCATTATCCCGCTTTTTGATTATGTCAAAGGGGGAGAAATATTGATGATTGTGTGTGACAAGGGGAGAAGAACATTTGTGCCATTCTATTGTATCATCATTAAGTTTGTCATCATCACTAAGTTTGTCATCATCAAAAAGGGGGAGATTGTTGAGTTATGATTTTGATGATTGTTGGCGTTATGATTTTGATGATAACTAAACTTAATGTGTGATTGAGTGATGATAGATAAACTTATGGTTGATTGCACATTCATGTTTAAATATGTTTGAGATGGCAAATGGCAATGGTACATGGTCTTGATTCATGCTTGATTGAATTGTTTTTACAAGAGGCAAGAGGTTTCATAACCTCTTTAATGTGAATAAGCATGGTATTAATCTTAACTATCTTGCTTGCAGGATCAAACACATGGCAGTCACTTGGTGAACTAAACTTGTGGATAAGCACCCTGCTCCTCTACAATCCAAAACAGGTGGTATATGTCATTTACTATCAAGAACCATTGGTGAGACTCTTACCTTATGTATCTCATGCTTAGCATCGATCTCACCTTGTGTATCTTATGTATACACCTCATTCATGCACATTCAACATGAAACCCTTCTGGCCATCGTGCGCCCTCGCCCGCGGATCGACCTGCCCGGTCAGGTCGCGGGGGTCAAGGGGGCAGCGCCCCTTGCGGGGGTTTTCGGGGGCGGAGCCCCCGGAACAAATTTAGAAACGCTCTAATGATTTAGACGTTTCAAATGCATAAACCAAGTGAATCCAACCCCTAAATGCATGGGTTTGATATGGACATGAAGCCCTTGAATTATGGACATGTTTCCTTGAGCTAACATTTCAATTTTGCAGGTATGGGTCTTTACGGTCGACCTACACGTCTTGGCCGGTCAACCAGAATTGCCAGAGCCTACAAATTCCAGATTTTACAAGTTTCGGTCGACCGCCACCATAGGGCCGGTCGACCGGTTTTGCCAGAGCCTAAAAATTCCGGCTGCAGCAGGTTCCGGTCGACCGCCCCATGAATTCCGGTCGACCGCCAGTCCCGAGCCCCCTTTTGTTGACTTTTGTGTCAAGCTCGAGGAGAGGGGTTTCACCCCATTTCTTTAATCCTTTTGTCCCCAATTACACCAAGATTCGTGGATCTGGTCTGGGGCTTGTCTAAGGGTCACTCAAGAGTTATAAAACTCTCATTTGGAGTCACAAACCCTAACAATCCAAGGGGATTCAAGTGGAGACCAAGAGGAGGCTGTCAAAGTGAAGAAGGAGGAGTAGTGCTACTGTAGCATGAACAGTAGTCCGTGAATCAAAGCTCCATCTAGCAGCTGAAGATCTAAGATCCTTCTTGAAGCCTTCATCCTCCTATGAGCTGAAGAAGCAAGCATCCAACAAGAAGAGATCGAAGGAGAGCCTATCAACCAAGGAGCCCATCAAGAGAAGAAGAAGAAGGATGCTACAAGGAAGAAGGAGCCATTCAAACATCATCTGAAGGTACTCTAGCTCCGGTTGAAGTCAGCAATCTCAAAGGAAGAGATCAAGCTCACAAGCATCAAGGAGATACAATGATTGTCCAAGTGAAGAAAAAGGGTACTGTAGCCGTGAACAGTACTCCGTGCAACAAGTGTTCTTCATCCATTCTCAACCCTGCAGCATGCATTCAAGGGAACCCAAAACAGGAGTTTTCTAAACTAAGCCTCATTGTCTTTATGTTTTGGGTGTTGTAATTGTGTCTATCATAAACTGTAAGAACTTGTGTGTGTGTGGATCATTGTTGGATCCGTGGTCGTGTTTGTGTGTGTCGTATTTGATTCGTGTGTGCGTGGATCTTCCTAGATCTGCGTTTGTGTGTGTGGGTCTATTTAGATCTGTTTGGTTTTGTGTGAGTGGTTTACTGCACTTGTGGCAGCGGGTGTTTGTGTTGGTGATCCGGTTGTTGGATCTCGTTGGAGACTTCGTCTCCGTGTGTGTGTGTGTGTTGGGGCGCGTCCCCGTGTGTGTGTGCAGGTGTCTCCCTGCGTGTGTGTTTGGAGCATCATCTCCGTTTGGGGATTCATTCCCAAGTGAAGCCTCACCGGATTTGGTGAGGGGTGGACGTAGGATTGCCGTCGTTGCATCCGAACCACCTTAAAAATCGCTGTGCATTGTGTGTTATTTGTGTGGTTTGATTGCTTTCGTTGTATGGTCGTGTGTGAATGGTGAACTTGAGAGAATTGGTTAATTAGTTTTCAATTGCTAATTATTGTTTACCACATATTTTGTAAAAAGTTAAAAGTTTTCCTTAAAATTGGTAAACACCCAATTCACCCCCCTCTTGGGTGTCATTGATCACGGGACTTCAGATTGAACACGACAAACGGCGTCCAAATGAGGCACTAGAGAGGGTGGGGATGCTGCCATGGTCTGTTGCGAGTAAGGATGCCGTTGGAGTTGGGGGAAAAAGGTGCCATTGGGATGAGGTGAGGGGAGGACGGGGTGGACTCGGATCGAGTCAGTTCGAGTCGCATCTGACTCGACTGACTCATGCCGGATCAGAAAGATCTCGATCTGATCCGAATCATTGAGTCGGCAAACCTTGCTAATCATTTGTTCCAGATAATCGCCCA
This sequence comes from Amorphophallus konjac, assembly GCA_022559845.1. Classification (NCBI taxonomy): domain Eukaryota; kingdom Viridiplantae; phylum Streptophyta; class Magnoliopsida; order Alismatales; family Araceae; genus Amorphophallus; species Amorphophallus konjac. The sequence continues at coordinate 199,956,789 of CM040123.1, forward strand.
GCCCCCCAACCATAATCGACTACGAATAACTAAGAGGGTATCAAAGCAGATTAAGGCTCATTTACACGGATACAGCATCTTATTCAGACAGTAGCCTATCATCAAAGTGGGACTAAATGTTGATCCCGCATATCATCTTTGTTGCCATTCATGTTGTGTCATAATTAATTGGCCGATGGTTGGAATTATAGACAATTGGAGATGACCAGCCTTGACTCTACGTTAGGATACGAATAATGCCTTATACACACCGGGGTGTTGTACAGGTTATTTAACACTTAATTTTTTTAAAAAAATATTCCAATGGTCCTTAATTTAGTGTGTTGACTATCTCATCGAGTGACGTGACTTGACAGTAACACACACAAAAAAATTGTCGCACATGAATAGTGAAAATGAGATATTTTTACTATTCATATGGTTGGAGTTTTACTTTTGTATAACTCTCACGTCACACCACCTGATGATGTGGTCGACACATCAAATTAACTTGACGTGAATGTCACTAAAAAAAATTAAAAAAAATAAATATTACATGTGCGACATGTAGATGTGTAGTTAACTGAGATGTTACACAAAATATTACTCTTAGGATATAGGACTTTGAGTGTTACTTTAGAAAAAATCTTGTTCTACCAATTTTTGGAAACTTTGTTGAACGGTGGGATTAGAGAAACAAAGTGACCAGCAAATGTGGTAATTAAGGAAAGTATTTTTTAACAACTAGAGGGTAGGTTCTAAAAAAGATTCAAAAAAACATCGTAAACGGAGAACAATCCAAGTTGAGAAGACATCAAAGATAGCTTTGTTTCCAAATAGATCCAACTCATGTGCGCTTGAGCATATAATTCGTTAAGCATATCTTACAATCACTACGAGAAAGCAAAGTACCGGCAAGTTAAAAATTGTTGCGAATAGTCAAAAAGTAGTCACTAATTAATACTTTAAGGATGGTCGTTGCTCATTGTTAATGTTGTCACTATTGGATTTAATGCTTTAAAATTTTTAAAGTTTGAGTCTTTGTGTGGTTTAGTCCAACATTGAAAGATGAAAAAGATTTTCATCTACTTTTAGCAGGGATTCTTGGCTGCCTTGTATACTCTTTTAGAGAGACTATGGTAGTTAGATTATTTGAGTTTGTGGGTTCTTTGAGCCTTATCCTCTATCACACATGTGTGCGTGTATTATCTCACTGTCTCGTGCGTGTATGTGATATTTGACATTTTTTTATTTTTTTGACTGTTTGACTGAGCATCTCTTAGATTCTCACCGCGTCTCCTCGGATTATCTTCTACTTTTATTTTTTTGACTGTTTGACCGAACATCTCTTGGATTCTCTCCATGTCTCCTCGGATTCTCTCCAACATCCCTTTGAGAATGAGAGTGTTTGTTCGTGTGCTTGACCTGTTTTAGACTCGTATTGGGAGTCTATTTAGGGGAGAAGTTCTTCCTCGGGTTGATGCATGAGAACTGATCTTTCTATCATCTCTTCCTCTATGTCATCATTCTCTGCAAGAGCTTGAAGTGGTCTTTGTGGTGTTCACCCCGACGTCGCAACTTGGAGTGCACCTTTATATCGCCATCGTTTGAGTCACCGTATTGTTGTGTCCCATGTTTTGATGATGTCTAACTATGAATTATGAAGTATTATGTCTGATCTTGTGCATGCAATTTAGATAAACAAGTCAAGGTCAGGATTGATGAAATGATCTGACAAATGAACTATAGTGTTTTGACTTTCAGGAACTCTAAGTCTACAGATTCATAGAATTCAGTCGATAGACATATCATCAGACAAAGCAACTCCAACAGAAGACTAAGCTACAAAGTCCACATACATCAATAGAGAAGAATGCTGAAAATTTTGATTATGACAAGTCATAGTGGGGATGGATGAAAAAGCTCAAGTTAACTGAGGTTGAATGAAGACAGGCAAGGGTTTATCAATTGCTGAAATAAAGTTGCAAGAGATGGTCAGCTGATCGACAGCCAAAGGGAAAATCAGTCGACTAAGTTTATATGAAGATTATGTCGACCGATACGCTACGGAGTCGACAGACTTTAATGAAGGCAAGCCAGCATCAAGGCAAGTCAAAAACAGCCACAGTAGCAACAACAAAGAAGCATTGGGTCACAAAAGCAGCAGTGCAAGTATGAAGCTAGGCAGAGGGCAAGTCGACAGAACAAAGCACAAGCAAAAATCAATCGACTTGGTAAAACTCAGTCGACAGATATTGAAAAATCAGTCGACTGAAACAGGTGAAAGAAGAAGCAAGTTCATGGAGCCTGTAAAGGTGTTGAGTTGCACAGCAGCATAAGATGAAGATATGTTGAGTCAACACACCAGCCAACTGGGTCGACTCATTTGAAGCTCCAAACAAGTCAGCTCATGCCAGCACAAGCCATCAGACAATGAAGCATTCAGTCTACTGAATTGTGAAATCAGTCGGCTGACTTGGGCTTTAACAAGGCAGCATGTAAGCTACTTAAGCTATCACGTGGACTATCACTCCAGTGATTGGCACACGTCTCTAGGACACGTGGCACTGTTTTTGGAAAGATTCCAAGATAGAATATTCCACTTGTTTGTCATGGACCAATTAGAAAAACCTTGGAATTAAATACTATCCACTTCTTAATCTGGTACAGTCACGTGAATCTTGCGTGAGCATCTTCGAATGCCAATCAGTGCCATTGGTTTCAAGACTTCCTACCCTGGGTCTTGACACTTCCAAAGGGCTGAACAACCTAGATTGCACCTCTCAAGATGAAGGGTTCAGATCTAATATTTTTCCTATAAATAAATTACAATGGTCTTCTGGGAAGACCGACGAAGCAAAAATTTAGAGGTAGAAAAGATTAGTTCATCTAGAGAAAGAGAAAGAGAAAAGAAAAAGAGAGAAGCAGTGAGCCACCCTGAATTAGCGAAGAAGAAAGAAGAGAGAAAAGGGAGAGGAGATCATCAACGTGCTGCTAGAAAGCATAGCATTGGATTTTCAGTCAAAGTGCTTCTTTAGAAGCTACATTGTTTTTCCTTCACAATTACTTTTACTGAGTCTTGTTATCTGTTTCCTCTAGTTGTAATTTTTTCTTTTCTGATCTCTATCAAGCTTCGTTGGTGTCTAGTCGTGCTTGGAAGCACGGTGGGTGTTTGTGCACAAAACTCCACTGTGCACGTGGTTGCTCTGAGTGACCAGAGCGTGAGGAGCTTGTTCCTCGTGTGTTGCTGGTAAGCAGTGTTTCTGATTATACTGATTGCACAATCAGGGTTGTGCGCAGCTAGTAGTTGCGCACGGTTGCACTCTGACTGGTCAGAGTGTGTGAGGAGTATACTCCTCGTTTGCTGCTGTGAGCAGCGGTTCTAATTGTGCTGGATTGCACAATTAGGGTGTGTACAGTTGGTTGCTGTACACGGTTGCACTCTGATTGTTCAGAGTGTGGAAGGAAAGTGTTCCTCTGGTTTAAGCTGTGTAATCAGCGTTTGTAGCGGAGTTTCTCCGTGGTTCTTGCTTGTGCAAGGGAACCCTCACTCGGTTGAGTGAGGGGTGGACGTAGGTTTGTAAGTTTGTAGACTGAACCACCTTAAAAATCTTTTGTACAGTGGGCTTTGTGTGATTGTTTCCATTTCCCCTATCTCTATTCACATGGACTTGGATTTCTTATTTACACTCTTTGATATGTTTGAACAACTGCACACACTGTGAGCTGTTCACTGTCTATTAATCTTCTTGCTGTTTGAACAATAGCTCGCACACACACCTATGAACATTTCCATGTTAATCTGAATTCATGTCTATAGATCTTAAGTGTTTGAATGTATTCTACTGTGTGTTTTGTTGTGCCCCTGTGGTTTTGATGTCAGCAAGAACTATGAGAATGAATGATGATTGTTTGAGCATCTTATTTGCATGTCATTCCATCGAACAGGTTGTGTGCATATTCATCGTGAGTTGACGCTGTATGGGCATTGTGTTGTGTGTTCTAGCATACTCAGTGCATCTGTGCATTCATCAGTTGCTTCAACTCAAGTCTGTACAACATTCTGTATTGGTTCAAGTCCACAAGCCCATGCACGTATGCTACATAGCATATCTTGAATCAGTGTAGTGTTGTCTTACTCAGTCATAAAGTCTGTGCATGCCTTCATCTGTTCATATCTTGCATTAGTGCAGCCATATAGTCAGTGCCTGGTTAAGTGCATATATGCATATTTTGCATGCATATAGAGGACAGCTTAGATAGGTCAATGCATAGTTCATTGCTAAGTCTGTACACTCTTTTCCATGCACTCAAAGTCTATACATTCTGTTCGTGCAATTGAATACTATGTCTGCACTCGGTTGCCTTGATGACTGAACAAGTCTGTACATTCTTCGATGGCATGTCTGCACATCTGTTGTACCATGCACTCAAAGTCTATACATTCTTTGGTGGCAAGTATGTACAACCGGTGTTGATATGAGCATCAATGTTCGTGCATCATTTCACAAGTCTGTACAACCTCTGATGATTCGAGCATTTAAGCCCATACATCAGCCCATCAGAGTATGTACATGTATTCATGATTAAACTCTAGGCACAGCAAGTCGATGCATCGTTTGTACATCGCACACAAAGTCTGAACACCCTTTAATGGCGTGTCTGTGCATTCATCTTCAATGTGCATACTTTCCTGCATGCAAACTACATTATACGCATCAAGTCTGTACATGCTAAGTTTATTTCTCGAACTAACTCGGTGCGTCTTTCTGTCTTTCCTTTCAGATTAACTCAAACTGATAACAAGTCTGATCTGACAGGACTGCTGGTCGAGGAACTTAAGAAAGGGCACGTGATCCGAGAATATAGGATGAGCCAGGATCATGACACACATGTATTGCAGCAGGCCGAAATGCTGCCACGTGGTCAAGGCGCTTGGGCGGGAATCATGGAGGACACACGCCCACCTATCTGCTGCTGCTATATAACAAGAAGACTTCTCCATCTGAAGTGATGATCGTTGCATTGAGATAGAAATAAAATCAAGAAGTGTAGAAGCAGAGAGAGCCTGCACGATCCAGAGACAAGAGAAAGAGAAGAAAGAGAGAAGAAGAGAAGTAGAGAGTTGAGAGAGAGGAGTCTGAGAGATTTACTCTGAATGTTTGATCACCAGTCTCTTGGTTCAGATACCAGAACTGATATTGCTCATTGTGAGCTACATTCCCTCTGGGGATTTCTTATTTTTCGTTTGTTTCTATTCTATTTTCTGAAATCTTATTTTCAAGCTGTGTGTCAGTAGAGCAAGCTGTAATGCTCAGCGAGCAGAGGAGGATTCCTCTGGACGGGTGAAGCGGTAAGTCCCCAGCGATTTGCAGAGGAGGATTCCACTGGCCAGCATAAGCTGTAATGCCCAGCTGTCTGTAGGGTTGTGACCCCGAAGCTGTGGATCAGCGAAGCTGTGTATCAGCAGTTGAAGCCACATTCTGGTTTGGAGTGTGGGGTGAACGTAGATCTCAGGTTTGAGATCGAACCACCTTAAAAATTTCCTGTCTACTGTGCGTTTGTCTTGCGAATTGTTGTGCCTCTTGATTATATCTTCCATCCGCAGTAGATGTATGTTTAGGATCGTTTAAGTTCAGATCTGCTTGAGTTGGTTTTTTGTGATCGCTTTAGCTTATCTTTCTGTCGTCCAGCAGCAGTTTGTTTTATTTCCGCACTTGAAACTGTTGCAGTCAATTTTATTGGGTGATTGATCTATTCACCCCCCCCTCTGGATCGTTCATAGACTCTCATCAGTTGGTATCAGAGCCTAACTCTTTTTCAGGGACTAACATCCTAAAGAGGAACGGCCATGAACGCTAAGGGAATGACAGCAGAAAGACATTCAACCTCCAAGCCTCCATACTTCGACGGCTCTAACTACGCCTACTGGAAGAACAGAATGCAGGTCTTTCTGAGGGCGAAAGACTACGAGATCTGGAGGGTAGTGAGCAAGGGACCGTTCGAACTGCACGAGAATGAAGAGGTTTGGACGAAAGAGGAAATTAGAAAGTCTACTTTGAACTGGAGTGCCGTCAACTCTATCCAGTGTGCACTTCATCCCACGAATTCTCCAGAGTGTCATAGTGTAAAACCGCCAAGGAGATGTGGGACACATTGGAGGTTATCTACGAAGGGACATCACAGGTGAGAGAGGCCAAGGCTAATATGTTGGTCTCTTAATATGAAGCATTCCGGATGAAACCTGGTGAGACCGTGACTGAGATGTATGCTTGTCTGACAATCATAACTAACGGTCTGAGGAATTTGGGAAAGAGCTATTCCGACTACGAGATTGTAAGGAAGATCTTGCAGTCTCTGACTCCTGTCTGGCACACAAAGGCGACAGTGATCGAAGAGTCAAGAGATCTTCAGACGATGAAAGTTGACGAGTTAATAGGTTCTCTAATGACATATGAGATGAACCTTCCCAAAATTGAGGAGCTCGAGAATAAGAAGAAACCAATCGCGCTGAAGGCTAGTTCCAGCAGAAATAGATGGAGACCAACTTGCTATGTTGACCAGAGAGTTCAGGCGATTCCTGAGAAAGGAAGGTAGAAATTTCGGCCGAAGATAATTTAGCGGCCGGCGATATAACAGGTATAGGTCTACCCCTGCAAAGAAACCTGATACTAATGTTTGCTATCACTACAGGAAGGCCGGACATATGAAGGCAGATTGTCCAGAGCTCCAGAGGCAGAAGGAGAAACTAAGGAAGAAAGGAGGAAAAGGAAAAGCCATGATTAGTACTTGGAGCGATGAGAACGAGGGCACACTGAGCACCACCTCAGAGGGCAAGGATGAAGAAAAGACTGTCTGCCTAATGGCCAAAAGTGACAAAGAAGAAGAAGGAGACTCTGATGACATATCCTCTCCTTTTGAGCACTATACAATTTCTGATTGGGAGGATGCCTACAGAGACTTGCTAGATAAAGTGGATGATATTAGAAAGGAGAACAGGCATTTGAAGTAGAAAATAAACTCACTTATGAATGATAAAACCATGTCTGATAAAATTGCCTGTCTGCAATCGAAAAATGATAGTTTAAAATTTTCATGTGCTGAATATGATGAAGTGAAGCTTGCTTTAATAGATTCTAGAAAGGAAAATGAATGGTTAAAGAATGTCATCGATGATTTGAAGCTGAGAGTTCAAATGTTTGAAAATAAAGCAAAAATTTCAAATGAGAAATATGAAGCTGTTTTGTGTGTGAATTCTGAATTAAAGAAAACAGTTGAAAATTTAGAAAAAGAAAATGTTGATAAAAGGAAAATTATAGAAAATATGACCCAAGACACAGATAATCTCAATGCTCTGTTAGGGTCAAAGGTGAATTTCAGAAAAGAAGGTCTTGGATTCAACTCAACTGCCACGAAAAGTCTTGCCATGAAAACCATATCATTTGTGGCAGAGAAAAGGAAGGGACCTCTTATAAAAATGGTTAATGAAAATTCTGCTTCAAAAATTATTAATTTGAAAATGTCCAGTGCCAAGGACAAAGGTAAACAGAAGGTTGGTGAGGCTAGCAGATCCTGCCATTTACCCAAAAGTAAGTCTCAGATTCGGGGTCAGCCTCCAGGCAAATTTAAACTCCAGGGCAAGATCACCAAGTCTCCACCACCATCACCTATCCAGAAGAAGATGCAACACAAACCTGTACAGAAGTCTAGTGGGTCAAAAATGCAAGGGAGACTTAATGCTGCTCGGGGGCAAACCAGCCATACTCACCAGCCCAAGGTCCAGACCTATTACACCTATCCTCAGAAACAGCCACAACCATTCTATAGGACTGGATGGAATCAAGTCTAGGGAAGGTCTAGATATCAATCTTTTCCCACTCACTGGCATAGACCTCATTTTGCTAGCTGGGTCGGTCAGTCTAGGACATGGGGTCCTAATAGACAGGTCTTCTTTGGTCAGCCTAGGACCACTGCAGGTCGCAATTATCTGAGTACCTATTGGCCTGGACACTGGCACAAAAATAATCATGCTGCTAATAAAGATGGTGCCAGAACTCAACAAAAACCACATCATCAGAAGAAGAAGGTTCAATCAGTTGGTGCTGAGAAAAAGAAAAATGATGAAAAGAATGTTAGGAATTCCACTAAGCCAACCATGTCTAGACAAATGTGGATTCCTAAACAATTGCTATCTTGCTTAAATTGTTCTGTTTCTGTTTCGGAGCCCAAACAGTTTTGGGTTCCAAAATTCTCTACCTGATTGTGATTGCAGGTATGCCTGGCAGCCATGAGCAATATGTGGTATCTTGATAGTGGCTGCTCCAGGCATATGACAGGAGACAAGGCCAAATTTTGCATGTTGACTAAGAAGAATGGAGGTCTTGTCACCTTCGGAGGAAATACAAAGGGTAAAATCATCGGGTCAGGTAAGGTAGGTAAGTGTACTACCTGTTGCATTGAAGAAGTACTGCTGGTTGATGGTCTAGCATATAACTTACTCAGTATCAGCCAGCTCTGTGATAAAGGACACAAGGTAGTATTTGATTCTCATTATTGCAAAATCTTTGAACCTGATTCTGATGTATGTAGTTAAATTCTCAGGAAAAAGGGTGAATAACATTTATTTGGTAGATTTAGATGATTTAGCTCATTCTAATCTCTGCCTTACTGCAAATAAAGATGATTTAGCATTTCTGTGACATCGTAGATTAGGCCATGCTAGCTATATTGTTTTGCATAATATGAATAAACATAGCATGGTTAGAGGACTCCCTGAAATTTCTTTTAAGAAGGAAAATAAGGTGTGTGGTGCTTGCACACAGTCCAAGCAGACTAGAAAGTCATTTAAATCAAGAACTGAAAACATGTCCCTTAAACCTTATGAGCTGATACATATGAATCTATTTGAACCCACACAATCAGTCAGCTTGTCAGGGAGGAGATATGGATATGTCCTAGTTGATGACTTCTCTAGGTATACTTGGATCTTTTTCCTTACAAATAAAAATGATGCATTCATAGAATTTCAGGAGTTCTATTTGAAAATAAAATAGAAAAATGAAAATTCAATTGAAAATATCTTATCTGATCATGGAGGTGAGTTTAAGAATTCACAATTTGATGAATTTTGCAGGGTCAATGGGATTACTCATCGGTTCTCCTCACCAAGGACACCAGAGCAAAATGGAGTGGTGGAGAGGAGGAACCGGACTCTTGTGGAGATGGCCCGAACACTCCTAGTTGAAGGTGGCCTACCAATAAAATTTTGGGCAGAAGCAGTTAATACTGCATGTCATATAATAAATAGAGCCATGGTAAGGATGTTCACTCAGAAAACACCCTTTGAAATCCTCAAGGGTAAGAAACATTCAATTGCTCACTTTAAGGGTTTTGGATGTAAATATTTTATCCATGTTAATGATAAAAGAGATCTTGATAAGTTTGAACCTAAAAGTGATCCGGACTTGTTCTTAGGATATTCTGAAACCACTAGAGCATATAGGGTGTACAACTCAAATTCTAAAACAGTTGAAGAATCTCCACATGTAGTCTTTGATGAGTCTCTGACTAAGTGTGACAATGGTCTGTGCAGGAAAGAAGATGATGGAGAAATATTAAATGAAAGACAATCAGCAGACCAATCAGATCAAGAAGAAGAGCTAGAAGAAAACAATGCAGAAGAGCCTGCTGTTCAGGGGGAGGTAAATGAAGATCAAGGTGACTTAAACAAAAGATGGAACCTTTATCACCCAGTCCAAATACATTAGGGACCTCCTGAAGAAATACAAGCTCGAAAATCTCAAGGACATTGTAGCTCATATGGGTATCTCCACAAGTCTTGATCAAGATACAAAAGGTAACCCAGTGGATCAAAAACTGTATAGAGGTATGATCGGATCCCTTTTGTGTCTCACTGTATCTAGGCCTGATATACAATTTGCAGTATGTTTATGTGCTAGATTTCAGGCTAGTCCTAAGGAGTCTCATTTTAGTGCAGTGAAAAGGATCTTTAGGTATCTGTCAGGCACCCAAGAACTTGGTCTTTGGTACCCTGCTAGGTGTGAGTTAGAGCTTATATAGCTTACACTGATGCAGACTATGTTGGGTGTCGGATAGATAGGAAGAGCACTAGTGGATATTGCCAATTCCTAGGTGGTTGTCTAGTATCTTGGGCCTCTAAAAAGTAACACACTGTAGCACTCTCCACTGCAGAGGCAGAATATGTTGCTGCAGGGAATTGTGCTGCTCAGGTACTATGGATCAAACATCAGCTCTCAGATTATCAGATAACTCTGGGATGCATTCCTATTTTATGTGATAACACTAGTGCCATCTGCCTTACTAAAAATCTTGTTCACCACTCTAGGACTAAGCACATTGATATTAAACATCATTTTCTTAGAGATGCTGTGAGCAAAAGTGAAATTGAATTAATCTTTGTTGAAACTGAAAAATAAGTTACTGATATTTTTACAAAACCTCTTGGAAATGAAAGATTTACATATCTAAGAAGAGAACTAGGGCTTTGTAAATTTCAATAGGAAAATGACTAATTTTTCTCTTGTGATGTCTTTTAGAGTGCTTGAAATAATTGAGTTTGCCTATTCTTGAACCTGTGAATAGGGTTGCTCGATGATAGAATAATCACTTGTGGACTGAGTACATAAGTGGCTGCACATCTTGCACATACTATCTCTGAAGTCGATGCATAGTTGGGCATATAGTTGACGGATGGTTGTGCATATAGTCAGTCAATTGCCTTGTACAGACTTTATGTCGAAGCACACTCTACATATAGTTGATGCACGTTTTCACCAGGGTGCATAAGCTTTCAGCATGAAGTCGATGCATTTGGTGTTTTAAACAGCATGACGATCGATGCATCCTATGTTCATGTTGCATGTAGGTCGGTGCATCTTGCATATCACATATGTCAGAGTCAGTGCATCCTTATACCATCTGCATATAGAGTCGGTACAGCTTGAGTTGATGCATAGCGATGTCTGGGGGAGTGCTGTTAAGTCTGATCTTTAATCAACTTCTCCTAACCTTTCCTCCTTTTCAGATATAATTATCCTTTGATATCAGTCCATATAATCTTGCAAAACTTTTTTGAGTTGCTCCTATGCATCATTATCACCTTTTATCAATTGGTATCGTTATCACTTGGTATCACTTTGTTTAGATAACAATCCTGCTATTGGTTCATTACAGTAAGCTGCAGTTATTGCAACCCTTCCTTTATAAGAATCATGGTTGCTTCTTGACTGAATTGAAGGTTTGACCTTAATAGACTGAAGAGTTAAGAGACTGTCCATCAGAAAATAAGGTGTTCGAAACTGTTTATTGCTCTTAACTTTATTTTCACATGGTTAGAATAGAAAGGTCTTCACTGTACCTGAACATAACAGACTTAGTGAAGTCAATATGCAGAAGACTAGAGTGTGTATTGTCTTTAAACAGTCACTCTAAAAATCATAAGGGCAGCAGAAATAAGATCATAAAAGAAAAAGAAATAAACAAAGTGGCAGAGCAATGACTGAGTTACACTGAGAAACTGAGGCCTCCATCAAAGAAATGGAGAATACCTTAAGTCATGAAGTGATTCAGATTAACTCTGTAACCTTGATCAAATCTACATGGGTAGTTTCACTAAGTAACTAGGGGTACTGGCCTCTAATCAAGGTGTACCCTTAACGTCAAAGGTGCGAACTGTCTTTGTAAATTTTGACATGAAATAGATCTAGTAGTTTATACCTAGTAACTGGGGGTACCTGCCTCTGATCAAGGTGTACACCTAATGTCAACGGTATAAATGCCACTGATCTGTTCACTAAGTTCAGAATCAGAAAAAGGAAATGTTGTAACCCTTAGATAACAAAAGTCATTGAGTGTCAACTGTTTAACTTCAATACAAATTCAAGTGTCTTTCCTTGATATTCACTGTTTCTGAAATCAATAGGGTACTGTCCTGACCTAGTTTATTATGACTATGTGTTTTAGGTTCATTGCTATAAACGGAGTCTATAGCCCTATTTTTCGGAAGTCAGTTGCTTTACTCCACTTTCTATAACTGTTAAACCTAGATTTAATCAAGCATACACATTATTGACTCTTATATCCCAAGGGGTGATTTATAACCTGCTCATTTCCCGAACCATTGCATCGAATGTTATTTCATTCATCCTCCCTGGTTTCCTTCTCTCTTACCTTCCTCCTTTTTGCTGACGTCAAAGGGGGAGAATTAGGGGGAGAGATTATGTGGGGAGAATTAGGGGGAGAGATTATGTCAAAAGGGGGGTAAAGGAAGCATCTATTCAGGGGGAGTTTCCTTGTCTATGAATCATGCAAATAGTTTAGGTCTGAGTGACTCATAGTGTTACCATCATCAAAAAGGGAGAGATTGTTGTGCCCTTGTGGTTTTGATGTCAGCAAGCACTATGAGAATGAATGATGATTGTTTGAGCATCTTATTTGCATGTCATTCGTCGAACAGGTTGTGTGCATATTCATCGTGAGTTGACGCTGTATGGGCATTGCGTTGTGTGTTCTAGCATACTCGGTGCATCTGTGCATTCATCAGTTGCTTCAACTCAAGTCTGTACAACATTCTGTATTGGTTCAAGTCCACAAGCCCATGCACATTTGCTACATAGCATATCTTGAATCAGTGTAGTGTTGTCTTACTCAGTCATAAAGTCTGTGCATGCCTTCATCTGTTCATATCTTGCATTAGTGCAGTCATATAGTCAGTGCCTGGTTCAGTGCATATATGCACATTATGCATGCATATAGAGGACAGCTTAGATAGGTCAATGCATAGTTCATTGCTAAGTCTGTACACTCTTTTCCATGCACTCAAAGTCTATACATTCTATTCGTGCAATTGAATACTATGTCTGCACTCGGTTGCCTTGATGACTGAACAAGTCTGTACATTCTTCGACGGCATGTCTGCACATCTGTTGTACCATGCACTCAAAGTCTGTATATTCTTTGGTGGCAAGTCTGTACAACCGGTGCTGATATGAGCATCAATGTTCATGCATCATTTCACAAGTCTGTACAACCTCTGATGATTCGAGCGTTTAAGCCCATACATCAGCCCATCAGAGTCTGTACATGATGTATTCATGATTAAACTCTAGGCACAGCAAGTCGATGCATCGTTTGTACATCATACACAAAGTCTGAACACCCTTTAATGGCATGTATGTGCATTCATCTTCAATGTGCATACTTTCCTGCATGCAAACTGTATTATACGCATCAAGTCTGTACATGCTTAGTTCAATTCTCGAACTAACTCGGTGCATCTTTCTATCTTTCCTTTCAGATTAACTCAAACTGATGACAAGTCTGATCTAACAGGACTGCTGGTCGAGGAACTTAAGAAAGGGCACGTGATCCAAGAATGTAGGATGTGCCAGGATCGTGACACATGTATTGCAGCATGCCGAAATGCTGTCACGTGGTCAAGGCGCTTGGGCGGGAATCATGGAGGACACACGCCCACCTATCTACTGCTGCTATATAACAAGAAGACTTCTCCATCTGAAGTGATGATCGTTGCATTGAGATAGAAATTAGATCAAGAAGTGTAGAAGCAGAGAGAGCCTGCACGATCCAGAGACAAGAGAAAGAGAAGAAAGAGAGAAGAAGAGAAGTAGAGAGTTGAGAGAGAGGAGCCTAAGAGATTTACTCTGAATGTTTGATCATCAGTCTCTTTGTTCAGATACCAGAACTGATATTGCTCATTGTGAGCTACATTCCCTCTGGGGATTTCTTATTTTTCGTTTGTTTCTATTCTATTTTCTGAAATCTTATTTTCAAGCTGTGTGTCAGTAGAGCAAGCTGTAATGCTCAGCGAGCAGAGGAGGATTCCTCTGGACGGGTGAAGCGGTAAGTCCCCAGCGATTTGCAGAGGAGGATTCCACTGGCCAGCATAAGCTGTAATACCCAGCTGTCTGTAGGGTTGTGACCCCGAAGCTGTGGATCAGCGAAGCTGTGTATCAGCAGTTGAAGCCACATTCTGGTTTGGAGTGTGGGGTGAACGTAGATCTCTGGTTTGAGATCGAACCACCTTAAAAATTTCCTATCTACTGTGCGTTTATCTTGCGAATTGTTGTCCCTCTTGATTATATCTTCCATCCGCAGTAGATGCATGTTTAGGATCGTTTAAGTTCAGATCTGCTTGAGTTGGTTTTCTATGATCGCTTTAGCTTATCTTTCTGCAGTCCAGCAGCAGTTTGTTTTATTTCGCACTTGAAACTGCTGCAGTCGATTTTATTGGGTGATTTATCTATTCACCCCCCTCTAGATCATTCATAGACTCTCATCATGTTTCATCTGAGATTAAGAGATCTCAGTTTTATGTTTTAATTGGAGATATTCTTAGAGGGATCTATTCACTGGACTAAGGGACCTAAGAATTGGTATCAGAGCAGGTCTCTGACATTCCCAGAACTAACGATCTGCAGAGTAGATCCTAGTGCAATTTCATCATGAGTTCCTTTGTTGAACTGTTTTCATTAAACTCTTCACCAATCTTCGATGGTTCAGATTTTAGTTTGTGGATGGGCAGAATGTGCATGGTTATTGTCTCTCACGATCCTTCATTGTGGAGATTGATTACACATGGCCCTTACAAGTTGCCGAAAGATAATACATGGACTGTTGAGCATAAGTCAAAATATTCTGATAAGCTTAAGATTCTGAATGTATTAAAAACTGTAGTTGATCATAACAAATTCACATTTGTGTCTGATCGTAGGACCGCTAAAGAGGTATGGGACTGTCTAGTCAAAATCTATGAAGAAAAGGAACAACACAAGTGTCTCATGGCCGATGGTACTGATCATGTTGGGCATTTGTGTAATATGCTTAATTATACTATTTTGATGATGTCACATGGCTCAGAAATTCATGACATCTTTTGATGTATCCAGGCATGAAGAAATCGTGCCAAAAGCTTTATGTGCACCGACCCTATCTTTCACATGCACCGACCTTGACAGGGCGGCAACCGTAATGTGCACCGACTTGCATGAAGCCAATAGCGATGTGCACCGACCAACATACGAGGAAATATGAAACATGCACCGACCTTAGCTGCGAGCTGGTAAAGTGCGGTACCTTCATATGGCTCAGACTGAAACATGCACCGACCCTGCTCTTCATATAAGAAAGCTGCACCGACTTTGAACACTCCAAGAATGGAATGTGCACCGACCTCGTTGTGGAACATGCACCGACCTTGTCTGGATGTGCACCGACTTCGCTCAAGATGTGCACCAACGTCTACATTGAAGACAAATGCACACCGACCTTGTTCTGGATGTGCACCGACCTTAAGTGCTCGAAGCATAAGATGTGCACCGACCTTGTGTGCTCGAAGCATAAGATGTGCACTGACCTTAAGTGCTCGAAGCTTGAGATGTGCACCGACCTTAAGTGCTCGAAGCTTGAGATGTGCACCGACCCTGCCAAGTGCCAAGCTTCTTATGTGCATCAACCTATATCTGGTGGATCAGTAACATGCACCGACCTCATAGGGCTTGCCAAGCCAACCTGCACCGACCTCTTGGAGAAGAGGACCTCTTCGACAAAATACCTCACTGAGTGGCTCCCAAGGCTATTCTTAGTAATCTTGTAGTTTCTTTTTATCTGTAATCCAAGAACACAAATAGGAACCGTAAATGCCAAAATACACATCCTTTGAGGTCTGGAAAGGTATCTTTGCTCAGTCAACCTTCCTGCCATCATTGGACTTCTATATCAGTCATTTTGGTCCATGAAAAAGCAAGCTACCATTTTTAGGAAAAGTCTCCAATCCTAGTACTCAGCTTTCTGCCTCCACCCAATCAGAGGCTCTGTCTGTAAGATCCCTCAAGATAAAAAGGACGTCCTGACTGCCCTACCTGCAGAAAAAGGAGATGCTCTAGATCCTTCTTGGGAGGCTCCTCTCACACCCTCTCAGGTCAACCAAAGCAACAAATGGGAGAAAACTTTCTGCTACCTCCCTGGCCAACCAGAAGCTGCCAAGACAAAAGGTCCTTGAAGACAAATGTTTATTTATGAAGAGCCAATCAAGCTCAGCCTGGAACCCCTCCTGAAAGGGGTGATTGCGCCTATAAATAGAAGGGCTCCATGAAAGAAGATCGTTGTTGCTGTTGCTATTGCAAGGGTTGTAGCCTGATCCCGTCGGAGTGCAAAAGAAGGAAAGGGAGAAAGAAAAGAAAAGAAAAGGGAGATGAGCGTTTGCAAACCCATATGGAAGAATGGGAGGAAGAGAAGAAAGAAGATCCTCAGCTGTGAAGCCAGCCTTATTTTTCTTCCACCATTAACCTCTGCCCTGTCACTCTTAGTGATAGTCTTATCTGCAGCTGGTGCACCTGCAACATTCTTGTTCTTTTGTTTCTATTTTTTTATCTTTTCTTTTAAGCTCAACCTGTTGTGTGTGGGGCTTGCCCCCGTGTCTACTGTGTCTACAGCGTGTGTGCGTGTTTATCCATCTTTTGGCCAAAGAGTGGAAGCCTCTCCTTGTTGGGAGAGGGGTGGACGTAGGCTTGTCTGGGGATAGCCAAACCACCTAAAAAACCTTGTGTTATGGTGTGTTGCTTTCAATCCCTTTCTCCCACCCCCTTTCACAGGTTCTCCTAGCTCATAGCTCCTTCATTCCGCTGACTAACTTAGTGTTTTCAGTTCAGTTTTGCACTTCCGTTTTGGTTCATGCTTTGTTCTGTCTTGGTCAAAGTTTAAAAGCGTTCATTGTGAACCCGGATCTATTCACCCCCCTCTAGATCCTCTCTTAACCATCCAACAATTGGTATCAGAGTAGGTTCCCAGAGATGTGGTCCAATGACCCAGGGAGATCTGACGGGAGTGTCCCTCGCGGCTATGTAGCTGAGGGCCAAGCCGTCAACAAACCGCCGTTTTTCGATGGTACTAATTATCTATACTGGAAGAACCGAATGGAAGTCTTTCTGTGTGCCCAGGATCACCAGATTTAAGGGTCCCTTTGTCTTACCTGAGGTAGACGACACCTGGACCCCTAAATAGATCAAAAAATCCACCACTAATTGGAGCGCCATGAATATCATGCAATGCGCTATCCACTCCACAGAATACTCAAGAATCTCCACTTGCAAATCCGTAAAAGAAATGTGGGATATACTTGAGTTAATCTATGAGGGGACATCGGAGGTAGGGGCCACCAAGGCCAACCTATTGACCTCTGAATATGAGATGTTCAGAATGAAGCCAGAAGAATCTATCTCTGAAATGTATGCAAGATTTGATCAGTTAACAAACAACTTGAAAGCTCTAGGTAAAGAATATGCTCAAGCTGAACTGGTCAAGAAGATCCTCAGATCTCTCACCCCAGCATGGGCCAAGGTCACTGTCATTGAAGATTCAAAGAATCTATCTACACTAACTATTGATGGACTGATAGGCTCGCTCATGACATATGACCTCAACTTCAAGCGAAGTGAGGAAGATATCAGACCCAAGAAGGCTGTTGGGCTCAAGGTCTCTGAGAACCCAGAAGACTCAAATGAAGAGGATGAAGATGACATCCCAGAGACATCACTGGCTGACCATGCTATGCTCACCAGATAGTTCAAAAATTTCTTAAGAAGAAGAGGTAACATCCAGAGGAAGAAGAAGTACCCCTAGTAAGTAGAAATTCTAACTTCAAATATACTCAACCTAAGAAGTCTGACACTATGATTTGCTACCAGTGCAAGAAACCAGGACACATGCGAGGAGAGTGTCCCGAGTTAAGGAGGCAGCTGACCAAGGCCAAAGGAAAGAAGCCCAAGGCCATGGTCTCCACTTGGAGTGATGAAGAAGAGGAGGAAAAAAGCCTCTCTACGGATGAAGATGAAGATGATTTCTGCCTCATGGGCGACCAGAGTGAGGATCAGGTAAGGAATCCTTTCGAGACCTTCTCTATAGACGATTGGGAAGATGCATATGCAGATCTTCTTGAAAAATATAAAATGTATAGAAAGGAGAATAAGCATCTGAAGAAAAAACTAAATCTCTTGCTCAAAATTATTCCGTTAAAAAGGAGATGGAAACCATAAGAGTTGAGAATGAAGAATTGAAGAAACAAGCTGAAACCACCTATTCAGACCTGTTGGCTTTAAAATAAGAGAGTGATGCTCTCAAAGAACAATTGAGCCAGACTAAACAGAGATGCGAAGAGTGGGAAAAGGAGAATATGCTTAATCTTGAAAAGTATGATGGCATTAACACTGTTAATTTTGTGATGCAAGAGAACTTGGAAAGATTTGAAAAAGAGTTGAAAGGCAAACAATCTACCCTTGAAAAAATGACACTGGGAAAATCTAATCTAGATGCTATGTTAGGTACCCGAGTCAATTTTAGAAAAGAAGGGCTTGGGTTCAATCCCACTAATAAGAAGCTTTTTGAGCTCAAAACTGTCTCCTTCTGTCCTGAGAAAGGAAAAGGAAAATTGATTGTTGAAGAATCCGTGGAAGGGACCACCACCCATCATGGTACTCAATCAGATCATGGTCACAACCACCAGACCAGACCCAACCGTGCTAAGCCCTAGATTCAGCACAAGCCTCTCAAGAGGCGAGGCCAATTATCTGGACAATCAGGTCGAGGCTTCAATAACCCCCAGCGCTCTTCAGGTCGAAGCACCTAGGATATGCATCGATACATATCAGCCTACCATTCTGAAAAGAAAAATCACCATAGTAAAAGAAGAAGATTCAATGGCCAACCCAGCATGGGTGTTCTCCATAAAAAACTTGGCTACTCTGAAAAAGCTCAAAACCATTTGTAGCCTAACTTACACCCCATGAACTTTATGAGATTTCCCTATCATACATGCAACCTACTAGATAACATCTATAACCAGTACTTGTTCGGTCAGGGATCAAAAGTTTTCAGACAAGTTTGTGTTCCAAAGAATTTAACTGCATACTTTTAGATATGACTATGAACCCAGATATACTTGGGTTTCAAAGGCCTCTATCTAATATTCTCTATCCAGGATTGCCTAGCAGCCCATCACAACCTCTGGTATTCGGACAGTGGCTGCTCACGGCATATGACGGGAGACAGGAAGAAGTTTAGCCACTTAATCAAGAAGGAAGGTGGCCAAGTCAAGTTTGAAGGTAAGGATAAAGGCAAGGTGATTGGCACATGCATCGTGGGTAAGAATCCTTCTAAATCAATTGAAAATATGATGCTCGTAGAAGCCTTGAGCACAATCTGCTTAGTATAAGTCAGCTGTGCGACAAAGGTCACAAGGTGATGTTTGATGCTAATGCATGTAGAATTCTTGAGAAAAACTCTGAATTTG
This sequence comes from Amorphophallus konjac, assembly GCA_022559845.1. NCBI lineage: Eukaryota > Viridiplantae > Streptophyta > Magnoliopsida > Alismatales > Araceae > Amorphophallus > Amorphophallus konjac. The sequence goes on from CM040123.1 coordinate 199,976,113, forward strand.
TACTTTTTACAGGACACAGAGTTAATAATATTTATATGATAGATCTTGATGCCCCTAACTTTGAAGGAATGAGCCTAACGACCATCCAACTCAGTAATGCAGACCTGTGGCACCAACGGCTGGGACACATCAGCTATGGCACGCTGCACAAACTGTCCAAACATCAAATGGTGAAAGGTTTACCCAAATTGGCTTACTCAAACATTGATCAGATTTGTGAAGCCTGTTCCCGAGGTAAGCAAACTAGAAAAACCTTCAAATCAAGAAGTGAGCCCCTATCTCTTACTCCTTTTGAATTCTTGCATATGGACATGTTCGGTCCATCGAGAATAGCTAGCCTTAATGGGAAAAGGTATGGATATGTGATTGTTGATGATCACACTCGCTTCACATGGATTTTCTTTCTCACTAACAAGAATGATGCATTTACTGTGTTTCAGAAATTCTTTAGGAAAGTGAAGTTGTAAGGTAAATTCAAAATCTCCACTATCCAGTCTGACAATGGAGGAGAATTCAGAAATTCATCCTTCTATGAATTATGTGATCAAGAAGGACTAACATACAGATTTTCTTCCCCTAGGACTCCAGAACAAAATGGGATTGTGGAAAGAAGAAATCGCACGATTGTGGAGATTGCTCGGACCATGTTGATCGAGAGCTAACTCCCAAGAAAGATCTGGGCTGAAACAGCAAACACTACATGCCACGTTATCAATAGGGCCATGGTAAGGCCAAAGAGTAAGAAAACCCCTTATGAGATGTTGAAAGGTAAAAAACCCAACTTGGCCTATTTCAGAGTATTTGGTGCAAAATGTTATGTGCATAATAATGACAAATTAGATTTAGATAAATTTGAGGCCAAGAGTGACATTGGCATCTTCTTGGGGTATGCGGAGACATCAAGAGCATATAGGACGTTTAATGTTAGGAATCAAACTGTGGAGGAAACTCCACTTGTGGTGTTCTCTGAGACATTAACGAATAAACATGACAGTGTTGTGGTCAGGGAGAGGGAGGATGCTGACGGAAGTTTTCTGGAACACAAGGAAGATCCTATGGTGAACGATCAGTCACAACCTGCAGAACAAGAGATCGTTCAGCCAACTGAAGTCCCTGCACAATAAACTATACTAGGTGAGTCTTCTACAAATTTTCGTACTCTTAAGGACCATCCTGTTCAAAACATCATAGGAAGCATTCATGATCCCCTAAGGACCCCGTGTCACGACCCTAGAATCCGATTACCGGGAAGGCTCGATAACCCGAGACTTGTACCGCCACCCACGAGCCCGAAGACTCGGAAGGGTTAAAAGGATGGTGTGGAAACTACACAAGTATCACAAATAATTGTAGAACTTAAACAGTTAATAATAAGCAGAAATAAATTAATATTTTACATGGTCCACAATAGAAATTAACAATAATAACAATAGTCCACGACTAGTACAGTGACAAGAAAGGAAAGAACAGCTACACGGGGCATACCCCGGCTCTGACCTCTGGCACTACCTCTGGGCACCCGCACCACGCTGTGCTCCTGACGCGCTCCCCGAAGGTGGCGCCTCACCTGAAACACGGTGAAAATACGCAGGGAATGAGTCTCGGAACAAGACTCAGTAGGGATCATTCGAACCCTACCTCATAAAACGAGAAACCACTACTCTAGCGGTAGGAAAGTGCCTCGGAAAGGAAAGCCCTGTACTCTACAGAACTAGACCCTACGGCACGCAAACCGACACACGTGCCACGGTACGAGAAGACCGAAACTCAACGGTCGAACCGCCAAAATCCGAAGGTCAGAAACACACGACTGACAGTCTGTCACTCTGTACTCGACAGGAGTACCACCCACTAGAAGCACAGCCGGTAGCGTCCCCTGACGTCTGACACCGCGCCGCAGGTGAGCCGCCTGACGTGGCAGGTCCTACCCGAGGCACAAACACCGTACAAGTAACCACAACAAGTGACTAGCTGGGGTCACGCCCGTCGACGTGGGTCCAACCGCCCCCAACCACGTGTGCACACACAGACCGCGCGTCCCTGGTCTGGCCCTATGACCGGTTTTCCCCTCAGCCGGACTTTGGCTGCAAGACGTGGGGCCCAACGGTAACCGGTCCACAAACCATCTCTAAAGGTCGGCCCGTACACCACTCCCTGGTGCGACTAGCACACGCGTACTAGTAGGCTACGACTAGTGGAGGGTCACTGAAGGAGTAGACTCTCAAACCAACGAAAAATGACGCCCGAACCTGACGAAGTACGGGGGCCGTCCCATGTACCATCACCATCGCACGGTGACCGCAGTCGGAAGAAAACGGACACACTGCCCATGGCCAAACACATGACCAAGGCAACCAAAATCTCCGGACGCCCGAAGACACGGTCACGAAACTCCACGGGGTGCCCAGGACACACACACGGCCCAAGGGGAACACCCGACAACGGAAAAGATCGCGCTAGGGACACCTAGCGCGACAAGGAAGAACGCGCTAGGGTCCCCTAGCGCGATCTTCCCCTAGCGCGACAAGGAAGAACGCGCTAGGGTCCCCTAGCGCGACTTGGAAGATCGCGCTAGGACTCCCTAGCGCGACAGGGAAGATCGCGCTAGGGAACCCTAGCGCGACAAGGACCATCGCGCTAGGTCCTCCTAGCGCGACAAGGCTAATCGCGCTAGGACCCCATAGCGCGACACGAACCGCCCTACTGTTCATCTTCTCCGATGAACGCGCCCCGTCGGGACAGCGCGACACTCAAGAACGCGCTACTGGAGTATAGCGCGTTCTCAGTCCGCGCCCAAAAATGGTAGAAACGCCCAAAAATTCCAGCCACGCCCCCATGCCTCCACAGGAGAGGGGGAAATCAAAGGGGAAGACCCCTGGGGACCCCTAGCATGATTCTAGGCCACCAAAACACGAATCCAAGCATCAAATCCATAGATCGGGCGAGCTCTCCCCAAATCATGGAAAAACCCCAAAATGCTCAAACGATCCCCTCTCGGCCTCCCCGCGGCCTACAAATCATGGGAATTGAACGGCAAGAGGCTAAGGCACGTCACCCTACCTCAGTGGAGCGAATGCTCCGACGAATCACCCACAAACCACGAAGAACGCTTTTAGAAACCTCGCCTCCTCACGCTTCCCACGCTCGCCGCACACCCACGAGATCGCCTCGCCGTCGCCTACGCGTCCGTGCCGTCGCCCTGCCGCCGTCAACAGCCGGGGAGGGGTCCGCCGTGCCCGAATGGGAGAGAGGGAGAGAGAGGGGTGCGGTCACGGTTGGGGAAGGAAGGAGAAAGAAGAAGAAGAAAGAGAAAGAGGAAAAGAAAAAGAAAAAGAATTAGGGCTATATAGAAAATCCGAATTTTTGAAAAAATACCAAAAAATAGAAAAATATATTTCCGGAATCCTCGGAACGCATCGATCGCAACGGTACCACTCGTGCCCGGGTGAACCGCCCGGTTCGCCCGCAGCGAGCTTCCGAAGAAAAAGCCGAATCCCGCGCCGGGAATCGGAAAACACACGCGGAAAAGCCGCGGAACGCCTCCGGGCCTCCGAAACGACTCCGGATCGTGCCGATCCAAACACGAAAGATGTCCGAAATAAAATTTCGGACACAACAGAGCTGGACGCTCCGAAAACCAGATCCGCGACCCACGAAGAAGGATCCGAAAGGTCCGGGATATTACAGCGCTCCCCCCTTAAGGAATTTCGTCCTCAAAATTGAGAACAACCCAAGGGGAAAGAAGAGGAAGACTCACTCAAACAGATATGGGAACTGCTGACGCATCTCATCCAAACGTTCCCACGAAGCCTCACCACCAGAGTGTCGCTGCCACACGACCTTTACCAAGGGAATAACCTTATTCCGCAGGCGCTGCTCTCGCCTATCCTCCACGCAGATCGGAAACTCTGGGAGAGAAAGATCTGGAGTCACCTCAGGCCAAACGAAAAACTCGAGCACATGAGAGTCATCGGGCATATACTTCCGCAACATCGAGACGTGGAACACATCATGCACCGACGCCAACTCAGGAGGTAGCTGCAACCGGTAAGCAACCTCACCGATGCGCTCCACAATCGCGAAAGGACCAATGTAGCGGGGACTCAGCTTCCCACGCCGTCCAAAACGCATCACCCCCTTCATCGGAGAAACTCTCAAGAACACACGATCGCCCACGGCGAACTCGAGGGGCTGCCTCCTACGGTCAGCATAGCTCTTCTGCCGACTCTGGGCCGCCAACATGTTCTGACGAACCAGGTGCACAACATCCACACACTGCTGCACCAAATCCGGTCCCGTCAAAACACGCTCACCCACCTCAAACCAATCAAGCGGAGTCCTACACGGACGCCCATACAGAGCCTCATATGGAGCCATGCCGATGTTCGAATGATAGCTGTTATTATAGGCAAACTCCACCAACGGTAGGTGATGAATCCAACTCCCCTGCCACTCCAGGCCGCAGGATCTCAGCATGTCCTCCAAAGTCTGAATGGTCCTCTCAGACTGACCATCTGACTGAGGATGATACGCCGAGCTAAATGCCAACTCCGTGCCAAGAGCTCGCTGGAAACTCCTCCAGAATCCAGAAGTGAAGCGCGGATCCCGATCCGACACGATCGAAATGGGAATCCCATGCAACGGCACGATCCGCTCCACATAAAGATGAGCCAACTTAGGCACGCTCCAGCTGACCTTGACCGGTAGCAACCGAGTCACCTTCGTCAGCCGATCCACCAGCAACCAAATACTGTCCTGCCCACTCGGGGTCCTCGGCAATCCCACCACGAAGTCCGTGGTCACATGGTCCCACTTCCAAGTAGGAACATCCAAGGGCTGGAGAGTACCTCCTGGTCCCTGATGCTCTGCCTTCACCTGCTGACAGATCAGGCACCTGGCCACAAACTCTGCGACATCTCTCTTCATGCCAGGCCACCAGAACTGCCTCCGCAAGTTCTGATATATCTTCGTCGCACCCGGGTGTACGGTGTACCTGCTCCCATGAGCCTCGCGCAGCACCGCACGACGAATCCGCTCCTCAGCTGGGACGTACAACCTGCCACGAAACCTCGCAGCACCGTCCTCTCCGAGCTCCACGTCAACCATCGCAAGAATCCGGGGCAACTCAGGGTCCGCGTGCTGAGCCTCTGTCACCTGACGATGGATAGCATGAGTGACAGTCAGACTCGCAAGCACCGCCAACCCTGGCTCCTGGGGAATCTTGAGCCTGAAAGATATTTCGGGCACTTGTTCCCAGAGCCTCCACCTTCTCAACATCAAGGCACTGACCGCAACCTTCCGACTCAAGGCATCGGCAACGACATTCATCTTGCCCGGCTGATAAGACAGGGTGAAGTCATAGTCTTTCATGAACTCCATCCAACACCTTTGTCTGAGGTTCAGATCTCTCTGCGAGAACACATACCTCAAACTCTGATGGTCAGTGAACACCTCAAACTTCTCACCGTACAGATAATGCCTCCAGATCTTCAGCGCGAAGATCACCGCCGCCAACTCAAGGTCATGGGTGGGGTAGTTCTCCTCGTGAGGTTTTAGCTGCCGAGATGCATAAGCCACCACTCTACCATGCTGCATCAGAACAGCACCCAATCCGACACCGGAAGCATCTGTACACACCACAAAACCTCCCGATCCAGAAGGCAAAACCAACACCGGAGCCGAGGTGAGCAATCTCTTCAGTTTTCTGAAGCTCTGCTCACACTCCTCGGTCCAGACGAAAGGCACATCCTTCCGCGTGAGCCTAGTCATCGGGGTCGCAATGCGGAAAAAATCCTGGATAAACCGACGATAATAACCCGCAAGCCCCAAGAAACTCCGGATCTCCGTCACCGACCTCGGCCTCGGCCACTGCATCACTGCCTCGACCTTGGCGGGGTCCACGGAAATGCCATCACCAGAAATCACGTGCCCCAGAAAGTGTACCTCGCTGAGCCAAAACTCGCACTTGCTGAGCTTCGTATACAACTGGTGATCTCGTAACGTCTGCAGCACCACACCCAAATGGTACGCGTGCTCCTCAGCAGACTCCGAATAAATAAGGATGTCATCCACGAAAATGACCACGAACTGGTCCAAATACGGATGAAACACCCTCTGCATCAAGTCCATGAAGGCTGCAGGGGCATTGGTGAGCCCAAACGGCATCACCAGAAACTCATAATGCCCGTACCTCGTACTGAACGCAGTCTTCTCCACATCAGACTCGCGAATTCTCAGCTGATTGTAACCGGACCATAAATCAATTCGCGAGAACACTCGCGCAGACTGCAGCTGGTCGAACAAATCATCAATCCGTGACAACGGATACTTGTTCTTAATGGTCACTTCATTCAGCTGCCGATAGTCAATACACAACCGCAGACTACCGTCCTTCTTCTTCACAAACAACACGGGCGCACCCCAAGGGGAAAAACTAGGACGAATATACTCCTTAGCCAACAGTTCCTGCAACTGCGCCCTCAGCTCCCTCAGCTCAGCGGGGGCCATACGGTAGGGAGCCTTCGCCAAAGGTCCCGTACCAGGCACAACCTCGATCACGAAATCGATCTCCCGCTGGGGAGGTAATCCAGGCAACTCCTCGGGAAAAACGTCGGGAAACTCGCACACCACCGCAATGTCCTCGACATCCGGCTCCATCCGGTCCGACACAACCACGGACGTGAGAAAACCCTGACAACCAGAATCAAGCAACCGACGGGCTCGAATAGCAGAGATAAGGAATCGAGAAGAGGCGGAACGGATACCTTGGAAATAGAAGGTCCTCTTGCTCGGATGCTGGAAGTAGACCCTCTTCATCCCACAATCCACCACCGCTCCATGAGTCTCGAGCCAGTCCATGCCTAGAATCACATCGTAATCCCGAAGCTGCAACACATACAACCTGCCTGGCATACTCCGCCCATCGATCCAAACCGGAACCTGATCGAAGCAATACGGAGTGATCATAAAGTCACCCGAAGGCAACTCCACTACCAAATCACAAGACAACTGGGTCACCGGCTCCTCGACACTCGACGCGAAATCCTCCGAAATAAACGAATGAGACGCGCCAGAATCGAACAAAACCCGAGCCGCACAACCTAAAATCTGAACGGTACCTTCCACGAGCTGCGACGCCACTGCCTCTGCCCTGATCAAGTGTGTGATCTGGCCTCGAGCCCTCTGCCTGCCTCCCACGCTGGCTGACCTGGGTAGCGGCGGATACTGTCCCTGCTGCTGCTGCTGCCTCTGCTGCTGGGGAACCTGCTGCTGCGGCGGCCTCTGAGGACAGTCACGCGCCATATGCCCTGGCTGGTCACACCGAAAATAGACGATCGGCGCCGTGCACTGCCTGCCTGGGTGGGTACCACCACACCGTGGACAAGATCCTCGCGATCCACCCCCTGATCCCTGACGCTGCAAAGGAATCAGCTGCTGTACACTGCCCGATGAAGCCTGCCCCTGATCCCTGGACTTCTTCTTGCCGAACCCTCTCTTGAAGAACTTCTTGACCTTCGAGCCGAAGGACGCAGATCCTGTCACCGAAGCTGCCGATGCCGGTACTCCTGAACCACCCGACGCATGCTGGAAGAAACCCTGCTGCTGGGTAGCCGACTGCTGGCTGCGACCTGACAAGGACTGCCCCTGGCTGATCGGTCCTCGAGTCCTCTGCATATCCATCTCCAGGGAAATCGCAACACGAGACGCTGTCTCTAGATCAGTGGCCCCATTCGCGATCAAATGGTGCCTCAGCTCCAGCCTCAAGCCCTGTACAAACTGCGCGGTCCTCACCCTCTCATGCTCCATGATGTGAGGTGCGTACCGACCCAGCTCTACAAATCGGGCCCTGTACTGCAACACGGACATGTCACCCTGCACCAGCTCCAGAAACTCCCGCATCCGCTGCGTGGCAACAATATCTGGACAGTACGTACGCTCGAAAACACCGACAAAGTCATCCCACTCGATCTGCTCAAGTGGACGAAGCTGAAAGGACGTCTTCCACTCGGAAGACCACCACCTCCGAGCCGTACCCTGCAACTGGTTGTAGGCCAACACCACTCTGTCCTCGGCAGCACTCTTCGCAGAACTGAACACCCGCTCCATCTCATCGAGCCAATCACGAGCCGCATCAGGGTCTGCCTGGCCGCTAAAGTAAGGTGGATGGAACTGCATGAAGTCTCTCACCGCTCGGCCTGGCCCACCCCTGGCTGACGAGCCCTCACCAGCCTCTCCGCCGAACTGTTGAGACATAAGCTGGTACATACCACGGAAGAAATCCTCGGCCCCCGGAGCTCTCACAGCATCCGCGGCCTCGGTAGCCCCCAGTGGCTCTCTGCTATGCTCCTCCTTGTCCCTCTGGACCCCCTACTGGATCTCCTGACCTCCAGCCGACTGCCCCTGCTGAGAGTGAGAACTCCTCCTCGGCGCCATACTCGCTCCTGAAGCAAAAGACAGAAAACACGAAAACGGCAAGGTCAATAAAAACGCACGATGCCCAATGCCAGCGTCACCTGTACATCATTGTTGTGGACTAGTGGACCACTATAATTACCTATGATTCTCATGTAATTCCACAACCGCGCTCTGATACTAGCTGTCACGACCCGAGAATCCGATTACCGGGAAGGCCCGATAACCCGAGACTCGTACCGCCACCCACGAGCCCGAAGACTCGGAAGGGTTAAAAGGATGGTGTGGAAACTACATAAGCATCATAAATAATTGCAGAACTTAAACAGTTAATAATAAGCAGGAAATAAATTAACATTTTATATGGTCCACAATAGAAATTAACAATAATAACAATAGTCCACGACTAGTATAGTGACAAGAAAGGAAAGAACAGCTACACGGGACATACCCCGGCTCTGACCTCTGGCACTACCTCTGGGCACCCGCACCACGCTGTGCTCCTGACGCGCTCCCCGAAGGTGGCGCCTCACCTGAAACACGGTGAAAATACGCAGGGAATGAGTCTCGGAACAAGACTCAGTAGGGATCATTCGAACGCTACCTCGTAAAATGAGAAATCACTACTGCAGCAGTAGGAAAGTGCCTCGGAAAGGAAAGCCCTGTACTCTACAGAACTAGACCCTACAGCACGCAAACCGACACACGTGCCACGGTACGAGAAGACCGAAACTCAACGGTCGAACCGCCAAAATCCGAAGGTCAGAAACACACGACTGACAGTCTGTCACTCTGTACTCGACAGGAGTACCACCCACTAGAAGCACAGCCGATAGCGTCCCCTGACGTCTGACACCGCGCCGCAGGTGAGCCGCCTGACGTGGTAGGTCCTACCCGAGGCGCAAACACCGTACAAGTAACCACAACAAGTGACTAGTTGGGGTCACGCCCGTCGACGTTGGTCCAACCGCCCCCAACCACGTGTGCACACACAGACCGCGCGTCCCTGGTCTGGCCCTCTGACCGGTTTTCCCCTCAGCCGGACTCTGGCTGCAAGACGTGGGGCCCAACAGTAACCGGTCCACAAACCGTCTCTAAAGGTCGGCCCGTACACCACTCCCTGGTGCGACTAGCACATGCGTAGTAGTAGGCTACGACTAGTGGAGGGTCACTGATGGAGTAGACTCTCAAACCAACGAAAAATGACGCCCGAACCTGACGAAGTACGGGGGCCATCCCACGTACCATCACCATCGCATGGTGACCGCAGTCGGAAGAAAACGGACACACTGCCCATGGCCAAACACATGACCAAGGCAACCAAAATCTCCGGACGCCTGAAGACACGGTCACGAAACTCCACGGGGTGCCCAGGACACACACACGGCCCAAGGGGAACACCCGACAACGGAAAAGATCGCGCTAGGGACACCTAGCGCGACAAGGAAGAATGCGCTAGGGTCCCCTAGCGCGACTTGGAAGATCGCACTAGGACTCCCTAGCGCGACAGGGAAGATCGTGCTAGGACTCCCTAGCGCGACAGGGAAGATCGCGCTAGGGAACCCTAGCGCGACAAGGACCATCGCGCTAGGTCCTCCTAGCGCGACAAGGCTAATCGCGCTAGGACCCCATAGCGCGACACGAACCGCCCTACTGTTCATCTTCTCCGATGAACGCGCCCCGTCGGGGCAACGCGACACTCAAGAACGCGCTACTGGAGTATAGCGTGTTCTCAGTCCGCGCCCGAAAACGGTAGAAACGCCCAAAAATTCCAACCACGCCCCCATGCCTCCACAGGAGAGGGGGAAATCAAAGGGGAAGACCCCTGGGGACCCCTAGCATGATTCTAGGCCACCAAAACATGAATCCAAGCATCAAATCCATAGATCGGGCGAGCTCTCCCCAAATCATGGAAAAACCCCAAAATGCTCAAACGATCCCCTCTCGGCCTCCCCGCGGCCTACAAATCATGGGAATTGAATGGCAAGAGGCTAAGGCACGTCACCCTACCTCAGTGGAGCGAATGCTCCGCAGAATCGCCTACAAACCACGAAGAACGCTTTTAGAAACCTCGCCTCGCCACGCTTCCCACGCTCGCCGCACACCCACGAGATCGCCTCGCCGTCGCCCACGCGTCCGTGCCGTCGCCCTGCCGCCGTCAACAGCGGGGGAGGGGTCCGCCGCGCCCGAATGGGAGAGAGGGAGAGAGAGGGGTGCGGTCACGGTTGGGGAAGGAAGGAGAAAGAAGAAGAAGAAAGAGAAAGAGGAAAAGAAAAAGAAAAAGAATTAGGGCTATATAGAAAATCCGAATTTTCAAAAAAATATCAAAAAATAGAAAAATACATTTCCGGAATCCTCGGAACGCACCGATCGCAACGGTACCACTCGTGCCCGGGTGAACCGCCCGATTCGCCCGCAGCGAGCTTCCGAAGAAAAAGCCGAATCCCGCGCCGGGAATCGGAAAACACACACGGAAAAGCCGCGGAACGCCTCCGGGCCTCCGAAACGACTCCGGATCGCGTCGATCCGAACACGAAAGATGTCCGAAACGAAATTTTGGACACAACAGAGCCGGACACTCCGAAAACTAGATCCGGGACCCACGAAGAAGGATCCGAAAGGTCCGGGATATTACACCCCGTCTTTCCATAATGTTGTCCATAATGAAGACCTCACTGCTCTTGTCTCTCAATTTGAACCGAAATGCATTTAGGAGGCCCTGCTAGATGAAAATTGGGTTAATGCTATGCATGATGAACTCAACCAATTTGAAAGAAGTCAAGTTTGGTTTTTTGTTCCCAGACCCACCGATCAGCATATCATTGGGACTAGATGGGTTTTTAAGAACAAGCTCAATGAGGAAGGGGCCATCATTAGAAATAAGGCCAGGTTGGTGGCCAAGGGTTATAATCAAGAAATTGGCATTGACTTTGAAGAATCGTTTGCCCCCGCGGCTAGATTAGAGGCCATCAGAATCCTGCTAGCTTTTATATGTTCATTAGGCATTAAATTGTATCAAATGGATGTCAGAAGTGCTTTTTTGAATGGGCTGATAAAGGAAGAAGTGTTTGTAGAACAGCCTCTTGGTTTTGAACTTGCTGATTTGCCTAATCAGGTTTACAAGTTGCACAAGGCTCTCTACGGCTTAAAGCAAGCTCCACGGGCCTGGTACGACAGACTCAGTGAAGTCCCGCAATCAATGGCACCCAAGAGGGGGGTGAATTGGGTGAAATCACAATTTTAAGAAGGTTATACTCAATTTTAAGATTAAGCGAGAACACTAAGTGATAAGTGCAGGATAAACCAGATCTATCAAAAATAATCACTGTAATAGCCCTTGGTACTAGGCGGAGTTGACTGATCCGAAGATTTACTCACGCAAGCTGTTATCTTTCCGGCAAGAGTAACCTTGTCAGTTCGAATCCAGCTTTTGATATACCGAGGATCTATTTGAAGGTGATCAGTTAATCTAGATCTAAAGATAGCAATTAAACTAAATCCACAAGCATGCGCAGAAGTGGGATAGGGGAAAAGGAACAAACCACAATGAGATAACGATTTTTAGGTGGTTCGGATGCCACAGCAGCAACCTACGTCCACCCCTCACCAACCGTGAGGATCCACACACTATCTTGTAAAGAGATACAAGATCAACCACACACACACACAAAGACAAACAAACTTAACTGCATACACATACGGATCTGCGAAGATCCATACACACACGGATGATTTAGGAATACAACACAATCACACTTGAAGCTCAGAAAGATTGAAAATGAAAAACACAAAAGAAAAGGCTTGATTAATGCTCCCCCTTAGTTGATGAAGAATTCCTCGGATGCAGCTTGAGCTCCACTTGGTCTGGCCTTTGATCTCCTTCAGATATGGCTTGATCTTTACCTGAGAATGGAGGAAGAAGGATGAAGAACTCTTCTTGGAGCACTGTTCACGTCTACAGTGCTAACTCCCTTCTCTTCCCCTTTGGTAGCCTCCTTAATCCACCTTGAGCATTAGGGTTTTCTTAACCCTCTTGTATATGTTATATAGACTTGAGTGCTCCATGGACTCCGCCAGACCAGATCCACAATTTCTGGAGGGTTTGGTTGCTTAGGGATTAAACAAAGCCAAGAGGGATGGCTTTTCTCGAAGTGACAAAAAAGTCAACAATTATGGGCAGCTCGGGGCTGGCGGTCGACTGGCAGAGGCCAGCGGTCAACCGCTAGGAGCATTCCTGTAGCCATTTGGCTGCTGGAAAAATAGGTCGACCGCTAGGGTCCTGGCGGTCAACCGCCATTTTTACAGGTCTTCTTCTTTTTGGTTCTGTGATTTCAGGTCGACCTCCACTGGTCTAGAGGTCGACTGCTAATCTCCAAACCTGCAAAAATCAAGTGTTAGCCCGCTAAAAAACTGTCCATAAGTTTGATGATGGAAATGGGCTTGTGTTATGGTTGATTACAAGTTTGTTTAGGCTCGTTTTAACACATGGAAGGATTCAAGAACACTAAGTTGAAAAGGAATGAATTTTGATGGTTTAGAGCATAAAACTTTGTTCAAATACAAGGCACGTAGGAGATAAATGTCCTGGGTTTTGTTATCATCAAAATCACTCGGATATGCTCAACAATCTCCCCCTTTTTGATGATGACAAAAGCTAGGCATTTAAGTTCACGTGTTCAAACCAAAGTGCCTTTGAGCAGGTTGTCAAAACGAAGTCAATCACATATGAAATTCAGTTGAAATCCATCAATATGAAACGTTGAGCTCAAGAATTGAAAGTATTCAACACGTCCATTTTAGCACGTCATATCACTTCCAACACAATCAATTCAGCATATCCATACTGGCCATTCAATACTTATTTGCCAAATTGAAAAGAAGTGAGAGAGGAGAAGGCCAATCTTGTAAATTCAAAGAGTGCATTCTTCCATTCATTCTCATTAATTCAATACAGTGTACACTGAATGCAAGAGGTGAAGATTGACTCGACATACGAAGGAATGCAACCACTACATGCAAATCACTAATGCAATACAACCAAAATGCAACCAACATGCTCAAACTATGATGCAAGAGACAGACATGCATGCAAGCGGGAAAACACACATAACATATATATAACCCTAATAGCCTACTTCTCCCCCTTTGACATCAGCAAAAAGGAGTGGGGAGGGATATAAAAGGTGGACAAAAGTGACACTAGTGACTCGAGAACAGCTACACAACAGGGTGATCTTCAGCTTCCTCGCCAAGAACACCATCCGGGGCACCATCAACATGGGGAGAGCCAGCAGGAGTAGGAGCACGAGGGAGACGGTTGTAGACACGCTATTCCTGACATCCCCTGAGAACATCTCATATTACCACGCGACGCCCCGCAGCGGCTTTCGCATTTTGAATCACTTGAGTGTTTCCAATCTTTGAGTCTTCTCTCGTCTTCTGGGCGAGTAGCGTAACGCTCCTTCGGCATCCGGAAACTACCTCGTTGTGGAAATCATGCGGCATTCGAACGACATCAACATCAATCGCATGCACCAGAAGTTGTCGGGACCAGGAAAATGCCTAACGGAAGACTGCCGACGCACTCTTCAGGGGAATCCGGGGGTCATCATGGAGGCGTCCAGGCTCCTGGACGCCTCCATCAATACAAAATAATGACAAAAATATATATATAAGATTGAACAAAATATATATATAATTTCATGGAGGCGTCCAAGCCCCTGGAGGCCTCCATCAACCAGCTCACGGGTGACCCCGTGCCATCGACTGACCGTTGCTCAGCCTGTCGTTTGAATAAAATCCAAGTTATGGAAGCGTCCAGGCCCCTGGACGCCTCCATCAACCAGCTCACGGGCGACCCCGGGCCATCGACTGACCGTTGCTCAACCTGTCGTTTGAATAAAATCCAAGTTATGGAGGCGTCCAGGCCCCTGGATGCCTCCATCAAACAGCTCACGGGCGACCCCGGGCCATCGACTGACCGTTGCTCAGCCTGTTGTTTGAATAAAATCCAAGTTATGGAGGCGTCCTAGCCCCTGGACCCCTCCATCAACCAGCTCACGGGCGACCCCCGGCCTTCGACTGACCGTTGCTCAGTTTGTCGTTTGAAGAAAATCCAAGATATGGAGGCGTCCAGGCCCCTGGACGCCTCCATCAACCAGCTCACGGGCGACCCCCCCGACCATCGACTGACCGTGGCTCAGTCTGGCGTTTGAAGAAAATCCAAGTTATGGAGGCGTCCAGGCCTCTGGACGCCCCCATCCTCCCGACCTCTATAAATAGAGGCTTACCCCCCTCAGTTCAGAGGTCGAAAAAAAAGAGCGCCGAGAGGCTGCCGGATTCTATTCCTAACCCGTGGGTGTTTTGTAGGGGAGGTCCTGCCGGATCCTCGGGTGCCAGTGCTCGCAGGAGAGAGGCCGCCTTCGCCCGCCGCGCTACCTCGTCGTCCCTACGCTGCCGAAGCTCTGCCGGATCTCGCCATCGACCATCCAATAAGCCATTCTCTCCTCTTCTTTCCTAGTTATCTTGCATTCATCATATCATATCTTCTACCCCCCCCTTTTTATGAGGGAGTCTTTTTCCGTTTCTACGTCGGAATAATTACCATTCATCATAAGCATTTTCCTCCTACTCGTGTCCGAGAGGGGTTTAAAAGACAACACCAACCAGGTGTGTGTCTTGCCATCATTTCGTTACTTGCGTCATTAGAATTTGAATACTGCACCTTCGTCTTTCTGATCCACTCGTTACCTGTTTGTCGTTGTTTTACAAGGGTACTTGAGGAAAACCCTCTCCGTCGACTGTCCGAAGGGGGAGGAAGAAGCAACCTGCCATTTCCTGCTCTCGGGGATTCACAATCTCCGCGCTCAACACAAGGCACACGCTATCATTTCGTTTCTTTTAGGTAACCCCTCTGGCGATCACACCCCTTTAGCATCCTACGTATGCTCTTTCCTCATATTGGCACGTTTCATAATCCTTCTTAATTTTTAGTCGCTTGATAGTCCGTAGTTTAGTTCGTTTTCTTCTCCTTGAGTGGATTCCTCGGCTTTCACAGATTGGCGATCATGGTGGGACTTCTTTTTACTTTTTTGGGTTACCTTTGAACTCTCGGCACCCACGTGTGCCCTTCTTTCGGCACCCGCGTGTGCCCCTCCGTATTGCGCCCACGTGTGCTACATCATTTCCCTCGTGCACCACGTGCACTCCCCCGGTCCTTTGTGATTACTTCGAGTGTGCCCCTCCACTCGGCACCCACGTGTGCTCCCTCCACTTGGCACCCTCGTGTGTCCCCCTTCTTATTGCACCCGCATGCGCTGTGTCATCCCCTTCGTGCACCACGTGCACGCCCCTTAGTCCCCTCTTTTGTCATTTTTAAGTCTGTGTTGTCTTGGAAAGTAGAGCGGCTATATCTTCCTCTATCTGTTTATTGTTGTTATATTCTTGTTATATCACTGCTATACATCTGTTATATTTGTATGCTTATCTCTGCTCCATCTGTGTGTTACATATCTTTTATCCAGCACCGCATTTCATGCATTTACCCCCTTTTCTTTCCTTTTTTTACTCTTTTCTAAGGATCACCCTCTCTCGGTGAAGGAAGGACTCTCCGTTCGGGAATTCCTCTCGACGGACTAGAATCTCCTCCACTGGGACCTCCGTAAGTCCCCGACATCGAAGAATCTCCTCTTCGTTCACTGGGCCGGTTGTACCATTGAAGTTCCCCGGAGTTAGTCGACCCATTCGTGGTGAGACGAGAGCCCCTAGCTGACACGGAGGTGAAAACAAAAACGAACTAGGGTCCCTATTTTGTGTGAACTTCGGATCTGGTTAAAAACACAAAAAAAATCATCAAAATCAAAACACAAAAAAGGGGCGTAAAGGCATCCACTTGTTTGATAATCTCTGCTATTTGCTTGCTAGTATATGTTTTTGCGTTCCGGGAAAACTGTGAGCATGGCTCACGAGTCTTTTGAGGAGAACCACCCTGGTCGTGGTGAGTCAGTCGAGCCGCGAGTCCATGCTATGGACGCGGGTCCTTCCCATGAGCCCTCACGTGAGGTGCAGGTTACCACAGGGGACACATCCCCGCCACAGGACATCTCCTCTTTGCTAGGTGTCCTCGCCAACACGGAGCTTACCTCTGAGCAGCTCCGGGCCTTCCAGGCCATTCTGAAGGGGAAATCTGTTTCCCCCGCTCCCCAGGAATCAACTCCGGCCATCGCACCTCTCCAAGAATTGGTGCGGGCCATTCCATCTCCTTCGCTGGCACAAGCCATCCAATCTCCCTCGCTTCAAGGGCAAGCGAGCCAACAACCACCCTCGTTCCAGTTCCCTTCGCAATCTCAAACCCCTGTTGTTCCCCACATACCGCTTCAGCCGGGGCCAACTATCGGCGGCCCGGCAGCTCCCTCTCATTCAGGGTTTCCCCCTCAAGTCTCCGGGAGACATTTTCCTCCCCAGTGGCAAGTGCCACCTTCACCGCCCGAGGAGCTCGCCCAATCGCTCCTCAATAGGTTCAATAGGATGGACGAACAGTTTCAGAATTTGAAGAAAATGGTGGACGTGAAATCCACCCCGGAGGTTGCTTTGCCAATCCTTCCGGTCATCCATCTTCCTCCCTCCGAAATGCCCACGTACCGCAGGTACAATGGCACTGGCAACCCCTTCATTCACCTCAAGGATTTCATGTATGAGTCATCCTATTGGCAAAACGACCAGAGGTCCCTGGCATACCTCTTTCGGAGGTCATTGGACGGTCCTGCGCTAGAGTGGTTCTATTCTTTGGAGCCCCGCGAGGCCGAGAATTTTGAAACAGTCCAGAGAAGGTTCTTGCAAAAGTATCGGGATAGGGTCGGTCCCTCTCTCTCCATTACCGACCTAGTGGCCGAAAAGATGAAGTCCGACGAGGATTTTATCCGCTATGCTGATAGATGGAGGTCTCTGGCAGAAAGAATAAGAGATACCCTCTCGGAACCTGAACAAGTAAAGATGATCGTATCCAATGCGACCCCACAGTTCAGGCATGTCTTGGCCATGAATAAGCTCACCACCATGGAAGAGCTCTACGAAAGAGCCCGGTACATCCAAACCCAGTTAAAAGACTCCCCCATTATGAACATGTTTGAGCCGCCGAAGCCCAAGGTGGTCAGAAAGACAGGCGCTGGTGTCCCAGGCGGAGCAACAGAAGGGGTCGTAACAAATGAGCAAGTAAGTGCGGTCAACAACGCCAACTATGCAGCCAACCCAAGGCTTCCACAAATGCCCCGACTTCCCCTCCAACCAGGTCCCTTCCCCTCTCGTCCTCCACCCCAAAACGATCCACCTCAGAACAACATGCCTCAACTACTTCAACCCCAGCAACAGCCTCGACACCAGCAACAACAACCACCACTTCAGTACAACCAAGTTCCACCCCCAGGAAATTACGGTCCCCCACAGCAACAAAGGAGGCCGATTGGTCCCAAGAGAGCCTATTACCCACCATTGCCAGAAACTCTGGCGGATATTTTCAACGCCCTCATGGCCTCAAACACACTCATCCTACCCAGGGAAAGGCCCATGTGGCCCCCGAATGTTGATACCTCCAGATACTGCGTCTATCACAGGCAGTCAGGACACACAGTGGACAACTGCTTTCAGTTTAAAGATTACATCCACGATACGAATGATGAAGGCGGGATTGACTGGGATGAAATGAGGCGATACGTCGCCACTCTCAAGGCTAGGAGACCTCCTCCTAGGCCACAATTCCAGCAACAACAGCAGAAGTTACAACAGCAGTCACAGCAGCAACCACAACAACAACAGCAGCCTCAGCATGCCCAGCCACAACAGCCCAACATGGGCATAATCCAGAATCCATTACCGGAGCACCAACATCCCAATCATCAGGTCAACCCCATCTCCTCCTTCCCGGAAGTCGGGAGAGAGCAGGTGTGGCATCCAGAGAGTACCTCTATTCTTTTTACCGCCAACCCTATCATCATGTAACCCTCTCGCCTTGCCCGGGTAGCACCTCTCTCTCATCAACCCACGTTAATACCGCCTTCACCATTCCCACTGCCATCATGCCCTCTCATTCGCACCCCAATGACCTATCAGCCAACACCCTTCATTACACCCTCACACCCTCTCATTTTCTCTCACTCCCCCACTTTACTATCCACCTCTACTGCATTTGCCCCTATGCCTTCTAAGCCCCTTATCACCCGTCCACCGTGCGTAACCCCGCCTGTCTCCACCATACCACCGCCAATGCCCTCAAAACCACTCATCATCCACCATCCATCTCAACACCATTACCCGCTCCAAACCTTACCCACTTCCACTTTGCTTCCACCTCCACCTTCCAGGCCCCTTATCCTTCATAACCCGTGCGATATCCCCTCTACCTCCACCATGCCTCCACCTAACAAACCCCTCATCAGAATCCCTGCTCCCATCATCACCCCTGCTTCATCAACCATCCCTCCGCCACTACCCCTCAGACCTCTGTTAAAACCCACTGCTACCCCTATAGAGGTACAAAAGCCACAGGCAATGGTGCTCCGGAGTGGAAGGATTTTCCACAGGGTTTTCCCCCAGAACAGTCAGAATCCCGAGCAGTCTCAGCCAGAGAGAGACGATGGAGAACAACCGGAAAGATCTATCCCTGGAACACAGTATGATTTGTTGAAACACTTGGACAAGACGCCTGCTCGGATCTCCATCCTGGAGCTGCTTCAGAGATCCACATCCCATCAGGCAGCCTTAATGGAGTATCTTCAAAAGGTCATGGTGAATGAGGACCTCCCTGTAGAAAAGATTTCTGCCGTCCTGACCCCAACGGACACACAACCGGCCATCATGTTCCACAACTACGAGCTCGCTCCCAAGGAAGCTCGGAAATATGCATTGTGTGTTTCAATAAAAATTAATGGGGTATCCATAAACCCATGCCTTGTAGACACGGGTGCGTCCATAAATGTGATCTCCATGAGCACCCTTCAGTTGTGTGGGGTCGAACAGGAACAGATAAGACCTTCTTCAATCACAGTCACGGCTTATGACAATAGCAAAAGGCCGCCACAAGGGATGATTATTCTAAGGGTAGAGCTAGGTCCTATGTCAGTCCCCACGGAATTCCATGTCCTTGACATGGACCCCACATTCAAGGCCATACTGGGTCGCCCTTACATTGAAGCCATAGATGCTGTGCCTTCCACCAACCATCAGTGCTTGAAGTTTCCTTACAATGGAAGAATTATTAAAGTAGTCAGCACACCTGTCCTTCACACGGTGGATGCTATCAATACCTCTCTGCCCTCTGTTTGGCCGTCTCATCGGCCCATATTGTCATTGCTGGACGTGTGCGATTCATCTCACATTCCGCTAGCACCAAAGAAGACGATCAAGGCAACAACGCCATATCTCCCTTTTCACTCCAAAGGTTGGGAGATTATGAGAAACATCGGCTATCAACAGGGCAAAGGTCTGGGTGCACAGCTACAAGGTAGGTTGAAACCACCAAAGGAGATTAGGCCGAACCGCAGGTTTGGCCTAGGCTTCAAAGGACCATTCAAGGCGGATTGGAAGCCCCTCACATGGACCCTATCAAACCACTTCAACAAAGGGCCCGTTATTCAGATGGGGGATTATCCGCAGGAAGCACATGGGGGGTCGCATGTTGTGTATTCAGCCGAAAAATGTCCGAGGGTCACCAAAAGAGGCAAGATCAAAGACCCGAAATGCGAATGGGACAAATGGTTTGATATACGGGACGTTTCCGTTGCGCTGGAAAGGATGTTCTCGTCTCCCCAGCTTGAAGGACCGCCATTGATCTCCGGAATGCCAGAAAATATCATTACTGTTGCCAAGGTCCCAAACTATCCTCGTCCTCGCCAGAAGGACCCTATCACCAGCGGATCTCCATCCGCCATCACCATCACCACCGACGACTCATTAGCCGTCATCTTCTCCATTCACTCGCCGAAACCTTTGTTGCTGTCATCTTCCTGGGCCAGACGGTTGTCTGATGATCTTCCCAGATCCCCCTCTCTACTTACATACCTGCGCGGGTTTCTCAACCCGCGCCAGGTCTTCAATCATGATCTGCTCTACGAGCCTCCCAATCCTCTAGCCATAACCACTTTTTCCTCTCCCCCGATCTCTTTCCACTGTTTTGTCATCAAAAATAAAGACGAAAAAAAACGTCAATTTCCAAACTCCTCAACAACACATCTTCGTTGAGGAAACTTCCTACATCTCCCACGGGTGCGCCCCGCCCTGCGGACCACCCGTCCAAGGTCCGATGAGCGACCTTTTCTACCCCTCCTCTGAGGGGTCTTCCCCTGTACATTCTTCACCATCCTCTTCATCTTTTTCTTCTTCTGTAAATAATGTCAGTCAATCTAGGAATAATAAGTCAAAGGTAGTACCTAGGAAGAAATCCAAGGGTAGGCAGATCCCTCGTCGATTCCTTCTGGATTTAGCCGCCAGGTGTCAGGCCCTTCTTGCCGTCCCTCAGTTGCTAGAAAATCCCATCCAGCTACCGGAAATAGAATGTGAGGGCAACTACACAATTAATGAGGGGTATGGAGTCTACGAGATCACAGATGAAGAATACCCTACTGAAGACGAGGGTGAAGAATATGAGGACGCGGCTGGCGCGTATGCTAGTGGAATAAGGAGATTCGACGAGCCGTCAACCGCCGTAGAAGAGTCCACCAAAGAAGTCAACTTGGGAACTGAGGAAGACCCTAGGATCATCCTTATAAGTGATAATCTACCACCCTCTGAAGAAGAGGCATTAATTGAAGTTCTCAAGGAATATAAGGACACGTTTGCATGGAGCTACGAGGATATGCCGGGTCTGGATTCAACCCTGGTCGAACACCGTTTAACCCTAAAACCAGGGTCCGTCTCGGTAAAACAAAGGTTAAGACGTTTCCACCCTCAAATGGCTTTGAAAATGAAAGAAGAAGTCGACAAACTCCATAAAGCCAGATTTATTAGAGTCATCCTTTATCCTCAATGGGTGGCAAACATTGTCCCGGTCATGAAGAAAGATGGGAAAGTCAGGATTTGCATCGACTTCCGGGACCTTAACCGCGCGTGTCCAAAGGATGATTTTTCCTTGCCTCACATTGATGTTTTAATCGACAACACAGCGGGGTATGAGACCCTCTCATTCATGGATGGATTTTCAGGATATAATCAAATTCGTTTGACAGAAGAGAATCAAGAAAAGACATCATTCACTACACCTTGGGGAACATATTGTTACGTGGTCATGTCGTTTGGGTTAAAGAATGCTGGAGCTACTTACCAAAGAGCTATGATGGCCATATTTCACGACATGATGCACATATATCTGGAGGTGTATGTGGATGATCTATTGGTGAAATCAAGGACCAGGATGGAACATCCAAGGGTTTTGGCTAAGGTCTTGCAGAGATCAAGGGAGTTCCAATTGAAAATGAATCCGAAGAAGTGTGTGTTTGGTGTATCATCGGGCAAATTACTGGGCTTCATTGTGAGTAAAAGAGGGATCGAGATAGATCCCGACAAAGCTAAGGCCATCAGGATATGCCACCTCCCAAGAATTTGAGGGAAGTCCGAGGTTTAATCGGGAGGTTGCAGTTTATTCGTCGATTTGTGTCTCAGCACTCACAAAGGTGTAGACCTTTCTATGAGTTGACCAAGCCAGGAGTAGAATTCCACTGGGATTCTAAATGCCAAAAAGCTTTTGAAGGGTTAAAGGAATATCTGGCTAGTCCACCCGTTCTCATTCCACCCAAACCAGAAAAACCTCTGATCCTCTACATCTCCGTCTTGGACGACTCCGTGGGAGCTGTCCTCGCACAAGTTGATGAAGAAGGCAAGGAACGGGCAACCTATTACTTGTCCAAACTTCTCAATCCCTGTGAGCAGAAGTACACAGTCATGGAGAAAACCTGTGCTGCCCTTGTTTGGGTGGTGCAGAAACTGAAGCACTACTTCTTGGCTCATGAGATCCACTTGATTGCTCGCATGAACCCTATCAAGTTTCTTCTAGAGAAATCCGTCCTTACTGATAGGCTAGCACGCTGGTAAAGTTTTCTTTCCCAGTTCGACATCACCTACATCCAGCAAAAGGCAATTAAAGGCTATGCCATAGCCGAGCATCTCGCCCACCATCCTCTCCCCAAGTTTGACCCTGTCCAATCAGAGTTTCCAGATGAGGAACTAATGTCCATCGTCCAATCCGACAAGCCAATGTGGACATTATATTTTGATGGAGCTCTAAATTTTCCAAGGGAAGGGTATCGGCATTGTCCTTCTAACGCCTGAAGGCGTTACCATCCCAGAGGCATTTCAGCTCGCGTTCCCAGTCACCAACAACATCGCTGAATACGAGGCTCTTCTAGCTGGCCTGGAACTAGCCCGTTCTTTCTATATCACTGAGTTACGAGTCGTGGGTGATAGTCAACTTGTTCTCCGCCAGGTGCTTACCAAATATCGCACCCTCGATCCCAAGCTCAAACCCTATCAGGAGCTAGTCTCCGCCTATGCCAAATTGTTCACCAAGCTGATCTTTGTCCATGTTCCTCGCGAACAGAACATTCTGGCCGATGCCCTCGCCTCCTTGGCATCATCCTTCAAATTTCCTCTAGGTGCATGGTTTAGATCCATCATCCTCTACAAGCATCTTGTCCCTGCCGTTCAGGACCCTTACCTCTTAAAGATCAAGGAACGAGTCCTACAGAAGATCTAGAAGGGAGAAATTCTTGAGAAGAGGGAGATCATGATGGCAGAAGTCGAAGAAGAGTTGGCTGACGATGAGAAACCATGGTTCTATGAAATTGTCAAATATTGTAAAGATCAGTCTTATCCTGAAGGAGCCACCACAGAAGATAAGAAAGTCATAAGAAGGGTGGCTCAGAAATACACATTGGTTGGAGGTCTACTCTATAGGAGGAGCCTTACTGGCGTTCTGTTAAGGTGTCTTGACGACAATGAGGTTTGGAAATGCATAGAAGAAGCACACTCGGGTGTGTGCGGTGGCCACGTGAATAGCCAGATGCTCGCCAAGAAGATCATTAGGCAAGGCTTTTACTGGCCCACTATGGAAGAGGATTGTGCCGTCTATGTCCGTAGGTGTGTCAAGTGTCAACTTCACGCCGATAAAATCCATTCACCATCTTCCTCACTCCATCCAATATCCTCCCCATGGCCTTTCTCCATGTGGGCATTCGACATCATCGGTCCCCTAGGTGATCCCAATTCCCTCACCAAACAAAAATCTTTCATCCTTACTGCGACGGAATACTTCACCAAATGGGCCGAAGCCGAAGCTTACGCGGAAATCAAGGCGTCAACGGTCTGCAAGTTCATCATGAAGAACATCCTCGCCAGGTTCGGCGTCCCAAGCACAATCGTCACCGACAATGGGCCACAGTTCATTTCTCAGGACCTTCAGGACCTCTGCAAAAGGTACGCAATTGCATTGCATCATTCATCGCCTTATTACCCACAAGGTAATGGCCAAGCGGAGGCCACCAATAAAACATTGATCAAAATCATCAAGAAGACCTGCGAGTCCAGTAAGTTTTCAGACTGGCCAGAAAAGCTTATCGAAGCTCTATGGGCCTATCGCACTTCAATCCGTACCCCCACCGGGCAGACTCTGTTTGCCCTTACTTATGGTATGGAAGCGGTAGTCCCGTACGAGACTCTGATCCCTTCTCTCAGGGTACAATTGGATGAGAATTTCCCCTCAACGACCGTCGTAATTCACTCCTCGCTCAGTTGGAACTCTTGGATGAGAAGCAGCTGGCCGCTGCCGAGCATGCGCGTGTGTATCAAAATAGACTCGCTCGCTTTCACCAAAAGAAAGTCGTTGAGCGAAAATTCAAAATCGGTGAGATGGTTGTAAAATGAATTTTTGTCAAACCTGGAGGGCCGCGTTCTAAGCTCCAACCCAATTGGGAAGGACCATTTGTAATTCAAGCCGTGTACCCTGGCAACGCCTACAAGCTAGTCAACGCCGAAGGGACCGAGTTATCCCACCCTTGGAATGTGCTTTATCTTAAAAAGTAGTACCCCTAGCGTAGTGCCAAAACATCAAAAACAAACAAATGATGAAAAGACAGAAAACATCAAAAACAACAAAAAATATTGAAAATCACTAAAAATATGGAAAATTCCAAATGCCGATGCCTGGTGGTCACCATGTTGTTAAGTCCCTGCATCCAACCTTCATGTTAGGATAGGGCCCATTAAGAATTGGTAGGCACTGGGTCTTGGTTTGCCAGAACCGTAGAGATCCCTGTCCGGCCACATCGGCCTATGCACGCTCAAAGGAAGCCAACATGTACTCACTTACGTATTTTATCCAAAAAAGTTGGTAGCATCACCGACAGTGGGGCTTCACCCAGAAGATCTCCGGAAGCTGTAATCTTTATTCTTTTCTCTTCGACGAAATGAGACAGTCGGCGCCCTTAAAACGCTGAGCATGAGAAACCAAAACTCAAACCCCTTAAGATAAGAGTAGGATCCATTTCCTCGAGCATCGATCAGAGCACGAGAAGAGGGCAGTGTCCCCGCAAGCATACAAAAGGGAGCCCACAACGTCAAACTATATCTCCCTAGCAAATAGAAACACAAAACCAAAATCAAGAGAAAAGCCTGGTCGTGACCGTGCCTGATGCGATAAATGAAATACCTCAAGGCAAAAAGTCTAAATCCATAAAAGGAGTTATGGAATGTAAATGCTCGAGATTTGGTCCGAAGTTGTCCGAAAGAGGAGAGTTAATGGGCCCTTATTGGCTCGCCGGGTTAACGGTTTTGCCGGTCCTCTCAGGAGGTTTACCCCATACACTCTTCCTTCTTCCTTTGAAGATGAAAGCTAGATGGAGTTTCTGAAGGGTAAAACCCGCCAAGGTCTACAACCTTATTTTAATACACACGTATGGTTGCCTACTTTGAAAAGCAAAAACTATCACTGCGAAGGAGTCTCTGTGTTTCTGGCCGGTCAAGACCCCTGTTTACCACCTTGATGTCTTCTTGTTTAACCTTGGGCTTAGGCCAATGCAAGCGCGTCACCTTTGGGTGCGATGGCGTCTGATTCCGGGTCAGCGTCGCGTTGTTGGTCATTAGGGTTCTAGGGTGTTCCATCATATACCATCTAGAGTTGTGAGGAAACAGACCAGGGTCGGGTAAATCATTTACCTCGAACACCTTTTGGGTGAATCCCTGTGGTCGGAAGCAACTGGGAGCCTACGCATGGCATGGCGGTATTGTCATCAGGGTAAGTCTTAGCCGGCGGGATCATCATTCGAGGGGTCTAGAGGCCCAAATCAACCTAGATGTGCACTTAGGATACCTGGGAGGTTAGTAAGAAACCCCTGTTCTCATGAAGGTAAGGTGCCATATGGGTGCTCATCAGGCTTTAGCGAAAAAAAATGATAAAAAAAAGAAAAGAGAGAAGACGTAGATATTTGGAAAACAAAAAAAATAGAATGATAACAAAGACAACAAAAAAAATGCCAGAAAAAATAATAAAAATAAAGAAAAATCATCTCGCATGATTGCATTTGTATGCAGCATCTCACTTTTAAATTCCGCTTGCATTAGTGTGCTTGTCTGTCACTTTCATCATTATCGCATCTTTCCCTTGCCTTCGTTAATAAAGGCTTGGCCCCTTGACCCATTATCAAGGACAGTTGAAGTGAACACCTGCTTATTGAGCAAGGGGCCAAGTCAGAACAGAGATACTGACCTGTTTGTTTCAGTGATGCGTGCAGGGATTCAAGATAGCAAGAGTGAGATGAAAATCAAACAAAATCATACCTTTTATTCCGTTCTTAAAATAAGGAATTGTACATTAATAAGTTCCACCATCTCTCTCTACATTACTTGTCCCGCCACTCTCCGGGCAAAACACCCTCAAGGGTGTTACCCAACTATGAAAAGCGGTACTTCTACCGCTCTGTACACCTCTTCCCATTCCCACACCCCGGCGCTGATCCGTGGGAGTAGCAAAGGAGCTACTGACACGAAAGTCACGCTCTCGTGCTCTTCGGTAGCGCTCCTCACCATCTCTCAGCCATTGTTTAGCGAGGCCAAGGTTGGTTCGGAGTTCGAACAACTGGGCCTCCATGACCCTTCGCTCCTCCCTTTTAGCTAATCTGTCGGCTCTCTCTCTTCTCTTCCCTCTCTTTCTCTACCCGTTCTCTCTCACGGTCTTCCCTCTCCAATTGAAGGGTGATTCTCAGCTCCATGGCATCCCTAGAAGAATCGTCATCGGGACGACGCCGTAATTCTCCAGCTCTGCTATTCTAGCCTCTCTCTGTGCAGCATGGGCAAGTGACTCCTGCATCTCCTTTTCCTGCCAGATGTACTATCTCAGATATGTGGCAAGGTATAAACAAGGAGAACTCAACAATGAAACTCTTACATGTATAGAGAGCATTCCTTCTGCCTTCGCGGCACGCTGCGTAGTCCGAGCAAGTTGCTCATGAAGCAAATCAAGTTCTGAGGCAGGGATCCGTAAGCTGGAAGAGACGTCGCCTCCTCCCATCGCTGACGAAGCCGCGTCGATCTGAGCGCGCTATAACCACATGGGATGAAAATTAGCAGCTGAACGCCATCGATCTAGAGTTTTAATTAGGAGTGCGCATTGTACATACACCTACCAAAGCGCTCAAGGCTCCACGGGTGTCGCCCAATTGTTGCTCCGTTTCTGCCAGGCGTGATCGCAAGTCCGCTATCATGGTATCACGGACATCCTGCAACCATAGGAGTCAGCATCCACAGAAAGGAGAAAAGAGGAAAAAGGAGACCCACCTCCACAAGTCCCCGGGATTGGAGCCACTCTGCGTACATTGTCTTATACAGACGCAGATAGTCTTCACTATCCTGCGCATGTGATTCCACGATTGTACCACCTCGTTGCCAGTCTTCATACTGTTCGGGGAACCGCACACGCCAATCAACGCAAGTTGCCGGTCCCCGTGTCTTTCTTCCAACGCGAGGTGGCGCAGTCGTATCCACCCATTCCTGGGCCAGCCCTAGGGTCCTCATAACCAATCATAGCCGAAGCGGCTCGATTTCATTTAGGCAGTGTATCCACAATTCCCGTCCGAACCGGGCACGACTTGTTAAAACCCATGGTTGATCGGCATCAACCATGCCTGAGTAGGGCCTCCAGTTTACCTAGGTGAGGTTGTACATACTCGTTTAGCTGGTTAGGACAAAAAATATATATAACAAAATAAAAGCAAAAAAAAAATCCCACCATCGCTGCAGGGAATTCCTGTAGCTCGCGCCTTAGCACCATCAGCTGGTAGGTTACAAGCGCTGCACCCATGATCGGCTGCCACCGCCTGGCTAACGGCACCATCGTTGGTCGCCAATGCCGAGCTCTCCCCATTGGGAGGTAATAATAGCTCCACAACTACATCGTCATATGCCGTCAATGCCTCAAGTGGACTATTACAAATAAACACAAAAATATATAATAAAAATAAACAAAAAAATACCTGGATAAGTGGTGTGAACCCACTCACAGTCATCTCACGATCTGCCTCTTGGGACAGGCCCGTAAACAAGTGCGCTAGCATGGCAGCTCCCCAGGCGTACTGTCCTACTCTTTCGAGGTCAGATAGCAGCCCTAGGAAACGACAATGGATGCCGTCTCCTTTCGAGCTCAGTACCAATCTCCCCAGGAAAAAGAGGAGAAATCTCCTCAAATCCATATCAGATCTCTCCCAATTGTCAAAATATGTGCAATACACAGCACGACATCCCCTTTCCATTCTCTCCATAAATTCTTCCGAGGACTCGTCGTCCCGTTGACGAGTATCAGTGAGCCCTAATGCCCCCATGATAGACGCCCTAGCTACTGATCTGTGCTTCCGACTGTCTAAGTCCAACCCCAGTAGCTTCTGGGTGCCTTCTCGGTAATCCGCATAGGTGACACCGGTCACTGCCTCACCATCCACTTTGAGGCTCGTGATTCTGACCACATCTTCTAGACTGGGCACCATGTGCCCCCATGGCATCAGGAATGCCCGACTTACTGGGTCCCATCTTTCGCACAAGACTTGGATAAGGGCAAGGTCGAGTTGGATCGGCTCGATCCGAAGAAAGGCACCAAATCCCATCACGTCTAGCCTGGCCTTCTGAAAATCTGGGAGACCCCCCTGTATGCGGCCACTGCTAACTCCCATGAAATGTGTGATTTCATCACACTCTGTGCGTGCATAAGAAATGGAGAAGGGTGTTGTCAAGAGGAAGGAAGAAAGAATGAGAAAAGGGCAGGAAAGCTCAGCTTACGAGTTGCGACTGGGTCCGCTCGCTGAACTGCCCTTCGAGGTCCGAGAGTTTCCTGGAACTGCTACTGTGCTGGATCTGCTTCTCTTTGAGGAGTGGGAAGATTCGCCCTCCATCCGGAATTCCGAGTTCCTCCTAGTACCCTTTAAGTTGGCCCTCGATGCCCCTCGAAGAACAAAAGAGGAAGGTATATATAGAAATGGGAGAAGGGTGGGCCAAGATTGCCTCCAACGATAGCCCTCACAATAGGGCGCCTCCCCTGCGGTCCCATGAGTCACTTCACCACCTGCACAAGGTGATGGATCGGACGGTGTAATTTGATGACCTGCTCCCTGTGGCGCCCTGTCATAACGTGGAGGCCATCCGCAAAGTTTGAAAAATCATCCGGGAGAAGAGGCCCAAGCTGTCATCATTGACCTTGACGACAGATCCCCGTGAAAGAATAGTCGCAGCAAGATGCCATCCTCCGTCTAGGGCAAGATGTCGACAGACACATCACATGTGAACAGTACAAAGAAGCGTAGGGAAGAAGGGACGCGCAAGAAAACAAACAAACAACAGAAAATCAAATCACTCATAAGTCTACATAAGCTGTCACAAACATTACAATCATAGAGAGGAGTCGGGTCCACTGACTCGCCAACTCTCGACATCATCTTCGTGCTTATCCCTCTAGGCATCCCTCTCCTCTCCCCCCGAGGTGAGGATCCCTCGGAAGCCTCCTGGACCCCTGTGCAGCGCTCGCCTCGCCTACTCCACAGCAGTGGCTCGCTGCTCCTCCTCTGGCGTGGCGAGGAAGCCCCCAGCAGAAAAGCGTCCGGACCAGCGAAGTAGCGCCCCTAACTCTCGCGCTCTCTCGTAGCGCGTCTCCATCGCTCCTAACCTCTGCGCCATAACCTGAAGGCCTAGCTGGAGCTCCCTCACTTGGGCCTCCAAGGCCTTCTTCTCGGCCTGGTCTCGCTGTCGCTCGGCCCTTCTCTCCTCTCTCTCTCTCTCTGCCTCCCTCCTCGTCACCTGGAGAAGGACCCTTAACTCCAGAATGTCTGGAGAGGGCCTCCCCTCACCTTGATGCTGCAGCTCTGCCACAGCTGCGGCCCAGGCATCACGCCCCTCTTCAGCACAAACCGCGCGGGCCACCGTACTGGCAAGTTGCTCCTGGAGGGAGGCGATCTCTAGAAAAAGAGCCTGAGGATTGGAGGACGATCCGCCAGCCATCCCTACCACCGTTTCCTGCTGAGCACATAAAAAATAGATAGACAACGGCCGTTGGTTAAATTCTGGAATTTCATGACAAGAATAAAAATTTTGAGGCCCTATTGTCACCTCCGTCCGTCTCCCAAGCTGAGGAGCCCCCGCTCGGTCCCCCCTCCGCTGCTGCAGGAGGCCGCCACTGCCCTGCACCGGTGCGCTCCCTTGTTGTCTAGGGGAATGTACGCGCCGGTCCTCGAGCTTCGCCTTGCCGTGACTCTCATTTCTGACACGGTTCGGCTCATCCGCGCTCGCCCACTCTTCAGCCAAACCCGGGATTCTCACCGTACCCTACATCAAAGAGGGAGGTCCCCCGTCAGTTAACGAGAACGCGTCCCCTGTCAAGGACGCGCCCATCATGTGAGTGCCGCCCTCGCCAAACCCCTTTCACTCCCACACCACTCGCTCCAAACTCAAAACAAGTCATAGAGGTGGGAACCGAAGCACTCACCCAGCCGCGTTCGCCTCCTTCCGCGCCACCGGGCCCCTCGGGTCCCACGGGTGCTCTAAAAGGCCCTTCCACTTCCGTCGACACCTCTCCATGCTCGGGTGCATCCCTCCTCGGGCGAGGAGTCCCTCGCCCCTCTCTCCCCTCGCCACGATCTGGCCCACCGAACTCCATCAAGGGAAGAAGACGAAGACGAGCGAATCTCGGCAAGAGGCGGGTTCGTTTGCGGGTAAGGCACGAAGAAAGAAAGGCCGCCTGGCGCTTTAAATTTGAATTTGAAGGATAAGACGCGTCCTCGCACCAGGACGCGCCAAAAAAAAAAAAAGAGAGAAGGATGATCTCTCCGTGCGAGGCGTAGTTCCCTGCTTTTCAGGGTATGGTCTCGTGAAGCGTGCCTCGAAACAACTCGGTGTAAAAGAAGAAGCGTGGAAAAGGGAAAGTGCATACGATAAAAGGAACCATCTCATTGCACATAAGTAAATAGTCAGTCATACATCATAAAGTGAGGAAGGTGGGGTGTACAAGTAACTCTCTAACTCTCGCTACCACCCTCCTGACCATCTCTCTCCTCCCTCCTCTGACGGGGATCCCTAGGGGGTCTCCGCGAACTCTGAGAGGCGGTGCTCGCCTCACCCTGTGGTGGCACGCCAGCCTCGAAGGCTCGGCGACGCTCCTCGGCCGAAGAAACTAGAAAGCTGCCCATGGAGAAAGAACCAGACTGACGAAGTCACGCCCCGCGCTCCTTCACCCTCTGATACCGCTCCTCACTCTCCCGAAGCCTCCCCTCCGCCATGCCGAGACTCAATCGGAGCTCCTTCAGCTGGGCCTCCAGAGCCCTCCTCTCGTCCCGTTCTCACAGTCGCTCCGCCCTCCTGTCCTCCCTCTCTCTCTCTCTGTCCTCTCTCTCTCTCTCCTCTCTCTCCCTCTCCCTCTCTCTCTCCCGCATCGCCTCGAGGTCAAAACACAAATCCCGCACGTCACGAGGGAGCTCCTCAGCCTCCCGTCACCGCTCCTCCTCCAGCTCCGCAATCCGGGCGTCACGCTCTGCCGCCCAGGCGTCGCGCTCCTGCTCGGCACGAACAGCACGGGCCAAGGCCTCTCGAATCTCGGCCACCTGCTAAAACCCACATGCACCGTAAGAGAGCAGTGAAAGAAGAAGAGCAACTGGAAAGAAGTCGGGGTCAAGCAGGACTCACTCGAGCCACGTGGTCACGCTCGGCCTCCTCAGCCCGGGCCACCGCGTACACCAACTGCTCCTGAAGGGCAGAAACCTCCGGAGGAGGGCCCCACGAACATGAACCCGCTCCACCAGCCATCCCGGCTGTCACTGTCTGGTGGGCCCGCTGAAACACAAAGCAAATGACAGTCAGAGGCTAAGTATCAAAAATCCAGGTCACAAAAAAAAATGCATTTCATAGACTCACCAGGGTCTCCAACTCCTGTCGAATGGCCACCAACTGCCGCCTGGCGTCTGCCAGCTGGGCCCGCATGTCGGCAATCATGTTGTCACGAGCATCCTGCATTGCATATAAGTTTGTGTCACATATGCATACATGTAGAAAAGGAAAAACGTTTTTCGCTTACCCATGCCGCACCACCAAGAAAGAGATGCTCCCCGTACGTGGCTCGATACCGTCTCAGGTAGTCAGTGCTATCCGGTACATGGGACACCACTGGGACCCCGCCCTGCTGCCAGTCCTGGTACTGTGTGGGAAAGCGCGTATGTCAGTCCACGATCTTTGCCTTCCCCTTGGTCTTCCGCCCGACGCGGACCGGCTCGTCTATGTTGACCCACTCTTGGGCTAGCCCCAACATTCTCATAACCAGCCTGAGCTGAAGCGGCTCGATCTCGTTCAGGCAATGGACCCACACGTCCCGCCCGAAACGAGGACGCCTCGCTACGACCCAAGGATGGCCAGCGTCGGCCATGCCCAGGTAGGGCCTCCACACCACCTGCATCACCATACATACGTCATGTCAGTTGCCATTAAGTCGCATGCATAAAAACACCAAAAATCATACGCATCATACCATAGCCTCGGGGTACTCGCTCAGCTCCCGACGAAGAGACGCCAGCTGGTAGCCGTGGGGTGCCGCGACCATGACCGGCCTCCACTGTCGCGCCAGAGGCACGGCTCTCCTGTTCCCCTGTCTGGCTCTTCCCATCGGGAAGTAGTAGTAGCTCCACACCTGCATCCATCACACATCATTAGCCCGACTAATTACATATTTAGCTATGGTAAAATCCATAAATAAAATATTTACCTGGAGAAAAGGTGCGAAGCCGCTGACTGTCGTCTCCCTCTCTAAGGTCTGGGAGAGATCGGCGATCAAATGAGCAAGCAGAGCCGCTCCCCATGCATAGTCCCCCACTCTGTCCAGATCCGCCAGGATCCCGAGGAAGTGGCAGTGGATGCCGTCACCCTTCGTCCCCAGCAGGAGGCAGCCCAGGAAGAAGAAGAGGAACCGCCGGAGGTCTAGATCCACCAGCTCCCGCTCGCTCGGGTCCTGGGTGAAAGCTGCACGAGCGTCTCCCTCCAGTCGTGCCAGAAACTCTGCTCCAGTCTCGCTAACCCGCTGGCGCAGGTCACCGAATCCAAGCGCCTCCATGATCTCCACTCGGCCGACTACCCTGCTGTCTCTGTCAGTCGCGCTCGTCTCTAGCCACAGCAGGTCCAAGGCACTCTCTCGGTAATCGGGGTAAGTGACCCCGCTGACTGCCTCTCCGTCAACTCGTAGCCCGGTGATCTGAGCCACGTCCTCCAGTGTCGGCACCATGTGCCCCCAGGGCTTCAGAAACGCCCGGCTCGGCGCGTGCCACCGCTCCCTCAACGCCTGAATAAGAGGAAGGTCAAGCCGGAAGGGCTCGATCCTGAGAAAAGCTCCAAAACCCATGGCGTCCACCCGCGCCCTCTGAAAGTCCAGCAGCCCACGGTACGCTACCACCACCAGGGACCAGCTGATCCGGCTCTTCATCACGCCCTACACACAACAAAAAAAAATAAAAAAAAAGGAAAAGAAAAGAAACACATCAGCATCATGGATAACAATAAACAACAACACTGTACATAATATTTTTTTATTTTAATTATATATATATATATATATATATATATATATATATATATATTTAAAGGCGTCCACCCCCCTAGACGCTTTCATTTTTACTTCCTTTATTTTATCTTAGCAAAACAAAAACAAATAAAAAATAAAATAAAAATAATATATATTATCATGAAGGCGTCGAACTCATTGGACGCTCCTCATTTTTAATTTTATTTTTTTATTTACGTAATAACTCAAAAAATAAATAAATAAAATAAATAAAAGTTGGAGGCGTCCAGGCCCCTGGATGCCTCCTTCCCCCACTCACCGGCCTTCTCCACACCATCTCTCGCCCGCCTGTTTAGCCTATAAACCAACAAATTAGAGTTCTGAGGGGCTTACCGGGTCATGCTCATCCTCTTCGGTGTCGCCAGCACCCGCAGGACCCTCCACGGCCAAAGGAGGCGCCTCCTGTTCCTCGGCAATCTCCTCTTCCGCGGCAATCTCCTCTCCCACGGCAGCCTCCTCGGCATGATCCCTCGAACTCCTCGGACGACGAGCCCATCGTTTCCGCCTCTCTCCACCCTGGCTCGGGCCTTCTTGCTCCATTGGGAACTGGAAATGGGTCGTTAGAATGAATAGTAGAAGAGAACAGGGGGTGAGACCCCCTTTATATAGAAAATCACCAGGATTTGGGGCATCCAGGTGCCTGGACGCCCCCACTTTTTTATTTTATTAAAAAAAAAACTTAGGGGCGTCCAAGCGCCTAGACGCCCCCACAACTGAAAAATAAAAAAATTTGAAAAAGAAAATATAAGGGCGTCCACGTCCCTGGACGCCCCCACAAAAAGAATAAATTTTTTCAAAAATTTTTCAAAAAAATTAGGGGCGTCCAAACCCCTGGACGCCCCATTTAAGCATATAAAATGTATATATATATATATATATATATATATATATATATATGACCATGATATGAATAAACCAGGACATAAAGGAGAAAACACAAAAAGCAAAAAGAAAAATAAAAATCATAAAAAAATAATAATTCAGGGAACAATGGTCCAAAATGCCAAATGCCAGATTTTATTCCATCAGAAAAAAGAGCGGGCTACATCAAGGGCTTAGGCACTCTAGGCCTCAGCTTCCCGAGTTCGGTTACATAAGCTCTCCACGGCTCACATTCTTCCCCCACGTGCGCTAAGGCCTTTCCCGCAACACTTGTCTTCCAGGGTGCTTTAACGGCCTTCGCTTCCCTCGCGTCCGCTTCCGTGCCCAACTCCCTCTTCTTCAAAGGGACAATGCCGATCAGCAGTGGGAACGAGTGGCGTGGAATGCCGATCTGGAGGCAACACCGATGCGCGTTATAAAGGACAAACTCCGTCATGCCGATCAGTTGGAGTTCAGCTTCGGGAGAAGACTTCATGAGGAGTTCAAGTGAGAGTAGACATGCCGGTGCGCAAGTGAAGAAGCTTTGTGTCATGGTTCGAAAGTGAGACCGCCAGTCTTCCCGTTTCTTCAGCCACGGAACACGGTTTGCCACAGTGCCACCGAAGCCTAACACATCGGCTATGTGATAAATGGGGCTTTGTTGGAAAAGCTTCGAAGCAGTCGGCATCCCCTCATAGTGGTCGAATTTGAAGTGCAAATCGACCCAGCAACTCAGAACAAGTGCACAACCAAAAGGAGGCCTTCCCATGCTCGAGGCGGTAAGACCGCTGTAAAGGTAGGCAAGGACGGCGGGTCCTACCCTTTTTCCACTCCAGATCCCGCAGATGGCACTCAGTTGGGTTTCTTCACTATGTTGTCGGTATAAGGGAACAAGAGAGCACCCGCCAGACAGATGGTGAACCCTCTCATAATTCTTTCCAAATGTTCATCATCTGGTGACCCTTTCAAGGCATCCATAACCCATACCGCGAGTCTTTACAAGTCAATTCCCTTTTGAGTGCGGACCTTTCTGACTGCGTCGGACGGCATGAAGCTTCCAAGGACGCTCTCGGAAGTCCCCCGGGTCAGCATCCACATAGCCTTCACCTTCCCGTCACTCTTGAATTTCTTCAATCCGAGCAGAAGTTCCACCTCCTCGAGGAGAATGGTCGCCTCGAACGGCGAGAAGATGAAAGTGTGGGTCTGGGGATGCCAGATCTCCACTAAGGCGCCCATAGCCGCCCAGTCCATACGGATTCTCTCGTAGTGTTTGGCGTGAATAAGGAGCCCCTGAAGATGCCACTTCGAGAGTACAGCCCTCATGCCAATGGAGATGTTGGAAGTTAGCTCTGAAAGCCATGGCAGTTTGGAAAACTTCCTCGGGCCCGGAAAGAGTGGATACGGCTGGAAAGAAGAAGAGAAAGGAAGGAAAGTGAGGAGAGAGTCCATGCAATAAATTTGAAATAAATCAACTTACCATATGTGGCTGGATCGTCCCACTCAGATGACCCTCGAGGTCGGAAAGTCACCTGATCTCACTGCTAGGCCTGCCCCTCTTCATAACGTGGGAAGACTCTCCTTCCATCCTGAAATCCCTAGACCCTCCTCTTCTCCTCCTCCTGAACTTTCAAAACTCCCCTTGGTACATTTGAATAAACTAGCCTAAGGGAGGTACTTATAGGAAAGGAGAGGTGCTACGGGATGGAACGTGTCACATGAGTGGTCAAGTCGTCAGTGTTTTATCCTTGTACTGTGGCATGATTCTGTTATATTTCTGCTGCTTTCTAATTATTTAATCTATGATGGTCTGTGCAGGTTTTACCAACGGTCGTTTTTCACCCTATCTTGTATACCATCATCCTTCAGTGTTCGGTCCCCTGTGTCATGCATCATACTATATGATATTTACGCTATTAGAACACGTCAAGGACCTTGCGACCCGAACGAATCTGGGATTTGAGTTCCCCTTCAACAAAAACAGTGATGATTCCAGAAGAATTCGGGTTGTACGGATAGGCCGTTAACTGGTGATAGCGTGGGAACGACGGTTCCATTCAGTGAGTCGGTGCATGGATAAACGGGCCCCTGCTCAGTATCAGCTCACTGGATCGGTATCCTGACCCATTCTTAACGAGTTGACAATATTATCCTTGGATATTTTCTATTCTAGTTTGTTTTAAATTTTTCTTTAAACCCAGCATGCATTCATATAGGACTTTGAGTCTATTGCGAAAGATCATTCAAGTGATTCGATTGCGAAAGCCGTTGTGCTTCAATTCTTACAAATATGAGATATTCCATTCTGAATGAAATACCGAGTTTCCTTGAAACGGCCCTACGCTGCCCTTCCAAATGAGACCCTTGTTTGGACAGACCCTCAGATATTCCTTTGCTTTTTACCTTGTTTGACCCACCTTGGCCGCAGCACTTCCACATTGACTGGTAACCGCTCCCCAAAGGTGAAACCTGTAGGTTTATGACCCAGGTACTTCCACACCGAGAAGTTGGTCTCCTTTATTTTCGTGCCTGAGCGCACATCTCACCCTCCCTTGTTTGATTTCCGTCCAAACAATCGTCAAATTTGAAAGACCCCCTTCAAGGTCGCCTAATTAAAACTACAGGAAAGATTCCAAACAGTCATGTCAAAAGCGTGTCTCATCACACCTTGGCATCAACTTATCAGTCCATTCCCACTCCATTTCACTCCACTTCGATACCATTCCATTACGTGTCACTCCCTTGCAAAGCAGACGCCAAGGCGGGGCAGCTGTAGACACGCTATTCCTGACATCCCCTGAGAACATCTCATATTACCAGGCGACGCCCCGCAGCAGCTTTTGCATTTTGAATCACTTGAGTGTTTCCAATCTTTGAGTCTTCTCTCGTCTTCTGGGCGAGTAGCGTAACGCTCCTTCGGCATCCGAAATCGCCTCGTTGTGGAAATCATGTGGCATTCGAACGGCATCAACATCAATCGCATGCACTAGAAGTAGCCGGGACCAGGAAAATGCCTAACGGACGACTGCCGACGCACTCTTCGGGGGAATCCGGGGGTCATCATGGAGGCGTCCAGGCCCCTGGACGCCTCCATCAACCAGCTCACGGGCGACCCCGGGCCATCGACTGACCGTTGCTCAGCCTGTCGTTTGAATAAAATCCAAGTTATGGAAGCGTCCAGGCCCCTGGACGCCTCCATCAACCAGCTCACGGGCGACCCCAGGCCATCAACTGACCGTTGCTCAGCCTGTCGTTTGAATAAAATCCAAGTTATGGAGGCGTCCAGGCCCCTAGACGCCTCCATCAAACAGCTTACGGGCGACCCCGGGCCATCGACTGACAGTTGCTCAGCCTGTCGTTTGAATAAAATCCAAGTTATGGAGGCGTCTTGGCCCCTGGACGCCTCCATCAACCAGCTCACGGGCGACCCCCGGCCTTCGACTGACCGT
The DNA here is from genome assembly GCA_022559845.1 of Amorphophallus konjac. Classification (NCBI taxonomy): domain Eukaryota; kingdom Viridiplantae; phylum Streptophyta; class Magnoliopsida; order Alismatales; family Araceae; genus Amorphophallus; species Amorphophallus konjac. The sequence continues at coordinate 200,013,940 of CM040123.1, forward strand.
TGCTCAGTTTATCGTTTGAAGAAAATCCAACATATGGAGGCGACCAGGCCCCTGGATGCCTCCATCAACCAGCTCACGGGCGACCCCCCCGACCATCGACTGATCGTGGCTCAGTCTGGCGTTTGAAGAAAATCCAAGTTATGGAGGCGTCCAGGCCTCTGGACGCCCCCATCCTCCCGACCTCTATAAATAGAGGCTTACCCCCCTCAGTTCAGGGGTCGAAAAAAAGAGCGCCGAGAGGCTGTCGGATTCTATTCCTAACCCGTGGGTGTTTTGTAGGGGAGGTCCTGCCGGATCCTCAGGTGCCAGTGCTCACAGGAGAGAGGCCGCCTTCGCCTGCCGCGCTACCTCGTCGTCCCTACGTTGCCGAAGCTCCGCCGGATCTCGCCATCGACCATCCAATAAGCCGTTCTCTCCTCTTCTTTCCTAGTTATCTTGCATTCATCATATCATATCTTATACCCCCCCTTTTTATGAGGGAGTCTTTTTCTGTTTCTACGTCAGAATAATTGCCATTCATCATAAGCATTTTCCTCCTACTCGTGTCCGAGAGGGGTTTAAAAGACAACACCAACCAAGTGTGTGTCTTGCCATCATTTCATTACTTGCGTCATTATAATTTGAATACTGTACCTTCGTCTTTCTGATCCACTCGTTACCTGTTTGTCGTTGTTTTGCAAGGGTACTTGAGGAAAGCCCTCTCCGTCGGCCGGCCGAAGGGGGAGGAAGAAGCAACCTGCCATTTCCCGCTCTCGGGGATTCACAATCTCCGCGCTCAATACAAGGTACACGCGATCATTTCGTTTCTTTGAGGTAACCCCTCTGGCGATCACACCCCTTTAGCATCCTACGTATGTTCTTTCCTCATATTGGCACGTTTCATAATCCTTCTTAATTTTTAGTCGCTTGATAGTCCGTAGTTTAGTTCGTTTTCTTCTCCTTGAGTGGATTCCTCGGCTTCCACAACGGTCTGCTATGTCATGCAGAGTTTCATCATGATGAAGAAGCTGGCGACGGATGACAAGAAGGGATTGGTTGGTCAGTCGGAAGGCTTCACGGTTATCTTCATGACTGGCATAGAGAGTGGCCATGTGGGTGGAAAGATCATCCAGAGCGTGGGTGAAGGAGTCCATTCGTCCAGTCATGGTATCCATTAAAGTGTCCAAACGCTCAAGGGAGGAGTCAATGCGGGTTTCCATGCCTAAAAGATGCCTGTCTAGAGTCTCATAGTCCCCCCAAGTGGGATGCCCAGCACCCTGAGTTGAAGACTCCCCATGAAAGTATTGCGGTGGTGGAGGAAGAGTCGCTGGAGGAGGCACATCTTCGGGCTGGACTGGTGCAGGTGCATCTTGGTGATCTTGCTGTTGGTCCGATTCTTGTTCTTCTTCACTGTCACTCTCTTCCCCATAAACTGGGACAACACGACGAATTTTGCCATTTGCAGCACGGTAATATCCCATATCGGAGAAAATCTTATGCTCATTATAAATGTCATCATGGCGGACCAGAACAAACTGCTCACCCTCCAATGGGACCCCGACAAAAGTGAACACTCCAGTGAGTTGAGAAGCATAAGGTAGGGACCGCCGTAAATGTGTACGGCATCGACTTATCAGTTGAGTCATGAGCCATCCCATATTAACTAATTCGCCATTCATAACATGATAGAACAGGAATCGGTGCACTTTAGTCACTTCATCTCGGCTGCCACTCTTGGGATAAATAAGTGTAGTAAACATATGATGGAGAATCCGTTGCAGTGCTAGAAAGTGGTTGGCATTGAGCTCAATTAGGTCACTCACACCACGTACAAACTCACAGCTCGGCATGGCAATGAAACTTGCCTCAACCTCACCATGCCCAAAATTCATGTCTGCACCATGTGAAGAGACACCTAGAGCATGATTAAATAGTTCTGAATTAATTCGGATCTCAATGCCCTGAACATGAACAAACTTCCATTTCTGTCAACAAAATTACCATAAGACTGTTGTACCAAATAGGGATAGAACCGGTTGTATCTAGTGACAAAATCAAGCCACCCCGGTTGCATTGAGAAAATTGTATAAATGTCGGGCAGTATTTCATTCATCTCTTTAAAATCGACAAAACGTGGGTCGATGATAGTCCTTGGAGGTAACCTGGGTGTTGGATTGTGGTGGTGGTGCGGCCGGTGCTTCACGTCTCCGAGCACTAGGTTCCCCTTGGAGAAGACGCCGAGCACTCCTTCTAGGTGCCATTTTAGACTAAGAAACCCGCTGAAGATATGATCCTCTTGAGAGGTAGAACCTCTACCATGGGATGGAGAGAAAGACACCGGGGAGGACTGTGAACACCTTCTTCACACTCTGGAACTCAGGGAAGGAAGACACGAGCGCACGAACGCCGGTGAGGAGTTGTTCCGAAATGGAGAACAATCGGCCGGATCGTGTTCGGAGAGAGGAGATGTGGGGTTTTTAGGGCTTAGAAGATGGGAGTGAGGTGTGCTAGGGTTAGAATGGAGTAAGGGAGAGAGAAAGGAATGCAATAGAATGAGGGAAGGAGGGAGAAAACCCCCTTAAAATGGGGTTCGGACGCGGCTGAACCGGGTCGGTTCGCCGCTAGCGGTCGACCGGCACGAAGCCAGCGGTCGACCGTTGGGGCATAGAAACCCCCATTTTTGACCCGGAGAGAAAAAGAGTCTAGCCAGCGACCTCAGTGATAAAAATGGATTCCAAGACCCTGTGGACTCCCCAATTTTTAGAAAAACATATTTTCCTTTTTTTTAATATATATATATATATTTTCTTTTGCTAACCCAAGAATGATAGCAGGCAAGAGTCGACTATGGAATCCCCTGTTCAAGACTGCTTAGAACACTAGATCACTAGTCCACGTTTATTTGTCAAGGAGTATTTAGTCTTAGGAATGTGTCAAGGAAGAAGTGTGTAAATATATATATATAAGAACAAGCACACATGCTAGGTATTGTCATACACAATAGAAATAAAACACACACAATGCATGCATCTCACAAAATCTACCCAAAAGAAATCAACCTAGTGCAAACCTAAGAGCGTATGCTCTCACCCTTGCACATGCCAAGTTATCTCCTAATTTTATTGAATTGATCCTGATTTAGGGGTTTTGTGAAGATGTCAGCTAGTTGGTTAAGTGTATCAATGAACTTGAACTCAAAGACCCCTTTGCCTACATGATCTCTCAGAAAATGATGCCGAATGTCAATGTGTTTGGTTCTGGAGTGTTGAACAAGATTTTTAGATAGATTAATTGCACTCGTATTATCACATAAGATCGGCACACAATCGACTTCAACATTCAAATCAAGCAATTGATTTTTGATCCAAAGTACTTAGGCTCCATAACTTCCGGCGGCTATATATTCAGCCTCGGTCGTTGAGAGAGCTACGGAATGTTGTTTCTTAGAGACCCATGAAACGAGGCACCCGCCAAGAAACTGACAGTACCCACTTGTACTTTTACGATCTACAATGCACCCGGCATAATCCGCATCGGTATAAGCAATTAAATCAAAAGAACTACCGATGGGAAACCACAAGCCAAAATGTAATGCCCCTGATTTTTCAGATCCTTGTTCGTGGGTCTCAGATCTGGTTTCTTGGAGTGTCTGGCTTCGTTGTGTCCTAAATTTCATTTCAGAAATCTTTTGAGTTCGGATCGACGCGATCCGGAGTTGTTTCGGAGCCCCGGAAGCGTTCCGCGGCTTTTTCGCGTTTGTTTTCCAATTCCCGGTGTGTGTTTCGGTAATTCCTTCGGAATCTCGTTGCGGGTGAACCGGGCCGTTCACCTAGGCGAGTGTGGTACCGTTGCGATCGCTGCGTTTCGAGGATCGCGGAAATGTGATTCTCCTATTTTTGGTATTTTTTAGAATTTTTGGATTTTCCTATATATATAACCCTTTTCTCTCTCTCCCCTCTCATTTCTCTCTTCTCTCCCTCTCTTTTCTCACGCACTCTCCTCTCTCACTCTCTCTCCGGCGGCCGACGGGGTGGAGTGTGGGCGAGGTGGGGACGGCGCGGGCGAGGCACGGGGGAGGATGGGTGAGGATCGAGGCGGTGGAGGCGCGGTGAAGCTCGGCCGTGGGTTCATGGAACGGCGAGGCTTCAACGGCGTTTTCTTCGTGGATCGGCGTCCACGGTGCGTCAAATCTTCGGTGGAGGTAGGGAGATGGACCCTCAACTCGTGTACGTCATTTCCCGTGAGTTTTGTAGGCCGTAGTGAGCCGAGCGGGCTTATTCGAGGGATTTGGGGGAAAACTCATGTTTTTGGGGTGTGAGTCGGATCTCCCATTTTACGGTGTTTTTGGCCGTTCCAGGGGTTTAGATGCATGCCTAGGGGCTTGGGAGAGGTGTCCCCTTTTGTTTTCCCTTCACCTGGGGGTGAACGGGGCGTGGAATGGGTTTTTCTGAGGTTTCTGCCGTTTTCGGGCGCAGACTGAGAACGCGCTAGTCTCAGGTAGCGCATTCTTGAGGGTTGCGCCGCCTCGATAGGGCGCGTTCATCAGAGAAGATGAACAGTTAGGCGGTTCCTGTCACGCTATAGGGTCCTAGCGCGTTCAGCCTTGTCGCGCTATAGGGTCATAGCGTGATCTGGCCTGGTCACGCTATGGGTCTATGGCGCGTTCAGTCTTGTCGCGCTATAAGGTCCTAGCGCGTTCTGTTTGAACGCAGTATGGACCTATAGCGCATTATGTTTGAACGCGCTATGCAAGGATAGCGCGTTCTTGGGTTGGCCTGTCGGGCTGCCCAGGGCGGGCAGTCTACGGCTGATCGTGCTCCCCTTGGGCCGTGTGTGTCCCGGACACCCCGTGGAGTTCTGTGACCATATATTTAGGTGTCCGGAGGTTCCATTTGCCTCGATAAGCATGCCCATGGGCTTGGCGGGTCCGGGTGACCCCAGGTGTTCCGGGCTTCCGTGTTCTGCTAGATCGAGTCGCTGTGTATCTGTGTGAGTGCGGTGAGGTTTCGCCGCAAGTCGTTGTTTCTCTGGAAGGTGGCTTCCGAGTGGGCCATGTGTGGGGCCTTGGACTGTGAGTCTAATCTCCCAGCCTGGGGCTGGAGGTCGCTTAAGTTTCCCTCCTCGAGGGATGTGTCTCGGTAGTGGTGAACTACCTTGTGAGTCTTCCCATCGTTGTTTTGGACCTAGGGATTAGGCCATATTGACGGCTCAGTGCTGTCATGTGCAACAGTCTTGACACCGAGTCTTGTGACTCAATGGTCGTTGGGTTTAGTAGGTCTAGTGGGCCGTCCAGAGTCGGGTGGCTTTAAGCCACATGTCACTCCGTGTTACTCGCAATGGGTGCGTGCGTGGTTTCCAGTGTTCATGTTCTATGACACGTCCACTAGTCGTAGCTTCTTGCGCACGCGAGTGCGGACCCACCTGGGAGTGGTGGAGAGCGAGGCCCAGTGAGAGGCGGTTTTTAGGCTGGTTTCCGTAGGGCCCCTTGCCTTTGCCACCAGAGTCCGGTGGGGGGGAAAACCAGCTAGAGGACCCGACCTAGAGCAGATGGTCTGTGTGTGCACATGTAGTTGGGGGCTTAGGACACCCGCTGACGAGCGTGACTCCAGCTAATCCTTGTTGTGGTACTTGTTGCGTGTCTGAGTCTCACGCCCGGGGCATTGTAGCTAGACACTTGTGACGCGGTGTAAGACGTCAGGGGACGCATCCGGTCGTTCTCCTAGTGGGTGGTGCTCCTGTCAAGTGACGTGAGTCGTCGTGTACCGAGTTTTGTTTCCGTCCGCGAGACGGGACTTCGTGAGTGGTTTCGGGAGTGTTCCTGGAGTCGAGGTCTGGGGTTTCCGGTGAACGTCACCGAGGGCCTTTCCCCAGACAGTGTTGTGTTCACGACGGTGAGGTTGAGACCGCGTTCCCTGACTGTGTGGTTTGGGCTCGGGCCTTCCCGGTAACTGGATTCTCGGGTCGTTACAGTTGGTATCAGAGCCAGGTTGTGGACGTACATGGGAATTCAAGATATTGCAGTGATCAGAGTCCGTAAGGTCCAGTACAGTCGGCAGCTGGCATAAGGTTTTGTGCATATTTTTCGCTTGGTTTCTCGTGTAAGAGCTTGAGTGTGTGGTGTTGGCGCCGTGAATGTGGTTGCTGTCTCGTTGGAGTGCCGGTGCAGGGCCCGAGGGACGTGATGGAGAGACCTGTTCCCGATCGATGGTGGCCCCGGTCGTGCTGAGTTAGGCAGAGTTTGCCGACAAGCATGTTGCGGTGGTGCTTCGTTCGAGGAATTTGCAGCGAGGTCAGGTGGCTGGCGAGGACTGTTCGTCGTTAAGTGGCCGTGAGCGTGCTCTGAGTGAGCTGTTATAGAGTCTGGCCACTCCAGCTTGAGGATTATCCTGCCCCTGATGCGCTGAGGTTGTGGTTTGAGGTGTTGGAGCGGGTGCTCTGGTTGAGAATTGTGCTCGAGTGAGCAGAAGGTTGTCTGTTGAGCTGCTGATTTGTCGAGCCCGATGTCCTTGTCATGCTCTGTGGCATCAGAAATGACGTGTCGGTCCCAGTTATTCTTGCGGATTTCGAGGCAGGATTGGGCTGTGGTGTCCCAGTAAGTCTTGCTCCTGCGCTCTTGTGTGTGAATGGGTTGTGTTCGCCTTGGATTGGTTGGAGATGTGAAGGTTCCGCGATGAGTTTCGGGACTTGAGGATGAGAGTTGGCGGTTGTCGATTATGGCTCGTGTTGCGGCTCTTGGCGTGGTGTGTTACAGTTCGAGGAATTGCAGCGGTGGTGCATCGAGAGATATTGGGATCGTGGTCCGACGGGGCACTTGGTAAGTGTTGTCGGAGGAGCTGACCTCACGGAAGGGATGGTTTTCTTGGTGCTGGAAGGTACTGTTCCCAGCATGTGCGAGGCTTGAGGTCAGGTCGAGTGTGGAGTTTTCCTTCCGTTGGTCGGAAGTGTATTGAGTTCTTCCCTTTGGTTGGAGGAGATCGCAGTTGGTTAAGGTTCGTCGTCTTGCAATGTGTGTCTGGATTGGTTGGCCTTCGTGCGCCATGAAACCCGTGCGAGACGCGTCCCACGTTTTGGCAAGGTGGTTGCCTGTGAGAAGCGTTGCCCGTTCCCTGATGCGTAAGGGTGTTGGCGCTGTTCCAGAAGGACGAGTGTCGACTGGGCGGTGTTTTTGAGGTTTGCGGTTGGTGTTGTGGTTCCCGATGTGCGGGGGATCGGAGTCGGCGGGGTTGCAGATGGTTTTCGGGTTGGTGGATCTAGAGTTGTTGATGTGGTGGCTGTGCGTGTGGATCAGAGTGCGCGGATCGTAGCGTTGGTTGCTGCGGGTGGATTTCTGAGGAAGGGTAGAGCAGCGGAGGGTTGGTTCATCGGTGTGTGTTGTCTCCGGCGGCGTGACACATGTTGTTGCCGTGCCGTTGCTTGAGATATTGTGGTTTATGGCACTGGCAGGTGGAGAGTTGGGGAAGTATGCTGGCGAGGTTGCCGCATGAGTACCCTGTTCTTGCGTTGGAGGTTGCGTTCGTGGATGAGATCGTGTTTTGGAGAAGTGTGTCGTAGATTGTAAGAGGTTGTGTGTCCCGTGGCTCTGTGATAATGGCGGGAGTGGGGATTGGCAGGCGTCCTCTTGGATTAATTGAGATGAAGGTTTCGATGAGATAGGACGGTGGTCGATGCCTGTGTGTGGAGGTCCCTGATGAGACGTTGGCGTTGGATATTGATCCTCAGTCTGCGGCCAGCAAGGGAGGATTCCCCGTAAGTCTGAGTCGAGTGACGTGAATATCTCGAGATGGAGTCATTGGGTCCCGCCGTGCTCCCCTGAAGGGTAGAGTTGGCGCGGGGATCCATCTGGATGTGGTGGTGGTCTGTGCGAGAGTCAACGGATGGCCTACCGTGAGTCAGATCGTGCCTGCTAGGCCGGTGAAGGTTTCCTGTTGATGAATGTCTGGTGAGCAGAGGATGGTCTTTCTTGGACAGAAGATGCTGGTTGTAGGGGCTCGAGAAGGGAGAGAGCCGCGTGCCAGCGAGGCCTTTTGGTGGCCGTTTCTGAGGTGTGTTTTCCCAGATGGGATCTGAGCTTTGCCGAAGTTTGAGTTCTGACAGAGTTGGTCTCGTGCTGTTGTGGCGTTCAGCTTGCCGAGTGTGGAGTGGTCCTCGACATGGAGCCGACAAATTTGTGGTGGTCAGCTGGCAGAGAAGCTAGTGTTTGGTTAGTCCGCCGAGCATGGGCGTAGACCGGTGGATTGGTTCTTGTGGCGAGAATTACATTCCCTCGGTGAGCGAGAGGGTGGCAACGTTGCCGTGAGTGGTTTCCATTGTGTCTGAGGTGATACCAGACTTGTGCCTTTGTAGTATGCCTGCTCTGGTGGCCGATGTGTGTGCAGTGTGCTGGGGTGCTAGTCTGGCCGTATCCCTCATGATCGTGGGTTTTGTGAGAATCGAGATTTTTCTATGCTGGGGCCCTGACAGCGTTGTCAGTTGGTTGAGGCATTCTTCCCCTGTGGCTGGGTGCTAGTCTTGAATTTTGAGGATGAAATTTCTTTAAGGGGGGAGGGCTGTAATGCCCCGGATTTTTCGGATCCTTGTTCGTGGGTCTCGGATCTGGTTTCTCAGACTGTCCAACTCTGTTGTGTCCAAAATTTCGTTTCGGACATCTTTCGTGTTCGGATCGGCGCGATCCGGAGTTGTTTCAGAGGCCCGGAAGCGTTCCGCGGCTTTTCCGCTTGTGTTTTCTGATTCCCGGTGTGTGTTTCGGTAATTCCTTCAGAACCTCGTTGCGGGTGAACTGAGCCGTTCACCTAGGCGAGTGTGGTACCGTTGCGATCGGTGCGTTCCGAGGATCGCGGAAACGTGATTATCCTATTTTTGATATTTTCTGGAATTTCTGGATTTTCCTATATATATAACCCTTTTCTCTCTCTCCCCTCTCATTTCTCTCTTCTCTCCCTCTCTCTTCTTACACTCTCTCCGACGGCCGACGGGGTGGAGCGTGGGCGAGGTGGGGACGGCGCGGGTGAGGCACGGGCAAGGATGGGTGAGGATCGAGGCGGTGGAGGCGCGGTGAAGCTCGACCGTGGGTTCGTGGAACGGCGAGGCTTCAACTACGTTTTCTTCGTGGATCGACGTCCACAGTTCGTCGAATCTTCGGTGGAGGTAGGGAGATGAACCCTCAACCCGCGTACTTCATTTCCCTGCAAATTTTGTAGACCGTGGTGAGCCGAGCGGGCTTATTCGAGGGATTTGGGGAAAACTCATGTTTTTGGGGTGTGAGTCGGATCTCCCGTTTTACGGTGTTTTTAGCCGTTCCAGGGTTTAGATGCATGCCTAGGGGCTTGGGGGAGGTTTCCCCTTCACCTGCGGGTGAACAGGGCGTGTAATGGGTTTTTCTGCGGTTTCTGCCATTTTCGGGCGCGGACTGAGAACGAGCTAGTCTCAGGTAGTGCGTTCTTGAGGGTCACGCCGCCCCGATAGGGCGCGTTCATCGGAGAAGATGAACAGTTAGGCGGTTCCTATCGCGCTATAGGGTCCTAGCACGTTCAGCCTTGTCGCGCTATAGGGTCATAGCGCGATCTGGCCTGGTCGCGCTATGGGTCTATGGCGCGTTCAGTCTTGTCGCGCTATAAGGTCCTAGCGCATTCTGTTTGAACGCGGTATGGACCTATAGCGCGTTATGTTTGAACGCGCTATGCAAGGATAGCGCGTTCTTGGGGTGGCCTGCCGAGCTGCCCAGGGTGGGCAGTCTACGGCTGATCGTGCTCCCCTTAGGCCGTGTGTCCCGGACACCCCGTGGAGTTCCGTGACCGTGTCTTTAGGTGTCCGGAGGTTCCATTTACCTCGATAAGTGTGCCCGTGGGCTTGGCGGGTCCGGGTGACCCCAGGTGTTCCGGGCTTCCATGTTCTTGCTAGATCGAGTCGCCGTGTATCGGTGTGAGTGCGATGAGGTTTCCCCGCAAGTCGTTGCTTCTCTGGAAGGTGACTTCCGAGTGGGCCATGTGTGTGGCCTTGGACTGTGAGTCCAATCTCCCAGCCTGAGGCTGGAGGTCGCTTAAGTTTCCCTCCTCGAGGGATGGGTCTTGGTAGTGGTGAACTGCCTTGTGAGTCTTCCCATCGTTGTTTTGGACCTAGGGATTAGGCCAGATTGACGGCTCAGTGCTGTCATGTGCAACGGTCTTGACCCCGAGTCTTGTGACTCAAAGATCGTTGGGTTTAGTAGGTCTAATGGGCCGTCCAGAGTCGGGTGGCTTTGAGCCACATGTTACTCTGTGTTACTCGCAATGGGTGCGTGCGTGGTTTCCAGTGTTCACGTTCTATGACACGTCCACTAGTCGTAGCTTCCCGCGCACGCGAGTGCGGTCCCACCTGGGAGTGGTGGAGAGTGAGACCCAGTAAGAGGCGGTTTTTAGGCTGGTTTCCGTAGGGCCCCTTGTCTTTGCCACCAGAGTCCGGTGGGGGGGAAAACCAGCTAGAGGACCCGACCTAGAGCAGATGGTCTGTGTGTGCACACGTAGTTGGGGGCTTAGGACACGCGCTGACGAGCGTGACCCCAGCTAGTCCTTGTTGTAGTACTTGTTGCGTGTCTGAGTCTCACGCCCGGGGCATTGTAGCTAGACACTTGTGACGCGGTGTAAGACGTCAGGGGACGCATCCGATCGTTCTCCTAGTGGGTGGTGCTCCTATCACGTGACGTGAGTCATTGTATACCGGGTTCTGTTTCCGTCCGTGAGACGAGACTTCATGAGTGGTTTCGGGAGTGTTCCTGGAGTCGAGGTCTGGGGTTTCCGGTGAGCGTCACCGAGGGCCTTTCCCCAGACAGCGTTGTGTTCATGACGGTGAGGTCGTGACTGCATTCCCTGACCATGTGGTTTAGGCTCGGGCCTTCCCGGTAACCAGATTCTCGGGTCGTTACACAAAATCTATTGTGCCAATAAGGTATCTAAAAATGCGTTTAACAGCTGATAAGTGAGATTCTTTAGGGCATGACTGGAAACGGGCACAGAGACATACACTGAATAAGATATCAAGGCGGCAGGCTGTAAGGTACAGTAGTGATCCGATCATACCTCGAAATAGTGTAGAATCTACTGTTTTACCATTTTCATCCTTATCCAGCTTTGTGGTGGTGGCCATGGGAGTTGATATGGGTTTTGCTTCTGCCATCCCGTATTTCTTCAGTAGGTCCATAGTATATTTGGCTTGATTGATGAAGATTTCTTCTGAAGTTTGTTTTTCCTGCAATCCAAGAAAAAAGGTCAGCTCCCCCATTAAGCTCATCTCGAATTCTCCTTGCATAATCTTTGCAAATTCATCGCATAAGGAATTGTTAGTAGCTCTAAAGATAATGTCACCCACATACACTTGAACTACCAAAATGTCCTTACCTGATTTCCTTGTGAAAAGTGTTTGATCAACCTTACCTCTCTTGAACCTATTTTCGACCAGAAATGAGGTAAGCCGTTCATACCATGCCCTTGGTGCTTGTTTTAGTCCGTACAAGGCCTTTTGGAGCTTGTACACATGTCGTAGATGTTTGGAATCTTCAAAACCTGGAGGCTGCTCTACAAAAACATCCTCCTTGATATAACCGTTAAGAAATGCAGATTTAACATCCATTTGAAACATTTTAAAGTTCAAAGAGAAAGCGTAGGACAGTAAGATCCGGACTGCTTCAAGTCTAGCAACCGGTGCAAAGGACTCATCAAAATCAATGACCATCTCCTGGCTGTACCCCTTGGCTACAAGCCGGGCCTTATTCCTAACAACTTAGCTTGTTTCTGAAAACCCAATGGGTTCCAATAGTGGGATGGTTCTTAGGACGCGGCACGAGAGTCCACACCTCGTTTCTTTCAAATTGGTGCAGCTCTTCATGCATAGCCTGAGTCCAGGATTCATTTTGAAGAGCTTCGTGAATGTCCTTGGGCTCTTCTTGTGAAAGCAAAGCAATCAAGTCTTCCTCTTCAACCAGCCTTAGAGAGGACCTAGTTCTTACCCCATCCTCTAAATTACCTATGATGTTCATAGCTGGATGATCCTTGAGAAATGTGGAAGAGCTAGGTAAGTCAGGATGCTGCACTTGTGGTTCTTGCAGTGTCTCGAGTGTGGGATCTTCATCTTCTTCACTCTTGCTTGAGGTTGCTTTCAATGGCTCATTCTTAGCTCCGTCATTAGTTGAATTCCTAGGAGCTTCATCTGCATTCATGGTAGAAGAAATTTGATTTGTCAGTTTTGATTCTGATTCATCAAAAATAACATGAGGACTTTCTTCAACGACCAAAGTCCTTTTATTGAATAACCGGTAAGCTCTAGAGTTAAGTGCATAACCTAAAAAGATTCCTTTGTCATTCTTTTCATCAAACTTGCCCAGCTTGGACTTACCATTGTTGAGAATATAACAAGAGCATCCAAAGGGTTTGAGATATGAGATGTTTGGTTTCTTACCCTTGTAGAGTTCATATGGAGTTTTCTTCAGAATGGGCCTTACCATTGCCCTGTTGATGATGTGGCATGCTGTGCTTACCGTCTCAGCCCAAAAGTACTTAGGTAGTGAGTTCTCACTGAGCATGGTCCGGGCCATGTCTATCAACATTCTGTTTTTCCTCTCCACTACTCCATTTTACTGGGGTGTCCTTGGTGACGAAAAATTATGTGTATACCCCTGCTCTTCACAGAAGATGCTGAAATCATTATTTTCAAATTCACCACCATGATCGCTCTGGATGGTGGTGATGAGGTAACCTCTTTCATTTTGGATTTTCATGTAAAACGCTTGAAACTCCGTCAAGGCATCACTTTTTATTGGCTAAAAATAACACCCATGTGAATCTGGAGTAATCATCAACAATTACAAATCCAAACGATTTACCCCCTAGGCTGGATATCCTAGTGGGCCAAGAGGCCAAGAGGTAGAGACAATGTTTTTATTTTTGAAAGAAGTACATGTTTGCTTGCCATTTGTGCAAGCCTCACAGATTTTGTCGCTTTCAAATTTTAATTTTGGCAAACCATTTACCAGGTCATGTCTAGACAACTTGGAGATTACTCCAAAATTAGCATGACCTAGTCTTCGGTGCCATATCCATGCATACTCATGTTTATTAGCCACCAAACACACATCATCACATGAAACATTATCAAGATCAATAGTGTACACATTGTTATTCCTTTTACCGATAAAACTGATTTCATTTAAAATTTTATTCTTGACAAGGCAGTGGGTTTCATCAAAAACTATCTTAAATCCCTTGTCACACAACTGACTTATGCTCAGCAAATTATAATTCAATCCTTTCACCAAAAGAACATTTTCAATCAAGGTTTCAGAATTCTTACCTATGTTTCCAATTCTGATTATTTTACCTATGTCCTTTCCACCAAAAGCAACTGAGCCTCCTTCCTTTTCTTGCAGCTTGGAGAACACCTTCTTGTCCCCTGTCATATGTCTTGAGCAACCGCTGTCCAAATACCATTTGCTCCTCATGGCTTCAAGACATAGCTACAAGAAACAAATTTCTCATGCAATTATTTTTGGTACCCAAACAAGTTTGGGTCCATAGGAGTTAGTCCAACTTCTTGCGGGTGTTCTCTTTATCTATGGAACATGATATTTAGGTGTGCTTTGTCTAAACCAGCAGTTGAAATCACATGACCAAATCTACCACAATGAAAGCAATTGGCATGTGAGAAAGTTCTTTGATATCTGTGTGGTTTGGGCTGAACATGTTGGGATTTAGAATTAGAACATGAAGCATGATTATAGTCCTTTTCATGAACAAGGGATGTGGTGATCTTATGCTCAAAAGATTTTTTATTTTGAGGTGTGTACCCCAAGCCTTCCTTTTGGAAGTTGACTTTAACCCCGAATAAGTTATCTAGGTTTTGTTTCTCTTTAACAAACCTAGTAAAGGTGGACCGAAGTTCAGTAACTTCTTCACCCAGAATCCCATTTCTCGTTTCGAGTTCTGAATTTGTTGATTTCAGAATTTCTTCTTCCTTTTTCAGATTTTCACACACTTTTTCAACTTCAGCCATTTTGCATGAAATCTCTTCTTTTTTTTATTAAGCACAAAACATCAAGTGGTATAAAGGGAGAGTGCACCCCCAATCCAAAGGATGGGAATGTTCTCACTCCACCAACAACCACTAGATGCAAATTTTATTTCTTGTAGATTGAAAGTACATTATCGGAGGAGACCTTGTCTCTGTCATACAAAGAAAGAATGAGAAAGAATTCTATACAAGTCTCCTACGAAAGTTAGGTATGTTGCAAGCATCGGCTTTGCCATAGGCTTTGGCTAAAAAAGGCAGCTCACTAAAGTCAAGAAATTCCTTGTTATGTCCAATGGATACCGCGTGATTAGCCAAAGCGTCAGCTAGCTGATTGGCTTCTCTATAAGAATGAATAATAGGGCAGTTAAAGAATAAGAAGAGTTGCTGAAGAGATTTCCACCTAGGGAGGAGAGACCATGGTGGTTCTCTTTTATTGTTTAGCAGCTCCACCAAGACCCTTGAATCAGTGTAGATTACCGACAATGTGATTGAATGAAGCTGAGCAAGATGGAGACCATCTAATAAGTCTCTTCCTTCAGCTACCATATTGGAACCATAACCATAATAGTATGCGAACGCCAGTAGTAACTGCCCATGAGTATCTCGAAAGCATCCTCCACCACCGGACGGTCCTGGGTTTTACTGGCTCCATCAGCATTGAGGGAATAGTGAATGACAGGGGCTGTCCAGCAAACAGTAAAGAAATTGATGTGCCGACAACAGATTTCAATACCAAATCCCCGAAGGACATTACAGTAATCTGAACTAACCCCTTGAAACTTGATATGCTTTAGAATTTAATTAATATCCTCTAGAATCTTATTTACAATCTTGGGAAGACTGATTCTGTGGCCTTCAAATCTGACCATGCATCTATTTTTCCATATCTCCCATGTTATCAATAGAGTAACAAGCATTGAGATAAAGCCTTTTGGTATTTTAATATTAGCCCCAATAATGGATTGCCTCAATCTGCTAAGAATAGTTGATGCTTCCAAACTGTTATTTGTGAGTAAGAGAGCAAACCTATTCCATAAAAACCGAGCAAGCTCACTTTTGATAAAAAGATGGTCCTCATTTTCAGCTTCATGATAGGAGGTGCAGCAAGTACAACAAGATGCTAAATTCACCCCAATGGATTGTATACGGCTGTCAACTGGGACTGCTTGTTTTAATATTTTCCAACAGAATAGGGCAACCCTCGGAGGAAATCTGGAATTCCATAATTTGCTTAAAAGAGGATTATATTGTAGAAACCCGATAATTTAAAATGAGAAATAATATTTTTCAAATAAATTATACAATTAAAAATTTCATGAAATAATTAAATTACAATTTTCTAAACTAGAATAGTGAATTTACTTGAATTTACTTAAGGTAAATTGAAAAATAAATACTTTAACCCTTAGATAAATCATTGCAAGCCTAATAAAAGTCCATATGATGGATTAGGATTACATTTGACCCATTGGATAATCCATAATGGGCTGGATTAATGGATTAAATGATTTATTAAAGGATAATTAGACCAAAATTCGTAACACGTGTTTAATATGCCATTTAAGGGATTAAAATAACTCCATTTCTAAAAGATTGACTCAAGAATCAACCATTACCTACTAGCCACCTTAGACCAACCGTTTTTATATCGGTTTCACACCAAATGGAGGCTAGGTTAAGAAGAAAAATTGGAATTTTCTACCAATTCGGAGTTAGAAATTTTGGCATTGTTAGGCACGGAATCTTGACAAATTTGGCCAAGTTTTGGCTATAAATTGAACCCCATTTGACCCTCAAATCATCTCTGGAAGCCAAGGCTATGCTGCTGCGGAGATTGAAGGAGGTTGGGAGAAATCAAAAGGGTTTCATATTATTTGAGCATTTTTCTTACCTCTCATTAGATCTGCTCAAAGGTAGGTGTCTCTCAGGCTAAACTCTAATTAAATCATGACATCTTGTTCATTTTTCTGTCCTCTTTCCATTGATAGCTCATTTATTAAATTCCGTTATGAAATGAGCAAGTTACGGTCATTTTATTGGAGGGGTATTCCCGTTTTTCATCAGGTCCAGAACGTGTTATACTTCAATAGCACGTTCTGAATGCGCTAGCCCGACATAGCGCGTTCATACAGAGTATTTTTCCCGCCCCCAGAGGGGTCAAAAACATAATTTCAAAATATATATATATTTACCAGAATGCACTACCCTAGGGTAGCGCGATCTTGAAGATCGCGCTAGCATAAGCTAGCGCGTTCATAAAATACATAATGTTAAAAAATATATATATTTTTAAGAACGCGCTACCCGAGGGTAGCGCGATCTTCAATATCGCGCTAGAATAAGCTAGCGTGTTAATTAAATTTTTACCGGAATACTACCGGGGATCAAATTAAAATATATATCTATAGCGCCAGCCAACCTCGGCTCAGCTCGGCTCAGCACAAATAAATAAATATATTACTAGTTCCGTATTGTATCCACACACAACTAGGGCTGTCAATGGGCCGGGCCCGGGCTGGGCTTAGGTCGGCCCGGCCCGGGCCCGACTTCTCAACATTAAGGCCCGAGCCCTGCCCGGGCCCGACTTATGTCGGGCCGGACCGGGTCGGCCCGACATTATGTAAAAATTTCAAAGTCCGACTAAGGCCCGGCCCGACAACTTTAATAAAATAATAAAAGTAATAATATAAAACATATAATCTCACTAAATTAATTAAAATTTTGATATTAATTACATAATTTGTGTAAAAAGAGAGTTTTAAAATTTATCATTAAGTAAAATAATATAGTTTTAACTAAATAGTTTTTAAATTTTGATATGGGAATAAAAAAAAGAACGGGCCGGGCCGGCCCGGCCCGCGGGCCGAACTCAAAGCCCGAGCCCGGCCCGCGAGTCAAATCGGGCCGGGCTTTTGAGCCCGACTAAAAATCCGCGGGCCGAAAATGACTTTGCGGCCCGGCCCGAAATCGGGCCAATCCTGCGGGCCTATCGGGCCGGCCCGGCCCATTGACAGCCCTACACACAACTCGAGCCCACATCCTATGCCCCTTGGGTCCTGACCCAAGGGTGAGCTCTCCAACATATAAAGCCATAAAATTTTTTGTAACATCCAATGTGGGACTAAACTTTAGCCACCATACAATGGGATAATAGTACTTGGAATCCACCTTAATTGTAAAGCATTAGCATGTTAAAAATACTTTCAGCATCTTAAAAATTGAATTCATCATGTTAAGTTTATTTTTACAGAATAAAAATATTTTTAGTGTGTTAAATACTATTTTACAACATGACAAGTCTATATTACTAGAAAATTTAGATATAAAACTTATTTGAAGCATGTAAAAGTATGCTTATAAGTAAAATGATGTTTCAAAAAGTATTATCAGCATGATAACATTTATTTCTGTCATATTATCAGAAATTGAGTTATAAAAAATTACTTTTAGCATGATTAAACCTATTTTCTTATCGAATAAATAGAAAATTAATGCATGAAAAATATTTCCAGCATGTTAAAAATACTGACAGCATGATAAAATTAATTTCAATATGTTAGAATTATTTTTAGCTTGTTAGGACTATTTTCCAGCATATTAAAGTTATCTAAAACTATTTTTCAGCATGTAAAAATCTATTTTTATCATGTTATTAGTAAAGTAATGTATAAAAATTAGTTTCAGCATGATAAAAAACAAATTTCTAGTATGATGAATTTACCTCCTGCATATTGAGATATGAAATTATTTTTCAACATGATAAGTTTATTTAAAACTAATTTTTGCATATTTTCCTATCAAGAAATTAGTAAATAAATGTATAAAAATTATTTTTAGTATGTTAAAAATTACTTTCAGTAAGATAAAATTATTTACAATATGTCAAGATTATCTTAGCATGTTAGAATAAATTTCAGCATGCTAAAGCTATTTAAAAACTATGTTCAGCATGATAAACCTATTTTCTTAACAAATAATTAGCAAATAAATGTAGAAAAATTATTTTTCAGCACCAAAAATTTATTTTGTTATCAGAAACTTTAGAAAAATAGCATGGTAAGCTTATGTTTATCACCTCATCAGTAAGTTAGTGTACGCGAATTATTTAGCATGTTAAGTATTTATATTAATATGTTAAATAAAAATTTTCAGCACAATAAAAAGTTAATTCCAGCATGAAAAATCTATCTTATCATCTCAGCAGTAAAGTGACACATGAAAATTATTTCCAGCAAGCAAAACTTATTTTTGATACATAAGCTCTGTTTTCTTATCAAATAACTAGTACATTGATGAATAAATAGTAAATACCAAAAATCAGGATTTTAAAATTTGGAAATTATACTTCCTACCTAAAACACTTATTATGAAAAATACACATCAGATTCGACTATGAAATTTAATATAATTCTATTTACTTGACTTCCTTCCTAGTTTACCGTCATCCTTGAATTCTACGACTTAATGTCGTTAACCATGATGCCTAAAATGAGTTTTTCACTCTCCTTTGTAATTATCACAATTTTTGCTAGATCTGTACTTGTTTACAAATGAGCTTGTTCTTGAAATTCTTTGACCATATTGTGGAATTATATAGAAAAATGTCAGGGGCTATGGGTCCCAATGAAATGACATTTAAATGCTGTGTATAAAGGGGTTCTGATCTGATCCCATGGACGAGGCAAAGTCCAAATATAAACCGGTATTATAATGATCAGGTGTTGGCATTCACCAATACAGGGTCTATTACAATTAGGGGCAATCATACAGTCGTGAGAACCCCTAAGTGTGTAGCCAAATAGTGATGTTCCATGAGGGGCTGTCATATCGTCGTGATCTCCCCTTAGTGTTTTGGCCAATCCTATTGAGTGTTGGTAGAAGTGATTGCCCTACTTCTATATTGTTATTGCTTAAAGGTTCATCATAAATATCCTTGTAGAAGTGATTGTTCTACTTCTATATTATTTAAAGTTCAAGTGATTGCTCTACTTCGATATTGCTTAAAGTTCATCGTGAATGTTCTTGAATTGTCTTAATGATAGTACCCATCATCTCATCATGAAAGTTCTTAATATATTTCTGGAAATGATCATCGTCTTGTCTACTATCATGATCTTGACATTATCTTGTTATCTTGAAATTACTTGAAAATTTCTTATACAAAATTTCATACTTGAAATTCATGATCAATTACTTCATGACACGAATTATTAAATTGCTAAATACATAAAGATTGCCTAGCTTTAGAGATATAAAATCCTACTGAGCTTTTTGCTCACCCTACGTTTTGGTTAATTGTTGCAGGAAATGAAAATGAAGAAGGGATTGGACAAGAGTGAATGAGTGTTTTTCTTTTCCCTAGGATTTATGTAGATCATTAGTGTTTTTACAAGGTTTATGTATTTGGAAAAATTTGGAAGATTGTATCATGTCTTTATGGCTTATAAATTAGTGGTGTAAACCTTTATTTTGATGGAATAAAATTAGCAATTTCATCTTAGCTCTCTCTCTTTAGAATTAAATTCGTACATGCTCTGACCGACACGAGTGCCTCGTAACTGCTCGCGCCTCGATTTTTCGCGTCAGGGCGTGACATATATGAATCAACAGACTGTTCTTTAATATACCTGTATGTGGACTTAGTACTGAATCTGCGAGAGTTTGTGAATGACCAAATGGGAATGTCATTTCCCTGTTGTATTACTATATTCTGTAGTTCAGTCTGCAATTGCTGATTATTCACTTTATCCCAAATATGATGCCGGGGATTAGACAAGGCAGTATTAACTGAGCAATCTTCTACAGAGATATTATTTTGAAGAAATAATTGATCAGCCAATGTTTATTTTTTGAACCATATGTCTTTGATGAAATCAGTGCTCATTCCAACATGAAATCTCTTCTTTGGTTCTTTCAATATCTGAAATAGTTTGCAGCAAGCTTTCTCTTTCCTCAGTTACTTCAAACCATTCCTGTTCCAATTTTTCAAACTTGACAAAGATATCTTCATGTGACAATTCATCAATTTTCTTTTTAAGCGTTTTATTTTCAGATCTGATTTTCTTGTATTTGGAATACAGTTTTTCATATTCAGACTCCCATTGTTCATTTGAAATAAAATCATGGTCCGAGTTTACCTCGGTTGAGACAGGCTCTCCACGAGCTCTTGTATCTCCTTCTCGGATGGTTCGTCCTCTTCATCGCTCCACATAGCAACCATGGCTTTGGGCTTTCTGAAATTATCCTTTTTGAATTTCTTCTTCAGGTCTGGGCACTCTCCCCTCATGTGCCCGGGCTTTTTGCATTCGTAGCATATGATGCCACTCGGCTTGCTCGACTCACCCTTGGTTTGAGTGGGCTTCCTTTGCCCTTTTCTGAAGTTGCCTTGGTAATTTCTTTTCTTCCTCAAAAATCTTTTTACTTGACGAGTGATCATAGCCAATTCTTCTTATTCGTTGCTTCCGTCACTGGACTCTTCTTCTGGAGAGCCGTCATCGTATTGATGAGCTCTCAATCCAATTACTTTCTTCTTCTTGACATCTTCCTCAGCTGTCCTCTTCACATTTATCTTATATATAAGTCATGAGTGACCCTATGAGTTCATCGAGGGTAAGTGTGGACAGATTCTTGGAGTCTTCAATAACGGTGGCGGTGGTGTGCCACGCAGGAGAAAAGGATCTTAGCACTTTTCTTACGAGCTCAGAGTTTGTGTAATCTTTCCCAAGACTTTTGAGACCATTCGTGATCTCAGTTAGTCTTGCGAACATCACTAAAATTGTCTCTTCGGGCTTCATCTTGAAAAGCTCATAGTCTCGAACCAGAAGGTTGGCCTTAGTCTCCTTGACCTCGGATGTCCCTTCATATATGAGCCGTAGTTTGTCCCACATTTCTTTAGCTGAGCTGCACATGGAGACACGAGAGAATTCGTTAGGGTGTATCGCACATTGCATAATATTCATAGCATTTAAATTAACAGTACATTTCTTAATTTCCTTGGGTGTCCATTTTTCTTCATCATTCCCAAATTTGTAAGGACCCTTGTTCACAACTCTCCAAACTTCGTACTCTTGAGCCCTCAAGAAAACATGCATTCTATTTTTCCAGTATGAGTAGTTTGAGCCGTCAAAGAACGGAGGATGGTTGATGGAGTGACCCTCGGGCATCATACCCTTATTTGCCATTGATCCAGATCTCACTCAAGATCGTTAGATCTGTGAAGGATAGGCTCTGATACCAATTGAAGTCCCGCAATCAATGGCACCCAAGAGGGGGGTGAATTGGGTGAAATCACAATTTTAAGAAGGTTATACTCAATTTTAAGATTAAGCGAGAACACTAAGAGATAAGTGCAGGATAAATCAGATCTATCAAAAATAATCACTGCAATAGCCCTTGGTACAAGGCGGAGTTGACTGATCCGAAGATTTACTCACACAAACTGTTATCTTTCCGGCAAGAGTAACCTTGTCAGTTCGAATCTAGCTTTTGATATATCGTGGATCTATTTGAAGGTGATCAGTTAATCTAGATCTAAAGATAGCAATTAAACTAAATCCACAAGCATGCGCAGAAGTGGGATAGGGGAAAAGGAACAAACCACAATGAGACAACGATTTTTAGGTGGTTCAGATGCCACAGCGGCAACCTACGTCCACCCCTCACCAACCGTGAGGATCCACACACTATCTTGTAAAGAGATACAAGATCAACCACACACACACACAAAGACAAACAAACTTAACTACACACACACACGGATCTGCAAAGATCCATACACACACAGATGATTTAGGAATACAACACAATCACACTTGAAGCTTAGAAAGATTGAAAATGAAAAACACAAAAGAAAAGGCTTGATTAATGCTCCCCCTTAGTTGATGAAGAATTCATCGGATGCAGCTTGAGCTCCACTTGGTCTGGCCTTTGATCTCCTTCAGATATGGCTTGATCTTTACCTGAGAATGGAGGAAGAAGGATGAAGAACTCTTCTCGGAGCACTGTTCACGTCTACAGTGCTAACTCCCTTCTCTTCCCCTTTGGTAGCCTCCTTGATCCACCTTGAGCATTAGGGTTTTCTTAACCCTCTTGTATATGTTATATAGACTTGAGTGCTCCATGGAATCCCCCAGACCAGATCCACAATTTCTGGAGGGTTTGGTTGCTTAGGGATTAAATAAAGCCAAGAGGGATGGCTTTTCTCGAAGTGACAAAAAAGTCAACAATTATGGGCAGCTCGGGGCTGGCGGTCGACCGGCAGAGGCCAGCGGTCGACCGCTAGGAGCATTCCTGTAGCCATTTGGCTGCTGGAAAAATAGGTCGACCGCTAGGGTCCTGGGGTCAACCGCCATTTTTACTGGTCTTCTTCTTTTTGGTTCTGTGATTTCAGGTCGACCTCCACTGGTCCAGATGTCGATCGCCAATCTCTAAACCTGCAAAAATCAAGTGTTAGCCCGCTAAAAAACTGTCCATAAGTTCGATGATGAAAATGGGCTTGTGTTATGGTTGATTACAAGTTTGTTTAGGCTCATTTTAACACATGGAAGGATTCAAGAACACTAAGTTGAAAAGGAATGAATTTTGATGGTTTAGAGCATAAAACTTTATTCAAATACAAGGCACGTAGGAGATAAATGTCCGGGGTTTTGTTATCATCAAAATCACTCGGATATGCTCAGCACTCAGTGCTCATTTAACTGACAAAGGCTACATCCGAGGTAGGATTGATCAAACCCTCTTCACAAAGGTAATGGATGGCCATATCATCGTTGTACAGGTTTATGTAGACGACATCATTTTTGGATCAACAAATGTTACCTTGTGCAACCAATTTGCTGAACTCATGATAGAAGAATTCGAAATGAGCCTTATGGGAGAGCTTCGATTTTTTCTTGGATTGTAGGTCTCATAGTCAAAAGAAGGCCTTTTCATAAACCAGTCCAAGTATACGCTGGAGATTTTGAAGAGATTCGGGATGAATGATACCAAGGCCATATCCACACCCATGGGAACAAATGCATCCTTGGATGCCAATGAGAATGGGAAATCTGTAGATCCCAAAATATACTAAGGTATGATCGGGTCCCTTTTATATCTCACTGCGTCACGGCCTGACATACAGTTCAGTGTATGCATGTGTGCTTGTTTTCAAGCAAATCTGAAGGAATATCACCTGATTGCAGTTAAGATAATCTTAAGATACATTGCTAACACACATGACTTAGAACTATGGTATCCCTCATCATGTTGTTTTGATTTAATCTCATATACTGATGCGGATTATGCTGGGTGCAAACTTGACCGGAAAAGCACTAGTGGGTACTGCAATTACTTGGGTGGCTGCCTGGTCTCTTGGGCTTCCAAGAAGCAACACTCATTGGCCTTGTCCACCGCTGAAGCAGAGTATGTAGCGGCAGGTAGCTGTGGGACTAAAGTACTATGGATCAAGCATCAGCTCCAGGACTACGGAGTTGACCTTGGCTGTACGCCCATCCCGTGCCACAACACAAGTGCCATCAATTTGGCTAAAAATTACATCCAGCATTCGCGCTCCAAACATATTGAAGTAAGGCATCATTTTCTTCGAGATGAGGTAAGCAAGAAAAACTTTGAATTTCAGTTTATGGAATCTGAAAGACAAGTGGTAGATATCTTTACCAAACCTCTGTGCACTGACAGATTTACCACCTTGAGAAGAGAACTGGGTCTATCATTCTCCCACTTGACTGTTCTCATTTGAATAAGTGCATCCCACATAAGGTGTCCTTTTTGTTTTATAGTCCATTGTGTATGTCTAGCTAGCTGCATCCCATATATCTCCATGCTGCCACAAGTGATGTTCCCTTTGGTATATAAAATACTGATGTGGGGAAGGGCAGGTTCAGTCTGCCTGGAAACACTCACTATGCGTGAGGCCAGTCCTCCGCCAAGTATCAAGGGAACCTGCATTCAACATTATGCACTCTTTCTTCTTTTGCACGCATGGTTTTGGGGGGAGAAAGTTAATTCATGAGAGGTTCTTCTCTAAGATCCATTCCTTGAAAGGCCACTCTCAGAAGAAATCCCTACACTTAGCATTGAGGCTAATCCTTGAATAAAAGGGCTTAAACTCAACAACTTTCTGCATTTTTTGAATCTTTGAACCCTGACGGGGGGACCTCATTGGTCTACTATGGCTGATATACCCTAATGCACGGTCCGTTCATGCTCATCTAGTGACCATGTTTTCTTACGCGCTCTGTATTGTGGTCCACCATTACTTTTCATAAGATACTAGTTCAAGGCACTAATTGCAGAGCAATGGTTCAGGTATGCTGAGCAACTAGGTACACTCCACCTGAGATGTGAGGTGGCTTATGTCAAAACGCGCTCTTGACTATCTCTGCTCTGGCTCTTAACAAAAATGACTCAAAAAGAGAAACAAACTTTTCCAAACGAAAAGAAAGAGAGCAATAGCCTGGTTCCACTGGAATCTGCACCCTTTCACCAAAGAAGTGCTAACGGGTCAGGCATGATGTGACAGGCCAACTCTGGTTCCCATACGGCACGATAGTAAACTACACTACGTAACTGGGGCAGTTGCACTGAAACAAATGTGACTCTCCATGTCAAACGGTGCCAATTCAACTTGACTGTCAATACATCTTAAATTTGCTTCCCAGAAGTGCCTATTTTCATAGTCTATTTGTTATATCTTGGTTGACCTCAATACTGATGGCTGCTGTTTCTCTCATGTCACATGGCTTCTTGAGATACAACAGAACCAGGAACATTATGTTTCAATGTTCCTCAAGATATATCAGCCTTACTAGTTTCTGTGAGCATACCCTGGCTCGTTCCGTGTATTCAACTGTGCTTGCATGCATTTTTGATATTAATCCCTCTGTTACTCCTCTTTGTCCTCCAATGCTAGCATGTTGGGAAATACTTCAAGATGGTCCAGATTCCCCATGTATCGTAGTTCTGAACCTCCCCTATGATATTTTAATTATTTCCTCCATTTTTGATGTTGCCAAAGCGGGAGAGAGAGAGTGTGTTCAGGGAGAGTTCGGTTTAAAGGATAGTTTTACATCTATAGGGATATTTTTCATTAAGGGGGAGTTTTGCATTCGTTGCATCTTTTTGTTCATAGCATATTTTGTGCACTACGACTCCTTGTTACCATCATCAAAAAGGGGGAGAATGTTGGGCATTTATGTAATATGCTTAATTATACTGTTTTGATGATGTCACATGGCTCAGAAATTCATGACATCTTTTGATGTATCCAGGCGTGAAGAAATCATGCCAAAAGCTTTATGTGCACCGACCCTGTCTTTCACATGCACCAACCTTGACTGGGTGGCAGCTGTAATGTGCACCGACTTGCATGAAGCCAATAGCGATGTGCACTGACCTGCATATGAGAAAATATGAAACATGCACCGACCTTAGCTGCGAGCTGGTAAAGTGTGCACCGACCTTCATATGGCTCAGACTGAAACATGCACCGACCCTGTTCTTCATATAAGAAAGCTACACCGACTTTGAATGCTCCAAGAATGGAATGTGCACCGACCTCGTTATGGAACATGCACCGACCTTGTCTGGATGTGCACCGACTACGCTCAAGATGTGCACCGACGTCTATGATGAAGGCAAATATGCACAGACCTTGTCTGGATGTGCAACGACTTCGCTCAAGTTGTGCACCGACGTCTACGTTGAAGACATTTGCGCACCGACCTTGTTCTGGGTGTGCACCGACCTCAAGTGCTCGAAGCATAAGATGAGCACCGACCTTGTGTGCTCCAAGCATAAGATGTGCACCGACCTTAAGTGCTCGAAGCTTGAGATGTGCACCGACCCTGCCAAGTGCCCAGCTTCTTATGTGCATCAACCTATATCTGGTGGATCAGTAACATGCACCGAACTCATAGGGCTTGCCAAGCCAACCTGCACCGACCTCTTGGAGAAGAGGACCTCTTCGACAAAATGCCTCACTGAGTGGCTCCCAAGGCTATTCTTAGTAATCTTGTAGTTTCTTTTTATCTGTAATCCAAGAACACAAATAGGAACCGTAAATGCCAAAATACACATCTTTTGAGGTCTGGAAAGGTATCTTTGCTCAGTCAACCTTCCTGCCATCATTGGACTTCTATATCAGTCATTTTGGTCCATGAGAAAGCAAGCTACCATTTTTAGGAAAAGTCTCCAATCCTAGTACTCAGCTTTCTGCCTCCACCCAATCAGAGGCTCTGTCTGTAAGATCCCTCAAGATAAAAAGGACGTCCTGACTGCCCTACCTGCAGAAAAAGGAGATGCTCTAGATCCTTCTTGGGAGGCTCCTCTCACACCCTCTCAGGTCAACCAAAGCAACAAATGGGAGAAAACTTTCTGCTACCTCCCTGGCCAACCAGAAGCTGCCAAGACAAAAGGTCCTTGAAGACAAATGTTTATTTATGAAGAGCCAATCAAGCTCAGCCTGGAACCCCTCCTGAAAGGGGTGATTGCGCCTATAAATAGAAGGGCTCCATGAAAGAAGATCGTTGTTGCTGTTGCTATTGCAAGGGTTGTAGCCTGATCCCGTCGGAGTGCAAAAGAAGGAAAGGGAGAAAGAAAAGAAAAGAAAAGGGAGATGAGCGTTTGCAAACCCATATGGAAGAATGGGAGGAAGAGAAGAAAGAAGATCCTCAGCTGTGAAGCCAGCCTTATTTTTCTTCCACCATTAACCTCTGCCCTGTCACTCTTAGTGATAGTCTTATCTGGAGCCGGTGCACCTGTAGCATTCTTGTTCTTTTATTTCTATTTTTTTGTCTTTTATTTTAACCTCAACCTGTTGTGTGTGGGGCTTTTCCCCATGTGTGGTGAGGACCTCATCCTCATGGGTGTGTGTGGGACTTGTCCCCGTGTTTGTTGTGTCTACAACGTGTGTGTGTGGTTATCCATCTTTTGGCCAAAGAGTGGAAGCCTCTCCTTGTTGGGAGAGGGGTGGACGTAGACCTTTCTGGGGACAGCCGAACCACCTAAAAAACCCTGTGTTATGGTGTGCTACTTTCAATCCCTTTCTCCCACCCCCTTTCACAGGTTCTCCTAGCTTATAGCTCCTTCATTCCGCTGACTAACTTAGTGTTTTCGGTTCAGTTCTGCACTTCCGTTTTGGTTCATGCTTTGTTCTGTCTTGGTCAAAGTTTAAAAGCGTTCATTGTGAACCCGGATCTCTATTCACCCCACCTCTAGATCCTCTCCTAACCATCCAACAGATCAATGCAGTGACAAGAGTGCTACTGAGGTAAATTCTGATTCTGAAGACGTTACTCTTGATGAACTCATTGATGCTTATGATGAATTGGAAAAGCCATATAGGAAAATCAAGTCAGAAAATAAAAAATTGAAAAAGAAAATTGAAGAGAATGCCTGTGACTTCTCCTATGAAACATATTTTCATTTTAAGGAATTAAGTGAGTCTTCCATATTTGATGTAGAAATGCATAAAGATCAAATTGCATGCTTAAGAGAGAAAAATAAAGAACTTTTGGTCAGAATATCTAAGCTTTAGGAAACTGAAAATTAGCTAAAAGAAAAGATAAATTATATGGCTGATGACCAAAAACTGCTTAATGAATTGGTTGAAAATAAGAATCTCTATGAGAAAAATGAAAAACTGAAACAATTAAATCAAGCCATGTCTGAAAGACTGCTTGTCCTTGAAAAAGGAAAATGTGCAAGTATTGCTGATTCTGAAAAATTGAGAGTTACAAAACTGTTAATGCCACGTTGAATGAGAAAATTGTTGTTTGTGAAGAATAGCTGACTAGCTCTGAATTGCCCATTTCTTCCTTGGAAAATGAAATCCAAGATTTGAATAACTCACTCTCAAAATTTGTTAAAGGGAAAGAAAATCTGGACAAAATCTTGAGAACAAAAATCAACTTTCAAAGAGAAGGGCTTGGCTACACTCTAGTCAATAAAAAGCCCTTTGAGAACAAACTGTGTACCTCTTTTGTTTCAAGTTCAAATTTAGCCAGCACTTCAAATTTACCCACAAAATAGATTGATGTTCAGAAAGTTCAAAAATAGAACATAAATCAGAAAAAGAAAACAAATCTACTGCAAAAATAGAAAACCCAGAAATATGACGGCAAGTAGAAAATGAATCAAAACCTAAAACTGACAAATAACTTTGCGTGTTCTAGTGTGCATGATAGAAATCCTGCTAGACATTTTTCTGCACCAAAAAGAAGAAATAGTTCTTACTTCTACTGTGGCGTGCATGGACACACGATGGATGATTGTAACATCATGAAGAAGGATGATTTAAATGCCTGCAGAAATGAAACTATTGTCCATAAACAAAGAAAATTTTCAAATTGGAAGAACATGTTCAGGAAAAGAAATCATCCTCGTTTCTACTATCATTGTGGAAAATCTGGACATATTATGAAAAATTTCTGGTTGATTAAAAGAGAAAACCCTCATGCTGAAAATGTTAAGCCCTATGTTCGTTCATAAACAAAAATTCACCAACCCCATGCTGAATAAGAATGTGAAATCTTCTATGTGTTGCTTTTATTATGGTAAATGTGGGCATGAGATGCAAGATAGTTTCTTAATGAAAAATGATGACTTGACTGCTATAAAAAGGGCAAACATATCTGTTAGAAATGGAACTAACCCTCAGGACCCAAGAAAGTTTGGGTACCTAAAAATATCAAATGAGAATCTTTGCTGCAGGATGTTGTGCCCCTGTGGTCATTTGATATTCATGGTTTTGATAATGGCTAAACACTATAAGTCATTGATGTTTTCCACTCTCATTTGACTGAAATACTTGATGTTCTTTCATGACAGATATGCCAAGGAATGGAGTGGAGATGGCAAAAGTGAAAGCGATCGCGCCCAAGCAAGGATGAAAATCCCTTCAAGAAGAGTCAACACTTGGTGCAAAAGAGTTGATGCACAGTGAAGCATAGACAAGTCACATAGCCAATGTCGATGCACAATGAAGCATAGCCAAGAGAACACAAGGTCAAAGACTCAGTAGAAATCCTCAAGATTATGCCAAGTTTGATACCACAGACGTGAATGGGCTGCTAAAGGGATTAAGGGACTTAAGAGGAGAAACCTGGGATTTCCCCAGCCAGCGGTCGACCGTCGGTCCAGGACCGATCGACTAGCAGCCAGCGGTCGGCCTCCAAGTAAGGGGCGGTCAACCGATTTTCCCAGCAACCAAATGTCCAAAACCTGTAAAATTCGGTCGATCGCCAGCTTCTACCGGTCGACCGCCAGGCCCGATGCAGCAATGTTTGACTTTGTTTTCCACCTCGAGACCAGCCCCTTTCCTTGTAATTATTTAATCCTAAAGTCACCCAATCTCTCATGGATTGTGGATCTAGTCTGGGGGGTGTCTATTGACCATCCAAAGAGATATAAAACTCATGCAAGAGGGTTAGAAACCTGAGTTGATCATTTTGGATCAAAGGAGATCAAGGGAGGCTTGTGGAGGCTATTCAAGGAAGAAGGTACTGTAGCCGTGAACAGTACCTCATGCAGAGTTCTTCATCCATTCCAAGGGATTCAAGTCAAGATCTGAAGCCATCAATCTCCAAGCAAGTGTAGAAGCAAGCAAGCTCTCAAGGGAGATTAAATCTACATCCTTAAACCTCTTCATCAACTCAAGGGGATCAAAAGGAAGATCAAAGCTACATCCATAACTTTCTCCATCAACTCAAAGGGGTTCAAGGAAGATTATCTCACAAGGATGAAGATATCATTGAAGCATTAGATTCAAGCTCCAGCAATTTCAGACAAGATTTATATCATTCTAGCATATCTCTATATCTTGTTTGAGCATTTTCATCTTGTTCTCTTTCCATTTTGCTCAAACCATTGAAACTGAAGATCGTCCTACCGGTGGTTAGTAGGAAGATAATCGGAAGTTGTCCGATTTACGGTGTTGACGTCCCTACCTGTGGTTAGTAGGAAGGCAATCCGATTTACAGTTTGGTGCGCTGCACTAGTGGAGCCTCACCGGGTTTGGTGAGGGGTGGACGTAGGACGGGGGATTCAGTCCGAACCACCTTAAAATCTCATGTGTTGTGATTTGATTGTGTGATTGCTTTGTGTTAGATGCATGCTTAGGTTCAATCTCTATATTATTTATTCATCCTGCTAAGACAATCGTTCTGTCCTTCACTAAGCTAGTTAAATTCTGCTGCGATTCTCGTTATCTAGCTTTAAAGAGGGGTGTTCTGCGAAAAGAGGGGCAGATCTATTCACCCCTCCCCTCTAGATCCGCTATCCACTACTCAACACAGGAATGCCTCGAGGCTAAGTGAAAAATCTTGGAAAATAATGGCTGCTCAAGGCGCATGTTTGGAAATAAAATTTTAATTCATGTTAATATCACATGTTGAGCTCTATTGAATTATTTTTAGTTAATTTTTTTATGCTTACAATGAGTCTTGCTTAAATTAAAACTTCCTCTCAGAATTACTGAAAACCCCCTACGGTTGAATATGAAGATTTGACTGGCTTATTTGATTGATCTCTGATTAAATGAATTTCATCTTAAACTATCTGATTTTATGTATATAAAATGTTGATTTGTGAAAGGTTGGATTAGGTCCAGCTGAAAATTATCACCATACGTGAGTTTATACTCCGCCCTCTACCAGAAATAAGAGGTTTCAAATGTTTGGTTCATGAAGAATTTTTTATTATGATGGAATTAATTTGATGATGAGGTCATTGCTAATGACTTGCAAATTGTATCTCCCATTGCCATTTGCATATTGTAAATTGATTGATGATGTTGTGAATATCTGATTTATGTGATATAATATATATATACATGGTCATTCATGGTAGGACAGATCAGGTCTGTCCAACTATCAAGGGTTCATAGGTTGAATAATTGAGGGAGAGTCATTTTTTTAGTGTCACATTCTCAGGTCTTGTGTTTTTAACTGCATATGTATAGTTGACCATTTGGTATATCAAATAGTGACTTATGGAAGGACATATTAAGTCTGTCTAAAAATTTTCACTATGCGAGAGAACTGTCTCCGCCGAGTACTAAAGGTCGATCAACCGTGTTTTGTGTAGTTATTCAAACTCATGATAACTTGATGCATAGAGTCACTAAAGGAGGAGGAGTCAGTAGAGTCAGTTTGTTATTGAGATAGGTTCAGAGGTCTTCAGGTTAAGTTTGTTGGAATATTTATAAGTCGACTTCCCTTGCTAGAAAACTCTGTAAAATTCCAGATTTCAGTCGACTTGATATCAGGTTTGGGAACATCCACTTTAATATTCCTTGGTCATCTGACATTCACTTGTGAGCGTCTGCAATTATCTCTGAGTCACTTTCTGAATCCATCGAAATTTCTTTTTGGAAATTCATGAATAATGAGCTACGATTCAGGGGGAGATCTTTATCTAATCATAAGCTGCATAATTGAGAGAAAACTGAAATGGAATTCCTCTTTTATAAAGTGCTGTGAATACCCAATATAATATGAAGGTTTAGGGTTAATAATCGTATGAGGGCTTTGCTAAAAGGCTTGGAAATTACTATATATAGATTTAATGAACCCAAACCAGACTTGAAAGTTTTTGTCCTAAAACCTTCTCTAAACCTGAAACTCTTAAGTTCGGAGGTAACTTTGGGGATGTACTTTAAACTAAGTATTGTTGCTAAACATTAGAACAATCTGAAAAATCCCAATGGTAGCATCTGATAGAGCAATGACTACGTTCACTGAGAAACCATGTCCCTTTACCTCTGAAGTTAAGTGGATTGTGTCATGAAGTGCCAAAGTCAACTCTGCTTAAAAAATATGAAAAGCACAAAAAGGCAGAGCAATGGCATAAGCTCACTGAGAAATATGGTTCTCTCATCAATGAAGTGAGATAAACTATGTCATGAAGTGACATACTACCTCTGCTCGAAATGAGGCAGGATAGTCAGGCACACTGAGTAATTAAGGATACTGGCATCTAAACAATGTGTATCCTTATGATGAAAGGTGTGTGCTAGACTTAAATGCTCTTTAATAAATGAAAGGAAGAAGAAAAATCAGAAAAAGGTAGCAAAAGGGAAAAAAATAAATGTTGAACTCTGCAAGGATAAAATCAAAAATTTCAATAAAATGTTTAACCTCCATACTAGTTAAAGTAAATTCTAAAGAAGCCACTGGATACATAAGTAAGGGAAAGAGAAAAAGAATAGGGCAATAACTTGAACAGATTGCCTGATGTTTCTTAAATTTGTGTAAAATGCATCTTTTTGTGCCTTTTGTGATAAGCTCTGGGTTTATTAGCTTTAAACCAATCAGAAAAAAATAAGGGTTTTTATTTCATGTGAAGCTTTATAACAGAAGAATCTCAAAGATTAGTCTTCTGATTTTATAGGCATAGGTCAGAAAAATTTCCCTTATGAGTTTGAGCTCAGACACTTTTATTGGCAAAAGAGTACATGTTTTTTGTTTTGTTAGTATATTCTCAGAACCAGCTGAACTGACAAACAAAAGTTGGTAAAGTTTCCCTTTTCCTTCAAAAATAAATCGGGGCCAGTCTCGCGAGTTAGAGAAACCCTAGTCAAATGGGGCAAGTCTCTCCGATTTCATCATTTGTATTCCACCCATTCTCCCTCTCCCTCTAGAAACGCTTTCTTGCGGAGCTCAGTTCCTACGCTAAGCTCCGATTTCTCTTCCTAGGGCTATTCTTGTTCATCTTACGCTCTACTCCCGTTCTACTTTTAGTTTATTCAATGGCTACACTCTCCAGAAAAAGGAAGCAACCTGAGTCCTCAACCGCGCGAAAGCTTCTTCCACCGTGGCGGGTTAGCTTTCGAGATAGGGAGTTCCTAGAGATGTTTATTGTACTCAAATCACTCTTTAAAGATCGAGATTGGATTCACTTCCCTTCTATACATCGAAAGTTCTATCCTTTTGTAGAGGGGAAATCTAACCGCCCGAACGGAGAGGCCAAATGAGGTCTAATTTGACCCGACGAGGCCCAGCTCCTTGAAGTGGCAGCCCCAGGGCCCACTTATTATAAGCCTAATAACTTACTCGGATCAAGCACTTCCTAGGCGGCCTTTGGGTTGGGAAGTCCGAGCATCAGTTCGATCGGGAAAGGTCCTTCGAAGCTCAATATTCCCTGCCCAATCCATGCACTCATCGTTCGGGAAGCATCTCCTGGGGCAGTGCCTCATGCTCGGGCTAACTGATGGAAGCTTATCTGTACGGCCATTACGCGTCCCTTAAAAGCTGGGAGCTCAAGGGGATAAGGGAGATGAAGAGCCCGCAAGGAGGACGTAACCTCCCCCCGAAACTCCTCAGCTTACAAGGATCATTCACTCAACAAGCCACTATTTAAATTGGAAGAACCCTCCTATGAGAAGGTAGGCCAAAAAACCCTGAGCAGGAACCACTTCACCTTTTGGTGGAGAGGGATCTCACGCCCCCATCTTCGTCCTAACTCCTTCCTTCGCACCAGTGCTCTACTACTCTTGCTGACTTAGGCATCGGAGGATTTTCCCCGGGGATACATCCTGGGCACCTCTGACTTTTTTCCCCCTTGTAGTTCATACTCCAAGTGTACGTGGTCATCCTCTTCCCTGCTCAGGAGTAGCGCGAGATCACCCCTCTTCATCTGGCGCCGTCTGTGGGAAACGTACAAAGAGCCATCATGGTGTGAAGAAGTTCTGGCAGGAGGACTACCGGCGACAAGGAAAAGCCCTAGCGATGGAAGAAGGTGTGCCTTCCCTCCCCACAGAGAATTCCTCATCGAGCAACCACGCCAATGAAATACCTCCGACGGTGGCGGGGGAACAGCTTCCCGGCGGGAGTACCGACGCTCTCCAAACCCTCAACGCAAAACTGGATGTCCTCATGGATCTCATGAGGGCCCAGGCGGCCAGGGAGGAGAAGTCACATCTCCCCCAGAAGAGCCCCCCCCCCCACGGAGATGCCTCCCAACAAACCGCTGGAGGCCATTTTACCCTCCGGGGGCGACGGCTCATCCGCAACCAATCAAGAGGACCATCGCATGCCCCTCCCCCGGAGTAGGAAGCCTCTCCACCCCGAAAAGGGAGAAGAAGGAGCGCCGACCGTTTGCGGATACTGAGGCCCCCGAGGAGCACCGAGACAGCATGCAAGTGCATCCTCCCAGCTCCTCGGTCAACGACAGCCAGAGCTGTCTCTCCGGCTATGAGACTTTGAGAGGCGCTTCGCAGAGCAAGAGCGCGCCCTCCGCGCCTTGCAGAAGACCTCTCCTGTGGAAGACGAGGAGCGATCCCCGTTCTCTGATTATATCTTGAAGGCCAAGATTTCCCCCAGGGTCTCACTTCTGACCTTCAAATCGTATGATGACCAGGGAGACCCGGCCGATCATTACGATAATTTTGACGCCCTAATGACCTTGCATGGGGCGTCTGACGTGATTAAGTGCTGAGCGTTCGTGACCACTCTGGTTCAGGGCGCTCAGGCATGGTTTAGGGCCCTCGCCCCCGGCAGCATCCACAACTTCTAGCAATTCGGGCGAGTGTTCAAGGAAAGCTTCGCCGACAGCGGTCCTCCCCGGTCAGTGGCGGGCGGGATTACTGGCCCTCAAGCAGGAACAGGGGGAGAAGTTGTGGGCTTATATCAACCGATTCAAATCGGAAGCCCTGCACATCCTCCGCCTGGATGTTGCCTCGGCCATCACCGTACTAACCGGGGGCACCCGCGATGAGAACCTACGGCACAAGCTAGTGTTGCATCCTCCCACCTCCCTCGCCGAGCTAATGACCCTGGCCCTGTGCCACGCAGAATGCGAGGAAGTCCTCAGGCCTGCCGAGGCACGATAGGCTCGGGTCGGGAGGGGGACAAGAAGCGACCGTCCGAGCAAGGGACGGGTCAAGGAAAAAGGTGAAACCAGGACGGAGATCGCAAAGAGCCGTCCTGAAAGTATGAGCGGTATACCCCTCTTACCGCTCCCGTCTACGAAATCTACAAAGACATCAAAGGCTCGGGTCTCCTCCACCAGCCCGAGCCTATGAAGGCCAAGCACCGCAATCGCCGCAAGCATTGCCGGTTCCACAGTGATCACGGGCATCACACCAGCGATTGCCATCAGCTTCAAGATAAGATCGAGCGTCTCGTCCGGCCAGGGACACCTATCTTGATACGTGTCCGGGCAGAAGGAAGACCGAGGCGCCCCCGAGGAAATCGACAATGCCCCTCGGGGAGTCCACATCAACATCATCGCTGGCGGCGCGGCATCAGAAGGAGACAGCAGTCGAGGAAGAAAGTGTCACGCTGAGCGGGAGAGCCGAGCCTCTGTTGAGCCCCCTAAGGCCCCGCAGGCGAGCGAACCGCAGGCCCTGGTATTCTCCGACCAGGACCTGGAAGGGTTAATCACCCAGCATGATGACGCTTCGTTGTATCGGCTACAATAAACCATTGTAATGTAGATAGGATCTTAGTTGACAATGATAGTGCCCGTGATGTATTATCCTATGAATGTTTCCTCAAGATGGGAGAGAATCCATCTAAACTTCGCCCGATCCGAACCCCCCTCTGTGGGTTCAACGGCCAGACAACTTATCCTGAGGGAGCCATGAGCCTACCAGTTACTATCGGCACCCCACCCAAAACCATTACGGTTATGGTGGACTTCATCGTGATTAAAGGGATGATAGTCTATAACGCCATCTTCGGCCGAGGTATCCTCAGCCGAATGAAGGCGGTGCCCTCTACCTTTCACCAAAAAATGAAGTTTCCCACCAAGCATGGCGTGGGGGAGGTCCGGGGTAACTAGGCATTGGCTAGACGGTGCTATATAATCTCGGTCGAAGCCACGAGGCTGGAAGGGAAAAACAAAGGGGTAAAGGGAACTGAGGAGGGACCAGCAACATCCGAGCCTGGTGGCGAGTTGCTAACGGTCTTCCTTAATGGTGACCCAACTTTAGGAGTCAAGATCGGAGCCGATCTACCACTTGAGGAACAAGAAAAATATAAAGATTTCCTTGCCCAATACATCCAAATCTTTGCATGGTCGGACGAGCATTTTCCCGGGATCCCGGGAGACATGGTGATGCACAAGCTCAACCTCGACCCAACGGTGAAACCTGTCCAACAATGCAAGTGGAAGCACGCCTCGGAGAAGCAAGCAGTCATCAAAGAGCAAGTCATCAAGGGGCAGAAGACTAGCCTCTTTCGTCCGATCCTGTACCCTACATGGCTCGCCAACGTCATCCTGGTACCAAAGGCTTTGGGGAAATGGCGAATGTGCGTAGACTTCACCGACCTCAACAAGGCTACCCCGAAGGATTGCTACCCGCTGCCGAGCATCGATCAACTGGTCGACTCAAGCTCTGGCAATGAATTGCTCAGCTTCTTGAACACCTACTCCAGTTACCATCAGATCAGGATGGACCCGGAGGATATCGAGAAGACCGCCTTGATCACTGACTTCGGCGTACACTGCTACACCCAAATGCCGTTCGGGTTGAAGAACACTGGAGCAACGTATCAGAGACTGATCAACAACATCTTCGAGGAACAACTTGGTCGGAACATCGAGGCCTACATTGATGATATGCTCGTCAAAATGCTGAAGGCCGAAGACCATCTTGCCGACTTAGCCGAGACCTTCAACACCCTCCTGAGGTGCAACATGAAGCTCAATCCCGCTAAATGTGCCTTCGGAGTCAGATCCGGGAAGTTCCTAGGCTTCCTGGTAACTCAGCATGGGATCGAGGCCAATCCCGATAAGGTTCAAGCCATCCTGAACATGAGGCCACCCAGCTGCATCAAGGACGTCCAACGCCTTAGGTGGCGCATTGCTACGCTCAACCGCTTTCTATCCCGAGCGGTCGAACGATGCCTACCCTTCTTTAAATTATTGAGGGGACCCAAAATGGCATTTGCTACATTCGCTTGGGATGAGGAATGTCAGAAGGCATTCGCTGAACTCAAGGAATTCTTGGCCTCGCCCCCGGTGCTGTCCAAGTCTGTCCCGGGCGAAGCTCTGCACCTTTACCTCTCGGCGACCCCTTCCACAGTGAGCTCGGTCCTGGTCAGGAACGACGCGAGGGTTGAGAGATCGGTTTACTATACCAGCAAGGTGCTTAATGAGGCTGACAGAAGGTATCTCGCAACCGAGAAACTCGTGTTAGCGTTGGTTGCCTCAGCCAAGCGCCTCCAACCCTATTTTCAAGGGCACTCCATCGTCGTATTGACCGGCGAACCCCAGAAGAAGATTCTCTTTCACCCTGAAGCCTCGGGACGCCTTGTCTGTTGAGTTATGGTTTTGATGATTGTTGTGATTGTTAAGTTATGGTTTTGATGATAACTAAACTTAATGTGTGATTAAGTGATGATAACTAAACTTGTGGTTGATTGCTCATGCTCTTGTTATCTATGTATGGTTGAGATGGCAAATGGCAACGGATTAAACTCATGGCAGTCACCTGGTGAACTAAATGTGTGGATAAGCACCCTGCTCCTCTACAATCCAAAATAGGTGGTATATGTCTTTTACTGTCAAGAACCATTGGTGAGAACCTTGTCTTAGCATCGATCTCACCATGTGTATCTCAGATACCTCTCCTTAATAAATCTCATTCATGCACATTAAACATGAAACCCTTCTGGCTATCATGCGCCCTCTCCCGCGGATCGACCTGCGCGGTCAGGTCGCGGGGGTTTCTGGGGGCAGCGCCCCTTGCAGGGGTTTCCGGGGGCGGAGCCCCCGAAACAAAATTTAGAAATACTCAAATGGTTTAGACGTTTCAAATGCATAAACCAAGTGAATCCAATCCCAAAATGCATGGATTTGATTTGGACATGAAGCTCTTGACTTATGGACATGTTTCTTTGGGCTAACACTTCATTTTTACAGGTATAGGTCTTTCCGGTCGACCAACACACCTTGGCCAGTCGACCAGATTTTCTAGAGACGAAGAACTTCAGAATTTACAGGTTCCGATTGACCAGTGGGTAGTGCCCGGTCGACCAGTTCTTCCAAAAATGAAAAACTCCAGTTTTTACAGGTTTCGGTTGACCGCGACTATAGGGCCGGTCGACCGATTTTGCCAGAACCAAAATATTCTGGCTGCAACAGGTTCTGATCGACCGCCCCATACCTTCCGATCGACCGCTAGCCCCGAGCCCCCTTTTGTTGACTTCGATTTCAAGCTCGTGGAGAGGAATCTTTCACCCATTTCTTTAATCCCACTGCCCACAATCTAGGAGGGATTTGTGGATCTGGTCTAGGGGTTGTCCATGGACCATTCAAAGGTTATAAAATATCTCATTGGAGCCAATAACCCTATCTATCCAAGAGATCAAAGGTGAGATCAAGGGAGAGAGCTATCAAAGGAAGAAGAAGGCTGCTGCAACCCTCCGTGAACAGTACTCTGTCCAGCAACTTCCTCATCCATATGAAGGTATTCAAGCTCCATCTGAAGCCAGTAACCAAAGAGGAAGAGGAGAAGCAAGCAAACATCAAGGAGATCAAGAAAGCTGTCCAAGGAAGAAGAAGATGTACTGTAGCCGTGAACAGTACCTCGTGGAAGATCTCTTCATCACTACACAAGCCTTTCAAGCTCCATTCAAAGCCATTCAAGTGAAGTAGGAAGCATCGTTCCAAGCTCTACATCATACACTCAGTGGAAGCCAAATCAGGAGTCTTCTAAACTGTGCTCCATCATTTTTATGTTTTGGGCTTTATATTTGTGCTCTTTATAATCTGGAAACATTTGCGTGTGTGTGGATCCGTGGTCGTGTGTGGATCGTTATGGATCCGTGCTCGTGTGTGGTCATTGTGTTCTATTCGTGTGTGTGTGGGTAGAGATTCCTAGATCTACGTGTGTGTGTGGATCTATTTTGATCCGGTCTTGTTAGTATGTGGAGTGCTACACTTGTCGCAGCGTGTGTGTGCCTTGTTGATCCGCTTGTTGGATCGTGTTGGAGACCTCATCTCCGTGTGTGTGTGTGTGTGTTGGGGTGCGTCCCCTTGTGTGTGGGCAGGTGTCATCTTGCGTGTGTGGTTGGAGCTTCATCTCCGTTTGGGGATTTATCCCCGAGTGAAGCCTCACCGGGTTTGGTGAGGGATGGACGTAGGATTGCCATCGTTGCATCTGAACCACCTTAAAATCTGCTGTGCACTATGGTTTGATTTGTGTGGTTTGGTCCTTTTCCTCTACCTCCATTCTAAGTGAGTGTTAGTGCTTATTGTTGTTCTGGTTTTATCTTCGTATATCGTGCACAATCTATATCATCATCTAATTAAGTTTGATAAATCTAATTTGTGAACAAATAGATTTGAACCTTTTGATTAGCATTGTATCACATATTTTGAAAAGGATAAAAGTTTTTGTAAAATTTGTAATCACCCAATTCACCCCCCTCTTGGGTGTCATTGATCGTGAGACATTATGCTTGGGGCCTACTATATTTCTTATCGCCCCTGCTCGGCCATCAAAGGATAGGCCCTTATGGACTTCATCGCCGAAAGCACGGTTCCGATTGAAGAAGCACCTCCACCTACACCTGGGCCCACCTGGGACCTGTTCATCGACGGGTCCTCCAACACAGCCGAAAGCGATGCCGGCATCCTTCTCAAGTCCCCCGAAGGAGCAGAGCTGCGGTATGCCTTGAAATTCAACTTCCAGGCATCCAACAATACCTCCGAGTACGAAGCCGTTATCTCGGGGGCTAGGATGGCTCGACGACTGGGGGTCGAGTGACTCAGGATTCACATCGACTCCCAATTAGTCGCTAGCTAGGTTAACGGTGATTACGAAGCTCAAGAAGGACAAATGATCAAGTACCTCCAGGTGGTCAAGAGGATAGCCCGACTTTTCGAGAGCTTTGAGGTAGTCCGGATAGCCAGGGAGGAAAACTCCCGAGCGGACGCCCTCTCTCGCCTGGCCTCCTCACTCGACCCCGAAGGTACTCGGTCGGTCTTCCTCGAAGAGCTCGAGCGACCGAGCATCGAGTCCGAGCTTATGACCGTTGACCCAGCACCCCCGAGCGACTGGCGGACCCCCTACATATCCTGGCTCCAGGATTCTCAAGAGCCTCCCGACCCCTGAGAGGCTCAAAAACATAAGTACCAAGCTCGGCATTTCGTCATGCTTAACGATGCCTTGTACCGCAGGTCTTTCTCCGGTCCCCTCCTCAAGTGCATCGGCATCGATGAAGCCAACCGAGCGGTTCAAGAAGTACACGAAGGCATCTGCGGCGCGCACCAAGGAGGAAGATCGCTCACCAGGATCTTGCTTCGGCAAGGTTACTGGTGGCCCACTCTCCAGCGTGACTGCACGACCTACGTACAGAAGTGCGACCGATGTCAGCGCTTCGACCATCTGATCCACCAACCCACCGCGGAGCGCATCACCCTTGCCGAGCCGTACCCTTTCACTCGGTGGGGAATCGATATTTTGGGACCATTCCCCACGGCCCAGGCTCAGAAGAAGTACATCATCGTCGCCATCGACTATTTCACCAAATGGATCGAGGCCTAGGCCACCACCAGGATCATTGAATCAGTCGTGTGGAGTTTCGTTTGGAAGTCGATCATTTGTCGCTACGGTGTCCCCCGAGTGATCGTGAGCGATAATGGTCAGCAATTTGATTCTCATTACTTCAGAGACAGATGTGCCGACATAAACATTCGCAACCACTTCACTTCGATAGCCCACCCTCAGGCCAACGGACTGGTCGAGAATGCCAACAAAACTATCTTGAAAGGCATCAAAGCCAGGCTCGGCAAGGCCAAGGGAAGCTGGCTCGAGGAACTACCGAGCGTACTATGGTCGCATTGAACTACTCCGAGAACGGCTACCGGTGAAACACCTTTCCAGCTGGTGTATGGCACAGAGGCCGTGATTCCATTGGAGGTCGACAATCCTTCTCTCCGAGTCGACCACTTCAAATCTGAGGTGAACGAGCAGAAACTGCTAAAAAACCTCGACCTAGCGGACGAGATCCGAGAGATTGCAAATATCCGAGCAATGGAATACCAACGGTGCATCACTCGATACTACAACTCCAGAGTCCGAGACAGACATTTCCAGCCAGGGGACTTCGTCTGAGAAAGGCCGAAGCCTCTCGACCACTGGAAGCGGCGGGGAAGCTAGCCCCTAACTGGGAAGGCCCCTACCGAGTGGTCGAGACGCTTAGGAAAGGGGCGTATCGATTGTCCACCATGGAAGGAGCACTCGTCCCTCGGACATGGAACGCGACAACACTTCGAAAGTTCTACTTTTGAACATCTAGCAAGCATGCACATGTAAGCAAAATAGAATAAACGCCATTCTTCTCTTTTCAATAAACTCTGGTGTATATCAAGTAGGCTGCAGCCAATACAATATACAGTTCAGCAAAAAGAAAAATTACATCCACTGGTACTATGGCACGAGCAGAGCGCTCGGCTGACTTGGTAGGCACTCCTACGTCTAGCCACTGACTCTGCCTAGTGCGAAAACTGGCTCGGATAAAGGATAGTCTTCCCCGTTGGTTCGAGAAGCTCGGAGGAAAGGTGCCAGAGGATTGGAAGGATAACAAAAAAAAGAGGGGGGAAGTCGACCCAAGACAAATGAAGAGGAAGCTTGAGAGAGCTCCCCTTCTAGGCAATGGGATCGACGAGAAAGGAGGGAGCTTAAAGAGCTCCCCCTCCCATCAGGATGGCGTCGGCGGGTCAGGGACAAGAAGGTGACATGCTCCAGCATGTCGAACCCTCTCCAAAACCGACCTCCGACTGTCGAACCCTCTTCCAAACTGGAGTAGCAGGAGCTTCCCTCCTGCTGTCGTCTGCCTCATTGTCTTCTGAAGTGCTTTCCATGCTTCGCCGAGATCGACAGCACAACGCTTTCGTGGAAAGGGAAGAAGAAACAGTCAGGGATGGCCTTAAGCGATGGAAGGAGGAGGAGACGCCCCTCGGACCTTTTATAGGCCGAAGGGGGAGCTGATCGCCTTAAATGACTCTCCCCTTAAAAACACGCTAAAGGAGCCTTACCTGAGACGGTTACCTCATTTCCCAACATCCCCCCAGTGGGACGCGCAAAGTGGCAAGTCATTTAGGGCGGCATGGAAAAGCGGAAAGGTGCCAGTCCCATGCCAATTATCTGACAGATCGGCATGCGTGATATCTGTAGAAAAAACCGGCGCCTTCCCCAACAACTACAGATACAGTAGTCAAATCATGCCAAAAGCGGTAAGGAACAGTCAATTCAGCACTTAATATTGCCGCTATTATACTTTCCAAAAAATATTTTCTCGCAACTACATAAGGGAAAAGAAAAAGAAAGAAAGAGCTTGTACATCAGGCCTCGGGCCCATCCTGAGGCTCCATAGACGAGGGCCCCTCAGCACCAGATGATCTGCCCCGACCCAGGCACTGACCCCACCTGTGTGGGAACCGTCTCGGTCGTGTGCCCTCCCGAGGCTACTGGAGTTGGCAATCGGTCGGGCGAAGTCGAGGCCGCCCGACCCTCCTCTTCGCTCGACGTATAGTGGGAGGAGTCGGTAGAACCCCAGTCCGAGTCATAGCGTTGCCCGAAAGGAAAAACAAGCCCAGACGCCTGGGCCTCAGCCTCTATGATGGCCCGATTGAAGCCGTGGGAGAAGCCCTTTCGAAGGCCCCGACAGTAGCCCGACTCATAGTAGGGGAAGGCAGTCGTATGAAGAGCTATGTGGTAAGCCTTTGAGCATTTATATTGCTTGAGCGCTTCCACCTCGGCCAACTCCGCAGCATTTATATTGCTCGAGCTCTTCCACCCCGGCTAACTCCACCATCCCCTCAAGCTCGGCTATCCTCTGTTCTGACTCGGACAGCCTCCTCTCGGCCTCGGCCCGTGCATCCTCGCCCCCCCGGACTTGGTCCTCGAGCCCCTCTCGCTTGGCCTTCCATTGCTCGTCACGCTCGACCTGAACTCGACGCTCCGTTTCCAGGAGCTCATTCTTCAGATCGACCATACGACGGGCCTGGACCAGCTGCTCAATCAACGACCGAGCCTCCGCCTGGCTCGACTGCACCTGTGCCCGGAGCGGGGCCACTTCTCGACGAAGCTCCCCAAGATCGAGGGTCAAATGCTCGACCTTCCGATCATGCACACTGTAGTGCCCCAAAAGTATATAAATAATTTTTGGATTATTTATAGAATTTTATGGAACTTATAAAGGACAAAATAGATTAGCAAATGAATTAATATTGGGATTATAAGGCCCAATTATGTTAAATAACTAATCCAGCTTTGATAATTAAAGCCCAATAGGTTTAAGGACCAAGCCTATTAAGTTGGCCCATATTCTAGAAGGTTATTTAGCCTATTCATAGATTTTAAAGATAAATACCATTTTTATAGATAATTATGTTGATAAACAAAAAAAGAGTTTGAATTAGGTTGAGTTCTACACACAGTGGATGTAGCGGTCTATCGTGCGATCGCCACATGCATGTAACGCACCAGCACTCGACCGTTACGCTCTGTAAGTTCCGCGAAGTGAAGAACAAGCAAAAAGATTAGATTTTTACTAGTCTATCACTTTGGGATAGAGATGGGAGGACTAGAAAATGTGTTAAGGACTCTCAGAAGTCGATCTAAGTTTTAATAAGGACTCTAGAATGGATCTAATCCTCAAACCCTAGTCAAAATCCTATAAATAGACCCTAGTTTTGACCTACGCGACCCCTACATTGGCTCGCGTGGAATCAAGGTAGGAGTCATAATCTTGGGTAATTTCTTTAGAGTGTTTTTTTCCTAATAGTTTAGACTAACTACTCTCAAAATTTCATGTTAGGAGATCAAGTAACCAAGGAGATAAAGGCTTCTAAAGTCACTGATTCTGTCATAGCAGTGCAGGATTCAGAGCAAAGGACCATTGAAGATCAAGGAATTAAGACGCCCAAATGAGGTAATTAGGGAAGCATTCTTTAG
Source organism: Amorphophallus konjac (assembly GCA_022559845.1). Lineage (NCBI taxonomy): Eukaryota > Viridiplantae > Streptophyta > Magnoliopsida > Alismatales > Araceae > Amorphophallus > Amorphophallus konjac. Next base: position 200,057,864 of record CM040123.1, read on the forward strand.
AACTTTTTGTTCCTCTTAGTTTCATCTTCTTACCCTCCAAATTTCACATCTTTAGGTCAAGAGGTTGGAGAGTTAGGGCAACGTGAAGTTGCTGAAAAATCACAGGGAGAGAAGAACTAGGGCGACCCTTGAAGACTCAAATTAGAAGTTTAAAGCCCAGTTAAGAGGTAGGTCATCTCATGAATAGCAAGAACATCAAGTTAGGAGTAAAAGACCTCTGGTTTTTGTTTGATTTCTTGCACTATAGACCATGAATTTCATGTTTTAATAGAACTATGCATACATACATATCTTTAGCCTTAATTGAAGTTAAAAGATACTCTCTTGTTCATTCACTACAACCTATGCATCCAGATAGTCTTTTTACTTTGTTTTATCATGGCTAGAGTAGTTAAGTCTTCTCTAAAACAAGATATGTTCAAAGCATGATCTTTTATCTTTTTATATACTATCAACAAGGCTCTGACGGATCAGAGTTAGACCGTCACATGCGTGTAACGGCCTTACGTACCTTTAAATTTTCATGTTGTCTCTCACGGACCATAACTGGAGCGTTACAACAATGTAACAGACCCACGATAAACCGTCACAGACCTATGACGTGTCCATGATAGACCTTTAGATTAACTATGTTCTGTCCACCCGAGACAGAAATAAGTATAGTCAAGTTTACTTATAAATAAGCCTAGTTATCTTTGTGACCTATTTTTCATGACTTTGAGTTTATTGATCAATTCATGATAGGAATTTGCATGTTTGAGCATTTTGAGTTATTTTAAGTTATGTTAATTTTATGTGCTAAAACTCTATAGTTTGTATTTAAACATGATTTTACATGTTGTATTGACGGAGTTTTATCATGGTTTCACATCGTTATACATTCATTTCTATCTATAGAGTCAATTTCTCTAAGTACATGGCATATATTCCGGTATATGTCCATTGGTTCACACTTTTGCACTATAGGAACATATTCTTGGACTTGAGGACCTCTCTATTGGATATTCCTTCCAATGGACTAGGAAATCTTGTTTCAAGACCTCCGTAATTCTTTGCGAGCCTGAGATTCTCACTAGGACGCTGAGTTGGTTGTACCATAAAAGCCCAATTGTTAGAAACACTATCGATGTTTTCTGGTTCTAGATATGTAACGGATCCATATTAGACCATCAAGCCTATCTAATGGTCCAAAATATGACCGTCACATTTACCGAGTCCATTTTATTGTTTCTGGATTTGGACCATTGTAACGGCCCAATAGTGGAGCGTTATGTTCATGTAACGGCCCAGTTATTGATCGTCACAGTTCTTAAGTACTTTAACCCGAGGTTTGACCAAAGGGTTGATATTCTAAAGTTCCTAGATGAATTATTGATGGTCTAGGACTTGTCATATTACCCAAGAGACTTAATATAATGAATGAAAGATAACGAATGTACCGTTATGCTGCCGATTTATTTCCATGGCATAACATAGTTCTAATATATTATTGAAATTCCTTGTTCCAAATAGAAGCATTCATTCATTGAATTATTGTAATCATGAACTTATTGAAATTGTACATTCTTGGCCATGTTATTTACATGCGTGGAAGTAGCTTGATTTATACTTGAAGATGCGATCGAGCACTGATTGTGTTCAAGGGCTCTATGCTAGTCCCCTCGACTGATTGTCGGAAACATACTATAAATCATGGGGTATGATGCTACTGGCGTCGCAATACGCTGGGAGTACTTTCTTTATAAATAAGTGAAAATCCACGATACACATACATGACTTTCTTGCTTGTTACATGATATTCCACAGAAATTCACCAAATACTTGCTCATAAGCAAAAGATGTTTGGGTGATGAGTATGTGACTTGCTAGTACATTCTTGTTCATGAAAGGTCATGCTACATTCTTGTTACATTCTTGCTAGTTCATACTTGCTCTCATTCTATCTTAAACGATCATCTTTGTTACTTTGGTTATTCGCTTGATTATCGCATTTCGCATGATTTTACCTTATTCATTAGAGATAAAATGTTAATTACTTAAATAGTGCCTTCATGTTGATGCGAAGATACCTACTGGGCAATTCTGTTCATTACATATTTCTAATCTTTTTAGCAGATGGAAGTGAGTCGGGATCGGATTCGGAATATTCAAATAGCGGGTCTGAGAGTGAATAAAGAATGAGTGAAGACTTAGGAAGTCTACATTGTTTAGATTGAGTCTATGTAATTTTCTTATTTCTTGAGTCTAGTATGATGAAGAAAGTTGAACTAGTGATTGTAATTGAATATTTGATTGATAATGTGAAATGAAAGTTGAAGTTGAGTAGATATTGTGTAATTACATTTATACGTGTGATTGTCTTGCTCTCTGATCATTCTTGCTTGCAAGAGGCTTACCATGTCGATTGTTCACGTTCCTCGAGCTAGTCTTTCGCTGTAATAAAAGCTCGGGGCATGACAGTTAAGTTGGTATGAGAGCCTAAGTCTCAAGACTTAGGGAGAAGAATCATGTCATAGGATAAGTCCAAGGTTTAAGGACACCTACCTATGAACTAAGGAAGAAATTTTCATACCCATGTGAGAATTGGGTAGAGCCCGGGATAAGATAGTTAATTAGCTTTAAGATTAATTTTCCTTCCTTGGCATCAAGTATAGGAAACATCCCACTATCATATCCTCTCTTCACGCTTGCAAACTTATCTCGTGAGGATGTGAAGCTTTTCTTGCTTCTGTCATTGTTACCTAATCCAAGGAAATCATCCTAGCAAACATTCCTATTGTAAATGAGTTCCCAGATGTATTCCCATCCGAATAACCCAGTTTACCACCCGAGAGGGAAGTGAACTTCACTATTGAACTCATTCCTGGAGCAGCCCCTGTTTCTATAGCCCCTTACAGGATGTCCCCCACGGAACTTAAGAAACTAAAGAGGTAGTTGCAGGAATTATTAGATAAGCGCTTCATTAGACCCAACACATCCCTCTGGGGTGCGCCGGTGCTATTTGTCAAGAAGAAGGATGGCTCTCTCAGGTTATGCATAGACTACGGGCGACAGAATCAACTTACAATAAAAAATAAGTATCCGTTGTCGCGTATTGATGAGCTCTTCGATCAGCTTTCGGGAGCAATGTATTTCTCCAAGATAGACCTTAGATCGGGTTATCATCAGCTTAGAATTAAAGAAGAAGACATTTATAAATCGGCTTTTCGAAGTCGTTATGGCCACTATGAATTCATGGTAATGCCGTTTGGGTTAACAAATGTCCCAGCAGCATTTCTACAGCTTATAAACCGTGTTTTCCAGCCATATCTGGACCAGTTCATTGTCGTCTTCATTGATGACATCTTGATATATTCTAAGACAAAAGAGAAACATGAAGAACATCTGAGAATAGCTTTGCAAACACTTAGAGAACATAAACTTTATGCCAAACTTAGCAAGTGTGAGTTCTGGCTCAAGGAACTTTCATTCCTAGGCCACATTATTTCAAAAGAAGGTATCGTTGTGGATCCCTTTAAAGTAGAAGCTGTCAGAAATTGGAGCCGGCCAACGACTGTATCAGAAGTTCAGAGTTTTCTAGGTCTAGCTGGTTATTATAGGAGGTTCATTAAGGACTTCTCAAAAATTGCAGTTCCTTTAACTAGACTCACAAGAAAAGAAAATCCTTTTGTCTGGTCAGAGGAATGTGAAAAGAGTTTTCAAATTCTTAAGAATCACCTTACTACAGCTCCTATTTGAGCACTACCAGTGGAAGGTGGTGGATTTGAAGTATATACAGATGCATCTAGCATTGGCTTAGGGTGCGTCCTCATGCAAAATGGAAAGGTAATATGTTATTCTTCAAGACAATTGAAACGTCACGAAGAAAATTATCCTGTGCATGATTTGGAATTGACAGCTGTTATTTTCGCCTTAAAAATTTGGCGTCATTATCTCTATGGAGAGAAATTCACGGTCTACTCGGACCACAAAAGTTTAAAATACTTATTCTCTCAAAAGGAGCTTAATAGGAGGCAGAGGAGATGGTTAGAATATCTCAAAGACTTTGATTTTGCTATTCAATATCATCCTGGCAAGGCTAATGCGGTAGCAGATGCACTCATCAGAAAACCAATAGGTATGCTATCAAGTCTTATGATTAGTATGACTAATCTTATTCTTTAATTTGCTCAGATGAACTTAGATATTGACATAAAGGAAGAGGATTGTTTCATGACTAATATCTGAGCTCAACTTATATTGATAGAGGATCTGGTCAAGCTGCAAAATGATGATCCCGTGTTATTGGAAATTAAAGCCAACATAGAACAGAGGCCGGATTTCTCTATTTCCAATGACGGAAGATTGCTATTTAAGGGCCGAGTGTGTATACCAGATCATGAGGATACGAAGAAACTGATCCTAGAAGAAGCACATAAGTCCAAGTACACCATTCATCCAGGTGGTACAAAAATGTATCAAGATCTCAAAAGAAATTTCTGGTGGCCCAATATGAAGAGAGAAATAGCTGATTTCGTGTCCCGCTGTCTCACTTATCAACAAGTAAAGGTAGAATATTTTAGACCCGAAAGTAAGTTACACCCCTTGGATATTCCCGAATGGAAATGGGAGAGTATAGGAATATATTTCATCACGGGTTTACCTAAGACCAGAAGAGGACACGATGGCATATGGGTAATCATAGATCGATTGACTAAGTCTGCACATTTCATACCAATCAAAAGTTGATGGTCTGTGGATATTCTAGCAGCATTATACATAAAGGAAATTGTCAAATTACATGGTGTTCCTGCCACTATTATATCTGATAGAGATACTCGATTCACATCACAGTTCTGGAAGGGCTTACAGCATTCACTAGGGACTAGATTGAATTTTAGTACATCATTTCACTAACAAACTGATGGTCAGATTGAAAGAACAAATCAAGTGGTAGAAGATATGCTCAGGGCTTGTGCTATTGACTTTGGAGGAAGTTGGCATGATCACTTGCCTCTGGTGGAATTTGGATACAACAACAGTTATCAAGCTAGCATACAGATGGCACCCTTTGAAGCTTTATATGGGAAAAGCTGTAGATCACCAATATGTTGGAATGAAATAGGGGAAAGGTAATTTTTAGGCCCCGAACTTATCAGGGATTCTTCAGAGAAAATCAAGCTCATTCAGGAAAGATTACAGATGGCACAAGATAGGCAAATGTCTTATGCTGATAATCGAAGGCGTGACTTGGAATTTCAGGTAGTAGATCATATATATCTGAAGATTTCTCCGAGTCGTGGTATTCGAAGATTTGGCATCAAAGGTAAGCTAACTCCAAGATTCATAGGCTCGTTTGAAATTCTTGAAAGGGTCGGTGAGGTGGCTTATAGACTGGCTTTACCTCCATAATTAGTAAGAGTTCATGACGTATTTCACGTCTCTATGCTGAAAAAGTATGCATATGATCCTGACCATGTTATCACTTACGATAATTTAGAGATTCAGAAGGATATGACGTATGAGCAAACACCAATAAGGATTCTGGAACGGGAAGTGCGTCAACTAAGGAATAAAGCTATTCCTATGGTCAAGATTCAATGGAAGAAATCATGGCCGACCGAAGCAACATGGGAAACCGAAGAAGCTATGCGCAAAAGATTCCCAGAACTATTCAACTATAAGTACACTCTCCATAATCCATATATATATATATTGAATTTGGGGACCAAATTCTTCTAAGTGGGGGAGGGTGTAGTGCCCCAAAATTATATAAATAATTTCTGAATGATTTATAGAATTTTCTAGAATTTATAAAGGCCAAAATAGATTAACAAATGAATTAATATTAGGATTATAAGGCCCAATTATGTTAAATAACTAATCCAGCTTTGATAATTGAAGCCCAATAGGTTTAAGGACCAGGCCCATTAAGTTGGCCCATATTCTAGAAGGTTATTTAGCCTATTCACTGATTTTAAAAAGAAATACCATTTTTATAGATAATTATGTGGATAAACAAAAAAAAGAGTTTGAATTAGGTTGAATTCTGCACACAGTGGATGTAGCGGTCTATCGTGCGACCGCCACATGCATGTAACGCACCAGCACTCGACCGTTACGCTCTGTAAGTTCCGTGAAGTGAAGAACAAGCAAAAAGATTAGATTTTTACTAGTCTATCACTTTGGGATCGAGATGAGAGGACTCGTAAACGTGTTAAGGACTCTCAGAAGTCGATCTAAGCTTTAATAAGGACTCTAGAATGGATCTAATCCTCAAACCCTAGCTAAAACCCTATAAATAGACCCTAGTTTTGACCTACGCGACCCCTACATTGGCTCGCATGGAATCAAGGTAAGGAGTCATAATTTTGGGTAAGTTCTTTAGAGTGTTTTGTTCCTAATACTTTAGACTAACTACCCTCAAAACTTCATGTTAGGAGATCAAGTAACCAAGGAGATAAAGGCTTCTAAAGTCGCTGATTTTGTCATAGTAGCCCAGGATTCAGAGCAAAGGACCACTAAAGATCAAGGGATTAAGACCCCCAAACGAGGTAATTAGGGAAGGATTCTTTAGAACTTTTTGTTCCTCTTAGTTTTATCTTCTTACCCTCCAAATTTCACATCTTTAGATCAAGAGGTTAAAGAGTTAGGGCAACGCGAAGTTGCTGAAAAATCACAGGGAGAGAAGAACTAGGGCGACCCTTGAAGACTCAAATTAGAAGTTTAAAGCCCAGTTAAGAGGTAGGTCATCTCATGAACAGCAAGAACATCAAGTTAGGAGTAAAAGCCCTCTGGTTTTGTTTGATTTCTTGCACTATAGACCATGAATTTCATATTTTAATGGAACTATGCATACATACATATCTTTAGCCTTAATTGAAGTTAAAAGATATCACTTGTTCATTCACTACAACCTATGCATCCAGATAGCCTTTTAACTTCGTTTTATCATGGCTAGAGTAGTTAAGTCTTCTCTAAAACATGATATGTTCAAAGCATGATCTTTTATCTTTTTATATATACTGTCAACAAGGCTCTGACGGATCAGAGTTAGACCATCACATGCGTGTAACGGCCTTACGATAAGTCGTCACAATCTCTGTTACCTTTAAATTTCTCTGTTGTCTCTAACGGACCATAACTCGAGCGTTACAACACTGTAACGGCCCCACGATAAACCGTCACAGACCTGTGACGCGTCCATGCTAGACCGTTAGATTAATTGTGTTCTGTCCACCCGAGACAGAAATAAGAATAGTCAAGTTTACTTATAAATAAGCCTAGTTATCTAAGTTGTGACCTATTTTTCATGACTTTGAGTTTATTGATCAATTCATGATAGGAATTTACATGTTTGAGCATTTTGAGTTATTTTAAGTTATGTTAATTTCATGTGCTAAAACTCTATAGTTTGTATTTAAACGTGATTTTACATGTTGTATAGACGGAGTTTTATCATGGTTTTACATCGTTACACATTCTTTTCTATCTATAGAGTCAATTTCTCTAAGTACATGGCATATATTCCGGTATATGACCATTAGTTCACACTTTTGCACTATATGAACATATTCTTGGACTTGAGGACCTCTCTATTGGATATTCCTTCCAATAGACTAGGAAATCTTGTTTCAAGGCCTCCGTAATTCTCTGCGAGCCTGGGATTCTCACTAGGACACTGAGTTGGTTGTACCATGAAAGCCTAATTGTTAGAAACACTATCGTTGTTTTCTGGTTCTAGATATGTAACGGATCCATATTAGATCGTCAGGCCTATCTAACGGTCCAAAATATGACCGTCACATTTACCGAGTCCATTTTATTATTTTTGGATTTGGACCATTGTAACGGCCCAATAGTGGAGCGTTATGTTCATGTAACGACCCAGTTATTGACCGTCACAGTTCTTAAGTACTTTAACCCGAGGTTTGACCAAAGGGTTGATATTCTAAAGTTCCTAGATGAATTATTGATGGTCTAGGACTTGTCATATTACCCAAGAGACTTAATATAATGAATAAAAGATAAGGAATGTACCGTTATGCTGCCGATTTATTTCCATGGCATAACATAGTTCTAATATATTATTGAAATTTTTTGTTCCAAATAGAAGCATTCATTCATTGAATTATTGTTATCATGAACTTATTGAAATTGTACATTCTTGGCCATATTGTTTACATGCGTGGAAGTAGCTTGATTTATACTTGAAGATGCGATCGAGCACTGATTATGTTCAAGGGCTCTATGCTAGTCCCCTCGGTTGATTGTCGGAAACGTACTATAAATCATGGGGTATGATGCTACTGGCGTCGCATTGCGCTGGGAGTACTTTCTTTATAAATAAATGAAAATCCACGATACACGTATATGACTTTCTTGCTTGTTACATGATATTCCACAGAAATTCACCAAATACTTGCTCATAAGCAAACAATGTTTGGGTGATGAGTATGTGACTTGCTAGTACATTCTTGTTCATGAAAGGCCATGCTACATTCTTGTTACATTCTTGCTAGTTCATACTTGCTCTCATTCTATCTTAAACGATCATCTTTGTTACTTTGGTTATTCGCTTGATTATCGCATTTCGCATGATTTTACATTATTCTTTAGAGCTAAAATGTTAATTACTTAAATAGTGCTTTCATGTTGATGCGAAGAAACCTACTGGACAAGTGTGCTCATTACCTATTTCTAATCTTTTTAGGAGATGGAAGTGAGTCGGGATCGGATTCGGAATATTCAAATAGTTGGTCCGAGAGTGAATAAAGAATGAGTGAAGACTTAGGAAGTCTACATTGTTTAGATTGAGTTTATGTAATTTTCTTATTTCTTGAGTCTAGTATGATGAAGAAAGTTGAACTAGTGATTGTAATTGAATATTTGATTGATAATGTGAAATGAAAGTTGAAGTTGAGTAGATATTGTGCAATTACATTTATGCGTATGATTGTCTTGCGCTCTGATCATTCTTGCTTGCAAGAGGCTTCCCATGCCAGCTGTTCACGTTCCTCGAGCTAATCCTCCATTGTAATAAAAGCTCGGGGCGTGACACACACCGCGGGCCCATGAGAGAGCCTCACGCTCCGATTCCGCCCGAGCGTACATGCCTACTGCCTCGGCCCCTAGCTGGGCCAAGACCAGACCACCCTCCATAATCCGCTCGAGAAGCGCAGAGGGGGGACTTTTCCTGAGCTCTCCTCGCACGGCTCCCGAATCTATGGAGTGGCACCTCCGGTTTAAGGGAGCCCGGACGTTGAAGGTACTGGTCGAGCGAGGAGAGACCCTCTCCAGGGCTACCGAGACTGGGACACCTCCCACGAGCGAGCTTGCCTCGGGGGCCCCACCGGTTGGCTCGGGCTGGGCCGCCTCGCCGCGTACCTCCCCGGCCTCGATCAGTTGCGACTGAGTCGCTTCATCCTGCGACCTTCCAGCCTCGACCGGCTCCTCCGTCTGGCGCCCCCTCTGTTCCACCCGGTGCCCCGACATCAGGCACGGTCCCTCCGACATCTGCTCCCTCTTGCTCCTGAGAGAGAGAAGGCAACAGGAGAACCTCATCGGCCGGGCAGGCGACCTCCACCTTTCTCGCCCGTTTCTTCTCAGCAGACAAGGCCTGCAAGAAAGACCTCAACAACTTCACCAAGGGATCCTTGCACTTGACCCCCCGGCGTTCGGAAGCATCATCCCGGGCGACCCGCTTTTCCTTATCTCGGGCTCGGGAGGAATGTTCGGGTGAAAATTGGGCACCGTCGGAAAATCCCAGACCACACCGACCGCGGATGTGCCCACCCAGAAATATTGGGTCTTCCACCCCTTGTGAGAGGAGTCCTTCACGGAAAGGGACACGCAACTCCCTTTTTGCTTCGCTTGGATGAAAAAGAAGCCCTTCCCAGCAAAAAGGTTCTCCTTCAGCTCAAAAAAATAATGGAAGAGGTCCAGCGAGGTGCTCACCCCACTCTGGTCGCAGAGGAAAGTGAAGGAGAAGATAAGGGTATAAGAGTTGGAGACCAGCTGGACAGGAGCTAGCTGGTAGAACCGAAGTAAATCGGCGACAAAGGAATGGAGGGGTTGGCGAAAGCCGCACTTCTAGGCCAAGAGGAAGGAACAGAAGAGGCCGGAACGAGTGGCAATGCTAGACTCATGAGGTTCAAGCGTGAAGAACTGAAGCCGCCAAGGCAGCCCATACTAGTTCTCTAGTCGCTTCACATCAGCCTTGCCCAGTTCGCTGTAGAGAGGCTCCGACAGCACCAAAAAAGACCTTGGGACCTGTTCTGCCCCCCGCCCCTTGGCCTCAGGATTTTGGTCCGCCATGGAACAAGAAGAACTGGAAGAAGAAGGGGAATGCTCTGGACTAGAGGACTCCGGAGGAGAAGGAAGTTGACGGATCGCCGCCGTAGTAATCTCTTCCAGCTCTGCGAAAGCCGCTGCGATTCTCCACTCTTCCGAATTGCTCTCATGGCGCATGAGCCCCCCTCAAATATAAATGGAATAGAAGTCAAAACCCTAAACCCCGGAGATAAAGGAATGCAAATAATGCGCAATGCTTATAACCTCTAGCTGGAAGCGGTGCTGCGTTCCGATCTTCCGTAGAGGGGCCTTCTTGAAAAAATTCTCAGAATTATCATCATGACGGGCGTATTTTCAGGACAAGCCCCATCATGTGGCCCTTGCAGAGAGAGATCTCCACCCAACTAGAGCCATGAAAAGTCCATCCCAAATGCTACTCATCCGAGCCTAATTTTGGCTCGGGAGTAGGAGGGGGACAAGTGGAGAGGGGAAATCTAACCGCCCGAAAGTAGAGGCCAAACGAGGTCTAATTTGACCCGACGAGACCCAGCTCCTTGAAGTGACAGCCCCAGGGCCCACTTATAAGCCTAATAACTTACTCGGATCAAGCACTTCCTAGGCGACCTTTGGGTTGGGAAGTCCGAGCATCAGTTCGATAGGGAAAGCTCCTTCGAAGCCCAATATTCCCTGCCCAATCCATGCACTCATCATTCGGGAAGCATCTCCTGAGGCAGTGCCTCATGCTCGGGCTGACTGATGGAAGCTTATCTGTACGGCCGTTACGCGTCCCTTAAAAGCTGGGAGCTCAAGGGGATAAGGGAGATAAAGAGCCCGCAAGGAGGACGTAACCTCCCCCCGAAACTCCTCAACTTACAAGGATCATTCACTCAACGAGCCACTATTTAAACTGGAAGAACCCTCCTATGAGAAGATAGGCCAAAAAACCTTGAGCAGGAACCACTTCACCTTTTGGTGGAGAGGGATCTCACTCCCCCATCTTCCTCCTAACTCCTTCCTTCGCACCAGTGCTCTACTACTCTTGCTGACTTAAACATCGGAGGGTTTTCCCCGGGGATCCATCCCTGGGCACCTTTGACTTGTTTCCCCCCTTGTAGGTCATACTCCAAGTGTACGTGGTAATCCTCTTCCCCGCTCAGGAGTAGCGCGAGATCGCCCCTCTTCACCGTCGTTAGTTCAGGAATTCTATTCTCATCTTCGTTATCAGCAAGACAACCTTGTCACAACTGTGAAAGGCAAGTCATTCCAAGTTAATGTCTCTCCGTTTGCTCATGCTTTGAACCTTGAATTTGAGCGAGTCACTCCCAAAAATAGTGACATTGATTATGCTCAAGCTTTTCCCTACATGACTGATGCTCTACCCACTACTGAAAAATTCAAGTTAACATCTCTGAACGCGAATACATTTCCTCCCCTACAACGCCTTGTTCACCAATCCTTTCCACAATCATTTATCCTAAGGCTGGGAGAATGGAGCAAGTCAATAAAATGCATGTCTTTTTGTTTATTATCTATTTGAAAGAGAATTCATTTCTCTTCCTCATGTCATGTTTGACTTGATTCACAAATGTCATAATGATCACCGTCGAAACCTACCCTATGCATGCCATCTCACAGCAATATTCAAGCATCAAGACATTGATCTTTCTTCTGAACTCTCTAAGAAAATCCCTTCATTCAATGTTTATTCTACTCATACCATTCAGCCATTTATGAAATTCAAACTGGAGGGTGATGTAGTAACAAGGTCATTTCACCTAAAAACTACATCTGAACTGCCCTCATCGCCAGTTCAGTTTGAGCATATCTCATCTACCAGTCTAGTTTAGTCTCCAGCTGCCTCTTCTGAGTCTTCTCTAGGAGCTACACCTATTCCTAGCCCTGTTCAATCTCCTGTTGCAGATTCAGAATACACTGCAATTGCAACTTCTAGTGCTGGCGCTACTGGCAGCCAATCTAACAGCTTGGAACAATCTTCTTCAAAATCTCTTCAACAATCTGATCATGCTCCTGCTTCACCTCTTGCAGAGCAACATCAACTTTCTCCTACTGAAAGCCTGAATCAGCAAAGAGACTCTACTCCTATTCAGTCTTCACCTGCTGCAGCACTTCCAGTTTCTCCACAGTGACCACCAGATACTCCTGTTGTAGCTGTACCATCTCAGCAAGCTGGCCCATCTCAACCATCCACAGAAGAAGGCCTGCAACCCATGTGGTTTTGGTTTCTATCAGCTAACTTTGTAACTCTTCAGTCTAGTATTGACACCATGTCTTCAAGTATCAATAATCGCATCAGTCAATTTGAATCAAGACTTGAAGGCAGACTGCACCATGTTGAATCTAAGTTAGCTCTTCTCAAGAAGCATGTTGAAGATTCTATGCAAAACCGAATCAGCAACAGTCTCAATATTCTTCACCTTCAGCTAACAACTTTGAGACTGTGACATCAATCCTTGGTTCAGAAGGTCGAAGCAGCTCTTAAGCCATCGGCAACCCTTGCCCCAGAAAAACCTCTTCCATCTAGTTCTGGTTCACAAGAAGAACCCTCATCCATCACACTATTTCTAAGGTCAGAGCTTCTTTTATGACTGCTCTTGTACAAGGTACTGGGCCAACACTTTCTCTTGTAGCCTTTGTGATGGGGGCATCCCTTCCCCCTCCACATTTTTCGAGGCTCGGATTGTTCATTGGCATGCGTCATTGTGTTCGTCATGTGTTTCTGAGTCTAGTCATGTAATTTTTATGTTTTATATGAATCATAAACTGTGTAATTTTCCCTTTATTTGAGTCTGGTACCTAGGTTAGTGAGTCATTTACCTAAGTTAGTTGTCATATGGTTGGTTTGATAGGTTATTGGGCCCAATTCAATGGGCTAGGCCCGGGGCGGCCTCCCTTGGACTGCTTTGGTCATTAGTTGTTTAGTCAGGGTCAATTTGGTCCTAAGAAAAGTATGGAGTCTATGTTGGGCCTCTCCTCTGGGATTGATCAGCAGTGTGTGTACTGCTGCATGTGCTGAATGTGTTTTGATTAATTGGCAACAATTGAGTTGAGTTGGTTGACTTTGATTATATTTCCTTGACCATGAGGATGTTGTGTATTTTGATGAGTCTTTCATAAATGTCAGATAATTATTAGTCACCTGCATTAAAACTTCTCTGCACCTTCATGTTGCATTCTCATTATAAGTCGGTGCAAGCTCTTGACGAACTGCACTCATACTTAGTGCATGTCAAATACTGGTATGAATTGAATCGGTGCAATTCCTAGCTTATTTCATAGTGAGTCTGTGCATGTCCTTCATACGTGTGTGTAGGGTGCAAAACAGAGTCGATGCATTGTATTTATCGTCAGTGCATTTCATTGCTTAAAGTCAAAGCACGTCACTGTTCATATGCATATAGGTCTATGCATTCATGACCGTGCAGATTCTGCCTGTGCGCGAATAAGGTCTTTGCTAGTTGGTCTAGGTTGTCTATGAGGTCCGTGCATAGTCATGCATTATGTCAATCCAAGTCAGTGCATGTTTCAAGGCTTAGCATATATCAGGTCCGTGCAAGGTTGGTATAAGCCTTGCATTGTGCACGATAAGGTCTGTGCATGTTTCTATAGCACATTAAGTGCTGAAGTCGGTGCACAGTTGGGGGTAGCTTCAAAAGGTCATTGCCTACCTTGCCATAAGCAAGGCCAGTGCAATGTTGTCCCTAGCTCAACCAAGGACGGTGCAATACACTATAGAAGTCAGTACAATGCCTACCTCAAGCACATGCAAGTCAGTGCAGTATGCTGTATCAGTCGGTGCAGTATGCTGTATCAGTCGGTGCAGTATGCTGTAGCAGTCAGTGCAAGCCTTCCTCGCATAAGCCCATCGGTGCATACCCTCATATTGCTCGAATGAAGTCTGTGCATAACTTACTGAATGCACTTCTGAGTCGGTGCATGTTTCTTGTATGAGCACATAAGGTCTGTGCAATCCCGTTTCCCTTGCAAGCGCAAGGTCTATGCACGATAGGTCTATAGCTTGTTGGCTCGGTGCAATCGTTGATTCTTGCACACATAATGTCTATGCATGATTCTCTTACAATAAAGTCGGTGCATGTTATAATTCATGCATATTTGAGTCCGTGCACTTTTGCTCTCATGCTCTATTATGTCTGTGCAATTCCTATGATTGTCTAACTATCTTATGTTGACTGAGTGTCTAACATCTTGACAGGACACTTGTTCGTAAAGTTTAAGGAGGGCATGTGATCCAAGACTTAAAGCTGAGCTATGCTCATGACACGTGGAAAGCTGTAAAGCCCAGATGTTGCCATGTGGGCCTTGGTCCTCAGATCTGGACGAAGAACTTGGGCAGGAAATGTGTTTTCCACATGCCCTCTTCCTGCTGCTCACATATAAATGAGAATTTGTTCGTGCAGAAGATGTGAGACAGACAGAAGAAAAAGAAGCATAGAGGACAACAGAAAATACAATCCAGGAAAGCCAGTGCATGTAAATTTTAGAGAGAGTTGAGAGAGAGAGAGAGATTGGAGAGAAGAAGCAATGAGAGTCTCAATCATCGGTCTCTTGGTTCAGAACCAGAGCCGATTTGCTCATTGTCTTGAGCTACATTCTCGTTGTATTATTAGTTTTCAATTTTCCTTTGTTTTATTTTGAAACACTGTTCTTCAAGCTGTGTGTCAGCGGAAAGGTGAAGCTATAAGCCTTAGTGGCAGAGGAGGATTCCTCTAGTAGCAAGCTGTGAAGCTCAGCGGGTGTAGGGATATAATCCCCGAAGATGTGGATCAGCGGTGAGAAGCTGTGAATCAGCAGTAAGCCACACTTGGTTTGAGTGTGGGGTGGATGTAGGCTTGTGCCGAACCACCTAAAACCTCTTGTGTCCTGTGCGATTGTTGTGTGATCTCCGCTCAATAGCTTGCATGCTTTGTGCTTATGTTTTGGTTCCAACAACATATAGTCGATTATATAGAACCTGATCACTTTCCTTCGCATACATAGTCTTCTTTAGGTTGAACTTAATTATGTAGTAGTAGTTCTTTCATTACCGCATCTGCTTACTTACTGCAATTAAACTTTAGAGGATAGAATTTTTTTTAAAGGGTAGATCTATTCACCCCCCCTTTAGATCTTAGAGTTCATCCATTCCCAATAGTCTATAAATAGACCCCCTCCCCTCTCTCATTTGTAACCTTTGATGATCAATATAATAGATAATTTCTTTGTGGAGTTTTCTTCTCGCTCTTGATATTTCTCTCTCTCTCTCTCTCTCTCTCTCCCCTCTCCCACCTACTTTCTAACTCTCCTCCCCTCATTCAAGAGCCTCCCCAACTACCTACAACCCCTCTTAACTCTATCCCAATCCCAAGGTAGCCTCCACCTATCCCCACTCCACCCTCCAACCACCAACCACCCACTCCCCTTCCCCAAGCACCTCTCTCATTTCCCAAGGGAGAATTCCCCACTCCCCAAGCACCTCTTCCCTTCCCCAACACAACCCTTGCCATCCCCAACACAACCATTAAGTCACATTCCAACCTTGAGAGAGATCTCTCCTTCCCTCTCTCCTTCCCAACCCAAATTCGTAGCTCCCCCTTCCTCCACCTGCTAGACCACCTTCCATCCCCCATTCTGCCCCTCCCACACCTTATATCGCCCCCTACCAGACTCCCTCACAGCCAGGGGTCGCCCCCACACGCATCCACCCCATTTCCCATCCCATCTACCCCATTTCCCATCACCTATCACCACCCTGTTCATCCCAATTCGCAGGCAGCAGTCAAGGGTCGAGTTGTAGAGGCTGCCATGTCTTCACCGCAAATCTTTAGGTGGTGTACCATATACTTCTGGAAAGCTTGGCGAGGCTGCTTCGTAGGCGCGGTGGTCTCGTCATCGTTCGACTTCGGAGCTGCTCGGAGGAGTCATCTTTGTCAGACTGTGCATTTCCTCCCAGGCAGACAGTCAGAAACAACTTTCAGAGGCTCCCACGACCAGCACCCTGGGCTTCTAGAGGCGCCATTTGGCTGAGCGCTTCTCCTACAAGTCCCCTGACATCTCCAAGAAGCAGACCAATTTTTGGAAATCGGAGTCAAGAATTCAAGTTTTTCTCCCCGAGGTGCACAAGGTCAGCTCCCCAGAACTTGGTCCGACCTCCTTCCCCTGATCTAGTCATCCTTGTCAGCTCCGACCCCCAACGATGGTCCTGTTGGTCCCGGCTCGAACAGGACTCATCTACGATTGCAGCAGTTCCGGTCCCGCATTATTTGGACGCCGGGAGTGTTCATGGCACCCTCGCCTTCTCGCACCAGCAGTCTGGGAACAACCAGAACCAGAGTATATCAGTCCTGTTACAGACCCTTCCCCAGCTAGTGACGTCTTCGGGAAATTCTCCAAAAATTCAGACATCCTCCTGGGTCAACTCAAAAAGTTTTGGCACCGGTCTTGACCTCTTCTGAGCTCGGTAGAGCCCGTGGCGGCGCTGTCATCGACTGCCTATCAATCTGTTCCTGAAGCTGGCAGAGCCGGCGGAGCTCGGCAATTCGTTTTCTAACTTAGCTCCCCCACCCCGCCTGGCCGGCTTACAACCCATCCCTGCGTGGAGGTAGTGTTTGGTTGTAATTGGACTTCCCCACCCCTAGTCCAACCCCTCTGCGAGGGAGTAGTGCATGTACTAGCAGGTCTTCTGCCGAAGCGTCATCGGCGTGGCGTGCGGTAGCCCACGCTTTCCCGCTCGCCCTCGTCTTCGGTCAGGGTCGGCGTCTTCACACCGACCAGGTGAGCTACTGAACACTTCTCTTTGCTGGTTTCCTTTGCTTAATTAGTATTGCATCTTTGTGTCATCGGCAGTGAGAGAGTGCTTGGTCCCAAATTGTCATCAAATTGAGCGACCACCGCGGAGCGAGTTGTGAGAGAGACCCTACAACCCACGTCCTTGGCGTGCTGGCCGCCCATGAAATTAGGCATTCCGAGCCCTTAGGGATTCAGCCTCAAGCTAGCCAAATCCCCTGGAGTGTCAATGTCCCGCCCCAGACCCTCTCCATCATCACCGGGTTGCCACAGGCACATGTGTGCGTTACAAGGGTGACCCGATCCGTTGCTTGCTTGTGAGTATAGGTCCAAGGGCATCAGTCGAGTGGCTGCCACCCCAAGGTGGTGTCACATAAAGTGGTATCAGAGCAAGTTCTTAACTTGTCTCTACATGTTGGTCCAAGGGCGCGCATATGCATTTAGAGTCTCCCAGTGCATCGCTCTTGTCGACTAGCATGGCCGCCTCATACCGACCTTACCCATCGCCCCTCTCCATATGTCCAAACCTACAAGAGAAACCCACCACCAACACACATGGCCTCCACGGCTGTGTCAACTACCTAATGGGAGCCTTGACCTATGCCAATGAGCGGCTTGATAGCCTATCGGGTCGACTCGACCAACTAGGAGACAATAGGCCTGCCCCAAGGGCAGAGGATAGAAGGACATCTCCCCCACCTCCCACCTTTGATGGAACTCATCCTAATGGCTATTTAGATTAGGAGGCTTCATTGGACCATTACTTCGAGTGGAATCCCATGTCTGAGGATAGGAAGGTTCGATTTGCCAAAAGGGCTCAAACCAATTGGTTGAAAATTGAAGGCTTAAGGATAATTAGAAGGGAAGCTCCCCTCACCACATGGGGGGACATGAAGGATCAACTTAGGGCTAGATATGTTTTCCCCTCCTACCCGGGTCACCATAGCCCAAGGAGCACTTCAACTCCTCCATCCCCACCCGGCCAACCTAAGACCCCAATCACCCAATCCCCACTGCCTCCCACCTCTCCTACCCCGGCCACTACATCTACACCCTACCTCCAAGTCCTCACCACAACCATAGCTCCACAAGCCCAACTGGACTCCGTGTCCACCCCTCCACCGAGGCCCATAACAGCCACCACCCCCAAACCCAAAATCCCTCACCAAACCCATACCCCACAAGCCCCCTTGGGCCCCACCACTACCCCTCCATCGCCCCCCATAAGAGATACACCTCCCAAAACCAATCAACCCAAACCTCCTCACCCTACCCACCTTCCACTTCCAACCCCAATCCTACCCCAACCTAGGCCTCCACTACTTCCACTCCCAACCCCAACCCAAGTCCGACCTCGCTCGCTACCCCGGATGCGCCATGCGCCGGCTATCACCAAACCACCCATCATAGACCTTCCTACCCCGTTGTCCTTGGAGGTTGTGGTCCACACACCCACCCAAGCGGAGATGGATACCAATCCGGATCCACCTCCCACCATAGAGGGAACCCAAGAGCCTCAAACTCCTCCCACCCCTCAGAGTCCAGACCTTCAAGAGCCAACCACCACCACTCATGGCACCCTCACCGAGAATGAGTCCATACTCCAATAGCTTAAGCGAGGCCCCACCATCCCTAGTTCACCCCCACACCTCTCACCCATAGGACATCAATCCCAAATTGTGGCCCTCCCCTCCTTTCACACCACGATCCAAACCTACTATGAGGTAGAGGGTTGGGATGACCTCGTCAAAGGCCTATAGTGGCAACTTGAGCTGGCATGTTTGTTGACTCTAGGGTCAGACCGACCCAAGAGCCTTGACCTCATCCACCCATGCGTCGGGTCTATCACCTCGGTTTGCACCATTGGTTGCTACACTAGTGACCTCCTTCTCCTTCTCCCCATGGAGGAGGAACCCATCCCGGTCCATTCCTGACCCATAGAGATCCCAAGGACATTGGCCAACCCACCCACTCACTGCACCAGCCTAATCATCCCAATAGATGAGGATGACCCACCTTGTGAAGACCTTGAGGACATAGAGCACTTCTCCCTTGGGAACCCATTCCACGACCCCATCCTTTGGGAGCTCAGGTACCCATGTGACCCACCTGCATCACCCACCACCCACCCTTTCCTATCCCCACCCACCATGTTAGGCCAAGCCCACCTCATCCATGACCCAGGTTACACCATAGGAACCATGACCTTAGGCAACACCCGCCTACAGATCGAGGAAGTGCCCCACCCCATATCCACCTTCCTAGATCCCTTCGGGTCTTTCACATGGAAGTTCAAAGGTCGTCCCGCACCTATGCACATGAAAGTCATCTTTGGGATAGGCATGCATGTGTCTAGGCTTATCACACCACTTGGCATGAACACTATGTTGGGTCCATTCATTCACATCACCCACATGTCAAGTAGGAAACATGAGTGGTCTATATTCGGATGTAATAGTCCTCCTTCATTCATCATGGGTCATAGGCATGATAGGAGCATTCATGGATGTCCTGGTCCCCCGGCATTTGTCACCCCCATGCATGATTGGATCCCATATGGATGCCTAGGCCCTCCTAAGTCCACCCAAGTCTACATGGCAGCATTGCATGATAGGTCCATGCCCCGGTCCTCCCAATTCTATCAAAGTCTCCTTGGCGTCAAAGCATGACCGGTCTAAATATGGTTGTCCTGGCCCCCCCTTGCATATCATACATTCCCCACTCACACCGCATCGTAGTACATGGCATTTAAGCAAGCATCAAGCAACGAGCGGTGAGAACCACAAGAAGCGGGCAAAAGCTCGCGAGCGCCACTTGGAATTCAAAGTTGGCAACTGGGCGATGATGACTTTGGAGTGGCTCTACCCTAGGGTCACCTCCAATTTGAGGGCACGAGGACTTGGACCTTGCCAAGTTCGAGTGGCTTTGGCAACCCAGCTTACGGGTTGGACTTACTAATGGGTTTTGGGATTTACCTTATTTTCTGCGTGGCGGATCCGGCACCCTCTATGGGCACCGCGGTGGATCCTAGTGAGTACCTCAAGCCTCTACCTACCTTTGAGAGTGACACCTTCGGAGAGCCTCCACAAATCAGCTTGAGAGCCAGACGTAAGCACACGGAGGCAATACTAGGCAAGCAGGGTACCATCGCCGGCAAGAGGGTGTGCCCGAGCTACCTTGAGAGGCTGGAGATCCGCCCCCTGACTAGGGATACGGAGTTGAGTTTGGAGATCGTGGCTCACTCGGAGCTGCATTTGGTGTAACACTTCTCCAGTGGGCCCATACTCGACGGGGTCGAGTTCTCCCCACCCCGGGAGTATGATGGGGGCATCCCTTGCCCCTCCACATTTTTCGAGGCTCGGATTGTTCGTCGACACGTGCCATTGTGTTCGTCATGTGTTTCTACGTCTAGTCATGTAATTTTTATATTTTATTTGAGTCATAAACTATGTAATTTTCCCTTTATTTGAGTCTGGTACCTAGGTTAGTGAGTTATTTACCTAAGTTAGTTATCATATGATTGGTTTGATAGGTTATTGGGCCCAATTCAATGGGCTAGGCCTGGGGGTGACCTCCCTTGGACTTCATTCGTCATTAGTTGTTTAGTCAGGGTCAATTTGGGCCTAGGAAAAGTATGGAGTCTATAAATAGCCTCCTCCCGTCTCTCTTTTGTAACCTTTGATGATCAATATAATAGATAATTCCTTTGTGGAGTTTTCTCCTCTCTCTCTTGATATTTCTCTCTCTCTCTCTCTCTTATCTCTCTCTCTCAAAGGGGCTGCACCCCCCTCTCTCTCTCCCCTCTCCCACCTACTTTCTAACTCGCCTCCCCTCATTCAAGAGCCTCCCCAACTACCTACAACCCCTCTTAACTCTATCCCAACCCCAAGGTAGCTTCCACCTATCCCCACTCCACCCTCCAACCACCAACCACCCACTCCCCTTCCCCAAGCACCTCTCTCATTTCCCAAGGGAGAATTCCCCACTCCCCAAGCACCCCTTCCCTTCCCCAACACAACCCTTCCCATACCCAAGACCCATTAACAACCCCCATTAAGTCACATTCTAACCTTGAGAGAGATCTCTCCTTCCCTCTCTCCTTCCCAACCCAAATTCGTAGCTCCCCCTTCCTCCACTTGCTAGACCATCTTCCAACCCCCATTCTGCCCCTGCCACACCTTAGATCGCCCCCTACCAAACCCCCTCACAGCCAGGGGTCGCCCCCACACCCATCCACCCCATTTCCCATCCCATCTACCCCATTTCCCATCACCTATCACCACCCTATTCATCCCAGTTCCCAGGCAGCAGTCAAGGGTCGAGTTGTAGAGACTGCCACGTCTTCACCGCGCATCTTCAGGTTACCATATACTTCTGGAAAGCTTGGTGAAGCTGCTTCGTAGGCGAGGTGGTCTCGTCATCGTTCGACTTCGGAGCTGCTCGGAGGAGTCATCTTCGTCAGACTGTGCATTTCCTTCCAGGCAGACAGTCAGCAGCGACTTTCAGAGGCTCCCACGACCAACACCCTGGGCTTCTTTCGGCGCCATTTGGCTGAGGGCTTCTCCTGCAAGTCCCCTGACATCTCCAAGATGTAGAACAATTTTTGGAGCTCGGAGTCAAGTATTCCATTTTTTCTCCCCGAGGTGCGCAAGGTCAGCTCCCCAGAACTTGGTCCGACCTCCTTCCACTGATCCAGTCATCGCGGTCAGCTCCGACCTCCAACGACTGTCTCGTTGGTCCTGGCTCGAAGAGGACTTGTCCACAATTCCAGTAGTTCTGATGCTGCATTATTTGTACCCCGGGAGTATTCGTGGCTCCCTCATCTTCCGCAGTAGCAGTCTAGGAACAACCAGAACCAAAGTAGATCAGTCAAGTTCCAGACCCTTCCCCAGCCAGCGACCTCATCAAGAAATTCTCCAAAAATTCAGGCATCCTCCTGGGTCAACTCGAAAAGTTTTGGCACCGGTCTCGACGTCTTCTGAGCTTGGCAGAGCCTGTGGCGGCACCGTCATCGACTGCCTATCAAGTTGTTCCTGAAGCTGGCAGAACCGGCGGAGATCGGCAATTTGGTTTCTAACTTAGCTCCCCCTCCCCCCCTGGCCGACTTACAGCCCCTCCCTGCGTGGAGGTAGTGTTTGGTTGTAATTGGACTTCCCCACCCCTAGTCCAACCCCTCTACGAGGGAGTAGTTCATGTACTAGCAGGTCTTCGGCCGAAGCGTCATCGGCACTGCGTGCAGGTAGCCCACGCTTCCCCGCTCGCCCTCGTCTTCGGTCGGGGTCGGCGTCTTCACACTGACCAGGTGAGCTACTGAACACTTCTCTTTGCTAGTTTCCATTGCTTAATTAGTATTGCACTTTAGTGCCGTCGGTAGTGAGAGAGTGCCCGGTCCCAAATTGTCATCAAATTGAGCGACCACCGTGGAGCGAGTTGTGAGAGAGACCCTACAACCCACACCCTTGGTGTGCTGGATGCCCATGAAATTGGGCATCCCGGGCTCTTAGGGGTTCAACCTCAAGCTAGCCAAATCCCTTGGAGTGTCAAGGTCCCTCCTCGGACCCTCTCCATCATCACCGGATTGCCCACGGGCACATGTGTGCGTTACACGGGTGAGTCCGCTAGAGTGGGTTTGCCGATCTGTTGCTTGCTTGCGAGTATAGGTCCAAGGGCATCGGTCGAGTGGCTGCCACCCCCAAGGTGGTGTCACATCACTTTGAGCAACATTCGAATTCAAGATTTGATCAGTTGCAGACCCGCATCCGTAATTCTCAAGAGCAAGTGTCTGCACTCATAGAAGCTATCAACACAAGAATCACCAATGTTGCCCAACATGTGCTTGATCAAGGCTCTTCATTGAACAACCTACGGGCAGCTCTTGATCACATTGATCGCACATTAATTTTTCTGGAGTCTAACTGCTATGCTTAAGTGAGAGAAGCTCAACTTCTATTTGAAAAATGCTCAAGATGCCCAATCCATCCAGGTCATCGATTTGCTCCCCAAGTTCATACTTGGAGACCCAAGAGGCTGGTTGCTTCTCAAGATAGACCCTGTCAGCCAGTTCAGCAGCCAGCCCCGTCAGCCAGGAAGATTAATGGAACCCCCATATTTAGACTTGGCTCCCTCTGATTATTCAGAATGATGCTCCCTCTCCTTCACTTTTGATGATGTCAAAGTGGGAGAAATTTTTATGAGTCTTTGGGATGGGTATGTCTGTGATGTGATTGAGTGATTGAGTAGATCTGAGTCAGTGTTAGTCGTTGTCTCTGCCATGATGTCTGCATACAGTGTTAGTCATTGTCTCTGCCATGATGTTTGTAAATTGACACTATTGAATGTGAAAGGAAATACACTTCAATTCAAATCAAAATGTGCTTACTGCACTTACTGTGATCTGATTGAATGCATAACGCCACGAGCTTCGATCCCCAAATTATGGGTATTATTTTTTTTTCGTCCATCAGACCTTGAGACATTACATCGCACGTATCGCGAAAGCACAATTATTTAAACATGCATACACTCGCATGAGAGAGAGAGAGAGAAACCATAGATTACAAGAAATGCAGTAACATCTCAACCATTCATATTTTCCAAAGAAGAGTACATGACCATTGTTCCAAAATAAACCGGAGTCTATACATGCTCACTGCCCCATAGCTATACATATAAGAGAGACCTTCATCCATAACATACCCAGACGAACTACATACTGGCACTACTCCTCAGCTACAGCCTCCTCCTCAACCTCCTTCTCTATGTCTCCTGAAAATGTGTGTCACAAAAGGGGTGAGTGTGACGCTCAGTAGGCAGCCTAAACAAAATGGGGTTAACTTACATTTATATAACCGAATTATATACATAATTCAGATGTTAATAATAGCATAATCTATTTATAGTCTACTGAAAATAACTCATAAGAGGAAAATACACATTCTTAAGCTGACATATAAGGTACCCAGCGCTAAAACCACGGTGGATAAGCATTTACACGTTATCACATTTCCGTATTTTCACACTTTCACATATCACTTTTCCACATTTTCGCATTTCACGTTTTCACATTTCACATTTCACATTTTCACATTTCGTTATTCATTGAAACAAACAACTGCCACAATCATAGGAGGCCCACATACACAACGAACGAACGAAAGAGTACTACGCAGACCGGGAGCGAACTCCCACCTAGATTCTTGGGGCCCTGAGGCGTAACACCACATCACAAGGGCCGCCCCCCACGAGGACCGATAACTGAATCAATAGGATTTTAAACCACCTAGATTCTTGGTGGGCTCGTGGCATTACGTAACACCACATCACAAAGGCCGCCCCCCACGGGGACCGAAGACCGAATCAATAGGATTTTATTCCAGGGCCGTCCCCCCACAGGGACCGAAGTCCTATCTCACAGAAGACTGTTGTTTCCATTCATATCATTTACATCATATTCGCATTCATACTCATTTTACAAATACTAGTATGGTACTTTATCATAACATGCATGCTTCTAATAGTTTAAGTGGGCAAAATATACTTATGTGCTGACTGGTGCAGAACAATGCATGATCAGGTTACTATATAAAAGGAACATGTTTATCCTTCTAGGCTACATATGCACAAAAATTGATTTATATCTAAAAGTAGAGAATTTCTGTGGGCCTTAAACTTTTACAGTGGGTTACTAACTTATCATCATATCATTTTATAATTTCTCAAATTTTTCTGCAATAAAATGCCCTTTCAAAACTTTCCTTTTCCATGTTTCTAGAAATTTAGGCAAACCCACAGGTGCACAGACTTTACTTATGATTTGAACTAAACATGCACATACTTTACAAAACATGCACAGACTTTACCAGGGTATGCACAGACCTTACTGGGACATGCACAGACTTTACTTATGATTTGAACTAAACATGCATAGACATTACCAGGGTATGCACATACCTTACTGAAACAAGCATAGACTCTGCTTATGTTTTGCACTAAACCTGCAACGACTTCACTAGAACATGCACATACATAAAACCGGTTTAGACTGAAACATGCACAGACTTTACGAAAACTTGCAAAGACTCTGCTTATGTTTTGAACTAAACCTGCACCGACTTCACTAGAACATGCAAAGACACAAAACCTGTTCAGACTGAAACATGCACAGACTTGCTGAAACTTGCACAGACTCTGCTTATGTTTTGAACTAAACCTGCACTGACTTCACTAGAACATGCACAGACGTAAAACTTCTTCAGACTAAAACATGCACAGACTTACTGAAACTTGCACAGACCTTACCATTACTAGAACATTGACAGACTTTACTATAAAACATGCATAGACTTTACAATAAAACCTGCACAGACTTTACAAAACATGCACAGACTTTACGAAACATGCACACACCTTACCATTACTAGAACAAGCACAGACTTTACTATAAACCTGCACAGACTTTACAAAACTTGCACAAATCTTACCATTACTAGAACCTGCACAGACTTTACTATAAAACCTGCACAGACTTTACAAAACATGCACAGACTTTACGAAACATGCACACACCTTACCATTACTAGAACATGCACATACTTTACTATTAACCTGCACAGACTTTACAGAACATGCACAGACTTTACAAAACATGCATAGACCTTACCATTACTAGAACCTGCACAGACTTTACTATAAAATCTGCACAGACTTTACAAAACATGCACATACTTTATAAACAATGCACAGATCTCTTTTACCTATGCATGGACAAAAAGTGCACAGACCTTATAAACAATGCACAGACTTTACCAACAACGCACAGGCCACTTTTACGTATGCATGGACAAGAAGTGCACAAACCTTATAAACAATGCATAGACTTTACAAAAAATGCACGTACCTCTTTTACCTACGCATGGACAAGAAGTGCACAGACCTTATAAACAATGCACATACCCTTTTACCTAGGGGCTGTGGGGACTTATGAAACTCAAGAGAACTTAACGAATGATAGAACCCGAATGAACATGATGGTGGCCCCTACATACCCTTAATCTCACTTTTAGGGTGTAGAAAACTTATTTGAAATAATTCTAATGCATCATTGACCCCTAAAGTTTGAGGTTAGGTGCCTACCTTTGAGATGTTAACCGACAATCCGGGGATGAAATCCACACCCCAGATCCACCTCAGCTTTACACTTCGATCCGGGGATGAGATCCACACCCCGGACCCACCAAGACTTCTCTGCAGGTCCACCCTCCTACGCAAAGGCCAAGGTCCCTCACCTCTCTTTCTTTCACAAAAGGACGTAGGTGGCAGAAAAATGAAAGATGAGTGTTTGCTAAAGGATGGCCACCCACGAAACCCCTTCCTTATATAATTTTTCAGGCTTCCCAAGAGTTCACCCACGTCCCTCAAGGCTCTAACAAGCCCCAAGGTCACTGGTTTTGAAGAGGAGTTAATGCTAAGCATCCCTTCGGGTTTGAACAGGTGTGACCCTTCGACCACTGATCGTAACTACTAGTGGGCGCACACTTATGTTGGGAATTAGGCTAATGTTTTTTCATATGAAATGAATAGGACTTCCAGATCTAACTTTCAGTCTTACTTTCATTGAATTTCATCAACGCTATTGCAAGTTATGATTTTCGCAATATTAACGTCGTTCCTGCTCTGTTTCAGTCGTGACCCTTCATCTACCTGGTCATAAATGTGAGTGGGCGAGCTCTCCTATTGGGATTTGGATCCAGATGTCTTCAGATGAAATTAAGAGGGTTTTCGTATCTATCTTTGTGTCATGGTTTCATCGAGTTTCATCAATCATAGCATGAGTTATGATTTTTGCAATATTAACATTTATTTCCCGTGTTCCAGTCGCGACCCTTCGTCTACCTTATCATAAAGGCGAGCGAGTGCATTTTTCCATTGGGATTTGGGTTTGGGTGTCTTCAGATGAAATCAATAGGACTTCATGATCTAAATTTTGGTGGTAGTCTCATCAAAATCCATTATCGCTACCAGGAGTTATGATTTTTCCATTAGTTATATATCAATTCGCCCGATAGTCACACTTCTTCATGACGGTTGACAGAAAGGGCTCAGAACCGTGGGTTCTGGTGCGAATTGGGTTTCGACCTAAACATAAGAGTTTGGGCTAAGGGCCCAAGTTTTCTAATGAGCCTCATTTCATCCCATTCTGATACGTTAAGTTACAAATTTTCTAAGGGTTCGTAGATAATCTGTCCAGATTTTTGGCCCGTTTAGTACATGGGTCCGAATTGTGCCCGATTGGGCTAGTGCCCAATTGGCGGTCGTAACATTCTCCCCCCCTTAAAATAATTTAATCCTCAAAATTGAATTAAAAACTTCTCTTTTAGGGGAAAAATATACTCACCGAGTAGTTGAGGGTATTCCTGGCGCATCTTGTCCTCCGACTTTCCCAAGTTGCTTCCTCGGAATGAGAATTCCCCCATAAGACTTTCACCAGTCGGATGGTCTTATTCTTTAATGTCTCTTCCAATCTATGATCTCGACGGGCTACTCTCCATAGGATAGATCTGCTCGAACTTCCAGGGACTCATATTCTATCACATGCGAGGCATCCTGGGCATCTCCCTGAGCATGGAGACGTGGAACACTGGATGCACATGTGCTTGAGTGGGCGGGAGTGCAAGTCGATAAGCCACCTCGCTGATCCTGTAAAATCTCAAAAGGCCCGATATACCTAGGACTAATCTTTCCCTTCTTCCCAAATCGCATGACTCCCTTGGTAGAAAACACCTTTAGGAACACATGGTCCCCTTCTGAAATTTTTCTTTAAACATAAGAACTGAAATGACTCAGCTCTACAAAGCCCGTAACTCCATATTAAAGCCTACCCACTCAAAAATTGTTATACCCCTGTGGTTTTGATGATGTCAACCACTATGGCTTTGATGATGTCACACTATTTGTGCATGATAGAAATGATTTTGTGTTCTTGATCGAACCTCTCATGATAAAACTGAATTCCATTGAATACTTACTGTATGGATCATGAGTTTGATGAGCATTTCATAGTCGGTGCAATCCACTGTTCACCTTGTACAAGTTCAGTGTATTGATTGTCTTGCACATTTATCCTCGAAGCAACCTTCGTTGTCGCACACCACCAAGTCGGTGCAACTCTTGCACCGAGCACATAGAGTCTGTGCAAGATTGCTCTCGGCATATTGAGTTAGTGCAGAGTATGTACCAACTCAGTGCACCTATTGAGTATACTCATACGTAGACTGTTCATCCTATAGCTCTGCACTTGAGTCAAGTCTGAGCACATGTTTACTATGTGGGCGTTGAGTCCGTGCATATGAGTACTTATGCTTTATTGAGTCTTTGCACGTTTGTATAAGGCCTCATCAAGCTTATTTAATCTTTATAACTGCCTGACTATCATATATCTTGATGGATTAACAGGACATCTACTCGTGATCGTTAAGGGCACGTGATCCAAGGTGAACCGTCCATGAAAGGAACTGTCACGTGGATTTCTACTAATTCAGATCCTGACACATGGGTAATACATTCCTGAAGCTTCTTGGCAGGAGTGCTCCCTCCACACGCCTAGGGTGTGAGCTCATGGGTCCCTGACTGAAGGTATATAGATGACCCTTCTATCTTTGTTAGGCATTTTGTAGCTAGTCGAGGACCAATGTCATTATGTCTTAGGGTACACAAATGGGTATCATTGTCTAGAATTCATGACATCAACATAATGAGATATCTTGAAAGGCATTAAATATGTCAGAGACAGGAAAAGTAGGACCCTAAATATCAGTTCCTTGCTCTGTACCTAGAAAAGAAAAGGGGGAGTACTTAATAGTGGATGGAATGATATCCTTTATAAATTCAGAAGGCCTAACAAACCTGAAGTTGGGATAACCATGAGTAGAGGACAGCCTCTCCCATTTACATTCAAGAATCTACGTTGCTCGACATTTTCTAATTCCCATCAGATTCCTCCTGCGGTGGTACTGGCTTCTATTGAGCCTTCTTAGGGCAGTCCCTCGCAAAATGTCCAGCCTCGCCGCATCCAAAGCACTTGCCCTCTACCTTCCAACACTCCTGCCCCGGATGGGTGTGTTTACAATGGACACAAAGCGGAACCCCCGGCCTGTTCCTTGGTACCGACTTCTGACGTACCGCCTTTTCCTGGTCCTGCCTCCCTTCTGCCTGCCTAGGCCTCTTGCCCATCGTCTTCTACTTCTTAGTGGACCTATACATAGGTATTCATTAGAACTTAACTTAATATGTCCCTAAAATCTTTATGGTTTCAATTATTACCTATGAAGGTTATCTTAAAATGGGTTATAAACGTACCCCACCCTTCTTCACTCTAGCCTACCTCTTCCTCTACTATTTGGCCCACTGGAATGGTTGTAACCATGGTTTGTCTCTCGTGCTCTGATACCACGTTGTAACGCCCCGAGATACGATCCCCAAATTATGGGTATTATTTTTTTTTCTTCCATCAGACCTTGAGACATTACATCGCACGTATCGCGGAAGCACAATAATTTAAACATGCATACACTCGCATGAGAGAGAGAGAAGCCATATATTACAAGAAATACAGTAACATCTCAACCATTCATACTTTCCAAAGAAGAGTACATGACCATTGTTCCAAAATAAACCTGAGTCCATACATGCTCACTGCCTCATAGCTATACATATAAGAGAGACCTTCATCCATAACATACCCAGACGAACTACGTACTGGCACTACTCCTCAGCTACAACCTCCTCCTCAACCTCCTTCTCTATGTCTCCTGAAAACGTGTGTCACAAAAGGGGTGAGTGTGACGCTCAGTAGGCAGCCAAAACAAACTAGGGTTAACTTACATTTATATAACCGAATTATATACATAATTCAAATGTTAATAATAGCATAATCTATTTATAGTCTGCTGAAAATAACTCATAAGAGGAAAACACACATTCTTAAGCTGACATATAAGGTACCCATGCATGCGCTAAAACCACGGTGGATAAGCATTTACACGTTATCACATTTCCATATTTTCACACTTTCACATATCACTTTTCCACATTTTTGCATTTCACATTTTCACATTTCACATTTTCACATTTTCACATTTCATTATTCATGGAAACAAATAGCTGCCACAATCAGAGGAGGCCCACACACACAACGAACGAACGAAAGAGTACTGTGCAGACCCAGGAGCGAACTCCCACCTAGATTCTTGTGGCCCCGAGGCGTAACGCCACATCACAAGGGCCGCCCCCCACGAGGATCGAAGACTGAAACAATAGGATTTTAAACCAGCTAGATTCTTGGTGGCCTCGTGGCATTACGTAACACCACATCACAAAGGCCGCCCCCCACGGGGACCGAAGACCGAATCAATAGGATTTTATTCCAGGGCCGTCCCCCCACAGGGACCGAAGTACTATCTCACAAAAGACTGTTGTTTCCATTCAAATCATTTACATTATATTCGCATTCATAATCATTTTATAAATACTAGTATGGTACTTTACATGCATGCTTCCAATAGTTTAAGTGGGCAAAACATACTTATGTACTGACTGGTGCAAAACAATGCATGATCATGTTATAAAAGGAACATGTTTATCCTTCTAGGCTACATATGCACAAAAATTGATTTATATCTAAAAGTACAGAATTTCTGTGGGCCTTAAACTTTTACAGTGGGTTACTAACTTATCCTCCTATCATTTTCTAATTTCTCAAATTTTTCTGAAATAAAATGCCCTTTCAAACCTCTCCTTTTCCATGTTTCTAGAAATTTAGGCAGACCCACAGGTGCACAGACCTTACAGAGACAAGCACATACTTTACTTATGATTTGAACTAAACATGCACAGACTTTACAAAACATGCATAGACTTTACCAGGGTATGCACAGACCTTACTAGGACATGCACAAACTTTACTTATGATTTGAACTAAATATGCATAGACCTTACCAGGGGTATGCACAGACCTTACTGAAACATGCACATACTCTGCTTATGTTTTGAACTAAACCTGCACCGACTTCACTAGAACATGCACAGACATAAAACCGGTTCAGACTGAAACATGCACAGACTTTACTGAAACTTGCACAGACTCTGCTTATGTTTTGAACTAAACCTGCACCGACTTCACTAGAACATGCACAGACGCAAAACCTGTTCATATTGAAACATGCACAGACTTACTGAAACTTGCACAGACTCTGCTTATGTTTTGAACTAAACCTGCACTGACTTCACTAGAACATGCACAGACGCAAAACTTGTTCAGACTGAAACATGCACAGACTTACTTAAACTTGCACAGACCTTACCATTACTAGAACATGCACAGACTTTACTATAAAACATGCATAGACTTTAGAATAAAACCTGTACAGACTTTACAAAACATGCACATACTTTACGAAACATGCACACACCTTACCATTACTAGAACATGCACAGACTTTACTATAAACATGCACATACTTTACAGAACATGCACAGACTTTACAAAACATGCACAAACCTTACCATTACTAGAACCTGCACAGACTTTACTATAAAACCTGCACAGACTTTACTATAAAACCTACACAGACTTTACAAAACATGCACCGACTTTACAAACAACGCATAGACCTCTTTCGCCAACGCATGGACAAGAAGTGCATAGACCTTAAAAACAATGCACAGACTTTACAAACAACGCACCGACCACTGTTACCTACGCATGGACAAGAAGTGCACAGACCTTATAAACAATGCACAGACTTTACAAACAATGCACAGACCTCTTTTACCTATGCATGGACAAGAAGTGCATAGACCTTATAAACAATGCACATACCCTTTTACCTAGGGGCTGTGGGGACTTATGAAACTCAAGAGAACTTAATGAATGACAGAACCCGAATGAACTTGATGATGGCCCACACATACCCTTAATCTCTCTTTTAGGGTGTAGAAAACTTATTTGAAATAATTCTAATACATCATTGACCCCTAAAGTTTGAGGTTAGGTGCCTACCTTTGAGATGTTAACCGACAATCCGGGGATGAAATCCACACCCCAGATCCACCTCAGCTTTACACTTCGATCCGGGGATGAGATCCACACCCCAGACCCACCAAGACTTCTCTGCAGGTCCACCGTCCTACGCAAAGGCCAAGGTCCCTCACCTACCTTTCTTTCACAAAAGGACTCGTAGGTGGCAGAAAAATGGAAGATGAGTGTTTGCTAAAGGATGGACAACCACGAAACCCCTTCCTTATATAGTTTTTCAGGCTTCCCAAGAGTTCACCCACGTCCCTCAAGGCTATAACAAGTCCCAAGGTCGCTGGTTTTGAAGAGGAGTTAATGCTAAGCATCCCTTCGGGTTTGAACAGGTGTGACCCTTCGACCACTGATTGTAAATACTAGTGGGCGCACACTTATGTTGGGAATTAGGCTAATGTTTTTTCATATGAAATGAATAGGACATCCAGATCTAACTTTCAGTCTTGGTTTCATTGAATTTCATCAAAGCTATTGCAAGTTATGATTTTCGCAATATTAACGTCGTTCCTCCTCTGTTTCAGTCGTGACCCTTCATCTACCTAGTCATAAATGTGAGTGGGTGAGCACTCCTATTGGGATTTGGATCCAGATGTCTTCAGATGAAATTAAGAGGGTTTCCGTATCTATCTTTGTGTCATGGTTTCATCGAGTTTCATCAATCATAGGATGAGTTATGGTTTTCGCAATATTAATATTTATTTCCCATGTTCCAGTCGCGAACCTTCATCTACCTTATCATAAATGCGAGTGGGTGCATTTTTTCTTTGGGATTTGGGTTTGGGTGTCTTCAGATGAAATCAAGAGGACTTCGTGATCTAAATTTTGGTGGTAGTCTCATTGAATTCCATTATCTCTACCAGGAGTTATGATTTTTCCATTAATTATATGTCAATTCACCCGACAGTCACACTTCTTCATTACAATTGACAGAAAGGGCTCAGAACCATGGGTTCTGGTGCGAATTGGGTTTCGACCTCAACATAAGAGTTTGGGCTAAGGGCCCAAGTTTTCTAATGAGCCTCATTTCATCCCATTCTGATCTTCCTACGTTAGGTTACGAATTTTCGAAGGGTTCTTAGATAATCTGTCCAAATTTTTGGCCCGTTTAGTACATGGGTCCGAATTGTGCCCGATTGGGCTAGTGCCTAATTGGCGGTCGTAACATTCTCTATTCTGATGTTTTTGCAAGGGCATGGATAATGTTCTGCTGGACATGTTTAACCAATTCTAGCAGCTACTTAAGTAATCAAGCATAAAATCAGACACCTAATGATCACTAATGAAAATTTTTCACAGTGCTAAGCAAGATGCATGATGACTCATAGTTGCCATCACCAAAAAGGGAGAGAATGTTATGTCCCATATTTTGATGATGTCTAACTATGACTTCCGAAACATTATGTCTGATCTTGTGCATGGAATTTAGATAAACAAGTCAAGGTCAGGATTGATGAAATGTTCTGACAAATGAACTAAGTGTTTGACTTACAAGAACACTAAGTCTATAGATATGAAGAATTCAATCGACAGACATATCATCAGACAAAGAAACTCTAGCAGAAGACTAAGCTACAAAGTTCACAGACATCAAAAGAGAAGAATGCTGAAAAAATTTGATTATGACAAGTCATAGAGGGGATGGATGAAGAAGCTCAAGTTAACTGAGGCTGAATGAAGACAGGCAAGGGGTTATCAATTGCTGAAATAAAGTTGCAAGAGATGGTCAGCTGATTGATAGACAAAGGGAAAATTAGTCGACTAAGTTTGAACTCAGTCGACAGATATGGAGATTCAGTCGATCGATATGCTACAGTGTCGGTAGACTTTATTTAAAGGCAGGCCAGTAGCAAGGCAAGTCAGAAACAGCAGCAGCGCAAGCAGCAACAGCTAGCAGCAGCAGTAACAACAAAGAAGCATTGGGTCGCAACAACAGCAGTGCAAGCATGAAGCTAGGTAGAGGGCACGTCGACAGAACAAAGCACAAGCAGAAATCAGTCGACTTGGTAAAACTCAATCGACAGATATTGAAAAATCAGTCGACTGAAACAGGTGAAAGAAGAAGCAAGTTCACAGAGCCTATAAAGGAGTTGAGTTTCGCAGCAGCATAAGATGAAGATATGTTGACTCGACGCACCAGCCAACTGGGTCGACTCATCTGAAGCTCCAAACAAGTCAGCTCATGCCAGCACAACCCAGCAGTTAATGAAGAATTCAATCGACTGAATTGTGAAATCAGTCGATTCACTTGGGCTTTGACAAGGCAGCACATGAGCTACTTAAGCTGTCACATGGACTATCACTCCAATTCACACGTCTCCAGGAGACGTGGCACTATTTCTGGAAAGATTCCAAGATAGAATATTCCACTTGTTTGACATGGACCAATCGAAAAAAGCCTGGAATAAAATATTATCCACTTCTTAATCTGGTACTGTCACGTGAATCTGGCGTGAGCATCTTTGAAGGCCAATCAGTGGCCATTGGTTTCAAGACTTCCTACCCTGGGTCTTGAGACTTCCAAAGGGCTGAACGACCCAGATTGCATCTATCAAGATGAAGGGTTTAGATCTAATCTTCTTCCTATAAATATATTACGATGGTCTTCTGGGAAGACCGACGAAGCAGAAATTTAGAGGGAGAAAAGATTAGTTCGTCCAAAGAAAGAGAAAGAGAAGAGAAAAAGTGAGAAGCAGTGAGCCACCCTGAATTAGCGGAGTAGAAAGAAGAGAGAAAAGAGAGAGGACATCATCAACGTGCTGCTAGAAAGCAGAGCATCGGATTTTCAGTCGAAGTGCTTCTTCAGAAGCTATAGTGTTTCTCCTTCACAATTGTTTTTATTGAGTCTTGTTAATTGTTTTCTCTGGTTGTAATTTTCCCTTTTCTTATCACTCTATCAAGCTTCATTTGTGTCTTGCCGTGCTTATAAGCACGGTGGGTGTTTGTGTACAGAACTCCACTATGCACGTGGTTGCTCTGAGTAACCAGAGCATGAGGAACTTGTTCCTCGTGTGCTGCTGGTAAGCAGTGTTTCAGATTGTGCTGATTGCACAATCAGGGTTGTGCACAGCTGGCAACTACGCACGGTTGCACTCTGACTGGTAAGAGTGTGTGAGGAGTATACTCCTCGTTTGCTGCTATGAGTAGCGGTTATGATTGTGTTGGAGTGCACAATTAGGGTTGTGTACAGGTGGTTGTTGTACACGGTTGCACACTGATAGTTCAGAGTGTGGGAGGAAAGTGTTCCTCTAGTTTAAGCTGTGTAATCAGCATTTATAGCGGAGTTTCTCCGTGGTTCTTGCTTGTGCAAGGGAAGCCTCACTCGGTTGAGTGAGGGGTGGACGTATGTCTGCAAGTTTGCATATTGAACCACCTTAAAAATCTTCTGTGCAGTGGGCTGAGATTTGTGTGATTGTTTCCATTTCCTCTATCTCTATTCACAGGGACTTGTATTTCTGATTTACACTCTTTGATATGTTTGAACAACTGCACACACTGTGAGCTGTTCACTATCTATTAATCTTCTTGTTGTTTGAACAATTGCTCGCACACACACCTATGAACATTTCCATGTTAATCTGAATATATGTCTATAGATCTTAAGTGTTTGAATGTATTCCGCTGTGTGTTTCATCTGAGATTCAGAGATCTCAATTTTATGTTTTAATTGGACATATTCTTAGAGGGATCTATTCACCCCCCGTCTAGATCCATCTTGCTGGACTAAGGGAACTAACACGTATCTTGGGAGAAGTTTCGATGTGGAGTCTATTGCACCATATATGTGCAAAATGACTCTAAAGAAAGTGACATCGCACTTCAACATGAGTTTGATCCCTCTAAACTTTAATTCTGTTTACTATTTGTTGATCCATCTAATAGAGAAATCCCTCGGTTGTGCATTCTTGAAGATATCATTTTTTCAACATTTAGGGTTGTTTCTCACTATCAGACGAGTTTCATGATAGCCCTTAAGATTGTTGCTTGCCCCAAAAAAATCACTGGTCATTTCTTTAAGCATTGGCAATAGAAGATGCGTTATTGGCTTACCTCTCTGGCCTTATTTTCTATGATAGAATCTAATCCTCCCGCGGAGGATGAAAATGAACCTGCTAGGTCTGTGGATTAATCTAAGTTTAAAAAAAAGATTATTTATACACTGGTAGTATACTGTCATGCCTCTCCAATAAATTCTGTGACATCTATTGTACTGCCAAATCCTCTAGAGAGCTTTGAAACTCCTTAGAAAAGAAATATGGTTCTGAGGACATCGGTCTAGACAAAATCATCATAGCTAATTATTTTGACTACAAGATGGTAGAGGGAACCTCAATTGTTGACCAAGCCCATGAGATCCAATCCCTTGTTTTGGTTATCCAACGTTGTTGGATGACCATTGATGAGAAGTTTCACGTGTGTACATTGATTACCAAACTTCCATCCTCTTGAAATGTTTATTCTCTATCTCTTCAACATAAACGAGAACAGATGAATGTTGCACAATTAATCTCTACTATTCAAGTTGAAGAGAGGAACATGGATATGAACAAAGCTAGGATCCCTCCTCCTCCTCCCTCTGATCCAGCATTCTAGTCTAAAGCTAACCTTGTTGAAAAACCCAAATCTCATTCTTCTAACAAACCTCACCAGAAATTCTACTGTTACCTATTATGTCTATGGAAGACCGGGTCACAAAGCCTACAGATGTTATGATAGGAAAGATAAGAACAACAAGAACAAAAAGAAGAAATCCACTACTACAACCTATGGTCAACATGTTGATAGCTGGATCCACCTCAGAGGAGAGGTTTATATCTTATAATCCTAAACCCCCACCAGAAATTCCACTGCTGCACGAATAGTAGGAGAGGGACGCATTGATTTGAACCTCACTTCAGGGAAAATGTTGAACCTCAATGGGATGCAGCACTTGCAAGATACCAGGAGAAACTTGATTAGTGAATCTTTATTAGTGTAGTAGGGTTTTAAAGTTATTTTTGAGTCCAACAAATTTGTAATTGCTATAAATGGAAACTTTGCGTATAATTTGGCTTCCTTTTAAACCATAATTCAAAAGGTGATTTATCTTTTGATTTATGAGAGACATAGTTTAGGACATGACATGTAGAGAGTAAAGTCTCTCCCCACACACTCTCTGGTAAACCTAAGTTGCACAACATGGAATTCACCATGTCCATCAAAGTCCTATTTTTTTCTCTCAGCCATCCCATTACATTCAGGAGAGTAAAGAGCAGTTAACTCATGAATAATACCATTCTTTTTACAAAAATAATGTAATGCATTAGAGGTATATTTACCACCCTCTATCAGATCTAAGCCTCTTAAGAATCATGTTTGTTCATTTTTGAGTAAGAGATTTATAAGCCATGAATTTATCAAGAGCCTCATGTTTAGTGCTTATCAAATACAACAAACAAAACCTAGAAGCACCATCAATGAAAGTGATGAAATATCTCTTTCCACCTCTGGTTAGGGAACCAGTCCCTTCACAAATATCAGAGTGAAGTAACTCCAACATCGAGGTGTCCCTCTTAATAGATTTAAAAGACTTCCTAGGTTGCTTAGCTTCCACACAAATTTGACATTTATCTTTATTCTTAACATCAAACTTAGGAATCAGATTTAAATGCATCATTCTTTTCATGGTATTCAAATTAACATGACCAAGTCTAGCATGCCAAATATCACATGATTCAATCTGAAAGGCAACAAAGGAGGAGCTTTATTTGAATAATTGGAACTAAGTACATTAAAAACAAATAATCCATCACTCAAATAATAGAGATCGTGAGGGTGTGTGATGCATATGGAGGCAGACATCTCATCTAGTGGAAGGTACGGTTATGATTCATGGTTGTGCAGCTCGGGTTTTGTTCGATTTTGGTGCTTCACATTCTTTTAGATATGAGGAATTTATTGACTATGCGAAGGAGTCGACTACAAAGTCATCTTGTGACCTGGCAGTGGAGTTGCCTATTGGTGATTACATGATTACCCCTTATTGTCTGGAGGGGGTGCCAATGTTGATGGAATGGCATAATTTGCCAGCTAGATTGCATGCATTGTAGCTGAGAGATTATGATGTGATTCTGGGCATAGATTGGCTTGAGGCCTATGGTGCATTGGTGGATTGTAGAACAAAGAGGGTCTAATTTCAGCCTCCTCGGGGACCCACATTTTATTTTCAAGGTATTCGGTCTTCCTCATCCTGCTTTCTCATTTTAGCCATTAAAGCCCGCAGATTCCTTGATGGTGGATGTAAAGGATTTCTTGCTTCTGTGGTGGTTGTTGACTAACAACAACAGGGAGTGGAGGATATTCTTGTGGTATGTGAGTTCCCGGAAGTTTTTCTTGGTAAATTGCTAGGATTACCCCTATAGAGCGAGATTGAGTTCACTATTGAGGTTGTGCCAGGTACTATGCCTTTGTCTAAGGCAAATTATCGCATGGCACCGGTGGAGCTAAGGGAGCTGAGAGAACAGTTACAAGAATTGCTTGATAAGGGCTATATTCGCCCTAGCTTTTCTCCTTGGGGTGCACTTGTGTTGTTCATGAAGAAGAAGGATGGCAGTTTGAGATTGTGTATTGATTACCGACCACTGAATTAGGTAACCATCAAGAATAAGTATCCTTTGCCCCGTATTAATGATTTGTTTGACCAGCTCCAGTTAACTCAAGTGCTTTTGAAGATTGATTTGAGATCGGGATACTACCAGCTACATATTAGAGATTTCAATGTGGAGAAGATGGCTTTTGGCACCAGATAACATTATGAGTTCTTGGTGATGCCATTTGGGCAAACCAATGCCCCAGCAACTTTTATGGACCTAAGGCATAGAATGTTCCATTCTTATCTAGACTATTTTGTAGTGGTATTCGTGGATGATATTCTTGTTTATTCGGCGTCAGAGGAAGAGCCTGCCCATCATTTGAGGATCGTGTTATAGACCTTGCATGACCACTAACTATATGCCAAGATTAGCAAATGTGAATTTTGGCTGTGGGAAGTGCATTTTCTAGGGCACATGATTTCTGGAGATGGCATCTCAGTTGATCCCGCCAAGGTTGAGGTTGTAGTTCAATAGAAGAGACCCAAGACGGTGTCTAAGATAAGAAGCTTTTTGGGTGCAGCAGGCTTCTACAGGAGGTTCATTCAAGATTTTCCTTGGATCGCAGCATCGATGTCCAGATTAACCCGGAAGGGTGTTGTAATGCCCCAGATTTTTTGGATCCTTGTTCGTCGGTCTAGTATTTGGTTTCTCAGAGTGTCCGACTCCGTTGTGTCTGAAATTTCGTTTCGGACATCTTTCGTGATCGGATCAGTGCGATCCGGAGTTGTTTCGGAGGCCCGGAAGCTTTCTGCGGCTTTCCGCGTGTGTTTTCCGATTCCCGGTGTGTGTTTCGGTAATTCTTTCGGAACCTCGTTGCGGGTGAACAGGGCCGTTCACCAGGGCGCGAGTGGTACCGTTGCGATCGGTGCGTTCCGAGGATCGCAGAAACGTGATTTTCTATTTTTTGTTATTTTTGAGAATTTCTGGATTTTCATATATATTTAACCCTTTTCTCTCTCTCCCCTCTCATTTTCTCTCTTCTCTCCCTCTCTATTCTCACGCTCTCTTCTCTCTCCCTCTCTCTCCGGCGGCCGACGGGGTGGAGCGTGGGCAAGGTGGGGATAGCGCGGGTGAGGCACGGGTGAGGATGGGTGAGGATCGAGGCGGTGGAGGCGTGGTAAGCTCGGCCGTGGGTTCGTGGAACTGCGAGGCTTCAACGACGTTTTCTTCGTGGATCGGCGTCTACGGTGCGTCGAATCTTCGGTGGAGGTAGGGAGATGGACCCCCAACCCGCGTACTTCATTTCCCGCGAGTTTTGTAGGCCGTGGTGAGCCGAGCGGGCTTGTTTGGGCGTTTTGGGGAAAATGTATGTTTTGGGGTGTGTGAGCCGAATCTTGTGTTTTGATCGTGTTTTTGGGGTTTAAATGGCTCCTCTCGGTGCTAGAGAGGTTGAGGAATGTTTTCCGTTGTGTTTCCCCTTCACCTGGGGGTGGATGGGACGTGGAATGGGTTTTTCTGCCATTTCCACCGTTTTCGGGCGCGGACTGAGAACGCGCTAGTCCTAGCTAGCGCGTTTTTGAGGGTCACGCCGCCTCGATGGGGCGCGTTCATCGGAGAAGATGAACAGTAAGGCGGTTCCTGTCGCGCTATAGGGTCCTAGCACGTTCTGTCTTGTCACGATAGGTGATCCCAGCGTGATCTGTCCTGGTCGCGCTATAGGTCTATAGCGCGATCTGTCTTGTCGCGCTACTAGTGTATAGCGCGTTCTGTCCTGAACGCGCTATGCCAGGGTAGCGCGATCTTGTGGTGACCAGTCGGGCCACCCAGGGCGGGCAATCTACGGCTGATCATGCTCCCCTTGGGCCGTGTGTGTCTCAGACAGCCCGTGGAGTTCCGTGACCATGTCTTTGGGTGTCCGGAGGTCCCGTTTATCTCGATTAACGTGCCCGTGAGTTTAAGGGTCCGGGTGACCTTCTAGTGTCCGAGTG
Organism: Amorphophallus konjac; assembly: GCA_022559845.1. Taxonomy (NCBI): domain Eukaryota; kingdom Viridiplantae; phylum Streptophyta; class Magnoliopsida; order Alismatales; family Araceae; genus Amorphophallus; species Amorphophallus konjac. The sequence continues at coordinate 200,098,579 of CM040123.1, forward strand.
CATTGTGTTGGTCTCCGGTTGACCCGATTTTGACCCAATGGTCGACCTTTGGCCTCGTGAGTGTCCCAGACACCCCGTGGGTTTTGTTACCATGTTTTGGGGTGTCTGTAGGTGCCGTGTTATCTCGATAAGCGTGTCCGTGGGATTGGTGGGTCCAAGTGACCCCAGGTGTTTCGGGCTTCTGTGTTCTTCCTAGATCGAGTCACCGTGTATCGGTGTGAGTGCGGTGAGGTTTCCCGGCAAGTCGTTGCTTCTCTGGAAGGTGGCTTCCGAGTGGGCCAAGCGTGTGGCCTTGGACGATGAGTCTAGTCTCCCAGCCTGGGGCTGGAGTTTTCTTAAGTTCCCTCCTCGAGGGATGGGTCTCGGCAGTTGTGAACTGCCTCATGAGTTATTGCATTGTTGTTTTGACCTAGGGATTAGGCCAGATTGACGGCTCAGTGTGTCGTTTGCAACGGTCTTGACCCCGAGTCTTGTGACTCAAAGACCGTTGAGTTTAGTGGGTCTAGTGGACCATCTAGAGTCTGGTGGCGCCGTGACACCTGTTACTCCGTGTTACTCACAATGAGTGTGTGCGTGGTTTTCAGTGTTCACGTTCTGTGACACGTCCACTAGTCGTAGCCTTCTTACGGCACGCGTGTGCTGACCCACCTGGGAGTGGTGGAGCGGCTGACCCGAGAGAGACGGTGATTAGGCTGGTTACCGAAGGGCCCCCATGTACAGCCGAGTCCGGGCTTAGGGGGAATTACCAGCTAGAGGACAGGCCTAGGGCGTATGGTCTGAGTGTGCACATGAGGTTGGGGGCGTTGGACGGCACCGGCAGGCGCTTCCCCAACTAGTCCTTGTTCTGTGGTACTGGTTACTGTGTGTGTCTGAGTCTCCGCCTGGGGCATAGTAGCTAGACACTGGTGACGCGGTGTAAGACGTCAGGGGACGCATCCGGTCGTTCTTCTAGTGGGCGGTGCTTCCGTCCCCTGACGTGAGTTGTACCGGGTTCTGTTTCCGTCCGCGAGACGGGACTTCGTGAGTGGTTTTGGGAGTGTTCTCGGAGTCGAGGTCTGGGGTTTCCGGTGAGCCCAAACAACGTTGTGTTCACGACGGTGAGGTCATGACCGTGTGGTTTTGGCTCGGGTCCTTTTTGTGAGGGCAGGCCTCCGTTACGGAGGTATCGTGGCATTTTTCCTAGTAGCGTGGCTAGGGCGGTTCGTGTCTGCTGGTCCCCGATCGTGGAATCAGGTGGTCGGGTGTGTGGCTTGGTTGTCCCCCGACGGGAAACTAGGTCGTGTTTTCTGGTACAGTAGGAGTAACTGTAGAGCCAAGGTTTTGCCGACCACCGTAGTTACTTTCCTACTTTCGTAGTTACTACTTTTTGTGCCGCCGTTGTTCTCAGTTGGGGTTCTGCGGGATCCCTACTGGGCCAGTGACAGGAGGCTCACCCCTGCGTTTCAGGTGCGGCGGTTCTTCCTTGAGGTTCGAGGGTGCAGTACGGAGGTTCTTAGTTGCCAGCTTGACGGGCCGAGTGTTCACTTGGCATGTGGTACGTTTTACTGCTTTATGCTGTACTTTCTCTTGGACTGGACTCTGTTGTAGTTATTCATTTATTTCTATTAATTGTTGAATTGTCCTGTCTTATTTCCTATTTCTTTGTACCTCCACACTCAATTTTAGCCCTTCCGAGCCCTCACGGCTCGTGGGCGGCGGTTCTAGTCTCGGGTTATCGGGCCTTCCCGGTAACCGGATTATCGGGTCGTTACAGTTGGTATCAGAGCGTGGTTGTGGACGTACATGGGAGTTTGAGATATTGCAGTGATCAGAGTCCGTAAGGTCCAGTACAGTCGGCAGTTGGCATGGGGTTTCGTGCATGTTTTCTGCTTTGTTTCTCGCTTGAGAGCTTGAGTGCACTGTGTGGCGCGGTGGGTGGTTGCTGTTCGCGGCTTTCGTGCCGGCGTGGGGTCTGCGGATCGAGGTCGAGAGCTTTCTCCCTTGGGTGGTGGCCATGGTCGTGTTGCGTTGGGTAGAAGTTTTCGGCGGGTGTGTTGCTGCGGTGCTGCCTTCGAGGAGTTTGCAGCTAGGTCAGGTGGCTGGTGAGGATTGTTCGTCGTTAAGTGGCCGTGAGCGTGCTCTGAGGGAGTTGTCATAGAGTTGGCCACTCCAGCATGAGGTTTACCCAGCCCCTACGGTGTTGAGGTTGTGTTTTGAGGTGATGGAGCGAGTGCTCTGGTCGAGAATTGTGCTCTAGTGAGCGGAAGGTTTTCTGTTGAGCTGATGATTTATCGAGCCCGATGTCCTTGTTATGCTCAGTGGCGTCAGAAATGACGTGTCGGTCTCGATTGTTTTTACAGATTTCGAGGCATGATTGGGCTGTGGTGTCCCAGTAAGTCTTGCTCCTGCGCTCTTGTATGCGAATGGGTTGTGTTCGCCCAGGATTTGGCTCGAGATGTGAAGGTTCCGTGGTGAGTTCGGGGCTCGATGATGAGCGTTGACGGTTGTCGGTTATGGCTCGCGTTGCTGCTCTTGGCATGGCGTGTTGTAGTTCGGGGAATTGCAGCGGTGGTGCATCGAGAGATGTTGTGATCGTGGTCCGACGGGACACTTGGTAAGTGTTGTCGGAGGAGCTGACCTGACGGAAGTGATGGTTTTTGTTGGTGCTGGAAGGTGCTGTTTCCAGCATGCGCGAGGCTCGAGGTCAGGTCGAGTGTGGAGTTTTCCTTCCGTTGGTCGGAGGTGTGATTGGGTTCTCCTTTGGTTGGACAGAATCGTGTTTGGCTAAGGTTTGTCATCTTGCAGTGTGTCTCCGGATTGGTTGGCCTTCGTGCGCCATGAAGTCCGTGCTAGACGCGTCCCGCGTTTTGGCAAGGTGGTTGCCTGTGAGAAGCGTTGCCCGTTCCCTAATGTGTAAGGGTGTTGGCGCTGTTCCGGAAGGAAGAGTGCCAGCTAGGCGGTATTTTTTGAGATTGGCGGTTGGTGTTACGGTTCCCGATGTGCGGAGGATCGGAGTGTGCGGGGTTGCAGATGGTTGTCGGGATGGGGGATCCCGAGTTGGCGTTGTGGTGGCTGTGCGTGTGGATCAAAGTGCGCGGATCGTAGCGTTGGTTGCTGCGGGTGGATTTCTGAGGAAGTGTAGAGCAACGGAGAATTGGTTCATCGGTGTGTGTTGTCTCCGGCGGCGTGAGACGTGTTGTTGCCATGCCGTTGCTTGAGATATTATGGTTCATGGCACTGGCAGGTGGAGAGTTGGGGAAATATGCTGGCGAGGTTGCCGCATGAGTATCGTATTCTTGCATTGGAGGTTGTGTTCACGGATGAGATCATGTTTTGGAGAAGTGTGCCGTGGATTGTAAGAGGTTGTGTGTCCCGTGGCTCTGTGATAAGAGCGGGAGTCGGGATTGGCAGGCGTCCTCTTGGATTAATTGAGATGGAGGTTTTGATGAGATTGGGTTCGATGAGACAGGATGATGGTCGATGCCTGTGTGTGGAGGTCTCTGATGAGACGTTGACGTGGGATATTGATCCTCAGTCTGCGGCCAGCAAGGGAGGATTCCCCGTAAGTCTGAGTCGAGTGACGTGAAGACTGAGGGGAGATGGAGTCATTGGGTCCCGCCGTGCTCCCCTAAAGGGTAGAGTTGGCGCGGAGATCCATCTTGATGTGGTGGTGGTCTGTACGAGAGTCAACGGATGGCCTACAGTGAGTCAGATCGTGCCTGCTGGGCCAGTGGAGGTTTCCCGTTGATGAATGTCTGGTGAGCAGAGGATGGTCTTTCATGGACAGAAGATGTTGGTTGTAGGGACGCGAGAATGGAGAGAGCCGCGTGCCATCGAGCCCTTTTTGGTGGCCATTTTTGAGGTGTGTTTTCTCAGATGGTATCTGAGCTATGTCAAAGTTTGAGTTCTGACAAAGTTGGTTCCGTGCTGTTGGGGCGTTCGGCTTGCCGAGTGTTGAGTGGTCCTCGGCACGGAGCCGACAAATTTGTGGTGGTTAGGTGGCAGAGAAGCTGGTGTTTGGGGGGTCCCCCGAGCGTGGGCGTTCACCGGTGGATTGGTTCTTGTGGCGAGGATTGCGTTCCCGCGGTGGGCGAGAGGGTGGCAGCGATGCCATGAGTGGTTTCCATTGTGTCTGAGGTGATACCAGACTGGTGCATTTGTGTTATGCCTGCTCTGGTGACCGATGTGTGTGCGGTGTGCGCTCAGCGTAGGCGTCGTTCGTGATTATGGTCTGGCCGTATCCCCCATGATCATGGTTTTGTGAGAATCGAGGTTTTTTTGTGCTGGGGCCCTGACAGGGTTGTCAGGTGGTTGAGACATTCTTCCCCTGTGGCTGGGTGCTAGTCCTGAAATTCGAGGATGAAATTTCTTTAATGGGGGAGGGCTGTAATGCCCTGGAATTTTCGGATCCTTGTTCGTGAGTCTCGGATCTAGTTTCTCGGAGTGTCCGACTCCGTTGTGTCCGAAATTTCGTTTCGGACATCTTTCGTGATCGGATCGGCGTGATCCGGAGTTGTTTCGGAGGCCCGGAAACATTCCACGGCTTTCCGCGTGTGTTTTCTGATTCCCGGTGTGTTTCGGTAATTCTTTCGGAACCTCGTTGCGGGTGAACAGGGCTGTTCACCAGGGCGCGAGTGGTACCGTTGCGATCAGTGCGTTCCGAGGATCACGGAAACATGATTTTCTATTTTTTGGTATTTTTGAGAATTTCTGGATTTTCATATATATTTAACCCTTTTCTCTCTCCCCTCTCATTTTCTCTCTTCTCTCCCTCTCTCTTCTCACGCTCTCTCCTCTCTCCCTCTCTCTCCGGCGGCCGACGGGGTGGAGCGTGGGTGAGGTGGGGACGGCGTGGGTGAGGCACGGGTGTGGATGGGTGAGGATCGAGGCGGTCGAGGCGCGGTGAAGCTCGACCGTGGGTTCGTGGAACGGCGAGGCTTCAACGGCATTTTCTTCGTGGATCGGCGTCTACGGTGCGTCGAATCTTCGGTGGAGGTAGGGAGATGGACCCTCAACCCGTGTACTTCATTTCCCGCGAGTTTTGTTGGCCATGGTGAGCCGAGCGGGCTTGTTTGGGCATTTTGGGGAAAATGTATGTTTTGGGGTGTGTGAGCCGAATCTTGTGTTTTGATCGTATTTTTGGGGTTTAAATAGCTCCTCTCGGTGCTAGAGAGGTTGGGGAATGTTTTCCCCTGTGTTTCCCCTTCACCTGGGGGTGGATGGGGTGTGGAATGTGTTTTTCTGCCATTTCCACCATTTTCGAGCGCGGACTCCAGCTAGCGCGTTCTTGAGGGTCGCGCCGCCCCAATGGGGCGCGTTCATTGGAGAAGATGAACAGTAAGGTGGTTCCTGTCGCGCTATAGGGTCCTAGCGCATTCTGTCTTGTCGCGCTAGGTGATCCCAGCGTGATCTGTCCTGGTCGCGCTATAGGTCTATAGCGCGATCTGTCTTGTCGCGCTATACACTATAGCGCGATCTGTCTTGTCGCGCTACTAGTGTATAGCGCGTTCTGTCCTGAACGCGCTATGCGAGGGTAGCGCGATCTTATGGTGACCAGTCGAGCCGCCCAGGGCGGGCAATCTACGGCTGATCATGCTCCCCTTGGGCCGTGTGTGTCTAAGCACCCCGTGGAGTTCCGTGACCATGTCTTTGGGTGTCCGGAGGTCCCGTTTATCTCGATTAACGTGCCCGTGAGTTTAAGGATCCGGGTGACCTTCTAGTGTCCGAGTGGGTTGTGTTGGTCTCTGGTCGACCCGATTTTGACCCAATGGTCAACCTTTGGCCTCGTTAGTGTCCCAGACACCACGTGTGTTTTGTTACCGTGTTTTGGGGTGTCTGTAGGAGCCGTGTTACCTCGATAAGCGTGTCCGTGGGCTTGGTGGGTCCAAGTGACCCCAGGTGTTTCGGGCTTCTGTGTTCTTCCTAGATCGAGTCACCGTGTATCGGTGTGAGTGCGGTGAGGTTTCCCCGCAAGTCATTGCTTCTCTGGAAGGTGGCTTCCGAGTGGGCCTAGCGTGTGGCCTTGGACGGTGAGTCCAGTCTCCCAGCCTGGGGCTGGAGTTTTCTTAAGTTCCCTCCTCGAGGGATGGGTCTCGGCCGTTGTGAACTACCTCGTGAGTTATTGCATTGTGGTTTTGACCTAGGGATTAGGCCAGATTGACGGCTCAGTGCTGTCGTTTGCAACGGTCTCGACCCCGAGTCTTGTGACTCAAAAACCGTTGAGTTTAGTGGGTCTAGTGGACCATCTAGAGTCTGGTGGCGCCATGCCACCTATTACTCCGTGTTACTCACAATGTGTGTGTGCGTGGTTTTCAGTGTTCACGTTCTGTGACACGTCCACTAGTCATAGCCTTCTTACGGCACGCGTGTGCTGACCCACCTGGGAGTGCTGGAGCGGCTTACCCGAGAGAGACGGTGAGTAGGCTGGTTACCGTAGGGCCCCCACGTACAGCCAAGTCCAGGCTTAGGGGGAATTACCTGCTACAGGACAGGCCTAGGGCGTATGGTCTGAGTGTGCACACGAGGTTGGGGGCGTTGGACGGCACCGGCAGGCGCTACCCCAACTAGTCCTTGTTCTTTGGTACTGGTTACTGTGTGTGTCTGAGTCTCCGCTTGGGGCGTAGTAGCTAGACACTGGTGACGCGGTGTAAGATGTCAGGGGACGCACCCGGTCGTTCTTCTAGTGGGCGGTGCCTCCGTCACGTGACGTGAGTTGTAGTGTACCGGGTTCTATTTCCGTCCGTGAGACGGGACTTTAATTCGTGAGTGGTTTTGGGAGTGTTCTCGGAGTCGAGGTCTGGGGTTTCCGGTGAGCGGCACAGAGGGTCTTTCCCCAGACAACGTTGTGTTCACGACGGTGAGGTCATGACTGTGTGGTTTTAGCTCGGGTCCTTTTTGTGAGGACAGGCCACCGTTACAGAGGTATCGTGGCGTTTTTCATAGTAGCGTGGCTGGGGCGGTTCGTGTCTGCTGGTCCCCGATCGTGGAATCAGGTGGTCGGGTGTGTGGCTTGGTTGTCCCCCGACGGGGGACTAGGTCGTGTTTTCTGGTACAGTAGGAGTAACTGTAGAGCCAAGGTTTTTCCGGCCACCGTAGTTACTTTCCTGCTTTCGTAGTTACTACTTTTTGTGCCGCCTTTGTTCTCAGTTGGGGTTCTGCGGGATCCCTACTGGGCCAGTGACAGGAGGCTCACCCCTGCGTTTCAGGTGCGGCGGTTCTTCTTCGAGGTTCGAGGGTGCCGTACGGAGGTTCTTAGTTGCCAGCATGCCGGGCCGAGTGTTCACTTGGGATGTGGTACGTTTTACTGCTTTAGAATGTACTTTCTGTTGGACTAGACTCTGTTGTAGTTGTTCATTTATTTCTGTTAATTGTTGAATTGTCCTGTCTTATTTCCTATTTCTTTGTACCTCCACACTCCTTTTTAGCCCTTCCGAGCCCTCCCGCTCGTGGGCGGCGGTTCTAGTCTCGGGTTATCGAGCCTTCCCGGTAACCGGATTCTCGGGTCGTTACAGTTGGTATCAGAGCGTGGTTGTGGACGTACATGGGAATTTGAGATATTGCAGTGATCAGAGTCCGTAAGGTCCAGTACAGTCGGCAGGCAGTTGGCATAGGGTTTCGTGCATGTTTTCTGCTTTGTTTCTCGCTTGAGAGCTTGAGTGCACTGTGTGGCACTGTGGGTGGTTGCTGTTCGCGGCTTTCGTGCCGGCGTGGGGTCTGCGGATCGAGGTCGAGAGCTTTCTCCCTTGGGTGGTGGCCTTGGTCGTGTTGCGTTGGGCAAAGGTTGCCGACGGGTGTGTTGTTGCGGTGCTGCCTTCGAGGAGTCTGCAGCTAGGTCAGGTGGCTGGTGAGGATTGTTCATCGTTAAGTAGCCATGAGCGTGCTCTGAGGGAGTTGTCATAGAGTTGGCCACTCCAGCATGAGGTTTACCCAGCCCCTGCGGTGTTGAGGTTGTGTTTTCAAGTGATGGAGCGGGTGCTCTGGTCGAGAATTATGCTCGAGTGAGCCGAAGGTTTTCTGTTGAGCTACTGATTTATTGAGCCCGATGTCCTTGTTATGCTCAGTGGCGTCAGAAATGACGTGTCGGTCTCTATTGTTTTTACAGATTTCAAGGCATGATTGCGCTGTGGTGTCCTAGTAAGTCGATTATGGCTCGAGATGTGAAGGTTCCGTGGCGAGTTCAGGGCTCGATGATGAGCGTTGACGGCTGTCGGTTATGGCTCGCGTTGCGGCTCTTGGCATGGCGTGTTGCAGTTCGGGAAATTGCAGCGGTGGTGCATCGAGAGATGTTGTGATCGTGGTCCAACGGGACACTTGGTAAGTGTTGTCGGAGGAGCGGACCTGACTGAAGTGATGGTTTTTCTTGGTGCTGGAAGGTGCTGTTCCCAGCATGCGTGAGGCTAGAGGTCAGGTCGAGTGTGGAGTTTTCCTTCCATTGGTCGGAGGTGTGATTGGGTTCTCCTTTGGTTGGACAGAATCGTGTTTGGCTAAGGTTCGTCATCTTGCACTGTGTGTCCGGATTGGTTGGCCTTCGTGCGCCATGAACTCCGTGCGATACGCGTCCCGTGTTTTGGCAAGGTGGTTGCCTGTGAGAAGCGTTGTCCGTTCCCTGATGTGTAAGGGTGTTGGCGCTGTTCCAGAAGGACGAGTGCCGGCTAGGCGGTATTTTTTGAGATTTGCGGTTGGTGTTGCGGTTCCTGATGTGCGGAGGATCGGAGTGTGCGGGGTTGCAGATGGTTGTCGGGATGGGGGATCCCGAGTTGGCGTTGTGGTGGCTGTGCGTGTGGATCAGAGTGCGCGGATCGTAGCGTTGGATGCTGCGGGTGGATTTCTGAGGAAGTGTAGAGCAACGGAGAATTGGTTCATCGGTGTGTGTTGTCTCCGGCGACGTGAGACGTGTTGTTGCCATGCCGTTGCTTGAGATATTGTTGTTCATGGCACTGGCAAGTGGAGAGTTGGGGAAATATGCTGGCGAGGTTCCCGCATGAGTACCCTATTCTTGCATTGGAGGTTGCGTTCGCGGATGAGATCATGTTTTGGAGAAGTGTGCCGTGGATCGTAAGAGGTTGTGTGTCCCGTGGCTCTGTGATAAGAGCGGGAGTCAGGATTGGTAGGCGTCCTCTTGGATTAATTGAGATGGAGGTTTTGATGAGATTGGGTTCGATGAGACAGGACGGTGGTCGATGCCTGTGTGTGGAGGTCTCTGATGAGACGTTGACGTGGGATATTGATCCTCAGTCTGCGGCCAGCAAGGGAGGATTCCCCGTAAGTCTGAGTCGAGTGACGTGAAGACCGAGGGGAGATGGAGTCATTGGGTCCCGCCGTGCTCCCCTGAAGGGTAGAGTTGGCGCGGAGATCCATCTGGATGTGGTGGTGGTCTGTGCGAGAGTCAACGGATGGCCTACCGTGAGTCAGATCGTGCCTGCTGGGCCGGTGGAGGTTTCCCGTTGACGAATGTCTGGTGAGCAGAGGATGGTCTTTCATGGACAGAAGATGCTAGTTGTAGGGGCTCGAGAATGGAGAGAGCTGCGTGCCAACGAAGCCTTTTTGGTGGCCATTTTTGAGGTGTGTTTTCCCAGATGGGTTCTGAGCTTTGTCGAAGTTTGAGTTCTAACAAAGTTGGTTCCATGCTGTTGGGGCGTTCGGCTTGCCGAGTGTGGAGTGGTCCTCGGTGCGGAGCTGACAAATTTGTGGTGGTCAGCTGGCAGAGAAGCTGGTGTTTGGTTGGTCCCCCGAGCGTGGGCGTTGACCGGTGGATTGGTTCTTGTGGCGAGGATTGCGTTCCCGCGGTGGGCGAGAGGGTGGCAGCGATGCCATGAGTGGATTCCGTTCTGTCTGAGGTGATACCAGACTGGTGCCTTTGTGTTATGCCTGCTCTGGTGACCGATGTGTGTGCGGTGAGCGTAGGCGTCGTTCGTGATTATGGTCTGGCCGTATCACTCATGATCATGGTTTTGTGAGAATCGAGGTTTTTCTGTGCTGGGGCCCTGACAGCGTTGTCAGGTGGTTGAGGCATTCTTCCCCTGTGGCTGTAATGCCCCTGATTTTTCGGATCCTTGTTCGTGAGTCTCGGATCTGGTTTCTCGGAGTGTCCGACTTCGTTGTGTCCAAAATTTCATTTCGGACATCTTTCGTGATAGGATCGGCGTGATCCGGAGTTGTTTCGGAGGCCCGGAAACGTTCCGCGGCTTTCCGCGTGTGTTTTCCGATTCCCGGTGTGTGTTTCGGTAATTCTTTCGAAACCTCGTTGCGGGTGAACCGGGCCGTTCACCAGGGCGCGAGTGGTACCATTGCGATCGGTGCGTTCCGAGGATCGTGGAAACGTGATTTTCTATTTTTCGATATTTTTGAGAATTTTTGATTTTTCAGATATATTTAACCCTTTTCTCTCTCTCCCCTCTCATTTTCTCTCTTCTCTCCCTCTCTCTTCTAACGCTCTCTCCTCTCTCCCTCTCTCTCCGGCGGCCGACGGGGTGGAACATGGGCGAGGTGGGGACGGCGCGGGCGAGGCACGGGCGAGGATGGGTGAGGATCGAGGCGGTGGAGGCGCGGTGAAGCTCGGCCGTGGGTTCGTGGAACGGCGAGGCTTCAACGGCGTTTTCTTCGTGGATCGGCGTCCACGGTGCGTCGAATCTTTGGTGGAGGTAGGGAGATGGACCCTCAACCCGCGTTCTTCATTTCCCGTGAGTTTTGTAGGGCGTGGTGAGCCGAGCGGGCTTGTTTGTGCGTTTTGGGGAAAATGTATGTTTTGGGGTGTGTGAGCCGAATCTTGTGTTTTGATCATGTTTTTGGGGTTTAAATGGGTCCTCTCGGTGCTAGAGAGGTTGGGGAATGTTTTCCCCTTTGTTGCCCCTTCACCTGGGTGTGGATGGGGCGTGGAATGGGTTTTTCTGCCGTTTCCACCGTTTTCGGGCGCAGACTGAGAACGCGCTAGTCCCAGCTAGCGCGTTCTTGTGGGTCGTGTCGCCCCGATGGGGCGCGTTCATCGGAGAAGATGAACAGTAAGGCGGTTCCTGTCGCGCTATAGGGTCCTAGCGCGTTCTGTCTTGTCGCGCTAGGTGATCCCAGCGCGATCTGTCCTGGTCGCGCTATAGGTCTATAGCGCGATCTGTCTTGTCGCGCTACTAGTGTATAGCGCATTCTGTCCTGAAAGCGCTATGCGAGGGTAGCGTGATCTTGTGGTGACCCGTCGGGCCGCCCAGGGCGGGCAGTCTACGGCTGATCGTGCTCCCCTTGGGCCGTGTGTGTCCCGGACACCCCGTGGAGTTCCGTGACAGTGTCTTTGGGTGTCCGAAGGTCCCGTTTATCTCGATTAACGTGCCCGTGAGTTTAAGGGTCCGGGTGACCTTCTAGTGTCCGAGTGCATTGTGTTGGTCTCCGGTCGACCCGGTTGTGACCCAGTGGTCGACCTTTGGCCTCGTGAGTGTCCCGGACACCCCATGGGTTTCGTTACCATGTTTTGGGGTGTCTGGAGGTGCCGTGTTACCTCGATAAGCATGTCCGTGGGCTTGGCGGGTCCGGGTGACCCCAGGTGTTTCGGGCTTCTGTGTTCTTGCTAGATCGAGTCACCGTGTATCGGTGTGAGTGCGGTGAGGTTTCCCCGTAAGTCGTTGCTTCTCTGGAAGGTGGCTTCCAAGTGGGCCAAGGGTGTGGCCTTGGACGGTGAGTCCAGTCTCCCAGCCTGGGGCTGGAGTTTTCTTAAGTTCCCTCCTCGAGGGATGGGTCTCGGCAGTTGTGAACTGCCTTGTGAGTTATTGCATTGTGGTTTTGACCTAGGGATTAGGCCAGATTGACGGCTCAGTGTTGTCGTTTGCAACGGTCTCGACCCCGAGTCTTGTGACTCAAAGACCGTTAAGTTTAGTTGGTCTAGTGGACCATCTAGAGTCTGGTGGCGTCGTGCCACCTGTTACTCCATGTTACTTGCAATGAGTGTGTGCGTGGTTTTCAGAGTTCACGTTCTGTTACACGTCCACTAGTCGTAGCCTTCTTACGACACGCGTGTGCTGACCCACCTGGGAGTGGTGGAGCGGCTGACCCGAGAGAGACGGTGAGTAGGCTGTTTACCGTAGGGCCCCCACGTACAGCCGAGTCCGGGATTAAGGGGAATTACCAGCTAGAGGACAGGCCTAGGGCGTATGGTCTGAGTGTGCACACGAGGTTGGGGGCGCCGGCAGGCGCGACCCCAAGTAGTCCTTGTTCTGTGGTACTGGTTACTGTGTGTGTCTGAGTCTCCGCCTGGGGCGTAGTAGCTAGACACTGGTGACGCGGTGTAAGACGTCAGGGGACGCATCCAGTCGTTCTTCTAGTGGGCAGTGCTTCTGTCACGTGACGTGAGTTGTCGTGTACAGGGTTTTGTTTCCGTCCGCGAGACGGGACTTCATGAGTGGTTTCGGGAGTGTTCTCGGAGTCGAGGTCTGGGGTTTCCGGTGAGCGGCGCCGAGGGTCTTTCCCCAGACAACGTTGTGTTCACGACGGTGAGGTCGTGACCGTGTTCCCTGACCGTGTGGTTTTGGCTCGGGTCCATTTTGTTAGGGCAGGCCTCCGTTACGGAGGTATCGTGGCGTTTTTCCTAGTAGCGTGGCTAGGGTGGTTCGTGTCTGGTGGTCCCCGATCGTGGAATCGGGTGGTCGGGTGTGTGGCTTGGTTGTCCCCCGACGGGAGACTAGGTCGTGTTTTCTGGTACAGTAGGAGTAGCTGTAGAGCCGATGTTTTGCCGGCCACCGTAGTTACTTTCCTACTTTCGTAGTTACTACTTTTTGTGCCGCCGTTGTTCTCAGTTGGGGTTCCGCGGGATCCCTACTGGGCCAGTGACAGGAGGCTCACCCCTGCGTTTCAGGTGCGGCGGTTCTTCCTCGAGGTTCGAGGGTGCAGTACGGAGGTTCTTAGTTACCAGCTTGCCGGGCCGAGTGTTCACTTGGCATGTGGTACGTTTTACTGCTTTAGACTGTACTTTCTGTTGGACTGGACTCTGTTGTAGTTGTTCATTTATTTCCGTTAATTGTTGAATTGTCCTGCCTTATTTCCTATTTCTTTGCACCTCCACACTCCTTTTTAGCCCTTCTGAGCCCTCCCGGCTAGTGGGCGGCGGTTCGAGTCTCGGGTTATCGGGCCTTCCCGATAACCGGATTCTCGGGTCGTTATAGGTGTACCCATAACAACCCAAGATTTGGATACCATTACTCGATAGCATTCGAATCCTGACCTACCACCCACGAGCCGGATGGCTCGGAAGGGTTGTTTTGGGTGTAGTGGAGATATATTGGAATTCAAAATAATGTAGGAATAAACTACAGAATTAATTATTTAAATAATAGAAAATAAATTATATTTTTAATTAACAAATTTGTTGGGTCTCTTGGTGCAACCGTAATCAAGAGGGGGGTGAATTGATTACGCCCCATTTAAAAATTCTAATAGATGAAGCTCTGGTTTGAGCACAGCAGATTCAACAATAGTGGTTAAAGACAAGAGAGCGGGACTTAGATTCTTTATATATCAGACTAACGTGGTAAGGAACTGACTGGCTTTATGTAACAGTCTGGAACTCTGGCAGACAGAAGGACAGGTTGCACCACAGATATCTATCAAACACTTAGTGTGTGTAAGTAGTGTGTTTAGCAACGTAAAAAACTTAGTGTGTGTGATAGTGTTTACTGAACCTGTGAATGAGGATAGAAGAAATGCACAAACCCACAGACATTCAGATATGAACACAGAGATTTTAAGGTGGTTTGGCTCCTATCCAGCAGACCTACGTCCACCCCTCACCAAACTCGGTGAGGCTTTCCACGCTACAAATGCAGCAACACACATAGGGACAAGTCCCCAACAAAATGTTGATACACACAGCTTGACTGGAATAAACCCCCCCCAACACACACGCTATTTTCATAGCCACACACAGGGACGAGCCCCCCTCCCCACACACGCTGCTACTCGTAGCAACACACGGGGATGCCCCCCCCCACACACGCAGCTACTTGTAGCAACTACACGGGAATGAAACCTAAAAGAGAAACGCGCTGCAAAGGTGCAGCACCACACGGGGACAAACCCCAAAATAAAAACATGCTACAAAGGTGCAGGTGCAGCACTACACGGGGACACACCCCAAAAGAAAAACACTCTGCAAAGGTGCAGCGCCACACGGGGACAGACCCAAAAATGTCACAAACACTGACAAACAGCTTGCACGAGGAACAAGCTCCTCATTCACACACATATGGCTGCTTTAAGCAACCAAAGCCCACTCCGATCTCTAAAATAGAGTACCAGAAAAACATTGTCAAACCAGCCAACACATGGGAAAAATGAATGCGAAGTTTCAAAAGAAAAGCATAAAGCAAAACAATGAAACAAAACTGTAGCTTTAGATTGAAGTCTTGAAGCTGAATATGTGGATCTGGACACATATCTGAAAACCATTCTCCTTCTCTGCTCAGTATCCACACAGTAACTCAGGGAGGAGGGTTCTCTCAAATGCCTCTCATTTTTTTTCTTTATAGCATTGGAATCACTCAGTCTTCTTCGAAATGCTCAGTCTCCACTCTCTCTCTTTTCTTCTTAAGCTCAGCTGCTCACTGCTAAGTGCTCAGGGCGCCTCTAATGGTTTTTCTGTGCCACTTGTTCTTCAAGGTGATAGGTCCGTATTTATAGAAGAAAGATGTGGAGAGTCCCCTTCTTCCAGATCTATTTTATGATTGGTCCTTTTAGGAGCTACCACCTGATTAGTCCATGTTTGTAGAATAGAAACATGGAAAGTCACTTTTTCCATATCTGTTTTGTGATTGGTTCTTTTAGGAAGCTGCCACCTGATTGGTCCATGTTTATCGAGAAGAAAACATGGAAAGTAGCCTTTTTCCAGATCTATTTTCTGACAGGTGTTTTTCACAAAAGTAATCTGACTGTCACATGATTAAAACGAAGGATCTCCGTCCTAGAACCTTTTCAGACCTTGAGCCATGTGTCCTGGAGGCGTGTGCCATTGACTTGGAGTAAATAAACATGTGACTACTTGAAGGCTCATGTGTTTGTATAGAAGAGCTCAAGTCAGTCGACTGAGTAAGCAGATCTGTCGACTATGCTTCATGTGTGTCGACACACACAGTGGGGTGTGTCAACGCACCTCACCGCCTACGCGGGCTGCTGCGTGCTGCACTACGAGTCAGACATGTATTTGTCGATGCACCATGATGTATGTGTCGGCGCACCTTGTAATATGCTCCTGAAGTAGCTTCCGGAATGAGTCCTGTGTTGGCACACTGAGAGAATGGGGTCGACGCAGTTGAAGAGAGTTGCTCGTATAACTGCTACTGGATTTGAAGATGTGTCGATGCACTGACAGACTCGTGTCGACACAGTGTTGAAGTCTGCTCTGGTTGTTCTGCTTCTTGTAAGCATGTAGGTCGACACACTCATGCAGTGGGTTGACACACTTTGTTGTCAGCTGTAGCTTTTCTACTTCAAGTATGACCAAGTTGGTCAACACACTCATGAGGTAGGTCAACACACTTTGAACACTCTAACCTTTGATAGTTCTGGCCAAGCCCTTCCAACTTCATTTCAGAAAATTGAAGGCACCTTGCACCTTGAGCTTCTTTCTGTCTGTATTGTCACAAGATTGGCATTTAGAGCTTCAGTTGACTTATCTGCTTTTACCCAGTTGCCCCAACCATCTATAGTTGCTTGGGTCCAGTTTCTTCCAAATCCATGTCCAGCTTCAACATTAGATTCCCACTGCTACCTGTTGCCTTATTCTAACATTCTTCAGTTGACTTTTCTACCTTCGTCTTGGTGCTTCATGCATTTGAGCCAGTCGATCGACCGACCCTTCAGTTGAGTCTGTATAGGTCAACACACTTATCATATGTGTCGACACACCTTCTCATTTTCTGTCAACACAGGTCGACACACTTAACATATGTGTCGACACACTTTCACAATTCTATCCAAGGCTTCTTGCTGAAAGACATTATGTGTCGACACACCTTCCATATGTGTCGACACAACTTCTTCATCTGTCGACTTTCAGAATACTCATTTACTTACATCATGTGGGGAATCAAAGTAAACATCATTTAGAATGTTATGAATATCAAGGCTTCAAGATGAATAAGGATTTCATCATGATTCAAGAATTTAAACATGAGATTCCATGAAATGAAATCTTTACTCTTAAGAAAAACTCATGAAGAGCGTGGTAGCATGAAAAACACCATATACAATGAATCATAGTTGGATCATTATCAATGCACAATAATGAATCAATCATAGTTGGACATCATTAAAATCACACAAGGACTACATATGTGCAACAAAATTAACTATAGAGTCCAGTTAACAAAGTATAGCCTACAAGGAAGAAAACGTACTCAATCACCGGGCACACCCAGCTCTGGCAGGTTGGCAACTACGAACCGCAGTGCTAATCTTTCGAACCTCGAGGAGGAGCTGCTACACCTAAAAAGAAAGGGGTGAGCCTCATCTCATTGGCTCAATAGGGATCCCACAGATCCCCACCACGAAACAACGGCGTTAAACAGTAGCGATAGCAACAATAATAACAACGGCAGTGGAATCATACCTCTCTAAGCTACTCCTACTAGCAATGGAAAGTAAACCCCGACCTCGCAGTCAAAATCACTAAACCAATGGTGAAACCATGGTTACGCTACTAGGAGAGGAGCTATGACACCTCTATCGTACAGACCCATCCTCGCCGACGAAGGCCGCACCCCAAACCATACGGTCCAAGGGTAAGGTCATGATCTTACTATCGTGAACACTACTCTAACTACGGGTGAAACTTTGATGACTCTATCAGGAACACTGGACCTCATTGTCGAGAGCAATACACGGTAGTCACCCGGAGAACCATGACCTAGTTGTCAGGAAACCATCAAAAGAGTCACGTCTCTAGCGATGGGAGAACCTACCCACTAGAAGCAAGGCTGGATGTGTCCACTGACAACTTAGTCCGCAGTCTCAGGTGTCTCCCTACGCGCCCCAGGTGGAAACTGAGACAATGTACACAATAACACAAGAACAAGGGTCTAGTTGAGGTTGTGCTCGTCAACACGTGTTCGACGTCCCCAACCACGTGTGCACACACTGACTGACTCCGCTACGTTAGGCCCTCTAGCTAGTTTTCCTCTCGGCCTAGACTTAAGCTACCATAGTGGGAGGCCCTATGAAAACCAGCCTAAAACCGTCTCATCGAGACTACTCTCCACCTCTCCCTAGTGGGTCGGCACCCGCGTGCCCAGGCAAGCATTGTGTTGTATCTAGAATGTTTTGATAATGACAAAACTTTATATGTGTGTGTGGTTCATGTTTTGTAAATTTGATTTGGGAATGCATTTTGTATGAGTGTAAATGGATGTCAGTCTCTTGGATTGAATGGGCTCAATGTGGATGCCATTTGATAGCTTTAAATGGATATTTGAATATACTTCTGTGATTTGCTCCAAGTGAATATATTGATGGATTTTATTCTCTTGATGAATTCTTGACACGCTTTATACTTGTAAAGATCTGAGTTCCCTTCATGATTTGAGCTCTTGATCCATATCCTCCCAGTTCTTGAGTTTTGATGTGAATAAATAGCAATTGTATGAAGTCTTCCTACTCATAGACACAACCTGCCAAATTGAATGACAAAATGCTTCTTTAGTGCTCAATAGCGTCAAACGAAGGTCAAAGTTCATTCAAATGGAAAACCAAGGTATGTGGTCTTTAATTTGGTTAAGCTAAGGGCTAATTGCACTTAATTATGTGTTTTTCAAGGGTATAGGTCGACAAAATAGTAAATCCGGTCGACAGGATCTAAGTTCAAGTTGACAGGATCACCTTCTATCCAGAACCATACTTCAGTCCGGTCGACATGAAGGTCCTAGTCGACAGGATTCATGTAACTCTTCACATCCAGAATCGATGTTCAGCCTGGTCGACAGGAAAACCGTGGGCCGGTCGACCGGATTTCCCAGTAGCCAGTAGACCTGATCTCTACAGAGATCGATCGACTGAAACAGTGGCACAGATCGATCGAATTTCCCAGAGCCTAGCAAAAAAAATCTTGTAGCGACCCGAGATCCGGATACCGGAAAGGGCCCGATACCATTCGAATCTTGACCCGCCGCCCACAAGTCGGAGGGCTCGGAAGGGCTGAAAGGAGTGTGGAGGTACAAAGAAATAGGAAATAAAGCAGGGCAATTCAATAATTAACAGAAATAAATAAACAACTACAACAGAGTCCAGTCCAATAGAGAGTATAGTCCAAGGCAGAGAAGCATACCCAACATCGAGTAAACACTCGGCTCGGCGAGCTGGCGACTAAGAACCTCCGAACAGCGCCCTCAAACCTCGAGGAAGAATCGCCGCACCTAAAATGCAGGGGTGAGCCTCCTGTCACTAACTCAGTAGGGGTCCCGCGGAACACCAACCGTAAACAACGGCGGTAACAGAAAGCAGCAACAACAGCAGGAACAACAAACTCGATGGCCGGTAAAACTCGGCACTATAGCTACTCCTACTGGAATGGAAACAAACACCCCGATCCCACAGTTAGGGGACCATCGGACTAACGGGGAAACCTCCGGCTACGTTACCAGAAGAGACATCACGACAGCGCTGTCGTGGACCTAACACCGTCTAGGGAGAACCCTTGGTGACGCTCACCGGAACCCTAGACCTCTACCTCGGGAACACACCCAGAAACTACACGTAAAACCATGTCTCGCAGATGGGAAGCGAAAACTCAAGTCACAAGAAACTCACGTCATGTGACGGGAGCACTGCCCACCAGAAGTAAAGACAGATGCGTCCATTGATGACTTAGTCCGTGCCTCAAGTGTCTCGTTGCGACTCCCTAGGTAGAGACAGAGACAGAACAGTAACCAGTACCACAAATAAGGACTAGCTGGGGTCGCGCTCATCAGCGCGGTTCTGACAGCCTCGAACTAAGTGTGCACACACATACCATGCGCCCTAGGTCAGATCCTCTAGCTCGTTCTTCCCTCGAAGCTCGGACTCAAGCTGCTCGTGGGGGCCCTACGGTAACCAGCCTAAAAATCGTCTCTCTCCGGTAAGCCGCTCCACCACTCCCGGGTGGGTCAGCACACGCGTGCTGTAAGAAGGCTACGACCAGTGGGAGGTCACTAAACGTGAACATGGAAAGCCACACACACACCCATCGTGAGTAACGCGCAGTAACAGGTGGCTCTGGGCCACCAGACTCTAGATGGTCCACTAGACCCAGCAAACCCAACGGACACAACTCGGGTCAAGACCGTTGAACCAGGACGGCTCCATGCGAGATCTAGCCTAATCCCTAGGTCTGAAACCATGATAGCATGAATACCAAGGTAGCTCATAAGCTGTCGAGTTAATCCCTCATCTAAGGATCACACGGGAACCTCGAGCCCCAGGCTGGTTAACTGGACTCACAGTCCGAGGACATAAGCATGGCCCACTCGGAAACCACCTTCTGAAGAAACCCACACCGTGCGGGGTAGGCCCACCGCACTCATGCCAACTCACGGTGACTCAATCACACGGAAGCACAGAAGCCCAGAACATGCGGGGTCACTCAGATCCCCAAGACCTACGGGCATGCTAATCGAGGTAACACGGTACCTCAAGACACCCCAAAACATGGACACAGAACTCACGGGGTGTCCGGGACATCCACGAGACCGAAGGTCGACCACTGGGTCACAACCGGCTCCACTGGGGCCCACACAACACGAACGGAACAAGGCGAGCATGAAAAACCACGTGGCGGTCCTCTCTGGACCTTTACAGCGGCTGGTGGTCTAGCCAGGATCACAAGGTCTGGCCTAGCAGTCCAGCCCGGACCGCAAGCCCCAAAGACACTTGAATCGCAGGCGGTCACTCCCAGACCGCCAAGCAGGGTGGCGGTCCTTTGCCTGACTGCTAGCCGTCACCTAGCGGTCAGTCGCAAGGCCGCTACCCCACCCGACCTCGAACGACTGAGAAACGAAAAACGATCGTGCCCTGACCACAAGGCACTGCCTGGCAGTCTTCTCTAGATCGCTAAGCTCTCCTGGCAGTCCATCGCATGACTGTAACGTTTGAACCGACATAGGGGACCCCTAGCGGTCTTCAGAGGACCGCCTCATCCCCTAGTGGTCTCTGGAAGGACCGCTAGGCCGTCCCGAGCACGAAAACGGCGTACTCCGCATAAAATCCCATCCAACGGGACGTCCACACCCATGTGAAGGGGAACATAAGGGGAAACTAGTCCCCAACCTCTCTAGCACCGAGAGGACCCATTTAAAACCCAAAAATACGATCAAAACGTAAGATCTGGCTCACACCCCAAAATCATGCATTTCTACCCCGGCGGAGAAATAAATCTACTCGGCTCTCCTCAGGCTACCAAACTCACGGGAAATGAAGTACTCGGGCTAGGGATCCATCCCCCTACCTCCACCGAAGATTCCGCGCGCTGAGGATGCCGATCCGCCAAGAAAACGTCGTTTAAACCCTCGCCGGCTCGTGATCCCACGAACCGTCTCCACCATCGCGATCCTCGTCCCGTGCCTGTCGCTCCACGCCCCACGAGCATCGCTGCCCCACCCTTGTCTGCCTCCGTCGGCCGTCTGGAGAAGAGAAAAAAAAAGGGGTTTAATATATATAGAAAATCCAGAAATCCCCAAAAATACCAAAAATATTGAAAAATACTCCCCATGATCCTTCAAAAATGAACAACACGCCTGTAGTGTCCTGGAATCGGAGAACGCAACGGTTCACCCTACACGGGGTTCAGAAGGTCCGACAGGCAAAAATACGTAAAATTCAATCCGGGACCCACAAAAGCGATCCAAATCCCTCGGATCCTGATCCGATAATTATCTGAAAAACCTGGGGCGTTACAAATCTTCTTAGAGATAGGTCGACTGAAGCCTGAAGCCAGTCGACCGAACGGTCCGGTTGACGAAACCCAATGATTGGTCGACCGATGGCAACAGGGCCTTCGCGCGGATCAAGTCAAATCTAATTTGCTCTCACATGGGACCTCCTTTAGGCCAGGTAAAATGTCTAAAATGCCCCTAACTCGTTCCCTAACATGTAAACTAGTTTTATGATGTTTCTAGAAGGGGGTATAGAGGTCTTTTGGCCCATATATCTCCTCTATAATCTCTTTTTGCAAATTTGGGGAGTTTTGATCAAAGTTAATCCAAGTTGATCCAAGTGCATCAAAGCGAAGAGCAAAAAAAACTTGTAGAGAAAGAAGGAGAAGAGGAGGGTGACCAAGGCTCAAAGAAGATCAAGATCCGCCCATTTCATGAGTGTGTTGGGTCTGGGTACAACGATAATCAAGAGGAGGGTGAATTGATTGGCCCACTAAAATTTTAATTCCCACAAAGACTAAGACCAAATAAACCTCAATAGTTAATTAACCAATTAACCCCCATTAGATTTAATAAACTTTGAAATAGATAAATCAAGTGAACATGCTCTCAGATCTCACTCGAGTGTAAACAGTAATAATGTGAATGTGTAAGTGTGTGTGAAACTGTGCTGAATCCTCAATTGACAAGAAGCTAAATAATGGAAGCGCAAACCACAAGGCACAGAATTTTTTAGATGGTTCGACCACACACCCTGTGTGCCTACGTCCACCCGTCACCAAACCTGGTAAGGCTTTCACTATCTTGCAAAGACCCTTATAAGACAGTAGTAACATACACACGGAGAAGATGCTCCAACACACACGCGCTACTGAACCGCAGCCCACACACACACGGAGACGACACTCCAACAGACACACACACACACACACACACACACACACACACGGAGATGACGCTCCAGCACACACACACACGTTGCAAATCACAGCCACAAACGGGGACAAACCCCAAATCGCATACACGCTGCAAATCGCAGCAAATCGAACACACTCAGATGTGGACACCGCTCGATCCGACCACACACTTCAACTGTCTCAGATAATACAAATTATGTCTATCAAATCAACATCCGATAACACATGATTTTCAGATCAACCAGTAGAAAATTCATCAAATAAGATTCCCCCTTTAGATGGCTTCGCCCGATGCTCGAATAGCCGCAACGATGACCGGATGACGATCTACGCAGCACGATCCATCTCAATCATGAACAAGATGAAGTAAATAGCTTCAAACTTGGAAGAATACTTCTTCCAATAGTAGGGGCGAGCTCCTCTCTTCCTCTTCTTTTTCTTCTTCCTCCCCAAGCCTTTCTTTCTCTTTTGTCTAGATTTAATCTCCCAATTTCACAATAGAAGACAATATGGGAATATGGCAGCCAAAAGACACCTATACCCCTTCTAGAATCTTCGCAAAGCCTCCTCACATGTTAGGGAACAAGTTTGGGGAAAAATAGATATTTTACCTGGCTTGGATGAGGCCCCACGTGAATGCCACGTCGGATTCGCAATTGTTCGCACGAAGGCACTGCCGTGTTCGGTCGACCGGCCCAATGCTTTCATTCGACCGGCCCATCAGTCAACCGGCCCAATGCTTTCATTCGACCGGCCCATCAGTCGACCAGACCTCATGTATACGTCGATCAAACCTTGTAACGGTTATAGTCTTTGGATTCTGGGAAATTCGGTCGACTAGTCAATGGCTTTCGGTCGACCAGCCCAACCTTCCCTTTCATTTCAGCAGGTCTGCTGCCTCAAGCCAGTCCAGGTTGACTGGCCCATCGCCAAGGTCGATCGGTACACCTATAAAACACATAAATAATCCCAAATCAACATGTATTTAATCCAATTCCAACATACCTTAGATATAAATCTTTGACATTTCTGGAGTTCTTTTGAACCTATTATGCAGTCGGAGAAGGGTTAGATAGTAACTCACTCGATAAGCTAAGATTATGAAGTGAAAACTCATCCATTCTTTGTTTAGAGTGAGTTTTCATGAATATATGAATCAATAGCTCAAATCATGAGAGGAATCAAATTTAACAAATCAAAGAGCCATCGAGAACTCATGAAGAATATGAGACCCATTTCCAAAAATATGATTGTGTTGAGATTTAACAATGCATTTCTATCTCATTTGGAGCAATACAATGATCTAGAACTTAAGGCATCAAATGGCATCCAAAGTGAACCCATTTAGTCTATTCAACCCATTTGTTTAAATAAAATGCATTCACAAATGGGAATCAAATTTCATTCAATATTCATCCAATTCGCAATTTCCACTTTCAATTAACTCATTCACTCACACCATGAGCGGAATCAAGTTTAACAAATTTTCTCTTCAGAACTTAACATGATTTCACAATAAACTCATTCTCAATGAATCTCAACAAAATATAATAACAATTATATGCAATTCCATGAAGCTCATCAAAATATAATCACATGTAATTCATGATCTATTCACACAGAATCACATGAGTGAAACTCATTCGATTTTTGTCATTAAAGTTTTGTCATTATCAAAAGTGTTGTGTCCCTGATTTTGATGATGTCTAACTATGAATCATTGGAAAAAGATCTTCAAATCTGTATGAAAATAAGTACCTGATGGAGTTAATATTAAAGCCAAAATGGTGTCCCAAAAGATTTAACTTTATAATATCCTTTTTATGGGTCCAACAGGTACAGAATAAAAAATTAGTCGACTGAAGAAGAGTACGTCGACTCAGTGTACTCAATGAGTCGACGCAACTGAAGAAGAATTCCTTGACTTCAGTGTAGCAAATATGAACGATGAGTCGACGCAGAGTTTCATGGCATCAACGCAACAGAAGAAAAAGAAGAGCAAATATGAAGGATGAGTCGACGCATGGTTCCAAAGAGTCGACGCAGTAAAGGAGGAAGAGAAAATCTGCAGGAGCTGCCCTCCAAGCCATAAGAATGATGAGTCAACGCAACAAGCCTATATGGCATTGACACAAGAAGCCTATATGGCGTTGACACAACAACAATATCCATAACGGCCAGCATAATCTACCAGAGCGAGCCTAATCACTTCTTCAGATTCTTGGGTAGAGACCCATAATGGCCAGCCACTCCGGCCATGTTACAGTTGAATATTTGGAGATGCTTGTTCCTCCGTCTCACCCTCCCACCTGGCTGCCTAGGGAAGGCTAGTCTATCTAACATCGAGACCCTCGGTGTGGCTTGTTCATGGAAAAATGGTCCATAGCAGCCAGACCCTTCATCAGCAATTTCCTCCGGGTTGACTTACTCTCCTTGGTCTTCATCTTCTATAGCGCTCATGACTTCTAAGAGTCGCCGCGTACCTTGAGGGGTGTTCTCGAGACCCCGAAAATATCCTCGAACAGCCTGGGTGATATCATCATGCCCATCCGAGAGGGTCAAGTGTTGGTGGCGACACCTTGTATCGAGTTGTTAGCCGGTAAGCAGACTGTCGTTGTCCAGCTACCTTGTTACATCTTTGGTAGGAGGCATAGACATTCACCTCCCGGACATAGCCTCGGAAGGCTGGTCTGCGAGGTGTTACAGCTGGCACCTCTATTCTTTCTTCTTCTTGTTCTTCTTTCCTATCGAACCTGTCAACCTGAGCGGGTTCAGATTGAGCAATAGCTGGGGCCCGCCTTTGCTTGGGCACCCATACTTGTCTAAGCTTGGTCGACTTCGGGGCCAGACCTCCCCTTGATTCGGACTTGACACGGTCAGGCCTATCTTGAGCCAGCGCTTGGAAGGAATTCTGTGATATGCGGCGGGACGCGACTCGATACCAATTGAATGTGATCCTGAGACTCTAGGCAAACTCACGACTCGTCCTTGGTGAGGGAAACATGCGGATGTGCGCGGTTGAGAAATCGGCAATGAGTCAAGGGTATTTGGCTCTTCCGTGGTCGGATCGACTCATGGGACGGGTCTAGCACTCACTCTCGCAGCGGTGATTAAAATTGAACGAGCTAATTTCCTATCACTCTAGCAGTGGCATATGAATATATACGAGGAACGCAAATGCCAAAGTGGGGAGCGGA
This sequence comes from Amorphophallus konjac, assembly GCA_022559845.1. Taxonomy (NCBI): domain Eukaryota; kingdom Viridiplantae; phylum Streptophyta; class Magnoliopsida; order Alismatales; family Araceae; genus Amorphophallus; species Amorphophallus konjac. Next base: position 200,123,542 of record CM040123.1, read on the forward strand.
CACGATACCTCCATGCTCCAGGCGTGGGAAAGATGACCCCGGCAAAGACTCGTACTCCCGGTACATTAATTAAACAATAGTTACAGTAGTGAATTTTATGTCCACTCCATGCAGGGATGTAAAGGGCTACAGTGAGACCCAGGAGTAGCGAACTCGGGTTGACGGGCAGTAAGTCGGAAGGGCTTTCGGGTCGGAGGCGGGCAGCTGGTGTGACTCGGTACTGTTCAAACTCGATGGACAGCAAGTGAACTCAGCTGCTGGGACGGTGGCCTCCGATCACCTTCTGGCCGGGCCGGTTGGCTGGGATGTTGGCGGGAGGTCCCTCTTCGATCCCTTAGGTCGACGGCAACCGAATCTGAGCCGGCATATTTTGTGAGAATTAACCGGCGGACTGCTCTGCTGGCCTGTTCACGGAACAAATTTGCTCACTTCCACGAAAATGATTTTTGCACACAGATCCGAAGGCGGATCAGGGCGAAATTGACGCCGTTGGAAAGAGGACTCAAAGGGATACAACATATATTAATTTCACAGCCATCCAGTAAAATTATTAGAAATTAAAAACTCTGTGGCACAGCTGTTGCTTCTGGGTCGGATTATCGACAGTCAGGATAGACAAGGATATGCCTAAAAATGAATTTTGACTGACATGGAAGTGGTGGATCTGGATCTTGGGGATTTTACAGGGGATATAAGTGGATGTGGGGGGCGGGGAAAATTTTTATGGTAATTTTCTGGAGTGGTTTAAGGGGTAGGAAAAATAGAAGAACAAGACACTATCTCGCAGATCTACTGATTGGCAGACTGTCAGGGGTGGAACTAAATGACTGGGAAAAATAGCAAACGATGGCGGATTGACACGAAATTTAAACTGGTAACAACAAGGGGGATGATCTATCAAAATTTGATGACCATCAGATAATTAGATTCGGAGAACAAACCTAATCTTTGAGCTTATGTTCTGCAGGTCGCAAGTCTGGACATCAGACCAAAGATGGGGCTGTGGCGGTTCGACGGCGGCACGAACGGAGGCGGCGACGGCGGTGGCTGAGCTTCACACCCAGGGGAGGAGATAGATCTTAGAATCCACCAAGATTATGGCGTCACACCATAGAAATCACAGCAATCCAGCTGCAAGGGGGGAGAGGAGAGAGGGGCACCTATATGCTCTTGTGCAAATGCAACTTTTTTCTTCATTAATTCTTCAAAATAATGAAAATACATGAGTTTTATAGACCTATCTAAATGAGCATTACTACCCTTAGATCTAGGGTTAGGGAGGGGCAATTATGGGATAGGAAATTCTTCTCCCATGTGGTCAAAATAGCACATAATAAAAAAAACTAAAAGGGTGAAAAGGGGGGGGCACCCCCTTCAAGTGGGCAAGCTTGACTTTGCTTGGTCCAAGTCCAACTTGGACCTTGGACCAGCCCCACATGGGTCCTAGAAGCTAGTTGGCCCAATGAGAGAGAGGGTGGGGGTCTCGCAAGGCTTACGGGGCCCAATGAGAGAGAGGGTGGGCCTATTTGCAAAGAAACCCACTAATTCTTAAGGACTAACACATTGGCTTATAATCGCCATACAGTTGACTCAAGGATATAAATGTAAATAAAAAAGTCAGTGGTCTTACTTTGGTGTCTCTATCAATTCTCCCCGAGTGGGAGAAACTCGACCCCGTCGAGTAACGGGTGCGGCTTTTCACGTGGCTCCTGCGGATCCGTCACCGTACCAGGTAGCGCGGGTACGCTCGACTCGTAGTAATCGTCACCTGCTCATCCTGTATATGTTCTATATGCTCATGCTACTGTGGGAATGAGGCTAGTGGTGGACACTCTTGGGTGGGGTCACTCTCAAAGGAAGGAGACATCTCAATGACTCACTAGGAATCACGGCTGGGTCCCTATAGGTGACTGGTTCCGAGATATTTAGGTAGAGCTGATCCCAAATTCCGCCAAGTCTACAACATACGCATTAGATCCGACTTGCCTCACACTCGAAAGGGACTGACACTGCGAGCTTGCATCAGACCGACTCGACTCGATGTATGCAGACTCCCAACATACAAATGTATGTATATACTCTTGACAAACTGGACAAATAAAGAAACACTCACACATGACCCTAGACAAACCTACTGTTAGACTGACCCATACATATGCAATGGTGGTCCAAGACATCCGAATGTTAATTTAAGGTGCATCGGATCTCGGTCAACTTGGGAGGACTCTAGACATCCTAAAGTGAACCAATCATGCATTGACGTCCTTTTGGATTTGGGAGGTTTAGGTGGTTTGGGTGGGCCAGGAGAGCCGAATTCACCTTCTTCCGTACCCCAATGAATGGGCTCCTTGCGGAGTGTAGGTGGACAGCCCTGTGGGGTAGAGGTGTGATAGTGAACTTCCCTAAAGAAGTGGCGTAGATATGGTGGGTCAAGGGGTTCACTAGCGAAGGGGTCGAAGGGATCAAAGAATATGTGAACCCTTGAGATGGGTTCCCTCATGACACGGTCCCATGTTTGGAATTCTTTAAGGTGCAAATGATCACCTTCATTCATTGTGGTAGGTGGGACGGCGGTCATATGTAGAAGATATGGTTCCTCCCTCGAGATAAGTGGAATGAAGTTAGGCTCGGCTGGCATGGGGAGGAATAAGAGAACCTCCGTGGTGACATGACCCATGGTGCACACGGACGTAATGGACCCTAAGGCTGGTTGTGTGAAGCTACGACTATGGGGTTGGTCGAAGCCTCGGGCCAACATACACGTCAACTTCATTTGCCTGTCTAATCCCTTGATAAGGTCTTCTAAAATATCAACATGGTGAAAAGGCCGAAAAGTGATGTGGAATGAGTTGACTGGCATTATTTGTAGTGCGGGGTCCATGGAGGGGTAGAAAAAGGCTTTTGGGACCAAGCTTTTCTTAAGCCAGCTAAGTAGTGGCTTGTTGATGAGTAGCTTCCCCGTTAGAAGCAGATGTGGCTCTGGCTGAGGTGGCTCTGAATAAAGATCAGAGGGTGAGGTTGGAGGCAAAGGAGCTCTCACGGGAGGGAAAGGGATATCCTCTGTGAGTGGGAGAGGTCCTTGCGATGGCATCGGGTTGAGACTACCGGCTACGACCTACTTAGGCTCGTGCAGGAGTCCGTCAATCTGAGTACACATCCTATACAACCGATCCGAAATGGTTTTGAAGAGTTCGACAATGGTGGGGTTTGGAGTAGAGGCATCATGATGGACTTGCCCATAATCGCTCGGCCTAGTATTGGGCTTAGGCTCATCAACATGTCGGGCTCTTTGCCTCCGACTATGACATTCCCGGTGGGAGGTGATTGGGTGGGGCAGGTTGGAGGTGACCGGGCCGAGTAGGTAGACCCTTCTAAGCTCGCCCTTCATCTCACGCCATGACTTGATGGGCCATTCCCTCTTAATCTCCCTCATGCATTCAATGCTCTCCCATTTCCAGGCGGCTTCGTAGACAAGCCTCTTTTGGGCAAAACTGACTTGCATGGCATCGGACATAGTGTAACACTCGAAATACTTGTCCATGGCGGCTTCCCACTTTAGGTAGTCGCTCGGGATGTTGGAGCCATAAAAGTCCGAGGATTCGGGCCTACGGAAGTGGAGGGATGGTTTCCAAGCCCTTGGGTATCGCGCCACCATTCATATAGCCTGGGCGATTGGGAATCCATGGAATCCATGGGGCTCGGGGAGCTATAGGATGGCCATGCAAACACTAGGTGACAAAAGAAACTGACTCTAATGGATTAGAAACGACCCTAAAACAACAATGCAAAGTTAGAATGCAGACTCGACTACAAACCTAGACTCAACCAGTATCTGGTACGTGGCGGAGGTTTGATCCGAAGATCACACTCACGCAAGTGTGTAACCTTCCCAATAGGCGTAACCTATCGTTCCGGAGGCACCTTTTAATATACCGGGTATCGGAATGAAATGTAACCTAAGACAAAACTACCCTAGACTCAACCTGCTCTGATACCAATTGAATGTGATCCTGAGACTCTAGGCAAACTCGCGACTCATCCCTGGAGAGGGAAACGAGCGGATGTGCGTGGTTGAGAAACCGACAATAAGTCAATGGTATTTGGCTCTTCCGTGGTCGGATCGAGTCACGGGACGAGTCTCGCACTCAGTCTCGCAGCGGTGATTAAAATCGAACGAGCTAATTTCCTATCACTCTAGCAGTGGCATATGAATGTATACGAGGAAAGTAAATGCCAAAGTGGGGAGCGGACACGATACCTCCACGCTCCGAGCGTGGGGAAGATGACCCCGGCCAAGACTCATACTCCCGGTACAGTAATTAAGCAATAGTTACAACAGTGAATTTTATGCCCACTCCACGCAGGGAGGTAAAGGGCTATAGTGGGACCCGGGAGTAGCGAACTCGGGTTGACGGGTAGCAAGTCGGAAGGGCTTTCGGGCCGGAGGCGGGCTGCTGGTCTGACTCGGTACTATTCAAACTCGCTGGACAGCAAGTGAACTCGATTGCTGGGACGGTGGCCTCCGGTCATGTACTGGCCGCGGCGATTGGCTGGGACGTTGGCAGTTGGTCCCTCTTCGATCCCTGAGGTTGGCGACGGCCGAATCTGAGCTGGCCTATTTTGCAAGAATTAACCGGCAGACTACTCTGCTGGCCTGTTCACGGAACAGATTTGCGCGCTTCTAGGAAAATAGTAGTTGCACCCAGATCCGGAGGCAGATCGGAGCAAAATTGGCGCCGTTGGAAAGAGGACTCAAAGGGATACAACATATATTAATTTCACAACCATCTAGTAAAAAGATTGGAAATGAAAAACTTTGTGGCACAGCTGTTGCTTCTGGGTCGGATTATTGACAGTCAGGACAGACAAGGATCTGCCTGAAAATGAATTTTGACCTACAGGGAAGTGGTGGATCTGGGTCTTGGGGATTTTATGGGGGATAGAGGGGGATGTGGGGGACGTGCAAATTTTTTATGGTAATTTTATGGAGTGGTTTAAGTGGTGGGAAAAATAGAAGAACAAGACACTATCTCGCAGATCTACTGATTGGCAGACTGTTAGGGGTGGAACTAAATGACTGGGAAAAATAGCAAACGATGGCGGATTGATACGAAATTTAAACTGGCAGGAGGTAACAACAAGGGGGATGATCTATCAAAATTTGATGACCATCAGATAACTGGATTGGGAGAACCTACCTAATCTTTGAGTATCTATTCTGCAGGTCGCAGGTTTGGACAACATACCAAAGATGGGGCTGTGGCGGTTCGACGGTGGCACGAACGGAGGCGGCGGCGGCGGTGGCTGAGCTTCACACCTTGGGGAGGAGATAGATCTTGGAATCCACCAATATCATGGCATTACAATATAGAAATCACAGCAATCCCGCTGCAAGGGGGAGAGAGGAGAGAGGGGGGCCCATAGGCTCTTGTGCAAATGCAACTTTTTTCTTCATTAATTATTCAAAATAATGAAAATACATGAGTTTTATAGACCTAGCTAATTGACCATTACTACCCTCAAATCTAGGGTTAGGGAGGGGCAATTGTGGGATAGGAAATTACTCTCCCATGTAGTCAAAATAACACATAATAAAAAAACTAAAAGGGTGGAAAAGGGGGGGGGCGCCCCCTTCAATTGGGCAAGCCTGACTTTGCTTGGTTCAAGTCCAACTTGGACCTTGGACCAGCCCCACATGGGTCCTAGAAGCTAGGTGGCCCAATGAGAGAGAGGGTAGGGGGTCCCGCCGGGCCTACGCGGCCTTTTTGCAAAGAAACCCGCTAATTTCTAAGGACTAACACATTGGCTTATAATTGCCATACAATTGACTCAAGGGTATAAATGCAAATAAAAATCTTAGTGTTCTTGCTTTGATGTCCCCATCATTCTGCGTTGGTACATTGGCAATTACTCAGTCGGGTGAAATCCTGGCCTATCGGCCATTCAGAAAGATGCGGACTCCTCCGATTAGAATGGATTCGCCCGATGCCGAAAGTCAAGCTTGCAGTACGCCGGTGTTCTTCTTGGCCACTCTCCTAGCAGTCGGTGAGCACCTCTTATTGCTAGAAGCACGGGAGTGGATGTGGTGGATGAAGCAGCCCATCGCAGCAGCATTAATTGTGGTTGCCTTTGCAGCAATGACTGGCTTCATCTCCTGGACGTCCAGGAGTTCGACGAAGGCCACGTCAAAAAAGTTGGGGAAGCCAACCACCGATAGAAAGTCACCAACTTCGTAGGCACAGCCAGGTAGCCGTACCTGGCATGATCAGCAACCACGAGTGGTCCAAACAAAATAGCCATCATATTGATCAGGATGCAACACCTGCAATTTCAGATTTAAAGCGAGTTAGTATTTTAGGAGGAGGCCATTGGGCCCCTAATCCTGACGAGAAGATGAAAGGAGGCTCAGTCCCACTGGACGTGCCAACTTGTGGACAACGCACTTGGGATATTCATCTTTCGATTCATTTATTCACCTCTTTTGGGGGTGTTTTATCTTTTAGTGTTTTATTGAGTGCGAGGGCGTGCCGGTCACCAAAGTGACATTTATTCAGGCTTCAAGACTAGTATGGTCTGAAGCTGCGAGTGCGCTCCGTCTGACTTACCAGACGACTGTGGGTCGAGACTAAGAACCCGTCATGTCATAAAGGTCACGGCGTTAATTACATCTCCTCGGAGAGGAAAAAACCTTTGATTAAATGCCAGGAGAAGGGGCCCTCGGGCCTTAAATTGATATTAATTCAAGAAAGGAATGAGAATTTTGAACTTCAATAAAACAGCCCCCATTGAGCGGTAAACAACTGAACCATTAATTAACCCATTCATATCTGGATGAGAGTCCCAATTTATAAATATATATGCTAGAGATATGGCAAGTTTGATATCCGTGAGTAGATCCCAATGGAAATTCGTTTAAAACATAGCGGGCTATCGGCCAAGAGCGGGGTCATGCTTTGACCCTGATGGGATGATCCTGAGGTTCAAGCATGACCCGCAGAGGCCCTGTCAATATCCCCATGCGTAGGGTCCATGGGAGGTGAGAGCTGCATCATCTCTTCTTTTCCTTCGTTGTAGGTTTATTTATTTCCTTCTATTAACCCCAGCGCTTTTGATTGGTTTGAACAAGATATGACTTATTCGAAGTTAATTGAATGAGCAATTCATAAAAATGAATATTTCTATGAGATTTAAAGTGTTTTAAGCTTCTTTTCGATGTCAATTGTCAATTTTTAGTTATTGAGTTTCACGGATGATTCAGATGAATATTTAGGAATAAAATTTACCTCTCTTTTTCTCTCAAAGAAATCAAAATGATTGAAGTTTTTCTATTTGGAATCGTGTTGGGTCTAAGCATTATCATATTTTTGTAAGGGTTTGTACCATCAATATTATTATCTTATTATCTTATTTATCATTTATTCTTTTGTTATTATCATTTCTTTCTTTTCTTTATTTCCCTTGAAATGCAGAACAGTTCAGAGGCCATTGCGTCGACGCAGGCTCTTAGTGCGTCGACGCATATAGCTTCCCAGAAGCCAGTACCGGGGCTTGTATCAATTGACGCGTCGACGCATGAAAAATGCTGCGTCGACGCACAAGGCCCACTTGGGGCTGTTGCGGCTATCGCGTTGACGCTGAGAGGGGCAGCGTTGACGCATAAGAAAAGCATGGAGAAGGCTGCGACGACACCGCTTTCAGGATGCGTCGACGCGATAGATGCCAACACCCATTCCAACCTCTTTTCTTTCATTTTGTTCAATTGTTTGGCCGTTTTATTCATATCATAGATTGATCTTGGCAATTCAAGGGGATTTTAAATTCCAACTTTTATCTCAAGTTTCAGGCCTCATTCTTTTAATTTTCTTTCTTTTGCTTCTTCTTTTGCATATGGGATGAGTTAATGCATGCTTTGTTTAGCAAGAAGACAGTGCAAGTAATGGCTCTATGCAAGCACCCGCTAGGGTATGTAATGCATTTGTGCAGTGGGATCATGGTACAAGGCGGAGTTATGTACTCACACATACTGAGAGGGTCTAGATGGGCATAACCCACCCTTCATCAGCCCACCATTTGATATACCACCAATCCCAGGTCATGGCATTCAAGCATGCAGATGGGGATGCAGAGGGTTTATTACATGAGACATGCATAATGCATAGAATAATGATTTAATTCTACTCATGGATGCTGGGCAAATGCTAGTGTGGATGCAGATGCGTCGATGGCATATAGTTGGTTTTAGCTGGCTGGTTGCCAGGCAATAGCTAGGCTCAAGTAGGTTTGATCCTGGTTGATCAGAGAGAAGCTGCCAGAAGGCAGTTTAGTAGGCTAGTTAACTTGTGCGTTGATGCAGCAGAGAGATACGTTGACGTAGTGAGAGTTTGGTCGACCGAATTCAACAAATGGTCGACCGAAATCTGAGATTAGTCTGTGCGGAGGACTCAACTTGAAAGCAAGCGCATGCATGACTTAATATGCATATGGATGGATTGCCTCGTGATGGGGAATGCATGGGGGTGTAATTTCAACCATGTTCATGCAGATGTGATGAATGTTAATGCAGATTACACAATGCACATAAGGTGTTTAATCTATTTTGCAGCAGAGCTGGTTGCTAGTCAATCAGTGATCTCAAAGTGGAGTTAATGTTGGGTAGCTGGGATAGGGTGAGGTTGATACGGGGTTTAAGTGGAATGAAGTGGGGTCGACGCAGGGCCTAAGTGAGATGGGGTGAGGTTGATGCCCGTCAGGGGCATATTCAAAGGAGAAGAGGGTCGACCCAGCGGGCTTCCAATCGCCATGTATCCAGCCAATGCAGAATGCATGAATGCATGAGTAATTGCACATGGAAATGAGTCCTTCTGATTGTTCATCCATTTCTTTGAATGCATTACTTTCTTTTCATTAGTGCCAGCACTGTGTTTCTTTGTTCATTTAGTCAATTTCTTCAGTTAAGATCTGCCCTTGATCAGTTTATTCACAGCGTTGATGTAGCGATATGTTCATAGCTTGTTTGATTGTGTGTTCAGCATGCACTGTCTTCAGCAATTTTATCAATTCAGCATGTTTTTTGTTTCTTTGTGTGTTTGATCATTAGTGTTAGCATTTTAGCCATTGGTTCAGCTCATGTTTGAGCATTAGTTTAGATTTTTGTTAAGTCCACAGTTCTGAGAAAATTTGGGTAGCACCTCCCCTGGACTTGGGTTTTGGGGGTGAAAAATAGGAAACACATCCACAGAAATTCTGAGATGGCTCCGAAATATAAAGATGCACACGGAAGCGAAAACATCTGAGGACACGTGCGGAAGTGGCAACGTCCTTAAAACCTAAATTGGGCATGAACATCCCGAGGACTAGCTACAAGGGGCACCACTGACCCAGGGGTTAGTAGCATTTCCAACTCCAAAATTTGCAATGTTTATGCTGTCCCTAAGGCCATTAATGTCCACCCCTCGATGAAGCATTCCCTAGGGGTACTTGAGAGTGGCCAGACAGAAAACTCTGATCGGTGTAAACCCATGATTTATCCCTTCCCCATAGTAGGTCTTAACGGCATGAAAACCTTCAACGGAATCAATGGTAGTCTACTATTGCTCAAGTTAATGGGGTCACAAGCCATGCATAGGAGACCGGCAAGTTTGTGCCCCGGTGGAGACATACACACACTACGGTGCAAGGAGTAGGGAGAGAACTTGCTGTAGGTGTGCGAGCTTGGGAGCCCTTTTGGACAGCATTCTGCTAGGCATTCATGCAAGCAGTGTGGTGCCCGTGTGTGGTTGGCTCAGCAGCCAAGGTGACGAGGAATAGCTCCCTAGTGCATTATGGTTAAGCGAGAGGGGAAAACATAGGAAAGGTGAGCTTTATCAAATCTGGGACTGAACCAGACCCTCCACAACCCATAATCGAGGGTGAGGGGGAACATGGTCGCATCCATGAACAACGCCTAGACTGATTAGCAAGAAGAGAGCATATATATATATCGAAGAGGTAGAAATCATGCATGTTGGATACACAGTGGAACTGGGGCTCAAGGCAGGCGATGTGGACCTGTCCAGAGGCCTTGGGGAAGGGACTGTGAGATTAATCTTGCCCAGGAGGGCGTGGGTCTGCCATAGGGATAGAGGAAAGCACCAAGAACAACCTCAAAACTAGTAGGAGGAAGAACAGAGCCGCCGGAGAGGCTTTTCTTTTGGATGTTGGGTCTTTTTTATAGCAACAGCAACCCTTTTCTTCTTTTCCAAGGCAAGGGAGGGCAAGAATGTCCTCCAATGATTGAAGAATATTGCCCCACGCGTCTGGGTACGGTCATACGGCCTTCTGGAGGGAGTTGCGATCGGGCTTTGAGAGAGAGCATGAGCCACGCGCGTGACCTACGCCCGTATGGGTTTCTTCGCATTCTGAGGGTGCGTCGATGCAGGTTGCAGGCTGCGTCGACGTCACCAACTGCTAGAGGCAGTTCTTCAACTCACCATCTTCAACTGTGTCGACGCAACTTTCACAGTGGGTAGACGTAGCCCGCTCCCAGGGGCTACTGCTCGTCTTCTGTCTTCAGTGGCGTCGACATTGGGGCTGTTATGCGTCGACGTGGTCAGGGAGCCAGGGGCTCTCACTTCTGCTTTGTCTTCAAATGCGTTGACGCAGCAGCAGACTGCATTGACGCATCTTTCTGTTCAGGGCTTTTCTTTCTTCTTTTCTTCAGTTGACGTTGCTTTGGCTTCAAATGGCAATTTTTAAGCGTCCACAGGAATGGGGATAAGAAAAAAACTGCAAAATGAGGCACACTCACAATAAAAGGCATTTTCATTCATTCCTCAAAATAGAAACTGATACATCATCCCAAGTCCCATGTCTGGGAAACCATCAACATAAAAAAAATGTACAACAGAGAAAGGAAATGAAAATGGGGGAGGGCGAAGCATTGACTCCTCTCCCTCCCCAAGCAGCACACCTATTCTCTCTTCTCTTCACGCACAGGTGTAGCAGAGCAGAAAGCCTGGGAATCGATCTGAGGGAGCCTTCGAACAACACCAGCTGGGGGGAGCAGGAATAGATGGAGAGAGTTTCTTTTGGACATCCCCCTCCTTTTATAGTAGAAAAGGGGCCTTTTCTCCTTTTCCAAGGCAAAGGGGGGAAGGAATGTCCTCCAATCATTGGAGATTCTTCTCCGACGCGTCCTGCACGGCCTGTACGGCCTTCCAGAAGGCGCTGCGATCGAATCTTCGGAGAGCACGCACCGCGCTAGTGACACGTGCCCGTACAGCCTGTTCCGCGTCCATAGGGTGCGTCGACGTAGCTTGCAGGCTACGTTGACGCAGCCCATTGCCAGGAGCGTTTCTTTCTGTCTGTCTTCAGGTGCATCGATGCAGCCTTTGTTCAGATTCATCTTATTCACTCCAGTAGTGCTGTGGGGTCGATGCCATGCTGTGGGTGTGTTGTCGCACCCTTTCTTCTTTTCCATGGCTGACCTAGTTTGGCCTTTGATGCCAAATTTAAGCGTCCACTAATGTCCCCCTACCCGTGGGTGGTGCAGGCGAGGGACAAGCATCCTGCGTGGGTGCAGATTTCTTCATTATCTCACTGAGATGGACTCCGGTGGGACTAAGGGCTTGCGCCGAAGCCAGTTAAGCGGGTTGAGCAGTTTATTGTTGATAGTGAGCTTCTGCCGACGTAAGGATATCATTTAAGACGCTCTTAGATGGAAGGTCTAAGCCGTTGGGTTTTAGCGGCTGATGTCGACAAGGGGTCGAGCACCAACCTTGGTGAAGTAATTGGCATTGGGTATATGCCAATGCAAGGATAGCGTTTAAGCTGGTCTCAGACGAAAGCTCTAAGCCATTGGGTTTTAGCAGCTGATTTTGACAAGGAATCGAGCACCAACCTTGGAAAGAAATTGTTAAAATCGGCTTTAGCCTTAAGGTCTAAGCCATTGGGTTTTAGCGGCTGATCTCGACAAAGAGTCGACCACCAACCTTGGTGAAATCAGTGGCATTAGGTATATGCTCCCGCAAGGATTGCTTTTAAGCCAGTCTCAGACGAAAGGTCTAAGCCTTTGGGTTTTAGCGATTGATCTCGACAAGGAGTCGAGCACCAACCTTGGAAAGAAATTGTTTAAGCCGACTTTAGACATAAGGTCTAATCCGTTGAGTTTTAGTGGCTGATCTCGACAAGGAGTCGAGCACCAACCTTGGTGAAATCAATGGCATTGGGTATATGCCAATGCAAAGATAACGTTTAAGCCGGTCTTAGACGGAAGGTCTAAGCCGTTGGGTCTCAGCGGTTGGTCTCGACAAAGAGCCAAGCACCGACCTTGGAAGGATATTGTTTAAGCCAACTTTAGACATAAGGTCTAAGCCTTTGGGTTTTAGCGGCTGATCCCGACAAGGAGTTGAGCACCAACCATGGAAAGAAAATCATTGGCGTTGGGTATATATGCCAATGCAAGGATATCATTTGAGCCGGTTTTCGCTAAACCGTTGGGTTTTCGCGGCTGGCCTTGACAAGAAGTCAAGCACTAACCCTGATGACATCATTGGCATAGGATATATGCCAACGCAAGGAAGAGAGGTTTTGCATATAGAATCAGGCGAAAGGCCTACAATAATGCGTTGGGGTGGCCTCTGGTGGGACTAGGTTAGCTGACTCTAATAAAGAGCCAAGCGCTAGTCATGATGGTATCGTCGACATTGGGTATATGCCAACACAAGGAAATTGTTTCAAGCCATTAGACGGAAGGTCTAAGCCATTGGATTTTAGCAGCTGGTCTGGACGAGAAGTCAAGTACCAACCTTGCAAGAAAATTATTTAAGCCGACTATAGACGTAAGGTCTAAGCCGTTGGGTTTTAGCGGCTGGTCTCCATAAGGAGTCAAGCACCAACCTTATCAGAAACGTCGTTTAAGCCTGCTTTACACGGAAGGTCTAGGCCGTAGGGTTTTAGCAGGTGGTCCCGACAAGGAGTCGAGCACCGACCCTACAAGAAACATCCTTTAAGCCGGTCTTAGATGGAAGGTGTAAGCTATTGGATTTTAGCGGGTGGTCCCGACATGGAGTCGAGCACCGACCCTACAAGAAACATCATTTAAGCTGGTCTCAGACGGAAGGTCTAAGCCGTCGGGTTTTAGCGGTTGGTACCCACAAAGAGTCAAGCACTGACCTTGGAAGGAAATTGTTTAAGCCGGTCTTAGACGGAAGGTCTAAGCCGTTGGATTTTATCGGGTGGTCCCGAGAAGGAGTCGAGCACCATCCCAGATGAGAATCATTGGCATTAGGTATATGCCAATGCAAGGATAGTGTTTAAGCGGGTCTTAGACTAAAGGTCTAAGTCGTTGGATTTTAGCGGGTGGTCTGGAGAAGGAGTCAAGTACCAACCTTGCAAGAAAATTGTTTAATCCGACTTTAGACGTAAGATCTAAGCCGTTGGGTTTTAGCGGCTGGTCTCGACAAGGAGTCAAGCACCAACCTTACAAGAAACGTCATTTAAGCCGACTTTAGACGGGAGGTCTAGGCCATAGGGTTTTAGCGGGTGGTCCCGACAAGGAGTCGAGCACCGACCCTACAAAAAACACCTCTTAAGCTAGTCTTAGACGGAAGGTCTAAGCCGTTGGGTTTTTGCGGGTGGTCCCGACAAGAAGTCGAGCACTAACCATACAAGAAACATCGTTTAAGCCGGTGTTAGATGAAAGGTCTAAGCCGTTGGGTTTTAGCAGGTGGTCCCCACAAGGAATCAATCATCGACCCAGATGAGAATCATTAGCATTGGGTATATGCCAATGCACGGATAATGTTTAAGCTAGTCTCAGACGAAAGGTCTAAGCCGTTTGGTTTTAGCAAATGGTCCCGACAAGGAGTCGAGCACTGACCCTACGAAAAACATCGTTTAAGCCGGTCTTAGACGGAAGGTCTAAGCCGTTGGGTTTTAGCGGGTGTTCCAGACAAGGAGTCGAGCACAAACCTTACAAGAAACATCGTTTAAGCAAGTCTTAGATGGAAGGTCTAAGCTGTTGGATTTTTGCGAGTGGTCCCGACAAGGAGTCGAGCACCAACCCTACAAGAAACATCATTTAAGCCGGTCTTAGACGGAAGGTCTAAGCCTTTGGATTTTAGTGGGTGGTCCAGACAAGGAGTTTAGTACCGACCCAGATGAGAATCATTGGCATTGGCTATATGCCAATGCAAGCATAGTGTTTAAGCTAGTCTCAGACGAAAGGTCTAAGCCGTTGGGCTATATTGATTCTCGTAGTGAAAATTACGGTGGGACTGATGATGGTATCCCTAACATTGGGTTTATGTTGACAAAAGGATTTTGGTTTCTTCTGGACATAGACTGAAGGTCTAAGCCATGTTCCTCGGTCAAGACCAAATGGCCATGGGCATCGAGTTAATGAAATCATCGGAACTGGGATTGCACTGACGCAAGGAAATTGGGTGTTGCTGACTTGGACGTAAGGTCGAAGCCATAACCACTCGGTTAAGGACAGAAGAGGCCATGGGATCCGAGTGAAGTGGTATCATCGACATTGGTACAATGCCGAGCAAGGAATCACCAATTTTGGTGGGACCGAAAGTTGATGTGAAATAGCAACTCATTACAAGAGTCTTGTAGACATTTGTTCATTGTGGAATGTGGGTTTTAGTTGATTGCCGATTGAGACAGTGGCGCATGGTATAGCTTTAGGTGCTTCCCATTGAGGGGTGGGAATTGAACTTCCCCTCAATGGTTGACAAGGACGTAAGCTCTGCCTTCGTAGACTTTTTGGACCACAAAAGGTCCTGTCCAGTTTTCATTTAATTTGCCTTTTGGATTGGCTGCCATCACTTCTTTTCTTTTGACCATAACAAGGTCTCCTTTCTTGAATTCATGCTCTTTGACAAGCTTGTTGAAGTCGTGCGCCATATGGGCTTGGTAAACCTGTATGTTATGCTGGGCTTTGAGCCGTTACCCTTCTAAATCGAAGAGTTCCTGTAGTCTTCTTTCTACATTTGCATGGCCATTTTTGACCAGTTCATGCTGGATGGCGACCCGCAATGAGGGTATCTCCAGTTCTATTGGGATGACTACTTGTGAGCCGTACACTAGTGAGAATGGTGAGCAACCCGTATGGGTCTTGTACACAGTGCGGTACACTCATAGTGCCTCGTACATTCTAACCTCCCAATCCTTTTTCCTAGAGCTGACCATCTTAGCGAGAAGTGTGCAGAGAGTTTTGTTGAAAGCTTCAGCCAACCCGTTTGCTTGTGGGTTGTACGGAGTGGATGTCCTCCAATCTATCTTGAATTTATTGGCCAGCTTATAGACCTTTTGGTTCCAGAAATGGCTTCCGTTGTCGGAGATGATTCGATCGGGCACGCCGAATCGAAATATAATATTCCGGCGGACAAATCTAACAACTATTTTGCCCGTCACTTCTTTCAGAGCTATAGCTTTCGGCCTGCAAGAGAAGTAATCTGTTGCTGTTAGAATATATCTACATCCTGATGAGGATGGGGGTAGCAGGCCCACGCCATCGGTGCCCCATTGAGCAAATGGCTAGCTAGGTGCTGCCAGATGTAGGTGTATCGGGGGTCTTCTTGGGACCGTAGGATGTTACTGGCATTTATGATATGACTTGGCATATTTGCAGTAGTCATCGAACATAGCTGGCCAGTAATATCCCAATTTCTTGATTTCAATCTTCATCTTCAGCCCAGCTTATCCGACATGAACTTCCTTCATGACCGTCCAAGCCGCACTGATAGACATCGGAGGAGTACATTTCTTTTGGCATCCGCCATAATCCGGAACAAGGTTTCATTCCTAAATTCATAGGAATCCTTTGTTCTGATCAATTTGATCGTCTCTTCCCTTTGCTTGGGCAGTTGCTGGCATTTAAACCATTGTATCAGAGGTTCCCTCTAGTCGGGTGAGTCGACTACTTCTGCTACTGCAGCTTCACATTCCTCTTCACCTGGCTCCTCTATCATGCTGGGAACCTGGCGTCTGTTTATCACAGTGATATTGAGGGATGCATCTGGCGGGACTGCCAGCGAGCTTGCTAGCTTTGCTAATGCATCTACTTGAGTATTTTGATTCCGACTGACATGGCCTATTTCAATGAAGTAAAATCACTGCATGAGCTTCTTTGCTTTGGTGTAGTAAGGAAGTAATTCTGGCTTTCGAACATCAAAATGTCCTTGTATCTGCTTGACGATTAGCATGGAATCGCCGAATACTTGCAACATTTGAATCTCCATATGAAGCTCAATCTGAAGGCCAATAATCAGGGCTTCATATTCTGCTTCGTTGTTTGCACAAGGCTTGTTAATTGTGCATGATGTATGCAGCACTTCTCCCTCTGGGGACTTAAGGACGATGCCTGCTCCGGCCCTTATCCTTGTCTGCCCCATTTGGGATATTTCTTTTATGGACGCCCCGTCAAAGTAGAGTTGCCATATGGCTTGACGGACTTGGCGTACTTCTAGTGTTTCATCATCTGGGAGCTCCGTAATCAACGGATAATCTTCAGGCACCAAATGTGCTACAAAGAAATCAGCTACGGCTTGGCCTTTGATGGCCTTTTACGGCACATATGTGATATCAATTTCCATCAGTATGAAGGCCCATTTGCCCAGTCACCCCTTCAAAGACGGTTGAGACAATGAGTGGATAAGCTTTTGATATCAGCTGCACTTCATGAGATAGCATGTAGTGCCTCATCTTCTTGACTGTAAAGATCAATGCGAGGCAAACCTTCTCGATCATGGTGTATTTTGACTCTGCCCCCACCAGTCTTCGACTGAGGTAATAGAGAGCTTGCTCTTTTCCCTCGTCATTATTCTGGGCCAGCATTGCCCCCGATGAATATTCAGTAGCGGCTATGTATAGAATTAATGGCCGCCCTTTGATAGGTGCCCCCAGCACTAGTGGGGTGTTCAGATATTCCTTAAGCTGGTCGAAGGCCCTTTGGCACTCTTGACTCCAGTGGAATGGCATATCTTTCATCATCAGCTTGTGGAATGGCTAGCATCGTCCGGACAGATTTGAAATAATCGACCTTGCAATGACCGCAATTCTATTAAATTATTCGGAGGGGGTAGCTCCTAGATAGCTTTTATCTTGGAGGGGTATATTTCAATTCCCCGATATTTGACGACAACGCCAAAGGTGCATTTCATCGGGTTCATCTTTAGCTCGAACTACCACGGCATTTCGAATATGACCTTAAGGTCACTCAGGTGGTCTTCTCTTCTTCTTGTCTTAACAACCAAATCATCAATGTAGCATTCAACTTTGTCATAGAGCAGCTTGTTGAATATCTTTGTCATTGCCCTTTGGTAAGTGGCGCTAGTATTTTTAAGGCCAAAGGACATTCTTTTGGAATGAAATATTCCCTTCGACGATCGGAAGACCTATGAACTCTTTCATGCTCGGTGATCCATATCTAGTTGTATCCGGACGATCCGTCCATAAATGACAGCGCCTCGTGGCCAGTTGTAGCATCAATCATGACTTCAGTGATCGGCACTGGAAAGTCATCTTTTGAGTATGCTTTGTTCAGATCTCGAAAGTCCACGCATATCCAGATCTGGCCGTTCTTCTTCTTGACAGGCACAATGTTAGCCAGCCATGTAGTATATTGATTTTCTGCTACAAAATCGACGTCTATGAGCTTGTCGACTTCTTTGCAAATCTGGTTTATTAGCTCCGACCTCATTCGCCGGGGTGGCTACTTCACCGGCTTGGCTTTTGGGTCGATAGCCAGCATGTGTTGAGTGACTTCAGGGCTGAGACATGGCATCTCTTTGTAGTTCCAAGAAAAGCAATCCTGGAACTCTTGAAGCAGCTGTATGTATTGCCTTATCTCTTCTGCGAGAATGAGTGCGCTGAGGAAGGTTGCCCTCGGTTCTGTGACAAGGTTTCCTTTGACCAGCCCATCATTGGTGGCCTGGCCGCCATCTTCTATCTCTGGCGGGGCCGGCGGCAAGTCAATGAAGCCTTCATCATCTTCTTCGACTTCGAGGACATCATAAATGCTTTGTTGCCTCATTTCGCCTAGTGGTGGGACATCACCAGCTTCTTTCTCTGGCTATTGAATTTGTTGGGAAATTAGCAGTGAAGCTGTCAATGCAGGTTCTGGGTCAGTCAGACGTTGGCTCGTGGATAAATCTCCCTTGAGGGATGTAGGGAGCTTGTTAGCTTTTTGTACTTGTGGAGCATCATCGAAGGTAATGGCAACCTTTGTAGCGACAGATTCCCAGCATTTGCATGGGACATCGGCTTCTTGCCTTTCTTGTATTATATTGCTTGAGACTTCAGGATATCTCCTAGCCTTGAGAGCTGCAAGATTTCTTCATGATCATCTAGGTAGTCGTCATAGACTGCCTTTGAAAGCCCTTCATCCAACAAGGTGGAGAGGGAGGTGACATCTGCTTTGTAGCAATCTTCATTAGCCGAACTGGCTACCCCAACGGTTAGAGAAGTGGATGTACATGCCCCTTTCGTGGGACCAGGGTGACTGTTCTTATTTTCCTTCATGGGTAACCTTGGCCAGCCGGGCACCTCCTTTCGGATGTGGGGTTCGCCTTGCTCAGCCTCTGATGTTTCTTCGGGGGTGTGATAGTGGATGGAAATCACATAACTCCCCTTATGTAAGCGCCCGTTTCATGTGGTCGTGGTGGCTCTACTGTGTATTCCCTCATCTGGAGTTCATCCTTCTTGATTAGAGTATGGGCAATATCTTTGAAAACATAATAGTCCTCGATCGAATGCCCCAACATTCGATGATACGGGCAGAATCGAGAGACATTACTTCTTTTAGCATCCTCTGTATTCTTGAGCTCTGGCAGAATAATCTTGTCGTAATGACAAGCCCATTCAAAAATCACCAGTGTCTTCTCCATTGGAAAAGAGCAGGGCTTCTTCATCTTCTCCCGCAATGAGGGGATTTGCTTTGCAGGTCTCTTGGTCGAAGGCCTGGACACTTCCTGGGCTTTCATCTTCATTCGCTCGAAAGCGTCGAGATTAATACCTCTAGATATATTTTATCGCCTTACCGTAGGGGCAGTGGGGCAATACTTTGCCAAAATGGCTTCAACATCAGCTGCTATTGTATTGAGCTGGTCAAATGTTTGGATTTTGATGCCAATTATCCTTAGCTGAATTTCTTTCTTCAGACCTCGTTTGTAGATCTGGATAGCAGCCTCATGGCTCAGTGGAGGTTCGCACCTTGCACAAGAGCCTCTCCACCTTTGGATATAATCCAGGATAGGATCACCACCTCCATGCCTGTTCATAAACAGCTCCACTTTGGTTATAGGAGAATGCTTTAGTGGTGTAGAACTGCATTGTCGGGGAAGAATGCACCTTGTCAATTCAAACATGCGTCTAGTCACTTCAGCTAGTTGCTTCTTTAATCTTTTAATCTCTTGCTGCTGCTCGTATAGTAATGCGAGCATGGTAGGGTTATATTTGGAGAAATCCGGGGTGTGGCTCAGGCCATCGTCCCCCGTTGTAACATCATGTAGGGGCAGTAGCACCCTATCACCATGAACAGCTGGGATCGGTCCTTCAGAAGTGGACGCGCCCACATCCCTATGTGGAGATGGCCTCCAAAGGTGTACTTCTTCATCTTGTACTTCACCGTCTGGAGACATGTGTTGCTCTTGGCTTTTAGCTTCTTGCATAGCAGGTTCTTTTGGAGGGTCATCGCCAATTGGGGCAAAGATAATATCATATCTACTTCGTAGAATTCTTCTATGGTGAAGCCTAGGCCAGGGTGCCGGGTAATCTGTAGCAATTCTTTGTCTAAGTTGGGTGGATACCACAACTTCTTGAACATTTGGTTCTGCCTTTCAGCTTGGTAGAAGGGAATTTGCTGCCTTCTGGCCATTTTTATCACCTTGCCGGTTATATCGGGCAGCCCCATGATTGAGTCGACCAAGTCTTGGATTTCTTCGGGGAGTTTGCAATCATCATCCCCTTTTATTGGCTGTTCACTAGCCATGTAAAACATTATAGGTTGCCCCTCGGGATTAGGAACCTCGAGGGTCTTCAGCAATTCGACTATTGGACAGTCTATATCTGTAAGCGATCTTGTGACTCCGGGAGGGACTTTCACATAACCTAGCAAATCTTCTAGGTGCTTCTGGCTCGGGGTAGATATCAGATGGGATTAAGCTATGCACTCCCTCGACTTCGGCAATGTGTGGCACCTCCGGTTGAGCCACGTAATCGGGCAGAGGTGGAGGGAACCAGTCGTCGATTCCTACTATCTTCTTTTCTTTATTCCGGGCTGACTGAGCCTTTTCTTTATTCTGAGCTGGCCGAAAAGTCTGCTTCGGCTTCTCAAAGTAAAGCGAGGGATCAAGTAGATGGCACTCAAACACCTCGAAGGGGTGTAAATCGGCAAAGATTCTTTCATCTTTTCCATCCCGGGGGTACTTGATGCATTGGTGCAAAGTAGACGGCACCACCCGATTCTGATGTAGCCACGACCGACGAAGCAGCGCCTTGTATGACGTGCCAGAGTTGATGACATGGAATTGCACCTTGGTGGTGAAATCTCCTAATGAAAGCTTGAACTCCGCCACACCCATGGGGACTTCAAATTTCTGGTTGAAACCAGCAATCTTCATATCCCTCGAGGTGCACATTGAAGTAATGCTTCTGATAGACCCGGTAAGGGAGTATATTTACTGCTGGACCCTGGGTCAATAAGACTTCTATTTATGTGTTGGCCATTTAATTTACCCTTCATGTATAAGTGTCTATTGTGGCTGGCCATTGGCAAGAACATATCTTCATCGACAAAGGTCACAGCCACTTCCGAACATGTCTCGGCAAGGCAACTCTCTAAATATGCCAGGGTTTGCAAGGCTGCAATGACGGCTTGCCGAGTTTCTTCATCTAGGGAGAGTATCTCCCAGACGTTGAATCTTGCTGGAATTCTTTTCAGATATTTCAAGATTCAAGCGTCGGCTCTTACATTAAGCAGTCTTGCTTCTTCAGCTCTATTGTGCTTGTTGCAGCCTGGTATCGAAGCAGTCGGCTCGGCAGGCGGTCTGTCTTGTTCTTTGGGGATTGTCTGCTGCCGACACATCTGATCAGCTAGTTCTTTTATTTGAATGGGTTTGGCAACAAGGGCAATGCCTTCACCACTTTCATTTGCCGGAAACGTGCACCCGAGACCTGGGTGGAAGTGTTTTTAGCCTTTGATTCAGACTGCTGACATGGTTGATTTCCCTACTTTGCCATTAAAAATGCAGCGAATGAGGGGACTCTCTGGCCACTTGTATCTTCGGGGAAGAGGCCTAGAGGGGGTGGGACTCTTGCGCCCTTTATCTCAGGTTCGGGGATTTGGTATGGTTGTTCACCCCTGAACATAATGTTCTGGTTAGCCAGGGGTAGACGTCCCCACTTCCTCCCAGACCTAGTGGCATGTTGGGTGGTAGAAGTTTCAGCCTGGTTTGCTTCAGCCGATGTGAAGCAGATTTCTTCATCACCTTCTTCAGAGCATTGGGCTAAGTTGAACAAAGCTGACAAAGTATTGCAGGGGAAGATGCTACCTTTTGATGTAGGACGGACACGTGACCTGGGACTCTAGCTCGAGATCGTCTCTAAGCGTGGGAAGATGTGGGACCGGGCGCGTTTGAGAAACCGACCGTGAGCCTTGGGTATCGACTTTTCCGCGTTAACTCGGATTGAGTCACGGGACGGTACACTTACTCACTCTCGCAGCGGTGATAACAATATATCAAGCTAGGAACCTACACTCGCAGCGGCATTCAAATATATACGAATTGAGCAAAATGCGATAAGAGAGAGGGGGCGAGTTTACCTCCACGCTCCGGGCGTGGGGAAGACGATCCCGACCAAGACAGTAACTCCCGGTTAAACAATTGTTACAATAATTATAGAAATGGTTTCTACTGCCCACTCCACGCAGGGAGGTAACAGGCTACAAATGGGGCCCGAGAGGACCGAACTTGGGTTGACGGGCAGCGTTTTACTATAGCTTCAGCGGCACGCGTATTCACGAATGTGGGGCCCACGTACTCATCGGCGGGTCCGAGTTGGCCCGGAGTGGTACCGTTGTGACATTGGCTCTTGGAGAGGCACTCCCTGGGATGGTGGCATGCCGGTTCACCTCGCGGAAGGTGAGTCGGCTCCAGTCTTCACTGGTTGACCTTGCTGCCCACGGATCTAAAGTTGCTATTTTACAGAGCGCGACCTGGCGAGATCTGCTGCTGTGATCACTCCCGACGTCGGATAGACACACAAGAGGTACCGTTGGAAAGATCTTTCAAAATACCACGATCTATGGCTAGAGAAAGAATTTTGAATTTCTTGGATCTGGCCTTGATTGATTTTACAAGCTGTTGTTGGACAGAACCCGAAATCTCAGGATAGAACTAAGTTTTCCTGAGAGTTGGCATTGACCGTGTCTCATACCTCATATCTGGAACTTGGACTCATCATGAAAGTTGTAGAGGTGGTAACAAGGAAGACGGGTATAATTTTTATTTGACTTTCGGTGGAGGTTTCGATTTGTTGGGGATTTTATACTGACTGGGGGTCGGATCTGAACTGCACAGGACAGAACAGATTTGGGAAAAGATAGTAGTTTTTAAAAATACAAAAAGTACTCTAGAAATTATAAGAAACTTCGTGGGTCATGGGGATGATAAACAGAACTCCCAATAAATTTGGTGACCCAAGAAAATAAATAAAAGAGGGTCTAAACGTGGAAACGCAGGGTTGCTTTGACAGATCTGAATAGAAGACTGAACTGGAAGACTGAAGAACACGAAAATGAAAAAATACTTAACGATGGGTGAATGACTGGATTTGTTTTGTGGAGGCTGGGGTGGACGTGGATGACTCACCCTCCATGTTTGGACACGATCTGAGCTCCTGATGGAGAGATAAAATTTGAGCTTTGAGGACCTATCCTGATGTAGACAGAACTCCGATGTTGATGACGGCGGCGCGATGGCGGCGGCGGCAGAAATAGAATTTAGTGGATCAGAGGAGGAGGTAGAATGGGTCTCACACCCTGGATTGCTGGAGGAAGAAGAAGTACCAGAGGGAGAGAGGAGAGAGGGGCGCACCCTCCAAGGGGGATTCAACCAATTTTTCAAATTTTCAGTTCATTAATTCTTACAAAACACTATATACATGGGCTTATATAGAAGGGGAGGAAGGGAGAGGGGGTTGGGATTTCGTGGGAGAGAGGGGAGGGGTAGCATTTTCTTCCCCCATGTGGTCAATTGGCCTAAAAAAATAAAATATAAAATGTCATTTTAATGGGGGGGCACCCCCTTGACTATGAAGGAGCCATTTTGGACTTTTTAGTCCATTTGTCCCCCATGTGTCTAATTGAATGTCAAACCATCTAGAAGCCACCTAGGATGGTTGACCAGCCCCACATGGCTTAGGTGGACCAATGGGGAAGGAGTGAGGGCCCCCTTGCTGGACCTACTGACATTTTACTAATAAACTCAAGATCCTTAGGGAATGACACATTGGCTTATAAAGCCTTATAATTCTAAACATAATTTCCCAAGGATATAAAAGCAAACAAAAGGACACAAATTTAAAATAAAATGTTAGTGCACTTGCTCTGATGTCCCCATCAATTCTCTCCGGGTGGGAAGAACTCGACCCCGTTGAGTAAGGGGTGCGGCTGCTCGAGTAGCTCCGGTGGATGCGTCACCGAACCTGGAAGCGCGAAGTACGCTTCACTCCAAGTAATCAACACTTGCTCATCCCGTATAGATTCGATATGCACACGCTCCTGGGGAGGAGGCCAGAGGTGGACACTCCGGGTGGGGTCACTCTCAAAGGATGGAAGGCGGCTCGAAGACTCACTAAGAATCACCGCTTGTCCCTTATGTGACTAGATCCGATATGAAGTAGAACCGATCCCAAAGTCCGATAAGTATCACACTCGAAAGGGACTGACAACGCGAGCGTACAAAAGACCAACTCGACTTGACGTATGCACATGCACTCGACAGACAAACGGTACGAAACAAAGACTAGCACACGACCCTAAACAAACCTACGGTTAGTCTGACTCATGCGTATGCAAAGGTGGACCAGGACACCCGAATGTGCGCCATGTATGCATTTGACGTAACCGTAGGTTAACGCCATGGGGAACTCCTAGACATCCTATGATGCACAACTCATGGACATTGGGCTTGGATGTGGGAAGTCCGGGAGGTTCAGATGGTTTTGGTGGGCCGGGGGAACCAAAGTCTTCATTACCCCCAAATGATGGTTCGGACCTATTGCTATGTGGAGGTTGCTTGGCCCGAATGGAAAAGGCGTGATAGTGAATTCCGCGAAAGAAGCGGAGTGAAGATGATAGCTCAGGGGTTCACTAGTGAAGGGGTCAAAAGGGTCAAAGAAGGTATGACCCCATGAGATGGAGTCCCATATGACACGGTCCCAATTGTGAAATTCTTGAAGGTGTGGGTGGTCACCTTCATCCGTCATGGTGAATGGGACGGTGGTCATGTTAAAAAAATAAGATTCCTCCCTTAGGCAAAAGGGTATGAAGTCAGGTTCGGCCAGCATAGGGAGGAATAGAAGAATCTCCGTGGTGACACAACCCACGGTGCACACGGAGGTAATGGACCCTATGGCCGGGTGGGTGATGCTACGACTAATGGGTTGGTCGAAGCCTCGGGCCAATAAGTGCGTCAACTTCCATTGCCAACCTAAACCCAAAATAAGGTCATCCAATGTATCAACATGGTGACTAGACCGAAATGTTGTGTGGTAGGAGTTGACGGGCACTAGAGGTAAGGTGGGATCCATGGATGGGTAAGGAAGTGGGACCAAGCCATCTTTGAGCCAACTAAGAAGTGGCTCGGCTATAAAAAACGTACCCATTAGAAACACGGGTGGCTCGGGTTTTAGTGGCTCCAAATAAGAGAGTTCCGAATAAGGTTCAGAAGTAGAGGGTGGCAAAGGAGCACTCACGGGTGGTGAAGAGGCACGTGTCCTTTCTAACCAATCCGAAAACATTTTCTCGATTTTATCAAAGGTGTGGGTTGGAGTAGGGACCTCGTGGTGGACTCGCTCCTCGTCTCTTGGCTCGGGTGTGGACCTAGGCTCGGCTAGAAGCGGGGCTTCCACTTGGTGGGAGGTGACTGGGCGGACAACATGATTAGGGTTGCTTTGGAGGGCTTGGATGGGGGTGAAGGGGCGGGGTTGGTTGGAGGTGTGGCCCACTTGATTGAGGGTGAGTTGGTGGGGTTGGCTAGTGGTATGACCCCCGTGGTTGGAGGTAGGTGGGCGGGGAAGATAGACCCTCCTAAGCGCTCTCTTCATGTCCCACCATGACTCGATGGGCCTTAGTCTCCTATCCTCTCGGAAGTATTTGATGTCCCTCTATGTTTCGGCGAATTCATAAAAGAGTCGCCTTTTGGCAAAGTCGACTTGCATGGAACCGGACATAAGGTAACACTCAAAGTAGTCATCCATACCGGCTTCCCACTCTAGGTAGTCACTCAGGTTTTCGGAGCCATAGAAGTCCCGGGCTACGGGCCTATGAGGGTGGTCCGGGTGGTTCTCCCATCTTAGATAGTATCGCCACCATGCAGAAGATGCGGCCCCTTGGTCATCCATGGGACACGGGGACGCTAGTGAATGGACATGCCAACAGTTGGTGATAAGACACTAGACTGACTATGCAAGGTTGGAATGCACTAACTAATGCACACTAAGGACCCTAGACTTAAACCAAGACTCGGTACGGGGAAGAGTTAATTGATCCGAAGATCACTCGCGCAAGTGTGCGGCCTTCCCGATAGACATAGCCTAACGTTCGGACAACACCTTTTAATATACCGAATAAAGGTACGATGCAACCTTGGACCGACTCAAGCTTAGACTCGACTTAAATGACTCTTTTTTTTGTTTTGAACCAAATACTACCCTAGACTCAACCTGGCTCTGATACCAAATTGATGCGGGACAGACACGTGACCTGGGACTTTAGCTCGCGATCGTCCCTAAGCGAGCGAAGATGTGGGACCGGGCGCGGTTGAGAAACCGACCGTGAGTCTCGGGTATCGGCTTTTCCGCGTTAACTCGGATTGAGTCACGGGACGGTACACTCACTCACTCTCGCAGCAGTGATAACAATATATCAAGATAGGAACCTACACTCGCAGCGGCATTCAAATATATACGAATTGAGCAAAATGCGATAAGAGAGAGGGGGCGAGTTTACCTCCACGCTCCGGGCGTGCGGAAGATGATCCCGGCCAAGATAGTAACTCCCAGTTAAACAATTATTACAATAATTACAGAAATGGTTTCTACTTCCCAATCTACGCAAGGAGGTAACGGGCTACAAAAGGGGCCCCGGAGGACCGAACTTGGGTTGACGGGCAGCGTTTACTGTAGCTTCAGTGACACGCGTATTCACGAACATGGGGCCCATGTGCTCATCGGCGAGTCTGAGTGGGCCCGGAGTGGTACCGCTGTGACGTTGGCTCCTGGAGAGGCGCTCCCTGGGACGGTGGCACGCCGGTTCACCTCGCAGAAGGCGAGTCGGCTCCGATCTTCACTGGTTGACCTTGCGCCCCACGGATCTGAATCTGCTGTTTTACACCGCGCGACCCGGCGAGATCTACTGCTGCGATCACTCCCGATGTCGGATCGATGCACAAGAGGTACCGTTGGAAAGCTCTTTCAAAATACCTCGATGTATGGCCAGAGAAAGAATTTTGAATTTCTTGGATCTGGCCTTGATCGGTTTTACAAGCTACTGTTGGACAGAACCGAAATCTCAAGATAGAACTAAGTTTTCATGAGAGTTGGCATTGACCGTGTCTCAAACCTCAGATCTGGAACTTGGACTTATCATGAAAGTTGTAGAGGTGGAAACAAGGAAGACGGGTATAATTGTTATTTAACTTTTGGTGGAGGTTTCGACTTGTTGGGGATTTTATACTGACTGGGGGTCGGATCTGAACTGCACAGGACAAAACTGATTTGAGAAAAGACAGCAATTTTTAAAAATACAAAAAGGACTCCAGAAATTCTAAGAAAATTCTTGGATCATGGGGGTGATGGATAGAACTCCCAATAAAATTGGTGACCCAAGAAAATAAATAAAAGAGGGTCTAAACATGGAAACTCAGGGTTGCTGTAATAGATCTAAACAGAAGATAGAACTGGAAGACTGAAGAACACGAAAATGGAAAAATACTTAACCATGGGTAAATGACTGGATTTTTTTGTGGAGGCTGGGGTGGATGTGGATGACTCACCCTCCAAGTTTGGATTCGATCTGAGCTCCTGATGGAGAGCTAAAATTCATGCTTTGAGGAGCTATCCTGATGTAGACAGAACTCCGATGTTGATGACGGCGGCCCGATGGCAGTGCGATGGCGGCGGCGGCAGAAATAGAATTCAGAGGATCAGAGGAGGAGGTAGATGGGTCTCACACCCTAGATTGCTGGAGGAAGAAGAAAAACCAGAGGGAGATAGGAGAGAGGGGCGCACCCTCCAAGGGGGATTCAACCAATTTTCCAAATTTTCACTTCATTAATTCTTACAAAACACTATACATGGGCTTATATAGAAGGGGAGGAAGGGGGAGGGGGTTGGGATTTCATGGGAGAGAGGGGAGGTGTAGCATTTTCTTCCCCCATGTGGTCAATTGGCCTAAAAAAATAAAATAAAAAATGTCATTTTAATGGGGGGGCACCCCATTGACTATGAAGGAGCCATTTTGGACTTTTTAGTCTATTTGTCCCCCATGTGTCTAATTGAATGTCAAACCATCTAGAAGCCACCTAGGATGGTTGACCAGCCCCACATGGCTTAGGTGGACCAATGGGGAAGGAGTGAGGGCCCCCTTGCAGGACCTACTGACATTTTACAAATAAATCCAAAGATCTTTAGGGAATGACACATTGGCTTATAAAGCCTTACAATTGTAAACATACTTTCCCAAGGATATAAAAGTAAATAAAAGGACACAAATGTAAAATAAAATGTTAGTGCTCTTGCTCTGATGTCTCCATCACCTTTCTTCTTATTCTTTGGTTTCTTCTTTTTGTTTCTTTTCTCTGCAGGCATCTGCTCAGGTGGAGCATCTTTCGGGGTAATCCCTCCCCAAAATTCATCTTCAGCTTCTTGTTCTATCCCGAGGGACTCTAGATGTTCCCAAGGGACATATTCTTTCAGCTGTACTTGCTAGAGCTTGGGTTGTTCATACTCATCTAATCCATTTATAATCTTCTGCAACTGCTTAACGACTGGGCTGACTTCTTGATATACCCGCAAGGGGGCTTGCTTCTTCTTATTATTGATTGGCACCCTAATGACCATTCGAGGGGCCGTGTCATGCCAAATCGGGGTCACAGCTGGTGGAGTTGGCTGGGGTGTAATGCCATGAATTCGGACTCCCGGAGTAGGGCGGGATGCCGGTCTTCTTTTTTTCTTTGTAGACACCATCTGCTAGTTCTCCTGGTCTTTTGCTGGGGTCAGCACAAAAGCTTAATAAGTGTGCTTTGTGCAAGCTTCTGCTACCTGCTCGGGCAACTGCTGATATAATGATATCATGTTGATAGTTGCCCCTAGATCGGGCATTTCGTACGGGCGCGGAGGATCTACCTCGTATTCCCCTATCTGTGGTTCCCCTTTTTTAGTTAGATTTTGAATCACGTCCTTGAGACATAGCAATCTTCGATGGGGTGCCTGAGCATTTGATGGTACGGGAAGAAGCGAGGATCATCCTTCCTCCTAGCATCACTTGGCCTTTTCGGGTCTGGTAGTGTAATCTTGTTGTAGCGGGTAGCCTATTCGAACAGGACCCGGGTCTTCTCGTTGGGGGAGGAGTATAGCCTTTTCATTTTGTTCCGCAGGGAGGGGCTCTCCTGGCATTCAGCTGGCTTCGCAAGAGAAGGGTCAGCAACTCCTTTGTCTTTATCTTTTTACAGCTCAAATGCCTTGAAGTCTGGTATGAACTTCCTTGGGCGCAGGCCGCTTATCAGCCGTTTTGGTTTTCTGACTGGAGGCAGCAGGGGCGGTAGAATATCTCGAGAGGAAGACCTAGATTTTTGCCACCAAATTGTTTAATCGGTCAAAAGACCTAGAATATCTTGAGGACTTCTCTCTTCAGATTTTGTTTAAAAATTTACACATCATCTTCTTGATGTGACGGATGCTTGCATCTCATACTGAGATTCTGCCACCTTTTGATATACTCCAAGGTTGTTTCGTCATTTATCTGCCTGGAGGCCTACAATTCGGCCACAATGACTTCCCGTTCAGCAACATGGAAGCGCTCACGGACCCAGTCGGTAGGTTCGAGTACCACTCGAAAGCGAGTCCCGTAAGAGAAGACTCAAAGAATTTCAAGAACTAGGACTCGACTACTACCAGATCGCCCATCACGTGCATGTAATAGGCTATGTGCTCTTTTAGTGATTAATGTCCGTTAAACTTGTCAAACTTTGACGGCTTGTTAATGCCAGGAGGCAATCTTTTAGCAGCATGATGTGCCGCATATGGCACCTTATATATATATCGAATGAGGCATAATCATCACCTCCTCGATCTTCCAGCTTCATATCTATTATTTGTTCAACCATCAGCTTGCTCACCGTCGCCGGGTCCATCGGATCTGGATAGAAGTGTGCTTGCTGCATCTGAGGTGTTGCCAACATCGTGACTTGAGGCATAGCAGCGGCAATCCCCTGAGGTTGAGGAGCTGGTGGTGACATTGGGGCTATGCCCCCAGCATAGTTGTGTAATGGCTGAGAAGCCATCATATGATCTGAACCCTCGAGCACATCGGCGCCATGCTGAGATGTTTCAGGAGGAGCTTCCACCTACTTCGAGGCTGACGCTTGCATGCTCAACTCGCTCAATTGTTTCTTCAGCATCTCAATCTCCTGTTGGTACTTCAGGTGTAGCATCATCATTGTTGGATTAGGAGCGGAAGGGCTAGGCGCCTGGCCTCCTCCCGCCAATGGAGCATCTGAAGCAAGGGCTGGCCTCTCGCCCTCATCTTTGGTGGTGATCACGTTTACAGCCATGGTGACTACATCCGTGCTTGTTTTGCCAACAAGGGCTTGCACTGCATCAGCTGCAGCCTTCTTCCTTCTAGTGACAGGACCGAGCCTCTCGGCATGCCGAATCACCTCTTCAGATTCTTCGAGTAGAGACCCATAATAGCCAGCCACTCCGGCCATGTTACAGCTGAATATCTGGAGGTGCTTGTTCCTCCGTATCACCCTCCTGCCTGGCTGCCCAGGGAAGGTCAGCCTGTTGAACACCGAGACCCTCGGTGTCATTTCTACATGGAAGGATGGTCCATAGCAACTAGACCCTTCATCAGTAATTTCCTCCGGGTTGACTTGCTCTCCCCGATCTTCATCTTCTGCAGCGTTCATAGCTTTTAAGGGTCGCTGCGTACCTTGAGGGGTGTTCCAGAGACCCCGAAAATACCCCCAGATGGCCTAGGTGATATCATCATGCCCATCTGTGGGGGCAAAGTTTAGGTGGTGACATCTTGTGTTGAGCTGGTAGCCATCCGGGTACGCATCCTCATGATTTGCCCTTCCTTATTCTGGAACATAAGAGGCATCTCTAACTTGGCCTCTAAAGGTTTTGAAACGTCTTATCAAGAGGTATACCATTGATTTCCTTGCCATCTTCGAACCAAAGATGCCCCCGAGTAGGGCTCTGGCCATTCACCAATCTTCCGGCATGGACAACCACGAAGCGGGCCTCCATGAGGACTCAAAAATAAAGATCTTCTGGAATAATCGCTATGACTTTCAGCTGGAATCCACCTCTCCTTAGCATGTTACAGGTTTGATTAGGCATGGTGGCCTAGCTATCGTTAGGGTCTCTACTGTCTATGCTGCTTGTGAATCTCAACTCGCAGGTGCCTTTTTGATGAGTTACTATCCCTTTCTCACTCTGATGATCTTCCATGGCTCGTCGGGGGTGATTTCAATTGCATCATTGATCCTTTTGAGAAGCGGGGAGGTCTAATGCCCTCTCCCACCGCCACTTTGGACTTTAATGCATTCATCTCCTCCACTGGCCTGATGGACATAGGCTTTCGGGGTCCTAGCTTCACCTGGTCTAACAAAAGAGTGGGAGGTGCTGCCATCAAAGCCAAGTTGGATCAGATACTTATGAATGCTTGATGTCAAGACTCCTTCCCCGACCTTTTTGTCCCGCACTTCGCTCGTGGCCCATCTGATCATGCCCCTCTCTTGATCCAGCATCAAGTTTTTCAGCCGCAGCCATCTCGCTTCATCTTTCAGAAAATGTGGCTGGACCATGAGTCTTTCAACGAATGTGTCAAGGAAGTCTGGGTGTGGGCGGACCTTTGGCATCCTAATCCATACACCAGACTCCAGTTGAAGCTTAAAGCCACCAGGGCGGCCTTGCATATCTGGAACAAGAACTCTTTTGGCAGACTAGAGGCATCTCTCAAAGCTATTGAAGACTCTCTGCGCCTCAAGCAACAGGCTTTTGACGATAACCCTTCGACAGCTCACTGCGCTGACCTGAACACTGCAGACGCCGAGCTTTGGAGGATTCTTCACCGATAGGAAATTTTTGGGTCTCAAAAGGCAAGGATGCAGTGGATTGAGGATGATGATAGGAACACGGCATTTTATCATGCCGTGGTCCTAG
Organism: Amorphophallus konjac; assembly: GCA_022559845.1. Classification (NCBI taxonomy): domain Eukaryota; kingdom Viridiplantae; phylum Streptophyta; class Magnoliopsida; order Alismatales; family Araceae; genus Amorphophallus; species Amorphophallus konjac. Next base: position 200,155,204 of record CM040123.1, read on the forward strand.
GTAGATGTCGAAAGAACTATATTCACAGATTGAAAATTGATGGAACTTGGTGCGAGGATCAGTAGGCCCTCTGGCAAGAAGCGATCCATTTTTTCTCTCATCTCCTTTCCTCTAAGAGCCATAGCCTGGATGAAGCCTTGCTTCAAGTGATCCCTACCCTCATCTCGAAGCAGCAAAACCAGGCGCTTATCTCCCTTCCCACTACTCAGGAAATTAAGGCGACAGTGTGGAGCATGAACGAAGACAGTGCAGCAGGCCCGGATGGTTTCACGGGTATCTTTTATACTGCCTGCTGGGACATTATTAGTAAGGATGTTGAGGCTGCGGTGTGTGGCTTCTTCCAGGGCTTCCCTTTCCCGAAGGGTGTCTCTTCTAGCATTATTGCCCTTATCCCTAAAGTTAAGCATCCTACTCATTTTGGTGAATTTCGCCCTATCAGCCTATGCAACTTCAGCTATAAGATTATATCCCGCATATTCTGTGCCAGACTCACCACCATCCTGTCGTAAATAATTTCTGAGGATCAGGGCGCATTTGTGAACGGTAGATACATTCTTGACAACATGTCTTTGGCTAGACAACTATTTTCTGACCTTGGCAGGAAGGTGCGGGGCCATAATGTAATATTCAGGTTTGATATGATGAAATCCTACGATCGAGTAGAGTCGGATTTTCTGCTGGCGGTCCTTCGTAAGTTTAGTTTCTGTAGCAGATTCACCTCCTATATTGCCATGATGATCTCCAACTGCTGATTTTCAGTTCTTTTCAAAGGCACCAATGCTGGTTTCTTTCACTCCTCACGTGGCATCAGACAAGGCGATCCCTTGGCACCGGCTCTCTTTATTATTATGGAAGAAGTCCGTAGCAGGGTGCTCTCCAACATGCTTCTCCAGAGGACGCTCAAGCCTTTCTCTGTCCCTAGAGGCTGCCTGGCAATCACACACCTCTTTTATGCTGATGATACCCTCCTCTTTCTTAATGGACATGCTTCTAACATTCGCAGTCTTATGAATTTTCTGAAGGCCTACGAGCGATCTTCGGGGCAGAAAATTAGTCCGTCCAAAAGTAGCTTCCTTCTCTCTCGGACTACCCCCAGAAGGGTTGCCTCCAGAATTACTGAGATCACTAGTTTTCGGCAGCAAAGTGGTACGATCACCTACCTTGGCGTTCCCATTCGGCAAGGTAGAATGCTGGTGTCGGACTACAAGCACCTCATCGAGAAGGTTAATGCTCGGATTGGCTCTTGGAATTCCAAGATGTTATCTCAAGTTGGAAGAGTGACTTTAATCAACTATGTTCTTAGCTCCATCCCCATCTATCTCGCGGCGGCATCTTCTGTCCCCAAATCGATCCTCACCTTCATTGAGCGCCTCTGCGCGTCCTTTTTTTGGGGTGAATTGGAAGGGCACCATCGCAGGCACTGGGTTCCCTGGTCTGTCATACAGTAGCCGATTACTGAGGGAGGTCTTGGTATCCGCAGTCTTTGGCACCTCCTGCTCTCCCTTACGGTTAAGCTGGTCTGGTCACTGTAGCAAGGGTCTTCCCTTTGGGCTACATATGCACGGCAACGTTTCAAGCTATCTCATGGGTCCACCCAACTCTCTTGCTACCCTCACGGCATCACCAAAAAAGTGTTCGCTGTTGCGTTTGAGGTGGCCACCAGCCATACCCGATGGATCATTGGCGAGGGGAACCGCACGGATTTCCTAGATGACATTTGGATTGGCAATGACCCCCTGCTGCATCGGCTTCCTCAAGCTTATCAGGGTCCCCCTATTACTGTCCGTGAGGTTCTTTCCAATGCGCAGCATCCTATCAGGTCGCTTCTACTGGGCGACCTTTGCTTGGATGGCATCCAACTCTCTTCTCACGAGGACCAGCGCATTTGGTCTGCTACTCCCTCTGGCGTCTTCTCTGTTAAATCAGCTTATGAAATTCTGAGATCTATGGGCATTAAGCGCAATTGCCTTAAGTTCATCTGGAACCGATTCTTTCATCGGCGTGCTTCCATTTTCGCTTGGAGGGTCCTGCATAGAGCAGTCCCTGTGGACTCCAGAGTTGTCGAGTGCGGTATTGCTATGGCCTCTCACTGCAGAACCCCTCACGCCGAAGACTTAGATCACCTCTTCATTGAGGGTGACCTGGCCGTAGCTCTGTGGCATTGGGTCAACCCTCTTTTGGATGCCGGCCTTCGCACTCACGTTCATATCACACAACTCCTTTGGGATATTTTCAGCCGGCATAACCCAAATAATCCTCTTGGCTTCATTTTTATTTATGCCACCATTCTCATTGTCTGGGAGATTTGGAAGGCAAGATGCCTCATGCGTTTCTAGGGTCAGAGAGCTTCCAAATATTACATTATCCACAGCATTCACTCCAGTATCAATTTTGCTCTTGAGAAAAAAAAAATTTAAGCAACGGCCAGCCAACAAACATATTCCGCTTATCTCTGATTTTGGTTATATGCACCGATCGTCTCCTTCTGTGGTTAAGATGATTATAAGGATCCCTCCACTCCATGGCCTAGTGCTCAATGTGGACGGAGCCAGCAAAGGGAACCCGGACCATAGTGGTGGCGGTGGCTGCTTCAGGGACGTCAATGGGGGGCTTGTCCTGGATTTTATGCATTACTATGGAGTCAGCACTAGCTTGATTGCTGAGACGCGTGCCATGTGCAACGGCATCAAGCTTGCTGTCAAGCGTGACATTCATATCTCTGAAATCCGCACGGACTCGGAGGCCTTGGCCTCTTCCCTCTCAGCCGGAACTGCTCCTACATGGTAGTGCTTGAGATGGTGGCGAGAGATCATGCATCTTGTCATGTCCTTTGGCATCACCATATCGCATGTATACAGAGAAGCTAACCATGTAGCGGACGCCCTCGCATCCCACGCTTGTCTGCACCATGCTAACACGATCATTCTTTCTAGTCCTGAGCTTCCCAGGCCCCATCGTGGCCCTTTTATGGCTGATAGATTAGGTCTAGTTTCTTTCCGTCACCATTAGATGGATCACCTTTTCTTTCCTTTTTCACCGGCCCTTTGGCCTGCTTGTACTCCACGGGTATGCCCCTTCGACTTTGTATCCCGTTATTTTATTAATAAAATTTCTCATGGGCCATAGTGGCCGCCTGGAGGAGTGAGTCCATTTCCCCCCCGGGGGGAGTGCACTCGATTGGTGCGGACTCTATTGCCTCTAAAAAAAAAAAGCTGGTAGCCGGTAAGCAGACTATCGTCATCCAGCAATCTTGTTGCCTCTTCGGTAGGAGGCATAGACATTCGCCTGCCGGTCGTAGCCTTGGAAGGCTGGTTTCCAAGGTGTTGCAGCTGGCGCCTATATTCTCCTTTCTTCTTCCTCTTCTTTTTCATCGAACCTGTCAGCCTGAACAGGCTCCCGTTAAACAGCAACTGAGGCCCGCCTTTGCTTGGGCACCCATACTTGTTTTAGCTTGGTCGGCTTCGGGGCCAGACTACCCCTCGATCCGAACTTGACACGGTCCAGCTTGTCTTGTGCCAATGCTTGGAATGAGTTCCGCACTGGGACATTTGCATCCACCCGGTTGGGTGAAATCCTGGCCTGCCAGCCGTTCAGAAAGATGCAGACTCCTCCGATTAGGACGGATTTGCCTGATGTTGAAAGCCGGCCTTGCAGTGCGCCGGTATTCTTCTTGGCGACCCTCCTAGCAGCTGGTGAGCACCTTTTGTTGTGGGAAGCGCAGGAGTGAACATGGTGGACGAAGCATGTGATGACCCAAGATCCGGATACTGGGAAGAACCCGATACCATTCAAATCCTGGCTCGCCACCCACGAGCTGGATGGCTCGGAAGGGCTAAAAGGAGTGTGGAGATACAAAGAAATAGGAAATAAAGTAGGACAATTCAATAATTAATAGAAATAATGACTAACTACAGTAGAGTCCAGTCCAACAAAAGTACAGTCTAAGGTAGAAAAGAGTACACAACACCGAGGGAACACTCGGCCCGACGAGCTGGCAACTAAGAAGCTCTGCGCAGCACCCTCGAACCTCGAGGACGAACCGCCACACCTGAAAAGCAGGGGTGAGCCTCCTATCACTGGCTCAGTAGGGATCCCGCGGAACCCCAACCGTAAACAACGGTGGCACGGAAAGTAGCAAAAATAGCAGGAACAGCAAACCGGTGGCCAATAAAAAATCAGCACTATAGCTACTCCTACTGTACTAGAAAACACGCCCCTGATCTCACAGTCGGGGGACCACCAGACTACAAACCACCGTGGTCACGCTGTCGGGGGAAACATCACGACAACCCTATCGTGGACCGAACACTGCCAAGGGAAAACCCTCGATAATGCCCACCGGAACCCTAGACCTCTACCTCGGGAACACACCCGAAAACTGCACGTAAAATCACGTCTCGTAGATGGGAAATGGAAACTCGAGTCACAAGAACTCACATCACGTGATAGGAGCACTACCCACTAGAAGCAAAGTCGGATGAGTCCACTGACATCTTACACCGCACCTTAGTGTCTCCCTATGAAGCCCCAGGTGGAGACTGAGACACACAACCAGTACCACGAACAAGGACTAGCTGGGGTCCCGCTCGTCAGAGCGGGTCGGACTGCACCCTAGGTCAGATCCTCTAGCTAGTTCTTCCCTCGAAGCCCAGACTCAGGCTGCGCGTAGGGGTCCTACGGTAACCAGCTTTAAAACTGTCTCTCTCGGGTAATGCTCTCCACCACTCCTAAGTGGGTTCGCACACGCGTGCGCAGGAAAGTTACAACTAGTGGCAGGTCACTAAACGTGAACACGGAAATCCACACACGCACCCATTGCGAGTAATGCGGAGTAACAGGTGGCTCAGGGCCACCGGACTCTAGATGGTCCACTAGACCTATCAAACCCAATAGTCCTTGAGTCACACGACTCGGGTCAAGACCGTCATACAAGGACAGCTCCATGACGTCAATCTGGCCTATCCCTAGGTCTGAAACCACGGTAGCATGAATACCGAGGTAGCTCACAAGCCACCGAGTTAATCCTCCATCTAAAGGAAAACTGGTAATCCTCCAGCCCCAGGCTGGATGACTGGACTCGCAGTCCATGGGCCAAACTCACGGCCCACTCGAAAAATGCCTTCCAGTGAACCAATGACGTGCGGGAATAACCCATCGCACACATGCCGATACACGGTGACTCATTCTAGCGAGAACACGAAAGCCCGGAACACAAAGGGTCACCCGAACCCTCCAAACCCATGGGCATGCTAATCGAGGTAACTAGATATCTCCGGATGCCCAAAACACCGACACGGAACCGACGGGGTGTCCGGGACATCCACAAGGCCGAAGGTCAGTTGTTGGGTCTCAACCGGACTGGCCGGGGCCCAAAACAATGCGAATGGAACATGACCCGCACAAGGCCCAATTGGCGGTCCTCCTTGGACCGTCAAATCAAATGGCGGCCCTCTCAGGACCACAAAACCAGTATAGCGGCCCACTTTGGACCGCTACCCTCAGGGGACGCTAGGAAAAATAAACGGTCTTCCTTAAGACCGCTACCCTAGTGGCGGTCTTGGCCTGACCGCTAGAGGGCCAGTCGCAAGGCCGCTACTACACGGGGAACACGGGTGTAACGACCCGAGAATCCGATTACCAGGAAGGCCCGATAACCCAAGACTCACACCGCCGCCCACGAGCCGGGAGGGCTCGAAAGGGCTAAAAGGAGTGTGGAGGCACAAAGAAATAGGAAATAAAGCAGGACAACCAACAACAACAAGCTGAAAGAAAGAACAACTACAGCTACAACAGAGTCCAGTCCAACAGAAAGTATAGTCTAAAGCAGTAAAACGTACCACATGCCAATTGAACACTCGGCCCGGCAAGCTGGCAACTGAGAACCTCCGCTCCGCACCCTCGAACCTCGAGGAAGAACCGCCACACCTGAAAAGTAGGGAATGAGTCTCCAAATAGAGACTCAGCAGGGATCCCGCGGAACCCCAACCGGAAACAACGGCGGTAGCGGAAAGGGAGGCTACAAGAGCAACCGCAACAATAGGAACAGTAAACCCGGTGGCCGGTCAAAATCCGGCACTACAACTACTCCTACTGTACCAGAAACACACCCCGATCTCGCAGTCGAGGCTCCCGAACTACACTAACTACTCCTACTGTACCAGAAACACACCCCGATCTCGCAGTCGAGGCTCCCGAACTACACTAGTACCGCTTACCAAAGAAAAAAACACACGGCAACCATGCCGTAGAGGCCTGTCCCCCGGACACAGCCGACCTGGACACGTTGTCCAAGGTGCAACCCCGACCATCCGATTGCGGGTACCACACAACAAGACGTAACCTCGGTAGAGCCACTAGCACTAGTCCCACGGTGCGAAAACCAACACACGCGCCACGGCAAAACAACCGAGCTTAACGGTCAACACGACCGAAAACTGGAAGGTCGAAGTCACGGAAACTGACAGTCTGTCACTCCCAACTCGACAGGAGTACCTCCCACTAGAAGCACAGCCGGTAGCGTCCCCTGACGTCTTACACCGCGCCACAGGTGAATCGCCTGGCGTGGTAGCTCCTACCAAAGGCACGAACACCGTACAAGTAACCACAAACAAGTGACTAGCTGGGGTCACGCCCGTCGACGTGGGTCCAACCGCCCCCAACCACGTGTGCACACACAGACCGCGCGTCCCTGGTCTGGCCCTCTGACCGGTTTTCCCCTCAGCCGGACTCTGGCTGCAAGACGTGGGGCCCGACGGCAACCGGTCCACAAACCGCCTCTAAGGGTAAGCCCGTACACCACTCCCTGGTGCGACCAGCACATGCGTACTGGTAGGCTACGGCTAGTGGAGGGTCACTGAAGGAGTAGACTCTCTAGTTGAAGGAAAACAGCATCCAAACCCGACAAAGTACGGGGACCATCCCACGTACTAGCACCGTCGCACGGTGACCACAGTCGGAGAAGAAATGAGACTCACAGTCCACGGCCGCGCACACACCCTGCGCGAGAGTCGAGAAAACCCAAGTGATGCTAAGTCACTGGACTCTGGACAGTCCTCTAGACGCACTACACCTAACGGTCCTTGAGTCACGAGACTCGGGGTCAAGACCGTTGCACATGACAGCACAAGGCCGTCAATCTAGTCCAATCTCTAGGTGTAAAACCACAGTAGTACGAATACCGAGACAACTCACGAGCCGCCGAGACCATTCTCTCAGAAAGGGAACTCAAGGGGCTAAGGCCACACACACGGCCCGCTCGAAAATCACTTTCCGGAGAAACCCACGGCGCGCGGGTAACCCTCGCCGCACTCACACCGATGTACGGTGACACAGGTCGAGAACATGGCAACCCGAGACCACACCATACCGTGACGCCTGGCCACGACGAACTGCACAGCATCCGTCAGGCCACGGGTCGGCAGGTGGATCGAGACCTACATGCCCGGGACTCAAACCGGTCAAAACGGAAATGCCAGCTAGACCAGCCCCTTGGGCGGTCCACTCTGGGCCGCTCAGTGACGTACGGCCAGGAAGGGGCCGCACCAGGGGATATACGGCCAACAGCAGGCCGTTCTTCTCCTGAGTCAACGAGGCACAAGCGGCTGGTCCCCAGCCGCACCAAGGTCGAACGGCTGACCCTCAGCCACAACTGGGGGATGAACGGTCCAACGCGGTCATTCGTCCTCCAACGGGGAACACATGTGCGGCTAGCCCCTAGCCGCGCGAGGGAACGGGCGGCTAGGACCTCACCGCGCAAGGCTTGTGCAGTCAACCTCTGGCCGCACAACAGCCCACGGCACCAGGGGATGTACGGCCAGCTCATAGCCGTACAAAGGGTTATGCAGCCAGACTCTAGCTGCACAGCCCAGCAACGGTCAAAATCGGAGGGAAAGGATGGCTCGACCCTGGCCGCACCTGGGTTATGCGGTCGCACGATAGACCGCATAACCCTCACTGCGCGCCAAGCTGAACGCTGCGCGCCGAGTAGATGAACGGTCAAGACGGGGCCGCCAATGGGGATGGACGGCCCTAGTTCGACCGCCTAACCATCACGGCGAGCAAACCGGGGGGTTGGCCCAACGGTGGCCTTCCCACGCCCCGTCCGTGCCGAAATGAAGGGGATACAACCACAACCACCCTGGCAATCACATGGACTTCGACCGGAGTCAAAACAACGCACGAATCGTGAGAAACGAGCGATTCTACCGAAGTTACCCAAAAAGGGTTACTGAGCTTCTTGGAGCTCTACCGGTCCAACAGGACCACCAATTGAGACGAAATCGGTGACTATAGAACGCCCTCGTCGCAGAGAGTCTATTGACAGTAACCGATCCGAAAACCGTCGCCATTTCCAGACAAACCCTACGAATTCCACAAAAACACGATTTCGCTAGAACGGACCCAAACACAGCCGTTTCCACGCCGAACGACGTGCAATGGCAGGGGAAATGAGTAGAACGTAGCAGTGTTCCGTCACCCTACCTCCACCAAAGAAACCGTGCGCCGAAGCGACTAATCCACGCCGAAAACCGCTCGGAACGCGAACGATGCCATCTCGAAATCCACGGAGGGATCGCGCCCGCCTCCGCCTCGATCCTCGCCCATACTCGCCCGCATCCTCGCCCGCGCCGCCTCCACCTCGCCCCCACCTCGCTCCGTCGGCCGCCGAAGAAGAGAGGGGAGAAAGAGGGCGTGAGAGAAGAGAGAGAGTGAGAATGAGAGAATGAGAGGGGGAGAGAGAAAAGGGTTAGTATATATAGAAAAACCCAAAAATTCAAGAAATTCAAAAAATTACGAAAAATTACCTCCGCGATCCTCGGAAGGAACATAACGCAGTGGTACTGTCCCGGAGTTGAAGAACGCCACGGTTTGCCCTGCACAGAGTTCCGAAGGCACATCAGGGAAAAACACGTGTAAAGCACAAAACACACTCCGAGACCCACTAAAATGATCCAAAAAATATCCAAAAAATCCGGGGCATTACAACGGGGCACAATGCGGCCATGCCCTTGCCGCAACTCGGATAAATAATCATCCACCTGACTGCCTACTCCGGGGACCCAACGAGAAATGGCCACGAATTGGCAGTCCTGGCCAGACCGCCACTGCAATTGGTGGCCAATCTCAAGACCGCCACTACTCTAGGTGGTCACCTCTGGACCGCAAAACCTGCCAACATGTCTGGATCGAATAGCGGCCCCCAGTGGACCGCCTCTATGCAATAGTGGTTACTGGTAGGGCCGCCATTTCGTCTCGAGCGCAAAATCGGCAAACATAGTAGAAAGCCCTATTCCACGCCCCATTCACACCCATGTGAAGGGGAAAACAAGGGGAAACCATTCTCTAACCTCTCTAGCACCGAGAGGACCCATTTAAACCCCAAAAATGTAATCAAAACTCTAAATCCGGCTCACACCCCAAAATCATACATTTATATCTCGACGGAGAAATAAACCCACTCGGCTCGCCTCGGGCTGCCAAACTCGTAGGAAATAAAGTACTCGAGCTTGGGAACCATCCCCCTACCTCCACCGAAGATTCCGCACACTGAGGACGCCAATCTACCAAGAAAATGCCGCTTAAACCCTTGCCGACCCGCGATCCCATGAACTGCCTCCATGATCGTGATCCTCGTCCCGTGCCCGTCTCTCCATGCCCCACGAGCATCACCGCCTCGCCCTCGTCCACCTCTGTCGGCCGTCGGAGGAGTGAGGGGGAGAGGAGAGAGCGTGAGAGAAGAGGGAGGGTGAGGGAGAGAAATGGGAGATGGGGAGAGAGAAAAAGAGGTTTTATATGTAGAAAATCTGAAATATCCAAAAAATACAAAACTAGGGAAAAATACTACCCAAGATCTTCGGAAAGCGCACAGCGCACCGATAATGTCCCAGAGTTGGAGAACACAACGGTTCGCCCTACATGGGGTTCCGAAGGTCCGACAGGCAAAAATATGCGTAAACCGTAAAACTCAATCCGGGAGCCACAAAAGTGATCCGAAACCCATAGATCCTGATCCGAACAATAATTCGAAAAACTCAGGGTGTTATAAAGCAGCCCACCGTAGCAACATTGGTCATGGTTGCCTTTACAACAGCGACCAGTTTCACCTCCTGGACATCTAGAAGCTCAACAAAGGCCACCCCCAAGAAGTTGGGGAAGCCCACAATCGGTGGAAAATCACCGAACTTCGGTTAATCAGGATCCAACATGGCGTGATCAGCAACCACCAATGGTCCGAATGAGACCACCATCGGTTAATCAGGATCCAACCTGCAAATTCAGATTTAAAGCGAGTTAGTATTTTAGGAGGAGGCCGTCGGGCCCCTAATCCTGGCGAGAAGATGAAAGGAGGCCCAGTCCCACCGGGCGTGCCAACTTGTGGGAATAAGTATCTCTTTTGATTAATGATTTATTCTAATCTCATTTCTGAGATTATTTGGTTTTATTCAGTGCGTGGGCGTGCTAGTCACCGAAGTGACATTCATTCAGATTTCAAGACTGGGAGGGTCTGAAACCACGGGTGCGCTCTGTTTGACTAAACAGACAATTGTGGATATCGAGTCTGGACTAAGAACCCGCTGCACCATAAAGGTCACAACGTTAATTACTTTCCCTCGGAGAGGAGAAAACCTTTGATTAAACACCAGGAGAAGGGGCCCTCGGGCCTTAAATCGATATTAATTAAAGAAAGGAATGAGAATTCTGAACTTCAGCGAAACAACTCCTATTGAAGGGTAAATAGTTGAACAAAGCCGGTCATTAATTGACCAGTTCATATCTGGACAAGAGTCCCCCTTTATAAATGTGTCTACCAAAAATATGGCAAGTTTGATATCCGGGATTAGATCCCGATGGAAATTCTGTTAAACACAGCGGGCTATTGGCCGAAAGTGGGGTCAAGCTATGACCATGAGGGTACAACCCCAAGGTTCAAGCATGACCCATAGACGCCTTATCGATATCCACTTTGCATAGGGTCCAAGGGAGGTGAGAGCTTGATTATTCAATCTTTCGTTTTATTGTATGCTGATTAGTTTTCTTCTCTTTTTTTGTGTCACTTATGCATTATATATTCTTATATCAAGTTTTATACTATGAGTATTATCGCTTATCGTTCATTATTTTTATGTGTGTTTATTTCTATTTTTTATTATTATCATCATATCTTTCTTTTATTTTATTTCCTTTAGCAAGTAAAAGGGGCTAGGGGCCACTGCGTCGATGCATGGCTTAAGCTGCGTCATCGAAAGAGCCAGTGCAAGGGGTCTGCGAAGGGCTATTGCGTCGACGTAGGCGCTCAGTGCATCGACGCACAGGCCTCATCCAGGGAGCTAATCGTGAACTGTTGCGTCACGCAAAGCCAGGCTGCGTCGACGCAGCCCATGCCAATGAGCAAGAACATACCTTCCCATTAACTGTGCATCCGTTTGATTCATGTGGTGAATTTGATTTGAAAGTTAGAGGAGTGTTAAGCTCCAACCTTTCTTCTCTTTGGTTTATTCTTTTGGTTTTCTTCTCTTTATTTCTTCCTTTGTTCTTCAAATTTTCTTTCTTTTGGTTCTTTGTGCATGGCATGCATCAATGTATGAGTTGCTTATGCAAGAGACATAGGGAATGCTTTTACATGATTTGTTTATGCAGTGTGACCGTGGTACAAGGCAGAGTTATGTACTCGTGCATAGTGGGAGGGTCCAGATGGGCCTAACTCACCCTTCATCAGTCCACCATTTGATATACCACAAGTCCCAAGTCATGGCATTCAAGCATGCATATGCAGATGCATGGGGTAATGATTTAATTATGCTCATGGAGGTTGAGCAAATGCTAGCATGAATGCACGATGCATCCCACGCATGCAGTTTATCTTAGCAGGGCTGGTTATCAGGCAATAACTAAGCTCAAGAAGGTTTGACCCTAGGTGATCAAAGGGAAGCTGCCAAGAGGTAGTTCAGCAAGCCGGCGAACCGGGGCGTTAACACTGCAGGGAGATGCGTCGACGCAGTGAGGGTTTGGTCGACCGAAATTGGAGATCGGTCGACCAAATTCAACAAATGGTCGACCAAAATTTGAGATTAGCCCATGTAGAGGGTTCAACTTGCAAGAAAATGCATGCATGACTCAAAGTGAATGCAAATGGACTTCTCCATGTTGGGGAATGCATGAGGGAGTGAGCTCAACCATACTCATAAAAAATGAGATGGGCATTGACATTGGATTGTGTGATGCATGTAAAGTGTTTTGATTTGTTTTATAGCAGAGCTAGTGGTTAGACAGCAAATGAAGTGGAATCCACTCGGGGTCAGTTGGAATGAAGCGAGATCAACGCAGGGTTTATTAGGATGAGGTGAGGTCGATGCAGTGGCAGTGGTGGATAGACTAAAGGGGGAGGGTCGACCCAACAGGTCGACAATTATTGCAGCAGGCTTCAAGTCACCCCGTGCTTAGCAAATGCACGAATGCATGTGTAATTGCACATATGAGCATACTTGTCACATGAAAATAGATCTTTTATCTGTTTGGCCATTTCGTTAAGTGCATTTCTTTTCTTTCACTACTACCAGCATGGAATTTTTTTTGTTGGGTCATCTTCCTTGTTCAGCTCTGCTCTTGATTGGTTTAATCACACTGCTTGTGCATGCATGTTCTCAACTTGTTTGATCACATGTTCAATATGAATGTATTCTCTTCAGCTTTATTCTGAGTTTAGCGTTGTTCCCTGCTTAATGCATCTGTTTTAGCATTGTGTCTGTTACTCAATTCATGTTTTAGCATTGATCTATTTTTTATTAAGTCCATAGTTTTGAGAAAAAATGGACAACACCTCTCTCGGACCCGAGCTTTGGGGGTGAAAAATACGAAGCGCATCCACAGAGGATCCGAGATGGCCCCAAAAAAGAAGGATGCGCACGAAAGCAGTAACATCCTAGGATGCACACGGAAGCGGCAACATCCTTAAAGCCCGAATTAGGCATGGACACCCCGAGGACTAGACTACAAGGGGTTCCGATGACCCATGGGTTAGCTACATTTCCAACTTGGTAATGGGCATTTAGTTATTGCTGGCCCCATGGCCAAATATCTCCAACCCTCAGAAGAAAATCCCCTAGAGACCATACCATGAAAAGGCAATCCCTGGGGATGTAAGTGTGGTTAAGTGGAATTCAGATCGGTATAGAACTATATAATGTATCCCTCCCCCTGGGGGAAGGTCCAGCGGTATGAAAACATTCGATGGAATCAAAGAATTATGCATTATTGCCCTGGCGTGTGAGATCACAGATCATGCTTAGAGGCTTAGCAAACCCGTGTCCTAGGTGGGGACATGAAGCAACGATGATCAATATCCAACAGGCATACAACAACATATTTAGAACAAACACAACCCCATTGAGCATTTAAGCGAATGGAAAGAGTGCTTGTCTGTGATTGGCATAGAGGCCAGAATAGTGGACAACAACCCTTCAATGCGTTAAAATATAGCAGAAAGGAAGAATGAAGAGGAAGCAAATGCTATTCAATTTGGGATTGAGCCAGGGCCTCCATAACCCATAGACACGGGTGAGAAGGGGACTGGCCACTTCCTCAGAAAGCTCAGATGTTGAACAGCAGAAAATATGCATTTTGAGGAAATAAAAACAGGCATATCGGAGAAGCAAAAGCACTAGGAATTGATATAGATGGTGTGGACCTGCTCAAAGGCATTGGGGAAGGGACTTGTGATTAATATTACCTAGGAGGGCGTCATTGTAAGGGCCAGGATAGTTGCGTCCCGTTTCACCGACTGGGGAGCAGAGTGAGGCCTCAGAGTGGACTCTCACCTGGCAAATCGAGGAGAATTGAACCCCAGCCCAATCCATTGCGCTTGGATAGGTTGGGCCTAGACTCCTCCCACGACAGAGAACTCCCCTCCATGCAGTAGAACAAAGAGGAAAAGAAAAGCTCAGCAACAAAATCTCAGTGAACTAGGGAATGGGGATAAAAAAAAATTGCAAAATGAGGCACACTCACAACAAAAGGCATTTTCATTCATTCCTCAAAATAGAAACTGATACATCATCCCATGTCTAGGAAGCCATCAACATAAAAAAAGTACAGCAGAGAAAGAAAAAGAAAGATGGGGGGCGGCGGAGCATTGACTCCTCTCCCTCCCCAAGCAGCACACCTATTCTGTCTTCTCTCACTCTCTTTCTCTTCACGCACAGGGGTAGTAGATCAGAAAGCTTGGGAATCACTCTGAGGGAGCCTTCGAACAGCACCAGCTGGGGGGAGCAGGAATAGCCAGATAGAGTTTCTTCTCGACGTCCCCCTCCTTTTATAGTAGAAAAGGGGCCTTTTTTTCTTTTCCAAGGCAAAGGGGGATAGAATGTCCTCTAATCATTGGAGATTCTTCTCCCACGCATCCTACACGGCCTGTACGGCCTTCCTGAAGGTGCTGTGATCGGATCTTTTGAGAGCACATGCCGTGCTTGTGACACGCACCTGTACAGCCTGTTTTGCGTCCTTAGGGTGCGTCGACGTAGCTTGCAGGTTGCTGTAGATATTTTTGTGTGTGTGAGGGTAGTGTGATGTGTGAGATATAGATATGATGCAAGTGGGTGATGTGCTAACTCAAGCAGTCAATAACATCAAGAATGGAGCATGTGGGCATGTCATCTTGACAGTGCAAAGATAAAGCAAGGAGGAAACTAAACACACACCGGGGCTTGGAGCAAAGGAATAAAAATGAAACACACACAGTGGGTGTGGAGTAACTAAAAGCAAAGGAAGAAATAGAAGAGATGATGACAAATACCCAAGTAAGGAAAGATGTGATCGCCACCAAAGAAAATAATGCAGTTAAACCTTGGAAAGAGCCGAGTGAAGCAGACTCGCCCGCGGGAGAGAATAACCAGGTGCTGCAGAGACAAACGGTCCTCAGACGACCGCTAGGCGAACAGAAACAGTCCAACGATAGACCGCCAAAGATCCCCAAACGGTCTGCCAAAGGGCCGCTAGACACACCCGGAACAATGATGTGGAACTTGGATCTCCACTCCTCCTGGCTGGCCAGAAGAGTTGGGCCTCGTGTAGTGAGCTCTGTAAACTTGCAAAAGAGTGTAGACACACAGAAAGAAAAACTTGATTAGCCCTGGGACAAGTGTAGTATCTATAGTGTAATTAAGCTAAGATGCATAAAAGGAAGGGTGAATACCTGGGGGTTGGTGATTTTTTAACCCCTGTGGGGTGTGGAAAAAGTAGGAGGATGTTTGAAAACATAATGTGAGTGTAGAAGAACGTTGAAGAAGAAGAGGGAAGATGCTATGATGATGCAATGGAAGACTAAGACTAAGAGAGGAAAAGACACAAAGAACACTAATAGAACTTGATACTCCCTGGACCAGACGACTTAAGGATGCAGAAATGACTTCTCACTAGTTGGTACTCACTCCAGAATGCAGCAGCACTTTGTTGCAAGCTCCAGAAATCTCTCCCCTCAATCCATGTGGTCAAGGGTTCTATTTATAGAGCCCTAAACCCTCTGGTCGAGTTGGAGAGATAATGACACGAAAATAGGCATGAAGTTAGATAAATCTCAAAGATAATACTCCCAAGAGTCCATAGAAACCAATAGAAGCTTCTGAGGATCACTACTCAAAGAGAAAACATCAAATCATGGACTCTAGTTCGGCCACGGCCGAAGAGAGGAAGAACAGTCAGAGCAGGACTCTCTGTCTCCCTCAACGATCTTGCGATAGACCGCAAGGCTCTGAAAATGGTCGACCGATAGACCACAAGGCTCAGTCGTCCAGAAAGAGATAAGACCAAAGAAACCTAACAGGACTCTCTACTGCCTAGCGGTCTAGCAAAGGACCGCCAATGATACCAAATGGTCGTACGATAGACCGCAAGACTGATAGGTGTGGCAAAAGAGAGAAAGGCCAATAAATATCCATATAAATTCACAATAAAGCCTTTATTAGCCCTTATCCAGGCCCAATAAGCTCAAATGTCGAAAGATAAAAGGAACGAAGCCCAACCAGGGAGAGCGACCTATAAAAATAAGCCCAAAAGTGACCAAAAAATGGCCCAATAATCGGTGAACAACTCGGGACATCATAAAAATAGATAAGGAGATGATCCAACTTATTGGTCATAAAACGGGTGTCAACAGATGCCCCTCCTTAACGTCCTCTTTGCTGGGAAGCGAGCGGAGGTGAAGCGAAAGCAAAATGGAACATGGAGATGAAACGGAAATGCAGCGGAGTGGACTGAAAAGTGGGCGTTAAGGTAAACCACACCCGTCTTCAACCAACGAGCGATAGGAAACTTCTGGAAAAACTTTGAACCAATCACAAGGAACGGCCAAACCGAATGACGCATGCCTGGAGGAACTAACAACTAAGGAAAATAAAATACGACCAACCACCTCACTAGAACGCACAGTTGATAGTCGGTCGAGCAAGCAAAAAGTAAATAGATAAGCAACTAAACTCCAGACAAGAATCCACAGCTAACCGGACCGAGCAAATGGACCGAAGAAAATCTTCCAACTCCGAGTGGAATGACTCTCCTTACTCAAGACTGTGGATACTTAGCTATCCACCATTACTGAGACATCTTAGAGACTTGAGGGCACATGAATGCTCTAAAGATGTGTATGATGCATGCTGGGCTAAAATAAAAGAAATCATCAAAATGAATGCAGAGAAAGGATAAAATAGCAAGATACTCGAGAATAATATTGCTAGACCAGACAAATCAGGGTCAGGACACTGTCTGCAACCACAGCATGCAAGATAGAACCATCGTCCCCCAACTCTTCCAACCCAACGGCCTATCCAATGATTAAACATGTGCACTTAGACCATCATCATTTTTGTTAGAGGGGAACATCAGATCATAGAACACATGAATGACCAGCCTGTTCTCGAGGTAACATATCATAAATATCATATAGCAATGTGTTAAGGGACTCAAGAATTGAGATACTTACCTGACTTACCTGCCTGGCGAGAAAGCAACGTGATGTGATGGCGTTCATGATCATGACATTTAAGAGGGTTAGCCATCAACAATTAAATCCATAGAATAAGCATGAAGCATAACTGAGATTAAGACCACACAAGAATGGAACAAAGAATGAAGCAAATATATTATCTCAAATCATCACAGCATTCAGCAGCCAAACGGTCATGTCAATACCGCAAGCGAGGCCTAACGGTCTACCAGAAGACCGCCAACCTATGGCGGTTCACATTCCCTGATGGGCGTGATCCTGACGATAAACGGTCTAGGGAGGACCGCTAAGGACACTCTAATGGTCTTTCGAATGACCGCAAGGCCCTGGGCGAATTCAAAAGTAGAAGGGGCGTTCCCTCTCTCATTCTCACCCACTCAAACACTCAAACCCTCCCTTTACCACCGACCACCACCTCCGACGATCTTCTCATTTCATTGAAAACCCCACACAATCCCTCACACCCCAAGATGATGAAGAAGAGGGCAATATGGCGGTTCCAACGCCGTATAGCAAGGGGGACTACAACCGCGGCTCCGGCGGATCAACCGGAGGAGAGGCCCCTAGCGCCGGCCCAACCGGAGATCGGAGAACCTTCTACGGCAGCTACGGTGCCTGAGGGAGGTGCCGGAGATGAGGAGGGCGAACACACGGCTGAGGAAGTGCCAGAGGCGATGGCCGGATGCCGGTCATGTGAGGTAAGTCGAGACCCATAAAACCCAATTTTTTAATTTTTAGACAATGCATGGGGGTAAAATAGGAAGGAAATGGGTCAAGGGAATCCATGGAATGACTGTACAGGCCTTTAAGGCCTTTTCTGGGGCTGGGAAAAATGAGGAGACAACTGCCGTCATGGCGGGAGCCTAGCGATCCTTCCAGTGACCGCTAGAGAGGAAAACGGTCTAGACTAGACCGCCAAGGTTGAACAAACGGTCTAGAGGGAACCGTTTAGGGTTCTAAGAGGGAAAAATATTATTTCATATTTTTTCTTTTTTTTTGAATGCAATGCATGATTATAAACTATATGGATGACTGACTTTTGACCGTTAAATGTATGCAGGGAAAGAGACGGACCGGGATATCATGGTTGCAGGTCCGAGTAGTGTACCTAGCGCTATCAGACTTCCAGAGAGAGAGGTTGGCTGCGAGGGGTTCATTGAGCTCCTCGGGATAGAGGTGATGAGGCTGGACACTGCCCTCCTGTAGGTGCTACATGACCGGTGGGATCCAGTCAGTAGGGCGTTGCTGTTCCCGTGGGGACATATGATCCCCACGCTGGAGGATGTCGCGAGGATCACTGGCTTAAGAGTGCACGGAGCACTAGTGACGGGGACGACGTACGCCGACTACCGGGAGGTGGCACGAGAGCTGCTCGGGTTAGAGTTGATGAGACCTGGGCACCACTCATCCACGCTGGCACGAGCGACCCTCCAAGAGAGCCTGGGGTTGAGAGGAGCTGCGATAGCCGTGGGAGAGCTGCCTGAGGAGCACCTAGGGCGGCTGACGGATCGAGCCAGATAGAGGGTGGCGGCGGGACTAGGCCCGGAGGGAGACGAAGTCCTCCGCCACTTCCTGATGCTGATGTTCGGGAAGCTGCTCTTTGCAACGAGGGCAGATGGAGTGAGCTGTAAGCTCCTCTCACTACTGAGAGACTTAGACGAGGTCGGGGACTACGCTTGGGGCGCCGCAGCATTGGCGTTTTTGTTCAACTCCCTCAGCACCACCGACCGGCAAACAATGTTGGGCGGCTTCTCACCTCTGCTTCAGGTAAAATGCTTTACTTAAAATGCTTATGCTATTGTGATTATGCTTATGACTGCTATATGCAGACAGTTGACAAATGCAGGTATGGAGCTACATGTACCTCCCCAGCCTAGGGAGAGGGAAGGAGGTACATCCGGCTCGTGTGCCCATCGTGAGGCGATGGATGGTGGTACGGGACACCGGGTCGCTGCGACGCTTAGCGCGTGTGATCCAAGATGACATTGAGACACTTCCTTGTGCATCGGTAAGATCCTAAACTTAAGACTTCTAAATGCTTCTGAAATGCTTATGATGCTTGACTTAATGCTTGCCTTTTCAGGTGCGCTGGACACCGTACCGTGACGAGGGTCACAAGGGATAGTCCGGGGTGGAGGTGGCACAGGCCAACGCGGGACGAGATGTGTGGCTTCATTGCATGAACATCATTGAGCCACTACACCACCGCCTAATCATGAAGACCAGGGGCATCCACGAGCCAGAGGTGGAGTTCCTAGCAAGAGACGAGGAGCGCGCGGGATGATCCTCGAAGGGATTGAGCGGCGAGATCGACTGGGTTACCCGAGCGATAGACCAGATCCGAGACTGGACGCGGAGAGGTCGGGTGGTACGAGCCCGAGCTACCAGTTGAAGGCCTACGCCAGGAGATACAGGGATCATGTCTTCCGTGGCGCTCGATGATCGGTACGACTCTCTAAACTTAAACCTCTAAGTGACTTCTAATGCACTGACACCTTGACTTTCTATATGCAGCTAGACCCCCAGGGACGGATAGCGAAACTCCAGGGTCTCCTCCACTCCACCATTCAGCAGAATGATGAGTTCCAGCGCGCGCTGGAGCTCATCGTGAGCTTTTCTTAACCTTAGACCTAATATGCAACGCTTATGAACTTGACTGACTGGCTGACTTCTTAAATGCAGCGAGCCAAGGGAGCACAGCGGCAGGGACCGAACGCTCCATCCTCCTCCTCCCAGCCAGCGGGTAGGCTGAGCGAAATGCCGACTTCGCACGGGCAGTTGCTCGGGCCGAGGAGGCAGAGGCCACTCTCGCAGAGAGGGTAAACAAACTAAGCAACTCCTAATGCTTATGCTAATGCAAATGAATGACCATGATGAATGCTTATGCAGACGAGGGAGCTGACCATCACGCTGAGTGAGGCAGAGCGGTCCCGAGCAGAGGCTGAGCGATCCCTAGAGGAGGCTGAGCGACTGAGGGTGGGAGCAACGGATGTGGAGTGCTACCGTATAGAGGCGAGGGAGGCTCGGCGCCAGGCCTATGATTTGAAGATTGAGCTATGGGCCGTAGACTGACCATCCGGATGATCGGCCGAGGACCTGAGCGGAGTGCGTCGCAGAGTGGTGCGCGGAGCAGCGTGTTCCTGGACTTCCTTACTAGCTCCTCCAGCCATCGGAGGAACGACGAGATAGACAGACGACGATGGCGAGAGGAGGGTAGCACTGCCATGGGCCCGCCAGAGAAGCGGCATGAGGGCACTAGCGACAGTGGGGGTCTAGGAGAGGGACCTGCTTGAGAGTTACCTTGTACTTATGGACATATGCATGCATCACATAACTTAATGAAAATATGATCTCTTTTTGTCTTTTTCTTTTGTTAAATGCAAATGTGTAGATGCAGACTCTTCTAATCACGATGACCTAGATTGACAAAGAAAGGGAGAGAGGATAAAAGAGAGCGGATCGGGGAGAGAGATAGAACATGGGAGAGAATCGCTGATTAGGTGAGAAAAAATGATCTAAGCATGGCCGTTAACCATGGGGTTGCGGTCTAGCGAAAAGCCGTAAGGGGTAGATGGTGAAGAATGAGGAGAAAGTTGGAAAACGGTCTTCTAAAGACCGCAAGGGATAATAAACGGTCGCGACGTGACTGTTAGGTGAGCGAGAGAGAGGGCGGCGAAGGAAAGGGAAGAAACAGTCATCTGACGATCGTAAGGCGAGCCTAGCGGTCTTGCGATAGACCGCAAGGGCGAAGACACAGTTAAAATTCGAACGGGGCTCTCCAAGAGAGTGCCAATCCGTGGATAGAGGCACCTAAACTGCACTAAGACCTATCCTAACGTAAATTGAGGCCACCTAGCCTCAATCCTAATGCATTAGGACTAGAATTAGAGCCCTATAACTAGGAATAGACCCAGAATTTGTAGCTCACAGAAAACTTCTACTGTGAGCCCTAAAAACTCCATTAAAACCACCTAAATCATCATGAAGAGGAGCTTTGAAGCTAGCATCATGGAGGCGGTTATCTACACCGGGCCAATGCCGGCTAGGAAGGAACATGGGGAGCTGCAGCGACTGACCTCCATCCCCAAGCACCTGAGCACAAGCCCTTCAAGAGAGGTAAGCTAGATCAAAGTTCATGAGTTTTAATTCATGAATTTTCTTAAATTTTCTTATGACACTCCCCTTCTTCTTCCTCTTTCTCTTCTTCCTCTAGCTCCTTCCTGGCCCAAGATGCTACTCTAGCTTGAAGTGGGTGGCTCCCATCATAAAAGAACTCCCTTTAGAGGTCCTCTCAATCCTAAGGGCATGGCACCTTCACCCCTTAGTAGTTCTAGCAAAGAATTTTCAGAAAATTTCCTTAGATTAGCCTAGAATTTCAGCTCTAGTGGAGTAGTGGCATCCTCAAACACACACCTTCATGTTCCCAACCTTTGAAGCTACTGTCCTTATAGAAGTGGTTGAGACCTACCTAGCCCTTCCTAAGACTAAAGTGGGGGACGAAGATTTGGTATGCCATACGGTTGACCCTATATATCCATCACTCATCTTGGGGAACTTTATACACAATCCAAAGGATGTTAGGACCATGATTAGCTCCCACCATATCCATTTGATACCCATGGCCCAATGGATCACCGCTTATTGTAAGAACAAGAGCGGGAGGTTTGAAGCCACCACCAATGACCTCTTAGACATCCAAAACCTCAACATTATTAGTGGGTTGTGGCGTGGTTTATCCATCTCCCAAGCCATCCTTTCATACCTTTATGAAGGTCTTAGTTCAGCTTCTCTAGGGGGTCCCCTTTTTGGGTCCATGATCGTCCTTAAGTGTTGTATGGGAATTAGGCTAAAGTTTCTACCCAAGGAGGATGTGCCATCAGCTAGCCGCATATTCGGGAGCCACCCACTCTTCTTCATAGGAGGTGCAACCGGGTTTTCTACACAGGTTGAATGCCAGATGTCGGATAAGAAGACGTAGGATGATTGGCGCCTTTTGCTCAACACCTTGCCACTTCACAAATTCGAGATGCGACCACGGGCTCTTCAAGGCACTACTCTTATATTATCCCGGTGATTGGGCCTAGACTTGCAGCTAGTGGAGAACACTACATTGGCAATCTACAACCCGCACCGGTGCTACTTACAAGTTGGACTACCCCACACTATGGTTCCAGTACTATCTCACTACCCTCCCCTTCAGGCTAGGAAGATCGAGACCGAGGGGGACGAGCAGGCGATCCGGAGTGCTCTGACCATGTGGGAGATTAGTCGAGTCCGTACCTTGCAGGGGGAAGTGACAAACAATGAGGAGGATTACCGAGCTTATGTGAAAGCATTACGCAAGATCCGGCCCCGTGCAGATGTGAAATTGAATGTAATTTGAGCTTCCATCGATCATGTATTTAAAATTATGAAAAGAATGATGTATTATGAACCTTGAATGAATGAAATGAAAGATTGGATTTGAAAGATTTGCAGTGAGATTGTTCCTTTAGCTTGGTGGTTCAGATAGGAAAAGATTATCTATTTTGAAAACGGTCTAGAAAAGGACCGCCAGGCCCACCTAACGTTATAGCGATAGACTGCAAGGAGAAGGACCCCGAAAAAAATTGAGCTTTTTCTGCTCTCAGGAATGGCATGCGGTCGCCACTTGACTGCTAGGAAGATGTTAACGGTCTATCAAAAGATCGCAAGAGAGCAGGAATAAAGAAACCTAAGTGTTCGGGTTCTCGGGTGAGGAAAATGGTCTCCGCGTGACCGCTAGGAAGGATTAACGGTCTCTCAAAAGATAGCAAGGTATAAGAGATAGAGAAACCTATGATGCTAGAATCTTGGGCAATGGAACCTGTGTATACACACACTAAAATAAGAAAATAAGTCAGATACGTTCTTAGGCTCAACCCCTTGCCTGCAGCAAGTTAGAAGATGACAAATCATTGATATTTGGTCAAGGGGTGGAGCCTTATTAAATAGGCGAGAATGCAGTGAAAATATGAAATGCAATGCACGCTATGCAAGGATGATGATATTTTTGTTGGATTTTTTAAAATATCTAATTTTTTTTAGATTTTAAGAATATCTAATTTTTTTAGATTATGAGAATATCTGATTTTTTTGAATTTTGAGAATATCTATTTTTTGGATTTATTTTGAGAATATCTATTTTTTTATTTTTAGAATATCTGATTTTTTTATTTTAAGAAATATCTAATTTTTTTAGATTTTGATAATATCTGATTTTTTTATTTTGAGAATATCTGATTTTTTTGGATTTTGAGAATATCTATTTTTTTTTTGAACTAGTTCCACCCTGGCAACGAGGGTCCTCCCTATTCCATTAAGAGCCTCCCCCGAGGTTGGCGTGTAATGAGGGCGACAAACCCTGGCCGAGTCTATCTCACCCATATAACGGTGCCTCTCCAAGGGCCATACGGTATGTTCTAGTTCCTTAAGGAAGAGAGAGAAGAATTGTTGTGGGTAAGCCTGGCATAGGGATAGAAGCTTTTAGGGCTCGAATTCCTCCCATGACGACCCGTTTGGAGACTTGGCCTGTTGCTCCGGGGCTTTGTGTCTGCCATAAAATATTCACCCATTCTAGGCATGCATACGACCAGGCTCATGATGTCCCGCGGGGAAACTATACTGTCACTCTTGCCATGCCTAGTTTGGTTTTGTTTTCATGGAGCAATTTGACGTTGTAGTTTGTGCTTTTGATAGAAGTGGTGGCTTTTGCCTTGATTCATGCTCTTTTCTTTTTGACTGATTTTTCTCTTTTCCTTTCCTTTGTGGAATCAGGTCATTGCGGACTGCCCCTATTTGAGACCTCCTCTCGTTAAGATGTCTAGATCAGTCATCTCCCCCTTATTCACCCCTTGCACCTACGCGTGGCCGAAGAGAAAAAAGCAAGGACCTTTACTTCCCCCTAGGCATGGCCGAAGGAGAGACGGTGTCACCTAGTAGAGGGAAAACTGGACCAGAGTCACCGTGTAGTGTGTGATTGCTATGCTCAGGATACTCCTTCGTGGTAAAGGGGAGAGACATCTTGCTACCGAGTTGGCACTGACTTGACTCTAAGGGAAAAAATGCTTACGATACAACCCATTCCAAGCGTGAGATAGCTCCTCACCTTCCGCGTTGACTAGGCGATATGCGTTCCCTGAATAAGCCTCTCTAACGACGAACGGCCCTTCCCAGTTAGGTTGTAATTTAGACCTACGACCTCCAGATCTAATGAATTTGAATTTCAAAACCATATCACCTACTTCAAATTTACGTTCAAATACCTTCTTTTGAAACTAACGTGAGACTCTCTTTTGATAAACAGACACGTGATCGGCCGCATTTAGCCTCTTCTCATCTAAGAGTTCTAGCTAGACGAGTAACGCCTCTCGACTTTCATCGAGATTAAGTTCCTTATCGAGCTGTACCCTTAGGGAAGGGATCAAGATCTCGTATGGGAGCACCGCCTCCATCCCGTAAGTAAGAGCATAGGGGGTTTGCATCGTAGGAGTACGGACGGAGGTGCGGTAAGCCCATAGAGCTTCCACTAATCGTTCAGTCCAATCAGTAAATTTATGAGATTCACATGTCTTCTTTATGATTTTAAGAAGGGTTTTATTGGTGGCTTCGGCTTGACTGTTGCCTTGAGGGTAGTATAGAGATGAATGATGCAATGCAATATTTAACTTCTTACAGAGGTCGTGAAGCTCTTGAGAGACAAATTGGGGTCCATTGTCGGTGACGATGCTGCTTGGCACTCCGAACCGCGAGATGATGTTCTTTAAGATGAAATGGCACACCGTGGTTGCTTTGATCTCTGCGTATGCTTCTGCTTCGGCCCATTTGGTGAAGTACTCAATAGCGGTGAGGATAAAGGATTTTTGCTTGGTCTGAGAGTTGGAATCATCGAGTGGGCCAACAATGTCGAAAGCCCACATGGAGAATGGCCAAGGAGCAGAGAGAGGGTGAAGAGATGAAGCAAGAGCATGGATTTTATCAGCGTGGAGTTGGCATTTAAGACACCTCTGGACATAGAGGGAGCAATCTTCTTCTAGAGTGGGCCAATAACAACCCTGCCTAAGGATCTTCTTCGCTAAAGCCTGGCCATTGACATGACCCCCACACTCACTTGAATGGGCTGCTTCTGCCACCTTCCAAGCTTCACCATCATCGAGACACCTCATGAGCATTCCATTGAGAGCGCGCCTGTACAATTCTCCAACTATGATAGTGTACCTTGAAGCGGCTCTTCTAATAGCCTTACGCTGTTCGGCACTTGCCCCTTCGGGGAACGTTCCATCCCAACAATACAGCTCGATTTCATGGTACCATGACAATTCTTCTTCTTCCAAGATTTCTTCTAACTCTGCCAAAGAAACTTCCTTCAAATCTTCCTTCTCAACCCTCACCTCTACAATTTTCCTAAGGTTATTGTACCAAGGATCTTGAAGAGAGGGGGCGTCCAATCTCTAGACGATGATGGTCTTAGTGCTCCGACTGAGACGGAAAGATAAGAAGGAAGCGAGTGACGCTAGTGCATCGGTGAGGATATTCTGAGATCGAGGAGTGTGGATGTAGATCAGTTTGTGGAATTACCTAGCCAAGAGAGTGACCAAATCTTGATATGGCTTGAGCTTCAGGTCACGAGTGCGGTAAGTGGATAGAACTTGGCGCAGTACGAGCTGTGAGTCTCCCACAATGTTCAAATAGCGCGCGCCCAAGAGGTAGGCATGCTTCAATCCAGCCAGGAGAGCTTCATACTCAGCGATGTTGTTGGTAGTCAGAAAACGGAGCTGATAAGCGAGAGGAATCGTCACCCCTTCCGGAGTGAGGAGAATGGCGCCTATCCCTCGGCCTTGGGAATTGAGCGCACCATCGAAGTGCAGAGACCAAAAGGGATAATGGGTAAGGATGAAAAGATGCTCATCAGGAAATTCGTCCTGAATAGAGTCGGTGCAGGGAATAGGAAGATGGGCGAGATGCTCAGCGACATCATATCCTTTGATTGCCTTCTGAACGACAAATGTGATATCAAACTGAGAGAGGAAGCTCTGCCAGCGAGCTAACCTGTTGGAAAGGATGGACTTTTCTAAGAGATAATGGATCGGGTCCATTCTAGAGATCAGCCTAACCAGGTGGGCTAGAAAGTAGTACTTCAGTTTCTGAGCTACCCAAACTAATGCGGCACAAGTCTTCTCCATGGCAGTATACTTGGCCTCTGCCGGGTTAAATAACCTAGAGATGTAATAAGCTGTCCGCTCTTTGCCTTCATCATCCACTTGTGCCAGGACAGCTCCTAAGGAGTCCTCAATGATAGAAATGTATAGGATTAGGGGTTTCCCAGGGACAGGTGGTTGCAAAATCAGGGGATTAGATAAATAAGCCTTCAAATCCTCATAGGCCTTTTGAGAGTCTTGATTCCATTCGAATTTGACCCCCGCCTTTAGCAGTTCATAGAACGGACGGCACCTCTGAGAATGTTGGGATATGAATCTTCTAATGAACTATAAGTGTCCAATTAATCCTCGAAGTTCTATGATATTCTTTGGCGGAGGCATGTCCATGACGGCCTTAGCTTTGTTAGGATCAATCTGGATCCCCAATTTGCTAACTATGAAGCCTAGCAGTTTCCCTGAAGACACTCCAAATACACACATCTTGGGATTCATTTTCAACTGGTACTCCCTAGCTCTCTGAAGCACCTTAGCCAGAATAGCGGGGTGTTCCTCTTTGGTTCTTGACTTCACCAAGATATCATCCACGTGAGCTTCCATGTAAACATGCATCATATCATGGAATATAGCCATCATTGCCCTTTGATAGGTGGCACCTGCGTTCTTCAACCCAAACGGCATTACCACATAGCAATACGTGCCCCAGGGCATGGTGAAGGAAGTTTTCTCTTGATCCTCGAGAACGAGACGGATTTGGTTATAACTGGAATAACCATCCATGAATGACAAAGCTTTGTACCCGGCCGTGTTGTCCACCAACACATCTATATGAGCTAGTGGAAAATCATCCTTGGGACATGCCTTGTTCAGATCCCCGAAATTGATACAAATATGTACTTTCCCATCCTTCTTGATGACAGGGACTATGTTCGCCACCCACTGAGGATGTAAGACAACGCCAATGAACCTGGCCTTATGCAATTTATCAACTTCTTCTTTCATCCTCAAGGCCATGTGGGGGTGAAATCTCCTCAATTTTTGTTTCACGGGCGTTGCCCCTGGCTTAAGTACTAGTCGGTGTTCCATCAAGGAGAATCACTATACTCTCTTAGTACTTTGATCAATTTTTCTTCTACTTTTGAAGGGAGATTAGCAGCAATAATGATGGGCATGGGATCCTCATTAGTTACTAGATTAATTTTCTTTGTAGGTTCATCCACTGCCGACGATGGCTCATCAAATCTCTTCAAACCTTGCGCATACAAGTCGGCAGTGTCATCTACATTGCTATCCTCAAGATCGACCGGGTCTTTCTCATCCACAACTTCATAGACACCTAATCTGTCGTCGCTCCATACCCTGTCTTGCTCCTGGTCTTCTTCCAGCACAATCGTCGTAGCTATGAACTCTGGGCACTTGAGAAGAGCATGACATCTCTGAGCTAGATCATGCGAGAACTTATCTGGAATGGATTTGGACTGGCACGCCGGCGGGCGCGGCTCAGGCAAGGATGGATTGGATGTACTAGAACAAGATCCTACTTCTCTAAACCTAACGGACTCTACTTCCCCAGACTCGACGGACCCTATATCTAACCTAGGAGAAAGGAAATCTAATGGAAGGGAAGCCCCCCCTCATGCCCCTAGGAGGAGGACGGACGGAACACATCGTAATCTTCCAGTGAAATCTCCATTTCAAAATGGGCATTTTTTTCTTCTTGGAGATCAGTGGAGAGCACGCAACATGATGAAGAGGAGGGGGAAGCGCGAGAGGGTAGATGGATGGACAAAAGATGTCGAAGAAGGGATCAGAAGAGGAAAATCACGTACTCGAGAGATAAATTGGTGGGTAGCGCCCACACGGACAAGTCAGAATAAAAAATTCAGTCGGCATTTCTATCAACAAAGGATCAATCATGATGGGAGGTGATCGGGGTAAAAACTCTAGCTTTTGGAAAAGAGACATCAAATGGGAAGGAGACCAAGTGAAAATGATGGGTGAGCTCCCCCCTTCCTGCGGATGGTCAACTGACTTTCCTGATGTGTACTGCATCAGCCGAACCTCCTGGTTTCTTGAACGGTCCTCTTCATGGCACATCCTAGCAAAGGTTTCACTGAAATCTTCCATGTCATCTACGGGCCCCCCAGGTGATAATGCTGGGCCGGCAACTGTACAAGCTGTATCTTCTTTGGGCTGTTTCGGTAACATCTTCAAAGTACCCGGTTGGAGAGGGCCCTTGACAAAGTGCTGACAGTAATCCCAAGTTAACGGTCCTGAGTCGCCCAGAACTGATAATGAGGATTCTCGATAATCGAGGCCCCACCTATTTATTTTCTTACCCTTGGGGACCGGCCTGGTCCGCCCCTGTAACTGTGCACCGAGGCCTCTCCCTGGCTGATAGCCAAACTTCAATATCATGTTCCAGCCCTTAGAATCCCGTATCTGGGGCTTCACTTTGACATTTATTGGCGTAGTGGTGGGCTTGCGTGGCGCATGGGCCCATGGAAAATCCAGGTCTAAAACTGAAATAACGGGCCGATTGCTGGGCCATAGTGTTGGCAGAATCTTTTCTGAGATACCCTTGACAGATTGGACAATGGATATGCTTTTAACCTTGACCACCTTCCCTTGAAAAGGGAATTTGAGGCACTAATGAGCAGTGGATGGTACGGCGTTGAGATTATCCATCCACGGTCGACCCAGAATAGCCTTGAACATGGGGTCGATGTCTAATACATAGAACTCAATGGGCATTGTGAGCGGCCCAAGTTCAGCTTGAATGGTGACTACCCCATGACACGCCCTTCTGGAATTGTCATACGCTGCAATAGTAGTCGGGGTTGGCTTTAGTAAATCTTCGGAAAGGTTGCAGGCCCTCAAAGTGCTGAGAGGGTAGACATTAATAGAAACCCCAGTGTCTACTAATGCCGCGTCTATGCTTACTTTGTTTAGAATGATAGAAATGCATAGCGGCATCTGACGAGCCTCAGGAGGTGCTAGCTCAGTTTCTGAAAATGTGATTGCTGGCCCTTTGGAGATTGCAGCCAAGGCGGTTGGTAAACTGTCCACTGCCATGTCTTCATTTACTATAACCTTCTGTAGAAAGTTTCGGAGTGCATCTTGGTGGAGTGTGGATCTTTTGATCAATTCCAGCATAGAAATTTTGGCGGGCACCCGGTCCAAATGATGTAGCAAATCATATTGAGTACTTGGCAGCGGATCTGCCTCCTCTTGATCGGCAACCTGTTGTGAGGACTGGGGATTGGGTGCAGGTGCACCAGTGGTAGGATATTTTCGATGGAATAAATGCTCGCTCCGCAGAGCAAGGTTCTGGGCTGGCATGGCATTGGATGGGCTCACTGTAGGCGATTTAATAGGCCCAATGGGGTGGACGAACGGTGTGGGGGTAGGTGTAGTGGAGATAATGGGGGTGATGGGAGTAGTAGTGGTGATGGGTCGCAGAGGGAGGATGACTGGTGTGGGGTTGGATGGAGGCGCGGTGAGAATAGGCGATGCGAGAACTTGCGGGGGGATGAAGGCAGATGTGACAATGGAGGATGCGGAGGGTAAGATGTCGGTTTTAGCGGGTGCGGAGGACGAAGGCGTTTGATGGTTTAGCGGGAGGATGATGGGGGTAGAAGAGGGAGAACGGTTACGGTAGGTGTGGTGGAGAGCCATGAGCCGCTGAACCGAGGCTTCATCGTCATAAGACCACCCAGCGTCGGAGGCCGGGCGCTGGACAAGGTTAACTTGAGCCGGTGCTGGTGGCTGAGGTTGCGGAGCGGATGGATGATTTGGCATGGGGTTTTGGTGGATCCCCAAATCCTGAACAGGCTGCTGCTATTGTGGCTGTGGCTGTGTATGTGGCTATAGTTGCGGTGCTTGTTACTGCACTTGCTGCCTCAGTTCTTGCCTTCTATTCTCTTTAATTTCCATAATTGCCTTGTGCATCTCGGCCCAATCAATTCACTGCCCTTCATGTAGATCATACACCGGATCTCTGAACTGAAAACAACCTTCAATAGTGTGCCCGGGTTGCCTGTGGAACATGCAATACTTGGACTGATCAATGGCTGGGTTCCAGCTAGGCCGTTCCGGAGGGAGTTGAATTGCATTAATAGACATGACAGCTGGGAAGATGTCCGAGAGAGACTCAGGTAGAGGGGGGTACTGTGCCCTCTTCAGAGCCGGGTGTTTTTTTGCATAGCCATTGGGTGGAGGGACGTTGTGGTACTGTGGGGGTTGTTGCGGCTACTGTGGAGCGAGGAAGGTAGGCTGGGTGTTTTATGGAGCGGGGAAAACGGGTTGGGCATTTTGTGGAGTGGGGAAAACGGGTTGGGAATTTTGATGAGTGGAGAATTGAGGTTTACGGAATGGAGTGGACTTGTTAGGGAAGGGGAAAGCAATGGCTTGCACTTGCTCGTTAGTCTGGACTCTTTCAGTGAAGGGCCCCTGAGGTTTTCTGTTCTATTTGGGCTTTTGGGCCTCAAAGAGAGAGTGGATGGGGGAGTCCTTGAATTGGGTTTGAATAAACCTTGCCTGACTATATAGTTGGTGCATGTTGTCAATATCATTCATGGCCAATATGTTGTGAAAGGTAGGTGTAGCATTAGATATGAGCAACTTGACCTTTTCCTCCTCCAAAATATGAACGGGCACACAGGCAACCATCTGCCTCCATCTATCAGTATAAGTAGCAAAGTCGTCATCGGATTTCATTTTCTCGACAACCAGATCTGTGAATGAATATTCTGGGCCGACCCTATCCTGGAACCTCTAAATAAATTTTTCCTTAACAACCTTGAAGCTCTCAGCATCTTCTAATGGCAAAGCATAAAACCACTCTAGTGCGACTCCATCTAGCGATCGACGGAATAAATACGCCATGAGGCGATCATCATATTGGAACTGCGCCGATTCACACATGAAATCCCTTACATGAACATAAGGATTGTTGTTCCTGTCATACTTGCGGTATGTGGGGAGCTCGGATTGAGGATGGAATCGAACGTTATGGAAGCTAGGAACTGGAATGTCTGCCAAGGATTGTGGGCCAACCCACTTTTGAAGGGAGTCGAGTTGTTGCTGCATGGCGGCCCATTTATAGAGGAGTTCCTGCTCCCGAGACGGAGTAGGTGGAGTGAAAGGAGTGAGCTCAAGGTGAGGAGCTAAACGGAAGGAGGGGGAGGCCCATAAGAAGGATATTGGGTCGAAGGATGACCCAAACTGGAATAAGCATGGGCCACCCCTTCCTGAGGCCGAGCGAAATCAACCCGGTCAACAAGGACTTGTGGCACCGACGGAACGGACCCGTAAGGATTAATCTGGGCAGATGAGGGAAGAGTGGTCTTCCCTTTATCAAGAATTTGAAGGACCGAGCCAGAGGACAGACCCGCCTCCAGACTGGAGAAGCGAAGGATTTTGGGCTGGACTGGGGTAAGATTAATAGGAATGGGTGGAACCCTGGGCCCATCAACCCTAGACTGGGAGATGGAGGTGGTGGACAGACCCTGTGCAATCGTGGGAGATGGGGCACTTGTCCCCTGTAAGGTCTGGTAAAGGGCCTGAAGTTGGGCCGGATCCAACTGGGCCATCATTTGCAAAATGTGACTGGTGGGATTGTTGGTGGAAAGGGAGGGTTGACCGCCCTCCATGGAAGCAGAGGATGGAGGAGGGACGTACCCTTCTCCAGACTGAGGTGGGGCGACTCTGGGCGGCTCCTCTAGGAGTCCCTAAGGGAGAGATTCCTCATGGGAATGGGGGAGATCATAAGAAGACATGGTGGAGTCGAACAAAGGATTGAAATAAGAAGTGAACGAGGAATTGCCCCTAGGATATGAACCTATGGATCGGAAGCAACTCCACATGCAATGTGGCACCTAAAACATGATGCAAACAACACCAATAACCACCAATAAGTAACAAGACAAGATGACCCCAAATAAAGAGAATCATGTAAATAAGAAAGGGATGAGAGGCAACCAAAGTCAAACAAGTTATAATAATGCACAAATTTTATTTGCTTCTCCATTTCTACCTTAATGATTTCAACAAAATGTTCTCTCCAAGAATAGGTTCTGAACGGGAAGGATATTGGGGACTTGGTTAACTCTAGGTGTAAACTCTCCCATACTTATGCAACCTAGACACGGGGGGGGGGGGGGGGGCAAAGGTACAATTGGCCCGGCGTCCGTGTGGGAATCCACAGCTCACGGGGGCGTATGAAGGTCCCTGATGTGGTCACCTAGTCGACCCCAAAGAATATGGAGGCGAGAAGATCACACACCAAGGTAGGAATGCAACTATGATATGAAAGATGAATGACCCTACGTGCACCGGGGTGCATGCACTTTCTAGCCTAGAAACTAACAAACAATATGCAAATAATGATATGAATATATGCCACAACAAAGGAGGAGACCAGATAACACCCAGGGATAATAAGAATCAGCAAAAAAGTGCAGAAATATCAACACTCTCGGGATTCGTACCTGTAACTGGAGAAACGGTAGTCTGAGGACCGCTAAGGAGATAAGACGGTATACCGCTAGACCGCTTTTAGGCCAGAAACGGCCGGGAGGAGACCGCCAGGGACCAGAGAGCAGAAAACAATAGGAAATGAAATGGGAAAATCGAGGAAGCACAAGGGCAACTGGGAACAGAAAAGAATAATAGGTCAAACATCAACTCAACACGATTGGCACTAGATGTCCCACCGTGATAGCCAAAAAATAGAGGTTGTAGATATTTTTGTGTGTGTGAGGATAGTGTGATGTGTGAGATATAGATATGATGCGAGTGGGTGATGTGCTAACTCAAGCAATCAATAACATCAAGCATGGAGCATGTGGGCATGTCATCTTGACAGTGCAAAGATAAAGCAAGGAGGAAACTAAACACACGCCGGGGCATGGAGCAAAGTAATAAAAAGGAAACACACACCGTGGGTGTGGAGCAACTAAAAGCAAAGGAAGAAATAGAAGAGATGATGATAAAGACCCAAGTAATGAAAGATGTGATCACCACCAAAGCAAATAATGCAGTGAAACTACACTACGTACCTTGGAAAGAGCCGAGTGAAGCACACCCGCCCGCGGGAGAGAATAACCAGGTGCTGTGGAGACAAACAATCCTCAGACGACCTCTAGGCGAACAGAAATGGTCCAAAGATAGACCGCCAAAGATCCCCAAACGGCCGCTAGACACACCTAGAACAATGATGTGGAACTTGGATCTCCACTCCTCCTGGCCGGCCAGAAGAGTTGGGCCTCGTGTAGTGAGCTCTGTAAACCTGCAAAAGAATGTAGACACATAGAAAGAAAAACCCGATTAGCCCTGGGACAAGTGTAGTATCTATAGTGCAATTAAGGTAAGATGCATAAAAGGAACGGTGAATACCGAGGGGTTGGTGCTTTTTTAACCCCTGTGGGGTGTGGAAAAAGTAGGAGGATGTTTGAAAATGTGATGTGAGTGTAGAAGAACGTGGAAGAAGAACAGGGAAGATGCTATGATGATGCAAAGGAAGACTAAGACTAAGAGAGGAAAAGACACAAAGAACACTAATAGAACTTGATACGCCCAGGACCAGATGACTTAAGGATGTAGAAATGACTTCTCCCTGGTTGGTACTCGCTCCAAAATACAGCAGCCCTTCGTTGCCAGCTCCAGAAATCTCCCCCCTAAGCCATGACGTCAAGGGTTCTATTTATAGACCCCCAAACCCTCTGGTCGAGTTGGAGAGATAATGACACGAAAATAGGCCTGAACTTAGATAAATCTCGAAGATAATACTCCCAAGAGTCCATAAAAACCAACAGAAGCTTTTGAGGATCACTACTCAGAGAGAAAATATCAAATCATGGACTCTAGTTCGGCCACGGCCGAAGAGAGGAAGAATAGTCAGAGCAGGACTCTCTGTCTCCCCTAACGGTCTTGCGATAGACCGCAAGGCTCGGTCGTCCAGAAAGAGATAAGACCAAAGAAACCCAACATGACTCTCTGCTGCCTAGCGATCTAGCAAAGGACCGCCAACGATACCAAACGGTCGTACGATAGACCGCAAGGTTGATAGGCATGGCAAAAGAAATAAATGCTAATAAATCTCCGTATAAATCTACAATAAAGCCCTTATTAGCCCTTATCCAGGCCCAATAAGCTAAAATGTCGAAAGATAAAAGGAACCAAGCCCAACCAGGGAGAGTGACCCATAAAAATAAGCCCAAAAGTGACCAAAAAATGGCCCAATAATCGGTGAACAACTCGGACATCATAAAAATAGATAAGGAGATGACCCAGCTTATTGGTCATAAAACAGGTGTCAACAGCTACGTCGACGCAGCCCTTTGCCAGGAGCGTTTCTTTCTATCTATCTTCTGGTGCGTTGATGCAGCCTTTGTTCAAATTCTTCTTCTTCACTCCAGTAGTGTTGTGGGGTCGACACCTTGCCGTCCTTTCTTCTTTTCCGTGGCTGACCTAGTTTGGCCTTTGATTCCAAATTTAAGTGTCCACAAGAGGATGTCCTAGTAAACGAGGCAACAATAGACCTCACAAGCTCCTCTCACCACCGTCCCACTTTAACTCTACCTCCTATGTCACAAGAAGGGAAAGGAAAACAGAAGCTGATCAGATCCCCGAGACAACAGTGTTGTCTCCCTCCTGCTAGCATTTCTTCAGGTTCCGTCCAGAAGGCCATCATTCCAGCTCAAGGCATGAATAAAACCTCTTCAGAGTCTTCAATGACTCAGACAAGCCAGGCAAGCCTTTCAAAGCAAGGCCCAGTCAATACACAACGCCAGGATAACCGCCAGGAGCGGTGGTGTCCCACTACTCCTCCAGGTATCAAAGGGTGTTGCTCCAAGTCAGATTGCAAAGGACTAAGGAGCAAGACTCTAAGCGGGCCTCCCAATTAGGTCTTAAACAAAATACATTGCCATCGCGAGTAAGGCATGAAATCGCGCACACGTCCTCGGACGCTTGTCCCAATATACCACCATACGAGGAGCTACCACCTGAGGTCATCGAATATGCGATCAATGCTACCTGGCAAATACAACAAGCAGAAGGCGCCTGGATTAAAATCAAGGTGAAGAAAACCCATCGACCTCATTCTTCATGAGTGAGTCGACCTGCATGCTTATAAGAGGCAAAGCAACAACACCGAACAACAAGAGTGTGTCGACCCACTTCTTAAGTGCGTCGACCTACACGCTTACAAGAAGCAGAACGACCAGAGCAAACAACCAGCTGCGTTGACCCAAGTCGCTTAATGCGTCGACACAGCTTCAAATGCAGCACCAAGCATATGTGCACCGTTCTTCAAGCTGCATCGACACAAGTCTTTCATTACGTCGACACACCTTCAAACCCAGCAAAGCGTTAGGAGCTTATTACAAGAGTGCGTTGACAACACACTCTTGATGAGTCGACACAAGATTCATTCCAGAAGCTGCTTCAATAGCATTTTACAAAGCTGCGTCGACTCACCCCACTAGGGGGCAACCCCCATTTCTCCCGCAAAGATACAAGGGGACTCTGCAATGACCAGGACCAAGACTTCATCTACTACGCAGTCAATGTCATGGGTCTGATACAGCCAGTCAGTAGTTAGACTGATGCCAACACAAAATTTGACAGCTATGGGGACGAGGAAAATGAAATCCTAATTTCTCTCCCTGCCAAGTCCGGTACCCCAGCCCTAGTGACCAATGAACATTCACCACTCTCTGTCAAAGAAATTAAGGCTAAGGAAGCTCCCCCTCCCAGTTCACTAAATAATTCAGTGCTATAAGTCTTCCAAGTGAGGAAGTTACCTAGAATACCTGCCAAGAGATTTTGACAGCTTCGACAGAGAACCCCAGAGAAGCTCCAGCGGTACCAGCTCACAACCTTCGGGAGAGCCTGATCATGTCTAGTGACAACTCTATAGGTAGGGACCCAGCTATCATCAACTGATGATCCTGGAAAGCCCCCATCAATAGATGTTGGCATCCCAAAACAACCCCCGCCAGAGTCCAATATTGGTGATCACCTAGTCCAGTATTGGTGATCACCCAAAAATCATACATTTATACCCCGGCGGAGAAATAAACCCACTTGGCTCACCTCGGACTACCAAACTTGCGAGAAATAAAGTACTCGAGCTAAGGAACCATCTCCCTACCTCCACCGAAGATTCCGCACACCGAGGACGCTGATCCTCCAAGAAAACGCCGCTTAAACACTCGTCGGCCCGCGATCCCACGAACTGCCTCCACCATCGCGATCCACGTCCCATGCCCATCGCTCCACACCCCACAAGCATCGCCGCCTCGCCCTTGTCTGCCTCCGTCGACCGCCGGAGAAGAGAGGGGGAGAGGAGAGAGCGTGAGAGAAGAGAGAGGGTGAGGGAGAGAAATGGGAGATGGGGAGAGAGAGAAAAAGAGGTTTTATATATAGAAAATTTGGAATTTATGAAAAATACAGAAAATAGGGAAAAATACTCCCCACGATCCTCGAAAAGCACATAGTGGGTCGGTAATGTCCCAGAGTCGGAGAACGTAATGGTTCACCCTACATGGGATTCCGAAGGTCCAATAGTCAAAAACACGCGTACACCGCAAAACTCAATCCGGGACCCACAAAAGCTATCCGAAACACACGGATCCTGATCCAAACAATAATTCGAAATACCTGGGGCGTTACAGCCCTCCCCTATTAAACAAATTTCATCGTTGAAATTCAGGACAAGCAGCAAGCCGCAAGGGGAGAACGCCAAAATCAACTGACAACACCGTCAGAGCCCCAGCCAAACCTTGAAACTCGCAAAACACATGATCTTGAGGGACACTACCAGACCTCAATCACGAACAACACCTAGCTCCACACACCGCACACATCGATCATTAGAGCAAGCATACAACAAAAAGCACATGTCTGGCATCACCTCAGTCACAATGAAATCCAACATGGCACCGCTGCCACAATCTCGCTCACCGAGGAGACATAGCCCTCGTTACGAGAAACAGCCATCGATTAGGACCACATGCTCGGCGGACCAAACAAACGTCAGCCTCTCTACCAGCAGACCGCCACAAATCCGTCGGCTCCACCCCAAGGACCACCTCACACCTAGCAAGCCGAACGCCAATAACAACACGGGACCAACTCTGTCAGAACTCAAACTTAGACAAAGCCCAGATCCCATCCGGAAAAAGGCACATCATGGAAACGGCAACCAAAGGCCTCACTTGGACACAACTCTTACCATTCTCGAAGCGCAACCATCAGCATCTTCTGTCTGTGAAAGACCCCTCACCGGTCACCAAACATTTGTCAACGGGAAATCCTTGACTCGCACAGCTTCTTCCTTCTTTCCTGGTCCTTCACCAGATCCGAAGGGAATATTCCAAATCTCGTTAGGCCATCCGTTGACTCCCGCACAGACCAACACTACATCACGAGCCGATCCTCTCTCGGACACCGCATCTAGACATATCCTGTCACGCCCTGACGCGGAATATCGGGACTGGCAGTAGAAATAATTAATAATATTATGTTGATTTCCAGACATGCTATGTTAAAGCTAAAGGGTCAACACAACACCATGAAACATAAAATAACTCCATTAACTAAATAACACTTAAATGATCCATGTTCCAATCACAAAAAACCCACTTAAACATACTTCCAACATAACATCCACTTGACAACACTATATTAGCTGACTTCGTAATTACAACTCTTTCAAAACACACACTCTAAAACATAGCTAGACACAACAACTACGACTGGCTCCACACGGCTTCTAATTGGTTCGCCCCATGGCCATCACTCTTGCCTGTCCCCATCAGTCTGCGAATCCTCACCTGAGCTACCTGAAAAGGGGGGGAACAACTGGGTGAGCGAACACTCAGTAGGTAATAAAAGGCAAGTTTAAATAATTAACTAATTAATTACATTTTTAAGTGCGAAAATAAAGAACGAAATGAAACGACGATATGACAAAGTAATATAATAAAAAGAAGGCGATACCATGATGTAACTGGAAATTGGCCAACAAGCAAGAACTAACCAAGTCAAGAAAAATTCAAGTAATAGATTATTGTCGTAGACATCATGCTAGTCATGCACTCGGTGCAATGCCTCACCATGTCATTCAAACTCCCCGGGACACAAGTACTTTTCAGGCGCTCCTCCCAGGACCAGACCAGTCCCTTATGATGCGTTGACATTGATTTAATGGATCCAAGATCCTAAGTTATGTCTAGACATTAATCAAGTTAAATGGCCAATAATTCCAAGTGTGGAACTTACCTCGGAGAATTCCAAGGGTAAGAGAAGGGATATTTGACCAGAAAGTTTAAGTTATCAAGAACCAACAGGTCATTGGGTTCGATATCATAAAACACGGAAATCAATTCTGGATTATACGCGGTCTAGACTGGGCCGCTCAAGCTATGTACGGTCTCATATGGGCCGTTCAGAAAAGAACTGGGCTGAGAGTCAGCCTTAACGAAGTCAAGGATAAATGGACTAGTATGGGCCACTGTTGAACAAGAACGGTCACAAACGGGCCATTCAACTAGTATGGAAGGTCAAGAATGGGCCGCACATGGCCAAAAGAACTTGAGCCGACGAACAAGACAAATGGGCTTGATAGGGCCGCTCGGAGGATGAACGGTCCAATAGGATCCGCTCGAGCACATGAATGGGACTAATCAGTCCGTTCAACTGGGCTTAATTTAAATAAACTAGAAATCTACCCAAAATGGGCTCCGGGCTGCCATAAGTGGGGCAGAACTGAACTAGGGTCCAGCCCACTCTCCACTGGTCAACCTAGGGCTTATTGGGTCGATCAAATCATGATTTGGTCGAAGATGAAACAAGGTTAATTGACCAACAAGAAATGACATTTAGCCAGGAATGAACGGTTCATAATGGGCCGCCTATTGAGTTAAACGGTTCGAAGCTGACCGTTCAAGACTCAGTCGGTCCAAATTGAGCCGTGACTCACAACACAATAGTCCAAGCGGTTCGATCATGTGAACAGGTTCAGGACTTGGTGGTACATCCTGCCCGACGTCCTAGTGGGAATCCCAGGCATGCGGGGGCTTACGGAGGTCCTGTAATAAAGGTCCCAGTCCGACGGAACGAGTATCCGGCGGAGAGTCCCAACCATTACAAGGAGATGAGGCTATCAAATCATCGGAAACCAGTATAACGGTCAGTCAATCCTACCAGAGTAGAACGACTATCAAACAATCATAGTAACAATTTTCAATTATTAATGAATCATAATGAATATTAACTTTATTGGAAAGATGAATCAAGATCAAAAATGAGAATAATCCAGTAGGAATTTTAAATGTTTACTTCTAATTTCCAGTTCATTATGTGTGTCGCTAGTTTGCCATCAACCATTAATCTACAAAAACAATCCATGCTAACATGACAATGAGCACTTCTGTAAAGATGGACGGTCCCAACAGAACCTTTCATCTGCCTCGGCAGTCGCACGACAGGCCGTTCATGCCCCCTCAGGTCCGCCGGCCTGCTAGGGATGAAATGTCTGTAGAGTGCCGCTGGGGAAGATGGGCGGTCTGGGATTGGCCGCCAGAAGGAAGGGCGATTAGGGGTCAGCCGCTCGACCCACCGAACATATGAGAGATAGGAACACACGAACGGTCAAAAAAAAGGCTGCCTAT
Source organism: Amorphophallus konjac (assembly GCA_022559845.1). Lineage (NCBI taxonomy): Eukaryota > Viridiplantae > Streptophyta > Magnoliopsida > Alismatales > Araceae > Amorphophallus > Amorphophallus konjac. The sequence continues at coordinate 200,195,052 of CM040123.1, forward strand.
CCTTGATGGGCGGTGTATCGTAAGGCCGCGCATGCCAAAATAATTCTCTGCTAACGTCGCCATGCTCGCCTTCGGCAAGTTGGCTAGGGTTAGCTTAATCAGTTAAAAATGGAAAACATAGAACATGAAATTTAGGGCTTTTACTATCAATAGAACGAGCATGAAAAGGTATACAAGATAGCATGATCAATTGAACGTTTAGTGCTTGAAATCCCTACTTAAATCGAGGTGGAACATAGCTAACCCTAGATATGACATGCTTCCACTAGAACTTAAAATTATCGCAGGATGCTACAAGAAAATTAGGGCTTTTATACCAAAAGAAAGAGGACACGATTATGCTTCCATCCATATATTACACTTAGGGTTTGGCAAGTTTTCACCTACCTTAATCGAAGGATGAAGGAAGAAGAGGGAAGCAGATCGCGCTAGGTACACACCACTGGTAATCATCGCGACTCTCCCTCGATCGAGCTCCTCTCCAGACGCCACAACTTCTAAACGATTCTAGGGTGACTTAGGTTCATTTTTATAGGTTCCATAGGGTCTGGAGAGTTCTAATCGCGGAGATAGAGTCCACGCACTGCGGACGTGCACGAATCGCGCAGGATAGGGTTAATGCCGCCGTTGCGCCGCCAAAAACTCCTCCTAGGGTTACAGTTTCGAAGATTAACCAGAGGAAAAATGAAGAGTTGATCCTAGCTGTTGTGCATGTGATTTTGATGATTACAAAATGATTTTGTTGTTTGGCCTTGCTTATTTTTGTATGTGATCGTTCTTAGAAAAATTCTGATTATTTTTGTGAAATCAATGAAAAATTTTGATGTGAAAAATATTGAGGTAGAGCGTAGCCTCCAATACGCTATTCTCAAATTGTAGTGTAGCTTGTATAATCTCTCGATGTGTTGATCTTAAAATCTGAATATCCATATTGCAACAATCTTTTTTCATGTTATTCACTTACACATATGAAAATTTGATTTAATATGTATTCATAAAATTGATTGATTGCATTGGCTTTTACTTCATTCTCCTATATGATTGCACAATCCCCTAAGTGTACACTTGAGCAAACTGGTTTCATTAACTCACCTGCACTTTTCGTACACCTATCCTCTCACTATAAATAAATTGGGGGAGCTATATTGCATGTATATAGATCTACTTGCTTGGAAGTCAATCATACTTGATCATTCTACTTGCATTCTGCATGTTCATATTGCCCTGTATTTCAAACATGTGCAATTAGTTCATGCATATTTGGCATGTAGTGCATTCACACATGCATATTTGAATTACATCTTCTTGAACATAGTGTGTATATTACTCTCTTAATAACCCCGTTGTCCGTCGATTCATTGTCAATGACAAAGGGGGAGAGACTGGCAACTGTTCCTTGTGCTTCTTTCATGAATATCATATGTTTTTGCTTGACTGTTCTCATTTTGCAATAAGGGGAGTAAGCTTGCTGATTTTGGTTTTGATGCTATCGTGAACTCCCCATGTTGATCCCCATTTCTGATTATGTCAAAGGGGGAGAGAGCATTAATGCATAACATTTTGTCATCATCAAAATGGGAGAGATTGTTGTGCATGTGATTTTGATGATTACAAAATGACTTTGTTGTTTGGCCTTGCTTGGCCTTGTGCTTGAATGATAATGTAATTGTGGAAACATCTTTATAAATATGCATAGCTACATGTGTGTATGAGATCATGGTGATGCATAATGAAAATGCATATTTACATATGTTTGCATATGTGTGTGTTTAGGTGTTCGCACTTTGTCACATTGAGTTTCATGATATGTATGCGCATCTTGGCAATGTTATTTGAATGATTGAGCTCCCATATCATTACATATGCCTTAGATGCAATGGAAGATTCAAAGTTCCCCAAATGCCATAGCTCGTGACTTATGTCTTTATGGAAACATTTATTTATACAATGAGCATTTGGATGGTTGACAAGTTATGGTGGTTCTTTTGGAAGAATCTAGTTTATGAGCTCTTAACTTTCACACCTGTGGTAACCTGATACTCTTGTGTTTTTGCAGGTCCAAGGATGGTTTTATACCCTCCCATATCAAGTGGATCATGGTAATACACTAACCACCTTGTGTGCTTGAAATGGAGGTAGTTGAGGTTGAGCTTTCATACCTTTGTATTTGGACAATTGAGAGATTCAATTTCATTACAACAAACACTTGTCATATCGTGGAATGTGTTTTTGTTGGTTGTAAATGGAAAGCCAAACACATGTTTGAATGGGTTGTATGATGCATTTTTATGTGAACAAGTTGAAATTGTTGATGCTTGATTCATGAACTTTGATTATGATCTAACCGCTTGTTTCATCATGTGTTTCAGGTTAAGAAATCATGTTTGATCATCATGTGACTTTGGTAACATCTAAACATTTATTTTTGCATGTATTTTTAGTGATTTGATAAGTTTTTGAAACCCATACTGACATGGGTCGACCCTTGGGGTCGACCCATGAAGCTTCTCGTTCGGACAGAACCAAAGCTGTGACACAGTGTGTAGGGGTCGACCCACACAGCATGGGTCGACCCCATGGGTCGACCCCTGGAAACTGAGTTTCCATTTCTCTCTGCCTGCCCTCTGGTTGTCCAGGGGTCGACCCATGGGGTCGACCCATTCCGGCACGGGATTCTCGGGAGCATCCGAAACCCAATGAAATCATGTCTAAACTTTACCAAACTACCCCCCAATGGTTTCTAATGTTATTAGGGGGTTTCTAACATGTATTGGGAGGGTTTTATGTGTCTTTTGTCCACTCCTTTATATATATGAATGTGAACTCCGAATTTGGGAGATGAGAAGCCCTAATGCATTTTGTTCTATCTTGTAGGTGGAGAAAAGGGGCAAAGCAACCAAGGAGCTTTTGAGGAAGGGTTATCATCTACATCCATGAAGATTTGGAGCTCGCGGTAGAAGAAGAAAAGAAGCATCTCGAAGAGAAGAGCGCGTGGACGCTGAAATCACGGCCATCCGACAACGAGCCAAGAAGAGCCGGAGTCTTTCTTGAAGGGGAAGCTTCATACATGCTTTATCTTCTTTGATTCAGTCTCTAGAGTTTGTTTGGGGCTCAATGCATCTATTTGTCTTTGCTTCTTAAATTTCAGAAAGGATATATTGTGTGGGGGTTCGGAGAAAGGGTTCTCCATGTGTTTATGTTGACGCGTGTGCGTCGTTTTGTGCGGAGCATATCTGCGTGTGTGCTTGGACATATCTTGGGGTGTGTTCCCCGTGTGTAGTTGGGAGTTTACTCCCGTGTGATTGTGTAGGCTTCGCCCTACGTGTGTGTGTTGGAGCTTGGCTCCGTGTGTGTGTGGGGATTTATCCCCGGGCTATTTTATACAGCAGTGAAGTCTCATCGGTTTGGTGAGGGGTGGACATAGGGAGCCCATCGTGGTCCCGAACCACCTTAAAAATCCTCGTGCATTGTGGATTGCATTGTGATTTGTGTTGTGGTGGTTTGCTTTATTGTTCATATCTAATTATCCGTTCGAGTGAGTACGGTGAGATTGAGAGAATCAAGTCTATTCCAATTAGTTTAAATTCCTCACTCTTGCTAATCTTGCTAATTCCGTTGTGAGCAAGTAAATAGTTTTAATTTGACATAATTTTAGTAGAGGGTTCTATTCACCCTCTAGAACCATGTTCCTGCACTACGGGACCCAACAATTGGTATCAGAGCGAGGCTCTGTTGTCCCTATATCTCACGATCTACAGAGTGATCCCAATGCATTTTACAATCATGAATTTTTCAGTAGAACAATTTTTGATGAATTCCGCTCATAGTTTTAATGGTTCTGATTTCTCCTTGTGGTTAGGCGGATTATGTAGGACTATAAATTCTGTTAATCCAAATCTTTGGAAGTTGATTCATGATGGTCCTCACATATTGCCTCTAGATGAGACCAAGTGGTCCAATCTGGATAAATTGAAGAACCATGAAAATGTTACTGTCTTGACTTTATTGAAAAATACCGTTGATACTTATGTGTTTACATTTGCTTCTTCTTGTAGGACGGTAAAGGAGCTTATGGACCATTTGATCAAAGCTCCAGAGGAGAAAAGACAAAAAGGTCTCATGGCTGACGATGCTGATCAACACGATGAGAAAAATGCTGAAGAGGTATATTCTGATTCTGATGAAGATGAATTCTCATTTGAAGAACTCATTGATGCTTATGATGAACTAGAAAAGTAAAATAAGAAAATCAAGTCCGAAAATAAAAATCTGAAAAAGAAAACTAGTGAGAATGTGCATGCTAGTGTTTCCTGTGAAAAATGCATTGAGTTAGAATCAAAAATTGAAAATCTAGAAAATGATAACGAACTTCTAGAATCCAAAGTTGAATTGTTTTCAGATGAAATGTCGTGTATGAATGAAGAGCTTGAAATGTTCAGAAAATCTAATACTGCTCTTGAAATTGAAAATGATTCCGATGATTTGCTTGATCAGAACAAACTCTTATTGTCTAAGATTTCATTGCTTGAAGAAACTGAAAAATATCTTAGAAACAAGTTGGATTCCTTATCTGACGATGATAAAATGCTTGAAAAACTTCTTGATTCTGAAATTGATAGCAAGAGCATCATGTTTAAAAATGAGGAACTTAAAAAGAAAAATGGTGCCATGCTAATCGAGAATGCTTTGCTTGAAGGTAAGATTGAATAGTTTTGATCAAAGTGAAAAATAAAATGCGTTGTTGAAATCTGAAAATGAAAAGTTGAAACAATTAAACAACGCCATGTCTGAAAGCTTGCTTTTGAAAAAGGAAAATCTGTGGTTGTTAATGAATGTGAAAAACTGCATGTGCTAGAACAAGAACTTGAAAGCTATAAAACTGCAAATAAAGTGTTAAGTGAATGTAATGTTTGCAGTGAACAAGAAATTGCTAGCTATGAGTTGCACATTGCATCCCTCAAAAATGAAATCATTAATTTGAATGCATCTTTGTCCAAATTTGTCAAGGGGAAAGACAACCTAGATAAAATCTTGGGGACCAAGGTGAATTTTTAAAGGGAATGTCTTGATTATGAACCCACTAAAAAGAAAGCTTTTGGTCTGAAAACCCAAACATCATTTATGCATGCTTCATGTTCTTCTAATTCATCTTTTGTTGAGAAACCCCAGATTAAAACTCATGCCCAACCAAGGACCAAGAAATTTGTTCCATCACCCAACTGTCAAAATGGTCCTAAGAGTCATAATAGAAAATTTGATTCTCACCAAAATCATGAAAAGCATGCTCATGTTCATAAAAGTTCAAAGTTGAGTTGTTTTTACTGTGGCATGCATGGTCATGTTATGGATGATTGTGATATCATGAAAAAAGATGACCAACATGCATGCAAAGAAAAATTTACTTTCAAAAGACAAAGGAATGTTTCATGCTTTTATTGTCATAAACTTGGCCATGTGATGAAAAATTACTTTGTGAAGTAAAAAGATGAACTTCATGCTAACAATGCTAAGTTCAATGTTCAAAGAAAATTCAGTGACAAATATGCCTTTCGTGCTCAAAGGTTTTCATCTAACAAGGGAAAGCTCTTTGGAAAAACTTTTGGTCATAATGATAAATCATTTGTTAGAACTACTTCTCCTTGTTGCTATCATTGTGGGAAGTACGGGCATGTTATGAAAGAATATTGGTTTTTGAAAATTAATAATTTTCATGCTTCTAGAATGAATGCTAGGTTTAATTTTGTTAGACCTAGATCTTTTGGAAATAGGAGATGGAAAACTTTTGAAAATACCTTTGCTTTTAAAAGGAAATCCTTTGCTAGAAATGCCATCCCTCAATACTTTTATTGTGGAAACCATGGACATGTCATTGAGGATTGCAGGATCATGAAGGATGATGGTATAGTGGCAATGAAAAAGTCAAAGAAAACATATGGAAGAGATGCTACTAACATCCAAGGACCCAAGAAGGCTTGCGTGCCAAGATCCGACAAATGCGTCGGTTGTTATGAAGGTGTGCCTTGAGGTAAATAAAGAATGAAAGGGGTTCCAATAAAATGGAACAAGGCACACTCATAAGGTAAAACCCCAACTTTGCCTTTTCATTATTAAACTTGATGATTTTGATGTTTGGTATGTTATTCTGTTATAGTTTTCATATGATGCTTGAATTACATTTTCTCACAAGTCATACAAGCCTTCAATGGATGAATTTTTGATATATCAAATGGTGATATGTGAAATGACAGATCAAGTCTGTTAGGAATCTATCACTATGTGTGAGGTGATCTTAGGATCAATGTCCTCCACCTTGTATCAAAATTCTGAAATTAAATTATTTGGCTAATGTTGAAACATGTCTCTTTGAATGAAATCAATTTGCCTTGATTTGCATGTGCTTTCAATTTGAATCTGAAAATCTTTCTTATTTTAAGAAGGCAAAATCTCTGAAAATCTATTTTTGAACAACTTCTGAAAATAATCAGGTTGCATTGTTTGATTTTGATCATTTTTGCACCCTTGTTCCTGAAGGCCATGTCATGGAGAATGTTTGTTGTTTATCATTTGAATGTGAATGCTTTCATGTGCAATTTATGATGATAGTCTGAAAATTAAACTCTTGGATTTTACTTTTACATATTGCATTGCATTCTTAAGTTGTTATAGGTTGCATGCATAAGAGTTCATGCATTAGGGGTATTGAAACATTCAAATAAAATCTGAAATTATGCATTCATGGTGCATTCTACATTTACATTTTGCATGTTTCCACTGTGTGCTTGCATGTTAATATATGCTACAATCCCTTCCTTGTAAATTCTAAGACCGTACACTCTATTGATAAATAATATTGCATCTGAGTTTTAACAAGTGTGTTTCTTGTCATACACTCAGGGGGAGTAAATATTTGATAAGTACATCTAGATAGGGGGAGTTGCATTGCTATGTGCTCATAATATTTTCGATATACATGCTAAATCAAATTCGCACACCTCTTGCACAATATGTGAAAATGAGTGTTAAAGATATGGATATAGGAATTTATTTTCAACACTCTAGAGATATTAAACCTGCTGCATGTATGTTGAAGAGGCAGTTGAGGAAAAAGCTGCCTACCTATCTTTGTTAAAGGAATGTGAAATGAAAGGCAGAGCAATATTTAGTCTCACTGAGTAAATTGGGCACATGTCACCTGAGACGTGATGTGGTTCATTTAAGAAAGGTGTTGTACTAAAGTATCTCCGTTCAAAATGAAGTGAAATGGTTCAGTATTCTGAGTAACCGGGGAGTCTGGCATGAGCTCCATGTGTCTCCTCGTGTAAAAAGAAATTATTTGAACATGGTCGTTCTTAGAAAAATTCTGATTGTTTTTGTGAAATCAATGAAAAATTTTGATGTGAAAAATATTGAGGTAGAGCGTAGCCTCCAATACGCTGTTCTCAGATTGTAGTGTAGCTTGTATAATCTCTCGATGTGTTGATCTTAAAATCTGAATATCCATATTGCAACAATCTATTTTCATGTTATTCACTTACACATATGAAAATTTGATTAATATATATTCATAAAATTGATTGATTGCATTGGCTTTTACTTCATTCTCCTATATGATTGCACAATCCCCTAAGTGTACACTTGAGCAAACTGGTTTCATTAACTCACCTGCACTTTTCGTACACCTATCCTCTCACTATAAATAAATTGGGGGAGCTATATTGCATGTATATAGATCTACTTGCTTGGAAGTCAATCATACTTGATCATTCTACTTGCATTCTGCATGTTCATATTGCCCATAACTTGTATTTCAAACATGTGCAATTAGTTCATGCATATTTGGCATTTAGTGCATTCACACATGCATATTTGAATTGCATCTTCTTGAACATAGTGTGCATATGGTTCTCTTAATAACCCCGTTGTCCGTCTATTCATTGTCAATGACAAAGGGGGAGAGAATGGCAACTGTTCCTTGTGCTTCTTTCATGAATATCATATGTTTTTGCTTGACTGTTCTCATTTTGCAATAAGGGGAGTAAGCTTGCTGATTTAGGTTTTGATGCTATCGTGAACTCCCCATGTTGATCCCCATTTCTGATTATGTCAAAGGGGGAGAGAGCATTAATGCATAACATTTTGTCATCATCAAAATTGGGGAGATTGTTGTGCATGTGATTTGATGATTACAAAATAACTTTGTTGTTTGGCATTACTTGGCCTTGTGCTTGAATGATAATATAATTGTGGAAACATCTTTATAAATATGCATAGCTACATGTGTGTATGAGATCATGGTGATGCATAATGAAAATGCATATTTACATATGTTTGCATATGTGTGTGTTCAGGTGTTCGCACTTTATCACATTGAGTTTCATGATATGTATGCGTATCTTGGCAATGTTATTTGAATGATTGAGCTCCCGTATCACATATGCCTTAGATGCAATGGAAGATTCAAAGTTCCCCAAATGCCATAGCTCGTGACTTATGTCTTTATGGAAACATTTATTTATACAATGAGCATTTGGATGGTTGACAAGTTATGGAGGTTCTTTTGGAAGAATCTAGTTTATGAGCAACTTTCACACCTGTGGTAACCTGATACTCTTGTGTTTTTGCAGGTCCAAGGATGGTTTTTATACCCTCCCATAACAAGTGGATCATGGTAATACACTAACCACCTTGTGTGTTTGAAATGGAGGTAGTTGAGGTTGAGCTTTCATACCTTTGTATTTGGACAATTGAGAGATTCAATTTCATTACAACAAACACTTGTCATATGGTGGAATATATTTTTGTTGGTTGTAAATGGAAAGCCAAACACATGTTTGAATGGGTTGTATGATGTATTTTTATGTGAACAAGTTAAAATTGTTGATGCTTGATTCATGAACTTTGATTATGATCTAACCGCTTGTTTCATCATGTGTTTCAGGTTAAGAAATCATGTTTGATCATCATGGGACTTTGGTAACATCTAAACATTTATTTTTGCATGTATTTTTAGTGATTTGATAAGTTTTTGAAACCCATACTGACATGGGTCGACCCCTGCGGTCGACCCGTGAAGCTTCTGGTTCGGACAGAACCAAAGCTGTGACCCAGTGTGTAGACCCATGGGGTCGACCCACACAGCATGGGTCGACCCCATGGGTCAACGACCCACACATCCATGGGTCGACCCCATGGGTCGACCCATGGAAACTGAGTTTCCATTTCCTTCTGCCTGCCCTCTGGTTGTCCAGGGGTCGACCCATGGGGTAGACCCATTTCGGCACGGGATTCTTGGGGGCATCCGAAACCCAATGAAATCATGTCTAAACTTTACCAAACTACCCCCCAATGGTTTCTAATGTTATTAGGGGGTTTCTAACATGTATTGGGAGGGTTTTATGTGTCTTTTGTCCACTCCTCTATATATATGAATGTGAACTCCGAATTTGGGAGATGAGTAGCCCTAATGCATTTTGTTCTATCTTGTAGGTGGAGAAAAGGGGCAAAGCAACCAAGGAGCTCTTGAGGAAGGGTTATCATCTATATCCATGAAGATTTGGAGCTCGTGGTAGAGGAAGAAAAGAAGCGTCTCGAAGAGAGGAACGCGAGGACGCTGAAATCACGGCCATCCGACAACGAGCCAAGAAGAGCTGGAGTCTTTCTTGAAGGGGGAGCTTCATACATGCTTTATCTTCTTTGATTCAGTCTTTAGAGTTTGTTTGGGGCTCAATGCATCTATTTGTCTTTGCTTCTTAAATTTCTGAAAGGATATATTGTGTGGAGGTTCGGAGAAAGGTTCTCCGAGTGTTTATGTTGACGCGTGTGCGTCGTTTTGTGCGGAGCATATCCGCGTGTGTGCTTGGACATATCTTGGGGTGTGTTCCCCGTGTGTGGTTGGGAGTTTACTCCCGTGTGATTGTGTAGACTTCGCCCTACGTGTGTGTGTTGGAGATTGGCTCCGTGTATGTGGGGGGATTTATCCCCGGGCTATTTTATACAGTAGTGAAGCCTCACTGGTTTGGTGAGGTGTGGACGTAGGGAGCCCATCGTGGTCCCGAACCACCTTAAAAATCCTCGTGCATTGTGGCTTGCATTGTGATTTGTGTTGTGGTGGTTTACTTTATTGTTCATATCTAATTATTCGTTCGAGTGAGTACGGTGAGATTGAGAGAATCAAGTCTATTCCAATTAGTTTAAATTCCTCACTCTTGCTAATCTTGCTAATTCCGCTGTGAGCTAGTAAATAGTTTTAATTGGACATAATTTTAGTAGAGGGTTCTATTTTAGTAGAGGGCTCTAGAACCATGTTCCTGCACTACGGGACCCAACACTAGCCGTTCATTTGAATCTGGTTTGAGCTTAAATGATCGGGTTTTGGGCTCGAATTTCACGTTTTAAGGTCCGATTAGACTAAGTGTGGATTTGGGCCTTAATCTGCTAATTCGGCTTCTTTAGGGATTTTATTTAGGCTGGTCATAGAGAACAATTTTGCTAAACGTTTTATCCTCTACAAGATTCTAATTTTTCAGATTTTTAAAAAATGGTCAACTTTTTACTTATCCTATTTCTTATGGAATTTCTCATTAATTTTCTTGAAATTTTTATTCATTAATAAATCGGGGTGCTACACCCTCCCCCACTTAAAGAATTTGGTCCTCCAAATTCACTGCACTTACGGAAAACGGGGAGTGAGATAACTCACCTAGAACAAGTCGGGATATTACTTCCGCATGGTAACTTCTGACTCCAAAGTAGCCTCTTCAGTCCCACGCCGACTCCACTGCACTTTCACCATAGGTATGGAACGATTCCTGAGTTGTTGCTGCTTACGATCCAAAATCTTGATAGGTCTTTCTTCATAAGTCAAATCTTCCTTCAGCTCTAAATTTGCATGCTGAATGACATGAGTGGGGTCATACACATATTTCCGCAGCATAGACACATGGAAGACGTTGTGTACTCCTGACAACTGAGGTGGTAGTGCTAATCGGTAAGCAACCTCTCCCACTCTTTCTAGAATCTTGAATGGACCAACATATCTTGGACTCAGCTTGCCTTGAATACCAAACCTATGAATCCCTCTCATGGGAGAAACCTTTAAGAACCCATGCTCACCAACCTGAAATTCCAAAGCTCTCCTGTTGTCGGCATAGCTCTTCTGTCATGATTGTACTACTTGCAACTGATTTCTGATAATACAGATATTCTTGGACGATTCAGAAATGAGATCTGGTCCCAGCCATTGCTTCTCACCTACCTCCTCCCAACATAATGGAGATCGACACCTTCTTCCATACAAAGCTTCAAACGGAGCCATCTGAATACTAGACTGATAACTATTGTTATAGGCAAATTCAATCAAAGCCAAGTGATCACTCCAACAACCTCCAAAATCGATCATGCAGGCTCTAAGCATATCTTCCACTATCTGGTTGGTTCTTTCAGTTTGTCCGTCTATTTGTGGATGAAAAGTGGTACTGAAATTCAGACGGGTTCCCAAAGATTCTTGCAATCCATTCCAAAAATGTGAAGTGAATCTGGGGTCTTTATCAGATATAATGCAGACTGGGATACCATGGAGTCTTACAACTTCTATCATATATAAAGCATCTAAGACATCAATTGTCCAGTTTAACTTAATAGATAAGAAATGAGCAGACTTTATCAATCTGTTGACAATAACCCATATTGCATCAAATCCACTACGAGTCCTAGGTAGACCCATAATAAAATCCATGACAATACTCTCCCACTTCCATTGAGGTATATCAAGTGGTTTCAATTTCCCTGCAGGTCTGAAATGCTCAACCTTGACTTGCTAACATACCAAACATCTACTCACAAATTCTATAATTTCCTTTTTCATATTCGGCCACCAAAAGGATCCTTTTAAATCCTTAAACATCTTAGTACCTCCAGGATGAATAGTGTATCTGGATCTATGAACTTCTTCGAGAATCTTGTTCTTTAACTCAGCTACATCTGGCACACAGGTCCTTCCCTGAAACAACAATCTGCTATCGTCAGCTACCATGAAATCAGGTCTGTTACTCAAACTCTCCTTGATCTCTACCAACTCTGGGTCATTGTCTTGCAAAGACTTGATTTCTATCAAGAATTCTGGTTTAAGTTGAATCTGAGCAATCATAACCCGGTCCTTATCAACATTAAGATCCAAACTAGCTAACTGCTCCAACAGTCTCCATTCTTGCAACATGAGATGCGACAACTTAGCTATTGGCTTGCGACTCAAGGCATCCGCTACTACATTTCCCTTTCCAGGATGATACTCTATGGAGAAGTCAAAGTCCTTCAAATACTCAATCCATCTTCTCTACCTCATATTGAGTTCCTTCGGAGAAAACAAATACTTTAGACTCTTATGATCTGAGAACACCGTGAATGTCTCTCCATACAAGTAGTGCCTCCATATCTTCAAGGCAAACACCATAGCTGCAAGTTCCAAATCATGAACGGGATAGTTCTCTTCATGCTTTCTCAACTGTCTAGAATAATAGGCTATCACTTTCCCGTGCTGCATGAGCACACAACCTAGACCAATGTCTGAAGCATCAGTGTACACCACAAAACCTCCTTCTCCAGATGGTAAAGCCAAAATAGGGACAATAGTTAGACATTCCTTCAAGGCCTGAAAGCTTTTTTCGCAATCTTTGACCAATCAAATTTGTTCTCCTTGCGGGTTAATCTAGCTAAAGGCACCGTGATCTTGGAGAAATCCTTAATAAACCTTCGGTAATAACCTGCTAGGCCTAGGAAACTTCTAACTTCAGTTACATTAGTAGGCCTATCCCAATTCTTCACTGCCTCTACCTTCGAGGGGTCAACAGAAATACCTTCCTTTGTAATTATATGCCCTAGAAAGGACACCTCTTGCAGCCAGAATTCACACTTTCTAAACTTGGCGTATAGCTGATGGTCTCTCAAAATTTGCAATGCCATCCTTAATTGTTCAACATGCTCCTCCTTACTCTTAGAATAAATCAAGATATCATCGATAAACACCACGACCCACTGTTCAAGATAGGGTCGAAACACATTGTTCATCAACTACATGAAAGCTGCAGGTGCATTCGTTAGTCCAAAAGGCATTACTACAAATTCAAAATGCCCATACCTACTGCGGAAGGCCGTATTATAGATATCCTCTTCCTTAATCCGCAACTGATGGTATCCTTATCGAAGATCAATCTTAGAAAAATACTAAGCTCCAGCTATCTGATCAAATAATTCATCGATCCTCAGTAATGGGTATTTGTTCTTGATAGTCAACTGGTTCAATTGCCGATAATCGATGCACAACATCATCGAACCATCCTTCTTCTGGACGAACAATACTGGGGCTCCCCACGGGGGTGTACTTGGGCGAATGAACCCCTTCTCCAGTAATTCCATTAACTGTTGCTTCAATTCCCTCAGCTCCGCGGGAGACATACGATAAGGAGCTTTAGAAACAGGGGTCACGCCAGGAACTAAATCAATAGAAACGATAATTCTCTCTAAGGCGGGAGTCCTGGCAATTCCTCAGGAAAGACATCTGGAAAGTCTCGGACGACAGGAATGTCCTTGACCTCGATCTTCTTCTCAGGGGTCACATAAACAAGGGCTAGAAAAGCCTGACATCCTTTCCTCATCAACTTATCAGCTCAAAGGGCCGAAATAAGTGGCACGAACTTATGGTGCCTCACCCCTATAAAAGAAAGCCCAGGGTGTCTATAAAAAGACACAGAACTAGAACTGCAATGAACATTGGCCTCATACTTAGCCAACCAATCTGCTCCTAGAATTACGTCATAATCCCTCATATCCATGCAAACTAAGTTAGCTGGCAGGTTCTGTTCATTAATCATAACCTTACTAGAAGGATAGAAATACTTAATTGCTGAACTAGAACCAATATGGGTTGAAATCTCTAACGGAGAATTCATCAAGACTGGCTTCACAGATAGGGTCTTAGCAAATTTCTGAGAAATAAAAGAATGGGTGGCACCAGTATCAAAGAGAACAAATGCCGGCTTATCATATATAATACAAGTACCTTCAAAGAGTCCACCCTCCTCGGTGGTCCGACATCATCTTCTTGTATGGCTTGGAGCTTTCCCTGCTACTTCCTGCTTCCTTGTGACTTGGTCAGAGTAGCTTGATCTGGCAAAAGGGGACACTCAGGAATACGATGGTCCCTGCTTCCACAACGCAGACAGGCGCTCAGCTTGCGCCAGCACTCTTCCATCTTGTGACCTGGACGGTCACAATACTTGCACACGCCCTTAAATGGCACAGTCGGGCCAGGCTTCTTATCTTCATTCTTCGACATCTTGCCCTTCCATGAACCAGACCCGCCATTGGGCCTCTTCTTGCCATTGCCAGGTTTGATACTGCCGGAACCAGTAGGTTGTTCCTTCTTAACATTCTTCCCACAGATTCTCTCCGTCATTTCTAAGGTGTCTTCCAAGACTTGAGCCTTCCTTACCATCTCCGCATAAGTCTGAATTTCCAATGACGCTAACTGATTGACATACTGCAACTTCAGCCCGTTGAGAAAACGCTTAGCCTTCATCTTCTATGTAGATATTAAGTGAGTGGCATAACAAGATAACCAAGAGAACTGAGCTTCATACTCCGCTACAAATAGATTCCGTTGTTTCAAAGCAACAAACTCAGCCGCTTTCTTTTCTTGTACTCTATCAGAAAAATATTTGCTATTAAAGAGTTCTTCAAACTCCTTCCATGCAACTTGTCGATCTCCAAGGGTAACCTTCACTGTGTCCCACCATGTTCTTGCATCACGCTCCAGTTGGAAGGTCGTTAAAAGGACACGCTCCTGGTCACTACACTGCATCACCTCAAAGATCCTTTCCATCTCTTTCAGCCAGTGCTCGGCTTCATCGGGGTCGGTTGAGCCTCCAAAACGTGGGGGATTCATCCCACGAAAGTTTCGATGAAGATCGCCAACTCCGTGATTTTCTGCTCCTCCTTGGGCCACTTGCTGCAAGGCCCGAGTAAGTCCTTGAACCGTTCACTACATATCTCGCCATGGGGCACGCTCGGCTGTCATTAGAACGTCCTATACGTAGAATAAATTATTTTAGGATCATTCAGAAAGAATAGTTTTAGAATTAGA
The DNA here is from genome assembly GCA_022559845.1 of Amorphophallus konjac. Taxonomy (NCBI): domain Eukaryota; kingdom Viridiplantae; phylum Streptophyta; class Magnoliopsida; order Alismatales; family Araceae; genus Amorphophallus; species Amorphophallus konjac. The sequence goes on from CM040123.1 coordinate 200,210,188, forward strand.
CTATTAACTCAACCCAAGTCTCTACCCAAATCTCACTAGGTTGGGTCCTTAGACTTATAACAAGGTTGTAGGTCCTATGACATCACTTAGAATCCTAGAACTTAGAAAACCTAGGAATATTAGAAACCTAGGCTCTGATACCACCAAACTGTCACGCCCCGACGCGGAATATTAGGACTAGCAGTAGAAACAATTAATAATAATATGTTGATTTCCAGACATGCTATGTTAAATCTAAAGTGTAAGACCCTAGAATTTTATAAATTATTTTTGGTATATTTAATTATTTTTTGGGAATTTTAAAGACCCAAAACGGATTAATAAATAAATATTAGATTAAATCAATCATTATAAGGCTCAATTTATGTTAAATAATTAATCTAGCTTTGATAATTGAAACCCAATAGGTTAAAGGACCAAGCCCATTAAGTTTGGCCCATATTCTAGAAGGTTATTTAGCCTATTTACGTATTTTAAGGATAAATATCATTTTTATGGATAATAATATGTTAATTAACAAAGGAGTTTGATTTATGTTGAATTCTGGGCACGTTGGATGTAGCGGTCTATCGTGCGACTGCCACAGCCACGTAACGCACCTAGACTGATGCGCTACACCCTGATAGTTCCGTGAATGGAAGAACGAGTAGAAAGATTAGAACTTTGGGATCCTATCTACAAAAGATCAACTTGGGAGAGCTTATAACATTACTAAGGACTCTTAGGGATTAGGTTCTTGCAAATTAAGGACTCTAGAATCGATCTAATCTTCAAACCCTAGCCAAAACCCTATAAATAGGACCTAGTTCTGAACTGAGCAACCCTTACTTTTGGCTCGCGTGGAATCAAGGTAAGGAGTCATAATTTTGGGTAAGTTCTTTAGAAGATTTTGTTTATTTTAAACTAATAGCCCTCAAAATTTCGTGCTAGGAGATCAAGTAACCAAGAAGATAGGGGCTTCCAAAGTCGCTGATTCAATCATAGCAGCCCAGAATTCAGAGCAAAAGACCACTGAAGATCAGGGAATTAGGACGCCTAAACGAGGTAATTAGAGTTCAGTCCTTTAAACCTTTTTGTTCCCCTTAGTATCATCTTCCTAACCTCCAAATTTCACGTCCTTAGGTCAAGAGATTGGAGAGATAGAGCGACGTGAAGTTGCTGAAAAACGTTAGGAAGGGAAGAACTAGGGCACGGTTTTCAGACTCAAATTAGAAGTTTAAAGCTCATTTAAGAGGTAGGTTATCTCATGATTGGCTAAAATATCTTGTTAGGGATAAAAGCCCTCTGATTGTGCTGTATTTCATATATTATAGATCATGAATTTCATGTTTTAGTAGGTCATGCATGTATGTATACTCTTGGCCCTAACTAAGTTAAAAAGGAACTCTCTTGTCAAATTCACAGAAAGCACATGCATACTAGTAGGTTAGCCTTCATTCTATCATGTGGAAGGTTAGATATGATTTCCAGACATGATGTAAGTTGAAACCTTAGATTTTTATATCTTTTTCAGCTAGCAGACGATCTGACACATCAAGGTAAGACCGTCACAATGATATAACGGCCTTGCGATAAGCCGTCACACCCTCTACTGCATCTTAATTACTCTGTTGTCTCTGACGCACCTTAACAGGAGCGTTACACTACTGTAACGGCCCCTCGATAAATCGTCACAATACTGTAACGCGCCTATCCTAGACTGTCAGACACTGTGTTCTGTCAGCCCGAGGCAGAATGATAACAAGTTAAAGTTTACCTATAAATAAGCTTAGATAGCTACGTTTGGACCTGTTATCATGACTTTAAGTTTAGTTAAAGATTCATAATCGAAAGTGCATGATTAAGGTGTCTTAAGTTATTTTAAGTTGTGTTAATTTTATGTGCCAAAATTCTATAGTTTTGTATCTAAATCATGATTTTCAAATGATGTATTGATGGAGTTTATCATGGTTTCATATTGTTACACATTCTCTCTTATCAATAGAGTCATTTTCTTTAAGTACATGGCACATATTCCGCTATGTTGTCTATTAGTTTACACTTTGCACTATAGGAACACTATCTTGGACATGAGGACCTCTCTATTAGATAGTCCATCCAATGGACTAGGAAATCTTGTTTCAATGCCTCTATAATTCTCTGCGAGCCTGGGATTCCCACTAGGACGCCGATTTAGTTGTACCATTAAAACCCAATTGATTGAAAGTACTATCGATATTTTCTGGTTCCAGCAATGTAACGGATCTATATTGGACCGTCAGGCCCATATAACGGCCTAATATACAACCGTCACATTTAACTGAGTCCAATTATTGTTTCTGGAATCAGTCGTTCTAACGGATCAAGTCTAGACCGTCACATGAACGTAACGGCCCAGTATAAGACCGTCACATTGAACTGAGTCTGCTCTCTTTATTTGAGATTCAGACCATTGTAACGGCCCAACACTGGAGCGTCACATAAATGTAACGGCCAGTATTAGACCGTCACAATGCTTGAGTACATTAACCTGAGGTTTGACCAAAGGGTTGATATTCTAAGGTTCTTAGATGGCTTGATAATGGTCTAGGACTTATCATATTGATCAAGAAACTTAATGTAATGAATGAAAGTTAAAGAAATGTACCGTTATGCGGCCGATTTGTTTCCATAAGCATAACATTGTCTTAATTCATTCTTGATCTCTCATATTCTTAATTGAAGCATTCATTCTTTGATAATTATTATCGTGAGCTTATTTATTGAACTTATTACATTCTTGGCCATACGTTATTGATACACTCATGGAAGTAGCTTGATTTATACGTGAAGATGCAGTTCGGACGCTGATTGTGTCCAAGGGCTCTATGCTAGTCCCCTCGGCTGATTACCGGAAACATACTATTATAAACCATGGGGTATGATGCTACTGGCGTCACATTGCGTTGGGAGTACTTTCTTTATAAATAAGTGAAATCCATGAGCACTCATGAAAATCTAGTGAATTGCTACATGATTGACGTTCTCGTGCGGAACCTTTATGGTTATGAAAGTGAAAAGTGAAAGTGCATTCTCGTTACATTCCTTTTCATGAAAGGCCATGCTATATTCTTGATCATAGTTGTTACATTCTTGCTAGTTCATACTTGCTCTCATCCTATCTTGCATGATCGTCTTGTTACTTTGATTTGATCGCATGACTTATCGCATTCGCATGATTTTACCTTATGTTCTTTAGAGCTAAAATGCTAATTACTTTAATAGTGCTAATCATGTTGATGGGAAGATACCTACTAGGCAAGTGTGCTCATTACCTATTTACATTCTTTTCATAAAATGGAAGTGATACGAATTCGGATTCGGGTTATACAAGTAGCAGGTCCGAGAGTGAATGAAAGTATTGTCAAGATGAGAGTGAAGACTTAGGAAAGTCTATATTGTTTAGATTGAGTCTATGTAATTTTCCTATTTCTTAAGTCTGATAGGTTGAATGAAGTTGAATGTTATTGTATTTGAATATTGATTATCAATGAAATAAGTTGGAGATTTGATTAAAATATTATGCGATTGCATTCTTATATGTGATTGCCTTGCGCTCTGATCGTTCTTGCTTGCAAGAGACTTACCATGCCGGCTGTTCATGTTCCCCGAGCGAGTCTTCCGATGTCATAAAGGCTCGGGGCGTGACATAAAGGGTCAACACAACACCATGAAACATAAAACAACTCCATTAACTAAATAACACTTAAATGATCCATGTTCCAATCACAAAAAACCCACTTAAACATACTTCCGACATAACATCCACTTGACAACACTATATTTGCTGACTTCGTAATTACAACTCTTTCAAAACACACACTCGAAAACATAGCTAGACACAATAACTACGACTGGCTCCATACGGCTTCTAACTGGTTCGCTCCATGGCCATCACTCTTGCCCGTCCCCATCAGTCTGTGAATCCTCACCTGAGCTACCTGAAAAGGGGGGAACAACTGGGTGAGCGAACGCTCAGTAGGTAATAACATGCAAGTTTAAATAATTAACCAACTAATTACATTTTTAAGTGTGAAAATAAAGAACGAAATGAAATGACGATATGACAAAGTAATATAATAAAAAGAAGGCGATACCATGATGTAACTGGAAATTGGCCAACAACTAACCAAGTCAAGAAAAATTCAAGTAATAGATTATTATCGTAGACATCACGCTAGTCATGCACTCGGTGCAATGCCTCACCATGTCATTCAAACTCCCCGGGACACAAGTACTTTTCGGGCGCTCCTCCCAGGCCCAGACCGGGCCCTTATGATGCGTTGGCATTGATTTAATGGATCCAAGATCCCAAGTTATGTCTAGACATTAATCAAGTTAAATGGCCAATAATTCCAAGTGTGGAACTTACCTCGGAGAATTCCAAGGGTAAGGGAAAAGATATTTGACCAGAAAGTTCAAGTTATCAAGAACCAACAGGTCCTTGGGTTCGATATCATAAAACATGGAAATCAATTCTGGAGTATACGCGGTCTAGATTGGGCCTCTCAAGCTATGTACGGTCGCATATGGGTCGTTCAGGAAAGAACTGGGCTGAGAGTCAGCCTTAACGAAGTCAAGGATAAATGGACCAGTATGGGCCGCTCTTGAACAAGAACGGTCACAAACGGGCCATTCAACTAGTATGGACGGTCAAGAATGGGCCGCACATTGCCAGAAGAACTTGAGCCCAAGAACAAGACAAACGGGCCTGATAGGGCCGCTCGGAGGATGAACAGTCCAATAGGATCCACTCGAGCACATGAACGGGCCTAATCAGTCCGTTCAACTGGGCTTAATTTAAATCAACTAGAAATCGACCCAAAATGGGCTCCGGGCTGCCATAAGTGGGGCAGAACTGAACAAGGGTCCAGCCCACTCTCCACTGGTCCACCTAGGGCTTATTGGGTCGATCAAATCATGATTTGGTCGAAGATGAAATAAGGTTAATTGACCAACAAGAAATGACATTTAGCCAGGAATGAACGGTTCATAATGGGCCGCCTATTGAGTTAAACGGTTCGAAGCTGACCGTTCAAGACTCAGTCGGTCCAAATTGAGCCGTGACTCACAACACAGCAGTCCAAGCGGTTCGATCACGTGAACAGGTTCACGACTTGGTGGTACATCCTGCCCGACGTCCTAGTGGGAATCCCAGGCATGCGGGGGCTTACGGAGGTCCTGTAATGAAGGTCCCAGTCTGATGGAAGGAGTATCCGACAGAGAGTCCCAACCATTACAAGGAGATGAGGCTATCAAATCATCGGAAACCAGTATAACGGTCAGTCAATCCTACCAGAGTAGAACGACTATCAAACAATCCTAGTAACAATTTTCAATTATTAATGAATCATAATGAATAATTAACTTTATTGGAAAGATGAATCAAGATCAAAAATGAGAATAATCCAGTAGGAATTTTAAATGTTTACTTCTATAATTTCCAGTTCATTATGTGTGTCGCTAGTTTGCCATCAACCATTAATCTACTAAAACAATCCATGCTAACATGACAATGAGCACTTCTGTAAAGATGGACGGTCCCAACAGAACCTTTCATCTGCCTCGGCAGTCGCATGACAGGCCGTTCATGCCCCCTCAGGTCCGCCGGCCTGCTAGGGATGAAATGTCTGTAGAGTGCCGCTGGGGAAGATGAGCGGTCTGGGATTGGCCGCCAGAAGGAATGGCGATTAGGGGTCAGCCGCTCGTCCCACCGAACATATGAGAGATAGGAACACACGAACGGTCAAAAAAAAGGCCACCTATCCTTGATGGGCGGTGTATCGTAAGGCCGCGCATGCCAAAATAATTCTCTGCTAACGTCGCCATGCTCGCCTTCGGCAAGTTGGCTAGGGTTAGCTTAATCGGTTAAAAATGGAAAACATAGAACATGAAATTTAGGGCTTTTACTATCAATAGAACGAGCATGAAAATGTATACAAGATAGCATGATCAATTGAACGTTTAGTGCCTGAAATCCCTACTTAAATCAAGGTGGAACATAGCTAACCCTAGATATGACATGCTTCCACTAGAACTTAAAATTATCGCATGATGCTACAAGAAAATTAGGGCTTTTATACCAAAAGAAAGAGGACACGATTATGCTTCCATCCATATATTACACTTAGGGTTTGGCTTGTTATCACCTACCTTAATCGAAGGATGAAGGAAGAAGAGGGAAGCCGATCACGCTAGGTACACACCACCGATAATCGTCGCGACTCTCCCTGGATTGAGCTCCTCTCCGGCCGCCACAGCTTCTAAACGATTCTAGGGTGGCTTATGTTCATTTTCATAGGTTCCATAGGGTCTGGAGAGTTCTAATCGCGGAGATAGAGTTCACGCACCATGGACGTGCGTGAATCACGCAGGATAGGGTTAACGCCACCGTTGTGCCGCTAAAAACTCCACCTAGGGTTAGGGTTTCGAAGATTAACCAGAGGGGAAACGATGAGTTGATCCTAGCCATTCATTTGAATCTGGTTTGAGCTTAAATGATCAGGTATTGGGCTCGAATTTCACGTTTTAAGGTCCGATTAGGCTAAGTGTGTATTTGGGCCTTAATATGCTAATTCGACTTATTTAGGGATTTTATTTGGGCTGGTCATAGAGGATAATTTTCTAAACATTTTATCCTCTATAAGATTCTAATTTTTACAGATTTTTATAAAATCGTCGACTTTTTACTTATCCTATTTCTTATGGAATTTCTCATTAATTTTCTCGAATATTTTATTCATTAATAAATCGAGGTGCTACATATCCTCATGCCAACTCTACCCTCTCAGGGGAGCACGACGAACCAATGACAAAATCCGGAGTCTTTGGTCTTCACCTCACTCGACTCATACTTACAGGAGAAATCCTCCCATGCTGGTCACTAGACCAAGAATCACCATATACAACGCCAACGTCTCTTCAGAGACCTCCAAACACCGTCATTATCCATCGTCATGTCTCATCAAATCCTCTCTCATCTCAATCACTCCAAGTGGATGCCTGCCAATCTCGATTTTGCTCTTACCACAGAGCCACGGGACACAACCTGAACAAGTCACGTCACACCTCTCCAAGGCAACCAAGTGCCACTTGCTATCACAACAACCTGGTCGACAGCGCCATGACCAATGCACACGGGTCCCTAGACAATACACATCTTACCATGGTCGACCACTCGATTAACCTGACTAGCCACTCGCAGCTACCAACTGGGACCCATAATCTCTCAGAGATCACTTCTCCAAAAATAGAACCTCATCCGCGGACACAGCTTCCAACATAAAATAGGGTACTCATGCGGCACGCTCGCCTTCATATTTCTCCAACTCTCCATCCTGCAAATGCCATGAACCACAATACCTCTAGCAACGGCACGACAACAACACGTCTCACACTGAGGAACCAATCCTCCGATGCTCAACTCATAATTGAAAAATCTGCCCGTAGCATCCAAAGCTACGCTTCCGGACCTGTGGGCAATGGGCCCACCAAGCTTCCAGTGCACTATGATCCACGTGCACAGCCAACATAGATGACTCGGGATCCGCCTTCCCGACAATCCTCTGCAACTCCGTAGGCTCCGATCCTCAACACATCAGGAATCACAACACCCACCGCAAATTCTCACGAACATCACCCAGCCGGCACCCGTCCTTCCGGAACAGTGTCAAAAACCCTTACATACCAAGGAAATGGGCACGACTTCTCACAGGCAACCACCTTGCCAAAACATAGAACTCGCCTCGCACAGACTTCATGGCACACAAAAGGCCAACCAACTCAGACACACGATGGAAGACAACGAACCTTAGCCAAACATGATTCTCTCCAACCAAAGGAGAAACTAGCATACCTCCGACCAATGGAAAATCTCCACGCTCGACCTGACCTCGAACCTTGCACACGCTGGGAACCGCACCTTCCAGCACCAAGAAAACACTATTGTCAAGTCAGCTCCTCCGACAACACTTGCCAAGTGTTCCGTTGGATCACAATCACAACATCTCGTGATGCAGCACCATTGTAATTCCTCGAACTCCAACACGCCACACCAAGAGCCGCAACACAAGCCATAATCGGCAACCGCCAATGCTCATCCTCGAGCCTCGAACTCACCGTGGAACCTTCACATCTCGAGCCAATTCCAGGGCGAACACAACCCATTCACAGGCAGAAGCGCAAGGCTTAGAGCTCACTAGGACAACTCTGCCCATTCCTACCTCAAAATCTGCAAAAATAACAGTGACTAGCACGTCATTTCTGATGCCACAGAGTATGAAAAGAACATTGGCTCGACAATCAACAGCTCAACAGAAGATCCGCCGCTTGTCTCAGCATAATTCTTGACCAGAGCACCTGCTCCGACACCTCAAACCACGATCTCGATGCCTCAGGGGCTGGATAGCCTCAAACTAGAGTGGCCAAAACTCTATAACAGCTCCCTCAGAGCGCACTCACGGCCACTTGACAACGAGCAATCCTCACTAGCCACCTGACCTCACTGTAAATTCCTCGAACGTAGCACCGCAGCCTCACACCTACAGGCAAACTTTGCCCACCGCAGCACAACTGGGGCCACCACCCATCGGGAAGAAATCTCTCTATCACATCCCGTGGGCCCCACACTGGCATTATGACGAAACATCAACCACATTCATAGCGCCAACGCAGTGCACTCAAGCTCTTACGCGAGAAACCAAGGCAGAAAATAAGCACAAAACCCTATGCCAGCTGTAGTATTCTGTGTTTTGATGATGTCAGAACAATATGATTATTTCGTTAAATCAATAAACTCTAATTAAATGTGTCAAAGTGGTGTGGTTCAAATTGACCAAAAGTCTGTCTAATCAAATTGCAGGTTTGATAAAGAAGTGCATCAACGCACTCAGATTCGAGTCAAAAAGCAACAATGATCTCAAGCAGAAAAGTCAACACTTGCTCAATCCAAGAAGTAGTGAAGTCATTGAAGAAAATGAAAGGTCGATGCAGAGGCTACGATTTAAAGATTCAGGTCGAGGCAGATAAATGTTGCGCTAAGACAGGTCGATGCTCATGAACAATCCAAGTTCCTAAGGTCGATGCACATTTGCATGTAGGTCGATGCACATGGCACTGTTATGCACCTAAGGTCGATGCACATTTGCATATAGGTCAATGCACATTTGAATGTAGGACGATGCACATATGCTCTTTGCATTAGAAGGTCGATGCACATATGCTTGTTGCATTAGAAGGTCAATGGACATTTGAATGTAGGTTGATGCACATATGCTCTTTGCATTAGATGGTCGATGCACATTTTAATGTAGGTCAATGCACATATGCTTTTTGGATTAAAAGGTCGATGCACATATTTGTAGGTCGAAGCACGTTTGCATGGTATGTGCTATAAGGTCGGTGCATCTTGTTCACTGCATATGTTAAGGTCTGTGCATATCATAAGTGGTCGATGCTTGTAAGTCAGAATTACAACTTAAGGTCGATGTACCTCAGTCAGTTCAGGTGAGATAGGTCAGTGCAGCTGAACAACTTATGCCAACAAGGTCGGTGCACCTTAAGCAAACCAAGAAGAAAGGTCGATGCCACAGTACAAGCCCACTAATAAAGTCGATGCAGACATTCGGGCGCTAACAGGTCTGAAGATCCAATCCCAGTTTCACAACTTAAAATCAGACCCGATTGGAAAATCAAAACCAGCGAGAGAATGGCACGTGATCCAAGAAAAGATGGGACGCCTTTTTAGAGGTTTCCAGAGGAAGAATATTCTACTGCCAGGTGGACCAATGGGATTTCACTAGGTTTTTTGCCTCACCTTTTTCGGAGCCCCTGTTCTATTTAAAGACTCCCTCGTCCTTCAAGGGAGATGCTGAAAGCTACAGAAAGCTGTGAGAGTGCCTGCTGTGTGAAGATCCCATTTGATAAAAGAGCAGCGCCAGAAAGAAGAGAGAGAGTGAGAAAAGAAAATTTGAGAGCAGCCAGCCATTTCAATTCAAAGTGCTTCTATGAAGCTACATCTTGTTTCTATTTTTAGTTATCTATTTTTCCATTTTCTTCTCATTTTGGTTTATCGTTTTGATCCCTCCAAGTGTCCTTAGAGGAAGGGAGATTGAGGTCTCCGATTGTGAGCGACGGGGTGTCTCTCATGGGTTCCCTCTGAGGATTGAGAGGACGGGAGGTCGTCCTCCGGTTCTGGACTTGTGGGTAGCAAGCCTAGGTGATAAGTTTCTGTGGGTAGCAGAACGTGCAAGGTATCCTCGCTCGGTGTGAGCGACGGGTGGACGTAGATTGCGAGTAGTAATCGAACCACCTAAAAATCCTCTGTGCCATTTTGTGTGGTTTGTTTCATTGTTTCAAGGATTGAATGTGTGGATTCATTGTGTCTAGGAGGTATATTAAAAGAAGCAGCTCAAACGATAGGTCAGTTGTAATACCCCGATTTCTTTTTGAAATTAATTAGAAATTAAGTAGAATAATTCCTTAATAAATAGAATAACCTAGATTTTGACTATTTTATAAAAATCCAGAAAAAATATATTCTTGTAGAGGATAACACGTTTAACAAACTTGTCTTCTGTGGCCAACCCAAATAAAATCTGTAAGTAAGCCGAATTAGTGGATTAATCCCAAATTGAACACTTAGTTAACCATACCTTGAAACGTCAAATACGAGCCCAATACTCCATCAAATGAGCCCAAATCGGTGGCAAATGAAAGGCCAAGATGATAGGATCATTTATCCTCTCTTAATCCCTCGAAACCCTAACCCTAGGCGGTGCAATCGGCGGAGTTTTGGCGAGTCAACAATTTCGGTGACGTTCACATTGACTAGACTTGCGTGGACGAATACTCCGCGCATAGAAGCCTCCAGAAGGTGTGTGACCTATTATTAACATGAAGCTCTCTAACCCTAGAATCGTTTAGAACCAGTGGCGGCTGCAGAGGAGTTAGATCGAGGGAGATCTCCAAAGATTAGTGGTTGCGTGTACCGGCATCCTTGGTTTTCTTTCTCCTTCCTTCTTCATCCGATTCAGGTAGGTGATAGCAAGCTAAACCCTACAAATAATATATGATTAGAAGCAACATCGTGTTAGCTTTTCATTGATCTAGAAAGCCCTAAATTTTATCAAGTGTTCTACGACAATTTTAGGTTTTAGTATAAGCATGTCACATCTAGGGTTATAATTGTTCCCTTTCGATTAAGTAGTGATTCCAGGCTATAAACATAAAATTGATTCATGCATCTTGTATATTTTTTCGTGCTCTTTCTTTTGATAGTAAAAGCCCCAAATTCTATGCTTTATATCGTGCGAATTTCATGTTTTAATTTAACCCTAGAAACCTCGCCGGAGTCGGGCAAGGCGAGAGGGGTACCGACCTGTTTGGACACGTGCGACCACACGATAGACCGCACATCCCAGACAGGCGGCCCTCTGTTGACCGTTTATATGTTTTTATATCTGTTCGTGTCCCTGGAATGTGCGCCCTAGCCCTAACCGCATGTCTTTCCTGCAGCCAGTTCCAGACCGCACATCCCTCCATGCGTCACACTACCGACCGTCCATATCCAGCAGGTCTTCGAATCTGAGGGGACGTGTGCGGCCAGTCTGTGACCATTCATTGGGATATAAGGTCCAGAACCGACCACACATCCGTAACAGAGCAGATTAAATTATCATTACAGCATGTTATGTTAGTAGATTAATGGTTAATTGCATGTTAGCAACACTCCTAATAAACTGTAATTCATGACAGTAAATAATTCTTGCTGATCTATTTAAATTGAGCTTGATCTTGATTCATCTTTCCAATGAATGTCAAATTTTAATTGTGAATCCTTTATAATTGAATGGCTATTAGGTTTATACTTGTTATAACCTTAATCTTGAACCATTTTATCTCCTAGTTTTGATTTAGACTTAATCGAACCTCTGTTATTTGAGTTAATCCGAATGTGATTAACAGAGACTTGAGCGGCAACTTGTGGACCGCATATACCCTTGAACGGGCCAGTGGAGACCGTTCACCCCTGGCAGATGTCAATTTATCTTGGCCGATTATCCTTGATCTATCTTCGGCCAAATCCTGTTTTGATCAGTCTAGTAGACCCTAGGCCGACCAGCAGATAGTGGGCTAGACTTGGGTTCAGTTCCACCCTGCCTATGGTAGCCCGAGAGCCCACTTGGGCTAAATTCTAACTCATGGTTAGGCCCTGTGTTGTGCGGCCATTAATGGACCGTACTTCTTTCAAGCGGCCCTGAGTGGATCGTTCAACTCATGAGCGGCTCTGTCAGGACCACACATCCTGTCCTCGATTCTGTAAATTTCTGGCCTTGTGCGGCCCTATCCTAACCGTTCATATAGAAGGGTGGCCCGTCCGCAGCCGTTCAACCTTGACCTCCTGAGGGCTAAACCCAACCCAGTTCCTATTAGTGCGGCCCAGTGTCGACCGCACAAGCCTTGAGCGGCCCAGTAGTGACCGCATGTCTTCCATAGACTAGTTTTCCCCGTGTTTTATGGTTTTAAATCTAAGAACATGATGGTTCTTGATAATTTAAACTCCTGGACAGAAATTCTGGACAGTAACTCTTCAACTTAGCCTTGGGATGTTCCGAGGTAAGTTTATACTTGATTATAATTGGGCATTTAACTTGATTAAAGTCTAGACAACTTGGGATCTTGGATCCAATTAATCAATGCCAACGCACCATAGGGGCCCGGTCTGGTCCTAGGGAGAGCGCCCGAAAAGTACTTATGCCCATGGGAGTTTGTAATGACAGGGTGAGGCATTGCACCGAGTGCATGACTAGCGTGATGTCTATGACAATGATATCTTATCTCTTACTTGATCATGTTTGACTTGGTTATATTCTTGCTTGTTGGCCAATTTCCCGCAATTTCCTGTTATATATATTGTTCATAAACTTGTAATTCTTGTAATTATATCCTCTTGTCATGTTGTTATTCCATTACATTCTTTAGCACTTTATTTTATTTTGTTGTTTCATTCGATCGTTATTTATTTTCTTTCCGTTCATAAACATGTAATTAATTGGTTAGTCACTTACACTTGCCTGTTGTTACCTACCGAGCGTTCGCTCATATAGTTGTTTTCCCCCCTTTTCAGGCAGCTCAGGTGAAGATTCACATATGGATGGGAATGAGCGAGAGTGATTACTTTGAGTGTGTCAGCTAGTCGATATGTTGAGTTTGTTTAGTTGTTTACATCTAGCTATGTCTTAGAACTTGTGTTCGTTATTGTACTGGAGTTGAGTAGAGGTTATGTTTGATTATGTTTAAGTCGGTTTGTAAGATGTTTTAATGGTTATTGTAATAGATTGGAGTTATTTCTGTTCATGGCATTATGTTAATTCTTAGCTCAGCATGTTATCTTTACTAGCATTTTCTAATGCCGGTCCCGATATTCCGCGTCGGGGCGTGACAGTTTGGTGGTATCAGAGCCTAGGCTTTCTAATATCCCAAGGTTCTCTAAGTTCTAGGATCCTAAGTGATACCGTAGGACCTATAACCTTGTTATAAGTCTAAGGACCCAACCTAGTGAGATTTGGGTTGAAGACTGGGGTTGAGTTAATAATCTAATTGCACGATTATCCTTTCTTAATTGAACCTAATATAACCTATTCCATGTGTAGGCTTTTGCAATGGTAGGAGAACACGTAGAATGGAGGAACTTGCAGCGTACGGTTCAAGGACTTACTCAAGCTTTGCAACAAGTGGCTTAAGGAGGAGCTACAAACCATGGCACTGGCGACCTTTATCGGAACTTTCGTGGGATGAATCCTCTGCGATTTGGTGGCTCGACTGACCCTGATGAAGCTGAGCACTTGCTTGAAGAGATAGGGAGGATTTTTGAAGTGATGCAATGCAGTGATCAAGAACGTGTCCTCTTGTCGACCTTTCAACTTGAACGTGATGCGAGGACATGGTGGGACACAGTGAAGGTTACCCTTGGTGATAGACAAGTCACATGGGAGGAGTTCGAGTAATTCTTCAATGATAAATATTTTTCTGATCGAGTACAAGAGAAGAAGGCGGCTGAGTTTGCTACTTTGAAGCAACGAAATCTATCCGTAGCCGAATATGAAGCTCAATTCTCTCGGCTATCTTATTATGCTACTCATTTGATATCTACCGAGAAGATGAAGGCTAAGCGCTTCCTTAATGGGCTGAAGCTGCAGTATATCAACAAGTTGGCACCGATGGAAATTCTAACTTATTCCGAGATGGTGAGAAAGGCTCAAGTGTTGGAAGATACTCTAGAAGTGACGGAGAGAATCCGTGGGAAGAATGTTAAGATTGAACAACACCATACTGGTTCTGGGAGTATCAAGCCTGGTCATGGCAAGAAGAGGCCCATTAGCGGGTCTGGTTCGTGGAAGGGCAAGATGCCTAAGATTGAAGACAAGAAACATGACACTATTGTTCCATTCAAAGGCGTATGCAAGTATTGTGACCGCCCAGGTCACAAGATGGAAGAGTGTGGGCGCAAGCTGGGTGCCTGTTTACGTTGTGGCAGTAGGGACCACCGTATTCCCGAGTGCCCTCTTTTATTTGAGCAAGCTATCCCGGTGAAACCGCAAGGAATCAAGAAGCAGCAAGGCAAGCTCCAGGCTCTACAAGAAGACGAGGCAGGACCCGCCGAGGAAGGTGAACTTGTCGAAGGTACTCTTATTATATAAATCAGCTTTTGTTCTTTTTGATACTGGTGCCACACATTCTTTTATTTCTCGGAGATTTGCGAAGTCTTTAGCTGTGAAGCCAATTTTGATGAATTCTCCGTTAGAGATTTCAACTCCTATTGGTTCCGGTTTAGCAATTAAGTATTTCTATCCTTCTAATAAGGTCTTGATCAAGGAACCAAACCTGCCAGCTGATTTAGTTTGCTTGGACATGAAGGATTATGATGTAATCCTAGGAGCAGATTAGTTGGCTAAGTATGAGGCCAATGTTCAGTGCAGATCCAGTTCCGTGTCTTTCACTGGACACCTTGGACTTTCTTTCATAGGAATTAGACACCATAAGTCTGTTCCGCTTATTTCGGCTCTTCGAGCTGATAAGCTGATGAGGAGAAGATGTAAGGCTTTTCTAGCCTTTATTTTGGTGACCCCTGAGCAAAAGATTGAGATTCAGGACTTTTCTGTCGTCCGAGATTTTTCAGATGTCTTTTCTAAGGAACTACCAGGACTTCCTCCTTAGAGGGAAGTTGTCTTTTCTGTTGATCTAATTCCTGGTGCGACCCCTATTTCCAAAGCTCCTTATCATATGTCTCTTGCGGAGCTAAGGGAACTAAAGCAGCAGTTGATGGAATTACTTGAGAAAGGGTTCATTCATCCTAGTACTTCCCCGTAGGGAGCCCCTGTATTATTCGTCTGGAAGAAGGATGGTTCGATGAGGTTGTGTATCGATTATCGGCAATTAAACCAGTTGACTATCAAGAACAAGTATCCATTGCCAAGGATTGATGAGTTATTTGATCAGATAGCAGAAGCTTAGTATTTTTCTAAGATCGACCTTCGATCTGGATATCATCAATTACAAATTAAGGAGGAGGATATCTATAAAACAGCCTTCCGCAGCAGGTATGGGCATTTTGAATTTGTAGTAATGCCTTTTGGGCTGACGAATGCACCTGCAGCTTTCATGCAGCTGATGAACGATGTGTTTCGGCCCTATCTTGATCAATGGGTCGTGGTGTTCATTGATGATATCTTGATTTATTGTAAGACTGAGGAGGAGCATGCTGAACATTTGAGGATGGCATTGCAACTATTGAGAGATCATCAGTTATATGCCAAGTTTAGTAAGTGTGATTTCTGGCTACAAGATGTGTCCTTTCTAGGGCATATCATCACAAAAGAAGGTATTTCTGTTGATCCTTCGAAGGTAGAGGCAGTAAAGAATTGGGCTAAGCCTACTAATGTGACTGAAGTGAGAAGTTTCCTAGGCCTAGCAGGTTACTACCGAAGGTTTATTCAAGATTTCTCCAAGATTGCGGTACCTCTGACAAGATTAATCCGCAAGGAGATCAAATTTGATTGGTCAGAAGATTGCGAGCGAAGCTTTCAGACCTTGAAGGAATATTTGACTATTGCACCTGTTTTGACTTTACCTTCTGGAGAAGGAGGTTTTGTTGTGTACACTGATGCTTCTGGTATTGGTTTAGGGTTTGTACTCATGCAGCACGGGAAAGTGATAGTCTATTCTTCTGGGCAGTTGAGGAAGCATGAAGAGAATTATCATGTTCATGATTTGGAGCTAGCAGCAGTGGTGTTCGCCTTGAAGATATGGAGGCACTACTTGTATGGAGAAGCATTCACGGTGTTTTCAGATCATAAGAGTTTGAAATACTTATTTTCTCATAAGGAACTCAATATGAGGCAGCGAAGATGGCTGGAGTATTTGAAGGATTTCGATTTCTCCATTGAGTATCATCCTGGAAAAGGTAATGTTGTGGCAGATGCCTTAAGCCGCAAGCCTATAGCTAAGTTGTCAAGCCTCATGGTACAAGAATGGAAATTACTGGAGCAGTTAGCTAGTTTGGATCTTAATGTTGACAAGGATCGGGTTATGGTTTCTCAGATTCAACTTAGGCCCGAATTACAGATGGAAATCAAATCTCTACAAGATGATGACCTGGAGTTGGTAGAGATCAAGGGAAGCTTGAGTAACAGACATGACATCATGATGGCTGATGATGGAAGATTATTGTTTCAAGGAAGAACTTGTGTACCTGATGTAGCTGAGATAAAGAGTAACATCCTCGAGGAAGGTCATAGATCCAGATACACCATTCATCCTGGAGGTACTAAAATGTTCAAGGATTTGAAAAGATCTTTTTGGTGGCCGAATATGAAAAGGGAAGTTGCGGACTTCGTAAGTAGATGCTTGGTTTGTCAGCAAGTCAAGGCGGAGCATTTCAGACCAGCAGGGAAATTGAAACCCCTTGATATACCCCAATGGAAGTGGGAGAGCATTGGCATGGATTTCATTATGGGTCTACCTAGGACTCGTAGTGGATTTGATGTAATATGGGTGATTGTCGACAGATTGACAAAATCGGCTCATTTCTTATCCATTAAGTCTAAATGGATAGTTGATGTTTTGGCTGCTTTGTATATGAAGGCAATGGTAAAACTACATGCTATTGTGTCTCATAGAGACCCCAGATTCACTTCTCATTTTTGGAAAGGATTGCAAGAGTGTTTGGGAACTCGTCTGAATTTCATTACTGCTTTCCATCCACAAACAGACGGACAGACTGAAAGGACCAACCAGATAGTGGAAGATATGCTTAGAGCCTACATGATTGACTTTGAAGGAAGTTGGAGTGATCATTTGGTATTGGTTGAATTCACCTACAATAATAGTTACCAGTCCAGCATTCCGATGGCTCCATTTGAAGCTGTGTATGGTATAAGCTGTCGATCCCCGTTATATTGGGATGAGGTAGCTGAGAAGCAATGGCTTGGACCAGTTCTCATTTCTGAATCGTCCAAGAACATCCGTATTATCAGAGATCGGTTGCAAGTAGCACAATCAAGACAGAAGAGTTATGCCGATACCAGGAGGAGAGCATTGGAAGTCCAGGTTGGTGAGCATGTGTTTTTAAAGGTTTCTCCTATGAGAGGAATTCGAAGGTTTGGTATTCAGGGCAAACTGAGTCCAAGATACATTGGTCCATTTGAGATTCTAGAAAGAGTGGGGGAGGTTGCTTACCGTTTGACACTACCACCTCAGTTATCTGGAGCACACAATGTTTTCCACGTGTCTATGTTACGGAAATATGTGTATGATCCCACTCACATTATTCAGCATATGGACTTCGAATTGAAGGAAGATCTGACTTATGAAGAAAGACCGATCAAGATTTTGGATCGGAAGCAACAGCAACTCAGGAATCGTTCCATACCGAAGGTTTAAGTGCAGTGGAGTGGGCGTGGAACTGAAGAAGCTACGTGGGAGTCGGAAGATACTATGTGGAGACAGTACCCTGACTTATTCTAGGTGAGCTATCTCACTCCCTCTTTTTATTAAGTGTATTGAATTTGGAGGACCAAATTCCTTAAGTGGGGGAGGGTGTAATACCCCGATTTCTTTTTGAAATTAATTAGAAATTAAGTAGAATAATTACTTTAATGAATAGAATAAGCTAGATTTTGAATATTTTATAAAAATCTAGAAAAATTATATTCTTGCAGAGGATAACACGTTTAACAAACTTGTGTTCTGTGGCCAACCCAATTAAAATTTTAAGTAGGCCGAATTAGTGGACTAAGCCCAAATTTAACACTTAGTTAACCATACCTTGAAACGCCAAATTCGAGCCCAATACTCCATCAAATGAGCCCAAATCGGTGGCAAATGAAATGCCAGGATGAGAGGATCATTTATCCTCTCTTAATCCCTCGAAACCCTAACCCTAGGCGGTGCAATCGGTGGAGTTTTGGCGCGTCAACAATTTCAGCGGCGTTCACATTGACTCTACTTGCGTGGACGAATACTCCACGCATAGAAGCCTCCAGAAGGTATGTGACCTATTAAAATGAAGCTCTCTAACCCTAGAATTGTTTAGAACCAGCGGCAGTTGTAGAGGAGTTAGATCGAGGGAGATCTTCGAAGATTAGCGGTTGCGTGTACCGGCGTCCTTAGTTTTCTTTCTCCTTCCTTCTTCATCCGATTAAGGAAGGTGATAGCAAGCCAAGCCCTACAAATAATATATGGTTAGAAGCAGCATCGTGTTAGCTTTTCATTGATGTAGAAAGCGTTAAATTTTATCAAGTGTTCTACGAGAATTTTAGGTTTTTGTAGAAGCATGTCACATCTAGGGTTATAATTGTTCCCTTTCGATTAAGTAGTGATTCCAGGCTGTAAACATAAAATTGATTCATGCATCTTGTATAGTTTTTCGTGCACTTTCTTTTGATAGTAAAAGCTTGAAATTTCATGCTTTATATCGTCCGAATTTCATGTTTTAATTTAACCCTAGAAATCTCGCCGGAGTCGGGCAAGGCGAGAGGGGTAGCGACCTGTTTGGACATGTGCGGCCACACGATAGACCGCACATCCCAGACAGGCGGCCCTTTGTTGACCATTTATCTATTTTTATATCTGTTCGTGTCCCTGGAACGTGCGGCCTAGCGCTAACCGCATGTCTTTCCTGCGGCCAGTTCCAGACCGCACATTCCTCCATGCGGCACACTACCGACCGTCCATATCCAGTAGGTCTTCGGATATGAGGGGACATGTGCGGCCAGTCTGTGACTGTTCATTGGGATGTAAGGTCTAGAACCGATCGTACATCTGTAATAGAGTAGATTAAATTATCATTACAGCATGTTATGTTAGTAGATTAATGGTTAATTGCATGTTAGCAACACACATAATAAACTGTAATTCATGACAGTAAATAATTCTTACTGATCTATTTAAATTGAGCTTGATCTTGATTCATCTTTCCAATGAATGTCAAATTTTAAATGTGAATCCTTTATAATTGAATGGCTATTAGGTTTATACTTGTTATAACCTTAATCTTGAACCATTGTATCTCCTAGTTTTGATTTAGACTTAATCGAGCCTCTGTTATTTGAGTTAATCCGAATTTGATTAACAAAGACTTGAGCGGCCACTTGTGGACCGCATATACCCTTAAACGGGCCAGTGGAGACCGTTCACCCCTGGCAGATGTCAATTTGTGTTGGCCGATTATCCTTGATCTATCGTCGGCCAAATCATGTTTTGATCAGTCTAGTAGACCCTGGTTCAGTTCCACCCTACCTATGGTAGCCCGGGAGCCCAGTTGGGCTAAATTCTAACTCTTGGTTAGGCCCTGTGTTGTGCGGCCTTTAATGGACCGTACTTCTTTCAGGCGGCCCTAGGTGGACCGTTCAACTCATGAGCGGCTCTGTCAAGACCACACATCCTGTCCTCGATTCTGTAAATTTCTAGCCTTGTGCGGCCCTATCCTAACCGTTCATATAGAAGGGCGGCCCGTCAGCAGTCATTCAACCTTGACCTCCCGAGGGCTAAACCCAGCCCAGTTCCTGTTAGTGCGGCCCAGTGTCGACCGCACAAGCCTTGAGCGGCCCAGTAGTGACCGCATGTCTTCCAGAGACCAGTTTTCCCCGTGTTTTATGGTTTTAAATCTAAGAACATGATGGTTCTTGATAATTTAAACTCCTGGACAGAAATTCTGGACAGTAATTCTTCAACTTAGCCTTGGGATGTTCCGAGGTAAGTTTATACTTGATTATAATTGGCCATTTAACTTGATTAAAGTCTAGACAACTTGGGATTTTAGATCCAATTAATCAATGCCAACGTATCATAGGGGTCCGGTCTGGTCCTAGGGAGAGCGCCCGAAAAGTACTTGTGCCCATGGGAGTTTGTACAGGGTGAGGCATTGCACCGAGTGCATGACTAGCGGGATGTCTATGACAATGATCTCTTATCTCTTACTTGATCATGTTTGACTTGGTTATATTCTTGCTTGTTGGCTAATTTCTCGCAATTTCCTGTTATATATATTGTTCATAAACTGGTAATTCTTGTAATTATATCCTCTTGTCATGTTATTACTCCATTCCATTCTTTAGCACTTTTTTTTGTATTTTATTTCATGCGATCATTATTTTTTTTCTTTCCGTTCATAAACATGTAATTAATTGGTTAATCACTTACACTTGCCTGTTGTTACCTACTGAGCGTTCGCTCATATAGTTGTTTTCCCCCCTTTCCAGACAGCTCAGGTGAAGATTCACAGATGGATGGGAATGGGCGAGAGTGATTACTTGGAGTGTGTCAGCTAGTCGATATGTTGAGTTTGTTTAGTTGTTTACATCTAGCTATGTCTTGGAACTTGTGTTAGTTATTGTACCGGAGTCGAGTAGAGGTTATGTTTAATTATGTTTAAGTCGGTTTGCAAGACGTTTTGATGGTTATTGCAATAGATTGGAGCTATTTCTGCTCATGGCATTATGTTAATTCTTAGCTCAGCATGTTATCTTTACTAGCGTTTTCTACTGCCGGTCCCGATATTCCGCGTCGGGGCGTGACCTCAGGCCTATCTGGAGGGTTCCTGATGGGGACATCATCACCCACTGTAGTTCCCACTACTCGCCACATCACCCCGGCAGCAATCGACATGATTTTACGGTTTATTTCTCAAGTAGTATCATGTATTTTTCACTTTATTCGAGTCTAATTATTGTAATTTTCTTTATTTGAGTCAGTTGAGTAGGTTATTGGGTCAATTAGATAGCATGTTAGGCTTAATGGGCCCAATTGTAAGGGCTAGCCTAGGGGCGCCCCCTTTTGGATAACTTTGGTCATTATGTGTTAAGTCAAGGTTATTATGGTCATGTAAAGAGTTGAGCTCCTATAAATAGGACCCAACTCTCTCATTTGAAGGTAATGAAGAATTTCAATTTGAATTTCCAAAAATTGTGTGACCATAGGTGTGAAGCCTTCAGAGTCTTGGGTGAGAAGCCCTCTCTCTCCCCTCCCCTTCTCTCTCTAGGGGGCGAACCCCTCTCTCTCCTCCCCCTTCTCTCTCTAGGTCGCCCCCCCTCTCTCCTCTACCTCCTTAGCCACATCAGTGCCACCTCATATTGACCCCTCACATTCCCCACCCTCCATTACTCCCCCATCAATACTTCCACAACCCCAAGAGTCACCCTCCCTCTCCCAAGGTAGACCACCACTCCCCAAGCACCCCTTCCCTTCCCCAACACACCCCTTCCGCTTCCGAAGACCACCATTGATCACCCACCATTAAACCAAATTCAAACATCCCCCCCCCTTTCCCAAGGGTCACTTGCTCCCCCCTCTCTCTCTCACCCTCCACCCCTGGCCGCACCTCTCTCCCCCTCCACCTGCTAGCTGCGACCCCAGTCACCTCCCCTCCCACCCCCCTTGCACGAGACCATCTCCAGCCCCCTTCCCCACCTTCCCCATATCCCCTCCCACCTCCCAACCATTTCCCCAACATCACCACCCCCATATCTAATAACCATCCACCAAATAAGCTTCCCCTTTCACCCATATTTTGCCCATCTGTGTTCAGCTGAAGATCTGCTGAGTTCCAGCAAGTTGCAGCACCGTCCACCGCTACATCCCGAGGTTCCTGGGAGCACAAGAGGTACCGTTGGAACCGGCTCCCTGTCAGCTTCGTAACAGAGGTGGTATCGCCGCCTTCCAACATCGGGGCTGCTTGGGGAACTCATCTGCGTCAGACTGTGCAAATCCTCCCAGGCAGACCTCCAGTAGAAGATTGCAGAGGCTACCACGACCAGAGTTCTGAGCTTCTTGGGGCGGCACTTGGCTGAAAGGTTCTCCTCCAAGTCCCCTACCATCTCCAAGAAGCGGAGCATCGTTTGAAGCCCGAAGCACAAAGTTCTGAATTTCCTACCCTGAGTGCACAGGTTAGTCTGACTGTAGACAGATCCGACCCCCTCCCACTTCTCAGGCCCTCGCGGTGAGCTCCAATCTCTGCCAGAATCCTCGTTGGTCCCCAAATGAAGAAGACTCGCCCACGAACGCGTCAGTTCTGGTCTCGCCCTCAACGGACCTCAGAAGCATTCGGGGCGACCACTTCTTCCAGCTGCAAGGATTCTGGAACAGGCAGAAGCTGAACCGAGGAGCCCGGCTCACGATCCTACTTCGGCCTCCGACAACCATGGGAAATTCCCCAAAAATTCTGGTGTCTTCCTGGGCCAACCCATGAACTTTTGGTGCTAGTCTCACCCTCTCATGAAGTTGGACTGGTCCGTGGCGGCATCATCAGCAATTCCCTATCCTGCCAAACCAGAGCGGACAGAACTGCAGGTCCTTAGTTTATTCCGGCATTCCCCACCCCGCCTGGCCGGCTTAAAGCCCCTCCCTGTGAGAGGTAGTGTTTGTTTGTTTCCACATTTCCCCACCCCCTAGTCCAACCTCCTACGTGAGGAGTAGTGAATGTAATTATATTAACATGGAGAAGCTTCATCGACGCAGTGTGCGGGGAACCCACACTTCCCCGCTCACCCACGTCTCCGACTCGGGATCGGTGTCTTCACGCCGATTAGGTATATGTTGAACCCTCCCTGGATATTTATGTTCAGCTAGTATGATTTCTAAGTTCAGCCGGCGAGAAAGAGAGTGCCCGGCCCCGTGACTTCCCGATCACGAGCGGTCACCGCGGTTTGAGTAAAGAGAGAACCCCGTGCCCTCAAGGCGTGAAGTCCGCCCCGCTGATGTGGGTGCTCCAATCCTAGGGAAGGAAACACATTAGGCTAAGCCATCACCCCATCCAACAGGGTTTAGACCTTCGAACGCACCCTACCATCACTTAGTCACCACGGGAAAAGGGTTGTGCTGCGATAGCGGTCCGCCAATATCGAGTCCGCCAATTTGTAAGTGTGCTTGCAAGTCTAGGTCCGAGGCTCGCCCGGTCGGCCCCTTTGCATCCGTAGGTCGTGTCACGTCAATTAGTATTAGAGCAAGTTTTAGACTTGTCTACTAAGTATAGTCCTAGGGCAATTGCATTGGTGTCATCCCCTTCCCCGGCCAAAACCATGTACCGTACCAATCAACCCGATGACTACCTCTTCATCGGACCAGAGTTACCCCCATTTCGATGGGTCCCGCAACCCTCACACATATAGGAAGTGGGAGACCTCCATGGATAGATACTTCCACCACTGCTACATGTCCGAGGAAAGGAAGGTGCGCATCGCCAAGGAGACCCTCGGTCCCCTTGGCAAGATAGAATGGAGAAACCTTGAGGGTCTAAGAAGAGTTAGGAGTCAAGATCCCATTCGCACATGGGAAGGCATGAAGACCGAGCTTAGAACAATCTATGCACCCCGACCCTCCCCAGTGTATACCAAATAGCCCGAGATCTTCAGAGGATTGCTAGACTTACTTCCCCTCGGCCATCCGACCTAGAAGTCTTGGCCCCACAAGCCAACTTAGCCCTTCCCATGAAGGGTTCCTCACCTAGACCAAGTAGGGTCCTTGCCCCACTCCCTTCCACTCCAGCAACTACCATCTCTAGCCTCACCCTTTCTTGGAAAGGAAAGAGCCCCATAGGGATAGAAATGAGTGGATCCACCTCGGGTGATGCCAACAAGAAAGAATGTTATAGGTACCACGAGTTAGGACACATGGCCAGCCAATGTCCCACCAAGGAGCAACCTACCATACCCTTGGAGAGTAAAACATCCCCACCCCAAAGGGATGAGAGTGTGATTGAAGTGCATGAGGCCTCCCCCGAGTGGGAAGAAGAATACGAGTCACAATGTCATGAGTCATGCCAGGAAATTCACATCCCACCCGTTGACCTACAGTTAGGTGCAGCTAGGTGTCTCCACCTCCAAACCCGAGAAAAGGATTGGCCTAGAATCCGAACTCTCCCCACCTTTGCCAAAGAAAGTGAAATAACCTTAGAGGAATCTCTAGCCCATTGGTTAAAGAAATGTCCAAACTTGGAAAGCTCGAGCCCACTTTGCCGACCTCAGGAGCGACACCTCCCCATAGTGCCCTTCATCTCCTATCACACCACATTCCAAACCTACTATGAGGTAGAGACTTTTGATGATCTTATCAAGGGCCTAAGATGGCAACTTGAGCTGACTAGCATGTTGGCTCTAGGAACCGACCAACCACAGATGCTAGACCTCATTCACCTATGTGTCGGGTCCATCACCTCAGTCTACACTGTGTGTTGCTACACTAGTGACCTCCTCTTACTCCTCCCGACACCCGAGGAACCGGACTTGATCCACAAACTGGAATTTCTTATCTCAGGAAGAGAGCCTAGACATCCGTTCAAGACCGACACCCTATTGTCCCCTACACATAGGGAAAACCCTCATGATGAGGAACTTGTGATGTGGGAATCTATTGGGGAAGAACATACCAGCACCGACCATCCATTTCGTGATCCCTATGACCCCACCAAGTGGGAATCATGGCCCCATCCTATTTCTTTCCCCTCCAATCACCATGCTGACCACCCATCACCTCTTGAGAGCCTAGAAGACTTAGAGTGTTTCTTTCCAGAACAAACACTTTGTGAACCCTATGACCCCTTCTCATGGGAACTCGGGTACCCTAATGATCTGGTGGAACGTATTTATATATATATATATATATTTATTTATTCGTTAGGCGTGCAAGTCACATAAGTGACAAATTAATCGTGCGCTCGATCTGACTCGGTCAGTCGATTGTGAGGTTCGTGTCAGGACTCGAAACACACCGTACCATAAAGGCTACGACGTTAATTACGTCCCTCTGAAAGAGGGACAACCCTTGATTAATCGCCAGAATAGAAAGACCATGGGGCCCATAAAATATATGAAAGACGTGATTACATGGAAGCACACAATATGATAGTGTTTATTCATTAAACCGGCTGCCGGTACAAAGCGGAGAACTTAGGTCCGAAGACCATCATCACGCATAGTGAAATCCTCCTGTCGGGCATAACCCGACTTTCTACTAATCACCATTTGATATACCGAAGAAGCGGCTCATGGAAGCATACATAGGGTAGTAGTATTTAGTTGGGTTTTTTACATGAAAACCATTGTTAAAAGTAAATTTGTAAAAAAACCATTCCTAAAAATGCATTAGCAGGTATATCACTGAGTTAATTCAAATAGTGCATAAATACCATTTAAGGGTGGTTTTCTTGCAAGTTGTTGGTAAAAAGAAGTGATATGCATGCAAATAAATATGGCATTTTTGCACAATTCAGATTACATAGTGATATACCTGCTAATGTATTTTTAAGAATGATTTTTTTACAAATTCACTTTTAACAATGGTTTCAATGCAAAAAACCCTATTTAGTTTTATTGTTTATTATTTATTTGATCATTTATTTATAATAACAAGGGAGATTTCGGCAACGTCTCTCTTGTTTCGAGAGTTATCGGGGCCTTTTGTCTTGAGACTGAGCATGGCATTACGGTACATACATATGGGCCCACGAGGTGGGCTGAGCATGACCGCATTTGGGCAGACTCATGTAATGTCGGGACAATGTATGTCGGGATACGGCAAATTTGCTGTTCAAGAAATGAGGGAATGCGGTTCAAACCCGATCGAAACGAATTGAAGCCAGCAGATTATTGGCCCGGAGCGAAGTTATGTCATGACCATAACGGGACAAATCCCAAGGTCTAGTGTACATATGAATGGGTGGCAACGTATATGCATGGTTTAGTATTAGGGGGTGTTTGCCATGTATTACGTGGGTGTATTAGTGAAGGTGGGTATGTTACGTGGGTTGAAGGTCGGTGCATAATGGGTTGAAGGTCGTTGCAACACTGGAGTCGGTGCAAGGTTAAGCTGGGGTCGGTGCATCGCTAGGGTCGGTGCAAGGTTAAGCCGGGGTCGGTGCAGTGGTTAGGGTCGGTGCAAGGTGTGCGCTCGGTGCATTGTTGTTGGTTTTGTTCTTCTTGTTTTCATTGTTATTATATGTATATAGATGGGGGTATGGGTGCCACTCGGTGGCACCCAGTGGGGTCCCTCTATCACCGAATCGACCTGCCTTTATTATTATTATTATTGAAAGTGGAGGATGTTTAGCATGGAGTGTGAATCAGTGGGGACATATTAAGTGTTGTTTTGAAGAGAATGAGTGAGAGCATGGCTTAGCTTGGTGGGGTTTAATGTTAATGGGTGGTTAGTATTAACTGGCTATGTGTGTTATTGGTGTATATTTTTTTTGTGCATAAAGGAAGCATGTGGATGTCACCGAATGGCATCCCCCATCGACTGAACATTGCTCTTATTATATTATTATTATATATATATACGAATATGGTTGCACCGAATCACATGTGCTCTATCTCTTTTTTTTTTGTTCGTGCATGAGTCGATGTGACCAACATCGGCACCGATTCAACCCTTTTTTTGTTATTTTACCTTTTCATTATTATTTATTTACTATTATTATTATTATTATTATTTTGTAATACCGTCTAAAGGTCCCTGTAAAAATTGAGCAGCATCTCCCCTAGACCCGGAGTGTTCAGGGAGTAATGGGACATACACAGGGGGAAACCGGTGTAAGTCCATAAATCAGCTGAGAAGCTCGATGGGCCAATCTCAGAACCCGCGATCATCACTTATTGAATCCCGAGGGCTAGCCTACTAAGGATTCATAGTGATTCGGGAGAATTGAAGTCGCATAGGGCAAGAATGTAGCCAAGTGAATGGCATTTTGTATCTCACCTTGTGCAATGGGCTTCCATGGGAACATGTGATAGAGCGACGGACCCATGGAACCCATGGTGAGTGAAGTGTGACCGAATGGAAACCAGTGAGCTGGGTTGTTCTCCTCCCCGATGATGGATCCACAGACAATCGGGAATAAATCATTGCGATCGGAAAGCCAGTAAATCAGATGAGATTGTGAGGGCTCTCCCGCGAGATCAGGGCAAGACAATCCCAGCCCGTGAAAATGGACTCATGCCTGCCTGTGAAAGCGTATAGGAGGGAGGAGTCCAGACGACAATGGCCTCAAGGGCATTCTGTCGAACACCCGAAAGCATGTGCAAGATGATTCACAGAGGGCGAGCAATGATGCGATTGAAACAAATGTTGGGGTACATCGATACCTCTACAACCCATTGAATAGGTGAAAGGGCATTCGGCCGTTTCCCAGAATTAATGTATTCACCAATGTCAACACAATAAGTGCGTTCACAAAAGCACACTTACCGATTGATTATATTCACAAACACTCAGCATACGGTAGAAACAGACGGAGTGGATCGTTGAATCCCAGGGAGGGGGACTTCACTGTCGCCCCTATGGGCGTGGCCATTGGCCATTCTAGGAGCGGACCTCGAACAGAAACTTACAACTCCCCGACCGATCATAGGGTAGCGTAAGTGGATGTATCCCTCACAGGGCCCCCTTACGATCGGGACATATTTCTAGCTGTTCAACAGAGGCACTAACATTGGGAGAAGGTGACACAACGAGCAAGGAAAAAAAAATAAGAGAGCCAATATACACGTTTATAATGTAAATGCATTGCATAGAGGATGCGAGTTGCATGAACTTCTCAATTCATTACATTAAGAATGGAGGATACATTAGAGGCAAAACAAATAAGAAAAGAGAAAACAAGAGAATAAAAAAAAAGAGGCCTTCAACCCTCTGAGGGGCTCCCACAGCGAAGACCCACCTTGCACTCTCCAGACTCTCTGCCTCTTCCTTACTCTCTGCTGGCCTCTGCATTTCTGTGTAGCTCTCCTCGTGCGCCTTCGCCCCCTCCCTTTTTTTCTTCTCCTCTCTCCAAATGCTGAGGGCAGATGCCCAATTTATAGGCAGGAGAACAGAGCATCGATGGCGGGGTGGGACTAATGTCTGCCACCGACTCGCCGACCCGCAACGCCAAAGGCGGCACCGATTCATGCAGGAAGACTTCACTGCGCCACCGATTCAACTGCGAGAAGAAGAAGCCATCGACTCTTATGCAAGGCTCCACCGATTCCCTTTAAAAGGATGCCACCAATCCACTAAAAGGGTGCCACCGACTAACCTTCAAAAGTGCCAATTCAACTTCTTCAAAAAGGTGCCACCGATTCAACTTTGAAAAAGTGCTCCACCGAATCAACTTTTTTGTAAATGCAATTTCTTTGAAAGATATAAAGGGTGCCACCGACTCATCCATGGCCTTTTTGTAATTTTTTGTCATTTCACCTCGGAACTGGCCCAAATGGAAGCCTGACATCCGGTGCAACCTTGGATTTGATGCAATGGCCTCAGAGTGTAGATTTCATCATTTTCGGGCCCCGATTTGCAGTGTCCGGTGCTTCCGGCATGTGCCGAACCCGTGCCAATTTTCTCAGGTTTTGTCCTGGTTCAGCCATCGACACAGTGGTTCATGTGACCAACCAAACTTCGCAGATATGCGGGGTATCCTCATCCAGTGGACTACCACTGGAAGTATTTTCGTCCTGACCGGGCGTCCTTTTGGTAGCTTACGGGCCTTTCCAGTGCGATGTGTACTCGAATCGGGTGACCCTGGTTTTCTCCTGATTCGGTGTTCGGCACGTTGATTCGTGCCGCCAACTCCACGATGTGGACACGTGGGGTGTCTTCATTAGGAGGGCCATCCCTCGAAGCATTCCCCCCTGATCGGATGACTTTATGCTCACTTATGGACCGTTCCGGCATAATGTGTACCCGAATCGGGTAACTCGTGTTTTCTCCTGATTTAGCCTTCGGCTCAACGATTTGTGCCGCCAACTCCACGATGTGGACACGTGGAGTGTCTTCATTAGGAGGGCCACCCCTCGAAGTATTTCTACCCTGATCGGACGTCCTTCTGGCCACTTACGGACCACTTCGGCATTCCGCGTGTCTTGATCAGATCACTCGGGTTTTCCGCTGATTGAGCCTTCGGCTTCCCATTTTGGGGGTGTAGGGGCACTCGGTCAGCGTTTACAACCTGCCAAAATAAAGGTTAAGAAAAATTAAAAATATTTTTTGTGTCAACAAATGCCCCCCACCCGCGGGTGTCGCTAGTGAGAGACGAAAGAGCGGGACCTGCGGGTGTAGCCCATAGCCCATTTAAAAATATCTTTTGTCTTTCATTTATTATTCTGATATTATCCTTATTTTTTATTCATTATTATCATCATTTTCATTCATTTCATTTTTTATTATTATTATTTATTTATCATCATTTTTATTCTATTTATTTTATTTTTTTATCATTTTTATTTCATTTATTTCACTATCATCATCATTTTTATTCTCACGCAAACACGCAAGCACTCATCACCAGCAGGCATATAGTGTAGTTCCCTTATATCAGGGATAGGATAAGGACAATGCCCAAAATTCACGGACAGAGTGCAACTCACAAGGCACAACTAAGGGAGACGT
Source organism: Amorphophallus konjac (assembly GCA_022559845.1). Classification (NCBI taxonomy): domain Eukaryota; kingdom Viridiplantae; phylum Streptophyta; class Magnoliopsida; order Alismatales; family Araceae; genus Amorphophallus; species Amorphophallus konjac. The sequence goes on from CM040123.1 coordinate 200,240,122, forward strand.
GCATACGTTAAGAGAAAACTGCGTAGGATATATTTATAGCATAAGCCACGATCCGCACCCAAGACTATTCCTCCATAGAGTGAAAGTGCGATTATATGGGCGGCGAACCCTAAACATAGGGACGTGCAGGTGTTCTAAGTAACACAGGAGGATTACTTTATTGCCTACACGTGCATTTGGGGTTCTCGACTTTTGGTAGCATCGCACATCCCCCTTGTTTATTCTTGATTTAGGATTTCACCGTTCGGCGCAAGTCTCCTCATGTGTCTCAATGGAGATTCCCAGCTACTAAGATTCATCCCTTTATTTGCAGTGTTATTATGGACTTCACCGTTCGGCGTGAGTCTCCTCATGTGTCTCAATGGAGATTCCCAGGTACTAGGATTCATCCTTTTATTCATAGTGTTATTATGGACTTCACCGTTCGGCGCGAGTCTCCTCATATGTCTCAATGAGGATTCCCGGCTACTAGGGTTCATCCCTTTATTCATAGTGCTATAATGGACTTCACCGCTCGGCGTGAGTCTCCTCATGTGTCTCAACGAGGATTCCCGGCTACTAGGATTCATCATTTTATTTACATATATTCTTTCTTTTTAAAAAAAAATGGGTAGGTAGCTTTTCTCTCACGATTACCCTTCATGTGAGTGTAGAGATTTAGGGCTCCATGAAGTGTTAAGAAGAATTTATGACGTCCCTATGGCCAGGGGCCACTGCTCATATTGTGTGCGAAGTGCGGGAGTTTCGTCTAGGGTGTATCATGCGAGTTGTGCTAGCAACATAGCCACGACTCTTCCCCTGGCCGTATGCACTTACCGTTAATTGGCTTTTCATTCCTTAGTGTATGCTGTGACGCACGCAGACACAGAATCTGGATAGCGTTATTTAGCAAGGAAGCATGCGGTCTTAGAAAGTTGAAGTGTATTAATGCTATACTACAAGCAAACATGTGCGCGAAACATGCAAGCAAGCAAACCATGTTATGCTCCCTCTTTTTTTATCTTTCTTTTTTTAATCTTTCTCTTTTTAATCTTTCTCTTTTTTTCCTTTTTTTTCTCTTTTTTTTTTCTTTCTTTCTTTTCTTTCTCTTTCTCACTCTTTTTTTCCTTTTTTCTTCTTTTTTCCTTCATTTTTTATATGGTGCTTAATAAGCACACCCGCAGGCCGACAGTTTGAGAGGTAAGTGGCTGATGTAGCGACAATGGAGAGAAGCTGTTATATGTCGTTGTGAATCTCGAGAGGGGTCAGGAGTTGGTGTGAAACCAAGGGAGGGATCTTTTCGTTCATTGGTTCAGATTGTGATTCCGAGCCAATAGTAAGGTGGTGGTCAGCCTCGATTGAAGGTCGTAACACCGAAAGACTTGACTCAGATGTAAAGTCGTAATGCCAAAATAGAAGTGTCTTTTTTGTTCATTGGGTTGGATGATAGTTTCCGGGCCAATGATAAAATGAATGTCGGCTTAGACAAAAGGTCATGATGCTGAATGACTTGGCTTAGGCATAAGGCCATGATGCCAAGAGAGAGCATTTGCGGGCTTAGGCAAGGAGCCATGACGCCGGACCACTTGGCCTAGACGGAAGGTCATGATGCCAAGGGTGAAATATTTATTGGCTTAGGCACAGAGCCATGACGCCAGACAACTTGGCCTAGACGGTGTGTCATGTTACCAAGGAAGAATGTTTACCGGCTTAGGCAGAAAGCCATGCCACCGGACAGCTTGGCTTAGGCGGAAGGCCATGACGCCAAGATATAATACTTACCGGCTTAGGCGGAAGGAACCATGACGCCGGGTAGCTTAGCTTAGGTGGAAAATCATGACGCCGGGTAGCTTAGCTTAGGTGGAAAATCATGACGCCAAGATATGATATTCACCGGCTTAGGCGGAAGAAGCCATGACGTCGGACAAGGGTGTTTAACGGCTTAGACGTAAAGTCATGACGCCGTGCAGCTTGGCTTAGGCGGAAGGCCATGACGCCAAGATATAATATTTACCGGCTTAGGCGGAAGGCCATGACGCCGGGTAGCTTGGCTTAGGTGGAAAACCATGACGCCAAGGTATAATATTCAACGGCTTAGGCGGAAGAAGCCATGACGCCGGACAAGGGTGTTTAACGGCTTAGATGTAAAGTCATGACGCCGTGCAGTTTGGCTTAGGCGGAAGGCCATGACGCCAAGATATAATATTTACCGGCTTAGGCGGAAGGCCATGACGCCGGGTAGCTTGGCTTAGGTGGAAAACCATGCTGCCAAGATATAATATTCACCGGCTTAGGCGGAAGAAGCCATGACGTCGTACAAGGGTGTTTAACGGCTTTGACGTAAAGTCATGACACCGTGTAACTTGGCTTAGGCGGAAGGCCATGACGCCAAGATATAATATTCACCGGCTTAGGCAGAAGGCCATGACGCCGGGTAGCTTGGCTTAGGTGGAAAATCATGACGCCAAGATATAATATTCACTGGCTTAGGCGGAAGAAGCGATGACGCCAGACAAGGGTGTTTAACGGCTTAGATGCAAAGTCATGACGCCGTGCAGCTTAGTTTAGGCGGAAGGCCATGACGCCAAGATATAATATTTATCGGCTTAGGCGGAAGCTCATGACGCCATGTAGCTTTGCTTAGGTGGAAAACCATGACGCAAAGGTATAATATTCACCGGCTTAGGCGGAAGAAGCCATGATGCCGGACAATGGTGTTTAACGGCTTAGACGCAAAGTCATGACGCCGTGCAGCTTGGCTTAGGAGGAAGGCTATGACGTCAAGATATAATATTTACCGGCTTATGCGGAAGGCCATGACGCCGGGTAGCTTGGCTTAGGTGGAAAGCCATGACGCCAAGATATAATATTCGCCGGCTTAGGCGGAAGAAGCCATGACGTCAGACAAGGAGGGTTATATTTTGTTGGTTTACGTGCCAACTTAGACTAAAGGTCATGATGCTGGCGATAAAATGGATATTTTTGTTCTCTTAACCGGATGGAAGGGCATAGCCACAGGTAAAATGGTCTTTTTGTTCTATGGTCGGGTGGGAGGTCCGAGCCAAAGTTGAAAGGGTCTTTTTGTTGTCTGGCTAGACGAAAGGTCCGAGCCAGAGGTAGAAGGGTCTTTTTATTCTATGATAGGACGGAAGGTCCGAGCCAAAGGTGAAATGGCCTTTTTATTCTATGGTCGGACGGAAGGTCCGAGCCAAAGGTGAAAGGGCCTTTTTTCTATGGGGTCAGACGGAAGGTCCAAACCAAAGACAAAAGGGGTCTTTTTGTTAACTAGCTGGACAAAAGGTCTGAGCCAGAGGTAGAAGAAGAGTCCTTTTGTTCTCTGACCAGACAGAAGGTCCGAACCAAAGATGAAATATGGACGTTGACCCAACGGGGTGTCGGAGTCAACAAACCTTGCTTAGACGGTATGTCCGAGACAAGGGCAGAAATAAAACAGTGTTGTCGTCTCGAAGTCATGTCGAAAATGACCAGCCTGGGAGAGACATAGGGTCTGGGCCAGGGTAGAAAATGGTTGTTGACTTGACAGACTGCCAAAGTCAACCAACTTGGAGACGACGTGGGGTCTGAGCCAAGGAAGGAGTATTGGATATAAATGTTGACCTGACGTCATGTCGAAGCCAACAAACTTGGTAGAGGTGTGAGGCCTTAGCCAAGGGCAGACTATAGAATGGGTGTTCACTTGATGTTCGGTGGAAGCCAAGCCAAGGGTAGAATATAGGATAAGTGTTGACTCGACGTCATGTCGAAGCCAACGAACTTGGCCGAGACGTGAGGCCTAAGCCAAGGGCAGAATATAGGACAGGTGTTGACTCGACGTCCTGTCGAAGCCAATGAACTTGGCAGAGGTGTGAGGCCTAAGCCAATGGCAGAATATAGGATAAGTGTTGACTCGACGTCATGTCAAAGTCAACAGGCCATGTCCCGATGAAGGTTTGGGGTGAGGGCAGACCAGATGATAAACGGATGAGAGGCCCAGACCCAGGGCTAAATATTGATGTTGATCCGATGAAATATCGGAGTCAACGAACCTTGCCCAGACGAAAGGTCGGAAACAAGGGTAGAATGTGTAGATGATGATGTCAACCTGACGTCATGTCGAAGTTGACCAGCCCAGCAGAGACGTGAGGTCTAAGCCTGTTGGATACGGACTGAATAGATCTAGAGGGGGGGTGAATAGATCTTTCCCCCTTTTTGATAATTTACTGACTATCGACCAGATGAGCTACTGGTAATTAATGAATCATAGAACTAATGCGGATAGTAAAGATGCAAGCATACGTATAGGAAATCAAACACACACAAGCACACCACAAGAAAGGATTTTTAAGGTGGTTCAGTCTCTTCCTGAGACTTACATCCACCCCTTGCTTAACTCAAGCAAGGCTTCACTATGAGAATCTCTGATCTTAACCAAAACACAGCTGACACACAGCTTGTACCTGCTGACACACAGCTTGATTCTGCTGCCTCACAGCTTGACAATAATTGTAATCAGAAATGAAAAGATGATAAGAACAGGTGATGAAAGACAGGACTGAATATTGGCGTGTGTAGAAGAATAGGTGTTCAGCCTGGGACTTGATCACGCTTATGAAGAAGCCTAGACTCCCTGTTGATCTTCCAGTCAGTTGCCTTCGATTGTTCTGCTGCTGGAGATCACACAGTCTTGAGCTAAGTCTTCCTTCTGCAGCAACGATATTGCCTTTAACCTTTCTGCAGATTTTTGATTGGTGGAGAGCTCCTTCTTCCTCTTCTGTGTGTATCTTCCTTGGCTTCTATTCCGTGCTCTCTCACCGCTCCCTTATTCGTGATGTGTGTTCTTTTTATTTTTCATACAGCCCTTTTATCAAGAATAAAACTCTTCCCGCTCAATTTTCAGATCGAGCGCCAATCTGCTAGAAAACAGGGATCGGTTTAAATCCAATCGTTAGAACGAGTTTGACCACTTCTAAGCAAGATTGTTTCCTTGATTCCCGTGCGGAATCTTATCTCCTGAGCAGCCCAACAACCTGCAACAACCATCTGCAGGTTTTAAGGAACCAAAACAGAATTCGGTTAGAGTTCGGTTTTGGACGATATATAAACCCGTGGTCGACCATGACCCTGTCGCTGGTCGACAATGGGCAGTCCCCAGACGGCCGGTTCTTCTGGCTGAAACTCACGTCGCCCGTTGGTCGACCACAGCCTGGTCGCTGGTCGACAAGGGGCAAATATCAGGTGGCCATTGGTTCTGTCTGATGTTCTGTCTTTTCCTGTGGTCGACCAGAGGTGGGGCTATGGTCGACAGCCAAGGTGCTTCCAGAAGACAGATGACTTGATGCTTTTCTGGTTGAGTTCGTTGGTCGACCATAGCTTCTTCAGTGGTCGACAAACATTCTTTCACGCTTATACTGATTTGTTGATTCCACTTGGATTTCTGAAATTTGCTTAACTTATAAGATTTGACTTGAAGTTCCAAATGTATATAAAAGCATATTTGTCATCATCAAATGGGCATTAATTCAATGCACTATCTTTACACAAATAACCAAACCATTTGCTTTAAGAAACAAGATAGAACTTAGATTAGTCAAACATATCCTATTGTCATCATCAAAACCAAGGGATGCACAACATTCTCCCCCTTTTTGATGATGACAACCATGAGTCATTGTGACAAACAACAGATTATAAAATTCATTTGATATTGCATGCAAGGCTATCATAGCACAGATTTCATTCAGACAATTCGTTTGATGTGTCTTTCAAAAACAATAGCACTAATTACATGAGAGACTCAAAAAAAAAGGATAAAGACACTGAGGACACGTAGACAAAGTAAACTTGACATCTAGACACACAATGACACATAAGCTTCTCTCTCCCCCTTTGTCAACAGCAAAAAGTGAACCAACGCGATGAAACAAACGAGCGGTCAGGATTTAATCAGCATAACTCATATTTTGGGAAATTATCGAAGTGTACCCCCTTTCTTTAATAAGACATTTAAGTAACCTTTCCTCCCTTTCTCAAAGACCACCTTGTGACAAATTCGAGTGGGTCTTGTGGTTCAAAGAATTTGAAAGTATTGCCCCAATAAATTGACTCCCCATATCCACTTTCTTACTCACGGCTCCTTAAACTTATAATATTATTCATGAGATAATTTTACTAGCTGAACAAGCTGAACAGTGTTTTATGCCTCTATTTGCATATAGTGCATTAGGTCAACCATTTTTGTTGCCTTTTCGTTTTGAAATATTTAAGAGCTGTGGTCAGGTTTATCACATGCTTTTCCACACGAGGAGACACGCTTTTTACACGCCAGAAACCCCGGCTACTTAGCATGCCTAACCATTCCATTTTTAACTGGGACACACTTTTTATCCGTGAGGATATACGTTTATCAGACGCCAATATCCCCAGTTACTCAGGATGCCCAATTAATAATTTTGAGAGTGGCAGAGGTAGATTGAGTCTTCATGACATACATGTCTCCCACTTAATTTTTCAGCCAATTTTGCTTTGTGATAGAGAACAGTAGTTTCTCAGAACTCAGTCCATTGCTCTACCAAGAAGGCAGAATTATGGCGTATTCCATATACATTCATGCTATAGCAGCGTTTATTTTCACTGTCCAACACAGACACAGGTAGAGAAACAGTCTCATTACTAAAAACATAAGTTCTCAGTAGTCTTGAGTCAGAGTCATAGTTATGGTTTGAATTTATTGCAGTAGTACAGGTCAAATTCTCATTACTACACTTAACCTTTACTCTCATTGATGACTTTGGTGATTTTCTTGTAAGATATGGTTAGGTTGTTCAATGATTTATTAAGGAATGAGTTTACACTTTTTACTCCCCCTCAATTTGTGAGTCCTTGCTGAAGATAGAAAACAATAAGTTGGCCACAAAGAGATATAGAGACACAAGGTGTAGCAACCCTAATAAATGAATAATTGAAATGAATTAAAACATATATATTACAGAAGTAATATATAAAAGGAATAGGGTTAATTGGATGAAATAAAACAAAATTAAAAATAACGCCTCTTATTAAGGCGTTAATTTATAAAGAAACGCCTCTACCCATGGCGTTACTAAAGAAAGGACGCCCACACATGCGGTCGTCAGTTCTCATGCGACCAAATGGGTAAGTAAAAGAAACGCCCCTATCTTGGGCGTGTTTTAAAACACGAAACGCCCTTTTTCAAGGCGCTTTTTAAGAAACGCCCTAAAGTAAGGCGTCAATTAAATAATACACGCCCTGACCAAAGTCGTTAATTCCATTCGGAACCGTTCGAACCCAGAACTTATCCAGGGTAAGTGATAACTATGAGAAAGAGTTCGAATGTGGTAATAACTCAATCTTGGAAATATTACTTTCAATCAAACACTACATTTGTTAGGACTCCTAAATCCTATAAATAGTCTTGATCGAACGAACCCTAAACCCATTTGATCGAACGTCTGCTGCTAGGTACGTGAAGAACAAACTGTTCTTCTTATTTTCTTTTGTTTTCTTTTTTTTCTTGCTTCAGATTATGTGAAGAATAATTATTTTCTTCTTGTCCAGGAAACTCTGCTGCTGCCGAAGAATAGGTAATATTCTTCAATCTTCTTAAAACATCGATTACAACTATGAAGAATATTAACATCTTCATATTTACTTCTTTTCTCTTCCTCTACAGGTTCTGTAGCGTGAAGATCTCTGAAGAACGATTGTTCTTCTCCTTGTTGTTGCTGCCACTGTTCGTAAGTCGCAATAGAAGCCTCTTCATCAAAGCCATCATCTTCTGCTAGCCAAAAACCCCTCACGGTCATCTCCAAATCAACTCTTAAAGGTAGGTTTTCTCAAGTTACTGTAGCCCAAATGAAATTAATGCAAGATATATATATATATATAAGCATGTCATGCATATGATTATTATAGTTTTCATGCGTTTTCTGAAATATTTTGAAAGAGACGCCCCTGTCAAGGGCGCTAATTTACAAGACACGACCATGTCCAGGTCGTCAATTTAATATTTGACGCCCTGTACACAGGCGTTAATTTCATGTAAATCTTCAGAACGGATTATCCATGCAATTACATGAAATCAATCAATAATTGTTAACGGTTAAAAGTCAATAAGCATGAAACATCAAATCTAAAATACTGCATCTGATTTCCTGCCAATTTCCTGTCATGACTATATGATTGTTATCATTGATTATCGTGCAAATCTTGCTTTCCCAGTATCTCTTGAATTCACGACCTAGACTAGGTCGTTTTCCATATGTAAACGCCCCATCATAGGGCGTGAATTAAAAATAAACGCCCCTTACTAGGGCGCGTATCTTTTAAAATCCTGCAATATATATTTTGTGAAAATAAGAATTTAATAATTAACGCCCCTGACAAGGGCGCGTTTTTGATAATTTCTGAAAATAAATATGTTCTGAAAAATATTGTAAATAAAAAGACGCCTGCTACTGTAGTCGTCAACTCTTGAAGAAACGCCCCTTCCCAAGGCGCGTTTTAAATAAATTATTGAATTATTGAAAATTCTGCAAAACGGACCATGTGTAAACGCCCTTCTGTTAGGCGTTAATTACTTGAGAAACGACTTGACCTAAGTCGTTATTTTACTGTAAACTGATTTTTCCTCTGATTTGCTAACCGATGGTTTATATATTATACATATATATATATATCGGCACTATTCTCCACTCCGTGAGTATAGTCCCACTTTTCACGACGTTTTATCGATCACACTCAATTCTCATTGACATACAAGCTCTCCTTTGGACATTCCGTTCCTTGGGACTAGCGAGTTAGTCATAGAGACCTCCGTAAGACTCCTCGTAGCCTTGGATTCCCTCAAGGCCGACTGAGCTGGTTGTACCCTAAAAACCCATTACACGATCCTTGCCATGTCAATCTAAAGAAACATGGTATACCGGCCCTTATGATTATACAAAGAGTATATCATAAGAAATTCTTAATGGGATGATGATATCATGCCATATCATGTCGTTCTTGTAAACCTCAATTCTATGATAAGAATGAGGGTATCTTACCTTTGATATACTGTTCATGTGGACCTCAATTCTATATAAAGAATGTCCATATTGATTTGTCATGGTACCTAAGTTAAGGGAACCATAATCTACCTAGTTTTATCGACATCGTGATTATACCGTTATTATCGCCATTCTATGTCCTTTGTCATATTTTGGACTCTATTCTATCAAAGTTGTCATACGTGTCTACAAGCTTGATTATTGAAATTCTATATTGGCTATATAAACAAGAGTGGATGTCAAAACACATGATAAATGCCTGCGCATATAGGGCCCGATCTGGTCCTGGGAGGAACACCCGAAAGTACTTGTGCCCATGGGAGTTAAAATGATAAGGTATCTGGCATTATACCGAGTACTTGACTTGCTTGATTGGACATTCCACACACATCTTGTACTTGAATCGTACTTGACTTTACATGAAATGTGTGGCCCGAAAGAGGGTAATTTACTTGCTTGATACATGATAGCCAAAGTTCTTGACATGACTCGATAATGGTACTTGCTTGAATATCTTGAATAACTTGTATCTTGTTCATGAAAGTTCATCTTATTTCTTTGATATTACATTCTCTCTATCTTATCGTTTCATGCGAGCATGCATAGCTTTATTGCATCCATGAAAATGTAATTACTTAAACCACTTGCTAGTACTTGAGATATAATTTCCTACTGAGCGTTCGCTCATTCCGTTTGTCCCTTTTTACTTTTCAGGTAAGTCCGACGACGATGGAAGTCAATCGGATGGGAATGGTCAAGAGTGAAAGTGATAGAGCTTCTACAAGTGTCGTCTAGTCTTTTCCATAGTTTCTTGAGTCAACTATGTATTCTTTTCCTTTTTATTTAACAGAGTATTGGATTTGTAATAGTCTATCCATTATGAAATAAAGGATTGGATTATCTTGCTATTTTGCGCATCTCTGTCTTTGTGTCGAATACATGACCACTCTGATTGACATGATTGATATAGACACGTCGCGCATCTCCGGGTATCTTCCGCGCTCGGGGCGTGACAGTCTTTGTGGTATCAGAGCCTAAGGTATTCAATTCCTAGGAAACCCAAGTCCAAGGATAGGTTTCAAAACCTTTAACCAAGTGAGAGTGGGTAGAACCAAGGGTTAAATGATCAATGAGTCCTTTATAAGATCATAGTGATATAATACTAACATAGCTATTGTAATTGTAGGATAATGGCTGCCGAACGTGCTCAATGGCGCAACATGCAGCGTACCCTTCAAGGGATGACCCAAGTGCTACAACAGGTAGCACAAGGTGGTGCTCCACGAGCTGGAAGCTTACACCAAGCATTCAAGAATATGAATCCCCCGAAGTTCATGGGATCGACCGATCCAGACGATGCCGAGCATTGGGTTCGGGAGATTGAACGTATATTCCGTGTCATGCAATGCACGGATCAGGACAAAGTCTTATTAGCTACTTTCCAGTTAGAAAAGGATGCTAGATGCTGGTGGGAGTCGATTGAAGCTACTATTGACCCAACTCAAGTTACATGGGGTGAATTCGTTGAATATTTCAACGCCAAATATTTCTCTGATAGGGTCCAGGAAAGGAAGGCCGCCGAATTTGCCGCATTAAAGCAAAGATCTTTATCGGTGGCTGATTATGAAGTACAGTTCTCTAGACTGTCTAGATATGCTAAGCATTTAATTGGCACGGAAAAGATGAAAGCCCGTAGATTTCTTAATGGGCTTAGGCCCCACTACATTACTCAACTGGCGCCTATGGATATTCAAGTTTATACTGAAATAGTGCGCCGAGCTCAGTTGCTTGAAGATGCCACGGAACTATCTGATAGGATCCGTGGGAAAGACAAAAAGGAGCAAGTCACAAGTTCGGGTTCTTTTAAACCCAACTTTAAGAAGAGGCCCAATAATGGAGGTTCTTCCTCTCAAGATCAGAAGTACAAGAAATCCAAGCCTTTCTCTATCACCACTACCCCTTCAAACGTAGTATGCAAGCATTGTGACAAGGCTGGTCACAAAACAGAAGAATGCTGGAGGAAATTAGGAGCATGTCTCCGTTGTGGGAGTCGTGAACATCGGATTCCCGATTGTCCATTAATGAATGACCAAGACGGTGAGGGTAAACGCCCAGTGACAAGGAACGCGCGTCTTCATGCAATCCAAGAGACCGAACCAGAAGAAGAAGGCGGATTGGTGGAAGGTACATTAAAAATTTGTTCCAAATATGCACATGTCTTATTTGATACGGGTGCATCGCATTCCATTATTTCCAAGAAGTTTGCTGACCCATTACCTCTAGAACCAGAATGGATGAAAATAGTGTTGTCTACTCCTCTCGGAAACGAGATGGATATCACGCATCATTACCAAAACTGTGAGGTGTTGGTTCGAGGAAAGAATTTTCCTATTGATCTTATCTGCTTAGATCTAAAAGAATATGATGTTATACTAGGAGCATATTGGTTATCTAAGTACCAGGCAACGGTTGATTGCCGTAATAGCAAGATTGTTTTCAAAGAATTTCCAGAACTGACTTATACTAGTCCTAAGAGTCGAAGCAAATCCCCTCTTATTTCGGCTCTTCGAGCAAGCAAGCTCGTCAGGAAAGGATGTGTATCCTTCCTTGCTTTTGTCACTAATAAAGAAGCTAAGGAAACCAAGATAGAAGACGTTCAAGTAGTACGAGAATTCCCAGACGTATTTCCGGAAGAATTGCCGGGATTACCCCCGCAAAGAGATGTGGCCTTTACCATCGACTTAGTCCCTGGTGCTGGTCCGGTTTCAAAGGCACCATATAGAATGTCCCCTGCTGAACTCAAGGAGTTGAAGGAGCAGTTGATGGAACTAATCCGAAAAGGGTTTATTAGACCAAGTACTTCCCCGTGGGGAGCACCAGTCTTATTTGTAAAGAAGAAGGATGGATCCATGAGACTGTGTATTGACTATCGACAGTTGAATCATCTTACTATCAAGAACAAGTATCCACTGCCGAGAATCGATGAATTGTTTGATCAGATTTCAGGATCCAAATATTTCTCCAAGATTGATCTCCGGTCGGGATATCATCAATTAAGGATCAAGGATGATGACATTCACAAGACCGCATTCAGAAGCAGGTATGGCCATTACGAATTTGTTGTTATGCCTTTTGGACTAACAAATGCCCCTGCTGCCTTTATGCAGTTAATGAATAGCATATTCAGGCCTTACTTGGATCAATTCATAGTAGTCTTCATCGATGATATATTGATATATTCTAAGACTAAGGATGAACATGAAGAGCATTTGAGGATTGCATTGCAAGTCTTGAGGACAAATCAATTATATGCTAAACTCAGCAAATGCGAGTTCTGGCTTGAAGAAGTGGCTTTTCTCGGACATGTCATATCCAAGGACGGTTTATCTGTGGATCCGTCAAAAGTTGAAGCTGTGAGAAACTGGGAGAGACCCACTAATGCAAGCGAGATCAGAAGTTTCTTAGGTCTTGCAGGCTATTATCGGTGATTTATCAAAGATTTCTCTAAGATCGCCGTACCACTTACAAGATTAACTCGTAAGGAGATCCGATATGAATGGAGTGAGGAATGTGAAAGCAGTTTCCAAACTCTCAAGGATCATCTCACCACAGCTCCGGTCTTAGCCCTACCAATTGAAGGAGAGAAATTCGAGGTCTACACTGATGCTTCTGGCATTGGCCTCGGATGTGTTCTAATGCAACATGGGAAGGTCATAGCATACTCTTCTCGTCAACTGAAGAAGCATGAGGAGAATTACCCCGTCCATGACTTGGAATTGGCCGCGGTAGTATTTGCCCTAAAGATATGGAGACACTATCTCTATGGGGTACAGTTTACTGTATACTCCGATCACAAAAGTCTCAAATATCTATTTTCACAAAAGGAGCTGAACATGAGACAAAGACGTTGGCTAGAATATCTCAAGGACTTCGACTTCAGTATACAATACCATCCCGGAAAGGGTAATTATGTGGCTGATGCCCTTAGTCGAAAGCCGAGAGCAAAGATAGCAAATTGTATGATACAAGAATGGAGGTTACTTGAACAATTCTCCGAGCTCAATATAAGCTTGGACACGGAATCCAAATTTGTCACACTATCCCATGTAAGCATACAGTCAGATTTGTTATCTGAGATACAAACACTTCAGGATGATGATCCTATGTTAATAGAAATCAAAGGCAGATTAGAAGGACAATCTGATTTTCAACTAACTTCTGATGGAAGATTATCGTTCAAAGATAGAACTTGTATACCCGATTGTCCGGAATTAAAGAAGAAGATCTTAGATGAAGCTCACAGATCAAGATACACTATTCATCCTGGATCAACTAAAATGTACCAAGATGTAAAGAGGAACTTTTGGTGGCCCAATATGAAAAGAGAAATAGCGGACTATGTATCACGCTGTCCCACATGCCAACAGGTCAAGGCGGAACACCAAAAGCCTGCGGGAAAACTACATCCTCTAGATATTCCTAAGTGGAAATGGGAGGATATTGGTATGGACTTCATCATGGGTTTGTCTAAATCTAAAGGAGGACATGATGGAATCTGGGTTATCATTGACCGATTGACTAAATCGGCACATTTCTTGCCAATCAAAAGCCGATGGTCGATTGATGTGCTAGCTGCACTATACATTAAAGAAATAGTCAGGATACATGGAATTCCTGTCTCAATCGTGTCTGATAGGGATCCCCGTTTTACTTCTCATTTTTGGAAGGGATTACAACATTCGTTGGGGACAAGGCTCAACTTTAGTACTGCTTTTCACCCACAAACGGATGGTCAGACCGAGCGAACTAATCAAGTTGTTGAAGATATGCTGAGAGCATGCATTATTGACTTTGGAGGAAGCTGGCATGACCACTTACCTTTAGTTGAATTTGCATATAATAATAGCTACCAAGCTAGTATCCAAATGGCACCTTTCGAAGCCTTATACGGAAGGAGTTGCCGATCTCCCATATGTTGGAACGAAGTTGGAGAGAAACAACTATTAGGTCCAGACATGGTAAGGGATACAACTGAGAAGATACAGGTAATCAGAGAAAGATTACAAGTTGCTCAGACCAGACAAAAGACTTATGCAGATACAAGAAGAAGAGATCTTGAATTCCAAATTGGAGATCATGTATTTCTTAAAATATCCCCTGGACGTGGCATACGAAGATTTGGTGTTAAGGGCAAGCTTACGCCAAGATTCATCGGACCATTTGAGGTACTCGAAAGAGTTGGCGAGGTTGCTTATCGCATCGCGTTGCCTCCTCAGTTGTCCGAGGTACACAATGTATTTCACATATCTATGTTGAAGAAGTATGTGCACGATCCGTCACATATTATTGAGCATGGAGATCTGGTGATCCAGAAAGATCTCACATATGAACAGAGGCCCTTGAAGATATTAGATCGAGAAATACGAGCTCTAAGAAATAAGGTTATTCCCATGATCAAGGTGCAATGGAATAAGAATCCTGAACGCGAAGCGACATGGGAGACCGAGGAATCTATGAAGAAACGATTTCCCGAGTTATTCTAAGAGGTATATGTCCTACACTCTCCGCATGTATAATTATATATATATTGAATTTGGGGACCAAATTCTTTTAAGTGGGGGAGGGTGTAGCAACCCTAATAAATGAATAATTGAAATGAATTAAAACATATATATTACAGAAGTAATATATAAAAGGAATAGGGTTAATTGGATGAAATAAAACAAAATTAAAAATAACGCCTCTTATTAAGGCGTTAATTTATAAAGAAACGCCTCTACCCATGGCGTTACTAAAGAAAGGACGCCCACACATGCGGTCGTCAGTTCTCATGCGACCAAATGGGTAAGTAAAAGAAACGCCCCTATCTTGGGCGTGTTTTAAAACACGAAACGCCCTTTTTCAAGGCGCTTTTTAAGAAACGCCCTAAAGTAAGGCGTCAATTAAATAATACACGCCCTGACCAAAGTCGTTAATTCCATTCGGAACCGTTCGAACCCAGAACTTATCCAGGGTAAGTGATAACTATGAGAAAGAGTTCGAATGTGGTAATAACTCAATCTTGGAAATATTACTTTCAATCAAACACTACATTTGTTAGGACTCCTAAATCCTATAAATAGTCTTGATCGAACGAACCCTAAACCCATTTGATCGAACGTCTGCTGCTAGGTACGTGAAGAACAAACTGTTCTTCTTATTTTCTTTTGTTTTCTTTTTTTTCTTGCTTCAGATTATGTGAAGAATAATTATTTTCTTCTTGTCCAGGAAACTCTGCTGCTGCCGAAGAATAGGTAATATTCTTCAATCTTCTTAAAACATCGATTACAACTATGAAGAATATTAACATCTTCATATTTACTTCTTTTCTCTTCCTCTACAGGTTCTGTAGCGTGAAGATCTCTGAAGAACGATTGTTCTTCTCCTTGTTGTTGCTGCCACTGTTCGTAAGTCGCAATAGAAGCCTCTTCATCAAAGCCATCATCTTCTGCTAGCCAAAAACCCCTCACGGTCATCTCCAAATCAACTCTTAAAGGTAGGTTTTCTCAAGTTACTGTAGCCCAAATGAAATTAATGCAAGATATATATATATATAAGCATGTCATGCATATGATTATTATAGTTTTCATGCGTTTTCTGAAATATTTTGAAAGAGACGCCCCTGTCAAGGGCGCTAATTTACAAGACACGACCATGTCCAGGTCGTCAATTTAATATTTGACGCCCTGTACACAGGCGTTAATTTCATGTAAATCTTCAGAACGGATTATCCATGCAATTACATGAAATCAATCAATAATTGTTAACGGTTAAAAGTCAATAAGCATGAAACATCAAATCTAAAATACTGCATCTGATTTCCTGCCAATTTCCTGTCATGACTATATGATTGTTATCATTGATTATCGTGCAAATCTTGCTTTCCTAGTATCTCTTGAATTCACGACCTAGACTAGGTCATTTTCCATATGTAAACGCCCCATCATAGGGCGTGAATTAAAAATAAACGCCCCTTACTAGGGCGCGTATCTTTTAAAATCCTGGAATATATATTTTGTGAAAATAAGAATTTAATAATTAACGCCCCTGACAAGGGCGCATTTTTGATAATTTCTGAAAATAAATATGTTCTGAAAAATATTGTAAATAAAAAGACGCCTGCTACTGTAGTCGTCAACTCTTGAAGAAACGCCCCTTCCCAAGGCGCGTTTTAAATAAATTATTGAATTATTGAAAATTCTGCAAAACGGACCATGTGTAAACGCCCTTCTGTTAGGCGTTAATTACTTGAGAAACGACTTGACCTAAGTCGTTATTTTACTGTAAACTGATTTTTCCTCTGATTTGCTAACCGATGGTTTATATATTATACATATATATATATATCGGCACTATTCTCCACTCCGTGAGTATAGTCCCACTTTTCACGGCGTTTTATCGATCACACTCAATTCTCATTGACATACAAGCTCTCCTTTGGACATTCCGTTCCTTGAGACTAGCGAGTTAGTCATAGAGACCTCCGTAAGACTCCTCGTAGCCTTGGATTCCCTCAAGGCCGACTGAGCTGGTTGTACCCTAAAAACCCATTACACGATCCTTGCCATGTCAATCTAAAGAAACATGGTATACCGGCCCTTATGATTATACAAAGAGTATATCATAAGAAATTCTTAATGGGATGATGATATCATGCCATATCATGTCGTTCTTGTAAACCTCAATTCTATGATAAGAATGAGGGTATCTTACCTTTGATATACTGTTCATGTGGACCTCAATTCTATATAAAGAATGTCCATATTGATTTGTCATGGTACCTAAGTTAAGGGAACCATAATCTACCTAGTTTTATCGACATCGTGATTATACCGTTATTATCGCCATTCTATGTCCTTTGTCATATTTTGGACTCTATTCTATCAAAGTTGTCATACGTGTCTACAAGCTTGATTATTGAAATTCTATATTGGCTATATAAACAAGAGTGGATGTCAAAACACATGATAAATGCCTGCGCATATAGGGCCCGATCTGGTCCTGGGAGGAGCACCCGAAAGTACTTGTGCCCATGGGAGTTAAAATGATAAGGTATCTGGCATTATACCGAGTACTTGACTTGCTTGATTGGACATTCCACACACATCTTGTACTTGAATCGTACTTGACTTTACATGAAATGTGTGGCCCGAAAGAGGGTAATTTACTTGCTTGATACATGATAGCCAAAGTTCTTGACATGACTCGATAATGGTACTTGCTTGAATATCTTGAATAACTTGTATCTTGTTCATGAAAGTTCATCTTATTTCTTTGATATTACATTCTCTCTATCTTGTCGTTTCATGCGAGCATGCATAGCTTTATTGCATCCATGAAAATGTAATTACTTAAACCACTTGCTAGTACTTGAGATATAATTTCCTACTGAGCGTTCGCTCATTCCGTTTGTCCCTTTTTACTTTTCAGGTAAGTCCGACGACGATGGAAGTCAATCGGATGGGAATGGTCAAGAGTGAAAGTGATAGAGCTTCTACAAGTGTCGTCTAGTCTTTTCCATAGTTTCTTGAGTCAACTATGTATTCTTTTCCTTTTTATTTAACAGAGTATTGGATTTGTAATAGTCTATCCATTATGAAATAAAGGATTGGGTTATCTTGCTATTTTGCGCATCTCTGTCTTTGTGTCGAATACATGACCACTCTGATTGACATGATTGATATAGACACGTCGCGCATCTCCGGGTATCTTCCGCGCTCGGGGCGTGACACAAGGAATAGGAAGTGTAAACAAGGATGAGTGAGTAAAGCAAAACTGAGCTCAGAGTCCAAAAAGTTCAGAAGATTTCCCACCAAAGCCAGCAGCTTGATTAGATCCAATTTCCCTTTTTCAGGTCCTTTGTCGACCATGGAGTGGCCTGTGGTCGACCTTTGTGCTGACACAGAACCTGCCTGTTGAGAAGACTGCGTTCTGACAAACCTGTTGTCGACCATTGGATCGCCTGTGGTCGACAGCTGCGAATTCCCAGAGCTAACTATTTCCTGTCCTGATGCCTTGGTCGACCAGCGCCTTGTCTGTGGTCGACCACAAGAGATGAGCCGTAGAGAACCAGTATTCTGTAGAACTTGCTGAAGTAGCACCCGACACAAGACTTTCCAAACTCAAAAACTTGACCAGTACTAGAGACCTAGTTGACATAACTTAGACAGAAATGACAAAATCTATGCAGTGAACACATGAATATGATTATTTCAAGAATTTTCAGGAGAAATTCTACAAATTCCTAACTCCCTTCTTAGAGTTGAAAATCTGTCATTGTTAAGGGGTTTTGTGAAAATGTCTGCCAGATGTTTTTCAGTTTCTACAAAATGAAGCATGAAATTTCCTTTGGAGACCTCATCTCTTAGAAAGTGATGACGGATCTCAATGTGTTTTGTCCTAGAGTGTTGAATGGGGTTTTTAGACAAATTAATAGCACTAGTGTTGTCACAGAAAATAGGTGCACATCCAAGATCTACATTGTAGTCTTGGAGTTGATGTTTTATCCACAAAACCTGTGTACCACAGCTCCCTACTGCGACATACTCAGCCTCAGCAGTGGAGAGTGCCACAGAATGCTGTTTTTTAGAAGCCCATGATATTAAACATCCACCTAATATTTGACAATAACCACTAGTACTCTTCCTATCAATTTTGCAACCAGCATAATCAGCATCTGAATATGAAATTAAATCTAGTTTGCAATAAGTAAGATACCATAAACCCAATTCTTGGGTACCGGCAAGGTAAAGAAGGATACGCTTGACAGCCCCTAAATGTGAATCTCTAGGGCTAGATTGATATCTAGCACACATGCATACACTGAACTGAATGTCTGGCCTAGAGGCAGTTAAATATAGTAGGGATCCGATCATACCTCTGTATTTCTTGGCATCTACCATGTTACCTTTTACATCAGCCTCCAATGTTGCATTTGTCCCCATGGGTGACTCTATTGGTTTGCAGCTCTCCATGCCAAACTTTTTCAGCATCTCCTTTATGTACTTGGATTGATTTATGAAATAGCCTTCTCTACATTGTAGAATCTGCAATCCAAGAAAGAACTGTAAATCACCCATTAAACTCATTTCAAACTCATTGGTCATTAGATTTGCAAATTCAGTACATAATGAAGCTTCAGTGGATCCAAACACAATATCATCCACATAGATTTGCACAATTAGTATATTCTTACCTTGGGTCTTGGAGAATAATGTTTGATCAATTTTACCTCTTGTGTAGCCCTTTTTGGTGAGGAATGAACTCAGTCTGTCGTACCATGCCCTAGGAGCCTGCTTTAAACCATACAAAGCCTTATGCAGTTTAAAGACATGATTAGGAAGATCATCATTTTCAAAACCAGGGGGTTGTTCCACAAAGACTTCTTCCTTTACAAAGCCATTTAGAAAGGCACTTTTTACATCCATTTGCTGCAATTTAATTCCATGGGACGCCGCAAATGCTAACAATATTCTAATGGCTTCTAACCTTGCAACTGGAGCATATGATTCTTCAAAATCAACTCCAAATTCTTGGTTATACCCCTTAGCCACCAACCGAGCCTTGTTCCTCATAACAACTCCTTCTTCATTAAGCTTATTTTTATAAACCCATTTGGTTCCAATAACAGGATGAGATGAGGGTCTGGGAACAAGTTTCCAAGCCTGATTTCTTTCAAATTGATTTAATTCTTCATGCATGGCATTTATCCAAGATTCATCTCTTAAAGCTTCCTCTACATTTTTAGGCTCAACTTGAGATACAAGGGCTAGCTGATCTAATTCATCAACTGTTTTAAGCTGAGATCTAGTTTTCCTCGGTTCATTAATTCCTCCAATGATGTTATCTAGAGGATGATCTCTGAGAAATCTCAGATTTTCAGAATTGTTACCTGGGATGATCTCTCCTTCGGGTTGATCATTGGAATCACCTTGCTTTGGTTCTGCTTCAGTCTCCATTGGTTCCTCTTTGCCTTCCAGAAATTCCCCATCTTCATCTTTGCCTACCTGTCCAGTTTTGTCAAAGTCATTATTTTCATCAAATGTGATATGTGGGGATTCTTCAACTAGCTGATCTTTGGTGTTGTAGACTCTATAGGCTCTTGATCGGTCAGAGTATCCCAAGAAGATTCCTGGGTCACTCTTTGGTTCAAATTTGTCCAATGATCTCTTGTCATTGTTATGAATAAAACACCTTACACCGAAGATCCTAAAATGAGCTAGAGATGGCTTCTTACCTTTGAACACCTCATATGGAGTTTTCGCACTAGATGGTCTTACCATTGCCCTGTTTACAATATAACATGCTGTATTGACCGCCTCAGCCCAAAATCTTCTTGGAAGATTGGCTTCAACTAACAAGGTTCTGGCCATTTCAACAAGTGTGCGATTCCTTCTTTCCACCACTCCATTTTGCTCTGGCGTCCTTGGTGAGGAGAAGCTGTGATTTATTCCTTTGTTCCTGCAGAATTCATCAAACTCTGAATTTTCAAATTCTCCCCCATGATCAGATATTATTGAACATACTTTGGACTTACCATCCTGCTTCATTCTTCTGTAAAAATCCTGAAATTCATGAAAGGCATCGTTTTTATGTGATAAAAACATTACCCATGTGAATCTAGAGAAATCATCAACTAGTACATAACCGTACCTCTTACCACTAAGACTAGCAGTTCTTGTTGGGCCAAAAAGGTCCATGTGCACAAGTTCTAGTGGTCTAGAAGATTGACTTTCAGTTCTACCTTTGAATGATTTTCTTGTTTGCTTACCTTGGGTACATGATTCACATACTTTGACATTTTGAGCAAACGAAATTTCAGGTAAACCAGAAACCATTTTATTCTTAACCAATTTGTGCAGCACCCTGTAGCTAACATGCCCTAGCCTTCGGTGCCACAACCAAGTCAGGTCCTCCTTCTTGGCGGTGAGGCACAAGTTGGAGTGGGCTGGATCATCCAAGTCTATCATGTAGACATTATTTACTCTCTTGCCCATAAACTTAACTTTAGCCGAATTTGGTTCAAGAATTTTACAGATCTTAGAATCAAAGACTACTTGATGGCCTTTATCGCATAGCTGACTGATGCTTAGAAGATTATATTCCAGGCCATCCACTAGCAGTACATCTTCAATGCAATTTGTAGATGTCTTACCTACCTTACCTTTCCCAATGATCTTGCCTTTGTTATTTCCTCCAAATGTCACATGTCCTCCATCTTTTGAGTTTAGCTCGGAGAATTTTGCCTTGTCCCCTGTCATATGTCTTGAGCAGCCACTATCTAAGTACCACTTGTTGTGTATAGCTGCCAAACACACCTGCATCACAAGTTACACAGAAACTTTTGGACCCCAATGGTACCCGGGTCCAAGATAGCTTGTGAAATTATGAAATTGCTGCAGTAATCCTTTGGGAACCCAGATTCTGTTAGAGCAGTGTAAATTTTTATTTCTGAACTTGTTCAGATTGGGTTGCTTTTGTTCTAAAGCTTCTTTAATCTGAGTCCACCTTTGTGTATTCAAGTTTTCATTTTGTTTTACCCGAAAAAACCTGTGATTTCTGTTTGCTTGTCTGGCCATGGTCGACTTTTGGTATGTCTGTGGTCGACCATCGCGTCTCCAGAACTCAGCGTCTGTTCTGGCAGCACCTCTGGTCGACATCTGGTGTACCTGTGGTCGACCACTGCTTCTCCAGTAACCAGCGCCTGTTCTGGCAGATCCTCTGGTCGACAGATGAAGGGTCTGTTGTCGACCAGCCTGTCTCCAGACATCTTGTTTTCCAGATTTATGTCTTTTAACTTGGTTTAGTCCTTGGTTTGTTTGGTGATTTCTGTGAATTTGGGTTTCTTGTTTATCATTTTGAATCTTATATTGATTGACTGTTTTCTCTTTAAAATTTCTCTCTTCCTTGGTGACATTGTTCCTTTTGGAGGAGCATTCAGCTACATCCTCTTGTTTATCTTGGTATAGATTAATCAGGGGCCTTTTTCCTTTTGAGTCAGCAATCCCAGTTACGGTTTTTATTTGGAATTCCTTTTTAGCCGTAGGATTGTATCCTAACCCTTCTTTTTGAAAGTTTACTTTTATTCCCAAGACAGCATTTAAGTTTTCTTGACCTTGAGTCATTTTTTCCAAGGTCTCCTGTTTGTTTTTCAGGTCACTCTTAATTCTTTCTATTTCTCTTAGGAGTTGGTTGTTTTCTTCCTTGAGTGAATTGTTTCTTTCTTGACTTAACTTAGTTTCCTGTTCATATTCTTGAGTCTTTAGTTTTAACTCATCAATGTCGTTTTTTAGCATTTCATTCTCTTCGGACATTCTCTTGTGGTTTTCTTCATCTAAGTCCATTTGATTCAGCTTGTTTTTCAGTGACTTGATTTCCATTTCTAGTTCAGTTTTGTTTTCCATTGAATTGCTGTCTTTATTCAGTTGACTGATCTTCTTCTTCAAATGTTTATTTTCCTTTCTTATTCTTTCATAAGTATCAAGCAATTCTGAATATACTTCTTCCCAATCCGAACTAGAGAAGTCTTGAAATGGGGAACTTACCTCAAGATCACTGTTGTCTCCCTTGGCCATCAGACAGAGCTTTCCTTCTTCTTCCTCGGAAGTTGTTTCCTCTTCACTGCTCTCTTCCTCCTCACTCCAAGTGCTAATCATCGCCTTGGGTTTCTTGCCTTTCCACTTGAAGCTTGATTTCTTAGGAGCTTCTGGACATTCAGCCTTCATATGTCCAGGCTGCCTGCAATTGTAGCAAATGAGTTTGTTAGAAGGAGCCTTATGTTTATCAGATTTAAACTGGGATGACTTCCTTACCATGCCCTTTGGATTTCTGAATCCTTTACCTTCCTTCCGCAGGAATTTTTTAAATTTTCTTGTAAGCATGGCTAGCTCACCAGATTCTTCACCTGAGCTAGATGAGTCATCATTGTCAGACACCTCAGAGGTGCTTGTCTTAGTCTTTAGGGCAAGTTGCTTCTTTTTCTTGCCCTCATCTTCCTTTCTCTTCAGATTGACCTCATAGGCCATCAGGGATCCTACTAACTCATCCACTGTCATTGTTGTGAGATCCTTTGAGTCCTCAATGACTGTGGCCTTGGTATGCCACATCGATGTGAGAGACCTTAAAATCTTCCTCACTAATTCCTGCTCTTTGTATGTCTTCCCTAAGCTCTTCAAGCCATTAGTCAATTGTACTAATCTGGCATACATCTCAGAAATACTTTCATCATTTTTCATCCTAAACATCTCATATTCTGAGACTAGCATATTTGCTTTTGTCTCTCTTACCTCGGAAGTACCTTCGTAGATTACCTTTAGACGATCCCACATTTCTTTGGCTGTTGCGCATTGGGAAACTCTTGAGAATTCTGTGGGGTGTAGTGAGCACTGCATCACGTTCATGGCTCCCCAGTTGACAGTTGATTTCCTGACCTGTTCTCTGGTCCAGGTTTCTTCATCTTCCGGTAGCTCAAAAGGTCCGCGGCTCACTACCCTCCACATCTCGTGGTCTTGCGCACGTAAGAACACCTGCATACGATTTTTCCAATAAGAATAATCAGTTCCATCAAAATATGGAGGTCTAGTTACAGAGTGCCCCTCAGCTATGAGGCTTTTAGAGTTCAGTCCGCCCGGTCTCTCCTGGTTGTTAGACCACATTTTTGGAGAACCTGCTCTGATACCACGTGTTGGATACGGACTGAATAGATCTAGAGGGGGGGTGAATAGATCTTTCCCCCTTTTTGATAATTTACTGACTATCGACCAGATGAGCTACTGGTAATTAATGAATCATAGAACTAATGCGGATAGTAAAGATGCAAGCATACGTATAGGAAATCAAACACACACAAGCACACCACAAGAAAGGATTTTTAAGGTGGTTCAGTCTCTTCCTGAGACTTACATCCACCCCTTGCTTAACTCAAGCAAGGCTTCACTATGAGAATCTCTGATCTCAACCAAAACACAGCTGACACACAGCTTGTACCTGCTGACACACAGCTTGATTCTGCTGCCTCACAGCTTGACAATAATTGTAATCAGAAATGAAAAGATGATAAGAACAGGTGATGAAAGACAGGACTGAATATTGGCGTGTGTAGAAGAATAGGTGTTCAGCCTGGGACTTGATCACGCTTATGAAGAAGCCTAGACTCCCTGTTGATCTTCCAGTCAGTTGCCTTCGATTGTTCTGCTGCTGGAGATCACACAGTCTTGAGCTAAGTCTTCCTTCTGCAGCAACGATATTGCCTTTAACCTTTCTGCATATTTTTGATTGGTGGAGAGCTCCTTCTTCCTCTTCTGTGTGTATCTTCCTTGGCTTCTATTCCGTGCTCTCTCACCGCTCCCTTGTTCGTGATGTGTGTTCTTTTTGTTTTTCATACAGCCCTTTTATCAAGAATAAAACTCTTCCCGCTCAATTTTCAGATCGAGCGCCAATCTGCTAGAAAACAGGGATCGGTTTAAATCCAATCGTTAGAACGAGTTTGACCACTTCTAAGCAAGATTGTTTCCTTGATTCCCGTGCGGAATCTTATCTCCTGAGCAGCCCAACAACCTGCAACAACCATCTGCAGGTTTTAAGGAACCAAAACAGAATTCGGTTAGAGTTCGGTTTTGGGCGATATATAAACCCGTGGTCGACCATGACCCTGTCGCTGGTCGACAATGGGCAGTCCCCAGACGGCCGGTTCTTCTGGCTGAAACTCACGTCGCCCGTTGGTCGACCACAGCCTGGTCGCTGGTCGACAAGGGGCAAATATCAGGTGGCCATTGGTTCTGTCTGATGTTCTGTCTTTTCCTGTGGTCGACCAGAGGTGGGGCTATGGTCGACAGCCAAGGTGCTTCCAGAAGACAGATGACTTGATGCTTTTCTGGTTGAGTTCGTTGGTCGACCATAGCTTCTTCAGTGGTCGACAAACATTCTTTCACGCTTATACTGATTTGTTGATTCCACTTGGATTTCTGAAATTTGCTTAACTTATAAGATTTGACTTGAAGTTCCAAATGTATATAAAAGCATATTTGTCATCATCAAATGGGCATTAATTCAATGCACTATCTTTACACAAATAACCAAACCATTTGCTTTAAGAAACAAGATAGAACTTAGATTAGTCAAACATATCCTATTGTCATCATCAAAACCAAGGGATGCACAACAAAGCCAGGATAGAATATGGACATTGACTCGTGAAGAGGTCGGGGTCCACAAACCTTGCCCAGACAGAAGGTTTGAGACAAAGCGAAGAGGTCTTTTTGTTAGTTTATTTGTTTGTATTGCTTGAATTTGTTGAATTTGTTGAGTTCATCGAATTTGTTAAGTTTACTGGGTTTATTGGATTTATTGGTTTTTTATTGAATTTATTGGTTGAATTTATTAAGGTTTATTTGGTTTATTCGGTTTGTTGATTTATTGAGTCTGCCGAGCTTATTGGGTTTGTTGACAATTTTGTCAATTCCATTGAGTTTATTATCTTTATTGAGTTTATTGGGCTCATGGGGCTTATTTAGTTTATTGAGTGTATTGAGCTTGTTGGATTTATTGATTCATTGGGTTTATTTGGTTTACTTGATTTATTGAGTTGATTGAATTTATCGAAGTTTATTTAGTTTATTGGACTGATTGACTTATTTTGGTGATTGATCTTGTTCTGTTTATTGGGTTTATTGAGTTTTGTTGGGTTTATTGATTTTATTGTTTTTGTTGGATTTGTTTGGTTTGTTGAGTTTTATTGGTTTTATTGTGTTTATTGATTCATTAAGTTTTTTTCTTTAATCATCATTTTCATTTCTTTTGTCTATTTCTTCTTGATCTCGCTGGTGTAGACTCGTCTACGGTGTGGGATATTTTATCCGGTGGGACTATTGGTGACTTTCATTATTTATTACGCCGGTGGGACTATGGATTAATGTCCAAGAGTCTAGCCAAGACGGGGTGCCTCAATTCGTGAAGGAAGGGGTTCAAGGGCCCAGTTCCGTGAGGCTAGGGACATTTTTCGAGCTCGGCGAGGACGGAGCGCCTCAGGCCGAGAAAAAGGGCTTTATGGACCCAGCCCAGTGGGACAAAGAGTAATTTTAGGGCTCGACGAGGGCGGAGTGCCTCGGGCCAAGGAAAAAGTTTTGTTGACCCAACCCGATGGGACAAAAGGTAATTTTCAAGCTCAGCTAGGGCGGAGCGCCTTAGGCCAAGGAAAAAGGCTTTGTGGACCCAGCCTGACGGGACTGATGGGCAAGGGCTCAGAACTGGCAACAGTGGGAGAGCCCCATGAGATAAATGTGGCATCTCTTGGTGTATCGACATCATTGTTGGCCCAACGCTAGAAAACAACGAGAATACCTCGGTCGGGGGGCATAGGTCCCAAATCAATGGTAGAGGTTCAATCCTGGTGGGACAAGTGGGGAGCATCCCCGCAGGATGAGGCATATGGGGAAGCCCTGTTGACCCCATAACTCCCCTTCTTCTTTTCTCTTGCATTCATTCTTATCTTTTTTCTTTTGGAATGGACAACTCTGATGGCACTGCTAGTGTAGTATAGAGTCGTTGCTCTTCATTTAACAGACCAAGCGGGTGCACAGAAGAGCGCTCACCTCCTCAGAGAGGGGATGAGTGGTTCGCTCCACCATACCGATCTCACAATGGTAGTTTCTTATTGGTACGGACTAAGCCGCGAGGGGAGTGATATTTCCACTAGCAGCTGCAGCCATCAAGGCCTCCTTCATTCATCATTCATCATTCATCATTCATCATTTTTTTTTGGTGCCTACCCCTAGAACAGGCCATTTCCTTTCCTTCTTTTTTTTTCTTCTTTTTTTCTTTTTTTTTCTTTTATTTGTATTCAAGCTACGGGGTGATGCTAAATGCTAGCTTCAGCCAAATCTACGAGGAGCAGTTGGGGCAGCAATGCTGCGTGGGGCTGCTCTTTTGAAGACGGGCACTTGATGAGGGCACGGTGGGTCCACCTTGTACTCGCCCATCTGTAATTCGCCTTTCTTGATCAGGCTTTCAATAATATCCTTGAACACATAGCAATCCTCAATGGGATGGCCCACCATTTAGTGATAAGGACAAAAGCATGGATCGTCTTTCCTTGCGGAATTGCTCGGTTTCTTTGGCTCTGGAAGTGCCACTTTACCACATTCATAAGCCAACTTAAAAAGAGTCCTAGTCTTATCCTTCGGAAAGGAGTATGGTTTCATCATTCTGCCCTTTAGTGAGGACCCTTGTTTTGCCGGCTCAGTAGAAGAAAGGCTGGCAGCCTCTTTCGTTTTCTTCTTTTGTTGCTTGGAGACTTCAAAATTTGAAGCGTAAATTTCTTTTTTCGCCAAGTATTTGTTGGTTGGTTTATTCTTCTGGCTCGATGCTGTAGAAGCCAGACAAAGCTTTGCCAGAACTACTTCAACATCGGCCACGATGTTACTTAACTGTTCAAAGGTCGTGACTTCAATGTCAATGACCCATCGTAGAATTTCTGTTCGCAAATTTTCTTTACAGATTTGAATAGAGTCCCCGTAGCTTGGTGGATGTCGACACCTTTCACGGAGATTCCTCCACCTTCTTATGTAGTCCAGGGCTCATTATCTTTTTGTTTGGTTATTTGTAATTCGGCCTCAGTGACTTCTTCTTCGGTCATCTTCATGCTCATTGTTTGTTCTGTCCTCGGTCTGTCTATTGTCACCAGACTTGTTAGAATTTGATGTAAGGCAGTTGGCTGCATATGCAGCTCCATTGACGCCATTGTCGGAGACGCTTTGATTGCCTCCTGACATGCCCGGGGGACCGGATATTGGAGTGGCTGAGGGGGGATGCTCCCTGTATATTCATGCGTTAGTCGGAGTATGGCTGGCCGTGTTGAGGCTTCAGGTGAGCTAGTACCAACTTGTACCGCTTCAAGTAGATGTCCTACCGATCAAGGCACATATGGACTTACATTCATTTGATTTAGCTGCCTCTGTAGCATCTCAATCTCTTGATGTTTTTGGTGCAATAGCGCCATTACGACGGGATCTCGCTAGGAGGGGTCGGGAGTGCTACTGCCTTCTGCCTCCGGCTTGTATGAGATGTGTGACATCCTGCCATCATTGTCGACTATAGGTAGCTCCTTCAAGATGAACTCCTTGTGTTTTATGCCTCTGGGTGTAGGAGGAATGTGGTATCGAACCCCCTTATTAGGTGACGAGCGTTGTTTTGACATTTTCCCAGACCCAGTAGATGAGTGGGAGGCGGAAGCTTCAGCCTGAGTTATTCTTTTCGACACAAAGCAGATTTCTTCATTTTCCTCATCAGCAGTTTACGCCCCGCCAGATGAGGCTGACAATGTGTTGTAGGAGAGGGCCATATGTCTCCTTTCAACTTTTGCATTCTTCTTTTTGTTCCCCTTTATGGTTGGCGTCTGCCTCCATAGTGGGTTGCTTGGTGCATTTAGCATCTTTGCCTTCTCTTTAATTCTTTTTGTTAGCTGGTGGGGCTCATTGCATCTTTGAGGGGCATGCTTCTTAAGCTGTATGGGCTGGCCATTGGGCTGCTCATGCTTGTCTAGCCTGTTTATAATGGCCTATAGCCGTTCCTCGACTGGGTTGGTTTCTTCATGCATCTCAAGAGCCGGGCGAGGTGTTGGCCTCGTTCTTTTTCTTGTTGGCATTGCTCACTGAATCTTTTGTTTTTCTTCAGGAGTTGGAACACAAGCTTCATTGGTGCGCCGATTGTAGGCCTCTGGCACTTCTTCGGGTAGCTGTCGACATATAGATATCATGTTGATTGATGCCCCTAGAGTAGGCAATTCATGCGGGCATAGAGGATTGACTTTGTGCTCCCCCATCTGTAGTTCCCCTCTTTTATTAGGCCCCGGGCGATGTCCTTGAATATTTGGCAATCCTCAATGGGGTGCCAGAGGATTCTATGGTAGAGACAGAAGCAAGGATCATCTCTTCGCCTGAGATCATCAGGCCTCTTCGACTTCGGAAGAGTAATCTTGTTATACTTGATAGCCCATTCGAACAATGCTCGAGTCTTGTCCCTGAAGAAGGCATAGAGCTTATTTTCTTTGTTCTGTTGGGGATGCCGTTCTCGACATTCAACATGTTCATTTGGGGGAGGATTGTGCACCCACTTGTGCCTTTTCGCCTTGAGGCTAACAACATGGACCGCTTTCAGCATCGGCCGCTTATTAACCTACCAAGCTTGATGACTTGGGTTGGCAGGAAGTGACGGATATCTCTCGAAGAAGTCTTCCACTTCCGTGGCAACATCAATTAATCGGTCAAAAGATCAGATTTCTATACCAATTACATTTTCTAAGATCTCTTTCTTCAGATTTTGTTTGCACATCTGTATTGCATCTTCTAGATGTGGAGGATGTCGGCACCTCATGTTGAGATCCCTCCATCTCTTGATATATTCTGCAGCAGGCTCATCATCTTTTTGTTTGGTTGCCAATAGTTCGGCCACGGTCATCTCCGCCTCGGCGACGTTAAATCTTTCAGTGAATTTTTGCTACATATCTGACCAGTCTTTATCAAATCCGACCGGCAGGGTAGAATACCATTCAAAGGCGGGTCCTGTCAGAGAAGACCCGAAAAACTTCAGTATGTATTACTCATCAGCCGCCAAGTCGCCCATGGCTGTTATATATTGTGCAATATGTTCTTTCGGGGAGCCCTGCCCGCTGAATTTGTCAAATTTAGGAGGCTTGTTAATGCCAAGTGGCAGTCTCTTGGCTACATGATAAGCTGGATATGACACTTCATATATGTCAAACAGGGGCATGATCAGCACCACGCTTCCTTGCCAACCTTGTCTCGATCATTTGCTCCACCATCAGCTCATTCACCATAACTGGCTCCGTTGGTTGAGGGCGGAGATGGGCGGGCTGCATTAATTGTGAGGTCGGAGCCGCAACATGAGGTGGTAGAGGCTCTGATAGGGGAGCCTACTGCTGCATTTGAGGAGGCATTAGCCGTGTTGGCTGAAGCCACTGGGAACAATGTTGGCGAGTAGCCCAGTTCTGATTAGCAGTTTGTAAAACAGCTAGTGAAGGAGTACCCGTGGGGTCGGAACCTTCCCGTGACAGCTCGGCTCGTGCCCCCAGTTGCTCGGGTGACATAGCATGCTCCGTCTTTTCATTAATTGTCTCTTCAAGAGTTCCATCTCCTGCTGGTACTTTTGCAGCATCATCAGGATGGCGGGGTCTATAGCTGTTTCGTTACTGGTGCCTTCGAATGTGCTACTGGAGGCACACTTGAATAGTGGAGACGAGACTACTCCTTATTTAGATGCCATTTTTCTGGCAATGACGGTTGTGATGTCTTCATCAACAACCTATTTGTCCTCAGCAGCTTGCAGTAGTTCAATGGTAATTTCACCCTGTCTTATCTTTGGGTCTTTCCTTCCAGCGATCTCAGCCAGCTCCTCTTGTTCATTCAGCATGGCACCATGCCCACTCATCACCCCTGTCATATTGCAGGTGAGGATTTGAATTCTTCTATTGTACATTCCGACTCCCCTTCGAGCCTGAGAGGAGAAAGTCGGCTCTGTATATATGGACATTCCTTTCATCTTTTCATTTTGTGGAGGCCTTTCAAGGCTTTTAGCTTCGGCTCGCCTCCCCTGTTCATTCACCTCCACCGGTGACATCTTGCTTTTTCCTTCTTCTTCGGCTTTGACAGCATGAAGCGACCTCTGCCGGCCCACGATGAGACTCCCGAGGCCATAGAAGTATTCTTGGAGTACCCTTATTGTGTCTTCTTCACTGCAGTTCGTAGTGGTGGCAGAAGGCAGCATTTGGATTTGGGCCGATGGCATGCATGAAAGCCGTGCTAGTTTGGCCACATGATTGAGAGTCCTTGGATATTTAGGAATATTAGCCTGCCTTGTGCAGGCCCTGACAGTGGATGGAGGAGTTGTAGCTATGGCCTCCTCCACATGCATCACTTTGTTGCCCCCTCTCCTAGAGACATCAGTAGAATTGTTAAAGTTCTGAAGGGCTGCTGCAGCATCTCGGGTCCTCTTGGGAACCCACATTTGCTTAATTTTCATTAATTTTGGAAGAACCCTCCATTGCTTGTTCTCATCAAAATTCACCCTCTGGCTTGCTAGCACTTGGAAGGTGTTATGGGTGGGAACGGTTGAGATGACCCGATACGGTAGAACTTTGGTATTGCGGCCATTGAAGTAGACTCGGACGCGTCCGATTAACATAGATTTCCCAGTCGCTAACAATCGACCTCGGGGAGTAGTAGCTATTCTTACTCTGGCGCTCTTCTTGTTGCCCCCAGCAGGCTTCTTCTTGTGTACCCCAGTTGAGCGGGTAGTATGGTGACCTTGGCAGCTCACAATTACTGGACTCTTCAGTAGAGTTTTGTTAATTCGGCCCTCACTTCGGCAGACCACAGCTTCATCGTTCTTTAGCTTTACAGGCTCCGAGCCTTTCACTTCTAGAAGACTCACAAACGTAACTCCTAGGAAGTTGGGGAAGCCAACAACTGGGGAAAAGTTGCCAAAAATAGTTGGCACGGCAAGGTAGCCGTATGCAGCATGGCCGGCCACGATCTAAGGGCCGAAGGCAAGTCCAAACAATCCGCTTGTCATCGCTCCAACCAGCAAAGGGGAGAAACAAGACGAACGAATGGTTGGTATATATAAAATATTTGAGTGGGGCCCCATGGTCCCTCTATTTCGGTGAAAGGATGAAGGGAGGTTGAGTCCCACCGGGCGTGCCACATTGGTGGAACGTATTTATATATATATATATTTATTCGTTAGACGTGCCAGTCACATAAGTGACAAATTAATCGTGCGCTTGATCTGACTTGGTCAGTCGATTGTGAGGTTCGTGTCAGGACTCAAAACCCGCCGTACCGTAAAGGTTACGACGTTAATTACGTCCCTCTAAAAGAGGGACAACCCTTGATTAATCGCTAGAATAGAAAGACCATCACTACAAGAAAAAGTGGCTATAGCGACCGACTTAGAGACCGATTAAATCGGTCGCTAGTCGGTCCCAAATAGAGACCAATTCGGCGACCGAAATAATCGGTCGCATATGTGAGACCGTTTTGGCGACCGAATTTAGTTCGGTCTCCAATCGGTCGCTGTTTTTGCGACCGAATTTACTTCGGTCTCCAATCAGTCGCTGATCCCGTTATACTCCCCACTGCGGCCCCCGCCCGCCCGAGCCCCTCTCCGCCCGAGCCCCCCCTCCCGCCCGAGCCCTCCCGCCCGAGCCCCCGCCCGAGCCCCCTCCCCCTGCGGCCCCCTCTCCGCCCTAGCCCCCCCACGCCCCTCCCGCCCGAGCCCCCCTCCGCCGGAGCCCCCCCTCCCCCTGCGGCCTCCCGCCAGAGCCCCCCTCCCCCTGCGGCCTCCCGCCCGAGCCCCCTTCCGCCGGAGCCCCCCCTCCCCCTGCGGCCTCCGCCCCCCTCCGCCGGAGCCCCCCTCCCCCTGCGGCCTCCCGCCCGAGCCCCCCTCCCCCTGCGGCCTCCGCCCCCCTCCGCCGGAGCCCCCCCTCCCCCTGCGGCCTCCCGCCCGAGCCCCCCTCCCCCTGCGGCCTCCCGCCCGAGCCCCCCTCCGCCGGAGCCCCCCCTCCCCCTGCGGCCTCCCGCCCGAGCCAACCTCCGCCCGAGCCCCCCTCCCCCTGCGGCCTCCCGCCCGAGCCCCCCTCCGCCGGAGCCCCCCTCCGCGCCGCTCGCCTCGCCGTCGTCGCCGCGCCGCTCGCCTCGCCGTCGCCGCTCGCCGTCGCCGTCGTCGCCGGCTTCCTCTCTCTCACACACAGGTACCTCTCTCTCTCTCTCTCTCTCTCTCTCTCTCTCTCTCTCTCTCTCACACACACATAAAAAAATGGCTAAGGCCAGAGGAAGCAAAACTTTTGAATAACTATACATATCAAGCTATGAAATCAGAATGAAGAGTTCAGATAAGGTAGAGAAGATAGACGTCTAGGTCACCAAAAAGAGTTGATGGATCAGGGCCTACCAAATGCAGGTCAACCCATACGACGCCACCTTGGCACTATTAAAATGTCCAAAGCATACAAAATCATCTTGGGTTGCCCACGACCCAATCTGATCAGGATAATATTAAAGCTTAGCCTGCTACTTGGCGAGATATGCATGGCCTTGGGACCACTTAACTCATTGGTGCACTCCGCGCAGGTCTCAACGGCGGCGAATGTTCATGGATTCCTTTTATCTATTCTCCTCCTCCAATCCGATAAGCAAGAGAAGGGGTTTGGGGCATATATATATATTATTATATATATATACATTTGCCTTTAGATTGGACGGCGGCTAACCAAAAGATAAAGACGTAAAAATGTGACCAATGACCAGTGAGATCGATTTTGTTGCTTTGTGAGCTGAGGCATCCAATTGTCCCAATAGAGGTTTATACTCCGTTTAATTATTGGGTTTATTGGGAGAATTTAATCATTAAAAGTTCTTACAAAAATTTAAGTCCAACTAAATACATAAATTTTCTCAACTTTAGAATCCAACTAACTTTTACTGATGAGAGAGAGAGAGAAATACATATGAGGAGGGTAATTAAAAAATCTCAAAACTCTTATCCAACCGTGCTCCCGGTTGAATTTAGATGCAAAACTATATGTGATATAAAATGTATTTTATATCCCATTCTGTCGTTAAATCTCCATTAACTCACCATGAAACTCACATTATGGTATTAAACTTAACATCTAATGTGTGGAAGGGAGAGTTGAGAGAGATGAAAACCAAATAGATTTTTTAGTTTCAAAGTTTTCAGACGACATGTCAAGTGTACCGTAACAGGTATTTACAATTTTATATGTTTTTATGAAATTGTTATGTAACAGGTTATTTATTTTATTAAAAGTGGTTATTTATCAGGTGATTTATAGTAGCTTTATATTAATTTTTGAAAAAAAAAATTTAATTAGCGACCGCATGGAGACCGAATAGCGACCGCTGAAAATATTAACTTGTATACAGGCCCACAAGTGCCTATACTATATACGCTTGATGAAGTCTTTCTATAGCTTTTCTATGCTGCAGATTGTTTGTTCTCTTCTTCTAGATTACTTCTTCTGTGTTAGTCTTTAATCAAGGATACTACATTAGCGAGGAAAATTTTCCTCACACAGTTACTAGCTTGCATGAACTGCAAGTGTCAGACTTCATATTCATTTGAGTCTTTGTTTATTGCAGATTGTTTGCTCATTTCTTGTCCGAGATATGGGGATTGATTGGCGAATGGAGTGGAGCACACCAAATCTCCCACATACTAACTCCGACAGCAGCTAGACCAAATAGGCCAAACATTGATTTTTTCTGAGTGGAGCATAAATTGTTGAGTATCATTGAGGTAGCTGAATTTTCTTCAATTTGCAACCCCTTAGATCTGAAATATGTCCATATGTAAGAAGCCCAATCACCGAAAATAAATAAGTGGTTATAATTTTCAGTCTGTGGGGTCTTGCAGCAGCAGCATTTTGAACAAATTGGAATCCCTATCTTCTGAATGTTGCAATCCAGAGGAAGACACTTGTTGATAATTTTCCACAGATGAATGGAGATCTTGGAAGGCAGCCATGGTGACCAAATGCTAGTCCACTGATTGAAAGTCTGAGTCTCTTGGTTCCTGCTAATAGCCTTTTGGGTGGATGAGACTGAACAGTTCCCCGAAGAAGAAAGGCTCCAAGCAGGTAGGTCATGTTCCTGATTGAGTTTAACATGCTTCAAAGCAGTGCTAATTTCTTCAGTAAAAAACCTGTTAGGCCAATTTGTGTCTTCTGAATTCATCTGTACAATAAAGTCCCGAACAGAGAGCATAGGGTTGATGGTGTTATCAGCCAATGCAAAATCAGCAAGGGTGTGTTGGCCTATCCATCTGTCATACCAGAAGCTTGTCCTGCTGCCATCTCCAATAATGACCCTCTTATGCTGAATAATTAAATTTTTTGCAGTGATCCACCTTCTCCTTTCAAAACCCTTCATATTTGTAAACTGAACCTGGATGAGAGGACAGTTCCTAATATATTTGGCTCTGAAATACTCGGCCCATAATGTATTTGAATGAAGAGCTTGCCACAACATTTTAACACTTAAGGGAGTTTCCATATTCCTTAGTGATATAATACCCAGTCCACCTTAAGAGATAGGAGTGCAGATTTTGTTCCATTTTCTCCAGTGCTTCCTGTGACCATGATCAGATGAACCCCAGAAGAAATTGGCAAGTGATTTTTCAATAGCTTGGTGAGTTCCAATATGCAGTGAAGAAGATGTAAGAAAGTATATGGGCAATGAGATCAGGACATGCTTGATAAGGACTAGTTTTGCTCCCTAGGAGAGCATCCCACATTTCCAACCTGAAATCCTCCTCTGAATATTGTGTAGAATACCAGTGTAGTGAATTTTCTTGCATCTTCCTTTGATCAGGGGAAAACCAAGATACTTATGAGGGAAGGAGTGTTTAACAAAACCAGTGACATCCTGAATTTTCCTGGCAGTAGAGTTATTATTCCTGGAGTGTATGAAAAAACCACTTTTACCTGTGTTTATTGACTGCCCTGAAGCTCTTTCATAATCTTGTAGTATCTTAAGGAGATTCCTTATTGAAATAAGATTGCCATTGCAAAAAATGATGGTATCATCCGCAAACAAAAGATGTGAAATATTCGGGCAATGTCTAGGACTAGCATACCATTCTATGAGGCCACATTGGAAGGCTTTTGTCAGAGATCTACTGAGTACCTCTTCTGCAATGATAAATAGTGAGGGAGCAATTGGATCACCTTGACGCACCCCTCTTGAAGATTTGAAGAATCCAGCAGGGGTACCATTTATAAGAATAGAAAACCAGTTATTGTGCACCATTTTTCTAATAAGCCTGATGAACTGGTCATTAAATCCAAACCTGTTAAGAACATTGAAGAGAAAATCCCATTCAAGCCTATCATAAGCCTTAGCCATATCAATCTTTATCATCACATTAGAGCCCCTTATTTTCATGCCAATTTCATTGGTAAGTTCCTGGGCCAAAGCAATATTCTCAATAATATTTCTGCCTTTGACAAATGCAGATTGTTCAGGAGATATGATCTTAGGAAGAATGCTGGCAAGCCTAGTATTAATGATAGAGGCAATAATTTTGTAAAAGAAGTTGCACAGGCTAATAGGTCTAAACTCAGAAATTCTGGTAGCATTTGTTTGTTTTGGAATGAGAGCAACCAGGGTAGCAGTGACAGATCTGGGTAAGTCTTCATGGGAAGTAAAGAATTCCTGCACAGCTCTTATCACAGTGGAGGCAATTATCCCCCAAGCAAATTGGTAAAATGCACCTGTGAATCCGTCAGGGCCCGGTGCACTATCTTGGGATAGCCTGAAGACATAAGTCTTGGATTTCTGCGGCAGTAGGGATTGAGCAGAGGGTGTCAGTGTCTAACTGATCAACCAGAGAGGGAATACAGTCAAGAACAGTACTATCTGCTAAATGATGTTGGGAAGAGAAGGCTTCCTGAAAATGTGTCACAGCAATTGAAGTCATTTCCCCAGGGTCCGAAGTGAGAAGGCCTGCAGAGTTTTGAAGTTGAGATATGCACATTTTTTTCCTCTTAGCTAAAGTGGTAGAGTGAAAGAATCTGGTATTTCTATCCCCTTCAGTGAGCCATCGGACTCTAGATTTCTGTCTCCAAAAGCATTCCTCCTGAAGCAACATTTTGGACAGAACAAGTTTAGCCTCATCCAGGGCAGTCTGATTTGTAGTGGAAGGCTGGGTGTCATAAGCGTGTTCTGCCTTAATAACATCATCCTCCGCTTTTGCCACATTATTATGAATATTACCAAAGACTTGATAATTCCAAACTTTAAGCATTTGCCTGAGACTCTTGAGCTTAAGATAAAGGGTTAAGGTAGGTGAAGAAGCTAAAGGACTAGTATCCCAACACTTTTTAACATCAGCAAGAAGATGGTCATGATAAGTCCACATTTTTTGGAAACAGAATCTGGTTTTCCTTTTAATCTGGGGAGTCTGCAACACAAGTAGAGGGGCATGATCTGAGACTTCCCTGGAAAGATGTTCAACGGAGAAGGCATAATGAGCCATCCAATCAGAATTGGTTAGAATTCTATCCAGTCTGGCCCAAATACCCCTGCTTCCTGATTGATTGTTATGCCAAGTGTAGGAAGATCCTTTGAAACCAGTATCCAAAAGTGCACAATTTGATATACAGTCCTTAAAATCAGTCATTGCAATCGAATTAGGATCATTACCACCAATTTTTTCCTTTGTATCAGTAATGTAGTTGAAGTCTCCTGCCACCATCCAAGGACCAGAAATGTTAGAGTGGACGTTAATTAAAGAAGTCCAAAGACCCTTTCTCTCAATCACATTGCATTTTGCATATACTGCAGTTAAGTGAAAAGGGACTTGACCATTAAGACCCATGAGAAGAGTAATTTGCTGATCATCTCTAGTAACCAGAGAAACATGCAGATGGTCTTTCCATAATACCCAGATGTGGGCCATTTCATCAGAATTTGCAATAATTTTAGACATACCCCTACGAGATAATATCTTCTAGGCACAATAGTTGAGGACTGTCGAGACGTTGCAAATCATGTAAACCCGCGCCTTTTTAAAATGGGGAATCTGTCAATGGAAGCTACTAGTCATCTTGTAGATTTTCAAAAAAAAAAAAAGATTAGCAGTCGTGGTTGACAACCTCATAAATTATTGATATGTTTAAATTTACATGACATGAGTATTAGAGAAACATTGACATTTTAGAATTGTAGCTCAGTTTCTTAATTTTAGAATATCTAAAACATGTCATTAGCTAAGAGTACTGTTTGGATAGTGTTGGATGAAAAGTAAAGTGTGTTTTATTATTGTCTTATTCAGTGACGATACTATCAATTTCTTTACTTGATTTCTGCATAGCTAGTGACAGTGTTGTCTTTAAGCTAAAAAGTATCATGCTATATTTTATTTCTGCTAAATAGCTAGTGAAAGTGTTGTCTTTATGTTGGATGTTAAAATAAAATTCATGTTTTCATTGTGTACATGTATTGCCAATTTCACATGTTACTGCTATGTTTTTAGATTGTGTTATTATCTTGTCAATATTTAATTAGTTGGGTGTTGTATGTGAGCTGAGATGCGTGGGTGCAACCTAACATTGCACGCATCTTAGGAGAGCGTGTTAAGCCCGTGCCAATCAACCTACCCGTTCAAGACTTTGGGATTGATATGCACGTTCTCATTTTGAATGATGAGAATGTGTATATCTAACTCAAAGTCTTGAATTGTCCCGTTTGGACAGTCTGTGAATGTTTGATCGCACTTAGGTGGTTAATTACTATATGTGTTTGTGTTGTTTGTTAAAAATTTTGGCTGCGTCTTCTCACTCCTCTCTGATATACCTTTATTGATTTTGATTATTTTCTTAACCACTTATTAGTAAGTGTTTAAGAAAATTTCTTAATCAATAAATATTTTGTGGTATATCGGAGAGGTGTGGGGAGATGCTGCCGAAATTTTTAGCAAACAACACAACACATATAGTAATTAATCGTGCGATCAAACCTTCACAGATGGGTTAAAAAGTGAAGATCTAAATGATATTTCCGTCCTATTTAAAATGGCAGACATGGACGATGTGAGGTAAGGGTTGTACTTTTTATTTTGTTAAACATGTTAAAGTTTTGTGTGTTTACATTTCATTCGCATAGGGAAAATGTCTGAAGATCGTTCATGGATGTACCGTAGAGTAGTTGATCAGGTGGTGTCTATAGAATTTAAAAATGGAGTTGAGAGATTCATTCAGTTTGCTTTGAGAAATTCTATTGAAGCTGTAGATTGTGAGGGTCGTATCCGATGTCCTTGTGTAGTCTGTAAGAATTTGAAGTGGCTGACAACATGGGATGTACAACGTCATTTATACAGAAAGGGGTTTGTTAAAGATTATACAAACTGGATATGTCATGGTGAAACATTGTGGTCGACCTACGAGCCTGCCAATGTTGGAAGTGGAAGTTCATATGTTGATATGGTCATAGATGCTGCTGGTCCAGGATTCAATGTTCACGAGGAGCATGTACATAATGAAGAACCGCCAAACAAGACAGCTGAAAGATTTTATCAGCTACTCAAAGATGCTGATGAGCCATTGTGGACTGGATGTCAAAATCACTCTCGACTGTCTGCGGTGTCACAATTATTGAACTTGAAATCTGAATTTCACATCAGTGAGATTTGTTTTGATCGTTTGTTACTGATTATCAAAAGTATGTTGCCACAAGATGAGAAATTACCTGAAAATTTTTATCGTGCAAAGAAGATGGTCACTGACTTAGGGCTTGGATATGAGAAAATAGATGCATGTCCTAATCATTGCATGCTATATTATAATGAGGCTAAAAGTAAGGTATCATGTTCCATATGTGGTCATGATAGATTCAAGCCTAAGAAAGGGGACAATTCAAAGCAAAAAGATATACCATATATGTCATTGCGGTATTTTCCTATTGCACCGAGATTGCAGAGAATGTATATGGCACCAAAGATAGCTCAACATATGAGATGGCATGCGGAAAGAGTACGTCGACAACATAATGTAATCAGTCATCCTGCAGATGCCGAAGCTTGGAGTCACTTTAACCGTGCTCACCCTACTTTCTCAAAAGAGTCGCGTAATGTAAGGCTGGGTTTATGTACTGATGGATTCAATCCATTTGGAGGTTCAGTGACTTCCTACTCTTGCTGGCCAGTTTTCGTGACACCATATAATATTCCGCCAAATATGTGCATGAAACGAGAGCATTTATTTCTATCATTATTGATCCCTGGTCCAAAAAGTCCTGGGAAAAAATTAGACATATATCTCAGGCCGTTGATTGATGAGTTGAAGTTGTTATGGACTGATGGGGTTACTACCTATGATGCATGCAGAAAACAAAATTTCACTATGAAGGCTGCATTGATGTGGACAATAAGCGACTTTCCTGCATATGGAATGTTATCTAGCTGGAGCACTCATGGAAAACTAGCATGTCCTTACTGTATGGACAGTTCCAAATCATTTGTACTTAAGCATGGTGGCAAGTCATGCTGGTTTGATTGTCATCGACGATTTCTACCAAGGGACCATCCGTTTAGAAGGCAAAAAGATGCATTCTTAAAGAACAGAATTGAATTGGAAGAAGCTGATTTTGAACGGTTGTCTGGTCCACATTTAGCAGCACGTGTACAGAACTTACCAGATATAGCACAATTGTCGAGCAGCACAAGACAACTCCCTGGATTTGGGAAGGATCACAATTGGGTCAAAAAAAGTATCTTCTGGGAATTGCCTTATTGGTCAACTCTTCTTATACGACATAACATCGACGTCATGCATGTTGAGAAGAATGTCTTTGATAATGTGTTCAACACTGTTATGGACATAACAGGCAAAACAAAGGATAATGTGAATGCCCGTTTAGACTTGAAAATACATTGTAAACGTCCAGAACTGTACCTTATTGATAGAAATGGTAAAACAGTTAAACCGAAAGCAAGTTACGCCCTTGGAGCTGCACAGATTAAAGAAGTATGCTCTTGGCTAAAACAGTTGAGATTTCCAGATGGTTATGTGTCTAACATTGCTCGTTGCGTGAATACAAATGAGGGGAAAATATATGGAATGAAAAGTCATGACTGTCATGTGTTCATGCAGAGGTTGTTACCTATTGTATTTCGTGATATGATGCCGAAGGCGATATGGGGAGCAGTGACTGAGTTAAGTCAGTTTTTCAAAATTTTATGTGCATCAGAGCTCAGGTATGAAGATGTGGAAACTATTGAACAGAATGTGATCACGACAGTTTGTAGATTGGAAAAGATATTTCCACCATCATTCTTTGATTCAATGGAGCACCTGCTTATACACTTACCATATGAGGCTAAAGTAGGAGGGCCAGTACAATTTAGATGGATGTATCCATTTGAGAGGTAATATATATATATTTTCTCCTCATAATTCAATTACATGGTGATGTGTTTTTCATTATCTTATGAACATTCTGGTAGGTGTATGCATGAATTGAAAATGAAAGTTCGCAACAAGGCAAAAGTAGAGGGTTCCATTGCCGAGGCGTACATTATGGAAGAAATATCAAATTTCTGTTCAATGTACTTTGAACCTGAGGTACAAACTCGTCGAACTCGGCCACCACGTAATGATGATGGGGGAGACTCCGTTCACTCTGAGCGACTGTCGATATTTAAGTATCCTGGACGTGCGTATGGACGTTCCTCGAGTCGGATGCTAAATGATAGAGAATTGCACTGTGCAGAAATTTACATCCTTTTAAATTGTATGGAGGTTGAACCTTATGTTGCGTAAGTTCTCTGCTCAAATTACATTGTGTCTATAACTTATTATTTTTCATTCCATCTATAATGCTCCAATGGTCGTAATACAGACAATTTGACTCAGAATTAATCCAAAGATGTCCATATCTCACTGACATGGAGGTTGAAAAAGAACGAGAAAAATCATTCGCTTCTTGGCTGAAATATCGTGTAAGTATTATTACTACTCTTTCTCCTTGTTGGGTCAATGACAAATTCTGACTAGTGTGCTGTCCATATGTAGGTTGAAAATGATTTTATTACTGATCAAAGAATTCGAGTGATCAGTTATGGCCCATCGAAAGTTGCACGTACATATCCAGCATTTATTGTGAATGGGTATAGATTTCACACTAGACAATATGGGCAGAATAAGTCAACAATGAACAGCGGGGTATGTGTGAAAGGAAGTACATATAATGAAAACGAATGTGATTATTATGGTATTATTGAGGAGATCTTAGAATTGCAATATCTCGGAGATGACAACCATATATTTCTGTTAAAGTGTCATTGGTTTGATCCTAATTCTGTTCGAAATGACACAACATATGGGATTGTCGATATCAGACATAAGTCTAAATTGAATACTTATGATCCATTCATTTTGGCCGCACAAGCCCAGCAGGTCTATTATACAAAGTATCCATCGTCTAGAAATAAAGAAAGAAATGATTGGTGGGCAGTTTGCAAGGTTAAGACAAGGCTTTTCCCGGATTATGAGTTGGATTTGACTGAAACAGAGCAGTTGGATGTGAATGCCGAATTCTTTCAATCAGACTTGGGTGATGATGTAGACTTGCCTGCTTCTAGTGATGAATCTGTGGAGGCACCGTCTTTATCTAAAGAGAATGAAGTGGAGGAAGTCGATCCAGAACAACCAGAAATACAGTTGGGGGACTCCGAAGAGGAGGAATATATTAGTGATCAAAATGAATCTGATAATGAAGATGTGAATGCTGAATTTGTTATATCTCCAACATCTGAAGAAGAAATGGAGAATGTTTGATTAATGGTATACAATTTTATCTGGGAATTTTAATACTCTGTAACTTTCTTTCTTTCACTATTTGATGAATATGCATGTATTTTATTACCAGTTGAAGATATGGTTCGAGGACGGCGTGGGACTCCCAGAGGTGGGAGGGGAGAGGGTAGCGGGAGGAGATTTACTTCCGTTTCACCACCGGTAGTAGGTATGTATACTTTCCCTTCATAATGCATTGTAGTATTTGTTGAAAATAATTCATTATGTTTTTGTGTTATCTGATTCTTATTTTCACAGGACCCACGACCTCTGCACCGTTACCACCGAGGGATGCACCGCTACCACCGGTAGTAGGTATGTATACTTTCATGTATAATTCATTTGAGTATTTGTTTAAAATAATTCTTTATGTTTTTGTGTTATCTGATTCTTATCCTTACAGGACCCACGGCCTCTGCACCGTTACCACTGACAACGGGTACATTGACGGCCTATGCACCGCCATCACACATGGCGAGTGGATCTACACCTCCCCCAGCTGAGTCAGGTATGTTCATTTGCATATTTATGTTTTTTTGATAGTTTGTTTTATTTATACTATTTAATTCGTATAGTACGTGCTGATGACGAGGCGAGTCATCATGAGGGGGAGGGCTGTTGTAATGAGACGATGCGGGCAGTGTGGATAAATGAAGGGTACGTAATGCATTATTTTTGTTATTTATTCGTCATTGTGGTATTAATATTTTTAATTTCAGGAATAAAATAGAGCCAGCCCAAGCATCACAATTTATTACAAAGACAATTCAAGCACATTTTCCAGGCCCCATCCATCGCTTTGCTGATTTTCCGATGGGTGTTCAGGATTTATTGTTCTCTATGTTCTTGGTATTTATCTTATTTTATCATATTAAGTCATTTTCAATTATTATTTTAACCCACTTTGTTATGTAACATATAAATTTTTGTTGTTGTTAATATATAGAGGAATCATCGATTCACAGAACATTCAGATGAGTTACGTGCTAGATTTGCATGGACAGCTACTGCAAGAGATAATTTCAAACATCTTATGTACAATGCCCGAAGATATGCAAAAAAAGCATGTGCAAGTACTGATAAGAACATATGGAAGGAGCATGGGCCTGTGTGGATGAGAAAGGAGTATTGGACAGAGCTGTGCAACATTTGGGAAGCGGAGAAATGGAATGCCAATTCAAACAAAGCAAAGCAAAACAGAGCAGCGCATCCTGAAGCGAATTTACACACGGGTGGCTCTGTCTCCTTTGCAACACATAAAGCGAGATTAGTAAGTACACTTCTACATATATAAATTTTTTGTTTCTATTATGAAACTGTGATTTATTTGAATAACAGGAAGCACAGTTAAAGCGGCCAGCTCAATTTCATGAACTTTTTGATCGAACTCATAAGAAGAAAGGGACAAATGCTTACATTAGTGAGAAAGCTCGGGAGGTAGCGGTAAGTGTATACATTAATAGTTTTCATTTAAGATTAAATTGTAGAATAATTTGGTTTTGTTTTTTTTTGGTTTTTGCAGGACTCATATAGTAGACGAATGGATGAGAGGTACGGGGATGACAGTCAGCGTCCAGAGTTGGATCCTGCCATTTGGGTTGCAGCATCTGGGGCACCCAAGAAAGGACATGTTTATGGTTTTGGACATAGCTTGGGCACGACTAGGGTGTTATCATCATGCTCGAGTTCGGTCTCACATGCGACCTCTCCATTTACCACACCAGCAGCCCCAGATGGTTCTTCCAGTGCCGCCCCGACCATGACTCCAGATATGTTTAGGCAGATCGTCAACGAGACCGTCTCTCAGAATATCTCTCAGAATATCTCAACCATCGTCGCTCAGACCGTCTCCCAGATGCTCACATCCTTGGGAATTGATAGTAGTAGAGCACCTCCTGCACCTCCTGCACAGCAGCCTCCGGTAAGTATTTTATTTGATTGATTTTCTATTTGTTAACTCTAAATATCATCTTACAAA
The DNA here is from genome assembly GCA_022559845.1 of Amorphophallus konjac. Classification (NCBI taxonomy): domain Eukaryota; kingdom Viridiplantae; phylum Streptophyta; class Magnoliopsida; order Alismatales; family Araceae; genus Amorphophallus; species Amorphophallus konjac. The sequence goes on from CM040123.1 coordinate 200,284,571, forward strand.
ATATAAGAATTTAGATTGAGGAGGGGAAAATATCATTTTCTTAACTCTAAATATCATCTTACACCTATCCTCTGGATATTAGAATCAACAGGCAGACTGTTCTGCAGGATTTTCCATAGGTGTATAGAGATTTTGGTTAGAACTGAAAGTGAAAAGATATGTATAAATTCTATTCACTTGAGTGGGGGAGGATACAGATCTATAAATATTCATAAAGCTAGAATAATATAAGGAAAGTAACATGTAGACATGAATAAAATATGCCAATTTAGGTGAAAAGATCTCCCCAAAGTCTGGTAACTGTCATGGCAGGAAGCCAGGAACAGCACCTCTAAGCAAAGGAAGGGCAGTTCATACAAAGGAGCATAGGTCATAAGTTACAAGAAGTTCATTTTCAGTGGGGAGATGAAAGTGACTTGTCAGAACTGACGGAATCCAAATCGGATGCCCGGTTTGAGCTCGGCGCTCAAACTTCATTTTTAAAATACACTTAGTTCAAATGAACTGTTAGGATGGGGCATTTGGTTCTAAAATCTGAAATACCGGTCGGATGGCCGTGCCGATCATTCCAATACGACCGGGGAGATGAAAGTGACTTGTCAGAACTGACGGAATCCAAATCGGATGCCCGGTTTGAGCTCGGCGCTCAAACTTCATTTTTAAAATACACTTATTTCAAATGAACTGTTAGGACGGGTCCGGGGGTCTAAAATCTGAAATACCGGTCGGATGGCCGTGCCGGTCATTCCAATACGACCGGGGAGATGAAAGTGACTTGTCAGAACTGACGGAATCCAAATCGGATGCCCGGTTTGAGCTCGGCGCTCAAACTTCATTTTTAAAATACACTTAGTTCAAATGAACTGTTAGGACGGGGCATTTGGTTCTAAAATCTGAAATACCGGTCGGATGGTCGTGCCGATCATTCCAATACGACCGGGGAGATGAAAGTGACTTGTCAGAACTGACGGAATCCAAATCGGATGCCCGGTTTGAGCTCGGCGCTCAAACTTCATTTTTAAAATACACTTAGTTCAAATGAACTGTTAGGACGGGTCCGGGGGTCTAAAATTCGAAATACCGGTCGGATGGCCGTGCCGATCATTCCAATACGACCGGGGAGATGAAAGTGACTTGTCAGAACTGACGGAATCCAAATCGGATGCCCGGTTTGAGCTCGGCGCTCAAACTTCATTTTTAAAATACACTTATTTCAAATGAACTGTTAGGACGGGTCCGGGGGTCTAAAATCTGAAATACCGGTCGGATGGCCGTGCCGGTCATTCCAATACGACCGGGGAGATGAAAGTGACTTGTCAGAACTGACGGAATCCAAATCGGATGCCCGGTTTGAGCTCGGCGCTCAAACTTCATTTTTAAAATACACTTAGTTCAAATGAACTGTTAGGACGGGTCCGGGGGTCTAAAATTCGAAATACCGGTCGGATGGCCGTGCCGATCATTCCAATACGACCGGGGAGATGAAAGTGACTTGTCAGAACTGACGGAATCCAAATCGGATGCCCGGTTTGAGCTCGGCGCTCAAACTTCATTTTTAAAATACACTTAGTTCAAATGAACTGTTAGGACGGGGCATTTGGTTCTAAAATCTGAAATACCGGTCGGATGGTCGTGCCGATCATTCCAATACGACCGGGGAGATGAAAGTGACTTGTCAGAACTGACGGAATCCAAATCGGATGCCCGGTTTGAGCTCGGCGCTCAAACTTCATTTTTAAAATACACTTAGTTCAAATGAACTGTTAGGACGGGTCCGGGGGTCTAAAATTCGAAATACCGGTCGGATGGCCGTGCCGATCATTCCAATACGACCGGGGAGATGAAAGTGACTTGTCAGAACTGACGGAATCCAAATCGGATGCCCGGTTTGAGCTCGGCGCTCAAACTTCATTTTTAAAATACACTTATTTCAAATGAACTGTTAGGACGGGTCCGGGGGTCTAAAATCTGAAATACCGGTCGGATGGCCGTGCCGGTCATTCCAATACGACCGGGGAGATGAAAGTGACTTGTCAGAACTGACGGAATCCAAATCGGATGCCCGGTTTGAGCTCGGCGCTCAAACTTCATTTTTAAAATACACTTAGTTCAAATGAACTGTTAGGACGGGGCATTTGGTTCTAAAATTCGAAATACCGGTCGGATGGCCGTGCCGATCATTCCAATACGACCGGGGAGATGAAAGTGACTTGTCAGAACTGACGGAATCCAAATCGGATGCCCGGTTTGAGCTCGGCGCTCAAACTTCATTTTTAAAATACACTTAGTTCAAATGAACTGTTAGGACGGGTCCGGGGGTCTAAAATTCGAAATACCGGTCGGATGGCCGTGCCGATCATTCCAATACGACCGGGGAGATGAAAGTGACTTGTCAGAACTGACGGAATCCAAATCGGATGCCCGGTTTGAGCTCGGCGCTCAAACTTCATTTTTAAAATACAAGATGAAATTTGAACTTATATTGTGTGTGTGTATTTATATATATGAAAATGAGCTGGCTTAAACTATTGGCATACTCTTGTTAATGCTTGATTTCTTTATTAAGTCTTGTTAATGCTTGATTTCTTTATTAAGGATTTGATTATAATTTTTTTAAATGATATACAGGATCATCCGTCGCGAGATGTTGGACGAGACGACGACCAGGATGATGTTGGACGAGACGACGACCAGGATGAGACATATGTGGAGGATTTGTGATTTTATTTTAGTTGTGTATGTTGTCATTTTATTATTATGGATGTATGATTAATTTGTGATTTTATTTTAATTGTGTGTAATTTGAGGTTCGTGGAGATTGTGATCCGTGTAGTTGATTTATTATTGTTTTATGAAATTGTTATTTATCAGGTGCTTGTATGTGATGAATTTGAGATTTGTCGATATTGTTGTCTGTGTAGTTGATTTTATATTTATGTTATGAATTTGTTATTTATCAGGTAATTTATTTATCAGTTTAAATAAATTTTTAAAAAAAAATAATGCAAAATTAGCGACCGGATGGAGACTGAATTGCGACCGAATAGCGACTATAAATTATATTTCTTTTATTAAATAATTATACTTGGCGACCGACTAGCGACCGACTAGCCACCGAATAAATCCGATAGGTTAATTTTATTTTTAAAAATACAACATAATTAGAGACCGAATAGCGACCGAATTGAGACCGAATAAATCCGATAGGTTAATTTTATTTTTAAAAATACAACATAATTCGAGACCGAATAGCGACCGAATTGAGACCGACTTAATCCGATAGGTTAATTTTATTTTTTAAAATACAACAATTGTAGCGACCGAATAGAGACTGAATGGCGACCGAATTATTAGCGACCGGTGAGGCGACCGATTATAATCGGTCTCTGGTAACGACTGATACTGCGACCGAATTATGTCGGTCGCTATATAGCGACTATGATATAGCGACCGACATATTCGGTCGCTAGATAGTGTCTGTTCGGTCGCAATGCAGATTTGCGACCGAGCTACGACGGAATAGCGACCGAATATGTCGGTCGCTATCCGCGATTTTTCTTGTAGTGCATGAGGCCCATAAAATATATGAAAGATGTGATTGTATGCAAGCACACAATATGGTAGTGTTTATTCATTAAACCGGCTACCAGTACAAGGCAGAGAACTTAGGTCCGAAGACCATAATCACGCATAGTGAAAGCCTCCGGTCAGGCATAACCCGACTTTCTGCTAATCACCATTTGATATACTGAAGAAGTGGCTCATGGAAGCATACATAGGGTAGTAGTATTTAGTTTTATTATTTATTATTTATTTGATCATTTATTTATAATCACAAGGGAGATTTCGGCAACGTCTCTCTTGTTTCGAGAGTTATCGGGGCCCTTTTGTCTTGAGACTGCGCATGGCATTACGGTACACACATATGGGCCCACGAGGTGGGCTGAGCATGACCACATTTGGGCAGACTCATGTAATGTCGGGACAATGTATGCCGGGATACGGCAAATTTGCTGTTCAAGAAACGAGGGAATGCGGTTGAAACCCGATCGAAACGAATTGAAGCCAGCGGATTATTGGCCCGGAGCGAAGTTATGTCATGACCATAATGGGATGAATCCTGAGATCTAGGCACGACTTGTCGGGCAACATTAATATTCCCCGTACTCGGATCTAGAGGAGGTGAGAGCCCCGAAGCGGGTACAGTTGAGTTCATTGTTTGTTATTTATTCTTGTTATTATTTTAAATGCGTGAATACGCCTCTTCTTTTCATTCTTTGTTCTTATTTCGTTTATGTTATTCCCCTTTGCGTTGTTCATTTGTTTATTATTATTATTTTTATATTGCATGCACATATTTTTTATTTCATTATTGGCATTTGTTTGATTATTATTTATTTATCACTCTTTTTATTCGGTTATCCTCTTTATTCACTAGGCTTATTTGTTATTATTTATTTTTTTATCCTTTATTCGGCCATTATTTAGTTAGTATGGTTCTATCATCTTTTATTATTATTATTTGTTTATTTTATTCTAACTATTTTTTTTAGTTTCCCAATTTTGAATGTGTGTTTTTATTTATCTCATTATTGATATGTTTTGTTTTATTTTTATCATATATATACATATGTATATGGAGTGGGGGGGGGTTGAACGCATGCACAGGAGGTGTGGATTAGTGTTAATGGTGATTAGAATTTAATTGGTGTTTAGTGTACATATGAATGGGTGGCAACGTATATGCATGGTTTAGTATTAGTGGGTGCTGGCCATGTATTACGTGGGTGTGTTAGTGAAGGTGGGTATGTTACGTGGGTTGAAGGTCGGTGCACAATTGGTTGAAGGTCGGAGCAGCACTGGAGTTGGTGTAAGGTTAAGCTAGGGTCGGTGCAGTGCTAGGGTCGGTGCAAGGTTAAGCCGGGGTCGGTGCAGTGGTGAGGGTCGGTGCAAGGTGTGCGCTTGGTGCATTGTTGTTGGTTTTGTTCTTCTTATTTTCGTTGTTATTATATGTATATAGATGGGGTATGGGTGCCACCGAGGCACCCATTGGGGTCCCTCTGTCACCGAATCAACATGCCTTTATTATTATTATTATTGAAAGTGGAGGATGTTTAGCACGTAGTGTGAATCGGTGGGGACATATTAAGTGTTGTTTTGTAGAGGATGAGTGAGAGCATGGCTTAGCTTGGTGGGGTTTAATGTTAATGGGTGGTTAGTATTAAGTGGGTGTGTGTGTTGTGGGTATATTTTTTTTTTATGTATAAAGGAAGCACGTGGGTGTCACCGAATGGCTTCCCCCCACCGACTCACCATTGCTCTTATTTTATTATTATTATACATACATACGAATGGGGTTACACCGAATCACACGTGCTCTATCTCTTTTTTTTTGTTCGTGCATGAGTCGATGTGACCAGCACCGGCACCGATTCAACTCTTTTTTTGTTGTTTTACCTTTTCATTATTGTTTATTTATTTATTTTTATTTTTATTTTGAAATACCGTCTAAAGGTCCCCGTAAAAATTGGGTAGCATCTCCCCTAGACCCGGAGTGTTCAGGGAGTAATGGGACATATACACAGGGAAACCGATGTAAGTCCATAAATCAGCTGAGAAGCCCGATGGGCCTATCTCAGAACCCGAGATCATCACTTATTGAATCCCGAGGGCTAGCCTACTAAGGATTCGTAGTGATCCGAGAGAATTGAAGTCACATAGGGCCAGAATATGGCCAAGTGAATGGCATTTTGTATCTCACCTTGTGCAATGGGCTTCCAGGGGAACATGTGATAGAGCGATAGACCCCATGGAACCCATGGTGAGTGAAGTGTGACCGAATGGAAACCAGTGAGCGGGGTTGTTCCCCTCCCCAATGATGGATCCACGGACACAATCGGGAATCAAACATTGGGATTGGAAAGCCAGTAAATCAGGTGAGATTGTGAGGGCTCTCCCGCGAGATCAAGGCAAGACAATCCCAGCCCGTGAAAATGGACTCATGCTTGCCTGTGAAAGCATATAGGAGGGAGGAGTCCAGAGGATAAAGCCCTCAAGGGCATTCTGTCGAACACCCGAAAGCATGTGCAAGATGATTCACAGAGGGCGAGCAATGATGCGATTGAAACAAATGTTGGGGTACATCGATACCTCTACGACCCATTGAAATGGGTGAAAGGGTATTCAGCCGTTTCCCAGAATTAATGTATTCACCAATGTCAACACAATAAGTGTGTTCACAGAAGCACACTTACCAATTGATCATATTCACAAACACTCAGCATATAGTAGAAACAGACGGAGAGGATCGTTGAATCCCGGGGAGGGGGACTTCACTGTCGCCCCTATGGGCGTGGCGATTGGCCATTCTAGGAGCGGACCTTGAGCAGAAACTTACAAATCCCCGACCGATCACAGGGTAGCGTAAGTGGATGTAGCTCTCACAGGGCCCCCTTACGATCGGGACATACTTCTAGATGTTCAACAGAGGCACTAACGTTCGGAGAAGGTGACACAACGAGCAAGGAAATAAAAATAAGAGAGCCGATATAAACATTTATAATGTAAATGCATTGCACAGAGGATGAGAGTCGCATGAACCTCTCAATTCATTACATTAAGAATGGAGGATACATGAGAGGCAAAACAAATAAGAAAAGAGAAAACAAGAGAATAGAAAAAAATGAGGCCTTCAACCCTTCTGAGGGGCTCCCACAGCGAAGACCCGCCTTGCACTCTCCAGACTCTCTCCCTCTTCCTTACTCTCTGCTGGCCTCTACGTTTCTGTGTAGCTCTCCTCATGCGCCTTCGTCCCCCTCCCTTTTTTTCTTCTCCTCTCTCCGAATGCGGAAGGTAGATGCCCAATTTATGGGCGGGAGAACAGAGCATCGGTGGCGGGATGGGACTAATGTCCGACACCGACTCGCCAGCCCGCAACGCCAAAGGCGCCACCGATTCATGCAGGAAGACTTCACTGCGCCACCGATTCAACCGCGAGAAGAAGAAGCCATCGACTCTTGTGCAAGGCTCCACCGATTCCATTTAAAAGGATGCCACCAATCCACTAAAAGGGTGCCACCGACTAACCTTCAAAAGTGCCAATTCAACTTCTTCAAAAAGGTGCCACCGATTCAACTTTGAAAAAGTGCTCCACCGAATCAACTTTTTTTGTAAATGCAATTTCTTTTAAAGATATAAAGGGTGCCACCGACTCATCCATGGCATTTTTGTAATTTTTTTTATCATTTCACCTTGGAACTGGCCCAAATGGAAGCCTGGCATCCGGTGCAACCTTGGATTTGATGCAGTGGCCTTAGAGTGTAGATTTCATCATTTTCAGGCCCCGATTTGCAGTTTTCGGTGATTCCGACATGTGCTGAACCCGTGCCGATTTTCTTGTGTTTTGCCCTTGTTCAGCCATCGGCACAGTGGTTCGTGTGACCAACCAAACTTCGCAGATATGTGGGGTATCCTAATCGAGTGGACTACCCCTGAAAGTATTTTCGTCCTGACCGGGCGTCCTTTCGGTAGCTTACGGGCCTTTCTGGTGCGATATGTACTCGAATCGGGTAACCTGGGTTTTCTCCTAATTTGGTGTTCGGCACGTTTATTCGTGCCGCCAACTCCACGCTGGGCACACGTGGGGTGTCTTCATTAGGAGGGTCATCCCTTGAAGCATTCCCCCCCTGATCGGATGACTGTCTGGTCACTTACGGACCGTTCCGGCATAATGTGTACCCGAATCGGGTAACTCGGGTTTTCTCTTGATTTAGCCTTTGGCTCAGCGATTTGTGCCGCCAACTCGACGCTGTGGACACGTGGAGTGTCTTCATTAGGAGGGCCACCCCTCGAAGTATTTCTGCCCTGATCGGACGTCCTTCTGGCCACTTACGGACCACTTCGGCATTCCGCGTGTCTTGATCGGATCACTCTAGTTTTCCGCTGATTGAGCCTTCTGCTTCCCATTTTGGGGGTGTAGGGGCACCTGGCCAGCGTTTATGACCTGCCAAAATAAAGGTCAAGAAAAATTAGAAATATTTTCAGTGTCAACATGATCCACCTATCATACTGACCACCCACTATTCCCTGCCCCCACCCACCATGTTAGATCAGGACCACTACTATGGCATCTCCACCACCACATACCTCGTGGGTCCCGAACCAGTCCCTTGGAGCGAGTCTTACCCACACTCCATCAAAAACCTGACCTTCTTTGACCCTTGTGATCCCTCCTTTTGGGAACCCCTCAACCCACAACCCATACCCCAATTCATCAAAGAACACCACTACCTTATTCCCTTACAAGTCAATCATCCAAGGGTCCATCAAGAAGATGAGAGGATGGAGTCACATGCATCATTTTATCTAGGGTCATATAGGGTTGGTAAGCCCGGGCACATAGACCCTCCATTTTTCACCCACTTTGATAGGGGGCCTACGTATGCTAGAACCACATTTGGATGCCCTGGCCCTCCCACCATCAATAGGAAAGCTATGCATGATGGGGGTACATTTTGAAGTCCCGGCCCTCCTGTCCTCACCAACCTTCATAGAGAGTCTAGGCATGCTAGGTCCACATTTAGGTGCCCAGAAAGCCCAGCATCCAATAGAGTGTTATCATTCCCCAGGTCTTATGTCCGACATGTTAAAGGATTGCATACTTACAAGCACATCAACAAAGGCAAAAGGATTTGTAAAAGGCAAGCTGATACTCGTAGAGGAAACCAAAACTTCCAAGAGGGTGACTATCTGATAGTCAGGACAAAGAGGCTCTTCCCTAGAGTTGCCTCTAAACTTAAGGCTCGAGGAACTAGACCCTTTAAGGCCCTGGGCGATTGAGCATAATTGCCAATGAGTTGGCCCTTCTAAAGGAATATGGGGTAAACCCTCGTTGTAGTGTGGCGGACCTTGTGCCCTACAAGGGCCCCACGGTGGCACCTAGTAACGATGTTGAGCCTATACCCTCTCTTGAGAGTGACCCCACCAATGAGAGCCTACTTCCAACCTAGAGAGCCCGGCATGAGCACAAAGATTTGATACTAGTTGAACAGAATGACACCACCAGGAGTTGGGCAATCCAGCAGTACCTTGTGAGGTGGAAGGGCCGGCCTTGTCGGTACACACATGGGCGTGCAGGGGGTATGATGGGGACATCATCACCCGCTGTAGTTCCCACTACTCGCCACATCACCCCGGCAGCAATCGACATGATTTTACGGTTTATTTCTCAAGTAGTATCATGTATTTTTCACTTTATTCGAGTCTAATTACTGTAATTTTCTTTATTTGAGTCAATTGAGTAGGTTATTGGGTCAATTAGATAGCATGTTAGCCTTAATGGGCCCAATTGTAAGGGCTAGCCCAGGGGCGTCCCCTTCTGGATAGCTTTGGTCATTATGTGTTAAGTCAAGGGTATTATGGTCATGTTAAAAGTTGAGCTCCTATAAATAGGACACGACTCTCTCATTTGAAGGTAATGAAGAATTTGAATTTGAATTTCTAAACATTGTGTGACCATAGGTGTGAAGTCTTGAGAGTCTTGGGTGAGAAGCCCTCTCTCTCCCCTCTCCTTCTCTCTCTAGGGGGCGAACCCCTCTCTCTCCTCCCCCTTCTCTCTCTAGGTCGCCCCCCCTCTCTCCTCCACCTCATCAGCCACATCAATGCCACCTCATCTTGACCTCTCACATTCCCCACCCTCCATTACTCCCCCATCAACACTTCCACAACCCCAAGAGTCACCCTCCCTCTCCCAAGGTAGACCACCACTACCCAAGCACCCCTTCCCTTCCCCAACACACCCCTTTCCCTTCCCAAGACCACCATTAATTACCCACCATTACACCAAATTCAAACATTCCCCCCCCTTTCCCAAGGGTCACTTGCGCCCCCCTCTCTCTCTCACCCTCCACCTCTGGCCGCACCTCTCTCCCCCTCCACCTGCTAGTTGCGACCCCAACCACCTCCCCTCCCACCCCCCTTGCACTAGACCATCTCTGTTGTGCCCATGTGTGGTTTTGATGATGGCTGATACACCATGAGTCACACTGAGGTGTGCTAGATTCTTATAGATGACTGTTTGACTGCCTGAATATCTGACTGTTTGCTTGAACAGCTAATTCATGAATATGGCTAGATTGGGTTAACGTAGTAGCTAATTGTTTGTTCATGCATTACTCTATTTGCCAAGTGTACACATCAGTCAGCATTGCATTTTGTTCACGAAGTTTATACTGCTGGATGTTCATGTCTGCACATTGGTGTTTTTCCCTATGTTCTGGCCAAGTCTATACAGCCTCATTCCTACCTTCGTTCCAAGCCAAAGTCTACACAACGCCCTTCATTGAAAGTCTATACATTCGCTGCAGAGATCACAGTCAAGTGTGTACATTGCATAGCATGTTTCATCTAAGTCCATACATTGGACTGTTGTGTGCATTTGGCGAAGGCATCGCAAGTCTAGACAGTGGACAGCGTCTTGTGCATATAGCAAGTCTAGACATTGCACTGTAGCATGCATTTCCTTAAAGTCTATACATTGGACTGGTCTGCATAGGCTAAGTGTATACATCGTCAAGTACAATCATGCACTGTTCATGAAGTCTGTACAGCCGTGTCATTCACTGCCAAGTCTGCATAATTGGTCTTCAATGACAAAGTCCATACATTGGACTGTTCTTCAAAGTCTGCACAGTGGCTTCACATCTTCAAGTCTGTACAGCCGTTTGCTTTGAACTTCAAGTCTATACGATGCACTGTCCCTCTCGTGTTCGTGTCATTCCCTTTATTGTGTCTTCATGTCACTTATTATCATACTTCGTGTTATTTTTGTTTACTGTCCTTCAGGTCGTGTGTCCGTGTTGCTTCCACTATATTTCGTGTCGTTTCCTTTGTTTTTAGTTGTTCATCTCGTGTCGATTTCGTTTGTTTTTGAAACCACACTTCGTGTCGGTTTCTGTGTTGATCTTCGTTCTGTCTTCGTGTCGTTCTTACTTCGAGTCGTTTCTTTGTATTCGTCTTCGTGTTGGTCTTTCGTTTTAGACTTCGTGTCTTTCTCGCTTTGACCACACTCCGTGTCGAATTCAGTTTTCGTCTTCATGCTGTTTTCAACTCGTGTCGGTTACTGTTTCGTTTTCGTGTTGTTTTCTACACCTCGTGTCGTTGTCTCCTTGTGACTTCACCTCGTGTCGTTTTCATCGTCTTCGTGTCGCTTTTGTTCCATTGCATGCAGGACATCGCAGCACTCCGTGTTGTTTTCTGTGCAACTTCGTATCATTCTCTGTGTAGTGTGTGTTCTGTCACTACTACACGTCGTGTCGTTCCTGTTGCACTTCGTGTCGTTTCTGATTCACTTAGTGTCGTTTCCGAATTATCTCTTCGTGTTATTCTTCCTAGACATCGTGTCTTTCATGTGTCGAAACCACACTTACTGCTGGTTTCTACTTTACCACCATGTTGTTCTTCGTGTCGTTCTTCTTTTTACCTCGTGTTGTTTTATAACCTCACTTCGTGTCGTTCTCTTTGTTGTGTCTGTTCTATCACAGTGTATCTCGTGTCGTTCTCAGTGCAACTAGTATTGCTACTACATACTTCGTGCAGATCTAGTTAATATGACCCTCAGTTTTAATGGCTTTTTATCTTTTTGCAGGTCCGAGGAAGACATATTCCCCAGTGACTGGCAGCACGTGATCCTAGGCTGGAATGAAGCCTGCTGAGAGACTGCCACGTGGTCCAATTTCTTAGGGCTGGAAATGTGGAGGTCTCACGTTGGGGCTGATGCTGCTGCTGCTGCTATATATATGAGCCTTCTTCCACTGAAGAAGATTGATCGAGTTGGCGAGAAGAAAACTCTATACAGAGAGCCACGATCCAGACAGAGAAGAAGAAAAAGAAAAGAAGAAGAGAAAGAGAGTGAGAAAGAGAAAGAAAGAGAGATTGAGTAAGAGATCGAGATAGCAAAGTATGAAGAGAAGAAGAGGAAGAAGAATAGAGAAGAAGAGAGAGCTAGAGTGATAGAAGCTTCAACAGAAGATCTGTTCCTGCTGAACCGTGGATCAAATCCAGGCCAGCCAGCTCCTGCGAGAGCCACATTTGTTTTTATCTTTTCAGCTTTCTGTTGCTGGTTTCGTTTTTGTTTTTATCCATTTACTGTATTTCCGATCCTCTGTAGAGAGGTCGGGGTTCCTCCTGTGGGCTCAGGAGAAGGGAGACTCTGTGTCTTCGGTTTGCAAGTAGCTGGGTGCTACTTGTGGTTGGTACCCTCCGGTGTGGAGGAAGAGAGACTTGCGTCTCTGATTGCCTTTGACAGGGTGTCATCGGTTGTTTCCTTCCGGGTTGGAGAAGGGAGATTAATCTCCTGTTGTGCTTCCCTCTGGGGTTCAGAGGAAGAGAGACTTGGGTCTCTAGGTTCCCCTCCGGGTTGGAGGAAGGGAGGCTTGTTCCTCCGGCTCTGGGCTTGTGAGTAGCAAGTCGGTGGTTCCCTCCGTGTGTGGAGGAAGAGAGACCGTGTGTCTCTGGTTTCCAAGTGGCTGGAGTCACTTGTGGGTTCCTCCTGTTTGTTCAGGAGAAGGGAGATTGCTATCTCCGGTTCTGGGCTTGTGGATTCAAGTCCTGGGGTTTCCCTCCAGGTCTGGAGGAAGAGAGACCGCTTGTCTCTGGTTTGCTAGTGACTAGTGTCACTAGTGGTTCCCTCCGGTTGGGAGGAAGAGGGGAGGTTGTTCCCCTGGTCAAGCTGTTTGGCAGCGTTTGTTGCAGACTGAGTCTGCTGTTTCTAGCGTGAGCTAGTGGAAGCCACACTCGGTTTGAGTGTGGGGTGGATGTAGGTCTGGAGGACCGAACCACCTAAAAAACCCCTTGTGCATTGTGGTTTGATTTGTTCATTTGTGCTTCCGCTAGATGAATGCATAGGGGCGCTCCATGTGTTTGCTAACTGGTAGAACTGAATAGTTGACTAGCTTTCAGATTTGGTAAATCTGTCTAGTTAGCATCATAGTTCTAGTTTGGGCGAAATTTTTATATTGAGTGAATGTCTTGTTAGTATTCTAGTTTTCAATTGAGTGAAAGTTTTTTAAACGAGTTATTTTCATTCACCCCCCCCTCTGAATACTGCACCGAACACAACAATTGGTATCAGAGCAGTTCTCTGATTGATCAGATCCAACGATCTGCAGAGGATCCTGTTGTCCCTTCGTGCATTTTTGTTTCTACCCTTTGCTGCATTAATCTAGTTGCCGATTTATTCAATGGGTTCTCCACCGATTTTCAATGGCTCTAACTTTAACTCATGGATTAGCAGTCTTCACAATTATGTGAAAATGATTAATCCGGATTTGTGGAAATTAATTTCACAAGGTCCCCACAGATTGCCAAAGGAAAAGTCCAAATGGACTAAAAGTCACAAGTCAAAATATGGAGAAAATCAGAAAGCCTTTAACCTGATGAGAGCAGCTACTGACAAGGCTCTACACTCTCATTTTTATGACTGCAGGTCCGCTAAGGACATTCTGGATCAGCTGAAGCTAGCTCAGAGGATGAATAAGAACAACTGCATGATGGCTAACGAGAGCAACCATAGCAGTGATCAAGAGGAACTCCAAGATGCTGAAAAGGTAATCATCCCCTTCTCTAGTTTCACTTTAGATGACTGGGAAGATGCCTATGCTGATCTGTTACACTCCCATGAAAAAATGAGTAAGAGGTGTAGAAGACTGAAAAAGAAGCTGGAAAATCTAGGAGGTGAAAATCTTGAAACTCTGAAAACTGAAAATGAAATCTTAAGAAGACAACTACAAGACTTTGACTCTATTACTACAGATCTAGATCATTTGAAATCTGAAAAACAAACTTTTATGAAACAAATTGGTCTACACAAAGAGGAGAGTCAAAAGCTTGTTTGTGAAATTGTTGAACTAAAGGAAAGGCTTAGCTTCGTTGATCAGACTCATAACAATGACGTTGTTCAAAATGAAAGATTGGTGAGAGATTTAGAGTGTATCAATTCTGAATTGGAAGAATTGAAATCTGAGAATGAAAAACTCAAAAACCAATCCAAAGAATTTGAACATAGATCAATGTACCTTGAAAAAGAAAATGGTTTGATCTCTGAGAAATTGGAGGCTGAAAGAACAATGAATTCAGAAATTCAAAAAAATCTTGACAAATTTCAATCTGAAAAACAACAAGAAATGTTTTATGAATGTCAGTCTTCAATAGATAAATGGGTGTTTGATGATGAACTCATAGACCAGAACAGCAAACTGAAAGAGGAAATCAATAAGTTGAAACACCTAAACACACAGATGACAGATAGGCTAATGACGATTGAAAAAGGCAAGTGTGTAAGTGTGGATAGTTCTGATAGGTTGATGAATGCTGAACAAGAAATTAAGAGCCTAAAAACCATCAACCTAATGTTAAGTGGAAATGTCACTTGCAGTGAACAGAAAATAGCTGGATATGAGCTTAGTATCACATCCCTTCAACAAGAAGTTGATGATCTTTACAAGTCCCTATCTGAAGCTGACAAGGAAATAGAATTAAAACAAGAAGTAGAAAAACTCAAAAGCCTGAATGATGCTTTGCATCAACAAGTAATTTCCTGTGAAACAGATTTGTCCAAATATGAGGCTAAAATTGCTGATTTGAATTCTGAGATTAAAGATTTGAAAAATTCTCTATCAAAATTTGTCAAAGGAAAGGACAATCTGAATAAGCTTCTTGGAAAGAGTGATAACTTTGAGAGAAAGGGACTGGGCTATAGTCCGACAAATAAAAGGAGTAATGGGAATAAAACATCCACTATTTTTGTTAAAGCTTTCAATCAGAACACAACCTCTGCTCCTTCTGTCTTTCAATTCACTGCACAAAAATCCACTGAGAAACCCAAAACTGTGGAACAAACTCCAAAACAGAAAAAGGGTGAAAATTCACAGAAAAAGGAAAAAGAGGCTCCTGTTGTTGTAAAGAAAACTGCACACAATTCACATGATCTCTCACACACTCACATTAAAAAGGATTCATGTTATTATTGTGGGAAGCATGGTCATCTCATGAATGAATGTTTTATCATGAAAGAAGACAATAAACCACATGGCAGGTCTTCCATGCACTTTTATGATCCATATGGATCTAAACACAATTCTAGTCAGCACATTGTGTGCTTCAACTGTAATAAGCTTGGGCACAAGGCTGCTGAGTGCTGGTTTAGATCTACTTGGGGTAAAAATAGTTTTCATAGAAGAAATTCTTTTGCATGCTCCCACTGTGGGAAAAATGGGCATACAGTCAAGGACTGTTGGTACGTTCAAAAGAACTATGTTAAACCCCATTTTGTCAAATTCCCTGCAAAACCTTTTGTGAAAATTTCATGCTATAACTGTGGAAAGCCAGGCCATAAATCTGCTGAATGTTGGATGGTTAAGAACAAGCATCAAACTGCTCATGCATATAACAGAAAATCTTATGAACATGCTTATAAACATCACCCTACTGATAACATGTATCATAAGAACCAAAAACCAGCCATTTCATGTAGATACTGTGGAAAAGTTGGACATTCTATGGATGACTGTTCACTGATGAAATTGGATGATAATCTTGCTATGAAAATGTTTAGAATACCTGTTAGAGCTAATGCAGGACCCAAAGCTGCTTGGGTCCCTGCAGGATCAAAATGATCAATATTTTGTAAGTGTGCCTTGGAAGCTGAAGAATGAAAAGGGGTTAACCAAGGCACTCAAAAAGAAAACCCCAGGACTCAATTCAGGTCAGTTCTGAAATTTGTTTCAATTTCACTATCTGAAATTGTTGTTTTGCTTGGTTGATTTTTGATGATCTTCTCATGCTGTTGTTTGCACTTAATAAATGAGATTGCCTTGCACTGCATATGACATTTGCATGACCATCATGGTATATGAAATGGAATAGTGCTGGAGGGCAGATGGAGTATGTCTGGATGCTACTGTCTTGTGTGAGGTGGTCCTTGGACCAAGTCCTCCGCCCAGTATCTTGGGTCAAGTCATATAGAGCAGTGTATTGCATATCATGTTGATCTGTTGGTACTAAACTGAAGTTTTTCTAAAAAAAAATGAATTGAACAATCATGCTTCCAGTAATTCTCTTCTGTCTAATTTGCATGAATCATATCTGAATGCTGAATTTGGTATCATGTGATGTGATTTCGATACTTTTCATGCATATAGTCAGGGGGAGCTCTATTATATTGTTGTCACTATTTGAAATTCACACTCTACACTCTCTCAAATCATCAATTGACTATTTTGAGTTCATACCTTCTTGAATCAAAAATTTGGTTGCTAATCCTCAATCTGTTGAAGAAGGAGTGTTTCTTTGTGTGATTGACTCTGCTAGTAGCTTAAACCTTATTCTCTCTTCCTGATTGACTCTTCCACCAGCTTGTACTCTTCCTTCATATACCTCTTAGCTGGTGTGACTATTTTGGATCCATTATTGAGTTGTTGGTCAGCTAAATTTTCTGTTCTGATCTAAGGAACTTAAACTGCATGTCATACAATTCAGTCTGAGATTGTGGTAGAAACTCCAATCATATGGGTTTAAGAATTATCACTGAATCATACTGATATAAGATTAATGTATTCTCAGCTTTGTAATTAAATGAATTGAAAATATCTGTTGATAAGGCTTAATAAACTTTAACCTCTTGTGTCATGTAATCCATAAAGTCTCTCATCTGATATCTGAAAATTTGAAATCTAGGCTACTTTGGTAGAGATACATAGAGTGAGTGTTGTGGTTATTCTTTAACTTGAAAAAGTTGACTAAATGAAAATTGTGAATTCAGAGCAATGACTCAGTCACTGAGAAACTAAGTTCTTTATCAATAAAATAAAGTAACTCATGTCATGAGGTGCCACAGTTATCTCTGATAAAAATTTTAGTGAAACAAGACCTGACAGAGCAATAGCTTATTTGTGTTGAGTAGCTGGGGAGTCTGGCCTCTGATAAAGGTGTCTTCTTATGTAAAAAGACACTCATATTGCTAACTCTGCTCTCAAAGTGAGAGGCAATGCCAGTTATCACACTGAGTAACTGGGTCACTTCAACTAAGACTTGTTGTGCCTCATGTAAAAAGGTGTTGATCAACTTAAATTGCACAGGAAAAATATAATGTGCTTCAACTAAAATTATCTTGAAAAAATATGTCAACTCATGTTCTTGAAAAAAAATGTTTAATTTCAGTACTAACCTGTGTATTTTTTCAAAGGTGCTTTTGAGATCACATTTGCAAGATAAAAGATGATTGTTTTTGAGTGTTTTCTGACGATTTGGTTCACTTTTATTAAAACTTGGATTCAGATATGAGTATTGAGTTTAATTTGGCAAAGCTGGTATACATCAAAATTAAATCAGATTGATAATGTTGCTATTTCATAACTCTTTATGATAGAAGAGTCTACATTTTTTTAAGACTTATTGAAGTGATGTATGCATTCAAAACCCTCATGATCAGATTCATGCATGATCAACAAAAATAGTTTAGTCAACTCCTCTCTTATCAGTTGACTGATTCCTTCTGCATTTTTTTTTACCATACAAATGTGAGGTGCCACTCCCATTATTACCTTGTTCACTTGCAGCCCTCTGAACTTCAGATTCCTTATGGTGGTGGATTTCAGATTGATTCCTAAGATGTATTTCTCTCCACACTGTTGGACTCTTCCATCTTGTTCTACCATAAGTTCTGATTCTGTGGTATTTTCACCAGAATTCAGATTCTTTGTAATGGCTGATTTCAGATTGATTTATTGGATAACCAGAGTCCATTCCTGTGCTTCAAGTGGAGAGTAGTCAATCATGCATGTTGATAGGGGGAGAGCTGTTTCATTGTCATAAGGGTGATCTTCATTTTTAAGAACCATGACTCATTCCCATGTCAAAGGGGGGTCTTTTGCCATGTCAAAGAGGGAGTATTTGTTGCATACGCATCACTGCATGAGTTGTTTGACAAAGGGGGAGAATTGATTTAATTGCTTCTGATTTTGAGATGTCCTCATCTCATATGACATCTCTGAATTATTCGTCTTGCTAAAGTAAAAGGGGCAGTTTAGTCAAAAGGGGGAGCTTTTAATTCACTCTTCAACTCATGTCTTTTTGCTGAAGGCAAAGGGGGAGAAGAATCTAATCTGAGTCAGTGTAACTCATAGTGTTGCCATCATCAAAAAGGGGGAGATTGTTGTGCCCATGTGTGGTTTTGATGATGGCTGACACACCATGAGTCACACTGAGGTGTGCTAGATTCTTATAGATGACTGTTTGACTGCCTGAATATCTGACTGTTTGCTTGAACAGCTAATTCATGAATATGGCTAGATTGGGTTAACGTAGTAGCTAATTGTTTGTTCATGCATTACTCTATTTGCCAAGTGTACACATCAGTCAGCATTGCATTTTGTTCACGAAGTCTATACTGCTGGATGTTCATGTCTGCACATTGGTGTTTTTCCCTACGTTCTGGCCAAGTCTATACAGCCTCATTCCTACCTTCGTTCCAAGCCAAAGTCTACACAACGCCCTTCATTGAAAGTCTATACATTCGCTGTAGAGATCACAGTCAAGTGTGTACATTGCATAGCATGTTTCATCTAAGTCCATACATTGGACTGTTGTGTGCATTTGGCGAAGGCATCGCAAGTCTAGACAGTGGACAGCGTCTTGTGCATATAGCAAGTCTAGACATTGCACTGTAGCATGCATTTCCTTAAAGTCTATACATTGGACTGGTCTGCATAGGCTAAGTGTATACATCGTCAAGTACAATCATGCACTGTTCATGAAGTCTGTACAGCCGTGTCATTCACTGCCAAGTCTGCATAATTGGTCTTCAATGACAAAGTCCATACATTGGACTGTTCTTCAAAGTCTGCACAGTGGCTTCACATCTTCAAGTCTGTACAGCCGTTTGCTTTGAACTTCAAGTCTATACGATGCACTGTCCCTCTCGTGTTCGTGTCATTCCCTTTATTGTGTCTTCATGTCACTTATTATCATACTTCATGTTATTTTTGTTTACTGTCCTTCAGGTCATGTGTCCGTGTTGCTTCCACTATATTTCGTGTCGTTTCCTTTGTTTTTAGTTGTTCATCTCGTGTCGATTTCGTTTGTTTTTGAAACCACACTTCGTGTCGGTTTCTGTGTTGATCTTCGTTCTGTCTTCGTGTCGTTTTTACTTCGAGTCGTTTCTTTGTATTCGTCTTCGTGTTGGTCTTTCGTTTTAGACTTCGTGTCTTTCTCGCTTTGACCACACTCCGTGTCGAATTCAGTTTTCGTCTTCATGCTGTTTTCAACTCGTGTCGGTTACTGTTTCGTTTTCGTGTTGTTTTCTACACCTCGTGTCGTTGTCTCCTTGTGACTTCACCTCGTGTCGTTTTCATCGTCTTCGTGTCACTTTTGTTCCATTGCGTGCAGGACATCGCAGCACTCCGTGTTGTTTTCTGTGCAACTTCGTATCATTCTCTGTGTAGTGTGTGTTCTGTCACTACTACACGTCGTGTCGTTCCTGTTGCACTTCGTGTCGTTTCTGATTCACTTAGTGTCGTTTCCGAATTATCTCTTCGTGTTGTTCTTCCTAGACATCGTGTCTTTCATGTGTCGAAACCACACTTACTGCTGGTTTCTACTTTACCACCATGTTGTTCTTCGTGTCGTTCTTCTTTTTACCTCGTGTTGTTTTATAACCTCACTTCGTGTCGTTCTCTTTGTTGTGTCTGTTCTATCACAGTGTATCTCGTGTCGTTCTCAGTGCAACTAGTATTGCTACTACATACTTCGTGCAGATCTAGTTAATATGACCCTCAGTTTTAATGGCTTTTTATCTTTTTGCAGGTCCGAGGAAGACATATTCCCCAGTGACTGGCAGCACGTGATCCTAGGCTGGAATGAAGCCTGCTGAGAGACTGCCACGTGGTCCAATTTCTTAGGGCTGGAAATGTGGAGGTCTCACGTTGGGGCTGATGCTGCTGCTACTGCTGCTATATATATGAGCCTTCTTCCACTGAAGAAGATTGATCGAGTTGGCGAGAAGAAAACTCTATACAGAGAGCCACGATCCAGACAGAGAAGAAGAAAAAGAAAAGAAGAAGAGAAAGAGAGTGAGAAAGAGAAAGAAAGAGAGATTGAGTAAGAGATCGAGATAGCAAAGTATGAAGAGAAGAAGAGGAAGAAGAATAGAGAAGAAGAGAGAGCTAGAGTGATAGAAGCTTCAACAGAAGATCTGTTCCTGCTGAACCGTGGATCAAATCCAGGCCAGCCAGCTCCTGCGAGAGCCACATTTGTTTTTATCTTTTCAGCTTTCTGTTGCTGGTTTCGTTTTTTGTTTTTATCCATTTACTGTATTTCCAATCCTCTGTAGAGAGGTCGGGGTTCCTCCTGTGGGCTCAGGAGAAGGGAGACTCTGTGTCTTCGGTTTGCAAGTAGCTGGGTGCTACTTGTGGTTGGTACCCTCCGGTGTGGAGGAAGAGAGACTTGCGTCTCTGATTGCCTTTGACAGGGTGTCATCGGTTGTTTCCTTCCGGGTTGGAAGAAGGGAGATTAATCTCCTGTTGTGCTTCCCTCTGGGGTTCAGAGGAAGAGAGACTTGGGTCTCTAGGTTCCCCTCCGGGTTGGAGGAAGGGAGGCTTGTTCCTCCGGCTCTAGGCTTGTGAGTAGCAAGTTCGGTGGTTCCCTCCGTGTGTGGAGGAAGAGAGACCGTGTGTCTCTGGTTTCCAAGTGGCTGGAGTCACTTGTGGGTTCCTCCTGTTTGTTCAGGAGAAGGGAGATTGCTATCTCCGGTTCTGGGCTTGTGGATTCAAGTCCTGGGGTTTCCCTCCAGGTCTGGAGGAAGAGAGACTGCTTGTCTCTGGTTTGCTAGTGACTAGTGTCACTAGTGGTTCCCTCCGGTTGGGAGGAAGAGGGGAGGTTGTTCCCCTGGTCAAGCTGTTTGGCAGCGTTTGTTGCAGACTGAGTCTGCTGTTTCTAGCGTGAGCTAGTGGAAGCCACACTCGGTTTGAGTGTGGGGTGGATGTAGGTCTGGAGGACCGAACCACCTAAAAAACCCCTTGTGCATTGTGGTTTGATTTATTTATTTGTGCTTCCGCTAGATGAATGCATAGGGGTGCTCCATGTGTTTGCTAACTGGTAGAACTGAATAGTTGACTAGCTTTCAGATTTGGTAAATCTGTCTAGTTAGCATCATAGTTCTAGTTTGGGCGAAATTTTTATATTGAGTGAATGTCTTGTTAGTATTCTAGTTTTCAATTGGGTGAAAGTTTTTTAAACGAGTTATTTTCATTCACCCCCCCCTTCTAAATACTGCACCGA
Source organism: Amorphophallus konjac (assembly GCA_022559845.1). Lineage (NCBI taxonomy): Eukaryota > Viridiplantae > Streptophyta > Magnoliopsida > Alismatales > Araceae > Amorphophallus > Amorphophallus konjac. The sequence continues at coordinate 200,305,901 of CM040123.1, forward strand.
ACACAACAATCTCTAGCCCCTTCCCCACCTTTCCCATATCCCCTCCCACCTCCCAACCCTTTCCCCAACATCACCACCCCCATATCCAACAACCTTCCACCAAATAAGCATCCCCTTTCAACCATATTTTGCCAATCTGTGTTGAGTTGAAGATCTGCTGAGTTCCAGCCAGTTGCAGCGCCGGCCACAACTACATCCTAGAGTTCTTGGGAGCACAAGAGGTACCGTTGAAACCAGCTCCCTGTCATCTTCGCAACGGAGGTGGTATGGCCGCCTTCTGACGTCGGGGCTGCTTGGGGAACACATCTTCGTCAGACTGCGCAAATCCTCCCAAGCAGACCTCCAGTAGCGGATTGCAGAGGCTACCACGAACAGAGTTCATAGCTTCTTGGGGCGGCGCTTGGCGGAAACGTTCTCCTCCAAGTCCCCTAGCATCTCCAAGAAGCGGAGCATCGTTTGAAGCCTGAAGCACAAAGTTCCAAATTTCCTACCCTGAGTGCGCAGGTCAGTCTGACTGTAGACAGATCCGACCCCCCCCCACTTCTTAGGCTCTCACGGTCAGCTCCGATCTCCGCTAGCATACTCGTTGGTCCCCAAACGAAGAAGACTCACCCACGAACGCGTCGATTTTGGTCCTGCCCTCAATGGACCTCAGACGCATTCGGGGCGACCACTTCTTCCAGCTGCAGGGATTCTGGAACAGGCAGAAGCTGAACCAAGGAGCCTGGCTCACGATCCTACTTCGGCCTCCGAAAACCACGGGAAATTCCCCAAAACTTCTGGTGTCTTCCTGGGCCAACCCAGGATGTTTTGGTGTCGGTCTCGACCTCTTGTGAAGTCAGACGGGTCCGTGGCGGCATCATCAACGAGTCCCTGTCCTGCCAAACCTGAGCGACAGAACTGTAGGTCTTTAGTTTATTCCGGCATTCCCCACCCCGCCTGGCCGGCTTAAAGTCCCTCCCTGTGGGAGATAGTGTTTGTTTACATTGTAACCCCACATTTCCCCACCCCCTAGTCCAACCCTCCTACCTGAGAGTAGTGAATGTAATTATATTAACATGGAGAAGCTTCATCGACGCAGTGTGCGGGGAACCCACACTTCCCAGCTCGCCCACATCTCCGACTCGAGATCGGTGTCTTCACGCCGATCAGGTTTATGCTGAACCCTCCCTGGATATTTGTGTTCAGCTAGTATCATTTCTAAGTTCAGCCGGCGAGAAAGAGAGTGCCCGGCCTAGTGACTTCCCAATCACGAGCGGTCACCGCAGTTCGAGTAAAGAGAGAACCCCGTGCCCTCAAGGTGCGAAGTCCGCCCCGCTGATGTGGGTGCTCCAATCCTAGGGAGGGAAACACATTAGGCTAAGCCATCACCCCATCCAGCAGGGTTTAGACCTTCAAACCTACCCTACCATCACTTAGTCACCAAGGGAAAAGGGTTATGCTGCGATATCGGTCCGCCAACATAGAGTCTGCCAATTTGTAAGTGTGCTTGCAAGTCTAGGTCCGAGGCTCGCCCGGTCGGTCCCTTTGCATCTGTAGGTCGTGTCACGTTAGTTTCCTTCTTGCGTGAGGAGACTCTAGGGTCCAACCTTCGCCTCGTATCCTTGGCAGCTATCTGATATCTCATTTGGTTTACCACTCTACTCATCTCTCTCTATTCAAATTGTAGAGTGTCCAATCCTTAGTCTACATGCTGGCAAGTTAACTGTTCGATCGTTGTTCCATCTAAGTTTGATTTCTCGAGCTATACTTGTTGGTTTGTATTCGCTGTGGTTAGTTGAGAGGTGATTTACTTGCTGTGATTCTATCTTCATCGATTAAATTACATTATCGGTAGAAAGTTGGGAGTGATCTATTCATCCCCCCCTTCTAGATCACATTCTTATTTTATATCAATTGGTATCAGAGCATGTTTTCCATCATGTGGTCCAACGACCAGGAAAGACCTGAAACAAGCAACCCACGTTGCTACATAGCTGAAGGGCACTCAATAAACAGTCCTCCTTTCTTCAATGGTACTAACTACTTATATTGAAAGAACAAGATGGAGGTATTCCTACGCGCTCATAGCCATGAACTGTGGAGGGTCATCACAACCAGACCATTCGAGCTTCCTGAAGATGAAAGCACTTGGAGCAGGGAGCAAATCCGTGCATCAACTGTGAATTGGACAGCAATGAACATCATGCAGTGTGCTGTGCATCCAGAGGAGTATTCCAGAATCTCAGCATGCAAGACAACCAAGAAAATGTGGGATGCGCTTCAATTAATCTATGAAGGTACATCACAAGTGCGAGCCACGAAGGTAAACATGCTTACCTCTGATTATGAATTATTTAAAATGAAACCCGAAGAGACCATAACAGAGATGTATGCTAGGCTCCCATAGATCACCAATAGCTTGAAGTCTCTGGGTAAGCAGATCCAAGAAAGTGACTTAGTTAGGAAGGTTTTAAGGTCTCTGACCCCGGTGTGGCACACAAAGGCCACTCTACTAGAAGAATCTAGGGACCTATCCACCATGACAGTCACAAAATTGATAGGCTCCCTGATGACCTACAAGATTAACCTTAAGAGGAACAATGAAGAAACCAAGAAAGGGACAACCATAGCCCTTAAGGTTTCCAGAAGCAGTGGAGATAGTAGTGAGGAGTATGAAAACCTCTCAGATCTTGATGATGAGCAGTAGGCCATGCTTACCCAACAGTTTCAGAAACTCTTAAGGTCCAAAGGCAAAAACTTCAGGAGAAGGAGACCTCAACAGGCTGGTAAGAGTACCAATTTTAAATTCAATAAAAGTAAAAATACTAAAAAGATTACTTGTTTTCACTATAAGAAGCCAGGGCATATGAAAAATGAATGTCCAGAGCTCATGAAGAAGAATGTGAAATTACAGAGAAAGAAGCCTCATGCTATGGTCTGCACATGGAGTGACGAGGAGGAAGACCCTGAAAGCAGATCTTCAGAGGAGGAAGAGCAAGGGATATGCCTTATGGCCAACAGTGACAAAGAGGTAACCAACATCTTTGAGAACTTTTCCATTGATGACTGGGAAGATGCGTATGGTGAACTTCTAGGTAAGTTTAACACATTATGTAAAGACCATAAGCTGTTAAAAAGGAAACTGAATACTGCAATTGAAGATCAAGTTAGGAATGCAAAAGAAAAACAAAAATTCAAGGAAGAATTAGATGAGCTGAATTCACTCAGGAAAGAAAACGAAGACTTGAAATCTAAAAACAAAAAGATTCAAAAACAACTCGATGAATTCAAGCTAAAACTTCAAGAAATCCAAAGTGAAAACAAGTTGATCACTGAAAAAAATGAAGCTGTGAAAAGCATGAACTCTGAACTTCAAGAAAATTGTGAAAAACTACGAAGAGAATTGGAAGATAAGCAAACCACTCTAGAGAAATTTGTTCAAGGAAAAATCAACTTGGATACCATGCTAGGTATGAGAGTTAACTTCAACAAAGAGGGTCTAGGCTATGACCCAACACACAAAAAACCCTTTGAGTTTACAACCGTCACATTCTGTCCAGGAAAAGGGAAAGAGAAACTGGATACACCATCTAGCTCCAATAATGATGGAAATCGACGCCGAGCAAGTACTTTTCATATTATATTTATATCCTTTAGTTTATTTTTATATCCACGGGAAAGTATATGCGCAATTGTACGGCTTTATAAGCCAATGCGTCATTCCCACAGATTATTTAGGTTTCTTTATAATTTGTCAGTAGGACCAGCAAGGGGGCCCTCAGCCCTTTCCCATTGGTCCATGTCATTAATGTGGGGCTGGTCAACCATCCTAGGTGGCCATCTAGAAGGGTTGAATGTCAAATGCCACATGGGTAGACAAGTGGTTAAATTGGTCCAAGGTAGGTCACCTACCATACCCCTTGGTCAAGGGGGCGCCCCTCTCCCCTTATTAGTTTAATATTTTTTGTGTGTTGTTCACACTTAATCCCAGCCATCCATCCCCCATCCCTACATCCAAGGGTCTACATTAGATTTGATACCTTCCATATAAAATGTTGTATTTTCATGTGAAAATCAATAAAAAATCAGAATTTTTGTTGTAATCCAAGAAGCTTGGTGCGCCCCCAGCTCCTCCCCTCTGGTTCATCTCCTCCAACCTCCAATTCTAGAGTGGTTTCTACCTCCTATCCCCTCCCCTCTATCTCCGGTGATCATCTGTGAAGCCGCCGCCGCCGTCGTGCCGCCTTCGAGCCGCCGCGGAGCCGTCTTCAAGTTTCTGTCCTGTTGGACAGAGGTGTAGTTCGTGAATTCTTTCTGCTAGCCACGAGCTCAGATGGATTTGAAATTTTGAGGGTGTGTTCTTGCCTTGAATCCCCACCTCCACCTAACTTTTCACGTCCAAACTCCTCCATTTAGTAATTTTTCATTTTCGTGCATCTTTCATTCCCATATATATTTTGTCTCTGTCTACAGTGACAACAGCTCTGAATTTTCTATCTCTGACAACCTTTTTGAATTTTCCAAACCCTGCCAATTTTACTGGGAGTTCTGTTCATTATCCCCTACATCCACCATTTTTCTTGATTTTTTATCCGCCATCTATCCATTTTTTAAAATTCGTGTTCTATCTCAGCTACAGTGCCTTCAGCCCATTTCCAGATCCGACCCACTTCCAGTTCAAAAATCCTATCAATTCGTAGCCACATCCAAACTTATCCAAACCTTTCATAAAAACTATGTCCGTTTTCCTAGCTTGATTTCCTACAACATTTCTGAAGACCACCACTTCAGATTCGGACGTTCACATATCGGTCAAAGGCAGTTCTCAGACAAGTTCTCTGCAGATCTGATAATCCGATCACTGTACAACAGCAACTCAAAAATTTATTAAGGCCAAGATCCGTGCAGATCCAGGTCTGATATCTAGGCCTAGGTTGAAGTATTTGAAGAGAGCTTTCCAACGGCCCTAGTTTCGTGTCGATCCGACATCGGGACTGATCGCAGCGTCCATTCTCGCCGAAGCGCGCGCTGAAAACCAGAAGCTGCAGATCCGTGGCCCGTTATTCCGACCGGCGCCGAATGGAGCCGCCCGGCCTCCGGCCGGCGAACCAGCGTGCCGCCAGCCCGGGGAGCGCTTCCCTAAGTGTCCCCACTACAGCGGTGTCACCGGGTCCCACACGGCCCCTCCGGACAGCACGTGGGCCCCACCGTCACTAGTTCGGGTGTTGCCGAATCAATGCGAGAAGCCGCCCGTCAACCCGACTTCGGTCCTCCCAGACCCCATTGTGTAGCCCTTTACCTCCCTGCGTAGAGCGGGCAGCGAGTTGTATTGCTGTAATATTTGTATTATTGTTCCGGGAGTACGAGTTTCGGCCGGGTCCATCTTCCCCACGCCGAGCGCGTGGAGGTATTGTTTTCGCTCCCTACACTCGGCTATTGCTCATTTTCATATATACTTGCTTATGCCGCTGCTAGAGAGCATGTTCTAGGATCGTAGCTCACTTTATATTTATATCACCGCTACTGCGAGAGAGAGCGTTACCGTCCCGTGACCCGATCCAGGCACGAAAGTGTGAATTGACCACCCTAGCTCATTGCCGGTTTCTCAACCGCGCACGTCCGACGCTTCCCTCGTTAAGGGACAGTCACGAGCTTGTCGTGTCCGTTGTCTCGTCCCGCATCAAATAATAATTAGAATGTCCAGCAACCAAGGACAATGAAGTTCATAAAAGCTAATTCAACAAACCATGCCAGACAACAAACTAAAATTCAAAAGAACTCAGCTGGGCAAGCTGCCTTGCCTCGACAAAACACTCCCATGCCTCAGAACAAAACTGGTAACATGTCAAAGCATGGGTACAAAAGATACCCAAGAAATGAACAGTCTACAGACTGGAACATATTCCATTTTAATAGGTCAAGTGGACAAAATTTTGCTCATAACTTCAACAAAACTGTCAACAAGAAGCAAAAAATTACCTTGAAACAATTTTGGATTCCAAAAAACTTGCTTAAAGTTTTGAATAATGTCTTTGGACCCAATCTATCTTGGGTTCCAAACTATTCTGTTTGATTTTTTTTTCAGGTTAGTCTGGCAACTCTGAACAGCAGATGGTACTTAGATAGTGGCTACTCTAGATATATGACTGGAGATCAAAGCAAATTTAGTAAGCTCCAGCTGAAATAAGGTGGTCTTGCCAAATTTGGAGGGAAAAACAAAGGTAGAATAATCGGTTCAGGTACCATAGGTAAGCTCCCCTCCAACGTTGTTGAGAAAGGTCTCTTAGTAGAAGGCCTTGAACATAATTTGCTTAGCATTAGCCAGTTGTGTGACGAAGGTCACCAAGTTATTTTTGATAATCACTCCTGCAAAATTTTTGAAATGAATTCAGATAAAGTGAATTTGTAGGACACAGAGTCAATAATGTCTACATTGTAGACTTGAATGAAAATTCTGAATCCAATTTGTGTTTGTCTGCCAACTTAGAGAATAATGCTTTTAATTGGCATAGGAGGTTAGGCCATGCTAGTTATAGCACCCTTAATAAACTAGACAAGCATGATCTAGTTAAAGGTATGCCCAAAATAAGATTCACTGAAAACTCAAAAATGGGTAATACATGTGCTTTGGGTAAACTGACCTGAGCTTCTTTCAAACTTAGGACAAAACCTCTGTCCTCTAGGCCATTAAATTTTTGCACATGGATCTTTTGTGTAATGCCCTAGATTTTTTGGATCCTTGTTCATGGATCCCGGATCTGATTTCTCTGAGTGTCCGGCTCCGTTGTGTCCGAAATTTCGTTTCGGACATCTTTCGTGTTCAGATCGGCGCGATCCGGAGTCGTTTCGGAGGCCCGGAGTGCGTCCGCGGCTTTTCCGCGTGTGTTTTCCGATTCCCGGTGTGTGTTTCGGCTTTTTCTTCGAACCTCGTTGCGGGTGAACCGGGCCGTTCACCTGGGCGCGGGTGGTACCGTTGCGATCAGCGCGTCGTAAGGATTCAGGAGGTGTATTCTTCTATTTTTCGGGATTTTTCTGAATTTTCAGATTTTCCCTATATCTAACCTTTTCTCTCTCTCCCCTCTCATTTCTCTCTTCCCTCCCTCTCTCTTGTCTCCCGTTCTCTCCTCTCCCCCTCTCACTCCGGCGGCCGACGGAGGCAGCGAGGGCGGGGCGGCGTGGCTCGTGGGGCGTGGAGCGACGGGTATGGGACGGGGATCGCGATGGTGGAGGCGGTTCGTGGGACCGTGAACCGGCGAGGGTTTAAATGGCGTTTCTTCGTGGATCGGCGTCCGCGGTGCGTCGAATCTTCGGTGGAGGTAGGGAGATGGACCCTCAACCCGCGTACTTCATTTCTCGCGAGTTTTGTAGGTCGTGGTGAGCCGAGTGGGCTTATTCGAGGGATTTGAGGAAAATGTATGTTTTTGGGGTGTGAGCCGGATCTCCCGTTTTACGGTGTTTTTGGCCGATCCAGGGGTTTAGATGCATGCCTAGGGGCTTGGGGAATGTTTTCCCTTTTGTTTCCCCTTCACCTGGGGGTGAACGGGGCGTGGAATGGTTTTTCCCGCGGTTTCCACCGTTTTCGGGCGCGGACTGAGAACGCGCTAGCCGAGGCTAGCGCGTTCTTGATGGTCGCGCTGCCCCGACGGGGCGCGTTCATCGGAGAAGATGAACAGTAAGGCGGTTGCTGTCGTGCTATGGGGTCCTAGCACGTTCTTCTTGGTCGCGCCAGGGGTCCCTAGCGCGTTCTGTTTTGTCGCGCTAAGTGACCCTAGCGCGATTTGTGCAGTCGTGCTATGGGCCTATAGCGCGATCTGACTTGTCGCACTATAGGTGTATAGCGCGTTCTGTTTGAACACGCTATGGACTTATAGCACGTTCATGGAGGTGAGCAGCCGGGCTACCCGGGGCGGGTGGTTTGCGGCTGATCGTGCTCCCCTTGGGCCGTGTGTGTCCCGAGCACTCCGTGGGTTTCGTGTCCATGTTTAGGGGTGTCTGGAGGTGCCGTGTTACCTCGATAAGCATGCCCGTGGGCTTGGTGGGTCCGGATGACCCCAGGCGTTTCAGGTTTTCGTGTTCTCGCTCGATCGAGTCACCGTGTATCGGTGTGTGTGCGGTGGAGTTCCCCCGCATGTCGTGAGTCTTCCTGGAAGATGATCCCCGAGTGGGTCATGTGTTTGGCCGTGGACGGTGCATCCGTTTCTTCTCCGACAGTGGTCACCGTGCGATGGTGCTGGTACGTGGGGTGGTCCCCGTACTTCGTCAGGTTTGGACGTTGTTTTTCGTTGTCTTGAGAGTCTACTCTCTCAGTGATCCTCCACTAGTCGTAGCTTCCTGCCCACGCGTGTGCGGACCCACCTGGGAGTGGTGGAGAGCGCGACCCGGTGAGACGCGATTTTTAGGCTGGTTTCCGTCGGCCCCTTGCCTTTGCCACCAGAGTCCGATGGGGGGAAAAACCAGCTAGAGGACTTGACCTAGAGCAGATGGTCTGTGTGTGCACACATAGTTGGGGGCTTAGGACACGCGCTGACGAGCCTGACCCCAGCTAGTCCTTGTTGTGGTACTGGTTACTGTGTGTGTCTGAGTCTCACGCCTAGGGCCTCGTAGCTAGACACTTGTGGCGTGGTGTAAGACGTCAGCTGATGCATCCGGTCGTTCTTCTAGTGGAAGGTACTCCTGTTCTGGGCAGAGAGTGACAGACTGTCAGTCGCGTGACTTCGACCTTCGAGTTTTTGGTCGCGTTGACCGTTGAGTTTCTGTTGTCTCGCCGTGACACGTGTGTCGATTTTTGTACCGTGTGACTGGTTCTAGTGTAGTTTGGTAGCCCTTGGCCGTGAGTCTGGGGTGTGTTCTGGTACAGTAGGAGTAGCTGTAGTGCCGAGGTTTTGCCGGCCACCGTAGTTACTTTCCTGCTTTCGTAGTTACTTCTTTCCGTTGCTGTCTTGCTAGCATAGCTTTCCTTCTGCCGTTGTTTCTCAGTTGGGGTTCTGCGGGATCCCTACTGGGCCAGTGACAGGAGGCTCACCCCTGCGTTTCAGGTGCGACAGTTCTGCCTCGAGGTTCGAGGGTGCTGTGCGGAGGTTCTTAGTTGCCAACTTGCCGGGCCGAGTGTTCACTTGGCACGTGGTATGTTTTACTGCTTTAGACTGTACTTTCTGTTGGACTGGACTCTGTTGTAGTTGTTTATTTAATTCTGTTAATTGTTTAATTGTCCTACTTTATTTCTTATTTATTTGTACCTCCACACTCCTTTTTAGCCCTTCCGAGCCCTCCGGCTCGTGGGCGGCGAGCCGGGATTCGAATGGTATCGGGCTCCTCCCAGTATCTGGATCTCGGGTCGTCACATTTTGGGTCCCTCTCGATCACTGAGTTTCAATGGTAAAAGATTTGGATTTGTCATTATGGATGACTTTACCCATTTTGCATGGATTTATTTTCTAGCTCACAAAAATGATGCATTCAATAAGTTCAAATTGTTTTTCAATAAAGTAAAGCAAGAGGGTAAGCATGAAATCTGCACAATGCAATCTGACCATGGGGGGGGATTTGAAAATTCCATATTTTCTGATCTGTGTGATAATGAAGGACTGACTCACAGATTTTCTTCTCTCAGAACTCTAGAACAGAATGGCATTGTGGAGAGAAAAAACTGAACCATAGTTGAAATGGCCAGAACCTTGCTAGTGAGAGTCAGCTACCTAGAAAATTTTGGGCTGAGGCGGCCAATACAGCATGCTACACCATCAACAGGGCCATGGTAAGACCCATCCACAAGAAAGCCCCCTATGAGCTATTAAAAGGTAAGAAGCCAAATGTGACTTACTTCAGAATCTTCGGTTCTAAGTGCTTCATTCATAATAACAGTAAAAAGGACCTTGATAAGTTTGAAGCAAAAAGTAGCCCAGGAATCTTTCTAGGATATTCTAAAACATCTAGGGCTTACAGGGTTTTCAATATATCTGAAGAAACTGTAGAAGAGTCTCCTCATGTTATTATTAATGAAACCATGAATACTACAGACTTTGAAGATGATGACAGGAAATCAAAACATGATGGAGAATTTCTGGAAGAAAAACTGAATGAAGAAGCAAAGGCACCTAAATCAGCTACACAATGTGGACCATTTCAGGGTGAGTCAGCTGAACAAGGTGAGTCTTTAAGTAACCTTAGATTTTTGAAAGATCATCCTGCTCACAACATTATAGGAAATCTGCAAGACCCCCCAAGAACTAGGTCTTATCATCAGGCAATAAATAATGAAGACCTAATAGCTTTAATTTTCCAAATTGAACCCAAAACAGTAGAAGAAGCATTAAATGATGAATCTTGGGTAGATGCTATGAACGAAGAACTGGGTCAATTTGAAAGAAATAAAGTCTGGAATCTTGTTCCAAGACCTGAAAACACTTCAGTCATAGGAACCAAGTGGGTCTTCAGGAACAAAATAAATGAGGATGGAATCATTTGTAGGAATAAGGCAAGGCTACTAGCAAAAGGCTACTGTCAAGAGTTTGGGGTAGATTTTGATGAATCGTATGCCCAGTGGCTATGATGGAGGTAATTAGGATATTGCTAGCTTTTGCTTGTTCCAAAAACATGAAACTTCATCAAATAGATGTTAAAAGTGCATTCCGGAATGACTTTATAAAAGAGGATGTTTATGTTGAGTAACCTCCTGGATTTCAATTGTCTACACAACCTAACCATGTTTTCAGGTTGAATAAAGCCCTATATGGACTAAAACAGGCTCCTCGGGCCTGGTATGATAGGCTGACAGAATTTCTGATCTGCAAGGGCTATAGCAGACGTAAGGTAGATCAGACCTTATTTACAAAAATTCTGAAAAATAAACTCATCATAGTTCAGGTATACGTGGATGACATTATTTTGGGTTCTACCTGTACTGAACTTTGTGATGAATTTTCTCAATTGATGTCCGGTGAATTTGAAATGAGCGTGGTGGGTGAATTAAAATATTTCCTTGGCTTGCAGGTTTAGCAGATGGATGAAGGCAGTTTCATCAATCAGACAAAATACATCTTGGAAATTCTCAAGAGATTTCGCATGGACAAATTGAAACACATAGCCACTCTAATGGGTACAAACACTTCATTAGATGCTGATCTGTCAGGTAAAGAAGCGGATGCAAAATTGTATCGAGGTATGATTGGTTCTCTCTTATACTTAACTGCCTCAAGACCTGATTTACAGTTTAGTGTGTGCATGTGTGCCAAATTTGCATCTAATCTCCGTGCTAGCCCATTTGATAATGACTGCATCCAACAGGAGAACGAGGCAAGAAAAGATTATCTACATGCTCTAGCAGTCGAGGAAAATTTTATAAGGTAGAAATCAAGAGAAAACTGGCTGACGTTGGGCGATTCCAATACAAAATTCTTTTATGCTAACATGGCTGCCAGAAGAACCATAAACCATATCAGACAATTCAAAGATCACCATGGAAACACTATTAATGATAGTAATCAGGTAAAAGAACACACCATTGATTACTACTATCAGTTACTTAACCAATCTTCTTTGCAGGAAGCTAGCGACATCAACCCTTCTCTTCTACTCTCTGAAGAAGATAGGGTAATTCTCAATGCTGAATTCACCCCGGAAGAAATTAAGAAAGTCGTCTTTCATTCACCAAAAAATAAAAGTCCTGGTCCAGATGGATTTCCAGCGGAATTTTATCAATCAGCTTGGCAAATAATTGGGCAGGATGTGATCAACACTTGCCTTCACTTTTTCAGAACGGGCCATCTCTACAAACAGTTCAATAACACATTTCTTGCTCTCGTACCAAAAGTGGTGGGGGCGGATAACCTGGAGAATTTCAGGCCCATTGCTCTATGCAATTTCATCTACAAAGTTATTTCAAAGCTCATGGCTAATAGAATTCAGAAGGTGATTAACAAGATCATCAGTCCCCAGCAGACTGCATTCATAAAAGGCAGAAGTATAACCCACAACATTCTCCTAGCTAATGATCTGACCAAAGATCTACATTCCAAAGGCAAAGGAAATATTATTGTCCTTAAAGCGGATCTGCGGAAGGCGTTTGACGCTGTTGACAGGCGCTTTATATATCATATGCTTATGAAAATTGGATTTCCACCTAACTGGATTCAATGGATTAAAAGCTGCACTGAGAGCTGTATGTTCTCCATCCTATTTAATGGTTCACCTGCAGGCTATTTTAAAAGCTCAAATGGCATCAGACAAGGAGACCCTCTGTCCCCTTATTTGTTTACCATTGCCATGGAAGGACTCACGTGCATGTTGGAGGAAGGTGTACACCAAGGTCATCTCAAAGTTCCAAAGACCACTGAAACACATGTTTCTCACATTACCTTTGCTGATGATCTTATTATCTTTATACAAAATGACATTCACTCAGTTCATTACCTTGCAAACATCCTACACACGTTTGGCAAATGGTCAGGTCTTAAGCTGAATCATTCCAAAAGCAGAGTGTACATTGGTGCCAAGATCAAAGACAAAATAGCAATCACAACAGCACTGCGGGTGGAAGAAGGGAATCTTCCTATTCCATACTTAGGCTTGCCTCTTATCTCCACCGGTTTAAAAAAGGTACATTGCCAACCTATTATTGAGAAAATCAAAAGCAGAATTGGCTCTTGGAGAATGAAACTCCTTTCTAAGAGTGGGCGGTTGGAATTGATTAGATCCACCTTATCCACCTACTCCATCTATTGGTCTGCGGCCTTCCTTCTACCTGCAGGATTAATCCAAGAGATTGAAAAACTGCTTGCTAGCTTCTTCTGGCAAGGTACAGGGGCAAATAAGGCATTTCACATGATAAATTGGGATATTATATGTAGACCAAAACAAGAAGGGGGGTTAAATTTACGAAGACTAGCTGATTGGAACAAAGCTATATTGGTGAAGCAGTGTTGGGACATATTACATAAAAAGGATAGTCTGTGGATACAATGGATACATAGTAAATATCTATCCAAATGTAACTTCTGGCACATTCAAGCAAAGTCCTACCATTCTGCAGCTTGGAAAGGTATACTTCAAATGAGAACATGGTTACTCAAACACATCCAATTTTCTATCTCCATTGAAAGTTCACTTAGCATGTGGTATGATCCATGGGTAAATAATAAAAGTATATTCGAGCTTTATGGAGATCAGATCAGGCAAGATCTGGGAGGCAATGTGAATAGTACTATTTCTGACTTCATTTGTAATGGAACTTGGAATCTCCCAACTCCAACTTCCATTGACATGTTTCAGCTTTGGCCAGTTATCTCAGCTATTCCTCTGGTTAATAACCCCACCGATACATTGACTTGGATTCATGACAATGGTAATTTTTCTTGTACTTCAGCATGGAATCAAATAAGGCAAAAACACCCAGTATGGCACCAGGAGAGCTGGGTTTGGGGCAGGCCACTATGTCCCAAACATTCATTATGTTGCTGGCAAGCACTTCACCGCAGATTACCAACTCTGGATATTATTCAAAAAAAAAGGATTTTCGCTTGCAAATATGTGTATGCTTTGTAAAGAGGCAGAGGAAAGTAATGACCACCTATTCTTCTCATGCACATACTCCAAAGCACTATGGAATGAAATCCTACAAAGATTTGACATTCGCAGAGAGCCAAAGAATACAATTTCAAGTGAGCTGCAATCTCTTGAGGCCAATTTCCCTAACAAAGGTTACCTTACCAAGCTTATCAAATTATTATTTCGATGTACTATCTGGTGGATTTGGAGAGAGAGATGCCTTCGCATTTTTGAAAATAAGGAAATGGGGTATGCAAAGCTACTAATTGAAATTCTCTATGAAACCAGATGCTGTTTGAAAAATGCACTCAAGGATGATAGACTTACTTCCAGGGAAAAACAGATATTCAAACGATATAACTTCAGCATACCTTAACTCTGGACAACTGCCTTTCATCTCATGGGGGATCCTACATTGTACAATTTGATTGGATGCTAGCTCTGCCCTAGTTCTAGTACTTTTATGTACCTTCTCCACTGTAGACCACGCCTGTTGTGGCACAGCTGATTTCTATAGAGCAATCAGTCTAGGTTTGTCTAGACTTTGCTCACCCACTGTACAATTTTTTACTTTTCTATAATATTTACAAGCTTACCGATCAAAAAAAAAAATGTGTGCCAGATTTCAATCCAGACCCACTGAATTACACTTAGGTGGTGTTAAAAGAATTTTTAGATATATCTCAGGCACACACAACTTGGGTTTGTAGTATCCTACTGCAAACAATCTAGATCTAGTCTCTTACACTGATGCAGACTATGCTGACTATAAACTAGATAGGAAAAGCACAAGTGGGTTCTGCCAATTCTTAAGAGGGTGCTTAGTTTCTTTGGCATCTAAGAAGTAGCACACTGTGGCCCTGTAAACTGCTGAAGCTGAGTATGTAGTAGTAGGGAGTTATAGTACATAGGTTATTTGGATTAACCACCAGCTCAAGGACTACAATGTAGACCTTGGCTGCACACCCATTTATTGTGATAACACTAGTGCAATAAATTTGTCCAAGAATCCTATCCTGCACTCACGCACCAAGCACATAGAAATCAGACATCACTTCATAAGGGACGAGGTTTCAAAAGGAACTTTTGAATTAATCCATGTAGGCACAGCACAACAAATTGCAGATATTTTTACTAAGCCTTTGAATTATGAGAAATTCTCCACCTTAAGGAGAGAGTTGGGCATTTTCAAATCTTTTTGAGTATCTTCTTAATTCCCTTGCTAAGTTATGAATTTCTTTTTAACTCTGCCTGTTATTGTGAAGTCTGATGTTTACTTCAATGTTCTATTTTGTCATGAAGTCAAGGGGAGTTGAGTTTATCTCTCAATTTGATGTCACTATCTCTTCTTGTCTTGTCTATGTCCTTTTGCTTGCTAACCACCCTTGGTATATCAAATGGATGCTAGGAGAAGGACATATCTCTTCTGTCTAAAACCCACACTATGCGTAGAGATTAAGTCTCCACCAAGTACCAAAGGGCAGTAATGCAAATAGAAAGGGGGAGATATTCTTTTTCAGTCTCCCATTATTCACTGATTTGTCGAAGTATGTCCAGCTCAATGAAAGTGTGTCTGTCTTCCATGTCTATCTAAATCCCTTGAAGTTTTTTTTTTAGAACCTCATACAGTGCTTTCACAGATCTTGAATCTCAGAATTTCTCTTTAAAGCTTTTAAGTTTGATTAATTGAAATTTTTGTCAAGAAGTTTTAGTCTTATAATCCTGCTTATAGACTGAGATTAAGGTTCTGAAAAATATCTTCCTACACATCTCATGAGTAAAGAACAATGTTGACATATGAAGCCCTGAAACCTTCTAAAAGCTTGAACATTGAACATATGAAGACAACTCTAGCTGAAAATTTGTACACTCAGTATTGTCTTCAAACTTTTCAATTCATTGAAATATAAATAAATAAATAAAGGGGGCTAAAATTTTCAGAGCAATGATTTGGTTTCCTGAGAAACTTGTTGTCTCTTCACCATGAAGTGAAGTCAGTTGTGTCATGAAGGGCCAGATTAACTCTGTGAAGTGTAAATGAAATCATGGCAGAGCAATGGCATAGATTGTTGAGTAACTGGGTCACTTCACCTGAGACGTGTTGTGCCTCATGTTAAAAGACATTTTTATTGCTAACCCTGTTCTCTCTGAAGAGGTAATAAAGTTATCACAATGAGTAGCTGGGGACTCTTGCATCTAACCAATGTGTTTCCTCACGCAAAAAGGTGTTGATTCAACCACATTGATCAAATGAAAAAGAAGGTTCCTAAGGAAAATTTTGTACTTAGTATGAGCCCCAAATGCAAAATTATGATGGTTTGTTTGTTTTCAATACTGCTAGAAAAGTTTCGCATGACAAGTCTCTGTGTTTAACTAATACAGCTTTTAGACAGCACCTTCAAGGCTTTCATATAAAACTTTGCTCACTCTCCTTATTTTTGTATGAAGATAATTTTCTCACTTATGTTTCTTATCTATATGGCTTATCAGTCTTAAACATCTCAATGAACTTCAATTATCTCACTTAATTCATTAAGAGATGAGAATGATATTTTCTAAATATGTGACCTTACTGTATCTGCTTTCTCTTGCCTCTACCTCTTATTCTTTCTATTTTTTGATGATGTCAAAGGGGGAGAGATTAATAGAGTGAGAGTGTCTGAGTCTGTCTGTCTGTTTGGTATCTATCTGGCTGGTCTGATTAGTGATCTGAGTGTTTGATTGGTACCTAGAGTCTTGATCTGGTTTGCTGGATCTTTCTGAATCTTTCACTAAATCTTAAATTCCTTGTTTTCTCAACCTTACTTCAAGAAAGATGAATTTTCTTTGACCATCAAACTCAAAGACTCATATTGTTGCCATCATCAAAAATGGAGAGAATGTTAGATTCTGTGTTTTGATGATGTCAGAACAATATGGTTATTTCGTTAAATCAATAAACTCTAATTATATGTGTCAAAGGGGTGTGGTTCAAATTGACCAAAAGACTGTCTAATCAAATTGCAGGTTTGATAAAGAAGTGCATCAACGCACTCAGATTCGAGTCAAAAAGCAACAATGATCTCAAGCAGAAAAGTCAACACTTGCTCAATCCAAGAAGCAATGAAGTCATTGAAGAAAATGAAAGGTCGATGCAGAGGCTACAATTTTAAGAATCAGGTCGAGGCAGATAAATGTTGTGCTAAGACAGGTATTGGCTCATGAACAACCAAAGTTCCTAAGGTCGATGCACATTTGCATGCAGGTCGATGCACATGACACTGTTATGCACCTAAGGTCGATGCACATTTGCATATAGGTCGATGCACATTTGAATGTAGGACTATGCAGATATGCTCTTTGCATTAGAAGGTCGATGCATATTTGAATGTAGGTCGATGCGCATATGCTCTTTGCATTAGAAGGTCGATGCACATTTTAATGTAGGTCAATGCACATATGCTTTTTGCATTAAAAGGTCGATGCACCTTTGCATGGTATGTGCTATAAGGTCGGTGCATCTTGTTCACTGCATATGTTAAGGTCTGTGCATATCATAAGTGGTCAAGTCTTTTAAGACAGTATTGCAACTTAAGGTTGATGCACCTCAGTTAGTTCAGGAGACAGGTCAGTGCAGCTGAACAACTTATGCCAACAAGGTCGGTGCAGGTTAAGCAAATCAAGAAGAAAGGTCGATGCCACAGTACAAGCCCACTAATAAGGTCAATGCAGACATTCGGGCGCTAACAGGTCTGAAGAACCGAATCCCAGATTCACAACTTAAAATTAGACCCGATTGGAAAACCAAATCCAGCGATAAGATGGCACATGATCCAAGTAAAGATGGCACGCTTTTTTAGAAGTTTCCAGAGGGAGAATATTCTACTGCCAGGTGGACCAATGGGATATCAGTAGGTTTTTTGCCTCACCTTTTTCGGAGCCCCTGTTCTATTTAAAGACTCCCTCGTCCTTCAAGGGAGATGCTGAAAGCTGCAGAAAGCTGCGAGAGTTCATACTGTGTGAAGATCCCATTCGATAAGAGAGCAGCGCCAGAAAGAAGAGAGAGAGTGAGAAAAGAAAATTGAGAGTAGCCAGCCATTTCGATTCAAAGTGCTTCTACGAAGCTACATCTTGTTTCTATTTTCAGTTTTCAGTTTTTCCAATTTGTTTATCATTTTGATCCCTCCAAGTGTCCTTGGAGGAAGGGAGATTGAGGTCTCCGGTTGTGAGCGATGGGGTGTCTCTCACGGGTTCCCTCTGAGGATTCAGAGGAAGGGAGGTCATCCTCTGGTTCTGGACTTGTGGGCAGCAAGCCCAGGTGCTATGTTTCTGTGGGTAGCAGAACTTGGGTTGAGGGATTTGTCTCCCTCTGATTTCAAGCTGTGAGCCAGCATCTTGTCACAGACAGAGTCTGCTTGACGATTTTGCCTAGTGCAATGTATCCTCGCTCAATGTGAGTGAGGGGTGGACGTAGATTGCGGGCAGTAATTGAACCACCTAAAAATCCTCGGTGCCATTTCTTGTGGTTTGTTTCATTGTTTCAAGGATTGCATGTGTGTATTCGTTGTGTCCAGGAGGTATATTAAAAGAATCAGCTCAAATGATAGGTCAGTCCTATCTGGAGGGTTGCCTTCTTGCGTGAGAAGACTCTAGGGTCCAACCTTCGCCTCATATCCCTAGCAGCTATCTGATATCTGATTTGGTTTACCACCCTGCTCAGCCTTCTCTATTCAAATTGTAGAGTGTCCAATCCTTAGTCTACATGCTGGCATGTTAACTGTTCGATCGCTGTTCCATCTAAGTTTGATTTCTCGAGCTATACTTGTTGGTTTGTATTAGATGTGGTTAGTTGAGAGGTGATTTACTTGCTGTGATTCCGTCTTCGTCGATTAAATTACATTGTCGGTAGAAAGTTGGGAGTGATCTATTCATCCCCCCCATTCTAGATCACATTCTTATTTTATATAACCAGCTGCCGACTGTACTGGACCTTATGGACTCTGAGCACTGTAATATCTCGAATTCCCATGTACGTCCACAACCACTGCTCTGATACCAACTATGATGACCAAAGATCCGGATACCGGGAAGAACCCGATACCATTCGAATCTTGGCCTGCCGCCCACGAGCCGGAGGGCTCGGAAGGGCTAAAAGGAGTGTGGAGGTACAAAGAAATAGGAAATAAAGTAGGATAATTCAACAATTAAAAGAAATAACAACTAACTATAGCAGAGTCCAGTCCATCAAAAGTACAATCTAAGGCAAAGAAGCATACCCAACACCGAGGAAACACTAAGCCCGATGAGCTGGCAACTAAGAACCTCCGCGCAACACCCTCGAACCTCGAGGACCAACCGCCACACCTGAAAAGCAGGGGTGAGCCTCCTATCACTGGCTCAGTAGGGGTCCCGGGGAACCCCAACCGTAAACAATAGTGGCACAAAAAGCAGCAAAAATAGCAGGAATAACAAATCGGTGGCCGATAAAAACTTGGCACTATAGCTACTCCTACTATACAGGAAAATGCGCCCCGATCTCACAGTCGGGGGACCACCAGACTGCAAACCACCCTGGTCACGCTGCCAGGGGAAACATCATGACAACCCTATCGTGGACCGAACACTACCTAGGGAAAACCCTTGGTAATGCCCACCGGAACCCTAGACCTCTACCTCGAGAACACGACTGGAAATTACACGTAAAACCACATCTCGCAGATGAGAAATAGAAACTCAAGTCACAAGAACTCACGTCACGTGACAGGAGCACTTCCCACCAGAAGCAAAGCTTGATGCGTCCACTGACGTCTTACACCGCACCTCAGTGTCTCGCTACAACGCCCCAGGCGGAGACTGAGACACACAACCAGTACCACGAATAAGGACTAGCTGGGGTCGCACTCGTCAGCGTGGGTCCGACTGCCCCCAACTACGTGTGCACACATAGACCATGCTCCCTAGGTCAGAGCCTCTAGCTGGTTCTTCCCCTGAAGCCCGGACTCAGGCTACGTGTGGGGGCCCTATGGTAACCAGCCTAAAAACCGTCTCTCTCGGGTAACGCTCTCTACCACTCCCAAGTGGGTTCGCACACGCGTGCGCAGAAAAGCTACAACTAGTGACAGGTCACGAAATGTGAACACGGAAAGCCACACACGCACCCATTGCGAGTAACGCGAAGTAACAGGTGGCTCGGGGCCACCAGACTCTGGATGGTCCACTTGACCTATCAAACTCAATGGTCCTTGAGTCACAGGACTCGGGTCAAGACCGTCATACAAGGACAACCCCATGCCGTCAATCTGGCCTATCTCTAGGTCTGAAACTATGCTAGCACGAATATCGAAGAAACTCACAAGCTGCCGAGTTAATCCCCCATCCAAGGGAAATGTGGGAATCCTCTAGCCCTAGGCTGGATGACTGGACTCATAGTCCAAGGGCCAAACCCACGGCCCACTCAGAAAATACCTTTCGGAGAACCATTGACGTGCAGGAATAACCCACCGCACACATGCTGATACACGGCGACATGTTCTAGCGAGAACACGAAAGCCCGGAACACAAAGGGTCACTCGGACCCTCCAAACCCATGTGCACGCTAATCAAGGTAACTCGGTACCTCTGGATGCCCAAAACACAGACACGGAACCCACGGGGTGTCCGGGACATCCACGAGGCCGAAGGTCAGTTGTTGAGTCTCAAATAATGCGAACGGAACAGGACCCGCACAAAATAATGCGAACGGAACAGGACCCGCACAAGACCCAATTGGCGGTCCTCCTTGGACCGACAAATCAAATGGCAACCCTCTCGGGACAGCAAAACCAGTATAGCGTTCCACTCTGGACCGCTACCCTCAGGGGACGCCAGGAAAAATAAACGGTCGTCCTTAAGACCGCTACCCTAGTGGCAGTCTTGGCCTGACCGCTAGAGGGTCAGTCGCAAGGCCGCTACTACACGGGCCACAATGCGGCCATGCCCTGGCCGCAACTCGGATAAACGGTCATCCACCTGGTGAAAAGAGTCGACACTTCTTCTGGTACGTCTGGATCGAGTTTCCAGTTTTAGTTTCGAACCTCCCACTTTGTCATTCGATTGGACTGAGTTTTTACACCCTTACCCTTAGAGTTTCTCCATCTATTGGGTGTGTTTTTGAAGGTTTTTTTAGAGGGGCTTTTTAGTCTTTTATGTTTCCTTTTCGACCGCATATATGAGCTACGGTTTGCTTCGAAGGAGACTATCCCTTGGGCTTAACATTTTCATTTTGCTGTAGGAAGGAAGAGGAGGGCGGCACCATTACTTGGAGGAGGAAGAGGAAGAATCGGAGAACGCCATCAACAAGGAACAACTGCCGATCTGATTCCACCTCCGAGTGCAGTTCCTGAAGATCCTATCCTGGGCAGCTCCTGCGGTCTTAGCCTGCTTCCACTCCGCGGACCAAACTCTCCAGCGCACCCTACCACTTTTATGAACGGGCTTCAATACAAATTTAAGGGGGATCTCTTCTTCTCTCATTTCTACTCTTTTATTTGAGAATAGATTGAAAGTTTGGGCATTCATTGTATATTCTTTTATTTTGTTAAACTGAGAATACATTGTGTGTGGGCGGAGCTGCGTCTCCATGTGTACGGATTTATTGCGGGGTAGTTTTTCCCCGAGTATGTGTGTAAACGGAGCTGTGTCTCCGTGTGAGTTTTATGTGCAGGGTGTGCTCCCCGACTGCGTGTGTATGAGCTGCGGTGGTAGCGACTTGGGGCTAGGCCCCATGGTTGTGCATTGCTGCGGAAGCAACGTGTGTGGTGTTGGGGTTCTTCCCCGTTCTGCTACGATTCGTAGTGTGTAGTGAAGCCTCACTGGGGTTCGGTGAGGGGTGGACGTAGGGAGCCCGTCGTGGTCTCGGACCACCTAAAAATCTCCGTGTTCATTGTGAATGCCTGTGTGATTGTCCTTTTCTTCTATCTCCGTTCACAGGTCTACTATATGATTTTTACTCACTACACCATCACACATCGCTTCAACCGCTATACGTGTTAGGCTCAATGTCACTTGTTCCTTGCATTGATAATCCGTGTGAGATCGAAAAGATAGAGAGAACATTCTAATCTCACTTCAGTTTAGGCTAATTAACGTAGTTAATTTTATTTCCGCTGTGTTTAGTTTAAATAGTTTTTAAAATGCACCATCTGGGATGGGGGACAATTCAACTTCCCTTCTTGTCTGCCATCTAGCCTGGGCCAACACACCAGATCGCCTACAGACCGCCACTGCAATTGGCGGGCAATCGCAAGACCGCGACTATCCTAGGCGGTCACCTCAGGACCGCAAAACCTGCCGACACATCCGGATCGAATAGCGGCCTTCAGCGGACCGCCTAGGATAGTCCTACCAGTAGCCTCTTTCGCGCTTGGGACCAAATGGCAGTCCTACCAGTAGCCGCTATTGCATAGCCCCATTCACACCACTGTGAAGGGGAAAACAAGGGGAAACCATTCCCCAACCTCTCTAGCACCGATAGGAACCATTTAAACCCCCAAAACGCAATCAAAACTCTAAATCCAGCTCACACCCCAAAATCATACATTTATACCCCGGGGGAGAAATAAACCCACTCGGCTAGCCTCAGGCTACCAAACTCGCGGGAAATCAAGTACTCAAGCTAGGGAACCATCCCCCTACCTCCACCGAAGATTCTGCGCACCGAGGACGCCAATCCGCCAAGAAAACGTCGCTTAAACCCTCGTCGGCCCGTGGTCCCATGAACCGCCTCCACCATCGCGATTCTCATCTCGTGCCCATCGCTTCATGCCCCACGAGCATCACCGCCTCGCCCTTGTCCGCCTCCGTCGGCCGCCGGAGAAGAGAGGGGGAGAGGAGAGAGGATGAGAGAAGAGAGAGGGTGAGGGATAGAAATGGGAGATGGGGAGAGAGAGAAAAGGAGGTTTTATATATAGAAAATCTAGAATTTCTGAAAAAATACAAAAAATAGGGAAAAATACTCTCCATGATCCTCGAAAAGCGCACAACGCGCCGGTAATGTCCTGGAATCAGAGAACGCAATGGTTCGCCCTACATGGGGTTCCGAAGGTCTGATAGGTAAAAATACGCGTAAATCACAAAACTCAATCCGGGACCCACAAAAGCGATCTGAAACCCACGGATCCTAATACGAACAATAATCCCAAAAACCCGGGGCGTTACAGCCCTCCCCCCTAAAGAAATTTCATCCTCGAAATTCAAGACGAGCTCCAAGCCGCAAGGGGAGAACGCCAAAATGAACTAACAACACCATCAAAGCCCCAGCTAAACCGCGAAACTTGCAAAACACATGATCCTGAGGGACACTGCCAGTCCTCAATCACGAACAACACCTAGCACCGCGCACCACACACATCGATCATCAGAGCAGGCATACAACAAAAAGCACAAGTTTGGCATCACCTCAGTTACAACGAAATCCAATCATGGCACCACTGTCACAATCTCGCTCACCGAGGAGACACAACCCTCGTTACGAGAAATAGCCATCGATTAGGACCACATGCTCGGCGGACCAAACAAACGTCAGCCTCTCTACCAGCTGACCGCCGCAAATTCGTCGGCTCCACGCCAAGGACCACCTCACACCTGGGAAGTTGAATGCCAATAACAGCACGAGACCAACTCTGTGAGAACTCAAACTTCGACAAAGCCCGGATCCCATCCAAAAAAAGGCACATCACCGAAACGGCCACCAAAGACCTCGCTTGCTTGCACACAGCTCTCACCGTTCTCGAAGTGCAACCATCAGCATCTTCTGTCTGTGAAAGACAAATCACCAGTCACCAAACATTCGTCAACAGGAAACCCTTGACTCGCACAGCTTCTTCCTTCTTTCCTGGTCCTCCACCAGATCCGAAGGGCACATTCCAAATCTCATTAGGCCATCAGTTGACTCACGCACAGACCAACACTACATCACGAACCAATCCTCCCTCGAACACCACATCTAGACATATCCTCATGCCAACTCTACCCTCTCAGGGGAGCACGGTCAACCAATGACAAAATACGGAGTTTTCAATCTTCACCTCACTTGACTCAGATTTACAAGGGAAATCCTCCCATGCTGGTCACCAGACCAAGGATCACCATATCCAACGATAACGTCTCTTCAGAGATCTACATACACCGGCATTGTCCATCGTCCTGTCTCATCAAATCCTATCTCATCTCAATCACTCCAAGTGGACGCCTGCCAATCCCAATTCTGCTCTTACCACAGAGCCACGAGACACAACCTGAACAATTCACGGCACACCTCTTTAAGGCAACCAAGTGCCACTTGCTATCACAACAACCTAGTTGATAGTGCCATGACCAATGCACACGGGTCCCCAGACAATACACATCTTACCATGGTTGACCACTCGGTCAACCTGACCAGCCGCTCGCAGCTACCAATTGGGACCCATAATCTCTCAGAGATCACTTCTCCAAAAACACAACCTCATCCGCAGACACAGCTTCCAACACAAAATAGGGTACTCATGCGGCACGCTCGCCAACATATTTCCCCAACTCTCCATCCTGCAAATGCCACGAACCACAATACCTCTAGCAATGGCACGGCAACAACACATCTCACACTGAGGAACCAATCCTCCAACGCTCAACTCATTTTTGGGAAATCCGACCGTAGCATCCAACGCTACGATTCGGGACCTGTGGGCAATGGCCCTACCAAGCTTCCAACGCACTTTGATCCAAGCGCACAGCCAACACAGATGACTCGGGATCCGCCATCCCGATAATCCTCTACAACTCCGCAGGCTCCGATCCTCAACACATCGGGAATCACAACACCAGCCGTAAATTCTCACGAACACTGCCCAGCCGGCACCCATCCTTCCGGAACAATGCCAAAAACCCTTACATACCAGGGAAATGAACATGACTTCTCACAGGCAACCACCTTGCCAAAACACAGGACTCGCCTTGCACGGACTTCATGGCACACAAAAGGCTAACCAATCTGGACACACGATGCAAGACGATGAACCTTAGCCAAACACGATTCTCTCCAATCAAAGGAGAAACTAGCATACCTCCAACCAACAAAAAATCTCCACGCTCGACCTGACCTCGAACCCTGCACACACTGGGAACCGCACCTTCCAACACCAAGAAAACCATCACTATCGTCAGGGCAGCTTCTCTGACAATACTCACCAAGTTTTCTGTCGGATCACAATCACAGCATCTCGTGATGCACCACCACTACAATTCCTCGAACTGCAACACCCCACGCCAAGAGTCGCAACACGGGCCATAATCTGCAACCGTCAACGCTCATCCTCGAGTATCGAACTCACCGCGGAACCTTCACATCTCGAGCTAATTCTAGGGCGAACACAACCCATTCACACACAGAAGCGCAAGGCTCTAAGCTCACTGGGATAACTCCGCCCAATCCAACCTCAAAATTTGCAAAAATAACGGGGACTAGCACGTCATTTCTGACGCCACAGAGCATGTCAAGATCATCGGCTCAACAATCAGCAGCTCAACAGAAGATCCTCCGCTCGTTCGAGCATAATTCTCGACCAGAGCACCCTCTCCAACACCTCAAACCATGATCTCGACGCCTCAGGGGCTGGATAACCTCAAACTGGAGTGGCCAAAACTCTATAACAGCTCCCTCAGAGTGCACTCATAAGCCACTTGACCACGAACAATCCTCACCAGCCACGTGACCTCGCTGCAAATTCCTCAAATGTATCACCGCAGCCTCACACCTAGCGATAAACTCTGCCCACCGTAGCACGACTGAGTCCACCACTCATCGGGAAGAAATCTCTCTATCATATCCCTTAGGCCCCACACCGACATTCCAACGAAATAGTAACCACATTCATAGCGCCAACGTAGCGCACTGAAGCTCTAACGCGAGAAACCAAGGTGGAAAAGAAGCACAAAACCCTATGCCAACTGCTGACTGTATTGGACCTTATGGGCTCTGATCACTACAATATCTCGAATTCTGATGTACATCAACAACCACTGCTCTGATACCAACTGTGACGACCCAAGATCCAGATACCGGGAAGAACCCGATACCATTCAAATCCTGGCCCACCGCCCACGAGCCGGAGGACTTGAAAGGGCGAAAAGGAGTGTGGATGTACAAAGAAAAAGGAAATAAAGCAGGACAATTCAAAAATTAATAGAAATAACAACTAACTATCGTAGAGTCTAGTCCAACAAAAGTACAGTCTAAGGTAGAGAAGCGTACCCAACACCGAGGGAACACTCGACCCGACGAGCTGGCAACAAAGAACCTCCGCGCAGCACCCTCGAACCTCGAGGATGAACCGCCACACCTGAAAAGCAGGGGTGAGCCTCCTATCACTGGCTCAGTAGGGGTCCCGCGGAACCCCAACCGTAAACAACGGTGGCCCGAAAAGCAGCAAAAATAGCAGGAACAGAAAACCGGTGGTCGGTAAAAACTCGGCACTATAGCTACTCCTACTGTACCAGAAAACACGCCCCGATCTCATAGTCGGGGGACCACCAGACTACAAACCACCCTGGTCACGCTGCGAGGGGAAACATCATGACAACCCTGTCGTGGACCGAACACTGCCTAGAGAAAACCCTTGGTAATGCCCACCAGAACCCTAGACCTATACCTCAGGAACACAACCAAAAACTGCAAGCAAAACCACGTCTCGCAGAAAAGAAATCAAAACTCGAGTCACAAGAACTCACGTCACGTGACAGGCGCACTACCCACCAGAAGCAAAGCCGGATGCGTCCACTGATGTCTTACACTACACCTCAGTGCCTCCCCACGACGCCCTAGGCGGAGACTGAGACATAAAACTAGTACCACGAATAAGGAGTAGCTGGGGTCGCGCTCGTCAACGTGGGTCCGACTGCCCCCAACTACGTGTGCACACACAGACCATGCGCCCTAGGTCAGAGATCCTCTAGCTGGTTCTTCCCCCGAAGCCCAGACTCAGGCTGCGCGTGGGGCCCCAATGGTAACCAGCCTAAAAACCATCTCTCTCGAGTAACGCTCTCCACCACTCCCAAGTGGGATCGCACACGCGTGTGCCGGAAAGCTACGACTAGTGGCAGGTCACTAAACGTGAATACAAAAAGCCACACATGCACCCATTGCGAGTAACGCGGAGTAACAGGTGGCTTGGGGCCACCAGACTCTAGATGGTCCACTAGACCTATCAAACCCAACGGTCCTTGAGTCACATGACTCGGGTCAAGACCGTCGTACAAGGACAGCTCCATGCCATCAATCTGGCCTATCCCTACGTCTGAAACCATGGTAGCATGAATATCGACGCAACTCAGAAACTGCCGACTTAATCCCCCATCCAAGGGAAAAGTGGGAATCCTCTAGCCCCAGGCTGGATGACTGGACTCGTAGTCCAATACCAAACCCACGGCCCACTCAGAAAACACCTTCCGGAGAACCAATGACGTGCAGGAATAACCCACCATGCCGATACACGGTGACATGTTCTAGGGAGAACACGAAAGCCTAGAACACAAAGGGTCACATGGACCCTCCAAACCTACGTGGATGCTAATCGAGGTAACTCGATAGCTTCGGACGCCCAAAACATGGACACGGAACCCACAGGGTGTCCGGGACATCCACGAGGCCGAAGGTCAGTCGTTGGGTTTCAACCGGACTGACTGGAGTCCAAAATAATGCGAACGGAACACGACCCGTACAAGACCCAATTGGCGGTCCTCCTTGGACCGTCAAATCAAATGGCGGCCTTCTCTGGACCGTAAAACCAATATAGCGGCCCACTCTGGACCGCTACCCTCAGGCGTCGACAGGAAAAATAAACGGTCTTGCTTAAGACAAATACCCTAGTGGCGGTCTTGGCCTGACCGCTAGAGGGTCAATCACAAGGCCGCTACTACACGGGGAACACGGGGCACAATGCGGTCATGCACTAGCCGCAACTCGGATAAACGGTCATCCACCTGACCACCTACTCCGGGGACCCAATGAGAAACGACAACGAATTGGTGGTCCTGGTCAGACTGCCACTACAATTGGCGGCCGATCGCAAGACCTCCACTACCCTGGGCGGTCACCTCCGGACCACAAAACCTGCCGACACGTCGGGATCTAATAGCGGCCCCCCGTGGACCGCCTTTATGCAATAGCGGCTACTGGTAGGACCGCCATTTGCTCCCAAGCGTAAAAACGGCGAACATGGTAGAAAACCCCATTCCACGCCCCATTCACACCCATGTGAAGGGGAAAACAAGGGGAAACCATTCCCCAACCTCTCTAGCACCGAGAGGACCCATTTAAACACCCAAAACACAATCAAAACTCTAAATCTGGCTCACACCCCAAAATCATACATTTATATCCCGGCGAAGAAATAAACCCACTCGGCTTGCCTCGGGCTACCAAACTCGCGGGAAATAAAGTACTCAAGCTAGGAAACCATCACCCTACCACCACCGAAGATTCCGCACACCGAGGACGCCGATCCGCCAAGAAAATGCCGCTTAAACCCTTGCTGACCCACGATCCCACGAACCGCCTCCACAATTGCGATCCTCGTCCCGTGCCCATCCCTCCACGCCCCACGAGCATCGTCGCCTCGCCCTGGTCTGCCTCTGTCGGCCGCTGGAGAAGAGAGGGGGAGAGGAGAGAGTGTGAGAGAAGAGAGAGGGTGAGGGAGAGAAATGGGAGATGGGGAGAGAGAGAAAAAGAGGTTTTATATGTAGAAAATCCAAAATTTCCAGAAAATATAAAAAAATAGGAAAAAAATACCTCCCACGATCTTCGGAAAGCGCACAGTGCGTCGGTAATGTCCCGGAGTCGGAGAACGCAATGGTTCGCCCTACATGGGGTTCCGAAGGTCCGACAGGCAAAAACACGCGTAAATCGTTAAACTCAATCTGGGACCCACAAAAGCGATCCGAAACCCACAGATCCTGATCCAAACAATAATCTGAAACATCTGAAGCGTTATAAAATAGCCCACCGCAGCAACATCGGTCGTGATTGCCTTTACAACAGGGACCGGTTTCACCTCCTGGACATCCAGGAGCTCAACAAAGGCCACCCCCAAGAAGTTGGGGAAGCCCACAATCGATGGAAAATCGCCGAACTTTGGTTAATCAGGATCAACCTAGCATGATCAGCAACCACCAATGGTCCGAATGAGACCGCCATCGGTTAATCAGGATCCAACCTGCAAATTCAGATTTAAAGCGAGTTAGTATTTTAAGAGGAGGCTGTCGAGCCCCTAATCCTGGCGAGAAGATGAAAGGAGGCCCAGTCCCACCGGGCGTGCCAACTTGTGGGAATAACTCTTTCTTTTGATTAATGATTTATTCTAATCTCTTTTCTGAGATTATTTGGTTTTATTCAGTGTGTGGGCGTGCTAGTCACCGAATGACATTTATTCAGGTTTTAAGACTGGGAGGGTCTGAAACCACGGGTTCGCTCCGTTTGACTAAACAGACAATTGTGGGTGGGTCGGGACTAAGAACCCGCTGCGCCATAAAGGTCACATCGTTAATTACATTCCCTCGGAGAGGAGAAAACCTTTGATTAAATGCCAGGAGAAGGGGCCCTCGGGCCTTAAATCAATATTAATTAAAGAAAGCAATGAGAATTCTGAACTTCAGTGAAACAGCTAAATAGTTTAACAATGCCGGTCATTAATTGACCAGTTCATATCTGGACAAGAGTCCCTCTTTATAAATGTGTCTTCCAAAAATATGGCAAGTTTGATATCTGGGATTAGATCTCGATGGAAATTCAGTTAAACACAGCGGACAATTGGCCCAAAGCGGGGTCAAGCTATGACCATGATGGGATAACCCCAAGGTTCAAGCATGACTCATAGAGGCCTTATCGATATCCCCTTTGCATAGGGTCCAAGGGAGGTGAGAGCTTGATTATTCAATCTTTTGTTTTATTGTATGCTGATTAGTTTTCTTCTCTCTTTTTTGTGTCATTTACGCATTATATATCCTTTTATCAAGTTTTATACTATCAGTATTATCGCTTATTGTTCATTATTTTGATGTGTGTTTATTCCTATTTTTTATTATTATCATCATATCCTTCTTTTATTTTATTTCCTTTACCAAGGAAAAGGGGCTAGGGGCCACTACGTCGATGCATGGCTTAAGCTGTGTCTGTTGACACCCGTTTTTTGTCGATAAGTTGAGTCGTTCCTCTTACTCCCATTTGTTGATGCCTCGAGTTGTCCATCGCTCGTTGGGGCTATTTTCGGGCACGTTTTGGGCCAATTTTATGTGTAGCCTCCCTCCCTGGCTGGGCTTGTTTCAATTCTGGGCTTAATGGGCCTTGGTTTTGGTTGATTGGGCTTTTCTATAAGTTTCAAGCGCCCATATACATGTACGGTTCATCTCTGGCCGCTCAATCATTGTGCCGTTGCCTATGGGCCGTCCATACATTCATGGATATTTTGGTTAATTTTCTGAATTATCACCGACAAGCATATATACGGACTAGATATAGCCGCATACGCCAATTGTGCGGTAGAGTCTAAGCAGTCTATCTCTCAAGAGTCCCAACGTCGCTAATGTTCAGATAATTATCTAATTTTCTTATTTATCTTGATTTATCACCGACAAGGCATGGGCGGTTTATTCATGAGCGCTCTTGTAGATGTACAGTCTGATGATAGCCATTCATTTATGAGAGTCCAACGGCGAACTATTCGGCCGGTTCAATGGATAATTTGGATTATTTTGTGAATTGTTGAATTTCCACCGACGAGGTTGTACGGCCCAGAATGGGCCGCCCAAATGGATGTGTGGTCTATCATTAGATCGTTCATCTGCTCGATTGCTGAAGATTCAACAGATTTTTCTCTCTCTCCTCGTGGATTTATCCCAAACTCCTTCCGATGATTTCTCCACGAATTCTTAACCATTTCGAGTGCCGTTTCTTCCAGATGAAAGATAATTGAATTATATTCATCTTTTATTTGATAATATTGACCTGAAAATGCTTCTAAACCCTAATTTCGAGCTAGGACTTTAGATGTTCTATAAATAGACCCTAAAGGCTACCTTTGAAAAGGGCGGAGATTTTGGTAGACGGCGAAGCCCTACTGAATTCTTGAGTGACCTAGCACCAAGGAAGGAGGCCTTCTACATCCATATAGGCCTCCGGTTCAGGGAGTAGTCCTAGTCTTGAGTCTTTTTTGCATTTGATAGTCCCGTCTCTTCTCATTGCTTGTTTGCTTCTACACATCCATTCTCCCACGTTTTCATTGTTTGCACTGTCATGCACACACCCTCCAATGTTTTCTGACGCCCTAGTTGTTTAAAAATCCCCCAGGTATCCCCCATTCAAATACTTATGTTCATTTCCCTTCATTCGAGCATTTGCTACACTTCACGTTTCTAACTTGGGTTTTTTCCTTGTGTTCTACACTTTGTTTCGCAGGTCAACAGTACACTAACGCGAGGCCCATTCTTTCTGGCAGGCCAGAAAGGGTGGAGGTTGGACCCTTTGCGACTTCTGGCGTGGTGGTCTTGAGCGGCTCTCTCCCATCCGTTGAAGGAGACGTGCGGTGCGACCTGTGTTGGGTTAGATGGACGCAGTCTATCTCCACTAAGTGTGGATCTAGAGGGGGGTGAATAGATCAACTTGCCTAATTTAAAACTATTGTAAGTTCTAGAGCGGAATTTAGGCAAGCATCAATAAAGCTAAATGAAAAGTGCTAAGCAAAAGGTAGAAAGCTAGACATGAGCATAAGCGATGCAATCAAACAAGCTAAGCAAGAAATTCCCATCGCACACAGATCACACAAAAACACAAACACACTGCACACACAATTTTTAGGTGGTTCGGTCAACGACCTACGTCCACCCCACACTCAACCGAGTATGGCTTCCTGCTGCGCAGCACAGCTTGCGTCCGCTGGCCTTTACAGCTTGGCCAAACAACCCGCTGATACACAGCTTCGCTGGGCACTACAGCTTGCCGACCAGAGGATCTGATCCTCTGCAACCGCTGGGGAAATACAGCTTAACCCGTCCAGTGGAGACCACCACTGCAAGACCGCTGACACACAGCTTGAAGAAACAGCATTCGGAAATGAAAGACAGAATCAAAACGAAAAATAAAAACCCAAAGGCAATGTAGCTCTTAAAGAGCAAAGCTCAGCTCTGGTTTTGAACCACGAGACTGAGATACAAACACTCTCACTCTCACTCTCGATCAGCTCTCTCTCACCTCACTCTCTCTCTTTTCTCATTCTTCTCTATTTCTTCTTCTTCTTCTCTGTATCTTCTTCTTCTCTCTTTTCTCTCTGTGGATCGAAGGCTCACTGCTGCTGAGTGTATAGACTTTTTCTTCTTCTCCTTCGATCAGCTTTCTTCTGTGGAAGAAGGCTTGTATATATAGAAGCAACAGCAGCAGGCGTGTGCTCTCCACGTTTCCCGCCCAGCAATTTGGACCACGTGGCAGCATGCAATGGAGTGTCAGTACACGTGTCCTCATCTGGATACCTTGTCCTTTTTGGATCACGAGCCAGGTACCTGGGATCACGTGCCCCTCATTAGCTTCTTCAGTCCGATGTATAGAGTTCTCCGTCCACTTGCTCAAAGTCATCAATCTGACTTGCTGCGTCGACGCTTTCACTCAATAGCGTTAACGCAGTGAGGCATTCCAATAGCCATTAGCCTCGTTTCTTTGGCTGCTGCGTCGATGCTGCTTGCTTGTGGCGTTGACGCAGTGGAATAGCCTGTGAAGATGAATACTTCTTCAACTGCTGCGTCGACGCTGCTTGCTTGTGGCGTTGACGCAGTGGAAGATATCGCATGCTTCGTCTACCGATGCGTGGACGCTTTAAGCTCCAGGCGTCGACCCTGTTCCCTTCAGCAACAAGAATAAAGACATAAGATTTAAGTTTGTACGTTGCATTGTATATACTTGAGGAGTTGACGCTGCATAAAGCACTGAGCTGACGCTGCATGAAGCATGGACAGTGTACAGACTTTTAACCACTGTATGGACTTCATGTAATGCAAACGAATGCGAAGACTTCAGTGTATAGACTTTAGAAGACGAGTGCAATGTATAGACTCCATGAGACTCTAGTGCAGACAGACGATGTATAGAGTTCTTAGTTCAGCCGTCAGTGTGTAGACTTGAAAGGCTGAGGCCAGTGTACAGACTTGTCACCGACCATAGTGTAGACTTGATCAGCAAGGACACAGTATAGACATCAACTCTGCACATCGAATGTATGGACTTCAAGTGTGAAGACCATTGTATAGATCTTGGATCCGAAGACTAATGTGCAGACTTTGGATTAGAAGATTAATGTATAGACTTTGAGTAACACTGTGGATGTACAGACTTTGCTCAAGTGCATGAGACGCTAACTGAGACGCTGGACTCTGTACAGACTTGAGCGATGTGTGGACTTGAAGCTCCTGAAGCAGTGTACAGACTTCAAAGATCACTGTTGATGTGCAAACTTTGGAGACATGAAGCGATGTACAGACTTCAAGGAAGTTGGCAAGTCGATGTACAGACTTGATGAAGCGAAGCTAATGTACAGAGTTGAGTGTAGCTAAAGCCTTGATCGTAGGACTAGGCTGGACTGTATAGACTTCAGGCTTCAGAATCGAATGTTCAGACTTCGCCTAAGACACGTAGGGAAAAGACCCCAGTGTATAGACTTTGCCTTGAGTGAAAAGTAATTGATGAATGTATGGACTTTAATGTGTGAAGGCTACAGTGAATGAGTGTATACATTTCACCAGATCAAGGGCAATTCGGATGTACAGACTCTGAGGTTCAAAGCCAACGGTGCGTTGACGCTGTAACATAATACGTTGACGCTGTGCACACATAATCAATTTAATTGAGATGCAGTGTGTGGACTTATGCGTTGACGCTGTAACATGATGCGTTGACGCTGTGCACACTTAATCAATTTAATTGAGATGCAGTGTGTGGACTTATGACAGTAAGAATTGCAGATAGCAGTATATTAAAAGCAAAGAACACATAGTCAATCTGATGGAGCAATTTCATCAAATCAAACTCAGTTGCCAATCAATCAAAACAATGGTGTTGTCAAAGAATAGAGCAAGTGTCAACATCATCAACATAGAGGGGTCACAACAATCTCCCCCTTTTTGATGATGGCAACCCCATATGAAGTAGAGTAGCAACAACCTGTCATAGATATATATGTTTGATGAAAGACATGATGTGTTATGCAGATTGACATGCAGATGCTATGAATGCATGCGACTCACTGCCTCAAACTCTCCCTTGGAATTAATTCAGAAATGACTTCAGAATTCAGACAGATATGTATTCTCCCACTAGACATCCCCTAGACAATATTCTCCCCCTTTGCCATCAACAAAGAGGAGGGAAAAATTAAATACAATGGAGGAATCAAGAGAAGAACTGACTGGCTTTCTGAACAGGTAGTTCATGAATAAGCATTATAAAGTATAGAGTCTTCAGTTATATGAAGTTAGAAACTGTTGTCAGAAAGAGGTCTGGTTTAAAGATGATAAAATTTGGAGTTCATGCACTACAAGCAATAGATAAGTTCACTGTGCATGATAAGACAATAAACCAGAATCACATTTGCATGAAAGATTCAGTTTCATGATATCTTACTTTCATAGTCTCAAAAAAAAAATGAGTGAACCCAAGTCATGTATTGAAACTAAACAAATTGACACATGAACTTTTCTTTTAAAGGAGCAGCATTATCAGTATTAGATCATTTTGAGCATTCAGGTACCATAAGTCTTTCTGCGTAAGGGTATACGTTTATAAGACGCCAATACCCCTAGATACTCAACAAGATGGACCATTCTGCCTATGATCAAATTCAACAGAGTTGAGTTACACCTTTTTGTGTGAGAGTACACGTTTATCAGACGCCAGTTACCCCCAGGTACTCAGTGAAACCAGCCTGCTGTTTTAAACATTTTAAACAGAGATAGCTGATACACTTCATGACATGAGTGTTGTCCACTTCTTTGATGGATCACTCAGTTTCTCAGTGATTACCAGTCATTGCTCTGCCAACATATATATATTTTCAATGATTCTCAATGTTTTTCAGTATCTTTCTTAGCTGTCCTTTTTATGTTTCAGAATGACTTGATTAAGAACAATACACATACTTAATCTCTCCGACATGATTTCAGATGAGTTTTCAGATTTCAGATATGATTAGCTTTGTCTGACATGAAATAAGAAAGAGGTTGAGAGTTTTATCAATTTTCAACTTACTTATATACTGATTGTAATCTTTAAACTCCAACCATTATAAGAATTAAACCATTACATCAGTCTTTGAACAATTTAAATTCTTATAAATGAAGAAGTCCATTTTCTACTGCTTAGAAATCAGAACTGACCAACAGATTGCCATAATGTCAGAGACAAGTATTCAGAGTTAAGGGTTGAATGACTTCAAGAAAGTTGAAACCACTCTGATTTTCTTAGCAATACTCCCCCTGTCTATATGCATGCAGCATGGCAAGAATTAATTGAGAGAGAGCTTATGCATAAGTCATGAATGAATGAATGAATGATACCAAGCTCCCCCTGAATATATGCAATGCAGGACAGTTCTACATCCACTTGATTTATCCAAGCAATCAAAAACTAGTCCTCATCAGAGATTTTATTCACAGCAATTAAACAATCATTCATCATGCTGAAATTTACATAAGCCAAGTTCTCTTCTAAGAAACTTAAATTTTCATTCCCAAGAGGCTTAGTAAAAATATCAGCAATTTGTTTTTCAGTTTCTATGAAGTTCATTTCAATCTCCTTTTTATTTACAGCATCTCTAAGAAAATGATGTTTTATCTCTATATGCTTAGTCCTAGAATGGTGAATATGATTTTTAGCAAGGCATATAGCACTAGTATTATCACATAAAAGTGGAATGCATCCCAGATTTATCTGATAATCAGCCAGTTGGTGCTTAATCCAAAGTACTTGGGCTGCACAATTACATGCTGCAACATACTCAGCTTCAGCTGTGGATAATGAATGCTACAGTGTGTTGCTTCTTAGATGCCCAAAACACTAGACAGCCACCAAGGAATTGACAGTAGCCACTAGTGCTTTTTCTATCTACTCGACACCTAGCATAGTCTGCATCAGTGTAGGTTAGAAGCTCTAACTCACACTTAGCAGGATACCAGAGACCTAGTTCTTGGGTGCCTAGTAAATACCTAAAAATTCTTTTCACAGCCTTAAAGTGATTTTCTTTAGGACTGGCCTGAAATCTAGAGCATAAACACACAGCAAATTGTATATCAGGCCTAGATGCTGTAAGATAGAGAAGAGATCCGATCATACCTCTGTATAGCCTTTGGTCCACAGGTTTACCTTTAGAGTCTTCATCCAAACTGGTTGATGTACCCATTGGAGTAGCTATTTCCTTGAGGTTGTCCATTTTGTACTTCTTCAATAAGTTCTTTACATACTTGGACTGAGAGATGAAGATGCCATCTTTTGTTTGTGTAACCTGCAGTCCAAGAAATAGTTTGAGCTCACCCATTGAGCTCATTTCAAATTCATCAGTCATTATTTGAGAGAATTCCTCACACAATTTGGGGTTAGTTGACCCAAACACAATGTCATCCACATAAATCTGAATGATAAGAATATCTGGATGGCTTACCTTGGTAAACAATGTTTGATCCACTATACCTCTTGTGAAGTTCTTGTCGGTGAGAAATTTGCTCAACCTGTCATACCAAGCTCTAGGAGCTTGCTTTAACCCATAGAGAGCTTTATTGAGCTTGTAAACATGATTAGGGAAATCTAAACATTCAAACCCAGGAGGCTGTCTCACATAGACATCCTCATTAATTTCCCCATTTAGAAAAGTAGATTTTACATCCATCTGCTGAAGGTTTATTCCTAGGGAACATGCATAAGCCAATAAAATTCTTATTGCTTCTAACCTAGCTACAGGGGCAAAAGACTCTTCAAAGTCTATTCCAAATTCCTGATTGTACCCCTGAGCTACAAGTCTGGCTTTATTTTTAATAACATTCCCCGCTTCATCAGTTTTGTTTCTAAATACCCATTTAGTCCCTATGACTGTTTCATGATCAGGAGGTGGAACCAAATGCCACACCTTATTCATGTCAAACTGATTGAGCTCCTCATGCATGGCATTAATCCAATGCACATCTTGGAGAGCACAGTCAATGGACTTGGGTTCTATGTTTGATACAAAAGCATACGCATTCAGTTCATGTTGAATTCTTAAGTGGCCTCTAGTCCTAAGGGGGTCATGCAGATTTCCAATAACATTATCTACAGGATGATCCTTGGGATATCTAATATTTGCAATTGGAGTATCATGAACTTGATTTACCTCCCCCTGAACTGTAGGCTCCTCTTCATTAAGCTCTTTATGTTCTTCTTCATCCTCGGATTTGTCTGCAGGATCTCCTTCCTTCAGGATTTCACTATTGGTTTCATTCCTACATTTACCAGCATTAGAATTTGCCAAAGATTCATCAAAAATTATGTGTGGAGATTCTTCAACAGTTTTAGAGTTCAGATTGTACACTCTGTATGCTCGGGTGTTTTCAGAATAACCAAGAAAAATTCCTGGTTCTCCTTTAGGTTCAAATTTATCAAGGTCCTTTTTATCATTTATGTGAATGAAACATTTACAACCAAAAACCTTGAAGTGAGCAATAGAAGGTTTCTTACCTTTTAATATCTCATATGGTGTTTGCTGGGTAGAAGGTCTTACCATGGCTCTGTTAATTACATAACAGGCAGTGTTCACTGCTTCAGCCCAAAACTTCCTTGGTAGACCACCTTCGACAAGAAGTGTACGACCTATTTCCACTAGGGTTCTGTTCCTTCTCTCCACAACTCCATTCTGCTCAGGTGTCCTTGGTGAGGAGTACCTGTGGTTAATTCCATTTGACCTGCAGAATTCATCAAATTGTGAGTTTTCAAACTCACCTCCATGATCAGACAAAATGTTTTCAATTTTCTGATTTGTTTTAACATAGAACTCCTGAAATTCTGAGAAAGCATCACTCTTATTAGATAAGAAATAAACCCAAGTATACCTAGAAAAGTCATCTACCATGACAAACCCATACCTCCTCCCTGATAGGCTGACAGATCTAGTTGGCCCAAAAAGGTCCATATGTATCAGCTCATAGGGTTTGGAAGACAGATTTTTAGTTCTAGACTTAAATGACTTTCTAGTTATCTTTGATTGAGTGCATGCATCACAGATTTTGTTTTCTTTCTTGAATGAGACTTCAGGAAGTCCTCTAACCATGCCATGCTTATTTAATTTGTGCAAAACAGTGTAGCTAGCATGACCTAACCTACGATGCCATAAAAATACTATGTCTTCTCTACTGGCAGTAAGGCAAAGGTTAGTGTGTTGAATTTCATCTAAATTTATCATGTAAGTATTATTTATTCTTTTTCCAGAAAATTTGACAATATCAGAATCATGTTCAAAAACCTTGCAGCATTGAGAATTGAATAAAACATTGTAACCTTTATCACATAACTGGCTAATGCTAAGTAGATTATAGGCTAACCCTTCAACCAGCATAACATCATCAATGCAGCAGGTAGAACACTTACCTACCTTACCTGATCCGATAATCCTACCCTTTGTGTTGCTTCCAAAGGTGACAAGGCCTTCTACTTTCTCAGTCAGTATGCAAAATTTGGCCTTATCTCCTGTCATATGCCTGGAGCAGCCGCTATCCATGTACCACAAGTTGTTCTTGGCTGCCAGGCATACCTGCATACACAATTAGGTAGAGAAGTTTGGAACCCAAGACTGATTGGGCTCCAATGTAACTGAACTAGAAGCAAAACAGGAAAGCAAATGTTTCGGAATCCACATTTGTTTAAATGTGTTTTGTTCAGTGGATCCTACAGATTTTCTTCTGTTGTTCTTTTTCTTATTGGCAGCAGCATGATTATTGACAGTATTGTTATTTCTGTGCCAGTGCCTTGGCCAGGGTGTGTTCACAAAATTTTGGCCATAGTAGTTCCTGGGCTGGCTATGAAAATATTGATTTCTAGATGTCCAGTAACCATACCCATAGACCCAATTTCTACTGTGAGGTCTTTGATATTTAGCACCCTGGTGTGCAAGACCTGTAAACCTATCCTGAGTTCTAGACCAATTCGACCTATTGAAGTAGGTCGGCTGTGCATTGTAGTGGGTCTGAGCTCTGGGTTGATAAAAATAATTGGGTTGACTCCTAGCAGCACTTTGTCTCCCCTGTACTTTGGACCCTGCTGACCTATACACAGGTTTGTATTGGGTCTTCTTCAGAGGTGGAGGTGTTGGTGGAGACTTGGTTACCTTGACCTGGGGTTTACCAGACTGTGTAGGTTGACCCCTAACCTGAGTCTGAGCCCTAGGATTCTGCTTAGATGTGCTAGCTCTACTAGGCTCATTAACCTTTCGTTTGCCCTTCTCCTCAGCACTGGGCTTTTTCAGATTAGCAGTTTTGTTCATCAAATTTGTTGAGTTCATGCTAATTAGAGGTCCCTTTTCCTTTTGAGCAACAAATGAAATTATTTTTATTCCGAATGTTTTTGTTGCACTAGAATTAAAACCTAGGCCCTCTTTTCTGAAATTAACCTTTGACCCTAACAAAGCATTTAAGTTATCTGTTCCTTGGGTCATTTTCTCAATGGTTTTCATTTTATCTTCATTGTCTTTCTGAAGTTCATCAATAGCCTTTTTCAGCTCATTGTTGACATTGAGGACAGCTTCATATTTTTCAGAGATAATTTTGACTTCACTTTCACATTTCTGAATCTTCAGCTTCCATTCATCAATTTCATTTTCAAGTCTTAGATTCTCTTCCTTAGAAGCTTTTAAGTCATTTTTGATTTCATCTTCTTCAGAGCATGTGAGTTTCAATTCATCAATCTCAGATTCCAAACATGCAATTTTATCAGTTAGTGTTTTATCATTTTGCATGGAATTGATTTTTCTTCTAAGATGCCTATTCTCCTTTCTAATATCATCAGCTCTATCAGCTATGTCATGATAAGCATCTACCCAATCAGCAATTGTGAAGTTTTCAAATCTAGTGATTACCTCATCTGTATCCTCCTCTCTATCTTCGGAGCTTGTTGCCATAAGGGAAATGGGCTGTTCAGATTCGGCTTCACTATCTGAGCTGTTGCTGAAAGAGTCTTCATCTTCATCACTCCATGTGGTGATCATAGCTCTTCCCTTCTTGATTTTCTTCTTTGACCTGTCCTTATGTTTCTGATTGTCTGGACAGTCAATTTTCAGATGCCCTGGTTTCCTGCATTGATAACAGACATTAGCTTCATCTTTCTTTGCAGGTTTAGATTTATACCTTTTATCCTTTCGGCCACCACTGTATTTCTTCTGGCCGAACCATCCTGCTCCCTTTCTGAGAAATCGCCTGAACTCTCTAGTCATCATGGCTATCTCAGATCGAGTCACATCTTCTTCTTCATTCAGGCTCTCCTCTGATGATGAAGAGCTGTTGGAGCTGGATTTTGTTGATTTGCTGGAACTAGCCTTCAGCGCTATCGGCTTCTTCTTCCTCTCGGCTTCATCTGTCCTTGGCATGTTTATCTCATATGCCATTAGTGAGCCAATCAGCTCATCAGCTTTAGTATTACGCAAGTCCCTTGACTCCTCCATCACTGTTGCTTTGGTGTGCCAATTGGGAGTCAGGGAGCGCAGAATTTTCCTCACTACATCATACTCTGCCTGAGGTTTTCCAAAACCTCTGAGGCCATTGGTTATGACAGTCAGCCGAGCCTACATTTCGCTAATGGACTCGTTCTGCTTCATCTTGAAGGCTTCATACTCAGATACAAGAAGATTGGCCTTCTGCTCTCTTACTTGAGATGTACCTTCATGAATTACTTCCAGCGCATCCCACATCTCCTTAGCTGATTTGCAAGCAGACACACGGGAGAATTCTGTAGGATGCAGAGCGCACTGGATAGCAATAATAGCACTCCAATTCAGCGTGGACCTTCTGATCTCCTCCTTGGTCCATACATCTTCATTCGGGGACAGCTCATAAGGTCCCTTGCTAACAATCTTCCAAATCTCGTAATCCTTAGCCCTGAGGAACACTTGCATACGGTTCTTCCAGTATGCGTAGTTTGATCCATCAAAGAATGGGGGCTTCGTTGTTGAGTGACCTTCGACAGTCATCCCTCGAGCATCCATCTCTGCCTATTCCCTTCGGGCGATGAGTCCCTGCAGAAGAGTTAGGCTCTGATACCAAGTGTTGGGTTATATGGACGCAGTCTATCTCCACTAAGTGTGGATCTAGAGGGGGGTGAATAGATCAACTTGCCTAATTTAAAACTATTGTAAGTTCTAGAGCAGAATTTAGGCAAGCATCAATAAAGCTAAATGAAAAGTGCTAAGCAAAAGGTAGAAAGCTAGACATGAGCATAAGCGATGCAATCAAACAAGCTAAGCAAGAAATTCCCATCGCACACAGATCACACAAAAACACAAACACACTGCACACACAATTTTTAGGTGGTTCGGTCAACGACCTACGTCCACCCCACACTCAACCGAGTATGGCTTCCTGCTGCGCAGCACAGCTTGCGTCCGCTGGCCTTTACAGCTTGGCCAAACAACCCGCTGATACACAGCTTCGCTGGGCACTACAGCTTGCCGACCAGAGGATCTGATCCTCTGCAACCGCTGGAGAAATACAGCTTAACCCGTCCAGTGGAGACCACCACTGCAAGACCGCTGACACACAGCTTGAAGAAACAGCATTCGGAAATGAAAGACAGAATCAAAACGAAAAATAAAAACCCAAAGGCAATGTAGCTCTTAAAGAGCAAAGCTCACCTCTGGTTTTGAACCACGAGACTGAGATACAAACACTCTCACTCTCGATCAGCTCTCTCTCACCTCACTCTCTCTCTTTTCTCCTTCTTCTCTATTTCTTCTTCTTCTTCTCTGTATCTTCTTCTTCTCTCTTTTCTCTCTGTGGATCGAAGGCTCACTGCTGCTGAGTATATAGACTTTTTCTTCTTCTCCTTCGATCAGCTTTCTTCTGTGGAAGAAGGCTTGTATATATAGAAGCAACAGCAGCAGGCGTGTGCTCTCCACGTTTCCCGCCCAGCAATTTGGACCACGTGGCAGCATGCAATGGAGTGTCAGTACACGTGTCCTCATCTGGATACCTTGTCCTTTTCGGATCACAAGCCAGGTACCTGGGATCACGTGCCCCTCATTAGCTTCTTCAGTCCGATGTATAGAGTTCTCCGTTCACTTGCTCAAAGTCATCAATCTGACTTGCTGCGTCGACGCTTTCACTCAATAGCGTTAACGCAGTGAGGCATTCCAGTAGCCATTAGCCTTGTTTCTTTAGCTACTGCGTCGACGTTGCTTGCTTGTGGCGTTGACGCAGTGGAAGATATCGCATGCTTCATCTACTGATGCGTGGATGCTTTAAGCTCCAGGCGTCGACCCTGTTCCCTTCAGCAACAAGAATAAAGACATAAGATGTAAGTATGTACGTTGCATTGTATATACTTGAGGAGTTGACGCTGCATAAAGCACTGAGTTGACGCTGCATGAAGCATGAACAGTGTACAGACTTTTACCCACTGTATGGACTTCATGTAATGCAAACGAATGCGAAGACTTCAGTGTATAGACTTTAGAAGACGAGTGCAATGTATAGACTCCATGAGACTCTAGTGCAGACAGACGATGTATAGAGTTCTTAGTTTAGCCGTCAGTGTGTAGACTTGAAAGGCTGAGGCCAGTGTACAGACTTGTCACCGACCATAGTGTAGACTTGATCAGCAAGGACACAGTATAGACATCAACTCTGCACATCGAATGTATGGACTTCAAGTGTGAAGACCATTGTATAGACTTTGGATCTGAAGACCAATGTGCAGACTTTGGATTAGAAGATTAATGTATAGACTTTGAGTAACACTGTGGATGTACAGACTTTGCTCAAGTGCATGAGACGCTAACTGAGACGTTGGACTCTGTACAGACTTTGAGCGATGTGTGGACTTGAAGCTCCTGAAGCAGTGTACAGACTTCAAAGATCACTGTTGATGTGCAAACTTTGGAGACATGAAGCGATGTACAGACTTCAAGGAAGTTGGCAAGTCGATGTACAGACTTGATGAAGTGAAGCCAATGTACAGAGTTGAGTGTAGCTAAAGCCTTGATCGTAGGACTAGGCTTGACTGTATAGACTTCAGGCTTCATAATCGAATGTTCAGACTTCGCCTAAGACACGTAGGGAAAAGACCCCAGTGTATAGCCTTTGCCTTGAGTGAAAAGTAATTGATGAATGTATGGACTTTAATGTGTGAAGGCTACAGTGAATGAGTGTATACATTTCACCAGATCAAGGGCAATTCGGATGTACAGACTCTGAGGTTCAAAGCCAACGGTGCGTTGACGCTGTAACATAATGCGTTGACGCTGTGCACACATAATCAATTTAATTGAGATGCAGTGTGTGGACTTATGCGTTGACGCTGTAACATGATGCGTTGACGCTGTGCACACTTAATCAATTTAATTGAGATGCAGTGTGTGGACTTATGACAGTAAGAATTACAGACAGCAGTGTATTAAAAGTAAAGAACACATAGTTAATCTGATGGAGCAATTTCATCAAATCAAACTCAGTTGCCAATCAATCAAAACAATGGTGTTGCCAAAGAATAGAGCAAGTGTCAACATCATCAACATAGAGGGGTCACAACAACCTGGACCATCCTTCTTCTTCTTGCAGTCGTGATAGAACCGTCCACCTGCTAGGAGTGCTTCATCCCGCGTCCTCTGCAGCGTTCTTAGACGGTCTGTCGTGAGACCGTTCATCATTATAGGCGGTTCCTCCAGAGCCGTATATCATTCCAGCAATGCACCCCAGGCGAGTACCTCTCCCTCTTTCCAAGGTACGGCGTGTCCATCACGTTCGGCACCTTGGTGGCGATCACAGGTTTTTTGTTCCTCCCTTTCC
The DNA here is from genome assembly GCA_022559845.1 of Amorphophallus konjac. Taxonomy (NCBI): domain Eukaryota; kingdom Viridiplantae; phylum Streptophyta; class Magnoliopsida; order Alismatales; family Araceae; genus Amorphophallus; species Amorphophallus konjac. Next base: position 200,349,464 of record CM040123.1, read on the forward strand.
CTCTGTCTTCGTTCATTTCCCATGTTTGATGTGGTAAGATAGGCATTGGAGGGCATTAAAGAACGGACGGGAGGAGAAATATATCTATAGTGTCGTCGGAAGAGCCAGTGCAGGGGGCTACGAAGGGCTATTACGTCGACACAAGCGCTCAGTGCGTCGACACACAGGCCTCATCCTGGGAGCTAATCGGAAACTACTGCGTCACGCAAAGCCAGGCCGCGTCGACGCAGCCCATGCAAGTGAGCAGGAACATGCCTTCCCATTAACTGTGCATCCGTTTGATTCATGTGGTGAATTTGATTTGAAAGTTAGAGGAGTGTTAAGCTCCAACCTTTCTTCTCTTTGGTTTATTCTTTTGGTTTTCTTCTCTTTATTTCTTCCTTTTGTTGTGTCTCCTATGGATTTGATAATAAATGGGGAGAATGGTTTGTTTGGTTTATTAGCAAAAGTACTGTTGACTTTAGTTTGACTTTGGTAACACTGCTACTTTGATGTCTTTACTTTAGTCAGAATGAATTTTTTTGTCAAGTAATGGTCGGTGCACATTCACATTAATGCATATCATAAGTCAGTGCATATGTCCATTTCTACTCTGAAAGTCTATGCATGTTCAGAACTTTGTCTAGAAAGGTCGATGCACATGTATACGTTTTGCTTACAAAGGTAGATGTACTGTGGTGAAAGGTCGATGCACATCCTTCTATCTGTCTAGAAGGTCGATGCATGTGTCACACACTCTTGCATCATTAGGTCGATGCATATGTGAAGTCCATGCATGTGCAGAGTTTTGCTTAGATAGGTCGATGCATCTTTGAGACCTCTTCAGAAGGTCGATGTACTTGTCAAAGCATTGCATCATTAGGTCGATGCACTGTAAAGACTTTCATTTGAAAGTCGATGCACATGAGAAGACTTTCACCTGAAGGTCGATGCACATGTGTAGTCTTGCAGTAAAAAGTCTACCTATCTCAATTAGGTTGATGCTAGTAAGCTAGCATATGTTTCACAGGTCGATGCATGTGTAGAAGAACTACATTATAGGTCGATGCATGTTTCTAGATGTCAATGCACATAGGGCCTTAAGTCAGATGGTCGATGCACCTTATTCACTGAATGAAAAGATAAGGTCGATGCACATTGAACAATGTACACACCACAAGTCTATGCACCTTGTGCTATAAGGTCGGTGCATATTTGAACAAAGGTCGATGATGTCCACTAGTCTCTACAGCATCAAGTCTGTGCTTTTGATGTCATTTATATCAAGGTCAATGCATCTTATGAAATTACTATAAGGATAGGTTGATGTACCTTCATTAAGGTCTACCTGTGCTATATTAAAGGTCGATGCTGTTATTCACATTTGATTGAATGGTAAGTTAAACAATCTGATGCATTTTACTTATGCATCAATGATTCTACAGAGATGAGCATATTTCTCTGACGTGTCTAAATCTATGGAAATGTTCAAGATTGAACTTGTGCTTAGGTTTATCATTTGCTTAACGACTAATACCTTTCTATATCTTGTTTTGTCAGCTCAGCTATATGATCAAACACTTGGAAAGCATAAAGGCAGTCTGCGATCAAATGTCACGTGGAATTTAAAGTACTAGGTGTAAGGCACATGATCCAAGGCAGGGAGCAGAAAGGACATTTTGCCACGTGGATCGTCACAACCTCTACTTCTGACACGTGGCATATCAAGGCACTTTCCGGAATAAACTTTTTGGTAGGAATGTGTCTTCCACGCGTCCAGAACTGACAAATCTGGTGGCCCCACAGATACATGCCTTCTATTATAAAAAGGGGGATCGAGCACACTGAAACAAGTCGATCGAAAAGAAGAAACGATCCCAAAAGAGAGAAGAAGAGAAGGAAGAGTAGCTGAGAAAGAGAGAAGAGCAGAAGAGTTCGGAGAGTCGAGAGTTGAGAAGATTCAGAGAGAAAAATAAAGCATCGTAAGAAGTTGTGAGAGAGAGTGAGAATTGTAAGATTGAGAGATATTGTCTCCGTCCTGACTCGTGGATCAACTCCAGAGTCAGATTGCTCTACATGAGCTACATTCATTTTGATTCTATCATCGTTTCTTTCACTTCCTTGATTTTCATTTTAAACTCGTTGTGAAGCTGTGTATCAACAGAGCAAGCTGTAGTGCTCAGCAGGCGGGGTGTGATCCTTGGACAGCAAGTTGTGAAGCTCAGCGCATTGTAGGGATTTTATCCCCAAAGATGTGGATCTGCCGTTACAAGCTGTGAGACAGTGGAAGCCTTACTCGGTTGAGTAAGGGGTGGACGTAGATCTCGGGATTAAGATCGAACCACCTAAAAACTGATCTGTCTTATGTGTGTTTGCATATTTGTTCAGCTCTGCGAATAGATGAATGCGTAGGATCGTTCTCTACCATATCTATCCAAATTCAATCTATTCATCTCGTGTGTTGAATTAATTCAAAATCTCATACTCTGAATCTTACTGCATTGATTTTCTATTGCTTAGAATCTCTCTAGTTGATATATTCAACTCATTGGTATATTAAATAGATTCAGTTAAAAGGATAGATTACATCTATCTGAAAAACTGATCTATGCGTGAGGAGATTCTTTAATCAACCCTCCACCCTATACACTGAATTGAATGACTGTCTGCTTGAAGATTACTTTGGTTGTTGTAGTTTCATAGCAAATTCTCTTATTGATAATTCACTGCTTCTAGTATTTATGTTTATAGTGGTTCTCTTTAATTCCGCATTGTTTTCTTAACTGCTGTAGATCGAAAAATTGGGGTAGATCTATTCACCCCCCCTCTAGATCTGTAGTTCATCCCATTCCTTACAGCTCAATTGGTATCAGAGCCTAACTCTCCCTTAGGGATTTACATCCCGGAGAGGTTAGTTATGGACGCTAGAGGGTTAACTGCTGAGGGTCACTCCACCAGTGAGCCGCCATTCTTTGACGGATCTAATTATGCTTACTAGAAGAGCCATATGCAAGTCTTCCTTCGGGCAAAGGATTATGAGATATGGAAAGTCGTCAGTAAGGGTCCTTTTGAATTACCAGGGGATGAGGAGGTCTGGACCAGAGAGCAAATCGTCCACCTTAAACTAGAGCGCTATAAATGCCATGCAGTGTGCTCTTCACCCTACCGAATTCTCTAGAGTTTCCTCATGTTCCATAGCTAAGGAGATGCGGGACAAGCTGGAGGTGATTTATGAAGGGATGTCACAGGTTAGGGAGACTAAGGCAAACATGTTAGTCTCGGAATATGGGGCTTTTAAGATGAACCCTGATGAGTCAATCTCTGAAATGTATGCTCGTTTGATGGTACTCACTAAAAGTTTGAGAAGTCTGAGAAAAATTTACAGTGAGTATGAGCTGGTTAGAAAAATTCATAGGTCCCTGACACCCATCTAGCACACTAAGGCCACTGTCATGGAAGAATCTAGGAATTTTGCCACCACATCTGTAGATGAAAACATCGGTTCCCTCATGACATATGAGCTGAACCTTAAAAGGGTAGATGAGACTGAGAAGAAGAAGAAGCCCTTAGCTTTTAAAGCTAATTCCAGTAGCAAAGGGTCATCTAGTGAGCATTGCTATTCTTGTTCTGGTGATGATCAGGATGAGTTTGCCATGATCACCCGGAGGTTTAAGAAATTTCTAAGGAAGGAAGGAAACATGTTTAGAAGAAAATATTTTTCAGGAAAGAGGTCGTCTAAGTACAAACCTGAACCTATCAAGAAATATGATGCTACTGTTTGTTACAATTGTAGGAAGGCATGACATCTGAAGGCTGAGTGTCCTGAGCTGTTGAAAGAAAAACAATCCAGGTGGAAGAACAAGAAAGGAAAGGCAATGGTGAGCACCTAGAGTGATGAAGAAGAAGACAACAACAGCAGCACATCAGACAGCGAGGATGACCAGAAGATTTGTCTGGTGGCAAGAGGAGAAGAAGAAAAAGAAGACAATGATGAGGTAACTTCCCTTTTTGAGAATTTTGCAAATAATGATTGGAAAGAAGCCTATGCTGAAATTCTAGATATATATGATGACATGCGTAGAGAAAACATGCATCTGAAAAAGAAAATAAATTATTTAGCTAATGATACATCATTGAATGACAAGCTTGCATGCCTAGAAACAGAAAATCATAGCTTAAAAAATTCTCTTGCTGAAACTGAAAATGCTAAACCCATTTTGAATGAATTGAGATTAGAAAATGAAAATGTGAAAAACATCATTGATGAACTGAAAATAAAAATGTAAAACTTTGAGGAAGAAACCAGAATTGCTATACAGAAATATGATGATGTCAATGCTGTAAATACGAAGTTGAAAAAGTCTATTGAAAACTTATAAAAAAAGAATAAAGATAAACAAAATTCCCTTGAGAGCATGAGATAGAGAATTGAAAATTTGAATGCTATCTTGGGAACAAAAATTAATTTTAGGAGGGAAGGATTGGGTTAAAACCCAACCAACAAAAAAAGTTTTGATGTGAAAAAAATTTCCTTTGTGGCGGAAAAAGGAACATCAAAACCTTTAATAAAAATGAATTCTAGAGAAAATCAAAATAAAAATTATGTGAAGATTTCTGAGAAAACCAAGTTCAGTGCCAAGGATAAAGGCAAAGGGAGGTTAGAGATGCCTGGAGAATCTACTTCACACACTACCTCACCTAAGTCTAAGGGACAAGTTAGGGGTCTGTCAGAAAAACCTAAGGTCCAAGGAACCCCCAAACCTAACACAACCCAGTCTCGATAGAAAGGTCAATGCAACACCCAACCTGCATCGATGCACATTTCTTCTGGGTTCAAGTCCTTTAGAAACCCAAGTCTGTAAAGGGGCACCTTAGGTCGATGTTACTATCCACCCACACCGACCTTCTCTTAATTTCATCATTCCTATTGCTACAACTCAGGTAGGAAAGGTCTAGGTAGTTCTTACATGAGGTCCGTGCAGCATTACAATCATAATTCATACACCAGTCAAGAGCATCGACCTTATCACGGGAATGCATCTGATAGGAATCAACACCGGGCACTAACTTTTTATTTTACATTTGAGTCCTTTTATTTAAATTTATATCCTTGGGAAAACATGTATGCAATTGTCAGGCTTTATAAGCCAATTTGTCATTCCTTAAGGATCTTTGGGTTTTTGTGTAAAAGTCCAGTCGGACCAGCAAGGGGACCCCATCTCCTTCCTCATTGGTCCAAGTGGCATCTTGTGGTCCATGTGGAGCTGGTCAAATGTCCTAGGTGGCTTCTAGAAGGGCTTGACCATTCAAGGGGACAAGGTGGACAAAAGGTCCAATTTTGAAGCCCCTTGGTCAAGGGGGCGCCCCCCTCCACTTAATGCATTTTAAATTTTATTTTTTTGACCACATGGGATTAATTAGTTCTATCCCTTGTATACCCCTCCCCTAACCTAGATCTGAGGGTAGAATTGTTTTTTTTCATTTTATTATATAAGGCTTGTATTTACATTTTATATGAATTAATGATGAAAAATTTGTGAAATTGGCAAGAGCCAAAGAAGGGTGCGCCGCTCCTCCTCTCTCCTCCCCCCCTTGCAGATGGATCTCTATCAAATCTAGGGTGTGAAGCCCTTCTATCTTCTCCTCAGCCCCTCTGAGTTCTACTTCTGTCGCCGTCGCCGCCGCCGCCGCCGCCACCGTCGTGCCGCCATCGCGCCGCCGCCACCATCGTCGGAGTTCTGCCCAAATCAGGATAGAGCCTCAATGTCTGAATTTTAGCTCCTAATCTACGGATCTGTCGGAGCTCAAATTTTGAGGGTAGGTTCCCCACGCCAATACCCTCTCCCAAAAAATGTTTCCTATTTTCTAGCCATCCTTTTCTATTTTTCCCATTTCGTGTGTCCCAGCCTCCCAGATCTGTCAGTGTTCTGTTTTGCGTCACAGCAACCTAGTTCTTCCTCTGTTCGACCCCCTTCCCCTTTTCTGATTAATTCCAAATTTGGACTGGGTATTCTGCCTATTAAAGCCCTTCTCCATATATTTTCCCTCGATTTTATAAGCTCTTTTTCCCCACCAAAAAATTAAAACTTAGTCAAACTTCTGTCCTGTCCTGTGCAGTCCAAATCCGACCCACCAGTGTTATAAAATCAGTTTCCCCATCAAACCTCCACCATAAATTCCACAAAAAATATCCCCGTTTTCCTTTCCTCCCCCTCTACAACTTTCATGAAGAACTTAACACCCAGATCCGAAGTTTGAGTCATGGTCAATGCCAACTCTCAAGAAAATTCAAATCTGTCCTGCCAGATCTGGTTCTGTTAGCTAGCATATGATAAATTCGATCAAGGCCAGTTTCGGGATAGACAAAATTCATTCTATGGCCATAGATCGAAGTATATTGAATCAGCTTTCCAACGGCACCAATTTTGCGTCGATCCGACGTCGGGATTGATCGCAGCAGCCGTTCTCGCCGGTTCACGCACTGTAAGATAGAAGCTTCAGCCCGTGGGTAGCAAGCTTCCCACTAGGTGACCAGAGCCGCCTGGCCTCCTCCCGGCTTTCCAGCCCGATCGCCTTCCTGGGAGCGTCCCTCCAGGCGTCCCCGTGATAGCGGTGCCACTCCGGGCCCACTCGGCCCCACAGGCCAACACGTGGGCCCCACAACCAGCAGCTTGCGTGTAGCAACCCTGATAAATGAATATTGAAATAAAATTAAAAACATACATATTACAGAAGTAATACAGACAAAATAAAATAAATTAAAGATAACGCCTCTGAGTAAGGCGTTAATTTAAAAAGAAACGCCTCTACATACGGCGTGACTAAAGAAAGGACGCCCACGAATGTGGTCGTCAACTCTCACGCGACCAAATAGGTAAGTGAAAGAAACGCCCATATATTAGGCGTGTTTTAAAAACAAGGAACGCCCTTATACATGGCGTTTCTTAAGAAACGACCTGAACTAGGTCGTTAATTAAAGAATCGACGCCCTGACCTAAGGCGTTAATTCAGTTCGTGACCCGTTCGAACCCAGAGCTTATCCAGGGAAAGATTAACCTAATCTAGTAAGTGTCTATTAGAGTAAGGACTCTATTAGGGATATATTACCCTCAATCAAACACTACCTTTGTTAGGACTCTAAAATCCTATAAATATACCCGATCGATCCAACCCTAAACCATTTGATCGATCTACTGCTACACGGTAAGTGAAGAACATACGTTCTTCTTATTTTCTTTTGCCCGTCTGTTTACAGTCGCATGAAGAATATTGATTATTCTTCCTCTCCTTTAATGCAGGTTAAGGATCAGGTGCTTGCATAAAGAACGAGGTTATGATTCCTCGTTATTTGTCCTAGCTTCCGGTATGTCTGTGAAGATTATTAATCTTCCTTCGTTTCCTCTCCAGGTTGACGGAAGAACGATTGTTCTTCTTCTATTAAGTTGCAGTTGAAGCTTCAAAGCCCTTTCATCTCCTTCATCCAGATCATAAGGTAGGATTTTCTCAAGTCTCGTAGCCCAAACTAAAAATAAATATAAGAAGCACCATGCATGATATATTTATACAGTTTGCATGTAGTTTTAATACGTTTTCTGTAAATTTTTCAAGAAACGCCCTTGAATAGGGTGCTACTTTAAAAGAAACGACCATCACAGTGGTCGTTAATTAAAAGAATACGCCTTGTATACAGGCGTTAATTTCATGAGCAATCGCATGTAATCAATAATTGATCCTGTTTAAAATTCAATAAATATGAAATATCGATTCTAATATCTTGCATGACTCTACCTGTAAATTCCTGCTAATTTTCTTGTCATGATCATGTCTCCTGTCTTGGAAATTTATTTGTTGAAATATTGTAAATTCCTTGAATTCACGACCTTGACAACGTCGTTTTACACCTGTTAACGCCCCATCACAGGGCGTAAATTGAAAAGAAACGCCCCTTTCTAGGGCGCGTTTTCTGTAAATTCCTGAACTATGTATATCCTGTAAAATAAAATTAAACAGTAACGCCCCTTTCCAGGGCGTGTTTTAAGTAAATCCTGAAAATTATTTATATTCTGTCAAATATTTAAATAATGAGACGCCTGCTTATATAGTCGTCAACTCTGAAGAAACGCCCCTGTCCAGGGCGCGTTTTATATAAATTATTGAAATAATGAAATTCTGCAAAACGGAACATATGTAAACGCCCTTATGTTAGGCGTTACTTACCTGACTAACGCCCCTGACTAGGGCGTGTTTTTCATGAATTAATAAAATTATTGAAAATTCTGTAAAATAGAAATATGTAAACGCCCTTCTGTTAGGCGTTAATTACTTGAGAAACGACTTGACCTAAGTCGTTATTTTACAGTAAAACTGATTTTTCTCTGTTTTTGTTAACCGATGATTTCATATGTTATATAATATATATATCGGCACTATTCTCCACTCCGTGAGTATAGTCCCACGTTTCACGTTGTTTCATCGATCACACTCAACTCTCATTGACATACAAGCTCTCCATTGGACATTCCGTTCCTTTGGACTAGCGAGTTAGTCATAGAGACCTCCGTAAGACTCCTCGTAGCCTTGGATTCCCTCAAGGCCGACTGAGCTGGTTGTACCCTAAAAACCCATTACACGATCCTTGCCATGTCAATCTAAAGAAACATGGTATACCGGCCCTTATGATTATACAAAGAGTATATCATAAGAAATTCTTAATGGGATGATGATATCATGCCATATCATGTCGTTCTTGTAAACCTCAATTCTATGATAAGAATGAGGGTATCTTGCTTGATCTAATGTTTATGTGGACCTCAATTCTATATAAAGAATGTCCATATTGATTTGTCATGGGACCTAAGTTAAGGGAACCATATTCTACCTAGTTTTATTGATATCGTGATTTTACCGTTATTATCGCCAATCTATGTCCTTTGTCATATTTTTGGACTCTATTCTGTCAAAGTTGTCATACATGTCTACAAGCTTGAATATTGAAACTCTATATTGGCTATATAAACAAGAGTGGATGTCAAAAATACATGATAAATGCCTGTGCATATAGGGCCCGATCTGGTCCTGGGAGGAGCACCCGAAAGTACTTGTGCCCATGGGAGTTAAAATGATAAGGTATCTGGCATTATACCGAGTACTTGACTTGCTTGATTGGACATTCCACACACATCTTGTACTTGAATCGTACTTGACTTTACATGAAATGCGTGGCCCGAAAAAGGGTAATTTACTTGCTTTATACATGATAGCCAAAGTTCTTGACATGACTTGTTAAACGTGCTTGCTTGAATACCTTGAATACACTTGTCATCTTGTTGGAAGTTCATGATTAAGTTCATCTTATTTCTTGATATTACATTCTCTCTATCTTGTCGTTTTATGCGAGCATGCATAGCTTTATTGCATTCATGAAAGATGTAATTACTTAAACCCCTTGCTAGTACTTGAGATATAATTTCCTACTGAGCGTTCGCTCATTCCGTTTGTCCCTTTGTACTTTTCAGGTAAGTCCGACGACGATGGAAGTCAATCGGATGGGAATGTTCAAGAGTGAAAGTGATAGAGCTGCTCAAGTGTCGTCTAGTCTTTCCTATAGTTTCTTGAGTCAAATATGTATTCTTTTCCTTTTTATTAAATAGAGTATTGGATTTGTAATAGTCTATCCATTATGAAATAAAGGATTGGGTTATCTTGCTATTTTGCGCATCTCTGTCTTTGCGTCGAATACACGACCACTCTGATTGATATGATTGATATAGACACGTCGCGCATCTCCGGGTATCTTCCGCGCTCGGGGCGTGACAGTCTTTGTGGTATCAGAGCCTAAGGTATTCAATTCCTAGGAAAAACTCAAGTCCAAGGATAAGTTGAACCTTTAAACCAGTGAGATTGGGTAGAACCAAGGGTTAGATTTAACATAGTATACGAGTCTTTAAATACGATCACGTACTAATATAGTTATTGTAATTGTAGGATAATGGCTGCCGAACGTGCTCAATGGCGCAACATGCAGTGTACCCTTCAAGGGATGACCCAAGTGCTACAACAGGTAGCACAAGGTGGTGCTCCACGAGCTGGAAGCTTACACCAAGCCTTTAAGAATATGAATCCCCCGAAGTTTATGGGATCGACCGATCCGGACGATGCCGAGCATTGGGTTCGGGAAACCGAACGCATATTCCGTGTCATGCAATGCACGGACCAGGACAAAGTGCTATTAGCTACATTCCAGTTAGAGGAAGATGCTAGATGCTGGTGGGAGTCTATTGAAGCAACCATCGATCCTACTCAAGTAACATGGGAAGAATTCGTGGAATACTTCAATGCTAAATATTTCTCGGACCGAGTCCAAGAAAAGAAGGCTGCCGAATTCGCTGCATTAAAGCAACGATCCTTATCATTAGCAGATTATGAAGCTCAGTTCTCCAGGTTATCTAGATATGCTAAGCATCTTATTAGCACGGAGAAGATGAAAGCCCGTAGATTTCTTAATGGGCTTAGGCCCCACTATATTACTCAATTGGCGCCTATGGACATCCAAATTTATTCTGAAATAGTGCGCCGAGCTCAATTACTTGAAGATGCCACGGAACTATCTGATAGGATCCGTGGAAAAGACAAGAAGGAACAAGTCACGGGTTCGGGTTCTTTCAAACCCAACTTTAAGAAGAGGCCCAATAATGGAGGTTCTTCCTCTCAAGATCAGAAATTCAAGAAGACCAAGCCTTTCTCTATCACCACTACCCCTTCGAATACAGTCTGCAAGCATTGTGACAAGACTGGTCACAAGACGGAAGAATGCTGGAGGAAATTAGGAGCTTGTCTCCGTTGTGGAAGCCGTGAGCATCGGATTCCCGAGTGTCCATTAATGAACGACCAAGCCGGCGATGGTAAACGCCCGGTGACAAAGAATGCTCGTCTTCATGCAATACAGGAGACCGAACCTGAAGAAGAAGGCGGATTAATGGAAGGTACATTGAAAATTTGTTCCAAATATGCACATGTCTTATTTGATACGGGTGCATCGCATTCTATTGTTTCTAAGAAGTTTGCTGACCCGTTACCTCTAGAACCGGAATGGATGAAAATAGTGTTGTCTACTCCTCTCGGAAACGAGACGGATATCACGCATCATTACCAAAACTGTGAGGTATTGGTTCGAGGAAAGAATTTTCCTATTGATCTTATCTGTTTAGATCTAAAAGAATATGATGTTATACTAGGAGCAGATTGGTTATCTAAGTACCAGGCAACGGTTGATTGCCGTAATAGCAAGATCGTTTTCAAAGAATTTCCAGAACTGACTTATACTAGTCCTAAGAGTCGAAGCAAATCCCCTCTTATTTCGGCTCTTCGAGCAAGCAAGCTCGTCAGGAAGGGATGTGTATCCTTCCTTATTTTTGTCACTGTTAAAGAAGCTAAGAAAACCAAGATAGAAGACGTTCAGGTAGTGCGAGAATTCCCAGACGTATTTCCAGAAGATTTGCCGGGATTACCCCCTCAAAGAGAAGTGGCCTTCACCATTGACTTAGTCCCTGGTGCTGGTCCTGTTTCAAAGGCACCATATAGAATGTCCCCTGCTGAACTCAAGGAGTTGAAGGAGCAGTTGATGGAACTAATCCAAAAAGGGTTTATTAGACCAAGTACTTCCCCGTGGGGAGCACCAGTCTTATTTGTAAAGAAGAAGGATGGATCCATGAGATTGTGTATCGACTATCGACAGTTGAATCATCTTACTATCAAGAACAAGTATCCACTGCCGAGAATCGATGAATTATTTGATCAGATTTCAGGATCCAAATATTTTTCCAAGATTGATCTCAGGTCGGGATATCATCAGTTAATAATCAAGGATGATGACATTCACAAGACCGCATTCAGAAGTAGGTATGGCCATTACGAATTTGTTGTTATGCCTTTTGGACTAACAAATGCCCCTGCTGCCTTTATGCAGTTAATGAATAGCATATTCAGGCCTTACTTGGATCAATTCATAGTAGTCTTCATTGATGATATATTGATATATTCTAAGACTAAGGAAGAACATGAAGAGCATTTGAGGATTGCATTGCAAGTCTTGAGGACAAATCAATTATATGCTAAACTCAGCAAATGCGAGTTCTGGCTTGAAGAAGTGGCATTTCTCGGACATGTCATATCCAAGGACGGTTTATCTGTAGATCCGTCAAAGGTTGAAGCTGTAAGAAACTGGGAAAGACCCACTAATGCAAGCGAGATCAGAAGTTTCTTAGGTCTTGCAGGCTATTATCGGTGATTCATCAAAGATTTCTCTAAGATCGCCGTGCCCCTTACAAGGTTAACTCGTAAGGAGATCCGATATGAATGGAGTGAGGAATGTGAAAGAAGTTTCCAAACTCTTAAGGATCATCTCACTACAGCTCCGGTGTTAGCTCTACCAATAGAAGGAGAGAAATTCGAGGTCTACACTGATGCTTCTGGCATTGGCCTCGGATGTGTCCTAATGCAACAAGGAAAGGTCATAGCATACTCTTCACATCAACTGAAGAAGCATGAGGAGAATTACCCCGTCCATGACTTAGAACTGGCCGCGGTAGTATTTGCCCTAAAGATATGGAGACACTATCTCTATGGAGTACAGTTCACTGTCTACTCCGATCATAAGAGTCTCAAATATCTATTCTCACAAAAGGAGCTAAACATGAGACAAAGACGCTGGCTAGAATATCTCAAGGACTTCGACTTCAATATACAATACAATCCCGGAAAGGGTAATTATGTTGCTGATGCCCTTAGTCGAAAGCCGAGAGCAATGATAGCCAATTGTATGATACAAGAATGGAGGTTACTTGAACAATTCTCCGAGCTCAATATAAGCTTGGACACGGAATCCAAATTTGTTACATTATCTCATGTAAGCATACAGTCAGATTTATTATCTGAGATATAAGCACTTCAGGGTGATGATCCTATATTAGTGGAAATCAAGGGCAGATTAGAAGGACAATCTGATTTTCAACTAACTTCTGATGGAAGATTATTATTCAAAGGTAGAACTTGTATACCTGATTGTCCGGAATTAAAGAAGAAGATCTTAGATGAAGCTCACCGATCAAGGTACACTATTCATCCTGGATCAACTAAAATGTACCAAGATGTAAAGAGGAACTTTTGGTGGCCCAATATGAAAAGAGAAATAGCGGACTATGTATCACGCTGTCTTACATGCCAACAGGTCAAGGCGGAACACCAAAAGCCTGCTGGAAAACTACACCCTCTAGATATTCCTAAGTGGAAGTGGGAGGATATTGGTATGGACTTCATCATGGGTTTGTCTAAATCTAAAGGAGGACATGATGGAATCTGGGTTATCATTGACCGATTAACTAAATCGGCGCATTTCTTGCCAATAAAAAGCCGATGGTCAATTGATGTGCTAGCTGCACTGTACATCAAGGAAATAGTCAGGATACATGGAATTCCTGTCTCAATCGTGTCTGACAGAGATCCCCGTTTTACTTCTCATTTTTGGAAGGGATTACAACATTCGTTAGGAACAAGGCTCAACTTTAGTACTGCTTTCCACCCACAAACGGATGGTCAGACCGAGAGAACTAACCAGGCTGTTGAGGATATGCTTAGAGAATGCATCATTGACTTTGGAGGATGCTGGCACGATCATTTACCACTAGTGGAATTTGCATATAATAATAGCTACCAAGCTAGTATCCAAATGGCACCTTTCGAAGCCTTATACGGAAGGAGTTGCAGATCACCCATATGCTGGAACGAAGTTGGAGAAAAACAACTGCTAGGTCCAGACATGGTAAGGGATACAACTGAGAAGATACAAGTAATCAGAGAAAGATTGCAAGTTGCTCAGACGAGACAAAAAGCTTATGCTGATACAAGAAGGAGAGATCTTGAATTCCAAATCGGAGATCATGTATTTCTCAAGATATCGCCTGGACGTGGCATACGAAGATTTGGTGTTAAGGGCAAGCTTACGCCAAGATTCATCGGAACATTTGAGGTACTTGAAAGAGTTGGCGAGGTTGCTTATCGCATCGCATTGCCTCCTCAATTGTCTGAGGTACATAATGTATTTCACATATCCATGTTGAAGAAGTATGTGCACGATCCATCTCATATTATTGAACATAGAGATCTGGTGATCCAGAAAGATCTCACCTATGAACAGAAGCCTATGAAGATCTTAGATTGAGAAATACGAGCTCTAAGGAATAAGGTTATTCCCATGCTCAAGGTGCAATGGAATAAGAATCCCGAACGCGAAGCGACATGGGAGACCGAGGAATCTATAAAGAAACGATTTCCCGAGTTATTCTAAGAGGTATATACACTCTCCACGTGTATAATTATATATATTGAATTTGGGGACCAAATTCTTTTTTAGTGGGGGAGGGTGTAGCAACCCTGATAAATGAATATTGAAATAAAATTAAAAACATACATATTACAGAAGTAATACAGACAAAATAAAACAAATTAAAGATAACGCCTCTGAGTAAGGCGTTAATTTAAAAAGAAACGCCTCTACATACGGCGTGACTAAAGAAAGGACGCCCACGAATGTGGTCGTCAACTCTCACGTGACCAAATAGGTAAGTGAAAGAAACGCCCATATATTAGGCGTGTTTTAAAAACAAGGAACGCCCTTATACATGGCGTTTCTTAAGAAACGACCTGAACTAGGTTGTTAATTAAAGAATCGACGCCCTGACCTAAGGCGTTAATTCAGTTCGTGACCCGTTCGAACCCAGAGCTTATCCAGGGAAAGATTAACCTAATCTAGTAAGTGTCTATTAGAGTAAGGACTCTATTAGGGATATATTACCCTCAATCAAACACTACCTTTGTTAGGACTCTAAAATCCTATAAATATACCCGATCGATCCAACCCTAAACCATTTGATCGATCTACTGCTACACGGTAAGTGAAGAACATACGTTCTTCTTGTTTTCTTTTGCCCGTCTGTTTACAGTCGCATGAAGAATATTGATTATTCTTCCTCTCCTTTAATGCAGGTTAAGGATCAGGTGCTTGCGTAAAGAACGAGGTTATGATTCCTCGTTATTTGTCCTAGCTTCCGGTATGTCTGTGAAGATTATTAATCTTCCTTCGTTTCCTCTCCAGGTTGACGGAAGAACGATTGTTCTTCTTCTATTAAGTTGCAGTTGAAGCTTCAAAGCCCTTTCATCTCCTTCATCCAGATCATAAGGTAGGATTTTCTCAAGTCTCGTAGCCCAAACTAAAAATAAATATAAGAAGCACCATGCATGATATATTTATACAGTTTGCATGTAGTTTTAATACATTTTCTGTAAATTTTTCAAGAAACGCCCTTGAATAGGGCGCTACTTTAAAAGAAACGACCATCACAGTGGTCGTTAATTAAAAGAATACGCCTTGTATACATGCGTTAATTTCATGAGCAATCGCATGTAATCAATAATTGATCCTGTTTAAAATTCAATAAATATGAAATATCGATTCTAATATCTTGCATGACTCTACCTGTAAATTCCTGCTAATTTTCTTGTCATGATCATGTCTCCTGTCTTGGAAATTTATTTGTTAAAATATTGTAAATTCCTTGAATTCACGACCTTGACAACGTCGTTTTACACCTGTTAACGCCCCATCACAGGGCGTAAATTGAAAAGAAACGCCCCTTTCTAGGGCGCGTTTTCTGTAAATTCCTGAACTATGTATATCCTGTAAAATAAAATTAAACAGTAACGCCCCTTTCCAGGGCGTGTTTTAAGTAAATCCTGAAAATTATTTATATTCTGTCAAATATTTAAATAATGAGACGCCTGCTTATATAGTCGTCAACTCTGAAGAAACGCCCCTGTCCAGGGCGCGTTTTATATAAATTATTGAAATAATGAAATTCTGCAAAACGGAACATATGTAAACGCCCTTATGTTAGGCGTTACTTACCTGACTAACGCCCCTGACTAGGGCGTGTTTTTCATGAATTAATAAAATTATTGAAAATTCTGTAAAATAGAAATATGTAAACGCCCTTCTGTTAGGCGTTAATTACTTGAGAAACGACTTGACCTAAGTCGTCATTTTACTGGAAAATTGATTTTTCCCTGTTTTTGTTAACCGATGATTTCATATGTTATATAATATATATATCGGCACTATTCTCCACTCCGTGAGTATAGTCCCACGTTTCACGTTGTTTCATCGATCACACTCAACTCTCGTTGACATACAAGCTCTCCATTAGACATTCCGTTCCTTTGGACTAGCGAGTTAGTCATAGAGACTTCCGTAAGACTCCTCGTAGCCTTGAATTCCCTCAAGGCCGACTGAGCTGGTTGTACCCTAAAAACCCATTACACGATCCTTGCCATGTCAATCTAAAGAAACATGGTATACCGGCCCTTATGATTATACAAAGAGTATATCATAAGAAATTCTTAATGGGATGATGATATCATGCCATATCATGTCGTTCTTGTAAACCTCAATTCTATGATAAGAATGAGGGTATCTTGCTTGATCTAATGTTTATGTGGACCTCAATTCTATATAAAGAATGTCCATATTGATTTGTCATGGGACCTAAGTTAAGGGAACCATATTCTACCTAGTTTTATTGATATCGTGATTTTACCGTTATTATCGCCAATCTATGTCCTTTGTCATATTTTTGGACTCTATTCTGTCAAAGTTGTCATACATGTCTACAAGCTTGAATATTGAAACTCTATATTGGCTATATAAACAAGAGTGGATGTCAAAAATACATGATAAATGCCTGTGCATATAGGGCCCGATCTGGTCCTGGGAGGAGCACCCGAAAGTACTTGTGCCCATGGGAGTTAAAATGATAAGGTATCTGGCATTATACCGAGTACTTGACTTGCTTGATTGGACATTCCACACACATCTTGTACTTGAATCGTACTTGACTTTACATGAAATGCGTGGCCCGAAAAAGGGTACTTTACTTGCTTGATACATGATAGCCAAAGTTCTTGACATGACTTGTTAAACGTGCTTGCTTGAATACCTTGAATACACTTGTCATCTTGTTGGAAGTTCATGATTAAGTTCATCTTATTTCTTGATATTACATTCTCTCTATCTTGTCGTTTTATGCGAGCATGCATAGCTTTATTGCATTCATGAAAGATGTAATTACTTAAACCCCTTGCTAGTACTTGAGATATAATTTCCTACTGAGCGTTCGCTCATTCCGTTTGTCCCTTTGTACTTTTCAGGTAAGTCCGACGACGATGGAAGTCAATCGGATGGGAATGTTCAAGAGTGAAAGTGATAGAGCTGCTCAAGTGTCGTCTAGTCTTTCCTATAGTTTCTTGAGTCAAATATGTATTCTTTTCCTTTTTATTAAACAGAGTATTGGATTTGTAATAGTCTATCCATTATGAAATAAAGGATTGGGTTATCTTGCTATTTTGCGCATCTCTGTCTTTGCGTCGAATACACGACCACTCTGATTGATATGATTGATATAGACACGTCGCGCATCTCCGGGTATCTTCCGCGCTCGGGGCGTGACAGGTGTAGCAACCCTGATAAATGAATATTGAAATAAAATTAAAAACATACATATTACAGAAGTAATACAGACAAAATAAAACAAATTAAAGATAACGCCTCTGAGTAAGGCGTTAATTTAAAAAGAAACGCCTCTACATACGGCGTGACTAAAGAAAGGACGCCCACGAATGTGGTCGTCAACTCTCACGCGACCAAATAGGTAAGTGAAAGAAACGCCCATATATTAGGCGTGTTTTAAAAACAAGGAACGCCCTTATACATGGCGTTTCTTAAGAAACGACCTGAACTAGGTCGTTAATTAAAGAATCGACGCCCTGACCTAAGGCGTTAATTCAGTTCGTGACCCGTTCGAACCCAGAGCTTATCCAGGGAAAGATTAACCTAATCTAGTAAGTGTCTATTAGAGTAAGGACTCTATTAGGGATATATTACCCTCAATCAAACACTACCTTTGTTAGGACTCTAAAATCCTATAAATATACCCGATCGATCCAACCCTAAACCATTTGATCGATCTACTGCTACACGGTAAGTGAAGAACATACGTTCTTCTTGTTTTCTTTTGCCCGTCTGTTTACAGTCGCATGAAGAATATTGATTATTCTTCCTCTCCTTTAATGCAGGTTAAGGATCGGGTGCTTGCGTAAAGAACGAGGCTATGATTCCTCGTTATTTGTCCTAGCTTCCGGTATGTCTGTGAAGATTATTAATCTTCCTTCGTTTCCTCTCCAGGTTGACGGAAGAACGATTGTTCTTCTTCTATTAAGTTGCAGTTGAAGCTTCAAAGCCCTTTCATCTCCTTCATCCAGATCATAAGGTAGGATTTTCTCAAGTCTCGTAGCCCAAACTAAAAATAAATATAAGAAGCACCATGCATGATATATTTATACAGTTTGCATGTAGTTTTAATACGTTTTCTGTAAATTTTTCAAGAAACGCCCTTGAATAGGGTGCTACTTTAAAAGAAACGACCATCACAGTGGTCGTTAATTAAAAGAATACGCCTTGTATACAGGCGTTAATTTCATGAGCAATCGCATGTAATCAATAATTGATCCTGTTTAAAATTCAATAAATATGAAATATCGATTCTAATATCTTGCATGACTCTACCTGTAAATTCCTGCTAATTTTCTTGTCATGATCATGTCTCCTGTCTTGGAAATTTATTTGTTGAAATATTGTAAATTCCTTGAATTCACGACCTTGAAAACGTCGTTTTACACCTGTTAACGCCCCATCACAGGGCGTAAATTGAAAAGAAACGCCCCTTTCTAGGGCGCGTTTTCTGTAAATTCCTGAACTATGTATATCCTGTAAAATAAAATTAAACAGTAACGCCCCTTTCCAGGGCGTGTTTTAAGTAAATCCTAAAAATTATTTATATTTTGTCAAATATTTAAATAATGAGACGCCTGCTTATATAGTCGTCAACTCTGAAGAAACGCCCCTGTCCAGGGCGCGTTTTATATAAATTATTGAAATAATGAAATTCTGCAAAACGGAACATATGTAAACGCCCTTATGTTAGGCGTTACTTACTTGACTAACGCCCCTGACTAGGGCGTGTTTTTCATGAATTAATAAAATTATTGAAAATTCTGTAAAATAGAAATATGTAAACGCCCTTCTGTTAGGCGTTAATTACTTGAGAAACGACTTGACCTAAGTCGTTATTTTACTGTAAAACGGATTTTTCCCTGTTTTTGTTAACCGATGATTTCATATGTTATATAATATATATATCGGCACTATTCTCCACTCCGTGAGTATAGTCCCACGTTTCACGTTGTTTCATCGATCACACTCAACTCTCATTGACATACAAGCTCTCCATTGGACATTCCGTTCCTTTGGACTAGCGAGTTAGTCATAGAGACCTCCGTAAGACTCCTCGTAGCCTTGAATTCCCTCAAGGCCGACTGAGCTGGTTGTACCCTAAAAACCCATTACACGATCCTTGCCATGTCAATCTAAAGAAACATGGTATACCGGCCCTTATGATTATACAAAGAGTATATCATAAGAAATTCTTAATGGGATGATGATATCATGCCATATCATGTCGTTCTTGTAAACCTCAATTCTATGATAAGAATGAGGGTATCTTGCTTGATCTAATGTTTATGTGGACCTCAATTCTATATAAAGAATGTCCATATTGATTTGTCATGGGACCTAAGTTAAGGGAACCATATTCTACCTAGTTTTATTGATATCGTGATTTTACCGTTATTATCGCCAATCTATGTCCTTTGTCATATTTTTAGACTCTATTCTGTCAAAGTTGTCATACATGTCTACAAGCTTGAATATTGAAACTCTATATTGGCTATATAAACAAGAGTGGATGTCAAAAATACATGATAAATGTCTGTGCATATAGGGCCCGATCTGGTCCTGGGAGGAGCACCCGAAAGTACTTGTGCCCATGGGAGTTAAAATGATAAGGTATCTGGCATTATACCGAGTACTTGACTTGCTTGATTGGATATTCCACACACATCTTGTACTTGAATCGTACTTGACTTTACATGAAATGCGTGGCCCGAAAAAGGGTAATTTACTTGCTTGATACATGATAGCCAAAGTTCTTGACATGACTTGTTAAACGTGCTTGCTTGAATACCTTGAATACACTTGTCATCTTGTTGGAAGTTCATGATTAAGTTCATCTTATTTCTTGATATTACATTCTCTCTATCTTGTCGTTTTATGCGAGCATGCATAGCTTTATTGCATTCATGAAAGATGTAATTACTTAAACCCCTTGCTAGTACTTGAGATATAATTTCTTACTGAGCGTTCGCTCATTCCGTTTGTCCCTTTGTACTTTTCAGGTAAGTCCGACGACGATGGAAGTCAATCGGATGGGAATGTTCAAGAGTGAAAGTGATAGAGCTGCTCAAGTGTCGTCTAGTCTTTCCTATAGTTTCTTGAGTCAAATATGTATTCTTTTCCTTTTTATTAAACAGAGTATTGGATTTGTAATAGTCTATCCATTATGAAATAAAGGATTGGGTTATCTTGCTATTTTGCGCATCTCTGTCTTTGCGTCGAATACACGACCACTCTGATTGATATGATTGATATAGACACGTCGCGCATCTCCGGGTATCTTCCGCGCTCGGGACGTGGCAGTCTTTGTGGTATCAGAGCCTAAGGTATTCAATTCCTAGGAAAAACCCAAGTCCAAGGATAAGTTGAACCTTTAAACCAGTGAGATTGGGTAGAACCAAGGGTTAGATTTAACATAGTATACGAGTCTTTAAATACGATCACGTACTAATATAGTTATTGTAATTGTAGGATAATGGCTGCCGAACGTGCTCAATGGCGCAACATGCAGCGTACCCTTCAAGGGATGACCCAAGTGCTACAACAGGTAGCACAAGGTGGTGCTCCACGAGCTGGAAGCTTACACCAAGCCTTTAAGAATATGAATCCCCCGAAGTTTATGGGATCGACCGATCCGGACGATGCCGAGCATTGGGTTCGGGAAACCGAACGCATATTCCGTGTCATGCAATGCACGGACCAGGACAAAGTGCTATTAGCTATATTCCAGTTAGAGAAAGATGCTAGATGCTGGTGGGAGTCTATTGAAGCAACCATCGATCCTACTCAAGTAACATGGGAAGAATTCGTGGAATACTTCAATGCTAAATATTTCTCGGACCGAGTCCAAGAAAAGAAGGCTGCCGAATTCGCTGCATTAAAGCAACGATCCTTATCATTAGCAGATTATGAAGCTCAGTTCTCCAGGTTATCTAGATATGCTAAGCATCTTATTAGCACGGAGAAGATGAAAGCCCGTAGATTTCTTAATGGGCTTAGGCCCCACTATATTACTCAATTGGCGCCTATGGACATCCAAATTTATTCTGAAATAGTGCGCCGAGCTCAATTACTTGAAGATGCCACGGAACTATCTGATAGGATCCGTGGAAAAGACAAGAAGGAACAAGTCACGGGTTCGGGTTCTTTCAAACCCAACTTTAAGAAGAGGCCCAATAATGGAGGTTCTTCCTCTCAAGATCAGAAATTCAAGAAGACCAAGCCTTTCTCTATCACCACTACCCCTTCGAATACAGTCTGCAAGCATTGTGACAAGGCAGGTCACAAGACGGAAGAATGCTGGAGGAAATTAGGAGCTTGTCTCCGTTGTGGAAGCCGTGAGCATCGGATTCCCGAGTGTCCATTAATGAACGACCAAGCCGGCGATGGTAAACGCCCGGTGACAAAGAATGCTCGTCTTCATGCAATACAGGAGACCGAACCTGAAGAAGAAGGCGGATTAGTGGAAGGTACATTGAAAATTTGTTCCAAATATGCACATGTCTTATTTGATACGGGTGCATCGCATTCTATTGTTTCTAAGAAGTTTGCTGACCCGTTACCTCTAGAACCGGAATGGATGAAAATAGTGTTGTCTACTCCTCTCGGAAACGAGACGGATATCACGCATCATTACCAAAACTGTGAGGTATTGGTTCGAGGAAAGAATTTTCCTATTGATCTTATCTGTTTAGATCTAAAAGAATATGATGTTATACTAGGAGCAGATTGGTTATCTAAGTACCAGGCAACGGTTGATTGCCGTAATAGCAAGATCGTTTTCAAAGAATTTCCAGAACTGACTTATACTAGCCCTAAGAGTCGAAGCAAATCCCCTCTTATTTCGGCTCTTCGAGCAAGCAAGCTCGTCAGGAAGGGATGTATATCCTTCCTTGCTTTTGTCACTGTTAAAGAAGCTAAGAAAACCAAGATAGAAGACGTTCAGGTAGTGCGAGAATTCCCAGACGTATTTCCAGAAGATTTGCCGGGATTACCCCCTCAAAGAGAAGTGGCCTTCACCATTGACTTAGTCCCTGGTGCTGGTCCTGTTTCAAAGGCACCATATAGAATGCCCCTGCTGCCTTTATGCAGTTAATGAATAGCATATTCAGGCCTTACTTGGATCAATTCATAGTAGTCTTCATTGATGATATATTGATATATTCTAACACTAAGGAAGAACATGAAGAGCATTTGAGGATTGCATTGCAAGTCTTGAGGACAAATCAATTATATGCTAAACTCAGCAAATGCGAGTTCTGGCTTGAAGAAGTGGCATTTCTCGGACATGTCATATCCAAGGACGGTTTATCTGTAGATCCGTCAAAGGTTGAAGCTGTAAGAAACTGGGAAAGACCCACTAATGCAAGCGAGATCAGAAGTTTCTTAGGTCTTGCAGGCTATTATCGGCGATTCATCAAAGATTTCTCTAAGATCGCCGTGCCCCTTACAAGGTTAACTCGTAAGGAGATCCGATATGAATGGAGTGAGGAATGTGAAAGAAGTTTCCAAACTCTTAAGGATCATCTCACTACAGCTCCGGTGTTAGCTCTACCAATAGAAGGAGAGAAATTCGAGGTCTACACTGATGCTTCTGGCATTGGCCTCGGATGTGTCCTAATGCAACAAGGAAAGGTCATAGCATACTCTTCACGTCAACTGAAGAAGCATGAGGAGAATTACCCCGTCCATGACTTAGAACTGGCCGCGGTAGTATTTGCCCTAAAGATATGGAGACACTATCTCTATGGAGTACAGTTCACTGTCTACTCCGATCACAAGAGTCTCAAATATCTATTCTCACAAAAGGAGCTAAACATGAGACAAAGACGCTGGCTAGAATATCTCAAGGACTTCGACTTCAATATACAATACCATCCCGGAAAGGGTAATTATGTTGCTGATGCCCTTAGTCGAAAGCCGAGAGCAATGATAGCCAATTGTATGATACAAGAATGGAGGTTACTTGAACAATTCTCCGAGCTCAATATAAGCTTGGACACGGAATCCAAATTTGTTACATTATCTCATGTAAGCATACAGTCAGATTTATTATCTGAGATACAAGCACTTCAGGGTGATGATCCTATATTAGTGGAAATCAAGGGCAGATTAGAAGGACAATCTGATTTTCAACTAACTTCTGATGGAAGATTATTATTCAAAGGTAGAACTTGTATACCTGATTGTCCGGAATTAAAGAAGAAGATCTTAGATGAAGCTCACCGATCAAGGTACACTATTCATCCTGGATCAACTAAAATGTACCAAGATGTAAAGAGGAACTTTTGGTGGCCCAATATGAAAAGAGAAATAGCGGACTATGTATCACGCTGTCTTACATGCCAACAGGTCAAGGCGGAACACCAAAAGCCTGCTGGAAAACTACACCCTCTAGATATTCCTAAGTGGAAGTTGGAGGATATTGGTATGGACTTCATCATGGATTTGTCTAAATCTAAAGGAGGACATGATGGAATCTGGGTTATCATTGACCGATTAACTAAATCGGCGCATTTCTTGCCAATAAAAAGCCGATGGTCAATTGATGTGCTAGCTGCACTGTACATCAAGGAAATAGTCAGGATACATGGAATTCCTGTCTCAATCGTGTCTGACAGAGATCCCCGTTTTACTTCTCATTTTTGGAAGGGATTACAACATTCGTTAGGAACAAGGCTCAACTTTAGTACTGCTTTCCACCCACAAACGGATGGTCAGACCGAGAGAACTAACTAGGTTGTTGAGGATATGCTTAGAGTATGCATCATTGACTTTGGAGGATGCTGGCACGATCATTTACCACTAGTGGAATTTGCATATAATAATAGCTACCAAGCTAGTATCCAAATGGCACCTTTCGAAGCCTTATACGGAAGGAGTTGCAGATCACCCATATGCTGGAACGAAGTTGGAGAAAAATAACTGCTAGGTCCAGACATGGTAAGGGATACAACTGAGAAGATACAAGTAATCAGAGAAAGATTGCAAGTTGCTCAGACGAGACAAAAAACTTATGCTGATACAAGAAGGAGAGATCTTGAATTCCAAATCGGAGATCATGTATTTCTCAAGATATCGCCTGGACGTGGCATACGAAGATTTGGTGTTAAGGGCAAGCTTACGCCAAGATTCATCAGACCATTTGAGGTACTTGAAAGAGTTGGAGAGGTTGCTTATCGCATCGCATTGCCTCCTCAATTGTCCGAGATACATAATGTATTTCACATATCCATGTTGAAGAAGTATGTGCACGATCCATCTCATATTATTGAACATAGAGATCTGGTGATCCAGAAAGATCTCACCTATGAACAGAAGCCTATGAAGATCTTAGATCGAGAAATACGAGCTCTAAGGAATAAGGTTATTCCCATGCTCAAGGTGCAATGGAATAAGAATCCCGAACGCGAAGCGACATGGGAGACCGAGGAATCTATAAAGAAACGATTTCCCGAGTTATTCTAAGAGGTATATACACTCTCCACGTGTATAATTATATATATTGAATTTGGGGACCAAATTCTTTTTAAGTGGGGGAGGGTGTAGCAACCCTGATAAATGAATATTGAAATAAAATTAAAAACATACATATTACAGAAGTAATACAGACAAAATAAAACAAATTAAAGATAACGCCTCTGAGTAAGGCGTTAATTTAAAAAGAAACGCCTCTACATACGGCGTGACTAAAGAAAGGACGCCCACGAATGTGGTCGTCAACTCTCACGCGACCAAATAGGTAAGTGAAAGAAACGCCCATATATTAGGCGTGTTTTAAAAACAAGGAACGCCCTTATACATGGCGTTTCTTAAGAAACGACCTGAACTAGGTCGTTAATTAAAGAATCGACGCCCTGACCTAAGGCGTTAATTCAGTTCGTGACCCGTTCGAACCCAGAGCTTATCCAGGGAAAGATTAACCTAATCTAGTAAGTGTCTATTAGAGTAAGGACTCTATTAGGGATATATTACCCTCAATCAAACACTACCTTTGTTAGGACTCTAAAATCCTATAAATATACCCGATCGATCCAACCCTAAACCATTTGATCGATCTACTGCTACACGGTAAGTGAAGAACATACGTTCTTCTTGTTTTCTTTTGCCCGTCTGTTTACAGTCGCATGAAGAATATTGATTATTCTTCCTCTCCTTTAATGCAGGTTAAGGATCAGGTGCTTGCGTAAAGAACGAGGTTATGATTCCTCGTTATTTGTCCTAGCTTCCGGTATGTCTGTGAAGATTATTAATCTTCCTTCGTTTCCTCTCCAGGTTGACGGAAGAACGATTGTTCTTCTTCTATTAAGTTGCAGTTGAAGCTTCAAAGCCCTTTCATCTCCTTCATCCAGATCATAAGGTAGGATTTTCTCAAGTCTCGTAGCCCAAACTAAAAATAAATATAAGAAGCACCATGCATGATATATTTATACAGTTTGCATGTAGTTTTAATACGTTTTCTGTAAATTTTTCAAGAAACGCCCTTGAATAGGGCGCTACTTTAAAAGAAACGACCATCACAGTGGTCGTTAATTAAAAGAATACGCCTTTTATACAGGTGTTAATTTCATGAGCAATCGCATGTAATCAATAATTGATCCTGTTTAAAATTCAATAAATATGAAATATCGATTCTAATATCTTGCATGACTCTACCTGTAAATTCCTGCTAATTTTCTTGTCATGATCATGTCTCCTGTCTTGGAAATTTATTTGTTGAAATATTGTAAATTCCTTGAATTCACGACCTTGAAAACGTCGTTTTACACCTGTTAACGCCCCATCACAGGGCGTAAATTGAAAAGAAACGCCCCTTTCTAGGGCGCGTTTTCTGTAAATTCCTGAACTATGTATATCCTGTAAAATAAAATTAAACAGTAACGCCCCTTTCCAGGGCGTGTTTTAAGTAAATCCTGAAAATTATTTATATTCTGTCAAATATTTAAATAATGAGATGCCTGCTTATATAGTCGTCAACTCTGAAGAAACGCCCCTGTCCAGGGCGCGTTTTATATAAATTATTAAAATAATGAAATTCTGCAAAACGGAACATATGTAAACGCCCTTATGTTAGGCGTTACTTACCTGACTAACGCCCCTGACTAGGGCGTGTTTTTCATGAATTAATAAAATTATTAAAAATTCTGTAAAATAGAAATATGTAAACGCCGTTCTGTTAGACGTTAATTACTTGAGAAACGACTTGACCTAAGTCGTTATTTTACTGTAAAATGGATTTTTCCCTGTTTTTGTTAACTGATGATTTCATATGTTATATAATATATATATCGGCACTATTCTCCACTCCGTGAGTATAGTCCCACGTTTCACGTTGTTTCATCGATCACACTCAACTCTCATTGACATACAAGCTCTCCATTGGACATTCCGTTCCTTTGGACTAGCGAGTTAGTCATAGAGACCTCCGTAAGACTCCTCGTAGCCTTGAATTCCCTCAAGGCCGACTGAGCTGGTTGTACCCTAAAAACCCATTACACGATCCTTGCCATGTCAATCTAAAGAAACATGGTATACCGGCCCTTATGATTATACAAAGAGTATATCATAAGAAATTCTTAATGGGATGATGATATCATGCCATATCATGTCGTTCTTGTAAACCTCAATTCTATGATAAGAATGAGGGTATCTTGCTTGATCTAATGTTTATGTGGACCTCAATTCTATATAAAGAATGTCCATATTGATTTGTCATGGGACCTAAGTTAAGGGAACCATATTCTACCTAGTTTTATTGATATCGTGATTTTACCGTTATTATCGCCAATCTATGTCCTTTGTCATATTTTTGGACTCTATTCTGTCAAAGTTGTCATACATGTCTACAAGCTTGAATATTGAAACTCTATATTGGCCATATAAACAAGAGTGGATGTCAAAAATACATGATAAATGCCTGTGCATATAGGGCCCGATCTGGTCCTGGGAGGAGCACCCGAAAGTACTTGTGCCCATGGGAGTTAAAATGATAAGGTATCTGGCATTATACCGAGTACTTGACTTGCTTGATTGGACATTCCACACACATCTTGTACTTGAATCGTACTTGACTTTACATGAAATGCGTGGCCCGAAAAAGGGTAATTTACTTGCTTGATACATGATAGCCAAAGTTCTTGACATGACTTGTTAAACGTGCTTGCTTGAATACCTTGAATACACTTGTCATCTTGTTGGAAGTTCATGATTAAGTTCATCTTATTTCTTGATATTACATTCTCTCTATCTTGTCGTTTTATGCGAGCATGCATAGCTTTATTGCATTCATGAAAGATGTAATTACTTAAACCCCTTGCTAGTACTTGAGATATAATTTCCTACTGAGCGTTCGCTCATTCCGTTTGTCCCTTTGTACTTTTCAGGTAAGTCCGACGACGATGGAAGTCAATCGGATGGGAATGTTCAAGAGTGAAAGTGATAGAGCTGCTCAAGTGTCGTCTAGTCTTTCCTATAGTTTCTTGAGTCAAATATGTATTCTTTTCCTTTTTATTAAACAGAGTATTGGATTTGTAATAGTCTATCCATTATGAAATAAAGGATTGGGTTATCTTGCTATTTTGCGCATCTCTGTCTTTGCGTCGAATACACGACCACTCTGATTGATATGATTGATATAGACACGTCGCGCATCTCCGGGTATCTTCCGCGCTCGGGGCGTGACACAACCATCCGAACCGCACCGTCGGGTGTTCAAATTGCTACCCGTCAACCCAAGATTGATCCTCCCGGGCCCCACTTGTAGCCCGTTAGCTCCCTGCGTGGAGTGGGCAGTAGAAATCGTTTCTATAAATTATTGAAATTGTTTGTACCGGGAGATACCGTACTTGGCCGGGATCGCCTTCCGCACGCTCGGAGCGTGGAGGTATCGTGTTTGCTCCCTTACTCGGCATTTGCTTAGTTCGTATTTATTCGTATATGCCGCTGCATGTGATATGTTACAATCTAGATATAATTGTTATCACCGCTGCGAGAGAGTGAGTGTGACCCGTCCCGTGACTCAATCTGAGTACATGCGGAAGAGCCGAATACCCGAGACTCACTGTCGATTCCTCAACCGCGCATGATTCCGCGTTTCCCTCGCTTGGGGACGAGTTGCGAGCTAGAGTCCCAGGTTCGCGTGTTCATCCCGCATCAGCATCTGTGCAACCGAGGCCCAGAACTTACATGAACAAGAATTATCATGGATTTGTCTACTCTGTGACAAGTCAGCCTAGGGTCTGCAGTGCATACTCACTTCCCAATGCCCACTAGACAAAGGACTGGCACAAAAACTCTCAAAATGTTCCTAAGAATAAAAATGCCAATTCATAGACAGGATCATCAAAAATTGAGAGTGAACAGAAAAGACAGACTGAGCAAAAAGTGAAGAAATCCATAACACAAATCAATATACAAAAACAAATGTGGATACCAAAACACTTACTGTCTTGTTTACATGAGTTGACTGCTGTTATGGCGCCCAAATAGTTTTGGGTTCCAAAATTCTCCACTTGATTTACTTTGCAGGTATGCCTGGCAGCCAATCATAGCAGATGGTATCTTGACAGTGGCTGCTCCAGGCACATGACCAAGGATAAGGATAAATTTTGCATGCTGGTGGAGAAGGATGCATGTCATGTTACCTTTGGCGATAATACCAAAGGAAAAATAATTAGGTCAGGTAAGGTAGGTAAGTGCTCTTCCTGCTATATTGAGGAAGTCTTATTAGTTGAGGGCCTTGCCTATAATCTGCTTAGCATTAGTCAATTATGTGATAAAGGCCATAAAGTTATGTTTGACTCTAGTGCATGTACTATTCTTGAACCTAACTCTGAAGTTGTTAAATTCTCTTGTAGAAGAGTCAATAACATATACATGGTAGATTTAGATGATGCAGCACACACTAACCTGTGTCTCACTGTGAATAAGGTTGACTTAGCCTGTCTTTGGCATCGTAGGTTAGGTCATGCTAGCTATAATGTGTTGCACAAACTAAATAAACATAGCATGGTGTGAGGTCTTCTTGAAATCTCTTTCAAACTGAATAATAAAATTTGTGAGGCCTATACCCAGTGCAAACAGACTAGAAAATCATTTAAGTCTAGGATTGAAAACATGTCTTCCAAACCCTTTGAGTTGATTCATATGGACCTGTTTGGTCTTACTAGATCAGCTAGTTTATATGGTAGGAGATATGGATATGTCTTAGTTGATGACTTTTCTAGATTTACATGGGTATTCTTCTTAACTCACAAGAATGATGCTTTTAAAGAATTTTGGGAACTTTACCTCAAAATAAAATAGACTGGTAAGCATTCTATTTCTTGTATTCAGTCTGAGCATGGTGGTGAGTTTAAGAACTCACAGTTTGATGAATTTTGCAGGGAAAATGGAATAAATCATATGTTCTCTTCACCAAGGACTCCGGAGCAAAATGGAATTGTTGAAAGGAGGAACATAACTTTGGTGGAGATGGCTCGGACGATGCTTGTTCAAGGGAATCTACCTAGAAGGTTCTGGGCTGAAGCAGTGAACACCTCTTGTTATATAATTAACCGAGCCCTGGTAAGACCTTCCACTCAAAAGACTCCCTATGAGTTACTCAAGGGTAAGAAACCTTCACTAGCACACCTTAAGGTCTTTGGCTGTAAATGTTTCATTCATGTTAATTCTAAAAGAGACCTTGATAAATTTGTACCTAAAAGTCAACCAGGAATATTTCTAGGTTATTCAGAAATATCCAGAGCCTATATAATCTATAATCTTAATTCTCAAACTCTCGAGGAATTACCACACATAGTTTTTGATGAACATGCTAATAATTCTGAAACTGGTTTATGCAGAGTCAAAGCTGATGGTGAGATTCTTGATAATAAAGAGGAGCAGGATGCAGAACCTGCAGATGAATGTGAGACTGATGGGTCTAGAGCTCAGGGGGAGGTAAATGCAGATTTAGGTAATCAGGTTACCAATATCAGAATTCTCAGAGATCATCCTTTAGAAAGTATTATTGGTAATTTGAATGAACCCCCTAGGACTAGATCACACTTTAGAATAAAGAATGAACTAAATTCTTTTGCTCTAGTCTCACAGATAGAACCCAAAAACATAGATAGTTTCTTAAAAGATGAACACTGGATTAATGCCATTCATGATGAATTGAACCAATTTGAAATGAATAAGCTATGGCATCTAGTTCCTAAACCTTCACATGGTACTATTATAGGCACTAAATGGGTATTTAGAAATAAAACTGATGTGCAGGGAAAAATAGTTAGAAATACGGCTAGACTTGTAGCTGAGGGACATAATCAGGAATATGGAATAGATTTTGAAGAATCCTTTACCCATGTAGCTAGATTGGAAGCCATTAGGATTCTCTTAGCCTTTGCATGTAGTCAAGGAATAAAATTGCAGCAGATGGATGTAAAATATGCTTTCTTGAATGGGATAATAAAAGATGATGTTTTTGTTAAACAACCTTCTGGGTTTGAATGTACTGACTTCCCTGATCATGTGTGGAGAGGGGGATTTCTGTAGCCCAATCAAGAGCAGACAAACTAGGCCCATCAGGACCGAATGAGGCTCAGCTCATCCGAGTGACAGCCCTCTAGGGCCCACTTCGGCAAAAAAAGCCTAATAAAGATTACTCGGGATCCCATCCTCCCTCGGCGGCCCTTAGGCTCGGAAGGCCCGAACGACAGAACGGAGGAAGACCCACGCCCGAGCCATCTCCCCACTGAGATAAGGGCAGGCGCTCCGCTCCCACTCCGATCTGACTGCATCCGAGCTACGCCCATCGCTCGGACAGGGCTGGCACTTCTCATGCTTGGATTAACTGACGAGTGCTTATCCATGCAGCCGTTGACAGTCCTTTATGAGCAGGAGTTCAGCGGGATAAGGGTGCCACGATCTCCCAAGGTCATGAAGAGCCCACGATGAGGACGTAACGATCCCATGATGAGGACGTAACTCCCGCCTAAAACTCCTCAGCTTATGGGACTCTTCGGGGGAGCTCGCTATATAAACCAAGGACTCCCTCCGGTAGCTGGTAAGGCAGATACATGCCTAACACTCCCTAAGTAGGAACCACTTCACCATCTTGGTGTTGGGGAATCTCGCGCATCCCTTTCAACCTCCCTCAATACCTTCCACCATTGCTCTACTGACTTAAGCATCGGAGGGTTTTCCCCAGGGAACCTTCCCTGAGCCCCCTGATTTGTTTCCCTTTCTCTACAGTTCACTATCTGGTGATCATCCTCCCAGCTCAGTACCAGCGCGAGATCACGCCCCTTCATCTGGCGCCGTTTGTGGGAAACAACCAAAGAGCCAATATGGTGAGAAGAAGTTCAGGGAGGAGGTCCACCAGCGACAGGGGAAAGGCCACGGTGGTGGCGGGGGAAGGCCCGTCACAAGCCTCCCAAAACCTCCCCTCCGATGCCAGCACTCCCGCCGACAGACCGCCCCCTCCGCCTGCGGCCGGGCTGCTGCCCCCTCCTCCCACGATGGTAGGGCTGCCGCTCAACGGTGACGCCGACGCCTTCCAAGCCCTCAACGCGAAACTGGACGTCCTCGTGGAACTCATGAGGACCCAGGTGGCCAGGGATGGAAGGTCACGCGCCCCTCCGGAGAGCCCTCCCCGTGAGAACGTGTCCCAGCACACCACCGGAGGTCGCTTCACCCTCCGAGGACAGCATCTCATCCGCAACAAAGTAGGAGGACCCTCGCAAGCCCCCCCTCCGGAGCAAGAGGCTTCCTCCACGCCGAAGCGGGGCAGGCACGGGGCACGCCGTCCCCTCCCGGAGATCGAAGTCCCCAGGGAGTGCCAAGACATCCTGCCTTCACGCCCCCTCAGCCCTACCGCGCAGCGGCAGCCGGAGCTATCCCTCCGACATCGAGAATTCGAGAGGCGTTTCGCAGAGCAGGAGCGCGCCCTGCGAGCCCTGCAGAAGACCTCTCCACCAGAGGAAGAGGAGAGATCCCCGTTCTCCGACCATATCTTGAAGGTAGAGGTATCTCCACGAACCTCTATCCCGACCTTCAAGCCCTACGACAGCCAGGGCGACCCGGCCGACCACTTTGATAGCTTCGACGCTCTGATGACCCTTCACGGACCATCCGACGCCATCAAGTGCCGAGCCTTTGCGACCACCCTGGTCCAAGTCGCCCAAGCATGGTTTCGGGCCCTCGCCCCCGGATCCATCCGAGACTTCAAGCAGTTTGGGTGAGTATTCAAGGAGAGTTTCACCGGTAGCGTCCCCCCTAGGTCGGTAGCGGGGCTTCTGGCCCTCAAACAGGTGCAAGGGGAGAAACTTCGGGCCTACATCCTCCAATTCAAATCGAAAGCCCTGAGGATCCCCCGCCTGGACGTCGCCTCGGCCATAACCGCTCTGACCGGGGGAATCCACGACGAGAACCTCCACCGCGAGCTTGTCCTCCACCCTCCCTCGACCCATGCTACGCTAGTGACTCTGGCATTGCGCCACGTAGAGTGCGAAGATGTGCTTAGTGCATGCCGAGACGCAACCGGCTCGGGTCGGGAGGGGGACAAGAAGCGGGCACCCTCAAGATCGGGCCAAGGAAAAAGGCCGAACCGAGACAGGGAACGCAAGGAACCATCGCATAAGTACGAGCTGTACACTCCCCTAACCGCTCCAGTGTACGAGATTTATGAAGACATCAAAGGCTTGGGCCTCCTCCGCCAACCCGAGCCAATGAAGTCGAAGAACCGCAGTCGCAGCAAACATTGCCTGTTCCACAGCAACCACGGGCATCATACCGGCGACTGTCACCAGCTCCAAGATGAGATCGAGCGTCTCATTTGTCAGGGGCACCTCTCCCAGTTCGTGACCGGGCACCAGGAAGACCGAGGCGCCCCAAAGGAGATCGACAACGCCCCCCGAGGGGTCCACATCAACGTCATCGCTGGAGGAGCTGCATCAGGAGGAGTAGTGGCCGAGGAAGGAAGCGTCATGCGGACCGGGCGAGCCGAGCCATCGAGCCTCCCAGGGCCCCGCCGAGTGAGCCCCAGGTCATGTCTTCTCCGACCAAGACCTAGAGGGGCTGAGCACCCCACAGAACGACGCCCTAGTGATATCGGCCACAATAAACTGTTGTAACGTAGACAGGATTCTGGTTGACAATGGAAGTGCCCCTGATGTATTATTCTACGAATGTTTCCTTAAGATGGGGGAGGATCCGTCTAAACTCCGCCCGATCCGGACCCCGCTGTGCGGGTTCAATGGCCAGGCCACCTATCCCGAGGGAGCCCTAAGCCTGCCGGTTACTCTTGGCACCCCACCCAAGACCGTTACGGTCATGGTGGACTTCATAGTGATCAGAGATATGATAGCATACAACGCAATCTTCGACCGAGGAATCCTCAGCTGAACGAAAGCGGTGCCTTCTACCTATCACCAAAAGATGAAGTTCCCCACCAAAAATGGATTGGGGGAAGTCCGAGGTAACCAGGCAATGGCCCGAAGGTGCTACAATATCTCGGTTGAGGCCACAAGGTCAGACCGGAAAAATAAGGGCCTCCGGGAAGTCGAGGAAAAATCCGCAACCGTCGAACCTGGAGGCGAATTGCTAGCGGTTTTCCTAAACGACGACCCGACCCTAGGAGTAAAGATCGGAGCCGACCTAACATCTGAGGTTCAACAGCAATACAAAGAGTTCCTTTCCGCGTACATCCGGGTCTTCGCATGGTCTGATGATCAACTCCCCGGGATACCGGAAGAGACGGTGGTGCATAAGCTCAACCTCGACCCAACCATGAAGCCCGTGCAACAACGTAGAAGAAAGCATGCACCAGAGAAGCAGACGATTATCAAGGAGCAGGTCGCCAAGGGGCGGAAGACTGGCCTTTTTAGGCCGGTCTTGTACCCGACGTGGCTAGATAACGTCGTCCTGGTGCCGAAAGCTTCGGGAAAGTGGCGGATGTGCATGGACTTCACCGACTTGAACAAGGCTACTCCAAAGGATTGCTATCCCTTACCGAGCATCGACCAACTGGTTGATTCAACCTCGGGTAATGAGATACTCAGCCTCCTGGATGCCTACTCAGGTTACCACCAGATCAGAATGCACCCCGAAGACATCGAGAAGACCGCCTTTATCACCGACTTTGGCGTACACTGCTACACCCGGATGCCTTTCGGGTTGAAGAATGTCGGAGCCACGTACCAAAGGCTAGTCAACCATATGTTCGAGGGACAGCTCGGTCGGAACGTCGAGGCCTATATCAACGACATGCTCGTGAAGACCCCCAAGGCCGAGGACCACTTCGCCGACCTAGCAGAAACTTTCAACACCCTCCTGAAGTACAACATGAAGCTCAACCCCGCCAAGTGCGCCTTCGGAGTAAAGTCCAAAAAATTCTTGGGCTTCTTGGTCACTCAACGTGGGATTGAGGCCAACCCCGACAAGGTCCAGGCCATCCTGGACATGCGCCCACGCACCTGCATCAAAGACATTCAATGCCTTACCGAGCGCGTTGCTGCGCTCAGCAGATTCCTGTCCCGCGCGGCTGAACGATGCCTACCCTTCTTCAAACTGCTGAGGGGGCCCAAAATGGCATCTGCTACATTCGCGTGGGACGAGGAATGCGAAAGAGCATTCGCCGAGCTTAAGGAGTTCCTGGCTTCGCCCCCAGTGCTTTCCAAGCCCATCCCAGGGGAAGCCTTGTATCTTTATCTCTCGGTACCTCCATCAACAGTTAGCTCGGTCCTAGTCAAAAATGACTCGGGAATCGAGAGACCGGTCCACTACACAAGCAAGGTGCTCAACGAGGCTGAGAGAAGGTACCCCGCAACTGAGAAACTCATGCTAGCGTTGGTTACCTCGGCCAAGCGCCTCCGACCCTACTTCCAAGGGCACTCCATCACCGTGTTGACCGACGAACCATTGAAGAAGATCCTCGCTCACCCCGAAGCCTCGGGACGCCTCGTCAAGTGGGCCATCATGCTCGGGGCCTACGATATATCGTATCGGCCTTGTTCAGCTATCAAAGGCCAGGCGCTCGCCGACTTCATCGCCGAGAGCACCATCCCGACTGAAGAGAGATCTCCATACGCACCCGGGCCGACTTGGGAACTGTTCGTTGGCGGATCTTCCAATTCAGCTGGGAGCGGTGCCGGCATCCTCCTGAAGTCCCCCGAAGGGGTAGAGCTACAGTACGCCCTGAAGTTCAACTTCCAAGCATCCAACAACGCTTCCGAGTACGAGGCCCTCATATCGGGAGCCCGCATGGCCCGGCGGTTAGGAGTTGAGCGAGTCAAGATTCACACCGACTCCCAACTAGTCGCTAGCCAGGTCAACGGCGATTATGAAACTCGGGAGGCACCGATGATCAAATACCTCCAACTGGTCAAGACTGTGGCACAACAGTTCGAGAGTTTTGAAGTAGTCCGGATAGCTCGGGAGGAAAACTCCCAAGCTGACGCCCTCTCTCGGCTGGCCTCCTCTCTTGACCCCGAGGGTACTAGATCGGTCCTTCTCGAAGAGCTAGAGCGCCCGAGCATTGATTTGGAGCTCCTAGCTCTTGGCCCAGCCTGCCCAGGCGACTAGCGTACCCCCTACCTGTCGTGGCTCCAAGACTCCGAGGAGCCTCCCGACCCTCGAGAAGCCCGAAAGTTGAAATACCAAGCTCGACGATTCGTCACCCTGGATGGCGCACTTTACCGAAGATCCTTCTCTGGCCCTCTTCTGAAGTGCCTCGGTACCGACGAAGCCAACCGAGCGATCGAAGAAGTTCACGAAGGTCTATGCGGAGCGCATTTGGGGGGAAGGTCACTCGCTAGGATCTTGCTACGGCGAGGTTTCTGGTGGCCCACCCTACAGCGTGACTGCTCGACCTACACACAACGTTGTGACCGTTGCCAGCGATTCGACCACTTGGTCCATCAGCCAGCAACGGAGCTTATCACCCTAGCCGAGCCTTATCCTTTCGCTCGCTGGGGAATCGACATCCTCGGGCCATTCCCCACGGCCCTGGCCAAGAAGAAGTTCATCATCGTCGCCATCGACTACTTTACTAAGTGGATCGAGGCCGAAGCCACTGCAAGGATCACCGAGACAGTCGTCTGGAATTTCATCTGGAAGTCGATCATCTGTCGCTACGGCATCCCCCGGGTGATAGTGAGCGATAATGGTCAGCAATTTGATTCTCGGTACTTCCGAGACAGATGCGCCGACCTCAATATTCGTAATCACTTCACTTCGGTCACCCACCCTCAGGCTAACGGACTGGTCGAAAATGCCGACAAGGCTATCTTGAAAGGCATCAAGACTAGGCTCGGCAAAGCCAAGGGCAGCTGGCTCGAGGAATTGCCGAACGTACTTTGGTCGCACAGAATGACTCCCAGAATGGCAACCGGTGAGAGTCCTTTTCAACTAGTGTATGGCACTGAGGCCGTGATCTCGTAGGAGATCGGCAACCCCTCCCTCAGAGTCATCCGCTTCTCATCTGATGCAAACGACAAAAAACTGCTCGAAAATCTCGACTTAGCAGATGAAATCTGGGAGATTGCCAGCATCAGAGCAATGGAGTACCAACGCCGCCTCACTCGATACTATAACGCCAAAGTCCGTGACAGACACTTCTAGCCGGGAGACTTCATCCTCGGGAAAGTCGAAGCCTCTCGACCACTTGAGGTGGCCCCTACCGAGTGGTCGAGATGCTTAGAAAAGGAGTATACCGCCTGTCTACAATGGAAGGAGAACCCATCCCTCGGACCTGGAATGTAACTACATTACGCAAGTTCTACTTCTGAGTACTGAGTATTGTGCAAACGACATGAGATAAGACAAAAGGCTCCTTTTTTTTAATTCAAACAACCTATTTGTACATCAGGAAGGCCGAAGCCAATAGATTACATGTCGAAAAAAAAAGCAAAAGATCCATCTAGCGCCGTCGTATGAGCCCATCGCTCGGCTGACTCGGATGACCTTCCTGCGTCCAGCCACTAACTCTGCCTAGTGTAGAAACTGGCTCGGATAAAGGATAGTTGACCCCGTTGGCTCGGGCAGCTCGAGACAAAGGTGACAGAGGGATTAAGAAAGAGAAGGCTACCTTCCAAGTTGAACTTGGAAGAGAAGGAGGAGAGGGAATGCATATGAAAGTATCTTCCCCGCCAAACTGCCAACTCTTTGGAAGAAAGAGAGTGCAGGCACCCTCCGAAGAGTGAAAGAAAGGAGGAGCAGAGCAGAAGAGGGAAAAAGAGGCTGCCAGAAAGAAAAAAAAACCAGCAGAGCTGGTTGAGGAGGTAGGGGAAGGCTCGGAAGGGATGGAGCTTAGTTGGCTTCCACCTCCCATCAGTGAGGCGAGCAGGAAGGAACGGGCAGCAGGGATGTCTGATCCCCCCATCCGTCCGCCATCTCGCCCCCCTGCAAGCGTCGTCGGAACTAATAAAGGGAAAACGGCGTGCCTCTGCGCGTCGGCCCCTTTTCAAGTCTGCCCGCCGGCGGTCGACTCCTTTTCAAGTCCGGAGCAGCAGGAACTCCCCGCCCCCCATCGTCGGTAGCCTCCTCATCTGGAGCTTCCTCCATGCTCCGAATACCATGGCATAATGCAACATGAAGAAGGAATGAGGAAAGACTGTTAGGGAAAACCCTAAGCGGTGGAGAGGAAGGGACGCCCTTCAATCCCTTTTATAGGCAAAGGGAGGCTACTTGCCTTAAATGATTTCCCCCTTCGAAAACACGCCAGAAGGATTTCTCCCTACAAACGGTCACCTCAAACTTCTCGTCTTCCGCCCTAGTGAGACACACGAAGCGGCCAGGCATTTAAAGCGTGGGAAAACGGGAAGACACACTGTCAGACGCTCACCCAACCATCGTGCGAGATTCATGCAGAAAATATCGGCTCTTTCCAACAACCGCAGATACGCTGAACAGAATACGGCAACGGCGGTATGGAACAGATAAGTCTTCATCACAATACCACTGCCTTATTTATTTCGACACAAAAAGAAGGAAGTTTTCTCCTTCCAACAAGAAAAAGGTACAAAGAAAGGAAGCAAAGCGGGTACTTCAGGCCTCCGGCCCACCCTGAAGCTCGGAAGTGGAAGGCTCGGACAGTCCACCCCCGGCATGTTCAGCGACGGCCGACCCTGGCACTGACCCCACCGGCATGGGAACTGCCTTGGTTGTGCGCCCTCCCGAGGCATCCAGAGTTGGCGATCCCTCGGGCGAAGACCCCTCCTGATCCTCTTCGTCCGGTGCCGAGACAGAGGAGCCCGAGGATGACAGGTCTGAGTCGCCCGAGCTCAGGCACATCTTAGCCCTGAACGATATTACATCCTGGCAACAACTTTACAGTCGATCCCGCTTCACTAGCCAACAACTCCTAGTTTTCTTTGACCATGAGTCTCCTCCACCTTCGCCTTCCACATACCCCTTTTCTTCCCCATCCACTATGAGTCAGCCCGCCACTACATATCCCTCCACGAGTCGACCGTCAACTCCCACACAGCCATATACCTCCATGTGCTCCACCGCATACCAACCCTCCACGAGTCAGCCCTCCGCTATTTCATCTCACCACGCCACTCCACTGCTGGTCAAGGAAACACCACACCCAGAGCGGGTGGATGCCGTCCACTATATTCCCACTCCCTCCACGTCTCCTTCTCATTCAGTTACTGGCCCTCCGCCTTCACCTACGTAATCCCCTTGCCTACGCAACCTCCGCTACCATCCCCATTATCTTTTTATACCCCTCGGCATCAACCTTGCCCGAAGCGGGCTTCTCGCCCTCTGTTGCCAAAATCTCTTACATATGTTTTCTGGGCTTTGATGGCCACCCATGCCTTGCAGCTCCCTCCGGTTATGCCTTGTCGACCCGCGGTCAGGAATTTGCTCCATTTCTGTGAATTCCATCATCAACAGGGGCATTTAATTAAGGACTGTCCCAAGTTCCAGGAACTTGTTCACAGTTTAGAAGATAAGAAGATGATTGATTGGGCTGTCATACGCCAAGTTATTTCAGATCTCAGCAGCAAACAGCAACAGCAGCAAGCCGTGCCGCCTAGGCAACCGTCTCCACTTCAAGACCAGGGGCACCCTGGTGTTTCTTCAGTTGATAAGATACCTGCTCCGTTACCCACTTCTTCCTCCATCCCATCTCCTCCACCACATTTACCTACCCTAGCCTCCGCTCGGGCAACTTCTCTTTCACCCACCTTTTCCACCGCCATTCCTGTCCCCAATGCCTCTCGACGTGTTGTAAAGATACGCCGAAGAGCACCACTACCCGCCACTTCCCCCACTACGCCACTACCTTCCTCTCCTCCTTCTTCCCCACCCCTACCTTCACCTCCTTCCTCTTTACCTTCACCATCTCCATCAACCACATCACCTCCTTCGGAGCCACCTTCTCCACCCCCATCTTCGCCGCCTCCATTGGCTACATCTCCATCATCACCTTCTCCATTATCCCCATTGACGTCACCACTACTGTCTTCATCACTTCCTCCCGTAATAATCCTTGTTCCGTCACCTTCACCGATGCCACTTCTTTTGCCATCATCCTCTGAGCCTGAGCAGGCCGAGCCTAAACCCACACCTCCACGTTTGCCTTTACCTCTACCCATGCCCATCATCATCAGTATTTCTCCATCACTTACACCATCGCCACGCGCACCCTTCAAACCTCCTCCTTCTAACGTCCCTCTACCACTTCCCACTTCGCGGAGGAGGTACACGCTACCTTTGGTGCCCCACGGGTCTAGTCCCCAGGGAGATAAAGAGCCGAACCAGGTTTTGACTGTGCATCACAAGCTTCAAGACTTCATTTGTTGCATGCAGGTCCGAGTTTTGGTCCCTGGCTATTCTAGGGACAGTGAGCCCCCACTTGCTATGAAGATGGTTGCACTGGTGCCAGTTTCTTCAAAAGCGAGGCCGGTGGCAATCTTTTCGCTCACCGGAGAATTCACTGTTGATGTTGTTATTACCTCTCGCTTGATTGCTATTCAATTCACTGGCCCAGAAGAGTTTTCCGCCCGGATGGTGCTAACCCACACGGCCGTCAGAAGTCTAATGAATTCAGCATTCAAGGGGCAATTGGCCGTGTCCTCGAGATTGACCAGAGGCATTCTACACATCCTATGCAATCTCCCTCGGTTTATTGGTGTGGAGGCCACGCCAACACCGCGCATCGCCCTCCCTCAGCTCCGTCTTGCGCTTCTAGCAAGGGAGTTATGCTTCAAGCCCAGCTGCCGAGTGAAGATGCCAAAGCTCCATGTTCTAGTGCCGAACGACAAAACTCCATTGCTTCCTAATGTTCATCACAAGGAGTTGACTGTTCTGGAATGTCCTTCTATGGTTAGCACCGCACAGCTAGGGGCAACCGTCTCGATGAAGCTGCATATTCATGACCGGGCCAGGCCGTCTGCCAGGTGAGCTCGTTATTTGAGAAAGTATTGCAAGATAAGAAGCCCAAAGGCCCGAGTCCACGCCGGGCGGAGTTATTTCAAGAAGATTGCTACAAAGAAGAGGCGACGTCATAAGTTCAAGGGCCGTCACTTGCGCACTTGGGGGTCCACTTCTTCCTGTCCTTCTTCCGTCCATTCATCTTTTCTTTTGCTCGATTCTTATCCTTGGGTGGTGTATCTTCCACCACCTGGCCATATTTCTACCATCTTCTCCTATTCTTACCATTTTAGGCCTCGGCCTATATCCTTCTCTTCCCCTGATCCAGGGGCATCTTATAGTTTTTTTCCCCGGATACATCCAGATTTCACCACTTTTCCTCCTTTTACCCGGACCTTGTCGGGGATTCCTTGCACTCATTCCCCGACCTCGTCGGGTGGTTCTTCTGATTTTTCCCAGACTTTGTCGGGTGGTTTCCATCTTTTTTCCCCGACTTTGTCGAGTGGTTTTTATTTCTTGTCCCCGATCTTGTCGGGTGTTCATGCATCTCCTTCCCCACCTCCGGCGGGTGATCGCTATTCCTTTTCTCCAACCATGCCAGATGATCACTCCTCTTCCCCCTTATCTTTGCCACAATCTTCTTATGATTCGTCTATTCTTTCTGTCCCACCCTTTCAGGGTTCTTACCCTTTTTCATGCTATTTTCGAGGCTTTAGCCCGCCTTGATTCAGTTAATCCTTGTTTATTCTGTATCTGGTTCCTTGTTATCAAGGCCTCAGTGCCTTAACGAGGGAGTTCTAGCCCTCATCTCTCTTCCTTTTTATCCCTTCTTCATCCAGTATGATGTCTGCCACTCCTCTGTGTCGAGGAATCCAATCCTTTGCTCTCCTTTCATCCTTTATCCTGGCAAGCAAGGAATGCAAAGCTACTCGCTCTCCTCAAAGCTCGATGATCGAAATCGCTTCAGGATGCTGGTTTCCACGCCATGGATCTGTAAATGTATCTTTATTTTGTGCAAGAACGTGCTTTCATTTCCATTATTTCTATTATTTCTGCACATGATTCCTTAACATGATTGAGTGGTTTTAGGAGTCTTTGTTTAATTAGATCTTAACTTTGTGTCAAATAAAAAATTTAGCTTCTGCAGCATCCTTAGGCTGGTGATAGCTCCGCGTTGGGAGTCTAGTTTCTTTCCTCGATTGTTGAGGGTGACCTATGAGTATGAATTTTTCACACACTACACGGCAAGCCATAGCCGATCTCTCTGAGGCACACCGTTGCTGCTTTGGCCATACTATGGGTATGTAAAAAGGTCTTCTCTGAGGCACACCAAACATGTCAACAGCCCATTTTTTTGCGATCACGGTGGGACACCTAGTGCCCATCGTGTTAGTGATTTGCTGACCTTTTCTTTTGCTGTGTTAGTCCTCTTTTCGAAGTGATTTCAGGTTGGTATGGGCACGGTCTCTGTCCTCCGGAGGGGCAATTGGGGTCTTCTATATTTTCCAAGGACATTTTGCACGTCTTATGTAATCTTTCTTGATTTATTGGTGAATCGGCCACGTCAACGCCGCGCATCACCCTCCCTCAGTTCCGTCTGGCAGTTCTAGCAAGGGAGCTGTACTTCATGCCTGATTACCGAGAGGAGATGCCGAATCTTATGCTGTTGACGCCAAGCGACATAGCTCCCTATTTTTCTAATAAACAACACAAGGAGTTGACTATTCTGGAATGTCCTTCTATGGTTGGCACCGCACAACTACGGGCAACCGTCTCGATGAAGCTGCATGTTCATGATCGGGCTAGGCCGTCTGCCAGATGGGCCCGTTATTTGAGAAAGTATTACAGATCAAGAAGCCCGAAGGCCCGAGTCCGCGTCGGGCGGAGTTGTTTTAAGAAGATTGTTGCTATGAAGAGGCGACAATATAAGTTCAAGGGCCGATAGTTGTACATTCGGGGGTCCACTTCCTCCTTTCATTCTTCTATCCATTCATCTTTTCGTTTGCTCAGTTCTTATCCTTGGGTGGTGTACCTTCCACCACCTGACCATATTTCTACCATCTTCTCCTATTCTCACCATTTTATGCCGCGGCCTATATCCTTCTCTTCCCCTGATCCAAGGGCATCTTCTAGCATTCCTCCCCGGATACGTCCGGATTTCACTTCTCATCTCTTTCCCCTGACCCTGGTGGGGATTCCTTGTGCTCGTTCCCCGACCTTGTCGGGTGGTTTTTCTGATCCTTCCCCGACTTTTTCGGGTGGTTTCCATTTCTTTTCCCCGACCTTGTCGGGTGTTCATGCATTTTCTTTCCCGCCTCTAGCGGGTGATCGCTACTCTTTTTCTCCGATCACGTCGGATGACCTTTCTCTTTCTCCCTTACCCTCGCAGGAATCTTTTCGTCTTCTTTCTGTTCTTTCCTCCTCACCCTTTCAGGGTTCTTACCCTTTTTCTTGCTGTTTTCGAGGATTTAGCCCGCCCTGATCTCAGTTAATCCATGTTTGTTCTATATTTGGTTCCTTGTTATCAGGGTCTCTGTGCCTTAATGAGGGAGTTCTAGCCCTCGTCTCTCTTCATTTTGATTCTTCTTCGTCCAGTTTGATGTCTGCCGCTTCTCTGTGTCGAGGAATCCAAGCCTTGCTATCCTTTTTTCATCCTTTATCCTGGCAAGCAAGGAATGCAAAGCTACTAGCGCTCCTCAAAGCTCGATGTTCGAAATCGCTTCAGGATGCTGGTTTCCACGCCATGGATCTGCAAATGTATCTTTATTTTGTGCAAGAACGTGCTTTCATTTCCATTATTTCTA
Organism: Amorphophallus konjac; assembly: GCA_022559845.1. Classification (NCBI taxonomy): domain Eukaryota; kingdom Viridiplantae; phylum Streptophyta; class Magnoliopsida; order Alismatales; family Araceae; genus Amorphophallus; species Amorphophallus konjac. Next base: position 200,393,012 of record CM040123.1, read on the forward strand.
TTGTTTCTGCACATGATTCCTTAACATGATTGAGTGGCTTTAGGAGTCTTTGTTTAATTAGATCTTAACTTTGTGTCAAATAAAAAAGTTAGCTTCTACAGCATCCTTAGGCTGGTGATAGCTCCACGCTGGGAGTCTAGTTTCTTTCCTCGATTGCTGAGGTGACCTATGAGTATGATTTTTCCACACTACACGGCGAGCCATAGCCGATCTCTTCTCTGCTCGGCCAAGTGCAGGGGCAAGAGAATGATGGATAAGATGACTAACCTAGGCACTCCCTAATACGAGAGAGGTCTCAAATAGGGGCAGTCTTGACCCTCAAAAGTGAGCTTTCATGCTATATCTGGCCAATAAGGGCTACCAAAATGAGAAAATGAATCAATACAAAATTATGAATCAAAGGCATGGCAAGAGTGGGAGTATAGTTCCCCGCGGGACGTCATGTGCCCGGTCACATGCGTGCTTGATAAATATGGGTCTAAAAATCAAAGACACAAAGCCCCAGCGCAACAGACTATCTCTCTGAGGGGTAGTGCCATGGGAGGAATTCGAGCCTTGATATCTCCCATCCTGCACGAAGCTTGTCTCCATTTTTCTTCTGCTTCTCCCTCTTAGGCTTGGTTGTATCCCGGGTATGGCCTTAGTAGGGGCACCGTTCTTTAGAAGCGGTTGGTTGTGGTAAGCCACCCTCACATGCACGCCCTGCTTAAGGGAGGCCTTTAATGAAAGGGGTAGGAACGACGATCCCTGGCCAGTAGTTTGAGCACGTCTTTAGGTGCTACGGATTGCTATGATAAAATTAAAATTTCTAAAAAAAATCAAATATTGTCAAAAAATCAAAAAAAATCAAATACTTTAAAATTTCAAAAAAAATCAAATATTTCAAAAACCTAAAAAATCAAATACTTCTAAAAAATCCAGAAAAATGAAATACCATTGAAAATCTAAAAAAAATAAAAAAAAGATCACAAAAATCTAAAAAAATGTGTCTTTTCATTCATTTGTATTTATTTTAAGGACAGATACGTAATTCGTTTGCTAAGTGTACAGGTTACAAGTACTCAGGCATTCCATACTATATCTTTTTGCTTTGTCTCCTGTCCACATCTTTGATCTGTTCTTTCCTTCTTCGATCCACTCTCTCGATTTTGTTCTGAAGCTCATGTCCTTCCCGGCTTTTGTTTGCAATGATCATATCTTTATGAGAGGGATTTATCTCATGATTATGAACCTACCAGTTCTGCTTCATTCTGATCTTGGGTTTTGATTGAAGTGCGTATTTGTTCATGTTTTTTGTCCCGCCGTGTCCTTATGACGTGTTTGTGTTCCACCGTATCGTCTCACACTTGTTGTTTTGTTCCTTACCACATATTGTTAGTTGTTTTGCACATGTTGATAGTCGTCCTTCCATGTTCCATGTGTTGTCCCAACCGTGTGATCCGTCATGTTCTTATCCCAACCATGTGTTGTCCCGCCGATTGTTGTCTTGTCATGCCATGTTCACGCATACGTATTGTCTGTTTATGCCTTTGCCTATGTGCTTGTTCGTCTTGTTGAGTTGTTTTCCATTCATCATGTTATGTCATGTTGTTTGTCATTATGTTAATCGCTATGTTTATCTTGTTTGTCTTATTCATAAAAAATCCATAACAATCTGAAAAAAGGAAATCCAAAAAAAGAGCATGCCGTTTCACCTGCTCAGGTAAGTCAGGTATGGCCTTCTAACCCTATCGCCCTTATTGCATTATTATATGGTACTATGCTATATTATCTCGAGAACCAGTTGGTTATCTACGTGTTCCAGGATCTGATGTTCCCCTTTAACAAAAACGATGATGATCCAGGTTCACGTGTTTAATCTTCAGATAGGCCGTTAGGTTGGGAAAGCATGGGGAGAATGGTTCTATCCTGCACGCTGTGGTTACGGATGGTGTCTTGACTCTGATTTTCCCAGCTTAGCAATATTATTCTCGAGTATTTTTTATTTTAATCTTTCTTCGCATTTGTTTTAACAATTTCTTTTATTTTAGCCCAGCATGCATCATACGCATCCTTTTGAGCATTCATGCCCCATGGTTTGCCTGAAGCTATCAGTGATGGTTAGCTGTGCGTTCAGTGTTTGAGTTAGAGGAACTAATTTTACTCTGAGTTGGAAGGTTCTCTTTGGTCAATTCGCTTGGTTTGGTTAATTAAGAGGTTCCCGTCTGGAGCTTTAGCATGTTTCCTTTACTTTTGCTGCCTGCTTTTGGCATCCTCATTGGACCGCGGGATTGTGTTCCCCATGAGGTTGGTCTTGTCAATTTGTTTCATTTCGTTTAGTTTAGTTCCTCCAGACTGGTGTCGCTTTTGGTTTAATCATTCCTTGCATTTGGTTTAGAGTTTTCCTGAAAATTCATGTCGCTTGTTGGTAAAAATGGGTGTCGTTTTACCTTAACGCCCGCTTTCCGGTCCACTCCGCTGTATTTCCGCTTCATCTCCATGTTCCATGTCACTTTCACTTCACCTCCGCTCGCTCCCCTGCAAAGAGGACGTTAAGGAGAGGCATATGTTGACACCCGTTTTTTACCGATGAGTTGAGTCGTTCCTCTTACTCCCATTTGTTGATGCCTCTAGTTGTCCATCGCTCGTTGGGGCTGTTTTCAGGCATGTTTTGGCCAGTTGTATGGGTAGCCTCCCTCCCTGGTCAGGTCCGAGTGGATTCAGGGCTTAATGGGCCTTGGTTTCGGTTGATCGAGCTTTTCTATAAATTCCAAGCGCCCATGTACATGTGCGGTCAACCTCCAGCCGTATAACGATTTGTGCGGTTGATACTGGGCCGTTCATATATTTATGGGACATTTAGCTGATTTTTTGAATTATCACCGACAGGCATATATACGACCTAGACATAGCCGCATAAGACCATTGTGCGGTAGCATCTGAGCCGTCCATCTCTCAGAGTCCTAACGTCGCTGGTTTTCTGATAATTATCTAATTATCTTATCTATTTTGATTTTCCACCGACAGGGTCGAGCAGTTGGTCTTTGGCCGCTCTACCTTTGCACCGTCTCATCTGAGCCGTTCATCTATGAGAGTCCAACGGCGAAGATTTCGGTCAGTTCGATGGATAATTTGGATTATTTTATGAATTGTTGAATTTCCACTGACAGGGTTGGTCGGCCAGGACGTGGAACGGTCTATCGTAAGACCGTTCATCCGTACGATTCCTGAAGTTCAACAGATTTTCTCTCTATATCCGTGGTTTTATCCCTAACTTCTCCCGTCATTTTCTCCGCGGATGCTGAACCATTTTGAGCACCGTTTCGACTGGATAAGAGATAGTTTGGTTATCTACATTTTTTTATTTGATAATCTCGACCTGAAAATGCTTCTAAACCCTAATTCCGAGCTAGGACGTTAGGTGTTCTATAAATAGACCCTAGAGGCCGGGTATGAAAGGGGGGGAGATTTTTGGTCGACGGCGAAGCCCTGCAGCATTCTTGAGCGACCTAGCACCAAGGAGGGAGGCTTTCCACGTCCACATAAGCCTCCGGTTAAGAAAGTAGTCTAGTTTTTAAGTCTTGTGTGTTTGATAGGTTTTGTCCATTTTTTTCATTGCATGCATCACTCTTCTCACTTTCTCCCCACGTTTTTCTTCATCTTCATTGTCATGCACACACCCACCCACGTTTGTGACACCCTAGGGGTTTAAAATCCCCCAGGTATCCCCCTTTCCACTGTGCAAAGTCTCCATTCTCCCCATGGAGCACTTTTCCCCTGTACCTTATTCCTGCACCTCTCCATCTTCTTACCCCCGTGTGGATTCCTCTTCCCATGCGTGCCCATCTCCTTATTCCTCCATTGGACCCTATTCTTTTAACATGCCTTCTTATCCCGCCCGTGCTGCTGTTGGCCTAATCAATCTTCATTCCCACGTACCTAATCCGTCCAGGCCCATGCATTCCTCCATTCCCGAAAAGGCTTTCCTTCTTCTCATGCCGAATCCCCTTATCCGGCCCATCAACATTATCTTGGTCTAAATTCATCATCTCTTGCTCAGGCTGGCCCATATCCTTCTCGGACTCTTCCTACCTAGGAGATGTTCGCTCAGGGCCAACGCCAGCTTGATGAATTGCAACGATGAATCAATCCTCAGACTTCTTTGGATATCTCATTTGCCTTTCAAGGTCTTCAACTCCCACCACGTTCACAGATACCGGCTTATCGTCGCTATGGTGGAGTCGGTGACCCCTACGTGCATTTGAAGGAGTTCTTATATGAGTCTGCCCAGTTCCAACATGATCAACGCTTGATGGCCTATTTGTTTGGCCTATCTTTAGAGGGCTCGGCCAAGAATTGGTTCTTCACATTACCACAAGAGCAGCTAATGAATTTTCAAGCCGTTCAAGCAAGATTTATTCAGTAGTACTAGGACCAGGTTGGGCGCAGACATTCTTTGGTTGATCTGGCCCAGAATGTCTGCGCCCAAGAGAAGATGAAGCCCGGCGAGGGGTTCTCTACCTTTACCGACCGCTGGCGTCGCCTAGTTGCGCAAGTGCCGGGGCATATTCCGGAGGGCGAGCAGATCAAGATGGTTATTTCTAATGCAACGCCCAAGCTCAGGTGCATCTTAGCCCTGAATGATATTACATCCTGGCAACAACTTTACAGTCGAGCCCACTTCGTTAGCCAACAACTCCTAATTTCCTTGGACCATGAGTCTCCTCCATTTCCGCCTTCCACATACAAGCTCTTCCCCATTCACCATGGGTCAACCCTCCACTACATATCCCTCTACGAGTCGGCCTTCCGCCCTCACACACCCTTATACCTCCATATACTCCTCCACGAGTCAGCCCTCCACGAGTCAGCCCTCCGCTATTTTATCTCCCCACACCCCTCCACTTCCGGTCAAGGAAACACTATACCCTGAGCGGGTGGATGCCGTCCACTATATTCCAACTCCCTCTACGCCTCCATCTCATTCACTTTCTGGCCCTCCGCCTTCACCTACGCAATCCCCCTTGCCTACGCAACCTCCGCTACCATCCCCATTACCTTTTTATACCCCTCGGCATCCGCCTTGCCCGAAGCGGGCTTCTCACCCCCCATTGCCGGAATCTCTTACAGATGTTTTCAGGGCTTTAATGACCACCCATACGTTGTAGCTCCCTCCGGTTATGCCTTGCCGACCCGCGGTCGGGAATTTGCTCCATTTCTGTGAATTCCATCGTCAACAGGGGCATTTGATTGAGGACTACCCCGAGTTCCGGGAACTTGTTTACAGTTTGGAAGATAAGAAGATGATTGATTGGGCTGTCATACGCCAAGTTATTTCAGATCTCAGCAGCAAACAGCAACAACAACAAGTCGTGCCGCCTAGGCAACCGTCTCCACTTCAAGACCAGGGGACCCTGGTGTTTCTTCAGTTGATAAGATACCTGCTCCGTTACCCACTTCTTCCTCCATCCCATCTCCTCCACCACCTTTACCTACCCTAGCCTCCGCTTGGGTAACTTCTCTTTCACCCTCCGTTTCCACCACCACTACTGTCCCCAACGCCTCTCGACGTGTTGTAAAGATACGCCAAAGAGCGCCACTACCCGCCACTTCCCCCACTACGCCACTACGTTCCTCTCCTCCTTCTTCCCCACCCCTACCTTCTTTTTTTTTTTTTTGATCGGTAAATTGTAACTATCATAAAAGAGTAAAAAAGTGTACAATGGGTGAGCAATATCTAGACATGCCTAGACTGATTGCTCAACAAGTATGGATTCCGTCCCACGAAGATTGTGTTCTACAGTGAGGAATGGAAATTAAGTAAGAACAAGAGCAAAGTGCCAATCATATATGCACCTCCAAGTCACTCATGAATAGATCCCCCATCATAGTTATGTAATGGTGAAGTTATAGCGTTGAAGGATCTGTTTCTCCCTGAAGGTGAGTCTATCAAGCTTGAGTTCATTTTCCAAACAACATCTAGTCTCATATAGGATTTCAATTAGAATCCTTGCATATCCCTTTTCCTTTGTCTCGAAGGTTCGAATGCATCTCTCTCTCCAAATCCACCAGATGGTGCATCGGAATAGGAGTTTGATCAGCTCAGTTAGGCAGCCTTTTGCGGGAAAATTGACCTCAAGGGATTGTAACTCACTTAAAAGTGAGGTCATCGGGCCCCTATAGATATCAAATCTTTGTAAAATTTCAGTCCAGATTTTTTTGGAGTATTTGCATGAGAAGAAAAGATGGTCTATACTTTCCTCAGCCCCTTTACAAAGAATACACATATTTGCAAGTGAAAACCCTTTTTTTTGAATCATATCCAGAGTCGGTAGTCTGTTATGAAATGCTTGCCAGCAGCATAAGGAATGCTTGGGGCATAGTGGCCTGCCCCAAACCCAGCTCTCTGGATGCCAAATATGATGTCTTTGCCTTAGTTGGTTCCATGCAGAAGTGCACGAGAAATTCCCTTTGTCATGAATCCAAATCAAATATTCATTGGGCTCTTTAACCAGAGGAATAGCAGAAATAATTGGCCAACGCTCAAGCATGTCAATGGATGTTGGAATTGGAAGATTCCAATTACCGTTGCAAGTGAAATCGGAAATAGTATTATTCACATTAGCTCCCAGATCTTGTCTGATCCTATCTCCATAAAGCTGGAATATGCTTTTCCCATTGACCCATGGGTCATACCACATGCTAAGTGAACTTTCAGTGGAGATACAAAATTTGATTTGTTTGAGTAGCCACGTTCTTAATTGAAGGATACCTTTCCAAGCTGCAGAATGGTAAGGCTTAGCCTGAATGTGCCAAAAGTTACATTTGGATAGATATTTACTATGGATCCATTTTATCCACATACTGTCCTTCTTATGTAATATATCCCAGCACTGCTTCACTAAACAAGCTTTATTCCAATCAGCTAGCCGTCTCAAGTTTAAACCACCTTCTGTTTTTGGTCTGCAAATAATGTCCCAGTTTATCATATGAAGACCCTTATTAGCTCCTGTTCCTTGCCAAAAGAACGTTGCCAAAATTTTTTCAATCTCTTGGATTAATCCTACAGGAAGAAGAAAAGCAGTAGACCAATAGATGGAGTAGGTGGATAAGATGCTTCTAATCAATTCCAGCCGCCCACTCTTAGAAAGGAGTTTCATTCTCCAAGAGCTAATTCTATTTTTGATTTTCTCAATGATTGGTTGGCAATGAGGCTTCTTTAAACTGGTGGAGATAAGAGGCCAACCTAAGTACGGGATAGGTAGATTACCTTCATCCACCTTCAAAGCATTTGTAATTGCTGTTTTATCTTGGACCTTGGCACCAATGTATACTTTACTTTTGGAGTGATTCAGCTTGAGACCTGACCATTTCCCAAATGTTTCCAAAATGTTTGCAAGGTAATGGACTGAATCCATGTCATTTTTAAGAAAAATAATTAAGTCATCTGCAAAAATAATATGAGAAACATGTACTTTAGTCATCTTCGGAACCTTGAGGTGACCTTGGTACACCGCTTCCTCCAACAAACAAGTGAGGCCCTCCATAGCAATGGTAAATAAGTAAGGAGACAGTGGGTCTCCTTGCCGAATGCCATTAGAGCTGTTAAAATATCCTGCTGGGTATCCATTGAATAGAATAGAGAACATACAGCTCTCGATGCAGCTTCTAATCCATTGGATCCATTTGGCCGGAAACCCAATTGTCGTAAGCATATGATATATAAAGTGCCTATCAACAGAATCAAATGCCTTCCTCAGATCAGCTTTAAGGCCAATTATCCTTCCCTTGTCCTTTGAATGTAGATCTTTAGTCAGATCATTAGCAAGAAGGATGTTATGAGTAATACTTCGGCCTTTGATGAATGCAGTCTGTTGGGGACTAATGATCTTATTAATCACCTTCTGAATTCTATTAGCCAAAAGTTTTGAAATCACTTTGTAGATGAAGTTGCATAATGAGATTGGCCTAAAATTCTCCAAGTTATCAGCGCCCACCACTTTTGGGATCAATGCTATAAAAGTGTTGTTGAACTGTTTGTAAAGATGTCCCGTTCTGAAAAAGTGGAGGCAGGTGTTGATGACATCATTACCAATTATATGCCAGGCTGATTGGTAGAATTCCGCTGGAAAGCCGTCGGGACCTGGGCTCTTATTTTTTGCTGATTGGAAAATAACTTGCTTAATTTCTTCTGAAGTGAAATCAGCATTGAGAATGGCCTTGTCTTCTTCGGAGAGATGCAAAGAAGGGTTGATGTCATGAGCTTCCTGCATATAAGATTGGTTTAGTAGTTGATAATAGTAGTCGATGGTGTGCTCCTTTACCTGATTACTGCCAGTGACAGTATTACCAAAGTGATATTTAAATTGTCTGATTTGGTTTATAGTTCTTCTGGCCGCCATGCTAGCATAAAAGAATTTAGTATTGGAATCACCCAACGTCAGCCAATTTTGTCTTGATTTCTGCCTGATAAAATTTTCCTCTAGCTCTAAAGCATACAGATATTCTTTTCTTGTCTCCTGCTCTTGTTGGATTCGGTCTTTGTCAAGGGGACTATGATGAAGATTAGTCTGAGCTTGGTGCAGGTTCCTCTTAGATGCGGCCACCTTATTCTGTACATTACCAAAGGTGCTCTTATTCCATTCCTTAAGAGGAAGTTTGCAAGCCTTAAGCTTCATACAAAGTACATGTGGAGGAGACCCTACCACCTTGGTATCCCAGCCCTACCTTCACCTCCTTCCTCTTCACCTTCACCATCTCCATCAACCACATCACCCCCTTTGTCACCACCTTCTCCACCCCCATCTTCGCCACCTCCATTGGCCACATCTCCATCATCACTTTCTTCATTATCCCCATTACCGTCACCACTACCGTCTTCATCACCTCCCCTCGTAATAATCCCTGTTCCATCACCTTCACAACTATCCCCACGACCGATGCCACTTCTTTCCCCTTCATCCTCTGAGCTCGAGCAGGCCGACCCTAAACCCACGCCTCCACTTTTGCCTTTACCTCTACCCATGCCCATCATCATCAGTATTTTCCCATCACTTGCACCATCGCCATCCGCGCCCTTCAAATCTCCTCCTTCTAACCTCCCTCTACCACTTCCCACTTCGCGAAGCAAGTACACACTACCTTTGGTGCCCCTCGAGTCCAGTCCCAAGGGAGATAAAGAGTCGAATCAAGTTTTGGCTGTGCATCACAAGCTTCAAGATTTCATTTGTCGCATGCCGGTCCGAGTCCTGGTCCCTGGCTATTCTAGAGACAATGTGCCTACACTTGCTATGAAGACGGTTTTCAAGAAAAGATCATGTACATTGGTGCCAGTTTCTTCAAAAGCGAGGCCGGTGGCAATTTCTTTGCACACCGGAGAATTCACTGTTGATGTTGTTATCACCTCTCGCTTGATTGCTATTCAATTCACTGGCCCAGAAGAGTTTTCTGCTCGGATGGTGCTAACCCACACGGCCACCAGAAGTCTAATGAATTCAACGTTCAAGGGGCAATTGGCCGTGTCCTCGAGATTGACCCGGGACATTCTTCACATCGTATGCAATCTCCCTCGGTTTATTGATGAAGCGGCCACGCCAACACCGCGCATCACCCTCCCTCAGTTCTGTCCTCCACTTCTAGCAAGGGAGTTATGCTTCATGCCCAATTGCCGAGTGAAGATGACAAGGCACCATGTTCTAGTGCCGAACGACAAAACTCCATTGCTTCTTAATGTTCATCACAAGGAGTTGACTGTTCTGGAATGTCCTTCTATGGTTAGCACTGCACAGCTAGGGGCAACTGCCCCGATGAAGTTGCATGTTCACAGTCGGGCCAGGCCGTCTGCCAGGTGGGCCCGTTATCTAAGAAAGTATTACATATTAAGAAGCCCGAAGGCCTGAGTCCGCGCCGGGCGGCGTTGTTTCAAGAAGATTGTTGCTATGAAGAGGCGACAACATAAGTTCAAGGGCCGTTAGTTGCGCATGCGAGGGTCCACTTCCTCCTCTCCTTCTTCCGTCCATTCATCTTTTCTTCTGCTCGGTTCTTATCCTTGGGTGGTGTACCTTCCACCACCTAGCCATATTTCTACCATCTTCTCCTATCCTTACCATTCTAGGCCTCGGCCTATGTCCTCCTCTTCCCCTAGTCCAGGGGCATCCTCTTGTAATTTTTCACCCCGGGTACGCCCGGATTTCGCTTCTCATCCTTTCCCCCGACCCTGTTGGGGATTCCTTGTGCTCGTTCCCCGACCTTATCGGGTGGTTTTTCTGATCCTTCCCCGACTTTGTCGGGTGGTTTTTATTTCTTTTCCCCGACCTTATCGGGTGTTCATGCATTTTCTTCCCCGCCTCTGGCGGGTGATCGCTACTCTTCTCCTCCGACCACGTCGAATGATCTTTCTCTTGCTCCCTTACCCTCGCAGCTATCTTTTCATCGTCTTTCTGTTCTTTCCTCCTCACCCTTTCAGGGTCATTACCCTTTTTCGTGCTATTTTCGAGGCTTTAGCCCGCCTTGATCTCAGTTAATCCATGTTTATTCTGTATCTGGTTCCTTGTTATCAGGGCCTCAGTGCCTTAACGAGGGAGTTCTAGCCCTCGTCTCTCTTCCTTTTTATCCCTTCTTCATCCAGTATGATGTCTGCCACTCCTCTGTGTCGAGGAATCCAATCCTTGCTCTCCTTTCATCCTTTATCCTGACTAGCAAGGAATACAAAGCTACTCGTGCTCCTCAAAGCTCGATGATCAAGATCGCTTCAGGACGCCGCTTTTCCGTTCCATGGATTCACAAGGTATCTTTATTTTGTGCAAGAAATGTGCTTTCATTTCCATTATTTCTATTGTTTCTGCACATGATTCCTTAACATGATTGAGTGACTTTAGGAGTCTTTGTTTAATTATATCTTAACTTTGTGTGAAATAAAAAGTTAGCTTCTGCAGCATCCTTAGGCCGGTGATAGCCCCGCGCTGGGAGTCTAGTTTCTTTCCTCGATTGTTAAGGGTAACCTTTTGTACTGGTTTTTCACACACTTCACGGCGAGCCATAGCCGATCTCTCTGAGGCGCACCGTTGCTGCTTTGGCCATATTTTGGGTATGCACAAAGGCCTTTTCTCTTCTCTACTCAGCCAAGTGCAGGGACAAGAGATTGATGGATAAGATGACTAACCTTGGCGCTCCCTAATACGGGAGAGGTCTCAAATAGGGGCAGTCTTGACCCTCAAAAGTGAGCTTTCATGCTATATCTGGCCAATAAGGGCTACCAAAATGAGAAAATGAATCAATGCAAAATTATGAATCAAAGGCACGGCAAGAGTGGCAATACAGTTACCCGCGGGACGTCATGAGCCCGGTCGCATGCGTGCCTAATAAATATGGGTCTCAAAATCAAAGACATAAAGCCCCGGCGCAACAGGATATCTCTTTGAGGGGTAGTGCCCTGGAAGGAATTCGAGTCTAGATATCTTCCATCCTGCACGAAGTTTGTCTCCAATTTTTCTTCTACTTCTCCCTCTTAGGCTGGGTTGTATCCCGGGTATGGCCTTAGTAGGGGCACCGTTCTTTAGAAGCGGTTGGTTGTTGTAAGCCACCCTCACATGTACGCCATGTTTAAGGGAAGCCTTTAATGAGAGGGGTAGGAACGACGATCCCTTGCCAGTTGTTTAAGCCCGTCTTGAGTGATGCAGATATTGTCAAAATCCAAAAAAATCAGATATTACCGAAATTCAAAAAAATCAGATATTGTCAAAATCCAAAAATATGTCTTTTATTTTTATGCATTTTTTATCTTGAGGACAGATACGTAATCCGTTTGCTAAGTGTGCAGGTTGCAGGTACTCAAGCTTTCCTTGCTCCGTATTATGTTCTATTTGCCTCCTGTCCACATCTTTGATCTGTTCTTTCTTTCTTCAATCATATCTCTCGGTCTGTTCTGAAGCTCATGTCCTTCTCGACTTTTGTTTGCAATGATCATATCTTTATGAGAGGGCTTTGCCTCACGATTATAAACCTGGTGGTTCTGCTTCATTCTGAGCTTGGGTTTTGATTGAAGTGCGTATTTGTTCATGTCTTTTGTCCCGCCGTGTCCTTGTCTCGTGTCTATGTCCCACCATATCGTCCCACACTTTTTGCTTTGTCCCTCACCACATGTTGTTAGTTGACTTGCACATGTTGATAGTCGTCCCTCTATGTTCCATGTGTTGTCCCAACCACGTGATCATCCATCATATTGTTGTCTCAACCCACTTGATCATCCATCACATTCTTGTCCAACCGTGTGTTGTCCCGCCGCATTGGTGTCTTGTCATGCGGTGTTCGTGCATGCGTGTTGTTTGTTTATGCCTTGCATATGTGCTCGTTTGCCTTTGTTATGTTATGTTGATCGCCATGTTATTTCATGTTGTTTGTCATTCAGTTCATCATTATGTTATTTCTGCAATGTTTATACTCATTTGTCTTATTCATAAAAATCCATAAAAATCTGAAAATGAAAATTCAAAAAAAAAAACTTGCCGTTTCACCTGCAGAGGTAAGTCAGGTATGGCTTTCTATCCTTACATCCCTTACTGCATTACTATATGGTACTATGCTGTATTATCTCGAGAACCAGTTGGTTATCTACGTGTTCCAGGATCTGATGTTCCCCTTTAACAAAAATGATGATGATCCAGGTTCACGTGTTTAATCTTCGGATAGGCCGTTAGGTTGGAAAAGTCCGGGGAGGATGGTTCTATCCAGCACGCTGTGGTTGCGGATGGTGTCTTGACTCTGATTTTCCCAGCTTTGCAATATTATTCTTGAGTATTTTATATTTTAATCTTTCTTCACATTTGTTTTAACGATTTCTTTTATTTTAGCCTAGCATGCATCATACGCATCCTTTTGAGCATTCATGCCCATGGCTTGCCTGCAAAATGTACCGTCAGTGATGGTTAGCTGTGCGTTCAGTGTTTGAGTAAGATGAGCTAATTCCACTCTGAGTTGGAAGGTTCTCTTTGGTCAATTCGCTTGGCTTGGTTGATTAAGAGATCCCCGTCTGGAGCTTTAGCATGTTTCCTTTACTTTTGCTGCCTGCTTTTGGCCTCCTCATTGGACCGCGGGATTGTGTCCCCCACGAGGTTGGTCTTATCGATTTGTTTCATTTCATTTAGTTTAGTTCCACCAGACAGGTGTCGCTTTTGGTCTAACTATCCCTCGTGAATGGTTCAGAGTTTTCCGGAAGATTCCCATCGCTTGTTGGTAAAAACGGGTGTCGTTTTACCTCAACGCCCGCTTTCCAGTCCACTCCACTGCATTTCCGCTTCATCTCCATGTCCCATGTCACTTTCGCTTCACCTCCGCTCCCTCCCCTGCAAAGAGGACGTTAAGGAGGGGCATCTGTTGACACCCATTTTTTGCCGATGAGTTGAGTCGTTCCTCTTACTCCCATTTGTTGATGCCTCGAGTTGTCCATCGCTCGTTGGGTCTATTTTCAGGCATGTTTTGGGCTTATTTTATGGGTAGTCTCCCTCCCTGGCTGAGTTTGTTTCAATTCTAGGCTTAATGGGGCCTTGGTTTTGGTTGATTCGGTTTTTCTATGAGTTTCAAGCGCCCATATACATGTACGGTTCATCCCTGGCCACCCAATCAATGTGCGGTTGCCTGTGGACCGTCCATATATTTTGGAATATTTTGGTTAATTTTTTGAATTTCCACCGACAAGCATTTATGCGGTCTTTTTCTAGCCGTCCAAACTGATGGATGGACGGATAGTAGCCACTCATCTCTCAGAGTCCTACGTTTGGTGGTTTTCTCGGATAATTATCCAATTAATTTATTTATCACCGACAAGGCTAGAACGATGGCCTTTAGCCGCTCTACCTTTGAACGGTCTCATCTGAGCCGTTCATCTATGAGAGTCCAACGGCGAAGATTTCGATTAGTTCGATGGATAATTTGGATTATTTTGTGAATTGTTGAATTTCCACCGACAGGGTTGGACGGCCAGGACATGGCCACACATCCCGTTGAACGGTCTATCGTAAGACCGTTCATCTGTTCGATTCCTGAATTTCAATAGATTTTCTCTCTCTTTCCGTGGTTTTATCCCTAACTTCTCCCGTCATTTTCTCCGCGGATGCTGAACCATTTTGAGTATCGTTTCGACTGGATAAGAGATAATTCGATTATCTACGATTTTCCTTTGATTATCTCGACCTGAAAATGCTTCTAAACCCTAATTTCGAGCTAGAACTTTAGGTGCTCTATAAATAGACCCTAAAGGCCGGGTTTGAAAAGGGGGAGATTTTGGTCGACGGCGAAGCCCTGCTGAATCCTTGAGCGACCTACGACCAGGGAGGGAGGCCTTCTACGTCCATATAGGCCTCCGGTCCAGGGAGTAACTTCTATTTTGAGTCCTCTTGCATTCTGGGTAGTCTCGTTTTCTTCGCTTTGCATGTTTGTTTCTACACATCCATTCTCCCACGTTTTCATTGCTTGCACTATCATTCACACACACACTCCCACGTTTTTGACACCCCAGGGGTTTAAAACTCCCTAGGTATCCCCCTTTCACTTATTCATGTTCATTTCTTCTTATTTTGGCATTTACTACACTTTTTAGTTCTAATCTTGGGTTTCTTCTGTCTTCTTCACATCATTTTTGTAGGTCAGCAATCCCTAGCACGAGGCCCATCCCCTCTGGCCGGTCGGAGAGGGTGGAGGTTGGACCCTTTACAACTTCTGGCGTGGTGGCCTTGTGCTATTCCTAACCAGCCGTTCACGGAGACGTGCGGTGTTACCTAGGCCGTTCTTCTTCATCTTGCGGTCGGCTCAGAACCCGTTCATCTGCTAGAAGTTCCTTATCTCGCATCCTCGGCAGTGCCCTTAGACGGCCTATCGTGCGGCCGGACATCCTTACAGGCGGTTCCTCCTGAGCCGTACATCCTCCCAGCGCTGCTCAAAAGGCGAGTGTCTCCCTCTTTCTAAGGTACGGTGTGTCAATCACATTAGGCACCTTGGTGGCGATCACAGTTATTTACACTCTTCTGTTCTCCTTCTACTGTCCCCATTTATTTTATATCTCGATTTAGTATAAGGGGAGAGAACACATCTTTTAAGCAAATGAGGAGTAGGACCAAACATGTCAACAACCCGTTTTTTGGCGATCACGGTGGGACACCTAGTGCCCATCGTGTTAGTGATTTACTGACCTTTTCTTTTGCTGTGTTAGTCCTCTTTTCGAAGTGATTTCAGGATGGTCTGGACGCGGTCTCTGTCCTCCGGAGCATATGCGGATCTCCAAGAGCCGTCCATCTCTTTGACGGCTAGAAGTCCACCGCTCTTCTCTGTGAACAGCGCCGTATCTTCTGCAAAGCCTGCTGCGATAAGCGGTCCAAGGCCATCCGTTCAAGTCTTACACGGTCTAATATTGGCCGTCCATCTCGCTGGCACAGGTACTCCTCTGTCTTCTGACTGTTGTCCTGGTTGCTGTTACACGATTTATGCAGGTCCGTTCCAGTCATTAAGCGGCTGTCCATAGACCGCTCATCCGGGTGCGCAACTCATTTCTGTCACTATTCATTTCCAGCATTCTCGGGTTTGCATGTTATTTTGTCGTTACTCCTTGCATTATACGGTCGTCTACAGACTGTCTATCTCCGTGAGCAGTCTTGCAGAGACCGTCCTTGTCATGCTACAATGCACCCGTGCTTCTCTTTCATTGCCACCTTATATGCTTCTCATGATACTTGGTGCCGATTACTGATCTCCCCCTGCTCCTATATCATTGTTGTATACTTGTTTTCACCTCTTACATATTAGATTTGATCATTGCTTGCTAGTTTTTAGGCTAGACTTTGCATGCACTCCGGTGCGCATAGGATTCATGCATTTCATTCATATTTAGTTGCGTTCCTACCGAGGTAGAGTTTTCTCTCGTCTCCATATTCCTTGGAGCCGACTAGGGGACCTTGTCGAGGACCTCCGTAAGCCCCCGTGAGCAGTGGATTCCCACACGGACGCCGAGCATGTTGTACCGTACCACCCCCCAGTCTAGGGTCTACATTCATGAGGGAGAGAGAGTCCCTTAGAGTCTGCCAGTTTCCCGTCATGCACCCTGTTTAGGTACCTTGTGGTTGAGTGAATTCACATTTTAATTAATCCACTAAGGTCCTAAAAGAGGAGCTTATAAAATCTTCGTGCATCATTTACAACTTGGGTGGTTAATTGGTGGGTTCTCATCTCTCCCCTCCATTACATGTTGCAGTGTCATCATTTGCATCCTTTTGTCAGATTAGGCTCATTAGGTCTAGTTCATCTTCGTGTGTCTCCATTTAGTTGCATTTGTCTTGGGGCCATTTCCCTCCTTGTATTCATTTGAGATCCACTGTGCAAAGTCTCCATTCTCCCCATGGAGCACTTCTCCCCTGTACCTTATTCCAGCACCTCTCCATCTTTTTACCCCCGTGTAGATTCCTCTTCCCATGCGGGCCCATCTCCTTATTCCTCTATTGGACCCTATTCTTTTAGCGGGCCTTCTTATCCCGCCCGTGCTGCTGCTTGCAAAATCAATCCTCATTCCCACGTACATATTCCGTCCAGGCCCATGCATTCTTCCATTCCCAGAACATGCTTTCCTTCTTCTCAGGCCGGATCCCCTTATCCGGCCCATCAACATTATCCTGGTCTAAATTCATCATCTCTTGCTCAAGCTGGCCCATATCCTTCTCGGACTCTCCTACCGAGGAGATGATCGCTCAGGCCCAACGCGAGCTTGATGAATTGCAACACCGAATCAATCCTCAAACTTCTTTGGATATCCCATTTGCATTCCGAGGTCTTCAGCTTCCACCATATCAACAGATTCCTACAAATCATCGCTATGGTGGAATTACTCCTGTGTCCATTTGAAGGATTTCCTCTATGAGTCGGCCCAGTTCCAGCAAGATCAACGCTTGATGGCCTATTTATTTGGCCTATCTTTAGAGGGCTCGGCCAAGGATTGGTTCTTCACATTGCCGCAAGAGCAGATGATGAATTTTCAGGCCATCCAAGCATGATTTATTCAGCAGTACCAGGACCAGGTTGGGCCCAGATATTCTATGGTTGAACTGGCCCAAGAGAAGATGAAGCCCGGTGAGGAATTCTCCACGTTTGCCGACCGCTGGCGTCACCTAGTCGCGCAAGTCCCAGGGCATATTCCGGAGGGTGAGCAGATCAAGATGGTTATTTCTAATGCAACGCCTGAGCTCAGGCACATCTTAGCCCTGAACGATATTACATCATGGCAACAACTTTACAGTCGAGCCCGCTTCATTAGCCAACAACTCCTAGTTTCCTTTGACCACGAGTCTCCTCCACCTTCGCCTTCCGCATACCCCTTTTCTTCCCCATCTACTATGAGTTAGCCCTTCACTACATATCCCTCCATGAGTCGACCGTCCACTCCACACACCCATATACCTCCATGTGCTCCACCGCATACCAACCCTCCACGAGTCAGCCCTCTGCTATTTCATCTCACCACACATCTCCACTGCTGGTCAAGGAAACACCACACCCAGAGCGGGTGGATGCCGTCCACTATATTCCCACTCCCTCCACGCCTCCATCTCATTCACTTACTGGCCCTCCGCCTTCACCTACGCAATCCCCCTTGCCTACGCAACCTCCGCTACCATCCCCATTATCTTTTTATACCCCTCGGCA
The DNA here is from genome assembly GCA_022559845.1 of Amorphophallus konjac. Lineage (NCBI taxonomy): Eukaryota > Viridiplantae > Streptophyta > Magnoliopsida > Alismatales > Araceae > Amorphophallus > Amorphophallus konjac. The sequence continues at coordinate 200,410,670 of CM040123.1, forward strand.
TCCACCTTGCCCGAAGCGGGCTTCTCGCCCTCCGTTGCCGGAATCTCTTACAGATGTTTTCAGGGCTTTGATGGCCACCCATGCGTTGCAGCTCCCTCCGGTTATGCCTTACCGACCCGCGGTCGGGAATTTACTCCATTTCTGTGAATTCCATCGTCAACAGGGGCATTTGATTGAGGACTGCCCAGAGTTCCGGGAACTTGTTTACAGTTTGGAAGATAAGAAGATGATTGATTGGGCTGTCATACGCCAAGTTATTTCAGATCTCAGCAGTAAATAGCAACAGTAGCAAGCCGTGCCGCCTAGGCAACCGTCTCCACTTCAAGACCAGGGGCACCCTGGTGTTTCTTTAGTTGATAAGATACCTGCTCCGTTACCCACTTCTTCCTCCATCCCATCTCCTCCACCACCTTTACCTGCCCTAGCCTCTGCTCAGGCAACTTCTCTTTCACCCTCCATTTCCACCACCACTCCTATCCCCAACGCCTCTCGACGTGTTGTAAAGATACGCCGAAGAGTGCCACTACCCACCACTTCCCCCACTACGCCACTACCTTCCTCTCCTCCTTCTTCCCCACCCCTACCTTCACCTCCTTCCTCTTTACCTTCACCATCTCCATCAACCACATCACCTCCTTCGAAGCCACCTTCTCCACCCCCATCTTCGCCACCTCCATTGGCCACATCTCCATCATCACCTTCTCCATTATCCCCATTGCCGTCACCACTACTGTCTTCGTCACTTCCTCCCGTAATAATCCCTGTTCCGTCACCTTCATCGATGCCACTTCTTTCGCCATCATCCTCTGAGCCCGAACAGGCCGAGCCTAAACCCACACCTCCACGTTTGCCTTTACCTCTACCCATGCCCATCATCATCAATATTTCCACACCACTTGCACCATCGCCACCCGCGCCCTTCAAACCTCCTCCTTCTAACCTCCCTCTACCACTTCCCACTTCGCGGAGCAGGTACACGCTACCTTTGGTGCCCCTCGGGTCTAGTCTCCAGGGAGATAAAGAGATGAACTAGGTTTTGACTATGCATCACAAGCATCAAGACTTCATTTGTCGCATGCAGGTCCGAGTTTTGGTCCCTAGCTATTCTAGGGACAATGAGCCCACACTTGCTATGAAGACGGTTGCTCAGAAGAGTTCCTGTGCACTGGTGCCAGTTTCTTCAAAAGTGAGGCCGGTGGCAATCTTTGCACTCACCGGAGAATTCACTGTTGATGTTGTTATTACCTCTCGCTTGATTGTTATTCAATTCACTGGCCCAGAAGAGTTTTCCGCACGGATGGTGGTAACCCACACGGCCGTTAGAAGTCTAATGAATTCAGTGTTCCAGGGGCAATTGGCCGTGTCCTCGAGATTGACCAGGGGCATTCTACACATCCTATGCAATCTCCCTTGGTTTATTGGTGAGGAGGCCACGCCAACGTCGCGCATCGCCCTCCCTCAGTCCCGTCTTGCGCTTCTAGCAAGGGAGTTATGCTTCATGCCCAGCTGCCGAGTGAAGATGCCAACGCTCCATGTTATAGTGCCGAACGATAAAACTCCATTGCTTCCTAATGTTCATCACAAGGAGTTGACTGTTATGGAATGTCCTTCTATGGTTAGCACCGCACAGCTAGGGGCCACCGTCTCGATGAAGCTGCATATTCATGACCGGGCCAGGCCGTCTGCCAGGTGGGCCCGTTATTTGAGAACGTATTGCAAGACAAGAAGCCCGAAGGCCCGAGTCCATGTCGGGCGAAGTTGTTTTAAGAAGATTACTGCTAAGAAGAGGCGACAGCATAAGTTCAAGGGCTGTCAGTTGGGCACTTGGGGGTCCACTTCCTCCTCTCCTTCTTCCGTCCATTTTAGGCCTCGGCCTATATCCTTCTCTTCCCCTGATCCAGTGGCATCTTATAGTTTTCCTCCCCGGATACATCCGGATTTCACCGCTTTTTCTCCTTTTCTCCCGACCTTGTCGGGGATTCCTTGCACTCATTCCCCGACCTCGTCGGGTGGTTCTTCTGATTTTTCCCCGACTTTGTCGGGTGGTTTCCATCTTTTTCCCCGATTTTGTCGGGTGGTTTTTATTTCTTGTCCCTGACCTTGTCGGGTGTTCATGCATCTCCTTCCCCGCCTCCGACGGGTGATCACTATTCCTTTTCTCCAACCACGCCGGATGATCACTCCTCTTCCCCCTTATCTTTGCCACAATCTTCTTATGATTCGTCTATTCTTTTTGTCCCACCCTTTCAGGGTTCTTACCCTTTTTCGTGCATTTTTGAGGCTTTAACCCGCCTTGATCTCAGTTAATCCTTGTTTATTATGTATCTGATTCCTTGTTATCAAGGCCTCAGTGCCTTAACGAGGGAGTTCTAGCCCTCGTCTCTCTTCCTTTTTATCCCTTCTTCGTCCAGTATGATGTCTGCCACTCCTCTGTGTCGAGGAATCCAATCCTTTGCTATCCTTTCATCCTTTATCCTGGCAAGCAAGGAATGCAAAGCTACTCGCACTCCTCAAAGCTCGATGATCGAAATCACTTCAGGATGCTGGTTTCCACGCCACGGATCTGTAAAGGTATCTTTATTTTGTGTAAGAACATGCTTTCATTTCTTTTATTTCTATTATTTCTTCACATGATTCCTTAACATGATCGAAATCGCTTCAGTGGCTTTAGGAGTCTTTGTTTAATTAGATCTTAACTTTGTGTCAAATAAAAAGTTAGGTCCTGCAACATCTTTAGGCCGGTGATAGCCCCGCGCTGGGAGTGTAGTTTCTTTCCCCAATTGCTGAAGGTGACCTTCGAGTATGGGTTTCCACACACTACACGGCAAGCCATAGCCGATCTCTCTAAGGAGCACCGTTGCTGCTTTGGCCATACTTTGGGTATGCACAAAGGTCTTTTCTTTTCTCTGCTCGGCCAAGTGCAGGGGCAAGAGATGGATGGATGAGATGACCAACCTGGGCGCTCCCTAATACGGGAGAGGTCTCAAATAGGGGCAGTCTTGACCCTCAAAAGTGAGCTTTCATGCTATATCTGGCCAATAAGGGCTACCAAAATGAGAAAATGAATCAATACAAAATTATGAATCAAAGGCATGGCAAGAGTGGTAGTATAGTTCCCCGCGGGACGTCATGAGCCCGGTCGCATGCGTGCCTGATAAATATGGCTCTAAAAATCAAAGACACAAAGCCCCAGCGCAACAAACTATCTCTCTGAGGGGTAGTGCCCTGGGAGGAATTCTAGCTTTGATATCTCCCATCCTGCACGAAGCTTGTCTCCATTTTTCTTCTGCTTCTCCCTCTTAGGCTGGGTTGTATCCCGGGTATGGCCTTAGTAGGGGCACCGTTCTTTAGAAGCGGTTGGTTGTGTGGTAAGCCACCCTCACATGCACGCCCAGCTTAAGGGAAGCCTTTAATGAAAGGGGTAGGAACGACGATCCCTGGTCAGTAGTTTGAGCCCGTGTTTAGGTGCTGCAGATTGCTATGTCAAAATCAAAATTTCTATAAAAAAAATCAAATATTATCGAAAAATCAAAAAAATGAAATACTTCAAAATTTCAAAAAAAAAATCAAATATTTCAAAAACCTAAAAAATCAAATACTTTACAAAAATCTAGAAAAATGAAATACTATTGAAAATCTAAAAAAAATCAAAAAAAAAAAAGATCACAAAAATCCAAAAGAAATGTGTCTTGTTCATTCATTTGCATTTATTTTAAAGACAGATACGTAATCCGTTTGCTACGTGTGTGGGTTGCAAGTACTTAGGCATTCCTTACTATATCTTTTTACTCTGCCTCCTGTCCACATCTTTGATCTGTTCTTTCCTTCTTTGATCTACTCTCTCGGTCCGTTCTGAAGCTCATGTCCTTCCCGGCTTTTGTTTGCAATGATCATATCTTTATGAGAGGGCTTTACCTCACGATTATGAACCTGGCGGTTCTGCTTCATTCTGATCTTGGGTTTTGATTGAAGTGCGTATTTGTTCATGTTTTTTGTCCCGCCGTGTCCTTGTCACGTGTTTATGTCCCACCGTATCGTCTCACACTTGTTGTTTTGTTCCTCACCACATGTTAGTTTTTTTGCACATATTGATAGTCGTCCTTCCATGTTCCATGTGTTGTCCCAACCGTGTGATCCGTCATGTTCTTATCCCAACCATGTGTTGTCCGGCCGATTATTGTCTTGTCAGGCCATGTTCACGCATACGTATTGTCTGTTTATGCCTTTGCCTATGTGCTTCTTCGTCTTGTTGTGTTTTTTTCCATTCGTCATGTTATGTCATGTTGTTTGTCATTATGTTAATCGCTATGTTTATCTTGTTTGTCTTATTCATAAAAAATCTATAAAAATCCGAAAAAAGGAAATCCAAAAAAAGACCATGCCGTTTCACCTGCTCAGGTAAGTCAAGTATGGCCTTCTAACCCTATCACCCTTATTGCATTATTATATGGTACTATGCTATATTATCTCGAGAACCAGTTGGTTATCTACGTGTTCCAGGATCTGATGTTCTCCTTTAACAAAAACGATGATGATCCAGGTTCACGTGTTTAATCTTCGGATAGGCCGTTAAGTTGGGAAAGCCTAGGGAGGATGGTTCTATCCTGCACACTGTGGTGTCGGATGGTATCTTGACTCTCATTTTCCCAGCTTAGCAATATTATTCTCGAGTATTTTATATTTTAATCTTTCTTCGCATTTGTTTTAACGATTTCTTTTATTTTAGCCCAGCATGCATCATACGCATCCTTTTGAGCATTCATGCCCCATGGTTTACCTGAAGAATATCCCGTTAGTGATGGTTAGCTGTGCGTTCAGTGTTTGAGTAAGAGGAACTAATTCCACTCTGAGTTGGAAGGTTCTCTTTGGTCAATTCGCTTGGCTAGGTTGATTAAGAGGTCCCCGTCTGGAGCTTTAGCCTGTTTCCTTTACTTTTGCTGTCTGCTTTTGGCCTCCTCATTGGATCGCGGGATTGTGTCCCCCATGAGGTTTGTCTTATCTATTTGTTTCATTTCGTTTACTTTAGTTCGTCCAGACAGGTATCACTTTTGGTCTAACTGTCCCTCGTGAATGGTTCAGAGTTTTCCGGAAGATTCCCATCGCTTGTTGGTAAAAACGGGTGTCATTTTACCTTAACGCCCGCTTTCCGATCCACTCCGCTGCATTTTCGCTTCATCTCCATGTCCCATGTCACTTTCGCTTCACCTCCACTCGCTCCCCTGCAAAGAGGACGTTAAGGAGGGGCATCTGTTGACACCCATTTTTTGCCGATGAGTTAAGTCGTTCCTCTTACTCCCATTTGTTGATGCCTCGAGTTGTCCATCACTCGTTGGGGCTATTTTCAGGCATGTTTTGGGCTTGTTTTATGGGTAGTCTCCCTCCCTAGCTGGGTTTGTTTCAATTCTAGGCTTAATGGGCCTTGATTTTGGTTGATTCGGTTTTTCTATGAGTTTCAAGCGCCCATATACATGTACGGTTCATCCCAGGCCGGTCAATCAATGTGCGGTTGCCTGTTGACCGTCCATATATTTTGGAGTATTTTGGTTAATTTTTTGAATTTTCACCGACAAGCATTTATACGGTCTTCTTCTAGCCGTCCAAACTGATGGACGGACGGATAGTAGCCGCTCATCTCTCAGAGTCATGCGTTTGGTAGTTTTCTCAAATAGTTATCCAATTAATTTATTTATGACCGACAAGGCTAGAACTCCCTCGTTAAGGCACAGAGACCCTGATAACAAGGAACCAAATACAGAACAAACAGGGATTAACTGAGATCAGGGCGGGCTACATCCTCGAAAATAGCAAGAAAAAGGGTAAGAACCCTGAAAGGGTGAAGAGGAAAGAACAAAAAGTAGACAAAAAGATTCCTGCGAGGGTAAGGGAGAAAGAGAAAGATCATCCGACGTGGTCGGATAAAAAGAGTAGCGATCACCCGCCAGAGGCGGGGAAGAAAATGCACGAACACCCGACAAGGTCGGGGAAAAGAAATGGAAACCACCCTACAAAGTCGGGGAAGGATCAGAAAAACCACCCGACAAGGTCGGGGAACGAGCACAAGGAATCCCCACTAGGGTCGGGGGAAAGAGATGAGAAGTGAAATCTGGACGTATCCGGGGAGGAAAGCTAGAAGATGCCCCTGGATCAATGGAAGAGAAGGATATAGGCCGAGGCCTAAAAGGGTAGAAATATGGTCAGGTGGTGGAAGGTACACCACCCAAGGATAAGAACTGAGCAAAAGAAAAGATGAATGGATAGAAGAATGAGAGGAGGAAGTGGACCCCCAAGTGCGCAACTGACGGCCCTTGAACTTATGCCGTCGCCTCTTCTTAGCAGCAATCTTCTTGAAACAACTCCGCCCGACGTGGACTCAGGCCTTCGGGCTTCTTGTCATGCAATACTTTCTCAAATAACGGGCCCACCAGGCAGACCGCCTGGCCCGATCATGAATATGCAGCTTCATCGAGACGGTTGACCCTAGCTGTGCGGTGCTAACCGTAGAAAGACATTCCAGAATAGTCAACTCATTGTGATGAACATTAGGCAGCAATGGAGTTTTGCCGTTGGCACTAGAACATGGAGCTTTGGCATCTTCACTCGGCAGCTGGGCATGAAGCATAACTCCCTTGCTAGAAGCGCAAGACGGAACTGAGGGAGGGCGTTGCGCGGCGTTGGCGTGGCCTCCTCACCAATAAATCGAGGGAGATTGCATAGGATGTGTAGAATGCCCCTGGTCAATCTCGAGGACACGGCCAATTGCCGCTTGAATGCTGAATTCATTAGACTTCTGACGGCCGTGTGGGTTAGCACCATCCGGGCGGAAAACTCTTCTGGGCCAGTGAATTGAATAGCAATCAAGCGAGAGGTAATAACAACATCAATAGTGAATTCTCCGGTGAGCGAAACGATTGCCACTGGCCTCGCTTTTGAAGAAACTGGCACCAGTTCACAGGAACTCTTCTGAGCAACCGTCTTCATAGCAAGTGCGGGCTCATTGTCCCTAGAATAGCCAGGGACCCAAACTTGGACCTGCATGCGACAAATGAAGTCTTGAAGCTTGTGATGCATGGTCAAAACCTAGTTCATCTCTTTATCTCCCTGGAGACTAGACCCGAGGGGCACCAAAGGTAGCGTGTACCTGCTCCGCGAAGTGGGAAGTGGTAGAGGGAGGTTAGAAGGAGGAGGTTTGAAGGGCGCGGGTGGCGATGGTGCAAGTGGTGTGGAAATACTGATGATGATGGGCTTGGGTAGAGGTAAAGGCAAACGTGGAGGTGTGGGTTTAGGCTCGGCCTGTTCGGGCTCAGAGGATGATGGCGAAAGAAGTGGCATCGGTGAAGGTGACGGAACAGGGATTATTACGGGAGGAAGTGACGAAGACAGTAGTGGTGACGGCAATGGGGATAATGGAGAAGGTGATGATGGAGATGTGGCCAATGGAGGTGGCGAAGATGGGGGTGGAGAAGGTGGCTTCGAAGGAGGTGATGTGGTTGATGGAGATGGTGAAGGTAAAGAGGAAGGAGGTGAAGGTAGGGGTGGGGAAGAAGGAGGAGAGGAAGGTAGTGGCGTAGTGGGGGAAGTGGTGGGTAGTGGCACTCTTCGGCGTATCTTTACAACACGTCGAGAGGCGTTGGGGACAGGAGTGGTGGTGGAAACGGAGGGTGAAAGAGAAGTTGCCTGAGCGGAGGCTAGGGCAGGTAAAGGTGGTGGAGGAGATGGGATGGAAGAAGAAGTGGGTAACGGAGCAGGTATCTTATCAACTGAAGAAACACCAGGGTGCCCCTGGTCTTGAAGTGGAGACGGTTGCCTAGGCGGCACGGCTTGCTACTGTTGCTATTTGCTGCTGAGATCTGAAATAACTTGGCGTATGACAGCCCAATCAATCATCTTCTTATCTTCCAAACTGTAAACAAGTTCCCGGAACTCTGTGTAGTCCTCAATCAAATGCCCCTGTTGACGATGGAATTCACAGAAATGGAGCAAATTCCTGACTGCGGGTCGGCAAGGCATAACCGGAGGGAGCTGCAATGCATGGGTGGCCATCAAAGCCCTGAAAACATCTGTAAGAGATTCCGGCAACGGAGGGCGAGAAGCCCGCTTCGGGCAAGGTGGATGCCGAGGGGTATAAAAAGATAATGGGGATGGTAGCGGAGGTTGCGTAGGCAAGGGGGATTGCGTAGGTGAAGGTGGAGGGCCAGTAAGTGAATGAGATGGAGGCGTGGAGGGAGTGGGAATATAGTGGACGACATCCACCCGCTCTGGGTGTGGTGTTTCCTTGACCAGCAGTGGAGAGGCGTGGTGAGATGAAATAGCAGAGGGCTGACTCGTGGAGGGTTGGTATGCGGTGGAGCACATGGAGGTATGTGGGTGTGTGGGAGTGGACGGTCGACTCGTGGAGGGATATGTAGTGGAGGGCTGACTCATAGTGGATGGGGAAGAAAAGGGGTATGTGGAAGGCGAAGGTGGAGGAGACTCTTGGTCAAAGGAAACTAGGGGTTGTTGGCTAATGAAGCAGGCTCGACTGTAAAGTTGTTGCCAAATATCGTTCAGGGCTAAGATGTGCCTGAGCTCGGGCGTTGTATTAGAAATAACCATCTTGATCTACTCGCCCTCCGGAATATGCCCCGGGACTTTCGCAACTAGGCGACGCCAGAGGTCGGCAAAGTTAGAGAACCCCTCGTCGGGCTTCATCTTCTCTTGGGCCAGATCAACCAAAGAATGTCTGGGCCCAACCTGGTCCTGGTACTGCTGAATAAATCTTGCTTTAACGGCTTGAAAATTCAACAACTGCTCTTGCGGTAATGTGAAGAACCAATCCTTGGCCGAGCCCTCTAAAGATAGGCCAAACAGATAGGCCATGAAGCGTTGATCATGCTGGAACTGGGCCGAGTAATATAAGAACTCCTTCAAATGCACGTAGGGGTCACCGACTCCACCATAGCGACGATAAGTCGGTATCTGTGAACGTGGTGGGAGTTGAAGACCTTGAAAGGCAAATGGGATATCCAAAGAAGTCTGAGGATTGATTCGTCGCTGCAATTCATCAAGCTGGCGTTGGGCCTGAGCGAACATCTCCTCGGTAGGAAGACTCCGAGAAGGATATGGGCCAGCCTGAGCAAGAGATGATGAATTTAGACCAGGATAATATTGATGGGCCGGATAAGGGGATCCTGCCTTAGAAGAAGGAAAGCCTATTCCGGGAATGGAGGAATGCTTGGGCCTGGACGGATTAGGTACGTGGGAATGAAGATTGATTAGGCCAATAGCAGCACGGGCGGGATAAGAAGGCCCGTTAAAAGAATAGGGTCTAATGGAGGAATAAGGAGATGGGCCGGCATGGGAAGAGGAATCCACACGGGGGTAAGAAGATGGAGAGGTGCAGGAATAAGGTACAGGGGACAAGTGCTCCATGGGGAGATTGGAGACTTTGCACAGTGGATCTTAAATGAATACAAGGAGGAAAATGACCCCAAGACAAATGCAACTAAATGGGGACACATAAAAATGAACTAGACCTAATGAGCCTAATCTGACAAAGAGATGTAAATGATGACACTGCAACATGTAATGGAGGGGAGAGATGAGAAAAGAACCCACCAATTAACCACCCAAGTTGTAAATGAAGAATTAGTGGATTCATTAAAATGTGAATTCACTCAACCACAAGGTGATGGGGACATCACCTCCCATGCCCACGTTTACCGTTCGTCTCCTCACCCCGGTTGCATCCGGCATGGTTTAGTCATTTAATTTTGAGTCCTATGTAATTTTATTTGAGTCATTTGATGTATTTTCCCTTTTATTTGAGTCATGTTCCTAGGTCTTGCATTTATTTTCCTAAGTTTGAGTGTCATTAGATTGTGTAATGTGCTATTGGGCCCAATTCTTCGGGCTTGGCCCATGAGCCCCCCCTACCCCTTCGGTTATTTGTTATTGAGTCTTTTGTAAGGGACTTTTGTAGAAATGTGGATTTCCTATATATAGGACCACATTCCCCCCATTTCAACTTACTGAATGAATCAATGAAAAATACCATTTGAGTATCCAAAGCTTAGTTTAGTGGAGTGATTCTAACATTTTTTGGGTGAGAAACCCTAGGGGAGAGATTCCCCACCCTTCCCTCTCCTAATCCCTCTTTTTCACTCCACTTTCTCTCTCCTCAACACCCAATTTCAAATTTTCTTCTCTCTCCTCCTTTCCCAACAACCTCAACCCCCACCTACCATCATTAAAGCCCTCCACTTCCCCATGGCCTCCATTACTCCACCCCCCTAGTTCCAAGGAGATCCCTTACCATTCCAACACCATCCTCCACATTCCAACACCACTTTCCCCATTCCAACACAATCAACCCCTTCCCCACACAACACCACAACTTCCAAAGCATATTTGAATTTGAAATCCACCCTTCCCTCCACTCACTTGTGCCCCCCCTCACCTTCTCCTCTCACCCACCTTCCCAAATTCATAGCTCCTCCTCCCACCACCTGTTAGACCCCCTTCCAGACCCCATTCTTCCCTTCCCCCACCTTAGAACACCCCCTCCTAGACCCCCTCACAGCCCGGGCTTTCCCCACACTCATCCACCCCCATTTCCCCTCCCATATACCCCATTCCCCCCCGTCATCATCAACCTACAGCTCTCAACTAAAGATCTATAGCAGAGCAGCAGCTTGCAACGGCCACCACGATCACCTCCGGACGAGTTTGAAGACCCAAGAGCCATCGTCGGAAGCGTCTGCCAGTCGCCTTCGCAACCGAAGTGGTTTCGTCTTCTTCCGATCTTCGAGTCATCCTGGAGGTCCATTCTTCCACAGCTGCGCGGTTCTGCCTCGACTAAGGACTTGAACCAGTTTAGAAGCTCTGCCACGACGGACCCTGAAGGAATCAGTCTTCAAGTTCTTCTTCAAAGTTCCTCTTTGGCCTGTCTAGTTTCAGATTCAAGAAACAGAAGTTCATTCAGCATCCATAAGCAGAAGTTACCAATTTTCTCCCCCGAACGCGCGGTTCTGCCTTCTACAGTCTGCACCGACCCCTCCTCACTCTTCTGGTTCCATAGATTGTCTCCGACCTCTTCTTGATGGGGGACGGGGACCGACACGGACTAAGACTCTCAAGGACTCTAACTGAGGCAAGCAGTAGCACGCTCAAGGGTCGCCAAGTGGCTGACCACCGTGATACTCCACAGAGTGAAGGACGTCTCTCAACAGAAACTCCGACCTCGGCCGTCCCAAGGAGGGAAGCGCACGTGTCTAGGCGTAAAGTCGACTTCCAAAGACAAGGGGAGTCGAGTCCTAGCTCGATGCTCTAAGGGTGCTAAAGGATGGGTGCTCTCACTCGCGATCCGCGGTGATGGTAACAAAGTAGCTAGGCGCCTACTCTCTCTCACGCGGCATAATCAAAAGCATACTAAAAGAGCAAGCACAAGAGAGGAGTCGGAACGCGTACCTCCACGCCTAGGCGTGGGGAAGGAACCCCGGCCGTGGGCCAACAACCCCGATACACTGAAGACCAATAAAATACAACCCAATAGCGGCCCACTCCTCGCAGGGAGGTAAAAGGCTACAAGCGACGCATTCGGGGCTGCCGGGCACGGGCTGACGGGCCGCACTCGGTGACGGGCACAATGCTGCAGAATCGGTGTCGCGCGCGCCTGGACGGAGACGGGTCCCACGGGCTGATGCGACGTCCGATCGAGGCGCCGTCAGAGAGGGCGCGTCTCTGGCTGCTGGAGGAACGCTCCGGCCAAAGGAGGCACGCTGGATCCACCGGTGGTGGCCGTGGTCGCTGCTGAAAGTCGGGTCAGGTTCTGTGGTCGCAGAACTGCGCACGCCGACGAAAAAATCAGGAAGTCGGGCTTCTGGTGCCCGAACAGGTCCCGGCCGGTTGGAGGTGAAAGCCAACTGGCAGAGGTCGCCCTCGGCCAAACGGCGCTGGCAGGCGAAGCCGGTACGAGTCGCAGGAGCCGCTGGAAATTGGTGTTAGTTCGCTGGCCGGACTGTGCAGACAGACCTGAGTGGTCCCACGAGAATCGACGCCACGCTCGGCACCGATGTCGGAACGAGGCGAGATCGGTGGCGTTGGACAGAGGACGAGGAGAGGTACGTCCGGTGAAGATCCCGCGTCCAAACTCGCAGACGCCCGCCCTGTGCGAATTTTGAAAGAGGGCGGACAGAATCTGGGCGCACAGAGAGAGGGGTCCTGCGCGCTCTCACAAGGAAAATCACTACGGGTGGTGCCGATCTCCGAATGAGGCGAAACCACCTCGCACGCGTCGGCGACTCGTAGAAGAATCCCACAAAAATGGGCTGGACGCAGAATGGCACCACGAACAGCAGATGTCGTCGCAGCTCTTGGAGACAAAATCTGGACGCACTCGAACTCGGATCTGAGAAGAGATAGAAGAGAGGGGAACCTCGGCGTCGCACCGAGGGGATGGGGAGTCACACCCCAAGCTTGCTCCCGTCGCAGGAGCAAGGAGGACAGAGGAGGAAGTCGCATCCACCTTCAAGAGCACAAGCTATTTTCTTCTATTCCATTCAATTAATTCTCACAAAAGGAAATTACATGCCTTATATATCGAGGGAGGGGAATTAGGGTTTCACCCAGCCAAGGGAGGAGGGGTGCGACCAGGACCTTCCCCATTCAAGGGGGGGGGCGGCCAAGCCTCCTCCAATCAAGGAGGGATCAAGGGGAGGGGGGCGCCCAAAGAAGCAAGGTGAGGGAGGTGGAATGGGAAAGGGGTGTGCCCAAAAAGGAAAGAAGAGGGGGCAAGGTGGGGAAGGTGGCGCAGCCACCTAGGATGGGGAAGGGGGAATGCGCCCCAAACCCTAACCCTAATCCAAACACTATGGGCCAAGGCCAAGCCCAATAGCAAAAGAAAAGAAAGGACCCATTATCCCTACACATAGTCTGATAGCAATAAAACTAGATAACATGTCCACGCAGGGACTAATCCAAGGCCCACATGGCCTGAGCAAGCAGAGAAGATAGCTAGAAGATGCCGCCATCGCCGAGCCACAAGGAAGTAGCGGTGTGCCGGGTGCTCCGTCGAGGATAGCGCCGTGTGTCCTCACCAATTCTCCCCGGGTGGGAAGAACTCGACCCCGTCGAGTAGGGGTCACGGTCGCTGAGGTACCGCTCTAGCAAGTCCGGATCGATCCGCTCCAGCTCTCCACGTGTAATCCAGGTGTTGTCCGACTCGGGGCGCCCTCTCCAACGCACTAGGAAGCGTTGGTAGGCTCCGCTCCTGGTAGTAGTCACCTGCTCATCCAGTATGCAATCTATATGCTCGCGTGTATGTAATGGGGCTGGAGGAGGTGGACTCTCAGTAGGTGTATCACTCACAACAGGAGGGTCAGGCCCAAATAACTCGCTGGGTATCACCGCGGGATCCTTATAAGCTACCAGATCAGAGACATTGAACGTCGAACTGATCCCGTAGTCGTCTGGAAGCTCGATCTCATACGCGTTCGACCCAATACGCCTCAACACTCTGAATGGTCCTGCACCGCGGTCTTGGAGTTTCTTTACGGCTCCCGAAGGAAACCGTTCCGGTCTAACCCGGACCATGACGTACTCTCCCTCGCGGAACTCACGTGTGCGTCTGTGCGCGTCAGCTAACTCCTTGTAACGTGCGTTGCAAGCCTCAATATGACGACGGACATGATCATGCAACTGTCTAATATGCTCAGCAAAAGACTCAGCTGACTCAGAGACTCGGGACTGAATGGGGGAGGGAATCAAATCAATCGGTTTCCTAGGCCTACGACCAGTGACAATCTCAAATGGACTCAACCCTGTAGACCTATTGACCGAATCATTATAAGCAAACTCCGCTAAAGGTAAGACAAGATCCCAATCTCCAACTCTATCACGCACTAAACATCTCAGAAGATCCCCTAGACTTCTATTGACTACCTCTGTCTGACCGTCAGTCTGGGGGTGGTACGCGGTGGAGAACTTCAACTGGGTGCCCATCATCCGCCAAAGGGTTTTCCAAAAGTAGCTCGTAAAACGCACATCCCTATCAGAAACAATGGTACGCGGCAACCCAAACCTGGACACACAGTGGGTGAAGAATAACCTAGCAACTCCAGAGGCATCCGATGTCTTGGAACAAGGAATAAACAAGGCCATCTTGGAGAAGCGGTCAACCACAACAAAAATAGAATCATGCCGCCGTGCAGTACGGGGCAAACCAAGCACAAAGTCCATGCTGATATCCTGCCAAGGACTATCAGGGACAGGCAGAGGGGTATAAAGGCCAGTGTTCTGTTTCCTCTGTTTCGCTAAGGCACAAATACGACACTGGGCAACTATGCGGGCCACATCCCTCTTCAAACTGGGCCAGTAGAAACGGTGCTCGACAGCCTCTATGGTCTTGTTTCGGCCGAAGTGGCCGGCAAGACCTCCTGCATGAAGCTCCCACGTAAGAAAATCACGAACTGAAGTCCGTGGGATGCACAACCTATCGCCTCTAAATAAGTGACCATCCTGAAGGACAAACTCGCTAAACTCACGGGACGGTCCTGACTGAAGGGCAGAATAGATGGGACCGAAGTCCGGGCAATCAATGTAGGCCTCCTTCAACTTCTCTAAACCAACCACCTGAACATTCATGGTGGATATCAACATCACCCGCCGACTAAGAGCGTCGGCCACCTTGTTCTCAGCACCTGCCTTGTGCTTGAGAACGAATGTAAACTCCTGCAAATATTCCACCCATCTACTATGTCGGGCATTCAGCTTCTTTTGGGTGTGGAGAAATTTCAATGCCTCATGGTCAGAAAAGAGCACAAACTCCTGGTGGAGGAGATAGTGCCTCCAATAGCGCAAGGCCTGAACAACTGCGTAGAATTCCTTGTCATAAGTAGAGTAACGCAGTTTGGCATCATTGAGTTTCTCACTAAAAAAGGCTATAGGGTGGGACTCCTGGCTAAGCACTCCACCTATGCCTAAACCTGAGGCATCACATGTAACCTCAAACACCTTAGAAAAGTCAGGAAGTGTCAGAACAGGTGCCTGGGTCATGCGATCCTTGATAGTCTGGAAGGCTGCGGCAGCAGCCTTCGTCCAGGTAAACTCGCCCTTACGGATGCAATCCGTGATCGGGGCGGTGATAGAACTGAACCCCCTAATGAAACGGCGATAGAAAGTCGCCAGACCATGAAAGCTCCTAACATCGTGGAGTGTGCGGGGCTCGGGCCACTCCACTATGGCACGGATCTTCTCCGGATCAGCGGAGACTCCGTCACGGGACATAATGAACCCTAAGAAAGAAACCTGGTCCGTCATGAAGCTACACTTCTTAGGGTTGGCAAACAAGCTCTCCCGTCTCAGAACAACACACACCTGCCTAATGTGATCTAGGTGTAACTCCCTAGTGCGGCTATAAATCAAGATGTCGTCGAAGTAGACGACCAAAAACACTCCAATCATAGGACGCAACACCTGCGTCATCAGCCGCATGAAGGTGCTAGGGGCGTTAGTCAGCCCGAAGGGCATGACCAACCACTCGTAAAGACCATCCTTGGTCTTAAAAGCAGTCTTCCACTCATCACCGGGTCTGACCCTCACCTGGTGATAGCCACTCCTAAGATCGATCTTCGAAAAAATCGTGGCTCCCGACATCATATCAAGCAAGTCATCTAGCCGGGGAATGGGAAACCTATACTTAACCGTGATCTTATTGATCGCACGGCTATCGATGCACATACGCCATGTGCCATCCTTCTTCGGTGCTAGCAGGGCGGGAACAGCACAGGGGCTCTTGCTATCCCTAAGGGAACCCCTACTCATCAACTCATCAACCTGCCTCTGTAGCTCAGTGTGGTCCGCGGGACTCATCCGATAATGTGGAAGATTGGGCAAGGACGAGCCCGGGACAAGATCAATCTCGTGCTGGATGTCACGCAAAGGTGGAAGGCCTTCGGGAAGGTCCTCCGGAAAGATATCAGCAAACTCTCGCAACATCTCAGCTAACTGAGGGTCTGTCACTCCCTCGAGACTGGGGACTACCTCACCTGTCTCCCTGACAACCACGGCTAAAAGGGGGACACCACTAGTGACCTCTCTCTCCATCTCTCGGGGACTGATGATCATCAACCTTCTCGTAGGAGGAACATCTATGGTGAGGGTAGGAGAGGGGGTGGAAATAGGCACCGGAGGTGGTGGTGGCGGAGGCTTGACCTTCCCCTGGCGAGGGGTGGTCGTGGCACTCGGACCGGCTGGTCCCCTAACAGTAGGGTCCCTAGGTGGGGCTGGGTGGAGGGTGATCCTGTGGCCATTGTGATCAAATGTGCAAGTGTTTGCACGGCCCTGTAGGGTGGCATCCATGTCAAACAACCACGGCCTCCCTAAAATGATGTTACCTACCTCCATAGGGAGAACATCGCACCAAACTTCATCCTGATAGGTCTGGAACTGAAGGGACACTAGGCAACGGAGCCTAACAGGAATGGAGGTAGAATCGACCCAAGAAACCCTATAGGGAGCAGGGTGGTCAACTGGGGTCAACCCAAGGCGGGTAACAGTGCCAGTAGATATGGCGTTAATGCAACTCCCGCTATCAATGACAATCTTGCAAGCTTTACCCCCAAGCCTGCAGAAGGTGTGAAAAATGGTGGTGCGACGCCAGTCATCACTCACCTGGGGCTGGGCTAGGATGCACCTAACTACCCCTAACTGTGGGTCACCCTGAAAATGGCTACCCTGGGCACCATCCTGCTCTCCCTCGAGCAGATCATCGAAGAACTCCTCAACCAAGTCCTGGTCTACCTCATAACTAACAGGTATGGGCTCAGTGGGGGACTCAGTGGAAGTGGGGTCTGCCACGACGAGGGCCTTCCTCTCACGAGTGGGGCATCTATCAGCATAGTGGCCAAGTCCGCCACACCGGTAACAAGTACGAGCGCCCGCACTGGATGAGGCTCCAGCGGTCATAGGACTCTTGCCCTTGTCATCATGACGGGGCGCGGGGAGTAAAGGCTGTGAACGAGCAGGATGTGGGGGAGGCGGAAGTGTAGGGCGAGTGGGGGGGTAGGGTGCCTGCTGGCGAGGTGGAGGGAGCGGATCCCTAGGAAGGGGTGGACGAGGCCTGGGACCAGTGGGGTCCTGGCGAGGAGGCTCTGCGGGCCGAGCCGCCGGGTATCGACCATACTGTGTGGAAGTGGAGCGAGGGTCAAGACCCCGCTGACTAGGCATCCCCGGACGAAAGGTGGGGCCAAACTCCAACTCAAATTGCTCTAACTCTAGGGCAACCTGGTAAGCTAGCTCTAAAGTGCCTACCTGGCGACGGTAGAGCTCATACTGATATTCGGGCCTCAAGCCACGGCGAAAACGGGAAACAGGCATGCCCTTCTCTTCATCAACTCCACATCGCAAATAATACTCGTCAAATTCGGCGATGTACTCGGTCACGGACCGATCGCCCTGACTAAGGGTCTGCCATTGGTCAATGAGCCTCTGGCGGTAAGAAGGAGGGACATACTTCTCGCGGAGCTTACGCCGCATATCAAACCAGGTCTCTATGGGTGGGTCCTGCCTCTGTAACATCAGACTCTCGACATTCCTCCAGTAGGTCTGGGCTTTCCCCATGAGCTTCATCTTGGCAAATCGGACTTGCCGCAGCTCAGACATCTCAACCCATTCGAAATACCTATCCATGCTATTCTCCCAGTCTATGTAGGCTTTTGGGTCAAGAGACCCCTCAAAAGTGGGTGGATCGGCACGGACGGTCCTAAGGGCCCTATCATCCTCATCCTGGTGTGGTCGACGACCACGGTACTGGCGTCCATTCCCCTCAAAATCCATCTCGGACCCATAGTCATCAAAGTCGGGGGCTCGGGGACGTCGCTCCTGAGCCCGAGGGGCTTGAGCGGCAGCAACAAGAGGAGCTTGGTTGGCTCTAGGAGAGTCCTGGCGGTGCACCTCATCTACCCTCCCTATCCGGCCAACAAGACCCTGGAGGGCCAAATCGGACACGGTGGCACGATCCTCAATGACCTTCAGACGATCATCTAGACGCTCAGTCAACTCCTTGATGGACTGGTCGGACCTGTCCATACGGGTCGTAAGTTGGGCAATCAGATCCTCAAGAGATGGGCGTCCCTGAGGTGGGTGTTGGTCACCCATGGCGTCCGGGCGATGGTAGTCCGTACCACCCCGAGTGGGCATGCAAAGGAGGCTAACACCCTAAGACCTAGAGGGACACGAATGCAATGAGATGCAAGACTCAAACAAGACACGACCAAAACCTAAACACAACCCTAAGACCCAACCTGTAAGGACAAGTTGGTAACCATGCTCTGATACCAAAATTTGATGGGGGACGGGGACCGACACGGACTAAGACTCTCAAGGACTCTAACTGAGGCAAGCAGTAGCACGCTCAAGGGTCGCCAAGTGGCTGACCACCGTGATACTCCACAGAGTGAAGGACGTCTCTCAACAGAAACTCCGACCTCGGCCGTCCCAAGGAGGGAAGCGCACGTGTCTAGGCGTAAAGTCGACTTCCAAAGACAAGGGGAGTCGAGTCCTAGCTCGATGCTCTAAGGGTGCTAAAGGATGGGTGCTCTCACTCGCGATCCGCGGTGATGGTAACAAAGTAGCTAGGCGCCTACTCTCTCTCACGCGGCATAATCAAAAGCATACTAAAAGAGCAAGCACAAGAGAGGAGTCGGAACGCGTACCTCCACGCCTAGGCGTGGGGAAGGAACCCCGGCCGTGGGCCAACAACCCCGATACACTGAAGACCAATAAAATACAACCCAATAGCGGCCCACTCCTCGCAGGGAGGTAAAAGGCTACAAGCGACGCATTCGGGGCTGCCGGGCACGGGCTGACGGGCCGCACTCGGTGACGGGCACAATGCTGCAGAATCGGTGTCGCGCGCGCCTGGACGGAGACGGGTCCCACGGGCTGATGCGACGTCCGATCGAGGCGCCGTCAGAGAGGGCGCGTCTCTGGCTGCTGGAGGAACGCTCCGGCCAAAGGAGGCACGCTGGATCCACCGGTGGTGGCCGTGGTCGCTGCTGAAAGTCGGGTCAGGTTCTGTGGTCGCAGAACTGCGCACGCCGACGAAAAAATCAGGAAGTCGGGCTTCTGGTGCCCGAACAGGTCCCGGCCGGTTGGAGGTGAAAGCCAACTGGCAGAGGTCGCCCTCGGCCAAACGGCGCTGGCAGGCGAAGCCGGTACGAGTCGCAGGAGCCGCTGGAAATTGGTGTTAGTTCGCTGGCCGGACTGTGCAGACAGACCTGAGTGGTCCCACGAGAATCGACGCCACGCTCGGCACCGATGTCGGAACGAGGCGAGATCGGTGGCGTTGGACAGAGGACGAGGAGAGGTACGTCCGGTGAAGATCCCGCGTCCAAACTCGCAGACGCCCGCCCTGTGCGAATTTTGAAAGAGGGCGGACAGAATCTGGGCGCACAGAGAGAGGGGTCCTGCGCGCTCTCACAAGGAAAATCACTACGGGTGGTGCCGATCTCCGAATGAGGCGAAACCACCTCGCACGCGTCGGCGACTCGTAGAAGAATCCCACAAAAATGGGCTGGACGCAGAATGGCACCACGAACAGCAGATGTCGTCGCAGCTCTTGGAGACAAAATCTGGACGCACTCGAACTCGGATCTGAGAAGAGATAGAAGAGAGGGGAACCTCGGCGTCGCACCGAGGGGATGGGGAGTCACACCCCAAGCTTGCTCCCGTCGCAGGAGCAAGGAGGACAGAGGAGGAAGTCGCATCCACCTTCAAGAGCACAAGCTATTTTCTTCTATTCCATTCAATTAATTCTCACAAAAGGAAATTACATGCCTTATATATCGAGGGAGGGGAATTAGGGTTTCACCCAGCCAAGGGAGGAGGGGTGCGACCAGGACCTTCCCCATTCAAGGGGGGGGGCGGCCAAGCCTCCTCCAATCAAGGAGGGATCAAGGGGAGGGGGGCGCCCAAAGAAGCAAGGTGAGGGAGGTGGAATGGGAAAGGGGTGTGCCCAAAAAGGAAAGAAGAGGGGGCAAGGTGGGGAAGGTGGCGCAGCCACCTAGGATGGGGAAGGGGGAATGCGCCCCAAACCCTAACCCTAATCCAAACACTATGGGCCAAGGCCAAGCCCAATAGCAAAAGAAAAGAAAGGACCCATTATCCCTACACATAGTCTGATAGCAATAAAACTAGATAACATGTCCACGCAGGGACTAATCCAAGGCCCACATGGCCTGAGCAAGCAGAGAAGATAGCTAGAAGATGCCGCCATCGCCGAGCCACAAGGAAGTAGCGGTGTGCCGGGTGCTCCGTCGAGGATAGCGCCGTGTGTCCTCACCACTTCTGGTGTCCCCGTTTCTTTTGATGCAAAGAGGACTCACCCACAGTTCTAACGGCGCTGACGGCATCAAATCTGGAGTTCAGGAGCGGCCAGGACAGCCTCTGTATCCTACTATTGGTGACCTGCCCCTGCTAGTCTGAGAAACAGAGGCCCTGTTCAAGCTCCTGCCCCGGCTAGCAGCGACTCCAGAAGAAATTAAGAAATTTCTGAGGCATTCCCCTTCCAGCTACGAAGGTTTTCCCTCTAGTTTTGTCCTCAAAAAAATTCTTGATCAAGATCTACAGCAGCAACACCGACTCTCTGTCCCGGCTCGCAGACAGTAAGCAGATTCGGCATCCACCCTTATTCCTCGTTCTTTGCTTTAGTTTCCCCACCCCGCTTGACCGGCTGAAGGTCCCTCCCTGTGTGGAGGTAGTATTGATTGTAATTTCTATTAACCCCCACCCTAAGATCCCCCTCCTACGTGAGGTGTAGTGTTGTAACTTGTTTGGGCAGGTCAAGCGACACCGCCGCGGCGTGTGGGGATCCACTCGCCTCCCCGCTCGCCCTCGTCTCCGACCGGGACCGATTTCTTAAATCCGGTCGAGTAAGTGCTCAAACCTTCACTCCACTTAGTGCTTGTCTTTCAATATTAGTTCTAATTCCGCTGGTTATGCGAGTGAGAGCCTGATCCTCAAGCCCCATAAACTTGAGTGATCACCGTGGGAATATTGCAACTGGTGCCTTTGGCACTTTGTCGGCCCCCTTAATTTGGGCATCCCCACCCTTTGGGAATCAAGTCTTGGCCTTCCTGGCCCTCTACCAGCAAGGGCCCAACCCCACATCCTCCCCTTGGCATTGCCAAGTCACCCTGGGCTTGGGTGAGTGACGATAGAGCGGTGGCCCAATTTTGCCCGTTTTGAATGCGATTGTGCTTGCTTGCATTAGGTCCGAGGTCGTGTCACATCAAGTGGTATCAGAGCAAGTCTTTGACTTGTCTCTACAAGTCAAGTCCTAGGGCATGCTTGCATTCTTGTCCGAACCGTGCATTGTCAACCCATCATTGTTAACATTGAGTCTTGGGTCACATGGCTCCTCTCCCAATCATATCCCATGCATGCTTACCTAATGGAAAGCCCGTAGAAATTGATTTCATTGACCTAGAATCTGAAAATTGGGTGTCCCCCGATATCGTTACCTCTCTTAGTAGGACCGGATAAATTGTGCACAATGGAGACCAAGTCTTTATTGAATTCCATAAATGGTTCGGGAAGATTAAGTATTTGGATGGGGCTTGGTGTCAAAAGGGAACATTGGCAGGTCCATGTATAATCCTAGGTAAGAAATGGTTAGATGAAAGGAATGCCAACATCAACCCAACACGTCGGACTTGCCTTGTGCGTCCGCCACACCTTTCGGGAACCTTTAAATTCAACAACCTTTTATTCTCCCACCCGCGGGAATCCCACCCTCGTTCACCACCCCGGGTGCACCATACTCCGGCCATCATCACCCCACCATCAAAGAACCTTCCCACTCCATTAGTTTTGGAAGAAGTAGTCCACCCGCTTTGCCACATGAAGACAAATATCCCTCAGGAACCTATCCCCTCCATAGAGAGCCACATGTCCCAATTGAAGAGGAAGCCTCGCACAAGGATCTTCACCCTACACCACCCCCTCTAGATAAGGCCGAATTCATCTTAGAAGAGTCCCTTGTTAGGTGGCTAAGGAAGAGCCTAATTAGAGAGACCTCGACCCATGTTTGCCCTCCCATAGAACAAAATTTTCCCCTAGTGCCCATCTTCTCCTATCACACCATAATCCAAGCATCCTATCAAGTGGAGACCTTAGAGGATTTTCTTAGGGGCTTAGCATGGCAAATTGAGTTCACTAGCATGTTGACTCCTATGGCCGAACAACTTAGGAGCCTTAGCCTCCTACACCTATGCATTGGGTCTATCACCTCGGTTTGCACCAATGGTTGCTACACTAGCGACCTCCTTCTATTCCTCCCTACACCGGATGAGCCCAACCTTTTCCTCGATTTAGAGCTTCTTATCTCGGGTAGAAAGCCAAGCCCTCCACTCATGGCCGACCCACTTGTCAAGAACATTGGCCCAACTATCATAGGGAAGGATGACTTAACACCTTTTATGGATCTTGAGGACATGGAGTTCCTCCCCCTAAGTGACCTATTTTACGATCCATATGATCCCTTCCAATGGGAGTCAAGGGACTCATATGACCCAACCATCTTACCAACCACCCACCCTGTCCTACCCTCACTCACCATATTGGGCCAAACCCACCTCATCCATGACCCGGGCTGCACCTTGGGAGCCATAACCTTGGACCATATATCCCTAGGGAATAAGGTGGAGCCCCACCCCATGATGACCACCTTCTTAGATCCATTCGATCCTTTCCAATGGGAGGTCAAAGGTTGTCCCACACCTATGCACATGGAAGTCACTTTTGGGAAAAGTATGCATGTGTGTAGGCTTTCCACACCCTTGGCATGAACACTATGTTGGGTCCATTCATTCATATCACTCGCATGTCAAGTAGAAAGCATGAGTGGGCCACATTCAGATGTCATGGTCCTCCTTCATTTATCATGGATCTTAAGTATGTCAAAAGCATCTACGGATGTCCGGGCCCCCCCACATTCATCACCACTTTACATGATAGGTTCACCTACGGTTGCCCCGGCCCACCTAAGCCCACCAAAGTCTACATGACAACATTGCATGATAAGTCTATAAATGGTTGCCCCGGCCCACCAAGGTTCATCATGGTCCATCTGGCATCATGGCAGGATAGGTCCATCTATGGTTGTCTAGGTCCACCCATAACCACTAAAAGGATAGCATTCACAAAATTGCATGAAAACCTTTGCAAGCACATCAGTAAAAAGAATGAGGCTTATAAAAGGCTGGCTGACTCTCATCGGCATCACCAAGAATTCCAAATGGGTGACCTTGTGATGGTAAGGATGGAGAGGCTCTCCCCGGAGCCAACTCTAAATTGAGGCCACGTGGGGCTGGTCCCTTCCAGGTCTTGAGGCGCATAGGTGCAAATACCAACGAGTTAGATCTCCATGAGGAGTATGGAATAAGTCCCACATTCAGTGTTGCCGACCTAGTGCCATATAAGGGACCCACGGTGGTACCTAGTGAGGAGATTGAGCCTACTTCTTCCCTTGAGAGAGCACCCACCCATGATGATAAACCACCAGCCAAGAGAGCCCAGCGTGAACAAATTGAACAAATATTGGATGAACAAGTCACTACCACTCGGAGCAAGGTATATGAGCGCTATCTCAGTAGGTGGATGGATCGGTCTCGTTCGGGAGACTTGAGGGCGGTACCACTTCTACACCCTCCAAGGAGGGAAGGACACTTACTCGACAGAGTCGAGTTCTCCGCACCCCGGGAGTATGATGGGGACATCACCTCCCATGCCCACGTTTACCGTTCGTCTCCTCACCCCGGTTGCATCCGGCATGGTTTAGTCATTTAATTTTGAGTCCTATGTAATTTTATTTGAGTCATTTGATGTATTTTCCCTTTTATTTGAGTCATGTTCCTAGGTCTTGCATTTATTTTCCTAAGTTTGAGTGTCATTAGATTGTGTAATGTGCTATTGGGCCCAATTCTTCGGGCTTGGCCCATGAGCCCCCCCTACCCCTTCGGTTATTTGTTATTGAGTCTTTTGTAAGGGACTTTTGTAGAAATGTGGGTTTCCTATATATAGGACCA
This sequence comes from Amorphophallus konjac, assembly GCA_022559845.1. NCBI lineage: Eukaryota > Viridiplantae > Streptophyta > Magnoliopsida > Alismatales > Araceae > Amorphophallus > Amorphophallus konjac. The sequence goes on from CM040123.1 coordinate 200,434,732, forward strand.
CATTCCCCCCATTTCAACTTAATGAATGAATCAATGAAAAATGTCATTTGAGTATCCAAAGCTTAGTTTAGTGGAGTGATTCCAACATTTTTTGGGTGAGAAACCCTAGGGGAGAGATTCCCCACCCTTCCGTCTCCTAATCCCTCTTTTTCACTCCACTTTCTCTCTCCTCAACACCCAATTTCAAATTTTCTTCTCTCTCCTCCTTTCCCAACCACCTCAACCCCCACCTACCATCATTAAAGCCCTCCACTTCCCCATGGCCTCCATTACTCCACCCCCCTAGTCCCAAGGAGATCCCTCACCATTCCAACACCATCCTCCACATTCCAACACCACTTTCCCCATTCCAACACAATCAACCCCTTCCCCACACAACCCCACAACTTTCAAAGCATATTTGAGTTTGAAATCCACCTTTCCCTCCACTCACTTGTGCCCCCCCTCACCTTCTCCTCTCACCCACCTTCCCAAATTCGTAGCTCCTCCTCCCACCACCTGTTAGACCCCCTTCAAGACCCCATTCTTCCCTTCCCCTACCTTAGAACACCCCCTCCTAGACCCCCTCACAGCCCGGGCTTTCCCCACACTCATCCACCCCCATTTCCCCTCCCATATACCCCATTCCCCCCCATCATCATCAACCTACAGCTCACAATGGAAGATCTATAGCAGAGCAGCAGCTTGCAGCGGCCACCACGATCACCTCCGGACGAGTTTGAAGACCCAAGAGCCATCGTCGGAAGCGTCTGCCAGTCGCCTTCGCAACCGAAGTGGTTTTGTCTTCTTCCGATCTCCGAGCCATCCTGGAGGTCCATTCTTCCACAGCTACGCGGTTTTGCCTCAGCTAAGGACCTAAACCAGTTTAGAAGCTCTGCCACGACGGACCCTGAAGGAATCAGTCTTCAAGTTCTTCCTCAAAGTTCCTCTTTGGCCTGTCTAGTTTCAGATTCAAGAAGCAGAAGTTCATTCAGCATCCGAGAGCAGAAGTTACTAATTTTCTCCCCTGAATGCGCGGTTCTGCCTTCTACAGTCTTCACCGACCCCTCCTCACTCTTCTGGTTCCAAAGATTGTCTCCGACCTCTTCTGGTGTCCCCGTTTCTTTTTCTGCAAAGAGGACTCACCCACGGTTCTAACGGCACTGACGGCATCAAATTTGGAGTTCGGGAGCAGCCAGGAAAGCCTCTACATCCTACTGTTGGTGACCTGCCCCTGCTAGTCCGAGAAACAGAGGCCCTGTTCAAGCTCCTGCCCCGACCAGCAGCGACTCCAGAAGAAATTAAGAAAATTCTGAGGCATTCCCCTTCCAGCTACGAAGGTTTTCCCTCTGGTTTGGTCCTCAAAAAAATTCTTGATCAAGATTTACAGCAGCAACACCGACTCTCTGTCCCGGCTCGCAGACAGCAAGCAGATTCGGCGTCCACCCTTATTCCTCGTTCTTTGCTTTAGTTTCCCCACCCCGCTTGACCGGCTGAAGGTCCCTCCCTGTGTGGAGGTAGTATTGATTGTAATTTCTATTAACCCCCACCCCAAGATCCCCCTCCTACATGAGGTGTAGTGTTGTAACTTGTTTGGGTAGGTCAAGCGACACCGCCGCGGCGTGTGGGGATCCACTCGCCTCCCCGCTCGCCCTCGTCTCCGACCGGGACCGGTTTCTTCAATCCGGTCGAGTAAGTGCTCAAACCTTCACTCCACTTAGTGCTTGTCTTTCAATATTAGTTCTAATTCCGCTGGTTATGCGAGTGAGAGCCCGATCCTCAAGCCCCATAAACTTGAGTGATCACCGTGGGAATATTACAACCGGTGCCTTTGGCACTTTGTCGGCCCCCTTGATTTGGGCATCCCCACCGTTTGGGAATCAAGTCTTGGCCTTGCTGGCCCTCTACCAGCAAGGGCCTAACCCCACATCCTCCCCTTGGCATTGCCAAGTCACCCCGGGCTTGGGTGAGTGACGATAGAGCGGTGGCCCAATTTGGCCCGTTTTGAATGCGATTGTGCTTGCATGCATTAGGTCCGAGGTCGTGTCACATCACAAGGTACCTAAATAGGGTGGGGGACGGGAAACTGACAGACTTTAAGGGACTCTCTCTCTCTCTCATGAATGTAGACCCTAGACTGGGGGGTGGTACGGTACAACCTGCCCGGCGTCCGTGTGGGAATCCATGGCTCACGGGGACTTACAGAGGCCCTCGGCAAGGTCCCCTAGTCGACTCCAAGGAGTATGGAGATGAGAGGAAACTCTACCTCGGTATAAACGTAACTAAATATGAATGAAATGCATGAATCCTATGCGCACCGGAGTGCATGCAAAGTCTAGCCTAAAGACTAGCAAGCAATGATCAAATAAAATATGTAAGAGGTGAAAGAAAGTATACCACAATGATATAGGAGAAGGGGGAGATCAGTAATCGACACCAAGTATCATGAAATGCATATAAGGTGGCATTGAAAGAGAAGCACGGGTGCACTGTAGCATGACAAGGACGGTCTCTGCAAGACTGCTCACGGAGATAGACGGTCTGTAGACGACCGTATAATGCAAGGAGTAACGACAAAATAACATGCAAACCCGAGAATGCTGGAAATGAACAGTGACAGAAATGAGCTGCGCACCCAGATGAGCGGTCTATGGACAGCCTCTTAATGACTGGAACGGACCTGCATAAACCGTGTAACAGCAACCAAGACAACAGTCAGAAGACAGAGGAGTACCGGTGCCAGCGAGATGGACGGCCAATAATAGACCGTGTAAGACTTGAACAGATGGCCTTGGACCGCTTATCGCAGCAGGCTTTGCAGAAGATATGGCGCTGTTCACAGAGAAGAGCGGTGGACTTCCAGCCGTCGACGAGATGGACGGCTCCTGGAGATCAACATATGCTCCGGAGGACAGAGACCGCACCCAGACCAACCTGAAATCACTTCGAAAAGAGGACTAAGACAGCAAAGAAAAAGGTCAGCAAATCACTAACACGATGGGCACTAGGTGTCCCACTGTGATCGCCAAAAAACGGGCTGTAGATATATTTCTCCTCCCGTCCATTCTTTTACTGCCTTCCCATGTCTATCCTACCACATCCAACGTGGGAAATGAATGAATACATAGGGAAAGGGAAGTGTAAAAACCTGTGATCGCCACCAAGGCGCCGAACGTGATGAATATTCTGTACCTTGGAAAGAGGGAGAGGTACTCGCCTGACCTGCAGCGCTGTAAAGATATGGCGGCTCAGGAAGAACCGCCTATAAGATGCACGGTCTCATGACAGACCATTTAGGAACGCTGCAGAGGATGCGGGATGAAGCACTCCTGGCAGATGAACGTATCACGACCGCAGGGTGAAGAAGGACGGTCCAGGCAGCACCGCACGTCTCCTTCAACGGATGGTATAGAACTGCGCAACACCACCACGCCAGAAGTTACAAAGGGTCCAACCTCCATCCTCTCCAGCCGGCCAGAGGGGATGGGCCTCGTGCTAGGGATTACTGACCTGCAAAAATGATGTGAAGAAGACAGAAGAAACCCAAGATTAGATTTGAAAAGTGTAGTAAATGCCAAAATAAGAAGAAATGAACATGAATAAGTGGAAAGGGGGATACCTGGGGGATTTTAAACCCCTAGGGTGTCACAAACGTGGGTGGGTGTGTGCATGGCAATAAAGATGAAGAAAAATGTGGGGAGAAAGTGAGAAGAGTGATGCATGCAATGAAAAAAATGGACAAAACCTATCAAACACACAAGACTTAAAAACTAGACTACTCCCGGAACCGGAGGCTTATATGGACGTGGAAAGACTCCCTCCTTGGTGCTAGGTCGCTCAAGAATGTAGCAGGGCTTCGCCGTCGACGAAAAATCTCCTCCCCTTTCAAACCCGATCTCTAGGGTCTATTTATAGAACACCTAAAGTCCTAGCTCGGAATTAGGGTTTAGAAGCATTTTCAGGTCGAGATTATCAAATAAAAAATGTAGATAATCAAATTATCTTCTATCCAGTTGAAATGGTACTCAAAATGGTTCAACATCCGCGGAGAAATGACGGGAGAAGTTAGGGATAAAACCACGGATAGAGAGAGAAAATCTGTTGAACTTCAGGAATCGTACGGATGAACGGTCTTACGATAGACCATTTAACGGGATGTGCGGCCACATCCTGGCCGTCCAACCCTGTCAGTGGAAATTCAAAAATTCACAAAATAATCCAAATTATCCATCGAATTGACCGAAATCTTCACCGTTGGACTCTCATAGATGAACGGCTCAGATGAGACCGTGCAAAGGTAGAGCAGCCAAAGACCAACCGCTCAACCCTATCGGTGGAAAATCAAAATAGGTAAGATAGTTAGATAATTATCTGAAAACCAGCGACGTTAGGACTCTGGAGAGATGAACGGCTCAGATGCTACTGCACAATGGTCTTATGCGGCTATGTCGGGGCCGTATATATGCCTGTCGGTGATAATTCAAAAAATCAGCTAAATGTCCCATAAATATATGAACGGCCCAATATCAACCGCACAAATCGTTATACGGCTGGAGGTTGACCGCACATGTATATAGGCGCTTGGAATTTATAGAAAAGCTCGATCAACCGAAACCAAGGCCCATTAAGCCCTGAATCAACTCGGACCTAACCAGGGAGGGAGGCTACCCATAAAACTGGCCCAAAACATGCCTGAAAACAGCCCCAACGAGCGATGGACAACTTGAGGCATCAACAAATGGGAATAAGAGGAACGACTCAACTCATCGGTAAAAAACGGGTGGCAATAGATGCCCCTCCTTAACGTCCTCTTTGCAGGGGAGCGAGCGGAGGTGAAGCGAAAGTGACATGGAACATGGAGATGAAGCGGAAATGTAGCGGAGTGGACCGGAAAGCGGGCGTTAAGGTAAAATAACACTCGTTTTTACCAACAAGCGACATGAATTTTTCGGAAAACTTTGAACCAAATGCAAGGAATGATTAAACCAAAAGCGACACCAATCTGGAGGAACTAAACTAAACGAAATGAAACAAATTGACAAGACCAACCTAATGGGGGACACAATCCCACGGTCCAATGAGGAGGCCAAAAGCAGGCATCAAAAGTAAAGGAAACAGGCTAAAGCTCCAGACGGGGACCTCTTAATTAACCAAACCAAGCGAATTGACCAAAGAGAACCTTCCAACTAAGAGTGGAATTAGTTCCTCTTACTCAAACACTGAACGCACAGCTAACCATCGCTGACTGGACATTCTTCAGGCAAACCATGGGGCATGAATGCTCAAAAGGATGCGTATGATGCATGTTGGGCTAAAATAAAAGAAATCGTTAAAACAAATGTAAAGAAAGATTAAAATATAAAGTACTCGAGAATAATATTACTAAGCTGGGAAAATCAGAGTCAAGACACCATCCGCAACCACAGCGTGCAGGATAGAACCATCCTCCCCAGGCTTTCCCAACCTAACAGCCTATCTGAAGATTAAACACGTGAACCTGGATCATCATCATTTTTGTTAAAGGGGAACATCAGATCCTGGAACACGTAGATAACCAACTGGTTCTCGAGATAATATAGCATAGTACCATATAATAATACAATAAGGGTGATAGGGTTAGAAGGCCATACCTGACTTACCTGGGCAAGTGAAACGGTATGCTCTCTTTTTGGATTTCCTTTTTTTCAGATTTTTATGTATTTTTTATGAATAAGACAAACAAGATAAACATAGCGATTAACATAATGACAAACAACATGACATAACATGACGAATGGAAAACAACACAACAAGACGAACAAGCACATAGGTAAAGGCATAAACAGACAATACGTATGCGTGAACATGGCGTGACAAGACAACAATCGACGGGACAACACATGGAACATGGAAGGACGACTATCAACATGTGCAAAACAACTAACAACATGTGGTGAGGAACAAAACAACAAGTGTGAGATGATACGGTGGGACATAAACACGTGACAAGGACACGGCGGGATAAAAAATATGAAAAAATACGCACTTCAATCAAAACCCAAGATCAGATTGAAGCAGAACCGCCAGGTTCATAATCTTAAGGTAAAGCCCTCTCATAAAGATATGATCATTGCAAACAAAAGCCAGGAAGGACATGAGCTTCATAACAGACCGAGAGAGTGGATCGAAGAAGGAAGAACAGATCAAAGATGTGGATAGGAGGCAGAGCAAAAAGATATAGTAAGGAATGCCTGAGTACTTGCAACCTGCACACTTAGCAAACGGATTACGTATCTGTCCTTAAAACGAATGCAAATGAATGAAAAAGACACATGTTTTTGGATTTTTGTGATCTTTTTTTTTTGATTTTTTTTAGATTTTCTATAGTATTTCATTTTTCTAGATTTTTTTGAAGTATTTGATTTTTTAGGTTTTTGAAATATTTGATTTTTTTTTGAAATTTTGAAGTACTTGATTTTTTTTGGATTTTTTGACAATATTTGATTTTTTTTAAAAATTTTGATTTTGACATAGCAATCTGCAGCACCTAAAGATGGGCTCAAACTACTGGCCAGGGATCGTCGTTCCTACCCCTTTCATTAAAGGCTTCCCTTAACCAGGGCGTGCATGTGAGGGTGGCTTACCACAACCAACCGCTTCTAAAGAACGGTGCTCCTACTAAGGCCATACCCGAGATACAACCCAGCCTAAGAGGGAGAAGCAGAAGAAAATTAGAGACAAGCTTCGTGCAGGATGAGAGATATCAAGGCTCGAATTCCTCCTTGGGCACTACCCCTCAGAGAGTCTGTTGCGCTGGGGCTTTGTGTCTTTGATTTTTAGAGCCATATTTATCAGGCACGCATGCGACCGGGCTCATGACGTCCCGCGGGGAACTGTACTGCCACTCTTGTCATGCCTTTGATTCATAATTTTGCATTGATTCATTTTCTCATTTTGGTAGCCCTTATTGGCCAGATATAGCATGAAAGCTCACTTTTGTGGGTCAAGACTACCCCTATTTGAGACCTCTCCCGTATTAGTGAGCGCCTAGGTTGGTCATCTCATCCATCCATCTCTTGCCCCTGCACTTGGCCGAGCAGAGAAAAGAAAAGGCCTTTGTGCATACCCATAGCATGGCCAAAGTAGCAACGATGTGCCTCAGAGAGATCGGCTATGGCTTGCCGTGTAGTGTGTGAAAAATCCATACTCATAGGTCACCCTCAACAATCGAGGAAAGAAACTAGACTCCCAGCGCAGAGCTATCTGCCTAAAGATGCTACAGAAGCTAACTTTTTTTATTTGACACAAACTTAAGATCTAATTAACCAAAGACTCCTAAAGCCACTCAATTATGTTAAGGAATCATGTGTAGAAACAATAGAAATAATGGAAATGAAAGCACGTTCTTGCACAAAATAAAGATACCTTTACATATCCATGGCGTGGAAACCAGCATCCTGAAGCGATTTCGATGATCGAGCTTTGAGGAGCGCGAGTAGCTTTGCATTCCTTGCTTGTTAGGATAAAAGATGAAAGGAGAGCAAATGATTGGATTCCTCGACACAGAGGAGTGGCAGACATCATACTCGACGAAGAAGGGATAAAAAGGAAGTGAGACGAGGGCTAGAACTCCCTCGTTAAGGCACTGAGGCCTTGATAACAAAGAACTAGATATAGAATAAATAAGGATTAACTGAGATCAAGGCGGGCTAAAGCCTCGAAAACAGCACGGAAAAGGGTAAGAACCCTGAAAGGGTGGGACAGAAAGAATAGACGAATCATAAGAAGATTGTGGCAAAGATAAGGGGGAAGAGGAGTGATCATCCGGCATGGTTGGAGAAAAGGAATAGCGATCACCCGTCGGAGGCGGGGAAGGAGATGCATAACACCCGACAAGCTCGGGGACAAGAAATAAAAACCACCCGATAAAGTCGGGGAAAAAAGATGGAAACCACCCGACAATGTCGGGGAAAAATTAGAAGAACCACCCGACGAGGTCGGGGAATGAGTGCAAGGAATCCCCGACAAGGTCGGGGGGAAAGGAGAAAAACCGGTGAAATCTGGATGTATCCGGGGAGGAAAACTATAAGATGCCCTTGGATCAGGGGAAGAGAAGGATATAGGCCGAGGCCTAAAATGGTAAGAATAGGAGAAGATGGTAGAAATCTGGCCAGGTGGTGGAAGATACACCACCCAAGGATAAGAACCGAGCAGAAGAAAAGATGAATGGACGGAAGAAGGAGAGGAGGAAGTGGACCCCCAAGTGCGCAACTGACGGCCCTTGAACTTATGTCGTCGCCTCTTCTTAGCAGCAATCTTCTTGAAAAAACTCCGCCCGACGCGGACTCGGGCTTTCGGGCTTCTTGTCTTGCAATACTTTCTCAACTAACGGGCCCACCTGGCAGACGGTCTGGCCCGATTATGAATATGCAGCTTCATCGAGATGGTGGCCCCTAGCTGTGCGGTGCTAACGATAGAAGGACATTCCAGAACAGTCAAAGCCTTGTGATGAAGAGGCTAGAAGAAGACCGATCCACTCTCTCGGTCTGTTCTAAAGCTCATGTCCTTCCTGGCATTTGTTTGCAATGATCATATCTTTATGAGAGGGCTTTACCTCACGATTATGAACCTGGCTGTTCTGCTTCATTCTGATCTTGGGTTTTGATTGAAGTGCGTATTTGTTCATGTTTTTTATCTCGCCGTGTCCTTGTCACGTGTCTAATGTGAACATGCAACTTCATCGGGGCGGTTGCCCCTAGCTGTGCGGTGCTAACTATAGAAGGACATTCCAGAACAGTCAACTCCTTGTGATGAACATTAGGAAGCAATGGAGTTTTGTCGTTCGGCACTAGAACATGGAGCCTTGGCATCTTCACTCGACAATTGGGCATGAAGCATAACTCTTTTGCTAGAAGCGGAGGACTGAACTGAGGGAGGGTGATGCGCGGCGTTGGCGTGGCCTCCTCACCAATAAACCGAGAGAGATTGCATAGGATGTGTAGAATGCCCCTAGTCAATCTCGAGGACACGGCCAATTGCCCCTTGAACGCTGAATTCATTAGACTTCTGACGACCGTGTGGGTTAGCACCATCCGGGCGGAAAACTCTTCTGGGCTAGTGAATTGAATAGCAATCAAGCGAGAGGTAATAACAACATCAACAGTGAATTCTCTGTTGAGCAAAAAGATTACCACTGGCCTCGCTTTTGAAGAAACTGGCACCAGTGCACAGGAACTCTTCTGAGCAACCGTCTTCATAGCAAGTGCGGGCACATTGTCCCTAGAATAGCCAGGGACCAAAACTCGGACCTGTATGCGACAAATGAAGTCTTGAAGCTTGTGATGCACAGTCAAAACCTGGTTCGGCTCTTTATCTCCCTGGGGACTAGACCCGAGGGGCACCAAAGGTAGTGTGTACCTGCTCTGTGAAGTGGGAAGTCGTAGAGGGAGGTTAGAAGGAGGAGGTTTGAAGGGCGCGGGTGGCGATGGTGCAAGTCAAGGAGAAATACTGATGATGATGGGCATGGGTGGAGGTAAAGGCAAAAGTGGAGGTATGGGTTTAGGGTCGGCCAGCTCGGGCTCAGAGGATGATGGCGAAAGGGGGAGTGGAAGAGGCGACGTCAGTGGTGGCGAAGGTGATAAAGGTGGCAAAGGGGGTGATGTGGTTGATGGAGATGGTGAAGGTGAAGGGGAAGGAGATGAAGGTAGGGCTAGGAAAGAAGGAGGAGAGGAAGGTAGTGGCGTAGTGGGGGAAGTGGCAGGTGGTGGCGCTCTCCGACGTATCTTTACAACACGTTGAGAGGCGTTGGGAATAGGTGCGGTGGTGGAAACGGAGGGTGAAAGAGAGGTTGCCCGAGCGGAGGCTAGGGTAGGTAAAAGTGGTGGAGGAGATGGGATGTAGGAAGAAGTGGGTAACGGAGCAGGTATCTTATCAACTGAAGAAACACCAGGGTGCCCCTAGTCTTGAAGTGGAGACGGTTGCCTAGGCGACACGGCTTGCTGCTGTTGCTGTTTGCTGCTGAGATCTGAAATAACTTGGCGCATGACAGCCCAATCAATCATCTTCTTATCTTCCAAACTGTAAACAAACTCCCGGAACTCGGGGCAGTCCTCAATCAAATGCCCCTATTGATGATGAAACTCACAGAACTGAAGCAAATTCCCGACCGCGGGTTGGCAAGGCATAACCGGGGGGAGCTGCAATGCATGGGTGGCCATCAAAGCCCTGAAAACATCTGTAAGAGATTTCGGCAACGGGGGTGAGAAGCCTGCTTCGGGCAAGGCGGATGCCGAGGGGTGTGAGAAGGTAGTGGGGATGGTAGCGGAGGTTGCGTAGGTAAGGGGGGTTGGGTACGCGAAGGCGGAGGGCTAGAATGTGAATGAGATGGAGGCATAGAGGGAGTGGAAATATAGTGGACGGCATCTACCCACTTTGGGTGTATTGTTTCCTTGACCGGAAGTGGAGGGGTGTGGGGAGATGAAATAGTGGAGGGCTGACTCGTGGAGGGTTGGTATGCGGTGGAGCACATGGAGGTATATGGGTGTGTGGGAGTGAATGGTAGACCCGTGGAGGGATATAAGGTGGAGGGTTGATTCATGGGGGGATATAAGGGAGATGACGGATGGGAGGCATACGTGGGCGTGGAAGGTGGAGGAAATTCGGGGTCAAGGGAAACTAGGAGTTGTTGGCTAATGAAGCGGGCTCGATTGTAAAGCTGTTGCGGGGAAGGGATATCGTTCAGAGCTAAGATACATCTGAGCTCGGGCGTTGAGTTAGAAATAACCATCTTGATCTGCTCGCCCTCCGGAATATGCCCCGAGACTTGCGCGACTAGGCAACGCCACCGGTCGGCAAACGTGGAGAATTCCTCGCCGGGCTTCATCTTCTCTTAGGCCATATCAACCATAGAATATCTGGGCCCAACCTGGTCCTGGTACTGCTGAATAAATCTTGCTTGAACGGCCTGAAAATTCATCATCTGCTCTTCCGGCAATGTGAAAAACCAATCCTTGGCCGAGCCCTCTAAAGATAGGCCAAATAAATAGGCCATCAAGCGTTGATCATGTTGGAATTGGGCCGACTCATATAAGAACTCCTTCAAATGCACGTAGGGGTAACCGACTCCACCATAGCAACGATAAGCCGGAATATGTTGACGTGGTGGAAGCTGAAGACTTCGGAATGCAAATGGGATATCCAAAGAAGTCTAAGGATTGATTCGTCGTTGCAATTCATCAAACTGGCATTGGGCCTGAGCGAACATCTCCTCGGTAGGAAGAGTCCAAGAAGGGTATGGGCCAGCCTGAGCAAGAGATGGTGAATTTAAACCAAGATAATGATGATGGGCCAGATAAGGGGATCCGGCCTAAGAAGAAGGAAAGTCCATTCCAGGAATGGAGGAATGCATGGGCCTGGACGGATTATGTACATGGGAATGAGGATTGATTGGGCCAACAGCAGCACGGGTGAGATAAGAAGGCCCGTTAAAAGAATAGGGTCTAATGGATGAATAAGGAGATGGGCCCGCATGGGAAGAGGAATCCACACGGGGGTAAGAAGATGGAGAGGTGCAGGAATAAGGTACAGGGAAAAAATGCTCCATAGAGAGAGTGGAGACTTTACACAGTGGATCTCAAATGAATACAAGGAGGGAAATGACCCCGAGACAAATGCAACTAAATGGGGACACACAAAGATGAAGTAGACCTAATGAGCCTAATCTGACAAAGAGATGCAAATGATGACACTGCAACATGTAATGGAGGGGAGAGATGAGAAAAGAACCCACCAATTAACCACCCAAGTTGTAAATGATGCACGAAGATTGTATAAGTTCCTCTTTCGGACCTTAGTGGATTAATTAAAATGTGAATTCACTCAACCACAAGGTACCTAAATAGGGTGAGGATGGAGAACTGGCAGACTCTAAAGGACTCTCTCCCGCACGAATGTAGACCCTAGACTAGGGGGTGGTATGGTACAACCTGCCCGGCGTCCGTGTGGGAATCCACGGCTCACGGGGGCTTACGGTGGTCCTCGACAAGGTCCCCTAGTCGGCTCCAAGGAATATGGAGACGAGAGGAAACCCTACCTTGGCAAGAATGCGACTAACTATGAATGAAATGCATGAATCCGAGGCGCACCGGAGTGCATGCAAAGTCTAGCCTAGATTCTAGCAAGCAATGATCAAATCAAATATGTAAGAGGTGAAAGCAAGTATACAACAATGATATAGGAGCATGAGGAGATCAGTAATCGGCACCAAGTATCATGAAAAGCATATAAGGTGGCAATGAAATAGAAGCACGGGTGCACTGTAGCATGACAAGGACGGTCTCTGCAAGACCGCTTAGGGCGATAGACGGTCTGTACACGACCGTATAATGCAAGGAGTAACGACAAAATAACATGCAAACCAGAGAATGCTGGAAAGGAACAGTGACGGAAATGAGCTGCGTACCCGGATTAGCGGTCTATGGACAGCCGCTTAATGACTGGAACGGACCTGCATAAACCGTGTAACAGCAACCAAGCTAACAATCAGAGGACAGAGGAGTACCTGTGCCAGCGAGATGGATGGCCAATAATAGACCGTGTAAGACTTGAACGGATGGCCTTGGACCACTTATCGCAGTTGGCTTTGCAGAAGATATGGCGCTGTTCACAGAGAAGAGCGGTGGACTTCTAGCCGTCAAAGAGATGGACGGCTCCTGGAGATCCGCATATGCTCCGGAGGACAGAGACCACGCCCAGACCAACCTGAAATCACTTCGAAAAGAGGACTAACACAGCAAAAGAAAAGGTCAGCAAATCACTAACACGATGGGCACTAGGTGTCCGACCATGATCGCCAAAAAATGGGCTGTTGACATGTTTGGTCCTACTCCTCATTTGCTTAAAAGATGTCTTCTCTCCCCTTCTACTAAATCGAGATATAAAATAAATGGGGACAGTAGAAGGAGAGCAGAAGAGTGTAAATAACTGTGATCGCCACCAAGGTGCCTAATGTGATTGACACACCGTACCTTGGAAAGAGGGAGACACTCGCCTTATGAGCAGCGCTGGGAGGATGTACGGCTCAGGTGGAACCGCCTGTAAGGATGTGCGGCCGCACGATAGGCCGTCTAAGGGCATTGCAGAGGATGCGGGATAAGGAACTTCTAGCAGATGAATGGCGCTGACCCGACCGAATGACGAAGAAGAACGGCCCAGGTAACACCTCACGTCTCCGTGAACGGCTAGTTAGGAACAGCACAAGGCCACCACACCAGAAGTAGTAAAGGGTCCAACCTCCACCCTCTCCGGCCGGCCAGAGGGGATGGGCCTCATGCTAGGGATTGCTGACCTACAAAAATGATGTGAAGAAGACAGAAGAAACCCAAGATTAGAACTAAAAAGTGTAGTAAATACCAAAATAAGAAGAAATGAGCATGAATAAGTGAAAGGGGGATACCTGGGGAATTTTAAACCCCTGGGGTGTCAAAAACGTGGGAGTGTGTGTGTGAATGATAGTGCAAACAACGAAAACGTGGGAGAATGGATGTGTAGAAACAAACATGCAATGAGAAGAAAATGAGACTATCCAGAATGCAAGTGGACTCAAAACAGAAGTTACTCCCTGGACCGGAGGCCTATATGGACGTAGAAGGCCTCCCTCCCTGGTCCTAGGTTGCTCAAGGATTCGGCAGGGCTTCGCCGTCGATCAAAATCTCCCCCTTTTCAAACCCGGCCTTTAGGGTCTATTTATAGAGCACCTAAAGTTCTAGCTCGAAATTAGGGTTTAGAAGCCATTTCAGGTCTAGATAATCAAAGGAAAATCGTAGATAATCGAATTATATCTTATCCAGTCGAAATGGCACTCAAAATGGTTCCTTATCCGCGGAGAAAATGACGGGAGAAGTTAGGGATAAAACCACGGATAGAGAGAGAAAATATGTTGAAATTCAGGAATCGAACAGATGAACGGTATTACGATAGACCATTCAACGGGATGTACGGCCCTGTCCTAGCCGTCCAACCCTGTCAGTGGAAATTTAACAATTCACAAAATAATCCAAATTATCCATCGAACTAACCGAAATCTTCATCGTTGGTCCCTCATAGATGAACGGCTCAGATGAGACCGTTCAAAGGTAGAGCGGCCAAAGACCCACCGTTCTAGCCTTGTTGGTGATAAATAGATTAATTGGATAATTATCTGAGAAAACCACCAAACGCAGGACTCTGAGAGATGAGCGGCTACTATCTGTCCGTCCATCAGTTTGGACGGCTAGAAGAAGACCGCAGAAATGCTTGTCAGTGGAAATTCAGAAAATTAAGTAAAATATCTCAAAATATATGGAAAGTCCACAGGCAACCGCACATTGATTGAGCGGCCTGGGATGAACCGTACATGTATATGGGCGCTTGAAACTCATAGAAAAATCGAATCAACAAAAACCAAGGCCCATTAAGCCCAGAATTGAAACAAACCCAGCCAGGGAGGAGACTACCCATAAAACAAGCCCAAAACATGCCTGAAAATAGCCCCAACGAGCGATGGACAACTCGAGGCATCAACAAATGGGAGTAAGAGGAATGACTCAACTCATCGGCAAAAAACGGGTGTCAACAGATGCCCCTCCTTAACATCCTCTTTGCAAGGGAGCAAGCGGAGGTGATGCGAAAGTGACGTGGGACATGGAGATGAAGCGGAAATGCAGCGGAGTGGACCGGAAAGTGGGCGTTAAGGTAAAACGACACCCGTTTTTACCAACAAGCGATGGGAATCTTCTGGAAAACTCTGAACCATTCACGAGGGACAGTTAGACCAAAAGCGACACTTGTCTAGAGGACCTAAACTAAATGAAATGAAACAAATCGATAAGACCAACCTTATGGGGGACACAATCCCGCGATCTAATGAGGAGGCCAAAAGTAGGCAACAAAAGTAAAGGAAACAGGCTAAAGCTCCAGACGGGGACCTCTTAATCAACCAAGCCAAGCGAATTGACCAAAGAGAACCATCCAACTCAGAGTGGAATTAGTTCCTCTTACTCAAACACTGAACGCACAGCTAACCATCATGGACGGGACATTTTGCAGGCAAACCATGGGTCATGAAAGCTCAAAAGGATGTGTATGATGCATGCTGGGCTAAAATAAAAGAAATCGCTAAAACAAATGCAAAGAAAGATTAAAATATAAAATTCTCAAGAATAATATTGCTAAGCTGGGAAAATCAGAGTCAAGATACCATCCGCAACCATAGCGTGTAGGATAGAACCATCCTCCCTGGGCTTTCCCAACCTAACGGCCTATTCGAAGATTAAACACGTGAACCTGGATCATTATTATTTTTGTTAAAGGGGAACATCAGATCCTGGAACACGTAGATAACCAACTGGTTCTCGAGATAATACAGCATAGTACCATATAGTAATGCAGTAAGGGATGTAAGGATAGAAAGCCATACCTGACTTACCTGTGCAGGTGAAACGGCAAATTTTTTTTTGGATTTTCATTTTCTATTTTTATGGATTTTTATGAATAAGACAAATGAGTATAAACATAGCAGAGATAACATAATGATGAACTGAACGACAAACAACATGACATAACATGACGATCAACATAACAGAACAAAGGCAAACGAGCACATATGCAAGGCATAAATAAACAACATGCATGTACGAACATAGCATGACAAGACACCAATACGGCGGGACAACACACGGTTGGGACAAGAACGTGATGGATGATCAAGCGGGTTGAGACAGCAATATGATGAATGATCACGTGGTTGGGACGACTATCAACATGTGCAAGTCAACTAACAATATGTGGTGAGGGACAAAACAAAAAGCTTGGGACGATACGGTGGGACATAGACACGAGACAAGGACACGGCGAGACAATAGACATGAACAAATACGCATTTCAATCAAAACCCCAGCTCAGAATGAAGCAGAACCGCTAGGTTTATAATCGTGAGGCAAAGCCCTCTCATAAAGATATGATCATTGCAAACAAAAGTTGAGAAGGACACAAGCTTCAGAACAGATCGAGAGTGTGGATCGAAGAAGGAAAGAACAGATCAAAGATGTGGACAGGAGGCAAATAAAATACAATACGGAGCAAGGAATGCTTGAGTACCTGCAACCTGCACACTTAGCAAACGATTACGTATCTGTCCTCAAGATAAAAAAAATGCATAAAAATAAAAGACATATTTTTGAATTTTTGACAATATCTCATTTTTTTTAGATTTTCACAATATCTGATTTTTTTGGATTTTGGCAATATCTGATTTTTTTGGATTTTGACAATATCTACAGCACTCAAGATGGGCTTAAACCACTGGCTAGGGATCACCGTTCCTACCTCTCTCATTAAAGGCTTCCCTTAAGCAGGGCGTGCATGTGAGGGTGACTTACCACAACCAACCGTTTCTAAAGAACGGTGCCCCTTCTAAGGTCATACTCGGGATACAACCCAGCCTAAGAGGGAGAAGCAGAAGAAAAATTGGAGACAAGCTTCGTGCAGGATGGGAGATATCTAGACTCGAATTCCTTCCAGGGCACTACACCTCAAAGAGATAGCCTGTTGTGCCGGGACTTTGTGTCTTTGATTTTGAGACCCATATTTATCAGGCACGCAAGCGATCGGGCTCATGACGTTCCGCGGGGAACTGTACTGCCACTCTTGCCATGCCTTTGATTCATAATTTTGCATTAATTCATTTTCTCATTTTGGTAGCCCTTATTGGTCAAATATAGCATGAAAGCTCACTTTTGAGGGTCAAGACTGCCCCTATTTGAGACCTCTCCCGTATTAGGGAGCGCCTAGGTTGGTCATCTCATCCATCCATCTCTTGCCCCTGCACTTGGACGAGCAGAGAAAAGAAAAGACCTTTATGCATACCTATAGTATGGCCAAAGCAGCAAGGGTGTGCCTCAGAGCGATCGGCTATGGCTTACCGTGTAGTGTGTGAAAAATCCATACTCATAGGTCACCCTCAACAATCGAGGAACGAAACTAGACTCCCCGCGCGGAGCTATCACCAGCCTAAGGATGCTGCAGAAGCTAACTTTTTTATTTGACACAAAGTTAAGATCTAATTAAACAAAGACTCCTAAAGCCACTCAATCATATTAAGGAATCATGTGCAGAAACAATAGAAATAATGGAAATGAAACCACGTTCTTGCACAAAATAAAGATACCTTTACAGATCCATGGCGTGGAAACCAGCATCCTGAAGCGATTTCAATCATCGAGCTTTGAGGAGC
Organism: Amorphophallus konjac; assembly: GCA_022559845.1. Classification (NCBI taxonomy): domain Eukaryota; kingdom Viridiplantae; phylum Streptophyta; class Magnoliopsida; order Alismatales; family Araceae; genus Amorphophallus; species Amorphophallus konjac. The sequence goes on from CM040123.1 coordinate 200,451,959, forward strand.
GCGAGTAGCTTTGCATTACTTGCTTGCCAGGATAAAGGATGAAAGGAGAGCAAAGGATTGGATTCCTCGACACACAGGAGTGGCAGACATCATACTAGACGAAGAAGGGATAAAAAGGAAGAGAGACGAGGGCTAGAACTCCCTTGTTAAGGCACTGAGGCCTTGATAACAAGGAACCGAATACAGAATAAACAAGGATTAACTAAGATCAAGGGGGGCTAAAGTCTCGAAAATAGCACGAAAAAGGGTAAGAACCCTGAAAGGGTGGGACAAAAAGAATAGACGAATCATAAGAAGATTGTGGCAAAGATAAGGGGGGAAAGGAGTGATCATCCGGCGTGGTTGGAGAAAAGGAATAGCGATCACCCGACGGAGGCGGGTAAGGAGATGCATGAACACTCGACAAGGTTGGGGATAAGAAATAAAAACCATCCGACAAAGTCGGGGAAAAAGATGGAAACCACCCGATAAAGTCGGGGAAAAATCAGAAGAACCACCCGACGATGTCGGCGAATGAGTGCAAGGAATTCCCGACAAGGTCGGGAGAAAAGGAGGAAAAGCGGTGAAATCCAGATGTATCCGGGGAGGAAAACTATAAGATGCCCCTGGATCAGGGGAAGAGAAGGATATAGGCTGAGGCCTAAAATGGTAAGAATAGGAGAAGATGGCAAGATACACAACCCAAGGATAAGAACCGAGTAGAAGAAAAGATGAATGGACGGAAGAAGGAGATGAGGAAGTGGACCCCCAAGTGCACAACTGACGGCCCTTGAACTTATGCCGTCGCCTCTTCTTAGCAGCAATCTTCTTGAAACAACTCCGCCCGGCGTAGACTCGGGCCTTCGGGCTTCTTGTCTTGCAATACTTTCTCAAATAACGGGCCCACCTGGCAGATGGCTTGGCCCGATCATGAATATGCTACTTCATCGAGACGGTTGCCCCTAGCTGTGCAGTGCTAACCAGAGAAGGACATTCCAGGACAGTTAACTCCTTGTGATGAACATTAGGAAGCAATGGAGTTTTGTCGTTCGACACTAGAACATGAGCTTTGGCATCTTCACTCGGCAGCTGGGCATGAAGCATAACTCCCTTGCTAGAAGCGCAAGACGGAACTGAGGGAGGGCGATGCGCGGCGTTGGCGTGGCCTCCTCACCAATAAACCGAGGGAGATTGCATAGGATGTGTAGAATGCCCCTGGTCAATCTCGAGGACACGGCCAATTGCCCCTTGAACGCTGATTTCATTAGACTTCTGACGGCCATGTGGGTTAGCACCATCAGGGTGGAAAACTCTTCTGGGCCAGTGAATTGAATAGCAATCAAGCGAGAGGTAATAACAACATCAACAGTGAATTCTCCGGTGAGTGAAAAGATTGCCACTGGCCTCGCTTTTGAAGAAACTGGCACCAGTGCACAGGAACTCTTCTGAGCAACCGTCTTCATAGCAAGTGCGGGCTCATTGTCCCTAGAATAGCCAGGGACCAAAACTCGGACCTACATGCGGCAAATGAAGTCTTGAAGCTTGTGATGCACAGTCAAAACCTGGTTCGGCTCTTTATCTCCCTGGGGACTAGACCCGAGGGGCACCAAAGGTAGCGTGTACCTGCTCCGTGAAGTGGGAAGTGGTAGAGGGAGGTTAGAAGGAGGAGCTTTGAAGGGCGCATGTGTCGATGGTGCAAGTGATGGGGAAATACTGATGATGATGGGCATGGGTGGAGGTAAAGGCAAAAGTGGAGGCGTGGGTTTAGGGTCGGCGTGCTCGGGCTCAGAGGATGATGGCGAAAGAAGAGGCATCGGTCGCGGGGATGGTTGTGAAGGTGACGGAACATGGATTATCACGAGGGGAGGTGATGAAGATGGTAGTGGTGACGGTAATGGGGATAATGGAGAAGGTGATGATGGAGATGTGGCCAATGGAGGTGGCGAAGATGGGGGTGGAGAAGGTGGTGACAAAGGGGGTGATGTGGTTGATGGAGATGGTGAAGGTGAAGAGGAAGGAGGTGAAGGTAGGGGTGGGGAATAAGGAGGAGAGGAAGGTAGTGGCGTAGTGGGGGAAGTGGCGGGTGGTGGCGCTCTCCGACGTATCTTTACAACACGTCGAGAGGCGTTGGGAATAGGTGTGGTGGTGGAAACGGAGGGTGAAATAAAAGTTGCCCGAGCGGAGGCTAGGGTAGGTAAAGGTGGTGGAGGAGATGGGATGGAGGAAGATGTGGGTAATGGAGCAGGTATCTTATCAACTAAAGAAACACTTGGGTGCCCCTGGTCTTGAAGTGGAGACGGTTGCCTAGGCGGCACGGCTTGCTGTTGCTGCTGCTTGCTGCTGAGGTTTAAAATAACTTGGCGCATGATAGCCCAATCAATCATCTTCTTGTCTTCCAAGTTGTAAACAAGTTCCCGGAACTCGGAACAATTCTTGACCACATGCCCCTGTTGACGATGGAATTCACAGAAATGGAGCAAATTCTCGACCGCGGGTCGGTAAGGCATAACTGGAGGGAGCTGAACGCATGGGTGGCCATCAAAGCCCTGAAAACATCTGTAAGAGATTCTGGCAACGGGGGGTGAGAAGCCCGCTTCGGACAAGGCGTATGCCGAGGGGTTTAAAAAGGTAATGGGGATGGTAGCGGAGGTTGCGTAGGCAAGGGGGATTGCATAGGTAAAGGTGGAGGGCCAGAAAGTGAATGAGATGGAGGCGTAGAGGGAGTGGGAATATAGTGGACGACATCCACCTGCTTGGGGTATAGTGTTTCCTTGACCGGAAGTGGAGGGGTGTGGGGAGATAAAATAGCGGAGGGCTGACTCGTGGAGGGCTGACATGTGGAGGAGTATATGGAGGTATAAGGGTGTGTGGGGGCGGAAGGCCGACTCGTGGAGGGATATGTAGTGAAGGGTTGACCCATGGTGGATGGGGAAGAGAAGGGGTATGTGGAAGGTGGAGGTGGAGGAGACTCATGGTCAAAGGAATCTAGGAGTTGTTGGCTAACAAAGCGGGCTTGACTGTAAAGTTGTTGCCAGGATGTAATATCATTCAGAGCTAAGATGCACCTGAGCTCAGGGGTTGCATTAGAAATAACCATCTTGACCTGCTCGCCCTTCGAAATATGCCCCGGGACTTGCACAACTAGGCGACGCCAGCGGTCAGCAAATGTGGAGAATTCCTCTCTGGGCTTCATCTTCTCTTGGGCCAGATCAACCATAGAATATCTGGGCCCAACCTGGTCCTGGTACTGCTGAATAAATCTTGCTTGGACGGCCTGAAAATTCATCACTTACTCTTGCGATAATGTGAAAAACCAAACCTTGGCCGAGCCATCTAAAGATAGGCCAAACTGTTGGGTTCGGTGCAGTATTCAGAGGGGGGGTGAATGAATATAACCCGTTTAAAAACCTTTCACCCAATATAAAATTTCGCTCAAAATAGAACTATGAAGCTAACTAGACAGATTTACCAAATCTGAAAGCTAATCAACTATTCAGTTTGACCAGTTAGCAAACGCTTAGAGCGCCCCTATGCAATCATCTAGCGAAAGCAAAAGCAGATAAACCAAACCACAATGCACAAGGGGTTTTTAGGTGGTTCGGTCCTCCAGACCTACATCCACCCCACACTCAACCCGAGTGTGGCTTCACTAACCGCTGGGCAACACAGCTTGCCAACAATCAGCTGGGCAACACAGCTTGCCAACCGCTGAGCATCACAGCTTGCTTCCGCTGGGCAATACAGCTTAGCCATCCGCTGACTCACAGCTTGAACCCGCTGGGGAATACAGCTTAACCCGTCCGAGACCAAGTCTCGCCAGCTGAGGATTACAGCTTTACCTGTCCAGTGGAAACCTCCACTGCCCGCTGAGAAACACAGCTTGCTGTCCAGTGGAATCCTCCACTACAAACCGCTGACAAACAGCTTGAAGAAATGTATAAAGGAAAATGAAAGATAGAACAAGACAGCAACGGAAAGCTGAAGCAATAAAGCACAAAATATAGCTCAACAATGAGCAACTTCAGATCTGGTTTTGAACCAAAGATCTGAGGAAGGAACTCCTTCTCTCTCTCTCTTCTTCTTCTTCTCTTCACACTCTTCTCGAGCTCTCTGCCTCTCTTCTTCTCCTTCTGCTCTTCTTCTTTCTCTTTTCTCTTTCTATCTGGATCGTGGCTCTCTGTATGAGCTTTTCTTCTTGCCAATTCGATCTGCCTTCTTCTGTGGAAGGAGGCTCATATATATAGCAGCAGCCAGCAGGAGGGCAGCACTGGGCGTGTGTGTTTTCCGCATTTCCCGCCCAGATATTTGGCCACGTGTCAGCATTCTGTCAGTCCTTCAGCCTCGGATCACGTGCTGCCCAATCACGTGGAAATGTTCTTCCTCGGACCTGCAAGGAGGTACAACTCATTAAAACTGAGGGCCACAGGAACTGAAGCTGCACGAGGTATGTAATAGTAATACTAGATGCACTGAGAACGACACGAGATACACAGGGTGACTACAGCACGAAGTAAGGAAAGAATGACACGAGATACACTGTGACAGAACAGACACAACGAAGAGAACGACACGAAGTGAGGTTATAAAACAACACGAGGTAAAAAGAAGAACGACACGAGATACATACGATGACTACAGCACGAAGTAAAAACGACATGATATAATAACCAGTAATGAGAACGGCACGAGAACAACATGGAGACAAAACAGAAACCAACACGAAGTGTGGTTTCAACATACGAACGACATGAGGTCTAGGAAGAACAACACGAAGACATAATACGGAAACGACACGAAGTGAAACAAGAACGACACGAAGTGCAGTAGTGACAGAAACACACACTACATAGAGAACGACACGAAGTGGCACAGAAAGCAACACGAGGTGCTGCGATGTCCTGCACGCAATAGAACAACAACGACACGAAGACGATGAAAACGACACGAGGTGAAGTCACAAAGCGACAAAGACACGAGGTGCAGGAAACACGACACGAAGACATGAAACAACACGGAGACGAAATAGTAACCTACACGAGTTGAAAAAAACACGAAGACGAAAACTGAAATCGACACGGAGTGTGGTCAAAGCGAGAAAGACACGAAGTCTAAAGCGAAAAACCAACACGAAGATAGAATACAAAGAAACGACTCGAAGTTAGGACAACACTAGGAGAAGACTGCACGAAGTGAAAACAACACGAAGACAGAAGATGCCACGGCTATCACGACACGTGATGAAGCAGTGGGACCAGAAAGAAACGACACGAGGAACAACAGTAAGTGACACGAAGACACAATAGGGAAACCGACACGAAGACGTAAACACAACACGAAGACATAGACACTAAAACAACACGAAGACGATGGATGCTACAATGCAATGTCTAGACATGAAATCCAAAGCAAACGGCTGTACAGACTTGAAGATGTGAAGCCAATGTACAGACTTACTATACCAGTCTGATGTACAGACTTCAGAGAACAGTCCAATGTATGGACTTGCACTGCAAACAACAATGTATAGACTTCATGTAAACGCCCAATGTATGGACATTGAAATCGAAGACCAATGTGCAGACTTCAAGTTTAACTGTGGATGTACAGACTTCATGAAGCGAAGCGATGTGTAGACTTGAAGCTCCTGAAGCAATGTACAGACTTCAAAGATGTTGGCGTGTCAATGTACAGACTTGATGAAGACTGATACATGAACAGTAATGCATAGACTTAGGAGCATATGACACGGCTGTACATACTTCACGCGTTGACGCTGTACACACTTCCAATGAAGTGCGTTGACGCTGTACAGACTTTGCCTAAGATAATGCATGAATTGACGTTGTATATACTTAGCCAATGCAATGCATAGGCTTGAACGAGAGTCCAATGTATAGACTAGCATGATGCACAATGACACAGTCCAGTGTATAGACTTTGCTACCCATACATGATATATGCAGAGACATGATATCTGACAGAATGCAATGCACATATATAAAGAGCAAATGCCATCAATGCTAAACATCATCATTTATGTTGCTATCAATATGCAGAATGCTCAAGAATAAGAATGCATAGAAATGCACTTTGTTTATTACAATCATCAAAACACAATAACATTGCTATCATCAAAATACAATATCAAATGCACTCAAATGCACTCACTGTCTTGCTATCATCAAAACAAAATAGCATTGCTATCATCAAGGCGACATAGCACATGCTTGTGCCTAAGAGGCACAACATTCTCCCCCTTTTTGATGATGGCAACACAATGTGACAGTGAGTCACACACAAGATTTTCTCCCCCTTTGACATGATCAAAAAGAGAAAAATAGTAAAAATATGAGTGCAAAGTGCATTATGCATGCAAATTCCTCTAGAACATTCTCCCCCTGAATGTAAGACTCCCCTGAATTATTTCTCCCCCTAAATGAATGCTCCCCCTTTGAGAAGGGATATGAACAGATAAACAAGGTAGAGAAGGTAGGAGGATCACTTGATAACAGCTGAATCATAGGTTCAGAAAGGAAGCATGATTATAAACAACTGTTAAAGTATAAGAATCATCAACATACAATTTTCAAAAATTCAGGTTTAACAGTGATAAATCTAGAGTAAAACACCTGACCCCTGAAAAAGAGTTTTAGATTCCATTTATAGCAATGAATCTAGGGCACATGGTATTAATAGATAAGTCTGAAATAATACCCTTTTGTGTCTAAACAAGAAAATTCAAGAGAGGCAACTTGAACATGTATTGAGAAAAACAATTTTCACTCAATGACTTTTGATTTTCGAAGGGTTACAGCAGTTTGATTTCATTTTTTAATTTTCAGAACCTGAACTAAGTGAATAGACCTGTGGCATTTATGCTGTTGACATTAGGTGTACACCTTGATCAGAGGCAGGTACCCCCAGTTACTAGGCATAAACTACTAGACCTATTTCAAATCAAAACCCACAAAGAATAGTCTTCACTTTTGACATTAAGGGTACACCTTAATCAGAGGCCAGTACCCTCAGTTACTTGGTGAGGACTCCCCCTATAGATTTGACCCTATGAACAGAGTTAGCTTGAGACACTTCATGGCATGTGAATTTTCCTGCTTCATTGGAGGAGTTCACAGTTTCTCAGTGTAATTAACCATTGCTCTGTCACAATGTTCAGTTCTTTACTTTTATGATCTTATTTACTGCTGCCCTTAATTCTTTTAGAGTGATTATTTAAAAAGTCAGTACACACTCTTATTAGCCTGTTCTAGAAATTTTCAGATCAACACATTAGACATTACAGAAACTTTTTCTAATCTTACCATGAGACAAAGATTAAGAGCTATAAAAGTTTTCTTTTATCTCAAATTCTGAAGTGCAGACACTTAACTCTCCAATTTATAAAGGTTAAACCTTTAGTTCTTTTCAATTTGTAAATGTGATTCTTATAAGTGAACAATTGCAATAATCACCATTCAATGTACTAAACCAGATGCAAAGCTGTTGTTTAGTGAAAATGATGGGGAAAGGATATCAATTGGCAATATGGTTCAATGAGCAACTGATGTCAAAGAATATGAATCATTTGAATGAGAACACTGAGAAGTGAATAGGATTCAATGAATTGAATAGAACCTCTCAGCTCCCCCTGACACCATGATGTAAAAATATGCTATGCAGTAGACTGTTCTACATGCAGACTAGACCCATGGTACTAGGCGGAGGACCTGGTCTCAAAGACCATCTCACACATGGTAGGAATCTCTGGGCAGATTTCCCTGCCTTTTAGTAACATACCATTTGATATACCAGGGTTATGCAAGACAATGCAACTTAAAGCAGTCCTACATGCATTGAACAGCATCAATGACAGTCATGCAAATAATGTATGCAGACATAAGACACATGCAATGACAATCAGTCTATACACAATCAGTCCAAGTATGCATTCAACAACAAGCATGCAATGTATCAACACAAAACACATGCATTGACACAAAGTCTATATAGTGCATCAACTGTATACACTAAAGAAGCATTCAAATTCAGTTCAACATATAGCAAGAGAAGAGCATCAGATATGTAGAATTGAATTCAATAGCTGAGTCTGGAATGTAGACTGATCAGCTAGACATGAAGAGTTCATTAAAAAATCAACCAAGCAAATCAACATGAAACTCACAATTTTCATGCTCACAATTTCAGATAATGAAATTTAAAACAGATTTCAGAACTGACCTGAATTGAATCATGGGGTTTTCTTTTTGAGTGCCTTGGTTGACCCCTTTTATTTCTCCTTCCAAGGCACACCTGCAGCAAGTCAATCAAGTTGATCCTGCAGAGACCCAAGCAGTCTTGGGTCCTGCACTACCCCTATCAGGTGTTCTAAACAGTTTCTTAGCAACATGGTCATCAAATTTCATCAGAAAACAATTGTCCATAGAGTGACCAAGTTTACCACAATATCTACATGAAACAGCAGATTTTCTGGTCCTATGATGCATATCAACAGCAGCATGAGACCTATGATAATGAGCATGAATTGTTCTGTTGTAAGCATGAATTTTTGATTTACCATTACCTGCCCACCAGCATTCAGAAGCTCGGTGGCCAGGTTTTCCACATTCATAACAAACAAGAGTCTTTTCTTTAAGACCAGCTTTATTTCTGCCCAAGAAATTTTTGTTTGGAGGGAATCTTACAAATTTTGAATTAAAATAATTTCCCTGAACAAACCAGCAGTCCTTGACTGCATGCCCATACTTGCCACATTCAATGCACCTAGGGTGCTTACCTCTTGAGCCAGTAAATCCCCATGAAGGCCTAAACCAACACTCAACAGCTTTATGACCACGTCTGTTACAATTGTAACAAATGATATGTTGGTTTGAGGAAGACATGTTTCTTTTGGGGTGGTGATGATTATTTGGAAATGTTTTATCATGCATCATATCATCACTTATCATCACTCTGCAGTCATCCATATAATGACCATGCCTACCACAGTAGTAACAAGAGGCATCAGATTTCCTAGGAACATGGTTTCTATCATATGAGTTCCTAGATGTATGTGAATGAGTATAGGAAGCATGAACAGTGTGTACACCATCAGGCTCAACCGAGCTAGCAGCTTTCTGTTCATGAGCAGGAATAGTCTTTACCTTCTTTATTTGACTCTTTCTTTTCAATTTCTGATTATCCTTAACAGGTTCTGTTTGTTTTTCTATTTTCTGGGCTCTGAACTGGAAAACGGGTTTTGAAGGTGATTTCTGATTTTCATTTTATTTTGGGGATTGCCTTGAAGTACTAGCTACATCTGAACCTTGCACAAAGGTGTTGTATAGCTGACTTTTAGTGATGTTCTTGACATCAGAATTACAGCTTATCCTCCTTTTAGAGTTCTTATTCTCACTTTTCATAACATCTTTCATTTTTCCTTCACTCTTAGCAGACTCAATTGCTAAAGTTTCCAGATTATGAATTTTATCTTCCAAGCTAGCAATGTGAAGTTCATAACTGGCTATTTCCTATTCACTGCAATTAACACATTCGCTTAGAACTTGGTTTGCAGTTTTATACTTCTCAATTTCTTATTTTAGGCTGTTCAAAATTTCTGAATTTTCATCATAGACAGCCTTTCCTTTTTCTGTAGTGAGAAGTCTTTCAGACAAGCCAGTATTCAACAACTTCAGTTTTCCAACTTCAGCTTTTAATTCAGTGTTTTCTTCCTCAAGATTTTTATCCTGAATTTCATTGTTAGCACATCTCTCTCTTCCAGACATGTGCTGCAATTTTTTAATCAGTTCATCTTCTCTTTCTTCTGCTTTAATTTTCTCAGCGAGCAGTTTTTTGTGATCATCTTTAAGTGAAGCAATTTGTTTATTTAGCTGTTCATTCTCACTAAAGAGATCTTCATTTCGTTCTCTTAAAGCAGAGCATATTTTACAATCTGATTTAGCAGAAGAGGACTGTGAAACCTCATTGATTTCATTCATTCTGATAATAAGAGTTTTATTCTTCTTTTGAAGATCCTCATTCTCCAATTTCATTTTGTCCAATTCAGAATTAACTTCAGTTAGTTCTTGCATGCCTTTTAGATGCTCATTTTTCTTATCATTCAGTTGATTCTCAAGTTCAGACATTTTATCTAAGCATGTTTGTTTTTCAATTTTTAGAGAATCATTTTGTTTCTTAAGATTCTGAACATCTAGCATGCATGCATCATAAGACTTTTTCATATTTGGACAGTTTTCACAGGAATCTTTCAGATTTATTCTATCACATTTCTTTTTCAACTTTTTGTTCTCAGATTTCAATTTCTTGGATACTTCTAACAAATTTTCATACATCTCTATTAATTCATCGAAAGAGTATCCTTCTGATTCAGAACTTACCTGAGATGAGATCTCATCTTCATCATCCCGGTTGGCCATCAAGCAGCTATCACCTTGTTGATTATGTGCAGAAATGACTCCGTCATATATCTCCTTTCCAGATGTGCACCTGAGAGCAAAAGGGTACATATCAATATTGATTGCAGCTCTTAAGATGTTAAGGATTATGACATTGTCACGGTTCTTTATACTGTCCTCTTTAGACCACTTGGTCTCATCATGAGGCAGTTTGTGTGGGCCTTTAGATAGTAGGCTCCATAGTTTGGGATCTATGGAATCTACGTACACACATAAGCCTCCTAGCCAACTATCAAAGTTAGAACCGTCATAAACTGTAGGTCGACCCATTTAAGTAAGAGGCAACCAGATACAGCGCAGTAGACCAGATGACAGGGAATGCAGCAGAACCAGGTGAGCAAAGCAATGCACAAGTCGATAAAACAAAATATCGAGCACTGAAAGCACACTCTGAAAAGCACCAAACAAATCAGCAGGATCCTCTGCAGATTGTCAGATCTGATAGATCAGCGACCCGCTCTGATACCAATTGTTGGGTTCGGTGCAGTATTCAGAGGGGGGGTGAATGAATATAACCCGTTTAAAAACCTTTCACCCAATATAAAATTTCGCTCAAAATAGAACTATGAAGCTAACTAGACAGATTTACCAAATCTGAAAGCTAATCAACTATTCAGTTTGACCAGTTAGCAAACGCTTAGAGCGCCCCTATGCAATCATCTAGCGGAAGCAAAAGCAGATAAACCAAACCACAATGCACAAGGGGTTTTTAGGTGGTTCGGTCCTCCAGACCTACATCCACCCCACACTCAACCCGAGTGTGGCTTCACTAACCGCTGGGCAACACAGCTTGCCAACAATCAGCTGGGCAACACAGCTTGCCAACCGCTGAACATCACAGCTTGCTTCCGCTGGGCAATACAGCTTAGCCATCCGCTGACTCACAGCTTGAACCCGCTGGGGAATACAGCTTAACCCGTCCGAGACCAAGTCTCGCCAGCTGAGGATTACAGCTTTACCTGTCCAGTGGAAACCTCCACTGCCCGCTAAGCAACACAGCTTGCTGTCCAGTGGAATCCTCCACTACAAACCGCTGACAAACAGCTTGAAGAAATGTATAAAGGAAAATGAAAGATAGAACAAGACAGCAACGGAAAGCTGAAGCAATAAAGCACAAAATATAGCTCAACAATGAGCAACTTCAGATCTGGTTTTGAACCAAAGATCTGAGGAACGAACTCCTTCTCTCTCTCTCTCTCTTCTTCTTCTCTTCACACTCTTCTCGAGCTCTCTGCCTCTCTTCTTCTCCTTCTGCTCTTCTTCTTTCTCTTTTCTCTTTCTATCTGGATCGTGGCTCTCTGTATGAGCTTTTCTTCTTGCCAATTCAATCTGCCTTCTTCTGTGGAAGGAGGCTCATATATATAGCAGCAGCCAGCAGGAGGGCAGCACTGGGCGTGTGTGTCCTCCGCATTTCCCGCCCAGATATTTGGCCACGTGTCAGCATTCTGTCAGTCCTTCAGCCTCGGATCACGTGCTGCCCAATCACGTGGAAATGTTCTTCCTCGGACTTGCAAGGAGGTACAACTCATTAAAACTGAGGGCCACAGGAACTAAAGCTGCACGAGGTATGTAATAGTAATACTAGATGCACTGAGAACGACACGAGATACACAGGGTGACTACAGCACGAAGTAAGGAAAGAATGACACGAGATACACTATGACAGAACAGACACAACGAAGAGAACGACACGAAGTGAGGTTATAAAACAACACGAGGTAAAAAGAAGAACGACATGAGATACATACGATGACTACAGCACGAAGTAAAAATGACATGATATAATAACCAATAATGAGAACGGCACGAGAAGAACATGGAGACAAAACAGAAACCAACACGAAGTGTGGTTTCAACATACGAACGACACGAGGTCTAGGAAGAACAACACGAAGACATAATACGGAAACGACACGAAGTGAAACAAGAATGACACGAAGTGCAGTAGTGACAGAAACACACACTACACAGAGAACGACACGAAGTGGCACAGAAAGCAACACGAGGTGCTGCGATGTCCTACACGCAATAGAACAACAATGACACAAAGATGATGAAAACGACACGAGGTGAAGTCACAAAGCGACAAAGACATGAGGTGCAGGAAACACGACACGAAGACATGAAACAACACGGAGACGAAACAGTAACCGACACGAGTTGAAAACAACACGAAGATGAAAACTGAAATCGACACGGAGTGTGGTCAAAGCGAGAAAGACACGAAGTCTAAAGCGAAAAACCAACACGAAGACAGAATACAAAGAAACGACTCGAAGTTAGGACAACACTAGGAGAAGACTGCACGAAGTGAAAACAACACGAAGACAGAAGATGCCACGGCTATCACGACACGTGATGAAGCAGTGGGACCAGAAAGAAACGACACGAGGAACAACAGTAAGTGACACGAAGACACAATAGGGAAACCGACACGAAGACGTAAACACAACACGAAGACATAGACACTAAAACAACACGAAGACGATGGATGCTACAGTGCAATGTCTAGACATGAAATCCAAAGCAAACGGCTGTACAGACTTGAAGATGTGAAGCCAATGTACAGACTTACTATACCAGTCTGATGTACAGACTTCAGAGAACAGTCTAATGTATGGACTTGCACTGCAAACAACAATGTATAGACTTCATGTAAACGCCCAATGTATGGACATTGAAATCGAAGACCAATGTGCAGACTTCAAGTTTAACTGTGGATGTACAGACTTCATGAAGCGAAGCGATGTGTAGACTTGAAGCTCCTGAAGCAATGTACAGACTTCAAAGATGTTGGCGTGTCAATGTACAGACTTGATGAAGACTGATACATGAACAGTAATGCATAGACTTAGGAGCATATGACACGGCTGTACATACTTCACGCGTTGACGCTGTACACACTTTCAATGAAGTGCGTTGACGCTGTACAGACTTTGCCTTAGACAATGCATGAATTGACGTTGTATATACTTAGCCAATGCAATGCATAGGCTTGAACGAGAGTCCAATGTATAGACTAGCATGATGCACAATGACACAGTCCAGTGTATAGACTTTGCTACCCATACATGATATATGCAGAGACATGATATCTGACAGAATGCAATGCACATATATAAAGAGCAAATGCCATCAATGCTAAACATCATCATTTATGTTGCTATCAATATGCAGAATGCTCAAGAATAAGAATGCATAGAAATGCACTTTGTTTATTACAATTATCAAAACACAATAACATTGCTATCATCAAAATACAATATCAAATGCACTCAAATGCACTCACTGTCTTGCTATCATCAAAACAAAATAGCATTGCTATCATCAAGGCGACATAGCACATGCTTGTGCCTAAGAGGCCATCAAGCGTTGATCATGCTGGAACTGGGCCGACTCATATAAGAACTCCTTCAAATGGACATAGGGGTCACCGACTCCACCATAGCGACGATAAGCCGGAATCTGTTGACGTGGTGGAAGCTGAAGACCTCGGAATGCAAATGGGATATCCAAAGAAGTTTGAGGATTGATTCGGCGTTGCAATTCATCAAGCTGGCATTGGGCCTGAGCGATCATCTCCTCGGTAGGAAGACTCCGAGAAGGATATGGACCAGCTTGAGCAAGAGATGATGAATTTAGACCAGGATAATGTTGATGGGCCGGATAAGGGGATCCGGCCTGAGAAGAAGGAAAGCCTGTTCCAGGAATGGAGGAATGCATGGGACTGGATGGATTATGTACATGGGAATGAGGATTGATTGGGCCAGCATCAGCACGGGCGGGATAAGAAGGCCCGTTAAAAGAATAGGGTCCAATAGAGGAATAAGGAGATGGGCCCGCATGGGAAGAGGAATCCACACGGGGGTAAGAAGATGGAGAGGTGTAGGAATAAGGTACAGGAGAGAAGTGCTCCATGGGGAGAATGGAGACTTTGCACTGTGGATCTCAAATGAATACAAGGAGGGAAATGACCCCAAGACAAATGCAACTAAATGGAGACACCCGAAGATGAACTAGACCTAATGAGCCTAATCTGACAAAAGGATGCAAATGATGACACTGTGCAACATACAATGAGAGAGATGAGAAAAGAATCAACCAATTACACAAACAAATTCCAAATGATGCACGAAGATTTTTATAAGTTCTCTTTTAGGACCTTAGTGGATTAATTAAAATGTGAATTCACTCAACCACAAGGTACCTAAACAGGGTGAGAATGGAGAACTGGCAGACTCTAAAGGACTCTCTCTCGCACGAATGCAGACCCTAGACTAGGGGGTGGTATGGTACAACTTGCCCGGCGTCCGTGTGGGAATCCACGGCTCACAGAGACTTATGGAGGTCCTCGGCAAGGTCCCCTAGTCGGCTCCAAGGAATATGGAGACGACAGGAAACCCTACCTCGGTAGGAATGCGACTAACTATGAATGAAATGCGTGAATGCTATGCGCACCGGTGTGCATGCGTAGTCTAGCCTAAAAACTAGCAAGCAATGATCAAATCAAAGATATAAGAGGTGAAAGCAAGTATACAACAATGATATAGAAGCAGGGGGAGATCAGTAATCGGCACCAAGTATCATAAAAGAATATAAGGTGGCAATGAAAGAGAAGCACGGGTGCACTGTAGCATGACAAGGACGGTCTCTGCAAGACCGCTCAGGGAGATAGACGGTCTGTACACGACCGTATAATGCAAGGAGTAACGACAAAATAACATGCAAACCAAAGAATGCTGGAAATGAATAGTGACAGAAATGAGCTGTGTTCCCGGATGAGCGGTGTATGGACAGCCGCTCAATGACAGGAACAGACCTGCATAAGCCGTGTAACAGCAACCAAGACAACAATCAGAAGACAGAGGAGTACCTGTGCCAGCAAGATGGACGGTCAATAATTGACCGTGTAATACTTGAACGGATGACATTGGACCGCTTATCGCAGTAGGCTTTGCAGAAGATATGGCGTTGTTCACAGAGAAGAGCGGTGGACTTCCAGCCGTCGAAGAGATGGACGGCTCCTAGAGATCCGAACATGCCGATGAGTTGAGTCGTTCCTCTTACTCCCATTTGTTGATGCCTCGAGTTGTCCATCGCTCGTTGGGGTTTTCAGGCATATTTTGGGCCAGTTTTATGGGTAGCATCCCTCCCTGGTTAGGTCAGAGTTGATTCAGGGCTTAATGGGCCTTGGTTTCGGTTGATCGAGCTTTTCTATAAATTCCAAGCGCCCATGTACATGTGGGGTCAACCTCCAGCCGTATAACGATTTTTGCAGTTGATACTGGGCCGTTCATATATTTATGGGACATTTAGATGATTTTCTGAATTATCACCGACAGGCATATATACGGCCTAGACATAGCCGCATAAGACCATTGTGCGGTAGCATCTGAGCCGTCCATCTCTCCAGAGTCCTAACGTCGCTGGTTTTCAGATAATTATCTAATTGTCTTATCTATTTTGATTTTCCATCGATAGGGTTGAGCGGTTGGTCTTTGGCCGCTCTACCTTTGCACGGTCTCATCTGAGCCGTTCATCTATGAGAGTCCAACGGCGAAGATTTCGGTCAGTTCGAAGGATAATTTGGATTATTTTGTGAATTGTTGAATTTCCACCGACAGGGTTGGACGGCCAGGATGTGGCCGCACATCCCGTTGAACGATCGATAGTATTGAACGGTCTATCGTAGGACCGTTCATCCGTACGATTCCTGAAGTTCAACAGATTTTTTCTCTCTATCCGTGGTTTTATCCCTAACTTCTCCCGTCATTTTCTCCGCAGATGTTGAACCATTTTGAGTACCGTTTCGACTGGATAAGAGATAATTTGATTATCTACATTTTTTATTTGATAATCTCGACCTGAAAATGCTTCTAAACCATAATTCCGAGCTAGGACTTTTGGTGATCTATAAATAGACCCTAGAGGCCGGGTTTGAAAGGGGGGGAGATTTTTGGTCAACGGCGAAGCCCTGATGCATTCTTGAGCGACCTAGCACCCAGGAGGGAGGCTTTCCACGTCCATATAAGCCTCCGGTTCAGGGAGTAGTCTAGTTTTTAAGTCTTGTGTGTTTGATAGGTTTTGTCCATTTTTTTCATTGCATGCATCACTCTTCTCACTTTCTCCCCACATTTTTCTTCATCTTCATTGCCATGCACACACCCACCCACATTTGTGACACCCTAGGGATTTAAAATCTCCCAGGTATCCCCCTTTCCACTTATTCATGTTCATTTCTTCTTATTTTGGCATTTACTACATTTTTCAGTTCTAATCTTGGGTTTCTTCTGTCTTCTTCACATCATTTTTGCAGGTCAGCAATCCCTAGCATGAGGCCCATCCCCTCTGGCCGGCCGGAGAGGGTGGAGGTTGGACCCTTTGTAACTTCTGGCGTGGTGGTCTTGTGCGGTTCTATACCATCCATTCAAGGAGACATGCGGTGCTGCCTGGACTGTCCTTCTTCTTCCTGCGATCGTGATAGAGCTGTTCAACTGGCAGGAGTGCTTCATCCCGCATCCTCTGCAGCGTTCTTAAACGGTCTATCGTGAGACCGTGCATCTTATAGGCGGTTCTTCCTGAGCCGCATATCTTTACAACGCTGCAGGTCAGGCGAGTACCTCTCCCTCTTTCCAAGGTACGGCGTGTTCATCACGTTCGGCACCTTGGTGGCGATCACAGGTTTTTACACTTCCCTTTCCCTCTGTCTTCATTAATTTCCCATGTTGGCTGTGGTAGGATAGACATGGGAAGGCATTAAAAGAACGGACGGGAGGAGAAATATATCTACACCTTGGTTTGTAGGTTAATCAGACTTCAGAAGGAAACTTCATCACTCAGTCTAAGTACACAGAGATCTATTGAAGAAATTCAAGCTAAAAAACCTCAAGGAAATTACTGCACCTATGGGTACATCAACTAGTCTTGATGCTGACCCAAAAGGTAAATTAGTTGACACCAAAGTATACAGAGGTATGATCGGATCTCTTTTATACCTTACTGCATCTCATCCAGACATTCAATTTTTAGAATGATTATGTGCTAGATTTCAGGCTAGTCCTAAGGAGTCTCACATGAGTGCAGTGAAAAGAATTTTTAGGTATCTATCTGGCACCCTTGATTTAGGCTTATGGTATCCTACCAAGTGTGAGCTTGATCTTGTAGCTTACACTAACGCAGACTATGCAGGGTGTAGGATAGATAGAAAGAGCACTAGTGGGTATTGTCAATATTTAGGTGAATGTCTAGTGTCTTGGGCTTCTAAGAAGCAACACACTGTTGCTCTTTCTACTGATGAGACTGAGTATGTCGTAACAGGGAATTGTGCAACCCAAGTACTATGGATAAAACATCAACTTATTGACTATCACATAAAATTGGGATGCATTCATATTTTATGTGATAATACTAGTGTTATTTCTCTAACTAAAAATCATATTCATCACACTAGGACTAAGCACATTGAAATAAAACATCACTTCTTAAGAGATGAAGTAAGCAAGAATGAAATTGATCTGAACTTCATCGAATCAGAAAAACAAATTGCTGATGTATTTACTAAACCTCTTGGGAATGACAGATTTAAATTCTTAAGGAGAGAATTAGGTTTATGTAAATTTCAGCATGATGAATAATCTCTTGATTTCATTCTTGTCATGAATAATTGTTCTTTCTTTGATATGCTATGTGCCTACAATTCATCACATGTATTCAGTGGTCAGTCATCATCTCAAAACATGCCTTGCATTGTGTCATCTTGATTTCAGAGGTATATTAAATGATATGATGGTAGAAGGACAGATTCATTATGTCTGAAAACCCATACTATGTGTAGAGGCTTCTCCTCCGCCAAGTATCCTGAATCAAGAGTATGTCTGAGTCCTACATGTCATATAGTAATGTTGTGTCCAATAATAATGCATACAGACAGGAGGAATAAGTACTCATATTTTGTCTTATGCATGTTGTCAGGGGGAGTTCAAATTAGACTGGTTGAATCTTGTCCAGGTTACTACCTTGTGGAATATGTACTTCTGTCTAAACATCTCTTGGTATCAGATTCTCATGGCATTTCTACATCCTTGATAAACAGTTTCACTCATCCTATGAGTTCAGTAACTCCATTGGTTGATATCTAGTCTTTTTGACAGATTCAGACATTTCCATCCATTGATATCAATCTTGTGGAATGTGCTTGCAAATCTTATCATCTGAAATAATGACAGTCTGACAATCAGTTCATCATTCTAAGCTACTAAAATCAGAACTCTTCATTTATAAGAATCTATTTTGCTTCATAAATGAGCTGATGGTTTAAACTTAATAAACTTTAGAGTCTAAAGACTGCATTCAATGAACAAGTATGTTGATGATAATTACTAGCTCTCAACCTTTTATCGCATAACATGTCTGGTAATGTCTTCTAGTATCTGAAAACTATTGAATGAATGATTTCTTGGTTGAGAAAACTTGGAGTGTGTATTGTTCTTGAACAAGTCTTCCTACAAAACTAAAGGGCCACAACATTTAAAGAATGAGTCAAAATGTATTGGCAGAGCAATGATTGAATGCACTAAAAAACTAAGTACTTCATCAATGAAATGGAGAAAAACTCATGTCATGAAGTGCTTCGAGATATCTCTATTCAATAGTCAAAATAGTGTGATTAGCTTCACTGAGTACCTAGGGGTACTGGCGTCTGATAAACGTGTACCCTTATGCAAAAGGTGTAAACTACTTCTATTGGTTTGATCTATGAAACAGGGTGGTACATTTTGTTAAAGTAACTAGGGGTACTGGCGTCTAATCAACGTGTACCCTCATGTCAAAAAGTATGGATGATACCTAACTGTTCATATTTCAGAAATCAAAAAGATGAAAAACACTTTGCTGTAACCCTAAAGTAAAATTTTAGAAAAGTCAAATTATTTAACCTCAATACATATCCTAGTCACTCCTAAAGAAATTCATTGATTCTATGTGAGTAGGATAAAGTAAGACTAACTCTTTCTTGTTTAATGTGATTCTTGTTTATTGCTATTAAAAGTTACTGCTTATCTATTCAAAGAGTACAGTGGATACACTCTAATCTTTATTTTTCTTAAACCAGAATTCTATCAAGAATGCACTATATAGACTTTTATAACTGAAGAATTTGGACTATGTATGCTTAACTTAATGAACTATTATTCAGAATGTCAATCAAATTTCTCCTGTTCTTTCCTAGCTCTTGATGCTCTTCTCTCTGTCCTTATATTCAGTATTTCCTTGTTTGCTGATGGCAAAGGGGGAGAAATTTTGAAAGAAACTTTTGAAAATAGGGGGAGAATCTTTTTACAGAGGGGGAGGTTCAGGGGGAGAATCTGTTGTTGACTGAGTCCATGGTATGTTGTGTCAAAAGTCTATGCATGTGTCTATGCATGTCTGCTTTTTACTGCACTGCTGTTCTTAATTGTAACTTGACTGTAATTCATGCATATTCTGACTAAGAGTGAACTGAGTGTTACCATCAAAATAGAGTTAATATAGTTGTTTTGTCATTATCAAAAAGGGGGAGAATGTTGTGTCTCCTCTAGATTTGATAATAAATGGGGAGAATGGTTTGTTTTGTTGATTAGCAAAAGTACTGTTGACTTTAGTTTGACTTTGGTAACACTACTGTTGACACCCGTTTTATGACCAATGAGTTGGGTCATCTCCTTATCTATTTTATGATGTCCCGAGTTATTCACCGCTTATTGGACCATTTTTAGTCATTTTTTGGGCTTATTTTATGGGTCATTATCCTTGGTTGGGCTTAGCTCCATTGATTTCTCGAGATTTTCAGCTTATGGGGCCTTGATATAGACTGATGAGGATTTAGTTGTGGATTATTTTGAAGATTTACTGGTCTTCATCTCTTTTGCCACGTCCACTAGCATTGTGGTCTATCGTAGGACCATTAGGTGAGCGTTGGCGGTCTTTTGGTGGACCGCTAGGAGGTAGAGAGTCCTGTTGGGTCTCTTTGATCTTATCTTCTTATGAACGACTGAGCCTAGCGGTCTATCGCTTGACCGTTTTACTGTCCCTTGCGGTCTATTGCAAGACCGCTACTGCAGACAGAGAGTCCTACTCCACTGTTCTTCCTCTGCTTCGCCGTGGACGAACTAGAGTCCATTATTCCTTGATTTCTCTCTAGATAGAGGCTCTCAGAACATTATGTTTGTTTCTATGGACTCTTGGGAGTATTATCTTCAATGTTTATCTAGGTTCATGCCTATTTTCGAGTCATTATCCCTCCAACTCGAACCTTGGGTTTGAGGGCCTATAAATAGGACCCTTGACTTCATGGCTTGAAGAGGAGATTTCTGGAGCTTGCCACGAAGTGCTGCTGCGTTCTGGAGCGAGTACCAACCAGGGAGAAGCTATTTCAACGTCCATAAAGCCTCTGGTTGAGTATCAAGTTCATTTGGTTTAGTTTTGAGTCTTTTTCTTTAGTAATGGTCTTTCCCTCTTGCATCTTCATAGCATATTCCCACTTCTTTCTCCACGTTCTCTGCACTCACACTACATTTTTAAACATCCTCCTATCTTTTCCATGCCCCACAGGGGTTAAAAAACCACCAACCCCCATGTATTCACCCCTTCCTTTTATGCACTTTAGCTTAGTAGCATTATAGATACTACATTAGTCCCAAGGGCTTATTGGGTTGTTTTTATTTATGTCTACAATCTCTTGCAGGTTTACAGGACTCAATGCACGAGGCCCAACTCTTCTGGCCGGCCAGGAGGGGTGGAGATCCAGGTTCCAGTTCACTGTTCTGGGTGCTATAGCGGTCATTCATTAGACCGTTTGCATATATCTAGCGGTCTATCGTAGGACCGTTTGCTATCTTCTGGCGGTCGTCGGCTAGACCGTTTGCCTCTACTACACCTGGGTTTTCTCTCTCCCATGGCGGGTGGTCTCACTCGACTCTTTCCAAGGTATTTATTACAGTTTTACTGTTTTATTTACTTTGGTGGCAATCACATCATTCTTTACTTTGGGCATTGTTCATCATCTTGCTTGTCTTCCTTTACTTTAGTTGCTCCACACCCTGGTGTGTGTTTTATTTCATCTCCTTGCTCCACGCCCACGGCGTGTGTTTTTTTATTTCTCCCTTTACATTCCTTGCACTATTTGAGATGACATGCCCTATGCTTTGATCTTGTGTTGATTGCTTGAGTTAGTGCACCACTTGCTCACGTATTCACATTCACATACATATTCACATTCACACTCACTCATCTCGCACAAGAGAGAGAAGGAGGAAGGAAACATCAACAACCCTCATTTTTTGGCGATCACGGTGGGACATCTAGTGCCAATCGTGCTGTGCCTCTGTTTAACCTACTTCTGTTCATTCATCCCCGTTGCCCTTGTGTTTTCCTCGGGTTTTTCGGTTTATCTCCTGTTGTTTTTCAGCTCTCTAGTCTCCTTGGCGGTCTACAGTCCAGATGTTTCTGGTATAAAAGCGGTCTAGAAATAGACCGTCTTATCTCTATGGCAGTCTCATCTTAGACCGTTTCTCCAGTTATAGGTACGCATCCCGAGGTTGTTGTTATTTCCGTAGTTTTTGACTGTGTTATCATTTTTGGGTCCTATCTGGTCTCCTCCTCTGTTGTGGCATATTTTTGTGGCATATACATATATCATTGTTTGCATAATTGGTTGCTAGTTTCCAAGTTAGAAATTACATGCACCTCGGTGAACATAGGATCATTCATATTCATATCATAGTTGCATTTCCTACCTTGGTGTGTGAGCCTCTTGCCTCCATATTCCTTGGGGTCGACTAGGTGATCGCATTAGGGACCTCCGTAAGTCCCTGCGAGCCGTGGATTCCCTCACGGACGCCGGGCCGGTTGTACCTTTACCCACCCCATGTCTAGGTTGCATAAGTGAGGGAGAGTTTACACTTAGAGTTAACCAAGTCCCCATATCCTTTCCTAGGAACCTATTGTTGGAGAGCACAGTTTAATTAAAATCACTAAGGTTGTAAAGGAGAAACAAGTAAAAGATTGGTGCATCATTAAAACTTGGTTGGCTTTGAGTGCCTCTCATCCCTTTCTTGTTTTCATAAATATTGGAATTAGTTTGGTCTAGTCACTCATTTGTGGTTGTTTTTGTTGTTCGCATTTTTCAAGGTGTTACATTGCATGTGGAGTTATTTTTGTTCCTTAGAGTCATCTCCTAGGGGAAATTCCTCTTTCACGTCTTACTCCAATCCCTTGTTTGAGTCAATCATGTCTTCCTTTAATCTTCCCCGTTCCCAGGAGGAGTCTCTTCCTCAGGGGCTTCTAGAAGACCCTTCCCGAGTCGTCTCCCTCCAGTCCGGAGAGGGGTCCTCCCCTCCCCCTCCTCCGTCTCTATGGAAGGCGTACAGCCCTCCCTCTCCTCCACGAGTCCCGCTAATCATGTCCTTCAGATGATGGCCCAGTTGGATCTGGCCCAACTCCAGGCCATTTATCAGACCTTGTAGGGGTCCATTGCCCCATCTCCCATGACTACACAGGGTCTATCCAATAGTTTCATTGTTCAGCCAAGAGTTGATGGGCCCGAGATTCAGCCCATTCCAATCGATCTCACCCCGGTCCAACCAAAGATCCTTCACTTTCCCACTCTGGAGGCGGGCCAACCCTCCGGTTCGGCCCATCAAACTCTTGGCAAAGGGAAGACCATCTTCCCTTCACCTGTCCAGGCTGATTCTTATAGGTCCATGCCATTGGCGCAGCAAGTTCATGTCGGCCCATCCGATTTCACTCGCCCTCAGCCAGGGGCAGCCCAGATCTATCCTAATTCGGCTCATGCCTCGACCCAATATCATTGTTATGGGCCTCCTCCTCCCCCTGTCTATCCTTCAGCCCCTCGTCTTGAGTCTGCTCCTTTCATTCCACCTACTCCCTCCCGGGAGCAGGAATTACTTGATAAATGGGCCGTAATGCAACAACTCGATTTCCTTCAAAAGCGGGTTGGCCCACAATCTGTAGCTGATGTTCTGGTTCCCAGTTTTCATAATATTCGATTCCCTCCACAGTCTGAGCTCCCCACGCATCGCAAGTATGACGGGAATAGCAACCCGTTCATTCATGTCAGGGATTTTATCTATGAGTCGGCGCAGTTCCAATATGATGATCGCCTCATGGCGTATCTGTTTCGCTGGTCATTGGAGGGAGTTGCACTAGAATGGTTTTATGCTCTGCCATTAGAAGATGCCGAAAGTTTCAAGGTGGTAAAAGAGAAATTTATTCAGAGATTTCAAGACCGGGATGGCCCGGAATATTTCTTTACAGATTTAGTGACCGAGAAAATGAAGACAAATGAAGATTTTGCTACTTATGCCGACAGATGGAGGCAGATGGCCGCCCGAGTGCTGGGTCATATTTCGGAGGAAGAAAAGGTCAAGTTGTTGATCTCCAATGCTACTCCCACATTCCACAATATACTGGCTATGAATGATATTTCTAATATGCACCAACTTTATAGTTGGGCGCGATTCATTCAAACCTAGTTTAAGGACTCCCCCATACATTCCCTTTTTGAGGCCCAAAAGCCAAAGTATAATAGGAAACCTCAGGGGCCCGTCACAGAGGGAGTCCAAACCAACAAACAAGTGCAAGCCGTTGTATTTCCTTTCCCTAACCCATCTGCGCCATTTCGCTTCCCGCAAGCCCCACGCAATCCCCAATTCTCCACTCCACAAAATGCCTTTCCCACACCACAAAACCCTCAGCCTACCTTCGTCGCTCCACAAAATACCTTCTCCGCTCCATAGCAATCTCAGCAACCTCCGCAATACCACAACGCCCCTCCCCCCAACGGCTACACCAACAACAAGCGGCCGGCTCCAAAGAGAGCTCAATACCCTCCTTTGCCCGAAACCCTCACGGACATCTTCTCAGCTCTCATGTCAGTTAGTGCAATCCAACTTCCTCCGGAACGGCCCAACTAGAACTCGGCCGTTGATCAGACAAAATATTGTATGTTCCATAGGCAGCCTGGACATACGATTGAAGGATGTTATCAGTTCAGAGACTTGGTGTATGACCTTCATGAAGGACACCGGATAGATTGGGCCGAGATGCACAAGGCCATTATAGAAATTAAAGATAAAAGAAGGCAAGGGCCAAGGCAGTAAGTGCAGCAGCAACAAGCATCGCCGCCACAGTAGCAGCCACCGCAGTAGCAGCACCCGGTTCAAGATCTTGGGATTCATCCAAACCCCATGCCCAATCATCCTCCCGCTCCACAGCCTCAGCCGCCGGCACCCGCTCAGGTTAATTTAGTCTAACCCCTGACTCCCGACGCCGAGTGGTCTTATGATGATGACGGTTCTATCTAGCAACTCATGGCCCTTCACCATAACCACCGCAACCCTTTGTCACCTCATGCTACCACTATCCTCACACCCAACTGTCAAACCCTTCTTCCGTTCGCTACGCCACTCGTCTTACCACCACCTATCACTACTATTCCCCCTATCTCTACTCCACCACTAGCGCCCGCCCCCGTCCTTCCATCTCATCCTTTGTTCATCACCCCCGCCGTCATTACTTCGCCTCTATCAAACCCTTCATCCGTTATCCTTCCTCCACTTGCCTTCACGCCTTCACCATCTCCCGCGCCTATCACTACATCACCCGTCATCCTTCCCATGCAACCTGTTACTTCCACCATCACTCCTATCACCCCTACGCCCTCTACTCCTTCACTCACCCACCCCGCCGGGCCTACCAAACCGCTAATCTTGAGTCCATCTGATGCCGTGTAGGCCCAAAATCTCACCCTACGGAGCGGGCGTTTGTTCCATAGGAATTATCCTTCCACCGGTGCTCCTGCAGCTAATCCCCAGTCCTTGCAATAGGCCGCTGATCAGGAGGAGGTAGATCCGCTGCTTGGGACACAATATGATTTGCTACATCACCTAGATAGAGTGCCAACCAAGATTTCTGTACTAGAATTGATTAAGAGGTCCATGCTTCACCAGGATGCACTCCACAATTTCCTTCAGAAGGTGATGGTGAATGAAGACATGGCAGTGGATAGCCTACCAACAGCTCTGGCCACAATCTCTAAAGGGCCAGCAATTACATTCTCTGAAACTGAACTGGCACCCCCTGGAGCTCGGCAGATGCCGCTATGCATTTCTATTACTCTGAATAAAGTCAGCATAGATGTAGCGCTGGTAGATACAGGGGCTTCTATTAATGTCTGCCCTCTCAGCACCATAAGAGCCTGCAACTTGTCAGAAGATCTGCTCAAGCCCACCCCGACTACTATTGCAGCATATGATAACTCCAGAAGGGCCTGTCACGGGGTGGTCACTATACAGGCCGAGCTCGGGCCACTAACTATGCCCATTAAATTTTATGTACTGGATATCGACCCTATGTTCAAGGCTATCTTGGGTCGTCCGTAGATCGATAATCTCAATGCCGTACCATCCACTGCCCATCAGTGTCTCAAATTTCCTTTTCAAGGGAGGGTGGTTAAAGTAAAGAGCATGTCCACGGTCCAGTCTGTCAAGGCTATCTCAGAGAAGATTCTGCCAACACTATGGCCCAGCATGCGGCCTGTTATTTCTATTTTAGATCTAGATTTTCCATGGGCTTATGCGTCACGCAAGCCCATCACTGTGCCGATCAACGTCAAAATAAAGTCCCAGATTCGAGATTCAAAGGGGTGGAATATGATCTTAAAGTTGGGTTATCAGCCGGGAAGAGGCCTTGGTGCACAACTGCAAGGGCGAACTAAGCCGGTCCCCAAAAGCAAAAAGATGAACAGGAGGGGTCTCGGTTATCGAGAATCCTCACTCTCAATTTTGGGTGACTTTGGGCCATTGACATGGAACTACCGCCAGTATTTTGTTAAAGGCCCTCTCCAGCTAGGCACTTTGAAGACACCACCAAGTCTGCCCAAGGAACAAAGTACAGCTTACACAATCGACAGCCCACTGTTACTGCCTAAGGGGCCGGTCGACGATATGATTGATTTTAGCCAAGCATTTGAAAAATTGTTTTATGAAGAAAGCTACCAGATAAACCAGGAGGTACGGCTTGTGTGTTATAAGCCGAAGAAGCCAGTTCACCACTCGCGGGAAAGGGGGAGCTAACACATCATATTCACTTGGTCTATTTTCACTGTTCCAAAAGCTGGCATCCATACCTCGCTCACCTCCTATCTTGATCAATCCATTACTCCTTGAAATGCCAACTGATTTTCTCATTATCAGGCATGCACATGCTGTCCACCGGTTGATCTATCCACTCCTTTCTTCTCCTCCTCTGATCCCTTCCTAGACATCTTTTGTCCATCCAAGTATCCCCTCAGGCTCCCTCCCCCACCTTCCTCTCCATCTTGTTGCATGATCTCTACTGATCTCGAAAAAAAAAACATCAACTTTGAAATAGAGGTTTCAGTGGAAGATTACGTTGTCTATTCTCCATCATCCTCCCAGGGGAATGAGGTCCCTACTTCTTCCTTCCCACTAGATTTTCTCTCTCCTAGGTTAGGCGTAGGGTCCATCGAGTCTAGGGTAGAAGAGTCTGTTAGGTCTAGAGAAGTAGGGTCTTGTTCTAGGTCATTCAACCCTTCCCTGCCTCAGTCACGCCCGCCGACGCGTGCTTCAAAATCTATTCCTGATAGGTTCTTGCAGGATCTAGCTCAGCGATGTCATGCTCTTCTGAAATGCCCGAAGTTTATAGCTACAACGATTGTGATTGAAGAAGATGAGGAGCAAGGTGAGGTGTCGAGCGACGACGGATTGGGAGTCTATGAAGTCATAGATGAAAAGGACCCGATTGATCTTGAGGATAGCAACGTAGATGACACTGCCGATCTGTATGCTCAAGGTTTGAAGAGATTTGATGAGCCATCGTTAGCAGTGGATGAACCTACGAAGGAAATTAATCTGGGAACTGAAGAAGACCCGAGGCCCATCATTATTGCTACTAATCTCCCTTCAGAAGTTGAAGAAGATTTAGTCAAGGTCCTAAGGGAGTATTGTGATTCTTTCGCCTGGTCTTACGAGGACATGTCGGGTCTTGACCCCTCCTTAGTGGAACATCGATTAGTGCTTAAACATGGGGCAACACCCGTTAAACAAAAATCAAGAAGATTTCAGCCCCACATGGCCTTAAAGATAAAAGAAGAGGTTAATAAGCTGTACAAGGCCAGGTTTATTACAGTCATTTTATATCCCCAGTGGGTGGCGAATATAGTCCCTGTCATCAAGAAGGATGGAAAGGTGTGTATTTGCATTAATTTCAGGGATCTTAACAAAGCATGTCCTAATGATGATTTCCCACTGCCTCATATTGATGTTTTGGTGGACAACACTGTTGGGTACGAAGCATTGTCATTTATGGACGGCTATTCAGGCTACAACCAAATCCGTCTCACTCCTGAACATCAAGAGAAAACCTCCTTCACCACGCCCTGGGGTACGCATTGCTATGTGGTCATGCCGTTTGGTTTGAAGAACGCGGGTGCCACTTATCAAAGGGCGATGATGGCTATATTCCACGACATGATGCATGTTTACATGGAAGCTTAAGTGGATGATATCTTGGTGAAGTCAAGAACTAAAGAGGAACACCCCGCCATTCTAGCTAAGGTGCTTCAGAGAGCTAGGGAGTATCACTTAAAAATGAATCCAAAGAAGTGTGTTTTTGGAGTCTCTTCAGGGAAATTTCTAGGCTTCATAGTTAGTAAACGGGGGATTCAGATTGATCCGAACACAGCAAAGGCCGTCATGGACATGCCTCCGCCTAAGAATATCATGGAACTTCGAGGATTGATTAGATGATTGCAATTCATCAGAAGATTCATATCCCAACATTCTTAGAGGTGCCGCCCGTTTTACGAATTGCTAAAGGCAGGGGTCAAGTTTGAATGGAATGAAGATTGTCAGAATGCCTATGAAGATTTGAAAGTGTATTTATCTAATCCCCTAGACTTGCAACCTCCTGTCCCTGGGAAACCCCTGATCCTATACAATTCTGTTATTGAGGACTCCCTAGGAGCTGTCCTGGCACAAGTGGATGACGAAGGCAAAGAGCGAGCAGCTTATTACCTCTCTAGGTAATTTAACCTGGTAGAGGCCAAATACACCACCATGGAGAAAACTTGTGCCGCCTTAGTTTGGGTAGCTCAAAAGCTGAAACACTACTTTCTAGCCCACCCAGTTAGGTTAATCTCTAGAATGGACCCAATTCATTATCTCTTAGAAAAGCCTATCCTTTCTAGCAGGTTAGCTCGCTGGCAGAGCTTCCTCTCTCAGTTTGATATCACATTCATCGTTCAGAAGGCAATCAAAAGATATGCCATCGCTGAGCATCTCGCTCATCTTCCTATTCCCTGCACGGACTCTATTCAGGATGATTTCTCTGATGAGCATCTCTCTGTTCTTACTCATCATCCCTTCTGGTCTCTGCACTTTGATAGTGCACTCAACTCTCAAGGCCGAGGGATAGGCGTTGTTCTTCTTACTCTGGAAGGAGTTACAATTCCCTTTGCTTATCAACTTCATTTTCCTACTATCAATAACATCGCCGAGTATGTGGCTCTCCTGGCCAGATTGAAGCATGCCTATCTCTTGGGCGCGCGCTACTTGAATATCATAGGAGATTCTCAGCTTGTTCTGCGGCAAGTCCTGTCCACTTACCGCACTCGTGACCTGAAGCTCAAGCCATATCAGGATTTGGTCACTCTTTTGGCTAAGCAGTTCCGTAAACGGATCTACATTCATACTCCTCGATCTCAGAATATTCTTGCTGATGCATTAGCATCTTTTGCCTCCTCCTTGTCTTTCCCTCTCAATTAGAGCACCGAAACTATCGTCGTCTAGAGATTGGACGCCCCTTCTCTTCAGGATCCTTGGTTCACCAACCTTAGAAAGACTATAGAGGCTAGGGCCGAGAAGGAAGATTTGAAGGAAGTATCTTTAACTAAGTTAGAGGAGATTCTAGAAGAAGAAGAATTGCCTTGATACCATGAAATCGAGCTATATTGTAGAGACAGATCGTTCCCGGAAGGGTCAAATGCTAAGCAGCGTAAGGCTATTAAAAGAGCCACCTCGAAGTACACTATCATTGCTGGAGAATTATATAGGCGCGCTCTCAATGGAATGCTATGAGATGCTTAGACGATGATGAAGCTTGGAAGGTGGCTGAAGCAGCCCATTCTAGTGAGTGCGGAGGTCATGTCATTGGCCAGGCTCTAGCGAAGAAAATCCTTAGGCAGGGTTATTATTGGCCCACTCTAGAGGAAGATTGCTCCCTCTATGTCCAGAGGTGTCTAAATGCCAACTCCATGCTGATAAAATCCATGCTCCTATTTCATCCCTTCATCCTCTCTCTGCTCCTTGGCATTCAATCTCTATGTGGGCTTTCGACATTGTTGGCCCGCTCAATGATCCCAATTCTCAGACTAAGTAAAAATCCTTCATCCTTACCGCCACTGAGTACTTCACCAAGTGGGCCGAAGCGGAGGCATACGCAGAGATCAAAGCTACCACGGTGTGCTGCTTCATCTTAAAGAATATCATTTCTCGGTTCGGAGTGCCAAGTAGCATCGTCACCGACAATGGACCCCAATTCATCTCTCAAGAGCTCCAAGACCTATGTAAGAAGTTCAATATTGCATTGCATCATTCATCTCCATATTATCCTCAAGGTAATGGTCAAGTTGAAGCTACCAATAAAACCCTTCTTAAAATCATAAAGAAAACATGTGAATCTCACAAATTCTCTGATTGGCCTGACGTTTAGTGGAAGCTCTATGGGCTTACCGCACCTCCGTCCGTACTCCTACGGGGTAAACCCCCTATGCTCTCACTTACGGGATGGAGGCGGTGCTCCCATATGAGATTTTGATCCTCTCCCTAAGGATACAGCTCGATAAGGAACTTAATCTCGATGAACGTCGAGAGACGTTGCTCGTCCAGTTGGAACTCTTGGATGAGAAGAGGATGAATACAGTTGATCACGTGTCTGTTTATCAAAAGAGAGTTTTGCGTTATTTTCAAAAGAAGGTAATCGAGCGCAAATTTCAAGTATGTGATATGGTTTTGAAATGTAAATTTATTAGGTCCGGAGGTCCTAGGTCCAAATTGCAACCTAACTGGGAAGCGCCATTTGTCGTTAAAGAGGCTTATCTAGGGAACGTATATTGCTTAGTCAACGCGGAAGGTGAGGATCTATCTCACGCCTGGAACAGGTTGTATCTTAAGCATTTCTTTCTTTAGAGTTAGGCTAATGAAGGCCTGGTAGCGAGATGCCTCTTTCCTCAATCATGAAGGAAGATCTTGAGCGCGGCAATCACACACACTTTGCGACATCCCTGGCCAAGTTTCCCAATTTTTGAAAACACCGTTTCTCCTTCGCCATGCTTGGGAAAAGTCAAAGTCCCTGTCCATTTCTCTCTTCGGCTAAATCTAGGGGCAATAGGTGAATAAGGGGGGCGATGACCGATCTAGACACCCTAATGAGAGGACGTCTCAAATAGGGGCAGTCTGTTATCACCTGATTGCACGAGAAAAAAGCAACAGACCAGAGAAAAAGAGAAAAGGAGGAGCAAAATAATGGTAAATAAGCAAAGTCCATCTCAAAAGACCATGAGCTCGAAAGTTCAACCTCCAATAAGAAAAAATGTGTAAAACTAGGCATGGCAAGAGTGGCAGTATAGTTTCCCCGCGGGACATTTTGAACCCGGTCGTATGAATGCCTAGAGTGGATAAAGGTTCGATAACGGACATAAAACCCCGGCGCAACATACTGAATCTCTGAAAGGGTTGTCATGAGAACGACTCAAACCCTAAAACTTCTATATCTGGCCTAGGCTTACCTCTCGAATTCTCTTTTTCTTTTTAGGACAAGATCGTACCCCGGGTATGGCCTCGGTAGAAGCACCGTTATGCAGATGGGCCCTGGTCAAGGTTTGTCACTTCAAAAGTACGCCAACCTCCGAGATTCCTAGTGAAACAGGTAGAGCTCTCGTTGCCGGGACGAAATTGGCTTTCAAAATAAAAAAAAATAGATATTGCCAAATCTAAAAAAAATCAGAAATTTCGAAATCTAAAAAAATCAGATATTTCAAAATTCAAAAAAATTAGATATTTCAAAAACTGAAAAAATCAAATATTTTAAAAAATCTAAAAAAATCAAATATTTCAAAACTCCAAAAAAAATTAGATATTTCAAAATCTAAAAAAAAGTCAGAAAAGAGATCAAATATTTCAAAATCCAAGAAAAAACCAAATATCTTAAAAACTCATAAATACCATCATCTTTGCATAGCATGCATTTGCATTCATATATTACTGCATCCTTGCCTATTTAATAAGGCTCCACCCCTTGACCAAATATCAAGAATTGGTCATTCTCTAACTTGCTGAAGGCAAGGGGTTGAGTCCAAGAACAGATCTAACTTGTTTCTTATTTTTAGTGTGTGCAGACGCAGGTTCCATTACTCAGGATTCAAAGCTCGTAGTTTCTCTATCTTTCATTCCTTGTGGTCTAATGATGGACCGCTTAATCCGCCATAACGGTCATCCAAGGGACCGCTTGCCTTACTCGAGAATCCAACTGAGAGTTTGAAAACTCAGTTTTCCTAAGTCCTTTCCCTTGCGGTCTATCGCTAGACCGTTAGGGTCCTCTAGCGGTCTTCTGCTGGACCATTTGGCAAATAGAGAACGATGTCCTTTTATCAATCAAGCAAAATTGCAAGGCCGTTGCATATCTTTGAAACTCAAAACTCTTATTCATTCACTAAAAGGTCATAATACATCATTCTCTCAATGGAAAAACATAATTCAAAGCTCAAATTATATTCAATTTCATATCCGCATGGGGCCGGATCTTGCGTAATTCCTTCACATAAGCATTGTATTCCTCGTCGCTTTCCTTCACTTCAGCTTGCAAGGTACAGACTCGACTGATCTCCCACATTGTCAGATCGCTCCGGACTGCACGTTCATCCTCCTCGATCCCAATCTTCCTAGCTTGAAGGGGAGGGTAGTGTGATAGTGCTTGAACCGTAGTGCGGGGTAGCCCGATTTGCAAGTAGCACCGGTGCGGGTTGTAGATCACCAAGGTGGTGTTCCCCACTAGCTGCAGGTCTAGGCCCAGTCGCCGGGGTAATCTAAGGATTGTGCCTTGAAGAATTCGACGTCGCATTACGAACTTGTCCATTGGCAATGTGTTAAGGAAGAGGTGCCAATCATCTCGTGTTTTCTTGTCCGCCGTCCGGCATTCAACCGGTGAAGAGAACCCAAATGTCCCTCCTATGAAGTAGAGTGGGTGGCTCCCGAATATGTGGCTAGCTGAAGGCATATCATCCTTGGGTAGAAACTTAAGTCTCACCCCCATCTAACACTCAAGGATGATCATTGACCCGAAGAGTGGTCCCCCTAGGCAAGCTGAACTAAGACCTTCATATAGGTAGGAAAGGACCGCTTGAGTGATGGATAAACTCCGCCACAACCCACTAATGATGCTGAGATTTTGAATGTCCAAGAGGTGGTCTGTCACGCCCCGAATCGATAACAGCGGAACGTGTAGTTCGGAACGTGGCAGTGATACGGTCGTGAACATAAGACACGAAATTACAACCTGGACAATGTGGGCCAATTAACCTTTATTGATATTCAAATATTCGAATTACATACCTTGACTCAACTTATATAAGTGAAGAAAGGACTCACTATTACACTCTAATAAATCAAATGTCAATTACATAACCGGACTCCACTTATATGAGAAAAAAAAAAGACTCAAATACTCTATAAAGGGAAAAGACTCAAGGACAAGATAAGACTCAAGAAAACTAAAGGACACCAGGTTGCTTTTTCCACAACACTCAACACTCATGCCCTTCCCCATCTGTTGGACTATCTTCAATGTCGTTACCTGAAAAAAATGTTAAAGATATGCTGGTGTGCGAAACGCTCAGTAGGAATTACATCTCTCATCAAGTAGAATATAAGTGATTAACAAATTACTCATGTTCATGACAAATGCAATGTAGGAAATGGTATAACTTGAAAATCATGACAATTGATCTAGCAGAAAGGATAAATATCAAGGCCAAAGGCAGTTACGAGCTCAAGAGAAAAAGGGATGAATTTCCCATGCAGAGTTAAAGACAAGTTATCAGAATATAACAAGGACAGATACTTAGATGAAGATAACTTCAGAATTGGCCAGAATATAACAGAGTTCCAATAAATATAAGCAATCTAGCAGAATATCTAAATTATCATAATAACCAAGCAACAAATTATCAGTTTGCAGAATAACAGATATAACAGAATAACAGAATATAACAGATGTACAGAGTTTGGTGCAATGCCACACCCAGAATTCCCATGGTTTACAGAATTGGACTTCCGTCCTACCTGGCACTGAAAAGTCACGGACCCACAGCCCTTAATGTTTCAGAATCAGATTTGGCCAAATACAGAGTCAAAGGGTTATGTTCTTAAATTGATGACAAGAAGATTCCAAAAGTAGTAGAGAGTCAAGACTAATGGAAAACCAAAGTGACACGGATCGGATTCTGAGGTTTTTAGGGTACAACCAGCTCGGCTGCCTTGAGGGAATCCAAGGCTAGCGGAGACTTACGGAGGTCCCAATGACTAACTTGCCAGTCCGAAGGAACGGAATGTCCAAGGGAGGACTCGTATGTCACCGAGAGTTGAGGTGTATAACGTGAACCAATCATGAAAAATGGGCTCCATCTACAGACGTGAGATGTGAGTGCCAAAAGACCCGAGGTATGGGTCAAAACCGGAAGAAAACGGTGAGAACATGAATACGTTAATTGTAGAATTCACGTCCATCCAATTCTATACTTAACTATAATTAAATTAACTTATTTTAATTGAAGTCATGAATAGTGTCATTTATTAATTAGCGTTCACTTGGAGGGACATTAATTCTATGATTTTTAACTTAATTTATTTAAGAAGAATTCACGTCAATATCTATTTAATTGAAAAATTTTAAAAATATACATTCAAAGACACAATTATTTATTTAAAATAATTTAGAGAAATAAAATATATGATAATTAGGAGAAAAACATGAGAATTTCATATATATAAATTTTATAATTTTATGTTATATAATTTAGTAGATATGAATTTTCAAAGATATAGCTACAAGATATATATATATATATATATATATTAATAAATGATTTAACGCCTTCGCAGAGTGTCGTTGAAAGAATTCAATGACATTGAGTGTGTCGTCATTTATAACAAATGAATAGTGTCACTTTTTTTTAACCTCCCGTTCTAGATGTACACATATCAGAATTGCGCAATCTATATACCAAAATGAAGGACTCGAAAAACTCTACCTAACCAGACGTTCAAAATAATTTTTCATTGAGAGATGGGGGATCTTGAGATAGGAGACACGGGAAACGGTGCAACCACTCTTACTACCTCGGTCCCCACCCCACTAGTATGCCCATAAATTTTCATGGCCAAAGGTCTCTCAGACACCCACGAATAAGATGTTAAAGCCAATAAATCTAACTATTGCTATAGTATTTTACCGTATTATAACGTGTTACGTAAAACCCAATAGAATGTACATTAAATCTTATTTTCTTTACATGATTTCATAGATATTTAAAGTTGGTGTAAAACATGTAATTCATGGTGTAAAACTTGTACAAACCAAGTAGAGATTATGCAAGATTAATTTGTTTAGCTTTGAGAGAGAACACCTACCAATGTGTGTTTTGCTGAAGAACGACGATCGAGAAAAGGAGATGTGAAGAACAGCCACAGCAGTAGGTGAAAGAGCAAGGAGGAAGCAGTAGCCTCTCATTGTTATTGCCACGGTAGAAAAAGAGAAGATGAGGAGCACAGCTCCTTCACGCACGGCAGGGGAACAACTTTCGCGTAGGGTCCTCACGCTCTGATGGCAATAGCACTTCGCCTGCCACCCGCCCGCACAGCAACTAGGAAGAAGAAGAAGATGCAGCGACGCTGGCGTCAACGGTAGGTCCGCTCGAACAGGGGAACGTGAAGAGGTTGGCGTCGTCACCAGTTCATGGTAGAGAGGGAAACCAGCAAGCCGTGCGCAGGGGTTTATTTATAGGAATACGATTCCTTGACTAATCGGTTTAGGATTCCTAAGTAAGCTTCTTATAGGACTTAGACTTCCTAGCATTCCTATTCTTACTAAAAATCCATAACCACCTCTTCTACGGAAACCCCTTCTTTCATTCGCACACAGCTTGGGCGATTTATGTATTAAGGAAACCCCCTACTATTTTATATATATATATATATCTTGAATTACTCAGATATGATTTAATATATATATAGTGCCTTTGTAATATATATATACTTATTATATATATATATATATATATATATATGGTGTGTATCTAGATACATATATATATATGAGCATAGGTGGTTAACTATCTTTGGGTTTTTGATGGGCACGCAGGTTTAGCGGCACATATATATATGTATGGGATATAGCAAGGTTTTGGGTTGGGGTTGGCCCATTGGTGAGAAGCTCACGTGGGCTTTGGGCTCTTTTGATGTTTTTTTGGGATTACAACCATATAGTTAACGTGGTTGGGTTTTGGTTAATTATATATACATTTAGGTAGCTGGGTGTGTTACGTGGCTTCCCTATATAGTTAAAAGGGTTTATGGCCTTACAGGTATGGGTTATTGGGTTTGTGTTTTAGTTAGTTTATGTATGTATACATGTGATTTATGTGTGTTAAGTGAGCTGTGTTTAGAATGCCATTTTTATAAGACTTGTTTTGGGTGGTTTCAAGCCCATTTATATACGGTTTAGTTTTACTTATTTATATATTATTATTATTAGCTAATAATACTTGGGTTTGGGCTCAAAATGGGTGATCGGGTGAGACACTCACCTGGGCTTGTTAGTTGGGCATTATTTTGGGGTTTTTATAAGACAATATATGTTTTAAGCCCATTATTGGTATGAGTCAAAGTTTTATACTTTTTTTTTAATTGTTAATGGGCTAGTTAATATTGCGGCTCATTTATTTGGCTGTTAAGATATAATTTGAGTAATAATTCCCATTAAGAGTATAATCGATTATTTCTAGGAAAGTTTTAATATATTTTGGAAATTTTATTCCTAACTTTTAAGGGGTGCTACATGGTCGGTGGTAGAGAAAAGAAAGATCCCGCATAGGCAAATTGAGGTAACTTTGGCAATGGCTTCAAATCTCCCGCTCTTGTTTTTACAATAAACGGTGATCCATTGAGCTATGGGTATCAAATGAATATGGCATGGGCTGATCATCGTCCTAACATCCTTTGGGTTGTGAATGAAATCTCCTAAGATGAGTGATGGATCTATGGGCTCCACTATATGGCACACTAAGTCTTCATCCCCCACCTTGGTCTTAGGAAGGGCTAGGTAGGTCTCTACCTCTTCTATTAGGATAGTAGCTTCAAAGGTTGGGAAAATGAAGGTGTGGGTTTGAGGATGCTGTAGTTCTACAAGAGCTGAAATGCTTGGCCAATTTAGAAATATTTTCTGAAATTTTTTTGCTAGAACCACCAAAGAGTGAAGGTCCCATGCCCTTAGGATGGAAAGGACCTCTAAAGGAAGTTCCTTTATCAAGGGAGCCACCCACTTCAGGTTAGAATAACATCTTGGGCCGGGAAGGAGTTGAAAAAAGATGGAAAAAGAAGAAAAGAGAGAGAGAGGAATGCCATGAGAAGAAATTAATGAAATGCATGAACTTTTGAACTTAGAATTGAACTTACCTCTCTTGAAGAGCTTGAACTCAGATGCTTGGGGATGGAAGTCAGCCACTGTAGCTCCTCATGCTCTTTCCTCACTGCCTTTGGACCAGTTGACAAGTTATGGAGGTTCTTTTGGAAGAAACAAGTAAACTCCCAACCATCCAAATGCTCATTGTGGTGATGTTATCATTGCAACCCATGGGTTTTCTGATACCATGGGTGTTCGGAGAAAGGGTTCTCCGAGTGTTTATGTTGACGTGTGTGTGTCGAATTCTGCGGAGCATATCCGTATGTGTGCTTGGGCATAACTTGGGATGTGTTCCCCGTGTGTGGTTGGGAGTTTACTCCCGTGTGGTTGTTTAGGCATTTCCCTACGTGTGTGTGGTGGAGCTTAGCTCCATGTGTGTGTGGGGGGATTTATCCCCGGGCTGTTCTTACAGCAGTGAAGCCTCACCGGTTTGGTGAGGGGTGGACGTAGGGAGCTCGTCGTGGTCCCAAACCACCTTAAAAATTCCCGTGTCTTGTGGTTTGATCTTTGTGATTGTGTGCTTCACTATCTTATCTATTTATGCAATCGTGTGAGCTCGGTGAGATTGAGAGAATTAAGTTTAAAACTGTTTAGATTAAATTCCTCAATCTTATCAACCTTGTTAATTCTGATGTGCGCTAGTTTGTGTTTTTGATTGGACATAGTTTTCAGTAGAAGGATCTATTCACCCCTCCTCAAGATCCATGTTCCTGCACTACGAGACCCAACATGACCGGTATAGACAACCTTTCCCATGGCACTAGCTTCAAAGCTTCTCTTCATGGTGAATTTGGGTGATTTTGATGAAGTTTCAAGGCTTGTAGTAGAGAATTCCTATGAGCTACGAAATCTGGGGTTTAGTCCTAGTTATAGGGCTCTGATTTTTCTCTTAGTGCAGTAGGATTAAGGCTGGGTAGTCTCGATTTGAGTTAGGATGGGTTTAGTGCAGATTAGGGACCCCTATCCTCGGGTTAGGACTCTCACGGAGAGTCCCACTCAGATTTAACTGAGTGTTCATCCTAGCGGTCTATCGGGAGACTGCTAGCAGTCCTCAAACGGTCGTAAGAACGACCGCCTCATCCTTTCATTCGCCGCCTTCCTCTTCATCCCTTAACGGTCATGGTTTAGACTATTTTTTTCCAGTCTGGCGGTCTTGCATTAGACCGTTTACCAGTTCCTGTCAGGTCTTTGCTATCTTTCATCTCACTTACTCGTCGATCTTGTTACGCTCTCTAATCCTCTCCCGCTCTCTCTTTCAATCCTAGGAGTCGTTGTTAGTAAGTTAGCATTTGCATCCCACACATTTTTTTCATAAACAAAAAGACAAAAAAATCATATATCATTAATAAAAAGTGTCATGTACATGTGTCCATAAAGAAAAAAGGGAAAGTGCAAACTCATGCCCTGGCTGGTCCCTCTCCTGGACCTCCATTGTCCCCGGTCCCCTCACGCCTCTTCGCCGGCGGTGCCATGGAGGTGCTCCCCTCCTCGCGGTGTCTTCGTCTCTACTCCTCCTCCTCGTTCCTCCGATGGTCGGAGGAACCTGTGAGATAATCCCAGTGCACGTTGCGCACCCCGCTCTGTAACACGCTATGGGAGGATCATCCCCCCACTAGCCGGAGTGCTCTCTCCAGTGCTCTGATCTCCACCCTCAGCTCTTTCATCTATGCCTGAGAGTCTACTACGGTTGTCGCTCCAACTCGGAGTCTCTCTACCTCTACGCGAAAAGGAGCAACCTCTGCCCGTAGTCCCTCTGTCTCCACTCGCAGTCGCTCTGCCTCGGCCCGAGCATGCTCCGCCTCGCCTAGAGCCACAGTCAACTCCCTCGTCTGCATTCATTCATGGTTAGTCATTTGCATTACCATAAGCGTTTAAGTCAAAGGGAATTCGGTTAGTTTGCTTACCCTGTCCATGAGAGTGGCCTCGGCCTCCTCGGCCCTAGCTACAGCCTGAGCAAAGTCCGCGTCTCTCTCAGCTCGGTCTCTCGCAGGCTGTGATGAAGAGGACGGAGCATCTGGTCCTCGCCGTTGCGATCCCTCAGCTCGCTGTATTAAGAAGTCAGGGTCAGTCTCATAAGCATGATCATAGGTATGAATCAAGTTTAAGGTTATGTAAACTCACCAGAAGGTCCAGCGCGTACTGAAGCTCATCCCTCTGCTGTACAGTGGAGTGGAGGAGGCCCTGGAGTTCTGCTATGCGTCCCTGGGGGTATAGCTGCACATAGGAAGTCTTGGTGTCAGTGCATATAGGAATAATCAATTAGAAGAGCATGAGTTTAGAAATTTGTACCGGTCGTCGGATGCCGCGGAAGACCTGGTCTCCGTACCTCCGAGCGTAGGCTCTCAATGAAGCCTCGTCGCAGTCAACTCGGGCCTTCACCACTCGACCTCGGCGTGTCCAATCGTGTACCTGGTCGACTGCCCGGGTGGTCCAGTCGATGTCGCCGCTTAGTCCCTTTGAGGACCGACCGATGCGCGCATCGTCTCCCGTTGGGAACTCTACCTCCGGCTGATGTACTCCTCTAGTTCTCATAATCAGTCGATGATGGAGCTGCTCGATGATGTTCAAGCAATGGAGCCAGATCTCTCGTCTGGCGTACGCCTGGGCTAGACCCAGGGCTGCCCCTCGTGACCCTTGTCACGATAGGGTGTCCAGCGCACCTGAAAGGCCATCAAGTCAGAGAAAGCATTTAGAGGCATTTAAAAGCATTTAAAGAGTTTAAGTTTAGAGGCTTACCGATGCATATGAAAATGTGTCCAAATCATCCTGGATCGCCCGTACTAGGCGCCGGATCGATCCCATGTCCCGAGCCGTCGACCATCGCCTCACGATGGGGATCCGATCTGGATGTACGTCCTTTCCTCGCCCGATGCCAGGGAGGTACAGATAGCTCCATACCTGCATTTGTCAAATGTCAGCATGTAGCAATAACAAGCATGTAATAATCATAAGCATAAGCATTTAGAGTCAAGCATAGTTACCTGAAGGAATGGTGAGAAGCCGCCCGGCATTGTCTGCCGGTTGGTCGTGCTGAGCGAGTCGAAAAGGAAAGCCAGTACTGCGGCTCCCCTGGCGTATCCTCCAACCCCGTTCAAGTCTCTCAGCAGTGGGAGGAGCCGACAGCTCACTCCGTCAGCCCGCATCGCAAAGAGAAGC
The DNA here is from genome assembly GCA_022559845.1 of Amorphophallus konjac. NCBI lineage: Eukaryota > Viridiplantae > Streptophyta > Magnoliopsida > Alismatales > Araceae > Amorphophallus > Amorphophallus konjac. Next base: position 200,492,374 of record CM040123.1, read on the forward strand.
TTCCCGAACATCAGCATCAAGAAGCGGCGCAGGGTGGTGTCCCCCTCTGGTCCCAATCCCACCGACACTCTCTCGCATACCCGGTCTATCAGTCTCCCCAAGTGCTCCTCGGGCAACTCACCAACAGCTATCGCTGCTCCTCTCAGCCCTAAGCTCTCCTGAAGAGTCGCTCTGGCCAGCATCGAGGAATGGTGCCTCGGTCTCATCAGCTCTAGCCCTAACAGCTCCTGTGCTAGCTCATGGTAGTCCGCATATGTTCGTCCTGTCACTGGGGCCCCGTGTACTCTCAATCTTGTGATCCTCGTGACGTCCTCCAACGTCAGGATCATGTGACCCCATGGGAATAAGAATGCCCTGCTGATCGGGTCCCATCTCTCATGCAGCGCGTACAGCAAAGCCGTGTCAATCCTCGTGACTTCTATGCTCAGAAGCTCGCCAAACCCCAACGCTGCTAATCTCTCTCTCTAGTAGTCCGATAGTGCCTGGTACACCGCCCGGACCTGTAGCCATGAAATGCGGGTCTGCCTCTTCCCCTGCATGCATTCAAACACATTAGAATCAGTCTAGCATCTAACCCATCATTCTTTGCATTGCATTGCATTTTAATCAAAATCACAAAAATCACCCTGATTCCCTAGCGGTCACATTTAGACCGTTTCTTTTCCCTATGCGATCTTTTCTTGGACCGTCTGATTCCCTAGCGGTCACTGGAAGGACCGCTAGGCACCCAGAGAACGGGCAGTGTTTGCCTCATTTCCCCAGGCTTTAAAAATGGCCCAAAAGGCCTACAAATTGTTCTAATGGGTCCCCATACCCATTCCCCTCTCCATTCACATAAATGCATGGCTTAAAACAAATTAAAAATGTTTTTTTAGGGTCCACGGCCTACCTCTGATGGTCGTCGGCCGACCGTCGCCGCCGGAGCCTCCTCCGACGTAGGGTCATTCTCTTCGCCCTCGGGAGCCTCTTTAGGGCCCTCTTCTACCGTGGGAACCTCTCCCTCCTCCAGTTGGGTCACCGACCTTTCTTCCTCCGTCTGTGAGTCTGCCGCCGCCATGGGCAGCACTTCCTCCGCTTCGACACGCCGTTGGAGGCACTTCACGGCCCTTTTCTTCACCATGGTGGGGATGGGGGTGTGAAATGCACATTGGTCGCCGGTGGGATGATCGCCGGAGTGGCTGGAGGAGTGGGTTGGTTTGATTGGAACGGAATGGGGCGTGTGGGGTGAATGAAACGCCTATTCGATTTTTGAAATCGCTCAGAGATTAGCGGTCTATCGCCAAACCGTTAGGTCTTTTGGCGGTCTTCATCTAGACCGTTTTCTATCTGAATTCTTCCCTCGAAGAATGTGAACCGCCCTTCTCTAGCAGTCTGCCACTAGACCATCAGGGGTCCTTTAGCGGTCCTAGTCTAGACCATTTGGTGTGAAATGGAATGATTTCTTGATTCTTGATGATATTTTGGAATGGTTGATATCTCATTAGTACTTCATGCTTATTCTATGATATGGCTAACCCCTCTTTTCTTAAGCTTGAACGCCATAGCCATCATATCACGCCAGTGTCTTCTCACCGGGCAAGTAAGTCAGGTAAGTATTTCCACCCTTAATCCCTTGATGCATTACTATATGGTATCTATGATATATTATCTCGAGAATCAGCTGGTCATTCATGTGTTCTGGGATCTGATGTTCCCCTCTAACAAAAATGATGATGATCTAGGTGCACATGTTTAATCGTTGGATAGGCCGTTATGTTGGAAAACTTGGGGGACGATGATTCTATTTTGCACGCTGTGGTTGCAGATAGTGTTCTGACCCTGATTTATCCGGTCTAGCAATACTATTCTCGAGTATCTTGCTATTTTATCTTTCTTTGCATTCATTTTGATGATTTCTTTATTTTAGCCCAGCATGCATCATTCGCATCTTTGAGCATTCATGAGCCCTCATCTGTATCAAGTGTCTCAGTAATGGTGGATAACTATGTATCCATGGTCTTGAGTAAGGAGAGTCATTCCACTCTGAGTTAGAATATTCGCTCGATTTGGTTATATGGAGATTCCTATCTGGAGTTTAGTTACTCGTCTCTTTACTTCCCTTTTCTGTTCGTTCCGACCGCCTATCAGCTGTGCGTTCCAGTGAGGAGGTTGGTCGTGACTTTAGTTCCTTTAGTTGTTAGTTCCTCCATATGTGCGTCATTCGGTTTTGCCATTCCTTGTGATTGGTTCAAAGTTTTCGGAAAGATTCCTATCGCTTGTTGGTTGAGGATGGGTGTCAGTTCGCCTTAACGCCCGCTTTTCAGTCCACTCCGCTTCAGTTCTGCTTCATCTCCATATTCCATTTCGCTTTCGCTTCACCTCCACTCGCTCCCCTACAAAGAGGATGTTAAGGAGGGGCATCTGTTGACACCAGTTTTATGACCAATGAGTTGGGTCATCTCCTTATCTATTTTATGATGTCCCGGGTTATTCACCGCTTATTGGGCCATTTTTAGTCATTTTCTGGGCTTATTTTATGGGTCATTCTCCCTGGTTGGGCCTAGCTCCATTGATTTCTCAAGATTTTCAGATTATTGGGCCTTGATAAGGACTGATGAGGATTTAGTTGTGGATTATTTTGAAGATTTATTGGTCTTTATCTCTTTTGCCACGTCCACTAGCCTGGCGGTCTATCGTAGGACCGTTAGGTGAGCGTTGACGGTCTTTTGGTGGACCGCTAGGAGATAGAGAGTCCTGTTGGGTCTCTTTGATCTTATCTTCTTGTGAACGACTGAACCTAGCGGTCTATCGCTTGACCGTTTTACTGTCCCTTGCGGTCTATCGCAAGACCGCTAGTGCAGACAGAGAGTCCTGCTCCAATGTTCTTCCTCTGCTTCGTCGTGGATGAACTAGAGTCCATGATTCCTGGATTTCTCTCTAGATAGAGGCTCCCAAAACTTTCTGTTTGTTTCTATGGACTCTTGGGAGTATTATCTTCAATGTTTATCTAGGTTCATGCCTATTTTTGAGTCATTATCCCTCCAACACGAACATTGGGTTTGAGGGCCTATAAATAAGACCCTTGACTTCATGGCTTGAAGAGGAGATTTCTGGAGCTTTCCAAGAAGTGCTGCTCCATTCTGGAGCGAGTACCAACCAGGGAGAAGATATTTCTACGTCCATAAAGCTTCTGGTTGAGGGAGTATCAAGTTCCTTTGGTTTAGTTTTGAGTCTTTTTCTTTAGTTTTGGTCTTTCCCTCTTGCATATTCATAGCATATTCCCACTTCTTTCTCCACGTTCTCTGCACTCACACTACATTTTTAAACATCCTCCTATCTTTTCCACGCCCCACAGGGGTTAAAAAACCATCAACCCCCAGGTATTCACCCCTTCCTTTTATGCACTTTAGCTTAGTAGTATTATAGACACTACATTAGTCCCAAGGGCTTATTGGGTCGTTTTTCTTTGTGTCTACATTCTCTTGTAGGTTTATTGGACTCATTGCACGAGGCCCAACTCTTCTGGCCGACCAGGAGGGGTGGAGATCCAAGTTCCACTTCACTGTTCTGGGTGCTCTAGCGATCATTCATCAGACCGTTTGCACATATCTAGCGGTCTATCGTAGGACCGTTTGCTGTCTTCTGGCGGTCGTTGGCTAGACCGTTTGTTTCTACTGCACCTGGGTTTTCTCTCTCCCGTGGCGGGTGGTCTCACTCGGCTCTTTCCAAGGTATTTATTATAGTTTTGCTATTTTATTTACTTTGGTGGCAATCACATCATTCTTTACTTTGGGCATTGTTCACCATCTTGCTTGTCTTCCTTTACTTTAGTTGCTCCACACCCCGGTGTGTGTTTTATTTCATCTCCTTGCTCCACGCCCACGGCGTGTGTTTTTTTATTTCTCCCTTTACATTCCTTGCACTATTTGAGATGACATGCCCTATGCTTTGATCTTGTGTTGATTGCTTGAGTTAGTGCACCACTTGCTCACGTTACATTCACATACATATTCACATTCACACTCACACATCTCGCACAAGAGAGAGAAGGAGGAAGGAAACATCAACAACTGCTACTTTAATTTCTTTACTTTAGTCAAAATGATTTTTTTTGTCAAGTAATGGTCGGTGCACATTCACATTAATGCATATCATAAGTCGGTGCATATGTCCATTTCCACTCTGAAAGTCTATGCATGTGTAGAACTTTGTCTAGAAAGGTCGATGCACATGTATACGTTTTGCTTACGAAGGTCGATGCACTGGTAGATGTACTGTGGTGAATGGTCGATGCACATCCTTCTGTCTATCTAGAAGGTCGAGGCATGTATCACGCTCTTGCATCATTAGGTCGATGCATATGTGAAGTCCATGCATGTGCAGAGTTTTGCTTAGACAGGTCGATGCATCTTTCAGACCGCTTCAAAAGGTCGATGTACTTGTCAAAGCATTGCATCATTAGGTCGATGCACATGTGAAGACTTTCATTTGAAGGTCGATGCACATGAGAAGACTTTCACCTGAAGGTCGATGTACATGTGTAGTCTTGTAGTAAAAGTCTACCTGTCTCAATTAGGTCTATGCTAGTATGCTTGCATATGTTTCACAGGTCGATGCATGTGTAGAAGAACTGCATTATAGGTCGATGCATGTTTCTAGATGTCGATGCACATAGGGCCTTAAGTTAGAAGGTCGATGCACCTTATTCACTGAATGAAAAGATAAGGTCGATGCACATTGAACAATGTACACACCACAGGTCTATGCACCTCATGCACCTTGTGCTATAAGGTCGGTGCATATTTGAACAAAGGTCGATGCTGTCCACTAGTCTCTGCAACATCAAGTCTGTGCTTTTGATGTCATTTATATCAAGGTTGTTGATGTTTTGTTTATGATTGATGGGATGTGGGGTGAATGTGAATGATGTGGTGTGAATATGGTGTGATAAAAGTGTGTGTGAGCAAGTGGTGCACTAACTCAAGCCATCAACATAGAAGTAGAGCAAGTGGGCATGTTATCAATGTTGCAGAAGTGAAGAAGGAAAATAAAAACACACGTTGGGGCGTGGAGCAAAGGAATAAAGAAAACCACACACCGTAGGTGTGGAGCAACTAAAATAAAGAGAAAGCAAGCAATATGATGAACAAGATGACAAAATCCCAAATAATGGAAAGTGTGATCGCCACCAAAGTAAGTAATGCAGTGAAACCACAATAATTACCTTGGAAAGAGCCGGTTGAAGTCACCCGACCATGGGAGAGAGAAAACCAGATGCTGCAGAGGCAAACGGTCTAACAGATGATCGCTTGGAGACGGCAAACGGTCCTACGATAGATTGCCTGATATCCGAAAACGGTCTGCTAAATGGCAGCTAGAGCACCCAGAACAGAAGCTTGGAATTTGTATCTCCACCCCTCCTGGCAGGCCAGAAGAGTTGGGCCTCATGCAATGAGTCCTGTAAACCTGCAAAAGAGTGTAGACACAGAGAAAAACGACCCAATTTGCCCTTTGACAAGTGTAGTATCTATAATGCAATTAAGATAAGATGCCGAAAAGGAAGAGTGAATACCTAGGGGTTGGTGATTTTTAACACTTGTGGGGCGTGGAAAAAGATAGGAGGATGTTTGAAAACGTGATGTGAGTGCAGAGAACGTGGAAAAAGAGTGGGAAGATGATATAGATGCAAAAAGGTAATAGACAGAACTAAAGAAAAAGACTCAAACTTAGACCAAAGGAACTTGATACTCCCTGGACCAGAAGCCTGGTGGACGTGGAAGTAGCTTCTCCCTGGTTAGAAGTGGCTCCAGAACGCAACAGCACTTCGTGACAAACTCCAAAGATCTCCTCCTCCCAGCCATGAAGTCAAGGGTTATATTTATAGACCCCCAAACCCTAGGTTCGAGTTGGAAGGATAATGACACGAAAATAGGCCTGAAACTAGATAAATCTCGAAGATAATACTCCCAAGAGTCTATAGAAACAAACAGAAACTTCTGAGAGCCTCTATCTGGAGAGAAATTAACAAACCAAGGACTCTAGTTCGACAACGGCGAAGCAGAGAAAATCAGACAGAGCAGGACTCAGGTAATGGAAGCACTATAAATATTCCATTAGTTATGTATCAACGTTCCAAAAAAAATACTTGTATGCACCAAAAACCTCGGGCGGAGTAAATACATTAAAAATGGACAAATTTTAGCGGAATATATTATTTAGCGGCTACCGTTGGTGGGGAACTCGCTTTGGGAAAAAATGTATTAGTAGCGGAAGGCTACAATTTTGAAGATGGTGCCTAATCAGGGCTTTTTAAAATTAATTAATAGCTTATTCTGATTAACTTGAAAAAGCCTTCCTCAAAGTGTGATTTTTGGCATCAATCCCATTCGTACCATCTCAACCTCCTGCTCTTTGCCCAAGGAATGCTTACCGAAGGAATTTTAGCTGGGCTCTCTGTCTTCCCAAACAGTCTTGCGATAGATCGTAAGGCTCAAGAAAATGTTCTATTAATAGACCACATGGCTCATTCGTCCAGAAAAGATAAGATCAAAGAGACCCAGCAGGACTCTCTGCCTCCTAACAGTCTAGCAAAGGACCGCCAACGCTCACCAAACGGTCGCACGATAGACCGCTAGGCTAGTAGACGTGGCAAAAGAGATAAATACCAATAAATCTCCAAGTTAATCCACAAGAAGCCATATTAGCCCTTATCTAGGCCCAATAAGCTACAATGATGAGAAATCAAGGGAACTAGGCCCAACAAGGGAGAACAACCCATACAATAGGCCCATAAAATAACCAAAAAATGACCCAGTACTCGGTGAATAACTCGGGACATCATAAAATAGATAAGGAGATGACCCAACTCATTGGTCATAAAATGGGTGTCAACAGATGCCTCTCCTTAACGTCCTCTTTGCAGGGGAGCGACTGGAGGTGAAGCGGAAATGAAGCGGAGTGGACTGAAAAGTGGGCGTTCAGGTAAACTGACACCCGTCCTCAACCAATGAGTGATAGGAATCTTCCGAAAAACTTCGAACCAATCACAAGGAACGGCCAAACCGAATGACGCATGCATGGAGGAACTAACAACTAAAGGAACTAAAGTCACAACCAACCTCCTCACTGGAACGCACAGCTGATAGGCGGTCAGAGCAAACGGGAATGTAAAGAGACGAGCTACTAAAACTCCAAACAGGGATCTCCAGATAACCGAACCGAGCAATTAGACAAAAGGAAACCTTCCAACTAAGAGTGGAATGATTCTCCTTACTCAAAACCATGGATACATAGTTATCCACCATTACTGAGACACTTCAGACAGATGAGGGCTCATGAATGCTCAAAAAGATGCGCATGATGCATGCTGGGCTAAAATAAAAGAAATCATCAAAAGGAATACGAAGAAAGAATAAAAATAGAAAGATACTCGAAAATAGTATTGCTAGACCGAACAAATCAGGGTCAAGACACTATCTGCAACCACGGCGTGCAAGATAAAACCATCGTCCCCCAACTCTTCCAACCTAACGGCCTATCCAACGATTAAACACATGCTCCTAGATCATCATCATTTTTGTTAAAGGGGAACATCAGATCCCAGAACACATGAATGACCAGCCAGTTCTTGAGATAATATATCATAGATATCATATGTATTAAGGGTTTAAGGGTCGAGATAAGTACCTGACTTACCTACATGGCGAGAAAGTGACGGCATCCTATCGTTTAAGCTTTTGACAATAAGAAAGGGTTAGCCATCAATAGCAATTAAGCTCATAGGAATAAGTACGAAGCATATATGGAACAAAAAATAGTGCAAGTATATCATTCCAAATATCAAGACATTTAGCCACCATACGGTCTAGTAAAGGGCCGCATGGACTAACCTAACGGTCTAGCAGTAGACCGCTTGGGCAAGGGCGGTTCACATTCTCTGAGGGCATAATTCAGACAATAAACGGTCTAGGTTCAGACCGGTAAGAGGCTGATAACGGTCTACTGACAGACCGTATGGCTCTGAGAGATTTCAAAAACCAGAAACGCCCGTTCATTCTCCCACTCACTCAAATTCTCAACCCCACTCAATCTCGCCCCTACTTCCATCCCGACGACGATCCCATCGGCCACCACCGCGAGCATACGCACACCCGCACCTAATGATGGTGAAGAGGGAAGCCCTAAAGCGCTTTCGGCGGTGGATAGAGGAGAGGAAGTGCCGCCCACGGCGGCGGCGAACCCACCAGCAGAAGAATAAGGGTCGTCGGCCTAAGCGGAGGTGGAAGAGGCTCCCACGGCGGAGGAGGGACCTGGGGAGGCCATGGAAGAGGAGGAAGATGATCCCACGGCCGAGGAAGCACCGGAGGTGCCGGCCGGGAGACGATCATCGGAGGTAAGTCGACGGTCGAAAAAACCCATTTTTATTTGTTTTGAATGCATGCATGTGGGAGGAATGAGATGGGAATGGGTCCGGGGACCCATTAAGATGTTTGTAAAACCCTTTGGGCCATTCTCAAACCCTGGGGAAATGAAGCAGACAATGTCCACCCCCTGAGTGCCTAGCGGTCCTTGCAGTGACCGCTAGGGAACTAGACGGTCCAGGGAACGATCGCTAGGGAACCATAGACGGTCCAGGGCATGACCGATTGGGAATCAGAGTGATTTTTGATTTTTATTTTAAAAATGCAATGGAATGTATGATTTGTGGACTATATGAATGACTGATTAGGAATTATTTTAAATGAATGCAGGGGAAGAGACGGACCCGGATCTCTTGGTTGTAGGTTCGAGTAGTGTACCTCGCACTGCCTGACTTCCAGAGAGATAGGTTGGCAGCGATGGGGTTCGGCGAGCTGTTGAGTATTGAGGTGATGAGGATTGACACATCACTGTTATATGCACTGCACGAGAGGTGGGATCCGATCAGCCGAGCATTTCTATTCCCGTGGGGACACATGATCCCGACGCTCGAGGATGTAGCATAGATTATAGGACTTCGAGTTCATGAAGCGCTGGTGACGGGATGGACATATGCCGACTACCGAGAGCAGGCGCGGGAGCTACTCGGGCTGGAGCTGATGAGGCCGGGTCATCACTCCTCGATGCTAGGATGGGCGACTCTTCAGGAGAGCTTAGGATTGCGGGGAGCAGTGATAGCTGTCGGCAAGCTACTGGAGGAGCACCTCGGGAGATTGACTGATAGAGCTCGGGAGAGAGTGTCAGCGGGACCGGGGCCAGAGGGAGGCATCACCATGTGCCGCTTCCTGATGTTGCTTTTCGGGAAGCTATTGTTTGCGACGCGGGCGGACGGAGTGAGCGTCAGGCTCCTCCCATTACTACAAGATCTAGACGAGGTTGGAGGCTACGCCTGGGGAGCTACAATACTGGCGTTTCTATTCGACTCCCTCGGCACCACCGACCGGCAGACCATGCTAGGCGAGTTCGCGCCTCTTCTTCAGGTAAATGCTTGACTCTAAATGCTTATGCTCTTGATTATGCTTATGATATGCTGTGATATGCTAACATCTGACTAATGCAAGTTTGGAGCTACCTGTACCTCCCGGGCCTAGGGCGGGGAAAGGAGGAACATCTGGACTGAGTACCCATCGCGAGCCGGTGGATGGTAGTACGGGACATGGGATCGCTACGGTGGCTCGCGCAGGTGATCCAGAGGACATGGACGCGTTCCCATATGCATCGGTAAGCCTCAAACTCTAAAACTTCTAATGCACTTAAATGCTTTTATGGATGCTGACATTTGACTCAATTGACCTTTCAGGGGCGCTGGACACCATACCGTGACGAGGGTCACGACGGACAGCCATGGGTAGAGGCGGTCTGGCGTACGTAGGATGAGAGGTGTGGCTGCACTGCCTCAACATCATCGAGCCGCTGCACCATCGCCTGATCATGAGGACGCGAGGGGTCCATCAGCCGGAGGTGGAGTTCCCATCCAGAGACGACAAGCGGGTCGGACGGTCCTCGAAGTGCCTATGCGTTGAAATCGACTGGGTCACCCGGGCGATTGACCAGGTACGAGACTGGACCAGGAGAGGCCGGGTGGTGCGAGCCCGGGCCACCAGCGACGAGGCCTACCTGAGGGCTTACGCTCAGAGGTACGGGGACCAGGTCTTCCATGGCTCCCGACGACCAGTACGACTCTCTAAACTTAAACTTCTAAACTACATTTAATGCTTTGATACCTATTAATGATGCACTGACTATTTGACTCCTTTCATGCGGCTAGACCCCCAGGGCCGGATAGCGGAACTTTAGGGACTCCTCCACTCCACTGGACAGTAGAGGGATGACCTCCAATGCTCTCTAGATCTCCTGGTAAATTTTGAACCTTAGACTTAAATGCAAATGCTCATGCATGCGACTGACTTGGACTTTCTAAAATGCAGCGAGCCGAGGGAGTGGGACGGTAGGGACCCAATGGTCCATCCTCATCTTCTCAGCCTGTGGCACGAGCTGAGCGAGATGCCGACTTCACCCGGGCAGTCGCTCGGGCCGAGGAGGCCGAGGCCGCTCTCACGGAGACAGTAAGCAACTGATCGAGTTCTTCTTTTAACGCTATATGAAAATGCACTTTTGACTGACCATGATGAATGTTCATGCAGACGAGAGAGCTGGCTACCGCACTTGGTGAGGCGGAGCAGCCACGAGCAGAGGCGGTTCGATTGCAGGCGGAGGTGACAGCGGTAGTAGATCTCCGTGCAGAGGTAGTGAGCCTCAGAGCTAGGGCAACAGCAGCGGCAGAGCTGAGAGCCGAGATCCGAGTGCTGGAGAGGACACTTCGACTAGTGGGCGGACGATCCTCCCACAGCGTGCACCGGGATTATCTTACGGCTTCCTCCGACCATCGGAGGAACGAGGAGGAGGAGGAGCGGCGACATCACCGAGAGGAGGGGAGCACCTCCATGGCCGCGCCGGCGAAGAGGCATGAGGGGACCGGGGACAGCGGCGGTCCAGGAGAGGGACAAGCCTGAGAGCAGCCTGTACCTTTATCTTTTGGACATATGCATGTACATGACTCTTACATTAGTAATACATGATCTTTTTAGCTTTTTTTTTTTCTGTGCAAACGTGGTTGCAAATGTGGATGCTGACACACTAACAACGATTCCTATGAGTGACCACGAGATCAAGAGAGCGAGGGAAGGAGAGCAAGCGGGAGAAAACTAGTGATTAAAAACAAGATAGATATGGGAAAACGGTCCTATGGATGACCGCGAGGAAGAATAAATGGTCTAAGACATGACGATTAGGTGAGTCGGAGGAAGGCGGTGAAGGAAGGAATAAAATAGTCGTTTGGACGACTGCTTGAGAGAGCCTGGCGGTCGCTCGATAGACCGCAAGGGAGAGGATGCAGTGAAGTCCGAGCGGGACTCTCCGTGAGAGTCCCATCTTGTGGCAAAAAGGACCAAATCTGCACTAAGACCTAACCTAACTCAAATTGAGGCTCCCTAACCTCAATCCTAGTGCATTAGAACCCAAATTAGAGCCTTATAAGTAAGAATGTACCCAGAATTCGTAGCTCATAGAAATCTCTAGTTTAAACCTTGAAAACTCCCTCAAAATCACCCCAAATCATCCTGAAAAGGAGCTTTGAAGCTAGCACCATGGGAGAGGTGGTCTATGATGGACCCAAGCTGGCTAGGAGAGAGCATGGGGAGCTGCAACGGCTAACTTCCATCCCCAAGCACTTCAAGAGAGGTGAGTTAAAATCAATGTCAAAATCCATGAATTTACTTAAGTGTCTTCTCATGAAATTCCTCTCTTCTTCTTCTCTTCTTCTTTTTTCCCTTTTCCTTAGCTTCTTCCTGGCCCAAGATGCTACTCAAGCTTGAAGTGGGTGGCTCCTATGATAAAAGAACTCCCTTTGGAAGTTACCTCAATCCTTAGGGCATGGCACCTTCAACCTTTATTAGTCTTAGCCAAGAATCTTCAGAAAATTTCGTGTGATTTGCCTAGAATTTCAACCCTTGTGGAGTTATGGCATTTTCAAACACACACTTTCATGTTCCCAACCTTTGAAGATAGACGAGGTAGAGACCTACCTAACCCTTCCTAAGACTAAGGTGGGGGATGAAGACTTCGTGTGTCATACGGTTGAACCAATAGACCCATCACTTATCTTAGGGGATTTCATTCATAATCCAAAGGATGTTAGGACCATGATCAGCCCTCACCATATCCATTTGATACCCATGGCTCAATGGATCACTTCTCATTGCAAGAACACGTATGGGAAATATGAAGCCATAGCAAAAGCCGTATCCATTTGCTTGTGCAGGGTTTTACTCTTTTCTACCACCGACCACCTCCTAGATATCTAAAATCTCAGTATTATTAGTGGGCTGTGTGGAGGGGTTTATCTATCTCCCAATCCATCCTTTCATACCTTTATGAAGGCCTTAGTTCAGATTCTTTAGGGGGGTGCCTCTTTGGGTCTATGATCATCCTTGAGTGTTAGCTGGGAATTAGACTCAAATTCTTACCCAAGGAAGACATGCCTTCAGCTAGCCGCATATTCAGGAGCCACCCACTTTTCTTCATAGGGGGTGCATTTGGATTCTCTTCACAGGTTGAGTGCCGGACTGCAGACAAGAAAACACGAGACGAATGGCGCCTCTTCCTCAACACTTTACCAATTGACAAATTCGTGATGCAACCCCGGGCTCTTCAAGACACTACTCAGATTACCCTGGCGACTGGGCCTAGACCTGCAGCTAGTGGGGAACACTACCTTGGCAATCTACAATCCACATCGGTGCTACTTAAAAGTTAGACTTCCTCGCACCATGATTCCAACACTATCTCACTACCCTCTCCCCTTCAAGCTAGAAAGATCGAGACCGAGGAGGATGAACGGGCAGTTCGGAGCGCTCTGACTATGTGAGAGATCAGCCAAGTCCGCTCCTTGCAAGCAGAAGTAAAAGAGAGCGACGAGGTGTATCGTGCTTATGTGAAGGAATTGTGCAAGATCCAACACCGCACAGACATGAAATTCAATGTACTTTGAATTTCTCGATCATGTATGTGATTTTATTGGATGAATGATGTATTATGAACCATGAATGAATAAAATAGAAGGATTTGATTGAAGCTTTGTTGTGGAATGTCCTTTTTTGCATGAATGACCAGGTTTGAACAGGGTCCTCTATTTGACAAACGGTCTAGCGTAAGGCCGCTAGGCTTGATAAACGGTTTAAAGATAGACCGCATGAGCAATGACTCAGAAAAACTGAGAGTTTTAAGCTCTCGGGAAGAGTATGCGGCCGTATATTGGACCGCTAAGGAAGGACAAGCGGTCTATTGAAGGACCGCTAGGGACATGAGGTAGAGAAACTCTGAGAGTTGGGGGTCTCAGGTGATGTTAGCGGTCATCCTTAGACCGCTAGGGATGCATAAGCGGTTTAGTATAAGACCGCCAAGGGAGAAACATCAGAGAAACCTGAAAGGTTTGAATTCAGGGCATGGAACCTGTGTCTGCACATACTTAAAATAAGAAACAAGTTAGATCCATTCTTAGGCTCAACCCCTTGCTTGGAGTGAGTTAGAGAATGACCAATTTCTTGGTATTTGGTCAAGGGGTGGAGCCTTATTTAATAGGCAAGAATGTAATAAAATATATGAATGCAAATGCATGCTATGCAAGGATGATGGTATTTTTTTGAGTTTTAAAAAATATTTGGTTTTTTGTGGATTTTGAAATATCTGATTTTTTAGATTTTTGAAATATTTGATTTTATTGGATTTTGACAATATTTGATTTTTTTCAGATTTTGAAATATTTAATTTTTTTTTGGATTTTGAAATATTTGATTTTTTTTAGATTTTGGAAGTCAATTCCGTCCCAGCAACAAGAGCCCTACCTGTCTCACTAGGAACCTCCTGAGATCAGCGTGCTTTTGAGGTGACAAACCCTGGCCAGGGCCAACCTGTGTGACGGTGCTTCTACCGAGGCCATACCCTGGGCATAGTTTTTAGTCCTAAAAGAAAAAGGAATTTGGGAGGTAAGCTTAGACCTGGTATAGAGCTATTTTTTCGGGCTTGAATCCTTTTCGTGACAACCCTTTCAGAGAGTCGGTTTTTTGCGTTGGGACTTTGTGTCCGCCATCGAACCTTTATCCACCCTAGGAACGCATATGACGGGCTCATAACGTCTAGCGGGCAAACTGTAATGCCACTCTTGCCATGCCTAGTTTCATATTTTTGGAGGTTTTGATCTTTTGAACTTTTGAGCTTTTAAAATGAGCTTTCGGCTTTGCTTTGATTTACTCCTTCCCTTTCCTTTTTCTTTTATTGGCGCTTTTCTTATGGAATCAGGTCATAACGGACTTGCCCTTATTTGAGACCTCCTCTCATCAGGGTGTCTAGATCAGTCATCGCCCCCTTATTTGCCTCTTGCCCCTAGATTCAGCCGAAGAGAGAAGCAGACATGGACTTTCACTTCTCCCCAAGCATGGACAAGGGAGAAACGGTGTTTGCACAAAACTGGGAAACCCGACCAGGGATGTCGTGAAGTGTGTGATTGCCAATACTCGGAATCCTCCTTCATGATCGAGGAAAGGAACACCTCACTATCGGGCCTTCATTAGCCTGACTCTAAGGGAAAAAGCGCTTAAGATACAACCCATTCCAGGCATGAGATAGCTCCTCACCCTCCGCGTTGACTAGGCGATATGCATTCCCTGGATAAGCCTTTTTAACAACGAACGGCCCTTCTGTCATGCCCCGAGCTTTTATTACAGCGGAAGACTAGCTCGAGGAACGTGAACAGCCGGTATGGTAAGCCTCTTGCAAGCAAGAATGATCAGAGAGCAAGACAATCACACGCATAAATGTAATTGCAAAATATCTACTCAAACTTCAACTTTCATTTCACATTATCAATCAAATATTCAAATACAATCACTAGTTGAACTTTCTTCATCATACTAGACTCAAGAAATAAAAAAATTACATAGACTCAATCTAAACAATGTAGACTTCCTAAGTCTTCACTCATTCTCTATTCACTCTCGGACCTGCTATTTGAATATTCCGAATCCGATCCCGACTCCCTTCCATCTCCTGAAAAGATTAGAAATAGGTAATGAGCACACTTGCCCAGTAGGTATCAACATGAAGGCACTATTTAAGTAATTAACATTTTAGCTCTAAAGAATAAGGTAAAATCATGCGAAATGCGATAATCAAGTGAATAACCAAAGTAACAAAGATGATCGTTTAAGATAGAATGAGAGAAAGTATGAACTAGCAAGATTGTAACAAGAATGTAGCATGACCTTTCATGAACAAGAATGTACTAGCAAGTCACATACTCTTCACCCAAATATCTTTTGCTTATGAGCAAGTATTTGGTGAACTTCTGTGGAATATCATGAAACAAGCAAGAAAGTCATGTACATGTATCGTGGATTTTCACTTATTTATAAAGAAAGTACTCCCGACGCAATGCAACGCCAGTAGCATCATACCCCATGTTTTACAGTATGTTTCCGACAATCAGTCGAGGAGACTAGCATAGAGCCCTTGAACACAATCAGTGCTCGATCGCATCTTCAAGTATAAATCAAGTTACTTCCGCGCATGTAAACAATATGACCAAGAATGTACAATTTCAATACGTTCATAATAATAAATCAATGAATGAATGCTTCTATTTGGAACAAGGAATTTCAATAACATATTAGAACTATGTTATGCCATGGAAATAAATCGGCTGCATAACGGTACATTCCTTATCTTTCATTCATTATATTAAGTCTCTTGGGAAATATGACAAGTCCTAGACCATCAATAATTCATCTAGGAACTTTAGAATATCAACCCTTTGGTCAAACCTTGGGTTAAAGTACTTAAGAACTGTGACAGTCAATAACTGGGCCGTTACAATGGTCCAAATCCAGAAACAATATGAATGGACTCAGTAAATGTGATGGTCATATTTTGGACCGTTAGATAGGTCTGACGGTCTAATATGGATCTGTTACATATCTAAAACCAGAAAACATCGATAGTGTTTCTAACAATTGGGCTTTCATGGTACAACCAACTCGGCGTCCTAGTGGGAATCCCAGGCTCACAGAGAATTATGGATGCCTTGAAATAAGATTTCCTAGTCCATTAGAAGGAATATCCAATAGAGAGGTTCTCATGTTCAAGATTATGCTCCTATAGTGCAAAAGTGTGAACTAATGGACATATAGCGGGATATATGCCATGTACTTAAAGAATTGACTCTATAGATAAGAGAGAATGTGTAACGGTATAAAATCATGATAAAACTCCTCATTATCTTTTCTAAATCAAGGTTTTAATAAAAAAACTATAGTATTTTGTCATGAAATTAACATATGCTTGAAAATAACTCTAAAGTAAGCAAATTTCTAACATGAATTAGTACTGGAACTTAAAATCATGAAAATAGGTTAAGATCTAATTAACTAGGCATACAAATATATTAATTGGACCGATCTTGATTCTGTCAGAATGTAGTGTTGTGTGACGGACTAGTCTGGACGCGTCCTAGGAAGGTAACCGTCTAGATTAGGTCCATCAGATTTCACAGAACCCTTCAGTCGTTCACAGAGGGTGTGACGGTCAATGCAGGTCTGTTACACGTCCCTGGCGGTTTTGCGATAGACCGTTAGGTCCTCTGTTGACAGAAAATAGAAACTATAGAAAACTATAGTTTAAAACACGCCAGAGATTAACTACTCTAATCATGTCAAAACGAGAAAAAAGGCTATCTAGATGCATATGTAGTAATGAAATAACAGGATATATCTTTTGATCTTCAATTAGGGTTGAAGACATGCATGAATGTATAGACTAAAAACATGAAGCTCATGAAGTCCAATGCATGAAATCCAAATAAACTAGAGGGCTTTTATCCCTAACAATGTGTTTTTGCCGTTTATGAGATAACCTACCTCGTAACTGGGCTTTAAACTTCTAATTTGAGTCTTCAAGGGTCGCCCTAGTTCTTCTCTTCCTGTGATTTTTCAGCAACTTCATGTTGCCCTAACTCTCCAACCTCTTGACCTAAAGATGTGAAATTTGGAGGTTAAGAAGATGAAACTAAGAGGAACAAAAGGTTCAAAAGAACCCTTCCCTAATTACCTCGTTTGGGAGTCCTAATTCCTTGATCTTCAGTGGTCCTTTGCTCTGAATCCTAGGCTGCTATGACAGAATAAGCGACTTTAGAAGCCTTTATATCCTTGTTTACTTGATCTCCTAACATGAAAATTTGAAAGCTATTAGTCTAAAGTATTATAAATGAAAACTTCTAAAGAACTTACCTAAAATTATGACTCCTTACCTTGATTCCACGTGAGCCAATGTAGGGGTCGCGCAAGTCAAAACTAGGGTCTATTTATAGGGTTTTGACTAGGGTTTGAGGATTAGATCTGTTCTAGAGTCCTTATTAAAAACTTAGATCGACTTCTGAGAGCCCTTAACACGTTTACTAGTCCTCTCATCTCGATCCCAAAGTGATAGACTAATAAAAATCTAATCTTTTTACTTGTTCTTCACTTCACGGAACTTACAGAGCGTAACGGTCGAGTGCTGGTGCATTATATGCATGTGGCAGTCGCACGATAGACCGCTACATCCACTGTGTGTAGAATTCAACCTAATTCAAACTCTTTTATTGGTTTATCAATATAATTATCTATAAAAATGGTATTTATCCTTAAAATCTGTGAATAGGCTAAATAACATTCTAGAATATGGGCCAACTTAATTGGCTTGGTCCTTGAACCTATTGGGCTTCAATTATTAAAGCTGTATTAATTATTTAACATTTGTTGGGCCTTAAAATCCCATTATCAAGCGATTAATTCCTAATAAATTCCAGAAAATTTTAAAATAATTCAAAATTTATTTATATAAAGTTTGGGGCACTACACCCCCCCCCCACTTAGAAGAATTTGGTCCCCAAATTTAATATATATATATATATATATATATATTGTGGAGAGTGTACTTACAGTTGAATAGTTCTGGTAATTATTTACGCATAGCTTCTTCAGTTTCCCATGTTGCTCCGGTTGGCCATGATTTATTCCATTGAATCTTGACCATAGGAATAGCTTTATTCCTTAGTTGACGCACTTCCCGTTCCAGAATCCTTATTGGTGTTTGCTCATACGTCATATCCTTCTGAATATCCACATTATCATAAGTGATAACATGGTCAGGATCATATACATATTTTTTCAGCATAGAGACGTGAAATACGTCATGAACTCCTCCTAATTGTGGAGGTAAAGCCAGTCTATAAGCCACCTCACCGACCCTTTCAAGAATTTCAAACGGGCCAATGAATCTTGGAGTTAGCTTATCTTTGATGCCAAATCTTCGAATACCACGACCCGGAGAAATCTTCAGATATACATGATCTCCTACCTGAAATTCCAAGTCGCGCCTTCGATTATCAGCATAAGACCTTTGCCTATCTTGTGCCATTTGTAATCTTTCCTAAATGAGCTTGATTTTCTCTGAAGAATCCCTGATAAGGTCGGGGCCTAGAAATTACCTTTCCCCTATTTCATTCCAGCATATTGGTGATCTACAGCTTTTCCCATATAAAGCTTCAAAGGGTGCCATCTGTATGCTTGCTTGATAACTGTTGTTGTATGCAAATTCCACCAGAGACAAGTGATCAAGCCAACTTTCTCCAAAGTCAATAGCACAAGCCCTGAGCATATCTTCTACCACTTGATTTGTTCATTCAGTCTAACCATCAGTTTGTGGGTGAAATGATGTACTAAAATTTAATATAGTCCCTCGTGAATGTTGTAAGCCCTTCCAGAACTATGATGTGAATCGAGGATCTCTATCAGATATAATAGTGACATGAACACCATGTAATTTGACAATTTCCTTTATGTATAATACTGCTAGAATATCCATAGACCATCGACTTTTGATTGGTATAAAGTGTGCAGACTTAGTCAATCGATCTATGATTACCCATATACCATCGTGTCCTCCTCTAGTCTTAGGGAAACCCATGATGAAATCCATTCTTATACTCTCCCATTTCTATTCGGGAAAATCCAAGGGGTGTAACTTACCTACAGGTCTAAAATGTTCTGCCTTTTCTTGTTGACAAGTGAGACAGCAGGACATGAATGAAATCAGCTATTTCTCTCTTCATATTGGGCCACCAGAAATTTCTTTTGAGATCTTGATATATTTTTGTACCACCTGGATGAATGGTGTACTTGGACTTATGTGCTTCTTCTAGGATCAGTTTCTTCGTATCCTCATGATCTGGTACACACACTCGGCCCTTAAATAGCAATCTTCCGTCATTGGAAACAGAGAATTTCGGCCTCTGTTCTATGTTGGCTTTAATTTCCAGTAACACGGGATCACCATTTTGCAGCTTGACCAGATCATCTATCAATGTAGGTTGAGCTCGGATATTAGCCATGAAACAATCCTCTTCATTTATGTCAATATCTAAGTTCATCTGAGCAAATTGAGGAATAAGATTAGTCATACTAATCATAAGACTTGATAGCATACCTATTGGTTTTCTGCTGAGTGCATCTGCTACCGCATTAGCCTTGCCAGGATGATATTGAATAGCAAAATCAAAGTCTTTGAGATATTCTAACCATCTCCTCTGCCTCGTATTATGCTCCTTTTGAGAGAATAAGTATTTCAAGCTTTTGTGGTCCGAGTAGACCGTGAATTTCTCTCCATAGAGATAATGACGCCAAATGTTTAAGGTGAAAATAACAGCTGCCAATTCCAAATCATGCACAGAATAATTTTCCTCGTGACGTTTCAATTGTCTTGAAGAATAACAGATTATCTTTCCATTTTGCATGAGGACGCACCCTAAGCCAATGCTAGATGCATCCGTATATACTTCAAATCCACCACCTTCCACCGGTAGTGCTAAAATAGGAGCAGTAAGGTGATTCTTAAGAATTTGAAAACTCTTTTCACATTCCTCTGACCAGACAAAAGGATTTTCTTTTCTTGTGAGTCTAGTTAAAGGAACTGCAATTTTTGAGAAGTCCTTAATGAACCTTCCATAATAATCAGCTAGACCCAGAAAACTCCGAACTTCTGATACAGTCGTTGGCCGGAATTTCTGACAGCTTCTACTTTAGAGGGATCCACAGCGATACCTGCTTTTGAAATAATGTGGCCTAGGAATAAAACTTCCTTGAGCCAGAACTCACACTTGTTAAGCTTGACATAAAGCTTATGTTCTCTAAGTGTTTGCAAAGCTATTCTTAGATGTTTTTCATGTTCCTCTTTTATCTTGGAATATACCAGGATGTCATCAATGAAGATGACAATGAACTGGTCCAGATATGGCTGGAAAACATTGTTCATAAGCTACATAAATGCTGCTAGGGCATTTGTTAACCCAAATGGCATTACCACGAATTCATAGTGGCCATAGCGACTTCGAAAAACTGATTTATAAATGTCTTCTTCTTTAATTCTAAGCTGATGATAACCCGATCTGAGGTCTATCTTGGAGAAATATTATGCTCCCGAAAGCTGATCGAAGAGCTCATCAATACGCGGCAACGGATACTTGTTTTTGATTGTAAGTTGATTCAATCGTCGGTAGTCTATGCATAACCTGATAGAGCCATCCTTCTTCTTGACAAATAGCACCGACGCACCCTAGGGGGATGTGCTGGGTCTAATGAAGCCATTATCTAATAATTCCTGCAACTGCCTCTTTAGTTCCTTAAGTTCCATGGGGGACATCCTATAAGGGGCTATAGAAACAGGGGCTACACCTGGAATGAGTTCAATAGTGAAGTTCACTTCCCTCTCAGGTGGTAAACTGGGTAATTCAAATGGGAATACATCTGGGAACTCATTTACAATAGGAATGTTTGGTAGGATGATTTCCTTGGACTTGGTAACAATGACAGAAGCAAGAAAAGCTTCACATCCTCGCGAGATAAGTTTGCAAGCGTGAAGAGAGGATATGATAGTGGGATGTTTCCTATACTTGATCCCAAGGAAGGAAAATCTGGGAAGACTTAGTTTTCGGAAGGATATAATCCTATTTCGATAGTTAATATCAGCATCATGATCTATAAGCCAATCTACCCCTAAAATGGCATCATAACCTTTCATGTCAAGACATACTAAGTTGGCAGGGAGATTGTGACCTTCTACTATCACCTCACTGTCAGGATAATACTTGGTAAGCTTTGTTCTAGAACCTAAGGGTGTAGTAATAGCAAGATCTGAAGGTAGGGGAACTGATGCAATTGGTAATATTTTTGCAAAGGTAGTGGAGATAAAAGAATGAGAGGCACCAGTATCAAATAGCACAAATGCAGGACGAGAATAAATTTGAAGAGTACCTTCCATAAGCCCACTATCCCTGGGCGCTTCTTCTTCTTCTAGAATAGCATTGAAGCGAGCCTGCCTCCTACGTCCACCACCGGGCGATTGATCTTTCATAAGGGGGCAATCCAGCATACGATGCTCCCGGCTTCCACAGCGTAAACAAGCACCAAGGCGCTTCTAACACTCTTCAGCCGAATGGCCAAACTTTTCGTAAAAAGTGCAAGCCGTGGCGACTTGCTCCTTCTCCTCCTTGACTTATTTTTCTGGGAACTTCCACCATTCCCGTTCCTAGATCTTTCCTTACTATCACGGCTTTTGTGAGGTTTCGTGATGCTGAATTTTTCTTTCTTATAATGCCGATCAGATCGTCGGCTAGACTCTTCTCCTTTTCCTTTCAATTTCTTGACCTTTTCTAAGGTCCTTTCACATAAATATGCCCGCTGAACCATCTCCGTATAGGTACGGATGTTTTGGGTCCCAAACTGCTGAATGAAACCAGGTCGTAACCTGTCCATAAATCGGTTAACCTTTAATAAATCGGTACTGATTAAATGCGGTGCATAGGGTGCTATCCTGGAGAATTGAAGTTCATACTCCGCGACTATCATCATTCCTTGTCGAAGAGAGGCGAACTCCATAGCCTTTCTTTCTTTCACATGCTCAGAAAAGTACTTAGCACGGAACAAAGTGAGAAAACCATCCCATGTATGAGGTGCATCGGCCGGAGGTGCCGGAACCGACTTCCACCATGTACGGGCATCCTTGTTGAGTTGAAAAGTTGCAAGACGCCAGTCCTCTGCCCTTGCGCCACCTTGTACCATGCTTTGTAATGCCTGAGTAAGGCCGGCAACCGTTTGTTGCATGCCATCCCAATCTACGCGATGAGCCATTGCAATAATGAGGTACCTGAGAGAAATACAACAACTTGCTATTTCTCGTGGAATTGGAAGAAAATTAATCTTAAAGCTAATTAATTATCTTATCCAGGGCTCTACCCAATTCTCACATGGGTATGAAAATTTCTTCCTTAGTTCATAGGTAGGGGTCCTTAAACCTTGGACTTATCCTATGACATGATTCTTCTCCCTAAGTCCTGAGACTTAGGCTCTGATACCAACTTAACTGTCACGTCCCCAACTTTTATTACAGCGGAAGACTAGCTTGAGGAACGTGAACAGCCGGCATGATAAGCCTCTTGCAAGCAAGAATGATCAGAGCGCAAGATAATCACACACATAAATGTAATTGCACAATATCTACTCAAACTTCAACTTTCATTTCACATTATCAATCAAATATTCAAATACAATCACTAGTTCTACTTTCTTCATCATACTAGACTTAAGAAATAAGAAAATTACATAGACTCAGTCTAAACAATGTAGACTTCCTAAGTCTTCACTCATTCTTTATTCACTCTCGGACCCGCTATTTGAATATTCCAAATCCGATCCCGACTCACTTCCATCTCCTGAAAAGATTAGAAATGGGTAATGAGCACACTTGCCCAGTAGATATCTTTGCATGAACATGAAGGCACTATTTAAGTAATTAACATTTTAGCTCTAAAGAATAAGGTAAAATCATGTGAAATACGATAATCAAGCGAATAACCAAAGTAACAAAGATGATCGTTTAAGATAGAATGAGAGCAAGTATGAACTAGCAAGAATGTAACAAGAATGTAGCATGGCCTTTCATGAACAAGAATGTACTAACAAGTCACATACTCATCACCCAAACATCTTTTGCTTATGAGCAAGTATTTGGTGAACTTCTGTGGAATATCATGTAACAAGCAAGAGAGTCATGTACGTGTATCGTGGATTTTCACTTATTTATAAAGAAAGTACTCCCAGCGTAATGCGGCGCCAGTAGTATCATACCCCATGGTTTACAGTATGTTTCTGACAATCAGCCGAGAGGACTAGCATAGAGCCCTTGAACACAATCAGTTTCCACGCATGTAAACAATATGGCCAAGAATGTATAATTTTAATAAGTTCATAACAGTAAATCAATGAATGAACGCTTCTATTTGGAACAAGGAATTTCAATAACATATTAGAACTATGTTATGTCATGGAAATAAATCGACAGCATAGTGATACATTCCTTATCTTAAGTCTCTTGGGTAATATGACAAGTCCTAGACCATCAATAATTCATCTAGGAACTTTAGAATATCAACCGATTGGTCAAACCTCAGGTTAAAGTACTTAAGAACTGTGACGATCAATAACTGGGCCGTTACATGAACATAACGCTCCACTATTGGGCCGTTACAATGGTCCAAATCCAGAAACAATAAAATGGACTCAGTAAATGTGACGGTCATATTTTGGACCGTTAGATAGGCCTGACAGTCTAATATGGATCCGTTACATATCTAAAACCAGAAAACATCGATAGTGTTTCTAACAATTGGGCTTTGATGGTACAACCAACTCGGCGTCCTAGTGAGAATCCCATGCTCGCAAAGAATTACGGAGGCCTTGAAACAAGATTTCCTAGTCCATTGGAAGGAATATCCAATAGAGAGGTCCTCATGTTCAAGAATATGTTTCTATAGTGCAAAAGTGTGAACTAATGGACATATACCGGGATATATGCCATGTATTTAAAGAATTGACTCTAGATAAGAGAGAATGTGTAACGGTATAAAATTATGATAAAACTCCTCAATATCTTTTCTAAATCAAGTTTTAATACCAAAACTATAGTGCTTTGTCATGAAACTAACATATACTTGAAAATAACTCTAAAGTAAGCAAATTTCTAACATGAATCAGTATTGGAACTTAAAATCATGAAAACAGGTTAAGATCTAATTAACTAGGCATACATATATATTAATTGGACCGATCTTGATTCTGTCAGAATGCAGTGTTGTGTAACGGACTAGTCCGGGCGCGTCACAGGAAGGTAACGGTCTAGATTTGGTTCATCAGATTTCACAGAACCCTTCAGTCATTCACAGAGGGTGTGACGGTCAATGTAGGTCCGTTACCCGTCCCTGGCAATCTTACGATAGACCATTAGGTCCTCTTCTGACAGAAAATAGAAACTATAGAAAACTATATTTTAAAACACGCCATAGACTAACTCTAATCATGTCAAAACGAGAAAAAAGGCTATCTAGATGCATAGGTAGTAATGAAATAACAAGATATAGCTTTTTATCTTCAATTAGGGTTGAAGGTATGCATGAATGTACAGACTAAAAACATGAAGCTCATGAAGTCCAATGCATGAAATCCAAATAAACTAGAGGGCTTTTATCCCTAACAATGTGTTTTTATCGTTCATGAGATAACCTACCTCTTAACTGGGCTTTAAACTTCTAATTTGAGTCTTCAAGGGTCGCCCTAGTTCTTCTCTTCCTGTGATTTTTCAGCAACTTCATGTTGCCCTAACTCTCCAACCTCTTGACCTAAAGATGTGAAATTTAGAGGGTAAGAAGATGAAACTAAGAGGAACAAAAGGTCTAAAGAACCCTTCCCTAATTACCTCGTTTGGGCATCTTAATTCCTTGATCTTTAGTGGTCCTTTGCTCTGAATCCTAGGCTGCTATGACAGAATCAGCGACTTTAGAAGCCTTTATATCCTTGTTTACTTGATCTCCTAACATGAAAATTTGAAAGCTATTAGTCTAAAGTATTATAAATGAAAACTTCTAAAGAACTTACCCAAAATTATGACTCCTTACCTTGATTCCACGCGAGCCAATGTAGGGGTCGCGCAGGTCAAAACTAGGGTCTATTTATAGGGTTTTATCTAGGGTTTGAGGATTAGATCCGTTCTAGAGTCCTTATTAAAGCTTAGATCGACTTATGAGAGCCCTAAACACGTTTACTAGTCCTGCCATCTCTATCCTAAAGTGATAGACTAGTAAAAATCCAATCCTTTTGCTTGTTCTTCACTTCACGGGACTTACAGAGCGTAACGGTCGAGTGCTGGTGCATTACATGCATGTGGCGGTCGCACGATAGACTGCTACATCTACCGTGTGTAGAATTCAACCTAATTCAAACTCTTTTATTAGTTTATCTGCATAATTATCTATAAAAATGGTATTTATCCTTAAAGTCCGTGAATATGCTAAATAACCTTCTAGAATATAGGCTAACTTAATGGGGTTGGTCCTTGAACCTATTGGGCTTCAATTATTAAAGTTGTATTAATTATTTAACATTTGTTGGGCCTTAAAATCCCATTATCAAGCGATTAATTCCTAATAAATTTCAAGAAATTTTAAAATAATTCAGAAATTATTTATATAAATTTTGGGGCACTACACCTTCCCAGTTAGGTTACAATTTAGACCTAGGACATCCGGACCAAATAAATTTGCGTTTCAAAACTATATCACCTACTTGAAATTTGCGCTCAATTACCTTCTTTTGGAAATAATGCGAAACTCTCTTTTGATACATAGACACGTGATCGGCCGCATTCATCATCTTCTCATCTAAGAGTTTCAGCTGGACGAGTAACGCATCTCGACGTTCATCGAGATTATGTTCCTTATCAAGCTGTACCCTTAGGGAAGGGATCAAGATCTTATATGGGAGCATTGCCTCCATCCCGTAAGTGAGAGCATTGGGAGTTTGCCCCGTAGGAGTACGGACGGAGGTGCGGTAAGCCCATAGAGCTTCCACTAATCGTTTAGGCCAATCAGAAAATTTGTGAGATTCACATATTTTCTTTATGATTTTAAGAAGGGTTTTATTAGTAGCTTCGGCTTGACCGTTGCCTTGAGGATAATATGGAGATGAATGATACAATGTAATATTTAACTTCTTACAGAGGTCCTGGAGCTCTTGAGAGATGAACTGGGGTCCATTGTCCGTGACGATGCTGCTTGACACTCCGAACCGCGAGATGATATTCTTCAAGATGAAGCGGCACACCGTGGTAGCTTTGATCTCCGCGTACGCCTCTGCTTCGACCCACTTGGTTAAGTCCTCAGTGGCAGTAAGGATAAAGGATTTTTCCTTGGTCTGAGAGTTGGGATCACTGAGCGGGCCAACAATGTCGAAAGCCCCCCACCTAGAGAATGGCCAAGGAGCGGAGAGAGGATGAAGAGATGAAGCAGGAGCATGGATTTTATCAGCGTGGAGTTGGCATTTCGGCCACCTCCGGACATAGAGGGGAACAATCTTCTTCTAGAGTGGGCCAATAGTAACCTTGCCTAAGGATTTTCTTTGCTAGAGCCTGGCCATTGACATGACCTCCACACTCACTTGAATGCGTTGCTTCGGCCACCTTCCAAGCTTCATCATCATCAAGACATCTCATGAGCATCCCATTAAGAGCACGTCTGTACAATTCTCTAGCAATGATAGTATTTCGAGGCGGCTCTTTTAATAGCCTTACGCTGTTTGGAACTTGCCCCTTCTGGGAATGATCCATCTCTGTAATATAGCTCGATTTCATGATACCATGGCAATTCTTCTTCCTCCAATATCTCTTCTAGCTCTGTTAAAGTCACTTCCTTCAAATCTTCCTTTTCAGCCTTCGCCTCTACAGTTTTCCTAATGTTGTCGTACCAAGGATCCTGAAGAGAGGGTGTATCCAATCTCTGGACGACGATGGTCTCAGAACTCCGACTGAGAGGAAAGGATAAGGAGGAAGTGAGCGATGCTAAGGCATTTGCAAGGATATTTCGAGATCGAGGAGTATGGATGTAGATCCGTTTGCGAAATTGCCTAGCCAAGAGATTGACCAAATCTTGATATGGCTTGAGCTTCGGGTCACGAGTGCGGTAAGTGGATAGAACTTGCCGCAGAATGAGCCGAGAGTCTCCTATGATGTTTAAATAGCGAGCGCCCAAGAGGTAGGCGTGCTTCAACCAGGCCAGGAGAGCCTCATACTTGGCGATATTGTTGGTAGCATGAAAATGAAGCTGATAAGCAAAGGGAATTGTTACCCCTTCCGGAGTAAGCAGAACATCACCCATCCCTCGTCCTTGGGAATTTAGGGCACCATCAAAGTGCAGAGACCAGAAGGGATGATGAGTAAGGACGGAGAGATGCTCATCAAGGAAATCGTGCTGAATGGAGTCCGTCCAGGGAATAGGAAGATGGGCTAGATGCTCAGCGATGGCATATCTTTTAATTGCCTTCTGAACAACGAATGTGATATCAAACTGAGAGTGGAAGCTCTGCCAGTGAGCTAACATACTAGAAAGGACATGCTTTTCTAAGAGATAGCGAATTGGGTCCATTCTAGAGATTAACCTAACTGGGTAGGCTAGAAAGTAGTGTTTCAGCTTCTGAGCTACCCAAACTAAGGTGGCACAAGTTTTCTCCATGGCTGTGTACTTGGCCTCTGCGGGGTTAAATAACCTGGAGAGATAATAAGTTGCCCGCTCTTTGCCTTCATCATCTACCTGTGCCAGGACAACTCCTAGGGAGTCCTCAATAACAGAAATGTATAGGATCAGGGGTTTCCCAGGGACAGGAGGTTGCAAAATCGGGGGATTAGACAAATACACTTTCAAGTCCTCATAGGCGTTTTGACAGTCTTGATTCCATTCAAACTTGACCCCCGCCTTTAGTAATTCATAAAACGGGCGGCACCTCTGAGAATGCTAGGATATTAATCTTCTAATGAATTGCAATCGTCCAATCAGTCCTCTAAGTTCCATGATATTCTTGGGCGGAGGCATGTCCATGCCTTTGCTTTGTTAGGATCAATCTGAATCCCCCTTTTGCTAACTATAAAGCCTAACAACTTTCCCGAGGAGACTCCAAAAATACACTTCTTTGGATTCATTTTCAGCTGGTACTCCCTAGCTCTCTGAAGCACCTTAGCTAGAATGACGGGGTGTTCTTCTTTAGTCCTTGACTTCACCAAGATGTCATCCACGTAAGCTTCCATATAAACATGCATCATGTTGTGGAATATAGCCATCATTGCCCTTTGATAAGTGGCACCCGCGTTCTTCAAATCAAACGGCATAACCACATAGCAATACGTACCCGAGGGCTTTGTGAAGGAGGGTTTCTCTTGATCTTCCATAGCGAGACGGATTTGGTTGTATCCTGAATAACCATCCATGAATGACAGTGCTTCGTACTCGGCGGTGTTGTCCACCAACACGTCTATATGAGGCAGCGGGAAATCGTCCTTGGGACATGCTTTGTTTATATCCCTAAAATCAATACAAATTCGCACCTTCCTATCTTTCTTGATGACAAGGACTATATTTGCCACCCACAGGGGATATAAGACAACTCTAATGAATCTAGCCTTATACAATTTATCGACTTCTTCTTTTATCCATAAGGCCATGTGGGGGTGAAATCTCCTTGACCTTTGCTTTACGGGTGTTACCCCTGGCTTAAGCACTAATCGATGTTCCACCAAAGAGGGGTCAAGACTCGACATTTCCTCGTAAGACCAGGCGAAAGAATCACTATACTCCCTTAGGACTTTGACTAAATCTTCTTCAACTGCTGAAGGGAGAGTAGCGGCAATGATAATGGGCCTGTGGTCTTCTTCAGTTCCCAGATTTATTTCCTTCGTATATGGTTCATCAAATCTCTTTAAACCCTGTGCATACAAATCGGCAGTGTCGTCTACGTCACTGTCCTCAAGATCCATCGGATCCTTATCATCCATGACTTCATAAACTCCTAATCCGTCGTCGCTCGACGCCCCGCCTTGCTCCTCATCTTCTTCGATCACAATCGTCGTAGCTACAAACTCCTGGCATTTAAGAAGAGCATGACATCGCTGAGCTAGATCCTGTAAGAATCTATCAGGATTGGATTTAGAATGACGCGCTGGCGAGCGCGGCTCAGGCAAGGAAGGGTTGGATGACTTAGAACAAGACCCTACTTCTCTAGACTTAACAGACCCTTCTACCCTAGACTCGACGGACCCGACGCCTAACCTAGGAGAGAGAAAATCTTGTGGGAGGGAGGCAGCAAGGACCTCATGCCCTCGGGAGGAAGATGGAGAGAAGATAGCGTAATCTTCCACTGAAATCTCCGTTTCAAATTTGACATTTTTTTGGAGATTAGTGGAGATGCAACAAGATGGAGAGGAAGGCGGAGGAGGGAGCCTGAGGGGATACTTGGATGGGCAGAAGATGTCAAAAAAAGGGTTGGAGGAGGTGAAGAACGGAGTAGATAAATCGACAGGCAGACATCAATCGCATGTCCTGACAATGAGGAAATCAATA
Source organism: Amorphophallus konjac (assembly GCA_022559845.1). Lineage (NCBI taxonomy): Eukaryota > Viridiplantae > Streptophyta > Magnoliopsida > Alismatales > Araceae > Amorphophallus > Amorphophallus konjac. The sequence continues at coordinate 200,521,910 of CM040123.1, forward strand.
GGAAGCTCCAACAGCAGTGGATTGATTAAGTTAGGAGGTGAGCAGGGTATAGACACCACCTTTTGTAAGAATGAAAACAAGCAGGAAGGAGACCAAGTAAATATGATGGGTGAGCTCCCCCTTTCCCGCGAGTGGTAAGCTGGCTTCTTCGGCTCATAATGCACAAGCCGTACCTCCTAGTTTCTTTGGCAACTTTCTTCTTCATAAAATAATCTTTCAAATGCTTGGCTGAAATCAATCATATCGTCGACCGGCCCCTTAGGCAGTCATAGCGGGCTATCGATTGTATGAGCTATATTTTCTTCCTTTGGCTGACTTGGTGAAGCTTTTAATGTGCCTGGCAGGAGGGGGCCCTGACAAAATGCTGGCGGTAATCACAAGTTAACGGTCCAGAGTCACCTAAGATTGAGAGTGAGGATTCTCGATAACCGAGGACCCTCCTGTTCATCTTCTTGCCCTTAAGTACCGGTTTAGTCCGCCCTTGTAATTGTGCGCCAAGGCCTCTCCTCGGTTGATAGCCCAGTTTTAGTATCATGTTCCACCCCTTAGAATCTCGTATCTAGGGTTTTATTTTAACGTCGACTGGTATAGTGGTGAGCTTGCGTGGCGCATAGGCCCATGGAAAATCCAGGTCTAAAACTAAAATAATAGGCCGAGTACTGGGCCATAGCTTCGACAATTTCTTCTCGGAGACGGCCTTAAAAGACTGGACCATGGACATGCTCTTTACTTTGACCACCCTCCCTTGAAAAGGGAATTTGAGGCACTGGTGGGCAGTGGATGGTACGGCATTAAGATTATCGATCCACAGACGACCCAAGATAGCTTTAAATATAGGGTCGATATCCAGCACATAAAACTCAATCGGCATAGTGAGAGGCCCATGCTCAGCCTGAATGGTGACTATCCCGTGGCATGCCCTTCTGGAATTATCGTATGCTTCAATAGTAGTCGGGGTCGGCCTTAGTAGATATTTTGACAAATTACATGTCTTTAAGGTGCTGGGAGGGCAGACATTAATAGAAGCCCCTGTGTCTACCAATGCTGCGTCTATGCTGACTTTGTTTAGGGTGATAGAAATGCATAGCGGCATCTGTCGTGCCTCAGGGGGTGCCAGTTCAATCTCAGAGAAGGTAATCGCTGGCCCTCTGGAGATTGTAGCTAGGGCTGTTGGTAAGTTGTCCACAACCATGTCTTCGTTTACTATCACCTTCTGAAGGAAGTTACGAAGTGCATCTTGGTGAAGCGTGGACCTTTTAATCAATTCCAGCATAGAAATCTTGGCAGGCACTCGGTCTAGATGATGTAACAAATCATATTATGTCCCTGGCAGCGGATCTGCCTCCTCATGATCAGTGGCCTGTTGCGAGGACTAGAGATTGGGTGCAGATGCACCGGTGGAAGGATAGTTCCTATGGAACAAATACCTGCTCCGTAGGGCAAGGTTTTGGGCTGACACGGTGTTAGATGGGTTTAAGATAAGTGGCTTGATGGTCCCGGCGGGGTGGATGAATGAAGGAGTAGAGGGTGTAGGGGTGACAGGAGTGGTGGTGATGATAACAGGTGTTATGGGGGTAGTGGAGATGACAGGTTGCGGAAGGATGACGGGTGAAGGGTTTGATGGAGAGATGGTGATGATGGGTACAAGAATTGGTGGTGGAGTGGAGATAGGCGGGATAATGGAGGAAGTGGATGGTAGGATAAGGGGTTTGGCGATTGCAGGGGATGGAGAGGTTCGATGGTTAAGTGGGAGGATGACGGGGGTAGAAGGTAAAGAAGGGTTACGGTAGCTATGGTGGAGGGCCATGAGCCGCTGTACTGAGGCTTCGTCGTCATAGGACCATGCAGCATCAGGGGTCGGGGGTTGAACGAGGTTGACCTAAGCCGGTGCCAGTGGTTGCGGAGTGGGCGGATGATTCGGCATGGGGTTTTGGTGGATCCCTCAAGTCCTGAATGGGTTGCTGCTGCGGTTGTGGCTGTTGTTGCGGTTGCGGTGCTTGTTGCTGCTGCACTTGCTACCTTGGCGCTTGCCTTTTTTCTCTTTGATTTTGACAATGGCCTTATGGATCTCGGCCCAATGAATGCACTGCCCTTCATGTAGATCATACACCAGATCTCGGAACTGATAACACCCTTCAATAGTGTGCCCGGGTTGTCAGTGGAACATGCAATATTTAGATTGATCAACGGCCGGGTTCCAGTTGGGCTGTTCCGGAGGAAGCTGAATTACATTTATTGACATGAGAGCGGAGAAGATATCCGTAAGGGTTTTAGGCAAAAGTGGATATTGTGCTCTCTTCGGAGCTGGGCGTTTATTGGTGTAGCCGTTGGGTGGAGGGACGTTGTGGTATTGCGGAGGTTGTTGCGGCTGTTGTAGAGCGGGGAAGGTAGTTTGTGGAGCGGAAAAGGTACGCTGGGTGTTTGGTGGAATGGGAAAGGTAGGCTGAGGATTTTGGGGAGCGGGGAATTGGGGATTACGCGAGTTTTGCGGGAAGCGGAACGGAGTGGACTGGTTCGGGAAGGGGAATGCAACGGCTTGCACTTGTTCGTTGGTTTGGACTCCCTCGGTGACAGGCTCCTGAGGTTTTCTATTATATTTGGGCTTTTGGGCCTCGAAGAGAGAGTGGATAGGGGAGTCCTTGAACTGGGTTTGAATAAACCTCACCCGACTATACAATTAGTGCATGTTGGCAATATTGTTCATGGCCAATATGTTGCGAAAAGTGGTTGTAGTATTGGATATCAGCAACTTGACCTTTTCCTCCTCCGGAATATGACCCGACACACGGGCGGCTATCTGCCTCCATCTGTCGGTATAAGTAGCAAAGTCTTCATCAGCTTTCATCTTCTCGGCCACGAGATCTGTAAATGAATATTCTGGGCCGACCCGATCTTGGAACCTCTGAATGAATTTCTCTTTACAACTTTGAAGCTCTCCGCATCCTCTAGTGGCAAAGCATAAAACCACTCCAGTGGAACTCGTCTAGAGATCGGCGGAATAGATACGCCATGAAGTGATCATCATACTGAAACTGCGCCGATTCATATATAAAGTCCCTCACATGAATAAGTGGATTGCTGTTCCCAACATATTTGCAGTACGTGGGGAGCTCAGATTGGGGAGGGAATCGAATGTTGTGGAAGCTAGGAACTGGGACGTCTGCCAATGATTGTGGGCCAACCCGCTTTTGAAGGAAGTCGAGTTGTAGTTGTATGGCGACCCATTTATCTAGGAGTTCCCACTCCCGAGATGGAGTAGGTGGAGTGAAAGGAGCATGCTCAAGGCGAGGAGCTGAAGGATAAACTAAAGGAGGTGGAGGAGGCCCATATGAAGGATATTGGGCCGGAGGATGACCCAAATTGGAGTGGACATGGGCCGCCCCTTGCTGAGGGTGAACGAAATCAGCCGGGCCAATGAGGACTTGTGGCGCTGATGGGATGGTTCTATAAGAATCAATTTGGGTGGATGAGGGAAGGGTGGTCTTCCCTTTATCAAGGATTTGAGGGGCCGATCCAGAGGACTGGCCTGCTTCCAGATTGGAGAACTGAAGGATCCTTGGCTGGACTGGGGTAATATTAATAGGAATGGGTGAAACCTCGGGCCCATCAATCCTAGTTTGTGAGATGGAGGTAGTGGACAGACCTTATGTAATCGTGGGAAATGGGGCACCGGACCCCTGCAAGGTTTGATAAAGGGCCTGAAGTTGGGTCGGATCCAACTGGGCCATCATCTGCAAGATGTGAGTAGTAGGATTATTGGAGGAGAAGGAGGGTTGCGCACCCTCCATGGGGACAGAGGATGGAGGAGGGGCGGACCCTTCCCCAAATGAAACTTGAATGACCCGAGATGGATCCTCTAAGAGACCCTGAGGAAGAGATTCCTCGTGGGAACGGGGAGGATCATAGGAAGACATGTTGGACTCAAACAATGGGTTGGAATAAGACGTGAAAGAGGAATTGCCCCTAGGAGATGAATCTATGGAATGAAAGCAACTCCACATGCAACGAAGTACCTTTAAACAAAGCAAACAACACAAACAACCACAAATAAGTGACTGGACAAGATGACTCCAAACTTTATGAAAGTGAGAAAGAGATAAGACAACCAAAGTCAACCAAGTTAAAATGATGATGATGCACAAAGTTTACTTATCTCTTCCTTTAGAACCTTAATGATTTGAATTTAATGTGTTCTCTCCAAAAATAGGTTCCTAATAGGAAGGATAGTGGGGACTTGGTCAACTCTAGATGTAAACTCTCCCTTACTTTATGCAAACTAGACATGGGGTGATGAAGGTAGAACCGGCCCGGCGTCCGTGTGAGAATCCACGGCTCGCGGGGACTTATGGAGGTCCCTGATGTGGTCACCTAGTCGACCCCAAGGAATATGGAGGTGAGAGGATCACACACCAAGGTAGGAATGCAACTATGATATGAAAGATGAATGACCCTATATGCACTAGAGTGCATGCAATTTCTAGCCTAATAACTAGCAAACAATATGCAAACAATGATGTAAATATATGCCACAACAAAAGGGGGAGACTAGATAGCACCAAAAAAAAATAACATAGTAAAAACTACGGAAATAATAGCAACCTCGATATACTGGAGAAAACGGTCGTATGGGAGACCGCTAAGAGGATAAGACGGTCTATCGCTAGACCGCTTTTAAGCCAGAAACGGTCGGTGAGGAGACGGCCAGGGAGCGAGAGAGCAAAAAATAACAGGGAATAAACGAAAAAATCGAGGAAAACACAAGGGCAACTGAGAACAACTAAGAACAGCAGGTCAAACAGAATCTTAGCACGATTGGCACTATATGTCCCACCGTGATCGCCAAAAAATTAAGGTGTTGATGTTTTGTTTATGATTGATGGGATGTGGGGTGAATGTGAATGAAGTGGTGTGAATATGGGGTGATAAAAGTGTGTGTGAGCAAGTGGTGCACTAACTCAAGCAATCAACATAGAAGTAGAGCAAGTGGACATGTCATCAATGTTGCAGAAGTGAAGAAGGAAAATAAAAACACGCGCCAGGGCGTGGAGCAAAGGATTAAAGAAAAACACACACCATAGGTGTGGAGCAACTAAAATAAATAGAAAGCAAGCAATATGATGAACAAGATGACAAAAGCCCAAATAATGGAAAGTGTGATCGCCACCAAAGTAAGTAATGCAGTGAAACCACAATAATTACCTTGGAAAGAGCCAGTTGAAGTCACCCGCCCACGGGAGAGAAAACCAGATGCTGCAGAGGCAAACAATCTAACAGACGACGGCTAGGAGACGACAAACGGTCCTACGATAGACCGCCCGAGATCCGAAAATGGGCATCGTGATTGAAGCTCAACCCGTCCTCAGTAGGCAGGACGCGGGATGCAGACACAGTGTCCATCTTTGATTCAGCGGACTCGTCAACTATGGCAACCTTCCCAAGACCTCGGTCTAGCTGGCTGACATTCAGCCAAGTTACAACAGGGCCAAGCACTCTACCCTGAGAGGAGGCACCGGCATCAGCAGTTCCAGAAGCAGCACGGCTAGAAGTAGTGGCCATTTCAGCAACTGCAAATAAGAATATCAAAGAAGATATGACAAGGCTGAGACAGCAATAGAAAAGAAAATTCTAAGAAAATTTCGGCAACATCTCCCCTTGTTTGGGTATGCCCAAAGTCAAATAGGACGAACACCCCCCAAGAGGGGATGACTCCTTAATAAAAGGGGACGTAGTCCCGTATGTGAATTCAATTTGAGTTTGTTTGACTCATTCTGGGCATTTTGGAAGCATGAGTATTTTGAGATGGAAATTGGCCTCAACTACATTCTTGTGTTCGCTCTTCAGCAAATATGCACGACACGAGACGGAACACATGTCTGGGGTTTTTTTATTATCAAAATCACATGGAGAAACTCAACAGTCAGTGGACGCATCTGGCCTTACTTCTAGTGAAGAGGTACTTCTGTCACATGACACATAATTCTCGTGGTTCGCGTGTTTCTCGTGCAGCGTGAGCCCTTGCGACTTGTGAGTCTTTTGACTTACGATTTTTGTAACGACCCGGACTCCGGATACCGGACATACCCGATAGGACTACCGAGCAGACCTGATACCACTTGGAACCCGTGAAGCCTCCCAAGAGCTGTAAAGCTCCAAAGGGAAAAAGGATTGTCGTGTAGTACATTGAAGCCACAGAGATATAACAGTAAGCAATTAAATTTTATTAGATCGGTTTGCTAAAGTAGCAGAAATAAAATTACTTTTTAATTAACAGTTCCAAATTACAATTATACCAGAGTCCAGTCCAAAGGAAAGACAAGCAGTACTGTCAACAGAAAAGAAGGACGTACACTGAGGTTGGGGGAAACCCGACGCAGGTACCGCTGGCAGCTACGAACGCGCCACCCCAGGAACCGCGAAAGCAGAAGACGCCACCCACCTGAAAAGTTGGGGTGAGCCTCGTGTCACTGGCCCAGTAGGGGTCACGCGGATCCCCACTAAAAAATAACACAGTAACACGAAACGACTAAAACAGCAGGTGTAGTAAAGCAGGAAAACTAAACTACAAAGTTATAAAAGAAAATCAGAAACGGAAGGAGTAGGAACAGCTGAAAGAGATGGGAAAAGAAGCCATACTGAACAAGCGCGGCTATCGAACTAACCTCGGCCTCCCAAACTACTCCAGACAGCAACATGAAGGTGAACTCTGATCTGACAAAGTCAAGAGTTGCCGATCTGTCGGGCCTACAAAGACAGGCAAAAAGCCTAGAAAAGACCTGGACAGACACATACATACTCGATTGTCGTGCATGCTCTTCTAGACACGACCACACACACACACGACTAGAACGTCGTGCACACGACACAACACTGACCTCGGGCAAGACCACGAGAGGGCTAACCCGGAAAGGTCACGACGTACGAGAAACGCGAGAGTCACATGTCACGTGACGGAAGCACCCCCTCACTAGAAGAACAGCCAGCTGCATCCACTGACGTCTTATGCTGCGCCTCAAGTGTCTCATCTACTATGCCGCCCAAAACACGACAGAGACTAAGACACGCTCAGAACCAGAACAGGAACTACAGTCGCGAGTGACTAGATAGGGTAACGCCCGTCAGCGTCAGTCCAAGCCCTTGACCACGTGTGCACACACCGACTCTTGCTGGAGAGCCAGGCCTCTAGCTAGTTTTCCCCACCCAGCAGGACGCCACTATACAGCGGGGGCCCATGGAAACTAGCTTACAAACTGTATATCGGGAACTGCCACGCCACTACTCCCGGGTGGGTCGACACGTTGTAACGTGTCGCCAGGCTACGACTAGTGGAGGCTCACTAGACACAGAACTCTGAAACAAGAGTGCTATAGTACAGATAGGCGAGGAAGCACTGTCGCACGTACTACGAAGCACCAAGGTAGCACAACAACTGCCAACAGACTCAGGATAGGGCAACTAGACCTGCCAACATAACGATCCTTGAGTCAGAAGACTCAGGTCAAGATCGTTGTACAAAGCAGTACAAGCAGCCAATCGGTCTAATCCTAAGCCAGAGGAAATGACATGACTGCGCAAAACAACACACAAGGACATGAGGGATTAACAAGACCTGCAGCACACCTGGACATGCAAACCGAGGTAAGATGATACCCCGAGGCATCCAGAACCATGTCTCGGACTGGACGAAACCACCGAGACACACACAAGGTTACCTGTCAACCCCTGGGCCACCCTGGGTTGACGGGAACCAGACAATGACTACTCTACAGTATGAAAGAAAATCCTACTTCAAGCAAGAAAACTCCTGGTTACATCCTAACGTGGTCTTAGCCCTCATAGGACATCAAAAGATATCCACGGGAACGGCAAATCACAAGGTCAAGCCAAGATATACGAAAATCGAAACGATGGGAAATGACACTCTGGGCATAAGCGATCCATCACTCGGTCGCTAGGTAAACCAAGCAGTAAAAGAGGAAAGCGCTATGCACACAGAGACAAAGACACTGGCAGTCAGGGGTAGAGCCAAGAGGCGACTGTAGCGGTCAAGGATATGACCACTAAGATCAGTCAACTCCAGCTGACCTGCCCGACAAAACTCCAAGCGATCTATAGAAGATCCGCGACACGGACTAACTAACCATCCTATAACACACACACACACAGATAGACAGACACGAATCAGGCCATCACGGCCAACCGACACAACTACGGACTCAACTCATTGGGTGGTCATAGAGGGGCCCCTCAATGGACTGAACGGTCCGAACAGGGCCGCTCAGAGGGACACAACGGTCAAAAACTGGCCGCTCAAAACACAGGATGGCTAAGGGGTAACCGCCCGAGTCGATCCGAGTCGGACAAAGTCACCGAACCATGCTCTATATATATATAACATGTCCGAAGCTTCGCCCATCATATATATATATATATATATATATATATATATATATATATATGAACCTCCATAAAACTGCTGACCAAAGGTCAACCAGGATGAGCGGTCAAGCCTTGGCCGCCCAACCCAACGGGAAAAACAGAACGGCTGGGAACCAGCCTCTTAAGGGGACTGAACGGCTCACACCTGGCCATGCCATCCACTGGGCGGTCTGTCGCGCGATCGCGCAGACGCCCACCGACCTACACTAAATGGTCCGAAGCCAGCCGCGCCAAACCCTACACGGCGCCGTTACTGTTAAACCGTGTAGGCGTCACGGCGGGAGAATCGTGGGATCGGCTCGATCGTGGCCTTTCCACGCCCCATTCGCTCCGAAACGAAGGGGATACAACGGTGATGACCATACACAATACATAGACTCCAACGAGAGTCGAATCGGCTGAGAAACAGCGAGAAACGGGCGATTTTCCAAAATCAACCCAAATGGAGTCGCCAGACTTCCCAGGCTCCTAACGGTCCCGAATGACCGCCAATCGTGACGAAATTAGTGACTATGGAACGCAGACGTTCCAGGGAGTCCATTGACACTAACTGATCTAGAATCCGTCACCGTTTTTTGGTGAACCCTACAAACTCCAGAAAATCATGATTTTGCTAAAACGAGCCCAAACTCGCTCGTTCTTGCACCGAACGACGTGAAACTATAGGGAAAACATAGAGGGGAAGTGGGTGATCCGTCTCCCTACCTCCACCGAAGAAACCGTTAGCCGAAGTGACTAATCCATGTCGAAAATGTGAAAACATGAACCACGCCGATCTCGGAATCCACCGAGGGATCGCGCCACGCCATGCTCAAATCGTCACTCTATCCCGCATCTCGATCACTCCATCGCGTCCCCGCCTCGGCCAGCTCCGCAACAGTGCACGCCCCTCAGCGAACGAGCCAGAGAGGAGAGAGAACGAGAGAGAGAAAGAGATGAGAGAAATGAGGGAGGAGAGAGGTGGGCGAGGGTTAAATAGAAAGGAAATTAGGAAATTTTCCTAATTTCTGAAAATCCAATAATTGGCCCAAAAATGGACTAATTCAGAAAAATATGCAAAAATAGTTGAAACGATCCTCTCGATGAGTATATCGCAACTGCGGCGTCCACGAGTCGATGAACTGAGAAATAAACTCACCGCAGGGTTCTGTAACTAGTACGAGAGAAAAACCGACACGGATCGAAAAACTCAACTCAGTACCCATAAAAGTGATCCGAAACTCTCCGAAGAAGATCCGAAAGACCTAATAAAAATCCAATAAGAATCCAGGGCATTACATCCTCCCCTCCTTTAATAAATTTCGCCCTCAAAATTTAAGGACAAGCAAAGGAGAAGCAGGGAAGAACAACCCCAAGACACAACTTGAAACAGCGCGAATCTCGAGAAACATAATTCAGAGGGACATAGTCAGACCATAATCACAAGTACATGCTCTGGATCGAGCACGACACAAGTGAAGACAAGTCTGACACCTCCGAAACAAGGCAACGTCATTTACGTCTCGCAAGAAAGGAGACATGACCTATGCCACGACGACAGATATCGGGAAAAACAAAATGACAGACATGGTGAATACCAGCTTAAACAAGGAGACATAGTCCTCTCAGTTGACAGCTCGACAACATCATCGGCTCCAGTGTCAAAAACCTGGCACATAGTACGCCAATGACAGCACTGGACCACAACACAATCAAGTCAGTCCTCACTCAGATTTTACATTCGATCGAGTCGCATGCTAACTCTACCAAGAGAGAAGAGTACAGCAAAGCTAACTGACAAGATCTGGTCCACACAGTGCAAAGACAAATGCACAAAATCATAGAGAAACAAGGATAAAACGACAACATCAGCACTTGTAGGATTCTGGCTCCGTACTGAACACAGAACCACGGAACACAACCGCAAGTTGGGTCACATCAAGGCATAACGATAGCTGAACACATGACCACGAGGGACTAGTCATGCATCGAGCAGCTCACCAAGAATAGACCCATGATAAAAAAGCGCATCCCGTCGCATCCTGACGAGAGCAAAACCATCTCGTACAGTGCTAATACAGCACGCACAAGACCACACGCAGAAAAAACCAAGCGATCGAGAATCGTGAAACCTAAGCTAGTGAAAGACTGTACTGGACTTTCAGGACTCTGGATACTGTATATCTCAGATTCACATGTACTTTTACACAACAATGCTCTGATACCAACTGTGACGACCCGGACTCTGGATACCGGATATACCCGATAGGACTACCGAGTAGACCCGATACCACTTGAAACCCATGAAGCCTCCCAAGAGCTGTAAAGCTCCGAAGGGAAAAAGGATTGTCATGTAGTACATTGAAGCCACAGAGATATAACAGTAAGCAATTAAATTTCATTAGATCGGTTTGCTAAAGTAGCAGAAATAAAATTATTTTTAAATTAACAGTTCCAAATTACAATTATACCAGAGTCCAGTCCAAAGGAAAGACAAGCAGTACTGTCAACAGAAAAGAAGGACGTACACTGAGGTCGGGGAAAACTCGACGCAGGTACCGCTGGCAGCTACGAACGCGCCACACTAGGAACCGCGGAAGCAGAAGATGCCACCCACCTGAAAAGCAGGGGTGAGCCTCGTGTCACTAGCCCAGTAGGGGTCACGCAGATCCCCACTGAAAAATAACGCAGTAATACAAAACGACTAAAATTATAGGTGTAGTAAAGCAGCAAAACTAAACTACAAAGTTGTAAAAGAAAATCGGAAACGGAAAGAGTAGGAACAGCTAAAAGAGAAGGGAAAAGAAGCCGTACCTAACAAGCGCGGCTGCCGAATTAACCTCGGCCTCCCAAACTACTCCAGACAGCAACAGGAAGGCGAACTCTGATCTGACAAAGTCAGGAGTTGCCGATCTGTCGGGCCTACAAAGACAGGCAAAAAGCCTAGAAAAGACCTAGACAGACATAGACATCTAAAGCACACACGACTCGATTGTCGTGCACGCTCTTCTAGACACGATCACGCACACACGCGACTAGAACGTCGTGCACACGACACAACACTGACCTCGGGCAAGACTACGAGTGGGCTAACCTGGAAAGGTCACGACGTACGAGAAACGTGAGTGTCACATGTCACGTGACGGAAGCACCCCCTCACTAGAAGAACAGCCAGCTCCATCCACTGACGTCTTATGCTGCGCCTCAGGTGTCTCGTCTACTATGCCGCCCAAAACATGACAGAGACTAAGACACGCTCAGCACCAGAACATGAATCACAGTCGTGAGTGACTAGATAGGGTAACGCCCTTCGGCGTCAGTCCAAGCCCCTGACCATGTGTGCACAAACCGACTCTTGCTGGAGAGCCAAGCCTCTAGCTAGTTTTCCCCACCCAGTAGGACGCCACTGTACAATGGGGGCCCACGGAAACTAGCTTAGAAACCGTACGTATATCAGGAACTGCCACGCCACCACTCCTGGGTGGGTCGACACGTCGTAATGTGTCGCCAGGCTACGACTTGTGGAGGCTCACTAGACACAGAACTCAGAAACAAGAGTGCTATAGTACAGACAGGCGACGAAGCACTATCGCACGTACTACGAAGCACCAAGGTAGCACAACGATTGCCAACAAACTCAGGATAGGGCAACGAGACCTGCCAACACAACGATCCTTGAGTCAAAAGACTCAGGTCAAGATCGTTGTACAAAGTGGTACATGCCGCCAATCGGTCTAATCCTAAGCCAGAGGAAACGACATGACTGCGCAAAATGACATACGGGGACATGAGGGATTAACAAGACCCTCAGCACACTTGGACACGCAAACTAAGGTAAGATGATACCTCGAGGCATCCAGAACCATGTCTCGGACTGGACGAAACTGCTGAGACACACACAAGGTTACTTGTCAACCCCTGGGCCGCCCTGGGTTGACCGAAACCAGACAATGACTACTCTACAGTAGGAAAGAAAATCCTACTTCAAGCAAGAAAACTCCTGGCTACATCCTAACGTGGTCTTAGCCCTCATAAGACATCAAAAGATATCCACGGGAACGGCAAATAACAAGGTCAAGCCAAGATATTCAGAAATCAAAACGACGGGAAATGACACTCTGGGCATAAGCGATCCATCACTCGGCCGCTAGGTAAACCAAGCAGTAAAGGAGGAAACCGTTATGCACATAGAGACAAAGACACTGGCGGTCAGGGGTAGAGCCACGAGGCGACTGTAGCGGTCACGGATATGACCACTAAGATCAGTCAACTCCAGCTGACCTCCCCGACAAACCACCAAGCGATCTATAGAGGATCCGCGACACGGACTAACTAACCATCCTATAACACACACACACACAGAAAGACGGACATGAATCAGGCCATCACGGCCAACCGACACAACTATGGACTCAACGCATTGGGTGGTCATAGAGGGGTCGCTCAATGGACTGAACGGTCCGAACAGGGCCGCTCAAAGGGACAGAATGGTCAGAAACTGGCCGCTGAAAACACAGGACGGCTAAGGGGTCACCGCCTCATGAACCGCCATAAAACTATTGACCAAAGGTCAACCTGGATGAGCGGTCAAGCCTTGGCCGCTCAACCCAACGGGAAAAACAGAATGGCTGGGAACCAGCCTCTCAAGGGGACTGAACGGCTCACACCTGGCCGTGCCATCCACTGGGCGGTCTATCGCGCGATTGCGCAGACGTCCACCGACCTACACTAAATGGTCCGACGCCAGCCGCGCCAAGCCCTACACGGCTACTGTTAAACCGTGTAGGCGTCACGGCGGGAGAATCGTGGGATCGGCCCGATTGTGGCCTTTCCACGCCCCATTCGCTCCGAAACTTAGGGGTTACAACGGTGATGACCATACACAACACATAGACTCCAACGTGAGTCGAATCAGCTGAGAAACAGCGAGAAACGGGCGATTTTCCAAAATTAACCCAAATGGAGTCGCCGAACTTCCCGGACTCCTAACGGTCCCGAATGACTGCCAATCGTGACGAAATCAGTGACTATGGAACGCAGATGTTCTAGGGAATCCATTGACACTAACTGATCTAGAATCCATCACCGTTTTCTGGCAAACCCTACAAACTCCAGAAAATCATGATTTTGCTAAAATGAGCCCAAACTCGCTCGTTCTCACACCGAACGACATGAAACCACAGGGAAAATGTAGAGGGGAAGTGGGTGATCCGTCTCCCTACCTCCACCAAAGAAACCGTGCGCCGAAGGGACTAATCCATGCCAAAAATGCCAAAACACGAACCGCTCCGATCTCGGAATCCACCGAGGGATCGCACCATGCCACGCTCAAACCGTCACTCTAACCCGCGTCCCTATCACTCCATCGCGTCCCCGCCTCGGCCAGCTCCGCAACGGTGCACGCCTCGTAGCGAATGGGCCAGAGAGGAGAGAGAACGAGAGAGAGTAAGAGATGAGAGAAGTGAGGGAGGAGAGAGGTGGGTGAGGGTTAAATAGAAAGGAAATTAGGAATTTTTCCTAATTTTTGAAAATCTGATAATTGGCTTGAAAATAGACTAATTCGGAAAAATATGCAAAAATAGTCGAAACGATCCTCTCGACGAGTATATCGCAACTGTGCCGTCCACGAGTCGATGAACTGAGAAATAAACTCACCGTAGGGTTCCGTAACTAGTACGAGAGAAAAATCCACACGGATCAAAAAACTCAACTCAGGACCCATAAAAGTGATCCGAAACTCTCCGAAGAAGATCCAAAAGACCTAATAAGAATTCGATCAGAATCCAGGGCATTACAATTTTGACTCGTGGTTTGGTCTACATCTGCGTTGACGTAGTTCCTCAGGTAGTTTTGTGTCCTTTCGACACTAAGGTCTTGGGTGCCGGTAGAGAGTTACCGTGGTTCTACCTGTAGATAGTGTAGTAGGCACGACAACAGAGTCATGATCGTACCTTTGGCAGTGTAGGTTTTAGTGGGGCCTTTGTCTGTTTCCATAGGCCTTCACGATAGGGTTTCGTGATTTATCGATGGTTCGGCAACTCTCGACCATGTGAGATCGGGGCTTGTTCTTCTATTGCCATTAGGAGTAGCTAGAGGGCTGAGGTTTTATCGGCTGCCGTGTGTCTGTTCAGTACAGCTTTCCTCTCTTTACTTTTACTTTTCCTACTCTTGTTACTGTTGTTGTTGTTGTTTTGCACTGCTGTTACCACTTTTGTTTCGTGGTGAGGATCCGCGGGACCCCTTCTAAGCCAATGAGATGAGGCTCACCCTTATCTTTTCAGGTGTACCGGTTCCTCCTCGTGGTTCGGAGGCATAGTGCGGTGGTTCTTAGTGCCAGTTTTGCTAGTGTCGGGCTTCCCCCGACTTGAGAGTATGTTTCTCTTTCCTGTGGATTGTACTTTAATTTGGACTGGACTCTGTAGTGCTCTGTTGTAGATTCGTTAGCTGCTGTAGTTAATTTGATTAATTGAAAATGTAATTTTATTCTTGTTAATTTAACAGTCCTGATCATAGTGATATAATTGTTTACTACTTTATTTGAAATTTCAATGTACCTACACGCACAACTTACTAACCCTTCGGAGCCTTACAACTCTTGGGTAGCGTCTCAGGATCCAAGTGGTATCGGGTTTACCCGGTATCCGGATGTTGGGTCAGTATAGTTGGTATCAGAGCGAGTGTGTGGAAAGTACATGGGAATTTGAAATATTACAGTGATTAGAGTCCATAAGGTCCAGTACAGTCAGCAGTTGGCATAGGTTTTGTGTTTCTTTACCGCTTTGCTTCTCGCATGAGAGCTTGTATGCACTATGTTGGCGCTGTGAAGGTGGTTTTATTTTCGCATGAATATTGGCATGGGACCCGAGGATTGTGATAAAGGGTCATCTTTCTTCAAAGTCGTGGTCTCGGTTGTGCTGTATTGGGCAGATGTTGCTAGCAGGCGTAGTCTGTGATGCGACGTTCGAGATTTTTGTGACATGATCAGGTGGCTGATGGAAATTATTGGTGGTATGATGGCCGTTCATATTCTTTAGTGGAGATTAATTTCCTTTTGGCCATCCCAGCTTAAGGTTTGGTCAGCCCCTGAGGTGTTAAGGTTATGGTTTGAGGTGGTTGTTTGGATGCCCTGATTTAGAGAGTGCACTGGCGAGGCAAGGATTTTTCTTTCCTGATGAGCTGTTGTTAACTGAGCTTGACTTTCTCATCCTGTCTTGTGGCATTATTTTGAGGATGAGCTGAGGTAGGTGCTCATTGATTGTGATTTGTGTTATGGCTCTGGGCACGATGGTTCATACTATGGCAGTTTGTGATCGACGGTTGGCATGGTCCGTACTTGAGGCGTGGTGCATTGCAGTTTGATGAATTGTGATGGCACCGAGAGTGTGCTGAGATGCAGATGCCGAGTTGTCCGTGATGCCTACGTGCGTTGTATCGAGTGCGCAGCAGAAGCGTGTGGGCTATTGAAAATGGTCTGATGAATTTGAAGAGAAAATGCCTAAAAATTTGAAAAATTGAGTTTACAGAGCAATGACTATGACTGATTGAGAAAACACGGGCCCTTCACCAAGGAAGTGATGGGAATTGTGTCATGAAGTAAAGGTCTAGTTAACTATGTTTAAAAATTATTGAGAAAAATCAAAACAATAAGCAGAGTAATGGCTGAAGCTCATTGAGAAACCATGTCCCTTCGTCAACGAAGTGACATGGACTGCGTCATGATATGACAATGCCACCTTTGTTCATGATTGAGACAGGATGGTAAGTGAAACTCTGAGTAACTGGGGAGTCTGGTATCTAATCAATGTGTCTCCTCACGCCAAAGGAGTGAACTCTATCTGACTATCCTTGAAGAATGTGCAAAATGAAAAATATGTGTAAAAGAAAAGGAATTTCAGAAGGCTAACCCCCCAAAAAGAATTATTCACCTTAAGATGTTTATCTTGAATACTAGTTAAAATTCTTTCTAGGGGTGTCTCGAGAAATCACTAAGATAAAAAGGAATGGGGGCAAGGTTTTTGATCTTACAAGATATATTTTAGCTCTATTAAATATACTAGAACATATTTTCTAGGCTCTTACACTTGATTTCAAATTTATAAACTTTGAACCATTACTGCATATAATGGTCTTGAATAATGCTGCTCTAAAAGGATAATCTTAATTCTTCAAAAATAAAACCCCCTGATGTGTGAGCTTTGTTAGATGCCTCCTTCTATATGAGTTGTTCAACTTTTCTCCACTACAACTCTGAGTTCCACATCTTGTACATCTCCTACCTTGCCTCGTATTCAAGTCCTTGATGGTATCATAAGAGGAGATCATGTGAAGTCTTTGGTTTCGTGTCTCTTTGCAATTGATAACAACTCTTTTCTTGCATGTTGTTAGACTGCATTTCCTACCTCCATGCATTGTATAGAAAACACTAAAAATCTGAAACCCAGAAAACCTAAAAATTTGAAAAACCTAAAAACTATATCTGATCAATGGCTGCCGAATTGATCTCAGACTCCATCTTCCAATTATCCCCTGGTTTTGTCCAAATTTCTTGCATATTCTTGCCTGATCTGATTTTGGAAATTCCTGGACCTGGCTCTCATACTTTGGACTATGCTGCTTTCCAGATCTGTTGCATTCCCAATTCCTCTACTATACAACCTCTTTTAATGCATGATACCATACACCATATTGAAGTTATCAATCGGTATCAGTCCTTTTATCAACTGCTCAAACCTCATCTCCAGTGTCCACGTATATTGCTGCTCCAGAATTCATGGCATGTAACAAAAAAGGGGGCGACCCAATACGCTTGTTGCTGAATTGGTCTCCAAATATGCCAAGTCTATTATTGTCCATGGCTGCATTCAATTTGATTGTTCACTGCTCATTTATTTCCACTGCTTTACACCAATCTCTGAATTTTTATGTTATCTGACTGCATTGTCTACCTCACACTAAACTACCCTATCTGTTGAGACGTTTTGATATCAAACTATTATCTATGCTCATCTCCTGCTTTCGTATTTGGTATCAAACCATGTCCTCTTTGCTGATGGCAAAGGGGGAGATGTTTTGATGAGTCATGATTGAGTTTTGTTGAGAGGTGACTCATAATGACTCATAGTTGCCATCATCAAAAAGGGGGAGAATTGTGGTGCCCATGATTTTGATGATCTCTGACTATGACTCATTGGTGAGTCTAATATGCATTTGATGATGTCAACATGTATGAAGTCAGGTCAATGTCAGCGAAGTCAGTGCTGGCAATTGTACGTACAGTCTTTGATATGATGCTATGGTCTCATGGCGTCGACACTACTGCAGCATCAACATTAGCACCAGCAGTAGCCAACAAAGCCAGAATTAGCAATACCAGTGAAGCTAGCAAGCTCAAGCTTACAATAGCAGTGGAAATGGCAGTGCAAGTTAGGAGCTTTATCTGTGCTCAATCAAAGGAGCAAAGGGCCTTCTTTTTATTCAAATAAAGTTGAAAAATACTGAGTGAAGCCCAAGGTGCAAAGGCCTTTGAATGCACAGAAACCAAGAAAGGGTTTGGCAAAAGAAGGAAACATCAAATTGCACAAGGCTGCGCCAACCTCATGATCAAAGTTGTGTCGACTCTTCCTTTCACAAAAGGAAGATTAGCCAAGGCGATATCAAGGCTGCGTAGACCCCTTGGCACAACTGCGTCGACTCCAAACTCTTTCGGTGGCAGGACCAAGTGCATATTGATGCGTCGACCTCACCTCTTCAGTTGCATCGACCTCATCAGTTCCAACAGCAGTCAGACAAGTGAGTATCAACAGCTGCGTCGACCCCACCTTCTTAGGCGTCGACGCAAGGCCATCCCATAAACCATCGTAAAGATATTTCTCAAAGGATGCGTCGACGCACCCTTGTAGCCGCATCGACTCCATGAAGGTCTGGCATGCCAGCAATTCAGGAATCCATGAAGCTGCGTCGACGTAATGACCTTGTTGCGTCAACGCACTAGAAGTTTTTTTAACCCTATATCTGCTAAACCTGCAGTGTTTCAGAAATTATCCAGAGGCCAAAAATCAGTGATGTAAACCTCCAAAAACACATATATCATGGTCTAGAAAAGGTTCCTAGGACAGAGATCCTACCTTTTCATCATGAGGCTTCAGGATAACCTTTTTGGGAGATAGATCTGCCAGGCATCAGATTTGGGAATGGTCAGCTTTCATGGTACTTTACCTTTTGGCCACAACCAATCAAATTGCAGTCTGTGGAAGAACCTGGCAGAAGATCAGATCTGAAAAAAGTTTGTACCCCTGCTCTTCTATATGCTAGACCAATCATAGACCACCAGGGAAAAAGGTATTTTGTCAAAGAACTTCATTGTTTATTCTTACCAAACAAATAATGGTTTAGAAGACTCCAAGCCAATGGGAAGCCTCCACAGCATGTACCAAGATCTGTAGAATTACTCCAAGGTGGGAAAACAAATCTCCCTTCAACCTCCATTCCAGGAGAAGAAGCACAATGCCTTAAGACTCAAGACTTGTGATATGAATGGCCCAGATTACTTCCTCCAAGATCAAAGGTGCAGATCCAAACTTCCCTCTATAAATATGAAGCTTCTGCCACCTTGGAAGGGTTGGCCGACCAAATGCATTGAGTGAGATATCATCTTAGCTCGTCCCAAGAAGAAGAGAGGAATAAAAGAGTGTGCAGCCCTGAGCCTTCATGAAAAATGTCTGAGAAGAAGAGTGAAGTAGAGAAAGCAATGAGCAGACTGTGCTGAGCAAAAGAAGAGAGCCCGAAGAGCAGAAGTTGATTCCTACAGAAATAGCTTCATGACTTCGTTCTGAAGCTACATTTGTCTTTTCAGTTCCGCTTTGTATTTTTTGCTTTCTTTGAAAACTTAGAATTTCTGTGTGTTGTACTATTGATGCAGCAGTGTGTCCAGTGCTCTGTCTAGAGACCAGAGGTGGCTTTGGCTGAGATCAACCGTGTGTGTCTTGGGACCTTGTTCCCATGTTTTGCTACACTTGCAGCATGTGTGTTTTGTTTTTGTGTGTGTGTGTGGGGGGGGTCATCCTCGTCAAGCTGTGTGTCAGTTGAAGCTGTGAATCAGCGTGTGTGTGGAGGGGGGAGTTCGTCCCCTTGTTCAAGCTATTAGTCAGCGGGAAGCCTCACTCGGTTGAGTGAGGGGTGGACGTAGGTTGCGAGTTTACAACCGAACCACCTTAAAAATCCTCTTGTGCAGTGGTGTGTCCTTGTGTGATTGTTTCCATTTCTTCTATCTCCACTTCATAGGGACTTATAGCTTTTGTTACACTTTCATTGTCATAGCCGAACACTACACATACTGTGAGTTGTTCACTGATTACAAGCTAACTTCCTATTTGAACAAAGGCTCACACACTCACCTAAGAAAGCACTATGATAATCTGAACCTACGCATGTAGATCTTAGGTGTTTGACATTACTCCGGTGGATGAGTCTTCTGAGACTTTGTAATCTCAGGTCCATAGTTTTAATGGCTCATCATTTGTATGGCTATTTGTTTTCAACTTTAAAGGGGGGCATATTTTTTAAGGGATCTATTCACCCCCCCTCTAGATCCGGTTGCACCCAAGGAAGGGACCCAACAATTCCTAAGATCCAACAATCTTAAGAGGTGATCCTAGTGCAACCAGTTTTGATTTTTGTTGCTGAACAGTTTTCAATGAATTTCTTTGTCTGTATTTAAGTGTTTTAAGTAGGCCGCTTGGTTTGCCTAAACGTGCAAAGTTGTTAACTCTTGGAGCGGCTCGAGGCACTGTATGATAATGAACCTTTTTTTAGTTGTGATTTGTGCCTTTCTCATGGTTTAATCTTTCAGCTGATTCTCAGCTATGTCTGCATTTGAGAATTCTTTTGTCCATAGCTAGTCTTGATTAAACTGAGATTTACATTCTGCTTTAATTCCATAGCTAGTCTTGATTAAACTGAGATTTACATTCTGCTTTAATTGAAAATTCATTTGATGGACTACGACTTGGAAAGGATTTGATTATCTGGTATTTCAAATGGTGATCAGCAGAAAGGCAGACTAAGTCGATCTGGAGCTCTCACTACGCGTGAGGTGATCATCAGATCTAAGTTCTCCACCTAGTACCGGATCTCAGTAAAATTAAAAGTCTGGCTCATGAGGAAAACTATTTTCTCTTCATATCTGAAAATATGATCACTGCCAGTTAATCTGAAATGCATCAGTATTGATTTTGATATTGTTTTCCCTCAGTGATCCTTGATACATCTGTTTATATGAAGAAGCTAGAATTGTTTTAAGTTCCAATCATTCTTTATATCTCCCATACTATTTTTCATGTCACATCTTTGTTGATCAAATGCCATGCACTATCCTCCCTACTTTTTGATCATGGGAGAGAGTACAATTTATTGTAAAGTTCAAATGATGTATAAATGCTTTACAAATTATGTTTTTGAGAATGGTTTGATTGTGGATGAAACTCATGCTCAAAGATGAGCATTTCGTTAAGAATATACTTGTGGGCTGGTTCCTATTTTATAACTCCCCTCCTGCTCAAATTCTGATATTATTGATTCATCTTGTTAAGAGTGAAAATTTTAAGAAACTCATTTATCTCGATTGATTGATGATGTCCTTAAATGCATCTTCTCAGGGGGAGGTGGCAGTGAACTTGCAAGATAATGCTTATATTTCAGCCCACTTCAAGAAATTGATTTGGAATCTGTGTTCAGTGTGGTTCAGACTTGTATTGTATCTCCCATTCTAGTTTGAAATATCGCCTATTCTTTCAAAGGGAGAGATAGCAATAAAATTCCTATACCTTGCATTTGTGAAATGTCATTCATTCATACTGCATTTCACGTACAGATTCAAGCATTGGCATTTGAACATTAGCATGCCCATCACATTCATGCATAAAGTGCATGTCAAGCATAGAATGAAAGTTTCATGTTGCACACATGATTGCAAAAGATATAAGGTTTTGGGTGTGCATGTTTAGAGGTATGCCTTGCATATTATATCCTTCCAAGTGTGCTTGCATGCTATGACTTCATGGTATATCAAATGGTGACAAGAAGGAGGGCATGTTAAGCTTGCCTAAGAACTATCACTATGCGTGAGAAAAATTCTCCGCCTGGTACCATGAGTCAATTGTCCATGTTTGTCAAAACTTCATTGAGTATTCAAATGCTCATGGACATAAGTAGGTTTGATCATATGCATGTTTCCTTTTCAGAATCACTACATAACATTTGTGTCTAAAAAGCTAAAAAGATCATTCAAAAATTCATGTGTAGATTTAGGGGGAGTTAAGATGTCTAAAATTTATGCATTCAAGTTGTATGTTTTAATGTTGTTGCAAATTGCAAAAAATGTGGTTTTGATCAGGAATTTTGTTTTTGAAAATCTTTCTGTCTGATACATGTGCGTCAACACACTGATCACGATGCGTCGACCCATCAGTTCAATATGATCAAATCTTGTGTTCTGGAAAACCAAGTTGAGTCGACACACTAATTAGATCAGGTCGACTCATCAGTCCGTAATTAATAGCCCCACTTGTTCTTGGCTATCTATGTCTCTCAAAGGGATGATTGCACTCCTTTCCTCTCAAAGGCAATCTGGAATGCCTAATTATATGTTCTTCAGTCACATTCCACGACTGGGAGAATCTGAGCTGATTGACCTTGTGAAAAATTATGAACTAAGAAGTGCAATAAGCAAGAGAACCTTGCAGGTGTGTCTTGCAAATAAGGAGCATGAAGCCATCTCTCAATCAAGAAGTCAAGGTACACGGGCCATGCTGGAAGTTATGGATTTCTTCAAGGATAAATTGAAAAACTTTCTTGCAAAGAACTCAGGTGCTATCCTTCTCAATTCTTGTAGAACAAATTTTGTATCGATGATAATAGCATCTCAAATTCTCACATTGTTGATTGTATGAAAATATTATTGTTTGAATGAATGTGTCTGGGGCCTGCATGCATGAAAATAAATTTGCATTGCACTTTATATGTCATAATGCATGTAATGTCAAATTGAGGGGGAGTCATCATTGTAGTCGTCTCTGATCCCTTCAGTGCATAATCATATCATGATCTTCTGGTATATCAAATGCTGGCATGTAGAAGGATAGACCAAGTCTGTCTGAAAGCTGTCATTATGCATGAGGAAAATCCTCCGCCAGGTACCAAAGGTCAATTATTCATTTTCTTCTAGGCCACATCATTTAGAATCTCATACGTTCATCTGCTCAGTCATGCATTGTCACATGCATTTTTGGTGCACGACTTGCTGGTATATTAAATAGTCATATGTGGAAGGGCAGGCCAAGCCTGTCTAGAAACTATCACTATGCATAGAGGACCACCTCCGCCAAGTACCACAAGTCACTTGTGCATTTAGACATAAGCCATTTCAGTGTGAGTCAAAAGGTTTCTAAGCTTATTAAAATGAATGGCCAGATTGAGGGGGAGTCAGTACAGATTTGATCTATATACATGCATTTGCCATGTCTGAATTCAATGCATGTCATTTTTACTGAAAATCCTATAAAGATCATTTGAACTTGATGCATACATGTAGGGGAAGTAAGTATGTTTAAACTTCTACATTATTTCTTTAGAATGCAAATGTGTTGTTTCAAAACATCAATAAAGTGAATTCTATTGATGATTCTTCTGTGTGAGAGTAGTGCGTCGACACCATGCACTCCCTACGTCGACGCAATAGTTTAAATTTGATGATCCAGTTCATTTCTTCATTTCTTTCTCTTCTAAATTGAACTATGATCATTCCTTCCTCATGTGCATAACTTCTATCTTTCTCTCAAGTAACATCCTTTGAAAATCATCTCTTGAGGAGGAATTTTCTTGTGCAAATATGACTGAGTTCATACACTCACCGGAAGCTTGAATTTAATTTTCTCTTCTTAGAGCTCCTTGTTGACATTTCAGACCAACCCCAAATTAAATTGACAGTTTGGAGTATATAAACCTTAAATCTGGGTTTAAGAATCTTGAAAATGACCATCTCAGTGTATGGAATAGACTTGAAATAGACATAAAGAAATGTGACCTCACCTATTCTTGAATTCTCAATTTTGAAAGTATTACGACCACCCTGGTTAAAGATTTTTACACTTAGTATTGTTTTTAAACATCGAAAATGGTCTAATGAATTTGAAGAGAAAATGCCTAGATAATTGAAAATTTGAGTCTGCAAGGCAATGACTATGACTGACTAAGAAAACACGGTCTTTCACCAACGAAGTGATGGGAATTGTGTCATGAAGTAAAGGAAAAGTTAACTCTATTTAAAAATTATTGAGAACAATCAAAATAAAAGGCAGAGCAATAGCTGAAGCTCAATGAGAAACCATGTCCCTTCATCCACGAAGTGATGTGGACTGCGTCATGATATGACAATGCCACCTCTGTTCATGATTGAGACAGGATATTAAGTGAAACTCTGAGTAACTGAGGAGTCTGGTATCTAATCAATGTGTCTCCTCACGCCAAAGGAGTGAACTCTATCTGACTGTCCTTGAAGAATGTGCAAAATGAAAAATCTATGTAAAAGAAAAGGAATTTCAGAAGGCTAACCCAAAAAAAAAAGAATCCCGCACCATAAGATGTTTATCTTCAATACTAGTTAAAATTCTTTCTAGGGGTGTCTCATGAAATCACTAAGATAAAAAGGAATGGGGGCAAGGTTTTTGATCTTACAAGAACTATTTTAGCTCTATTAAATATACTAGAACATATTTTCTGGGCTCTTACACATAGATTTCGGGCTTATAAACTTTGAACCATTACTACATATAATGCTCTTGAATAATGCCGCTCTAAAAGGTGAATGTTAATTCTTCAAAAATAAAAGCCCCCGATGTGTGAGCTTTGTTAGATGCCTCCTTCTGTATGAGATGTTCAACTTTTCTCCACTACAACTCTGAGTTCCACATCTTGTACATCTCCTACCTTGCCTCGTGTTCAAGTCCTTGATATGATCATAGGAGGAGATCATGTGAAGTCATTTCCATGTGGAGTCTCTGGTTTCCTGTCTCTTTGCAATTGATAACAACTCTTTTCTTGCATATAGTTAGACTGCATTTCCTACCTCCATGCATTGCATAGAAAAAACTAAAAATCAGAAACCTAGAAAACCTAAAAAATTGAAAAACCTAAAAACTATATCTGATGGGCTACCGAACTGTTCTCAGACTCCATCTTCCAATTATCCCCTGGTTTTGTCCAAATTTCTTGCATATGCCTACCTGATCTGATCTTGGAAATTTCTTGAACCTGGCTCTCATACTTTGGACTATGCTGCTTTCCATATCTACTGCATTCCCAATTCCTCTATTGTACAACCTCTTTTAATGTCTGATACATACACCATATTGAAGTTTTCAATCGGTATAAGTCCTTTTATCAGCTGCTCAAACCTCATCTCCAGTGTCCATGTATACTGTTGCTCCAGAATTCATGGCATGTAACAAAAAAGGCGGGGACCCAACAACCTTGTTGCTGAATTGGTCTCTAAATATGCCAAGTCTACTATTGTCCAAGGCTGCATTGAATTTGATTGTTCACTGTTCATTGATTTCCACTGCTTTACACCAATCTTTGAATTTGTATGCTGTCTGACTGCATTGTCCGCTTCACATTGAACTTCCCTATCTGTTAAGATGTTTTGATATCCAACTATTATCTATGCTCATCTCCTGCTTTTGTATTAGGTATCAAACTATGTCCTCTTTTCTAATGGCAAAGGGGGAGATGTTTTGATGAGTCATGATTGAGTTATGTTGAGAGGTGACTCATAATGACTCATAGTTGTCAACATCAAAAAGTAGGAGAATTATTGTGCCCCTAGTTTTGATGATGTCTGACTATGACTCATTGATGAGTCTAATATGCATTTGATGATGTCAACATGTATGAAGTTCAGGTCAAAGTCAGCGAAGTCAGTGCTGGCAATTGTACGTACAGTCTTTGATGTGATGCTATGGTCTCATGGCGTCGAAACTACTGCAGCATCAGCATTAGCACCAGTAGTAGCCAACAAAGCCAGAATCAGCAATACCAGTGAAGCTAGCAAGCTCAAGCTTATAATAGTAGTGTAAATGGCAGTGCAAGTAAGGAGCTTTGTATGTGCTCAATCAAAGGAGCAAAGGGACTTCTTTTTATTCAAATAAAGTTGAAAAAGACTGAGCAAAGCCCAAGGTGCAAAGGCCTTTGAATGCACAGAAACCAAGAAAGGGTTTGGCTAAAGAAGGAAAAATCAAATTGCACAAGGCTGCGTCAACCTCATGATCAAAGTTGTGTCGACTCTTCCTTTCACACAGCCAAGGCGATATCAAGGATGCGTCGACGCCCTGATATCAAGGTTGCGTCGATCGCTTGGCACTATAGCGTCGACTCCAGACTCTTTCGGTGGCAAGACCAAGTACATATCAACTGATGAGTCGACCTCACCTCTTCAGTTACGTCGACCTCATCAGCTCCATCAACAGTCAGACAAGCGAGTATCAACAGCTGCGTCGACGCCACATTCTCAGGGCAGCGACGTAAGGCCCTCCCAGAAATCGTTGTAAAGAGATTTCTCAAAGGATGCATCGACTCCATGAAGGTCTAGTACGCTAGCAACTTAGGAATCCATGAAGCTGCGTCGACGCAATGACCTTGTTGCGTCAACGCACTAGAAGTTTTTTTGAGCCCATATCTGCTAAACCTGCAGTGTTTCAGAAATTATCTACAGGCCAAATATCAGCGACGTAACCTCTAAAAACACGTATTTCAAGGTATGGAAAAGGTTCCTAGGATAGAGATCCTATCTTTTCATCATGAGGCTTCAGGATAAACTTTTTGGTGGACAGATCTATCCGGCATCAGATTTGGGAAAGGTCAGCTTTCATGGTACTTTACCTTTTGGCCACAACCAATCAAATTGTAGTCTGTGGAAGAACCAGGCAGAAGATCAGATTCGAAAAAAGTCTGTACCCCTACTCTGCTATATGCTGGACCAATCATAGACCATAAGGGGAAAAGATATTTGGTCAAAGAACTTCATTGATTATTCTGACCAAACAAATAATGGTTTAGAAGACTCCAAGCCAATGGAAAGCCTCTACAGCATGTACCAAGATCTGCAGAATTACTCCAAGGCGGGAAACCAAATTTCCCTTCAACCTCCATTCCAAGAGAAGAAGCTCGACGCCCCAAGACTCAAGATTTATGATCTGAACGGCCCAGATTGCTTCCTCCAAGATCAAAGGTGTAGATCCAAACTTCCCTCTATAAATATGAAGCTTCTGCTACCTTGGAAGGGTTGGCTGAGCAAATGCATTGAGTGAGATATCATCTTAGCTCGTCCCAAGAAGAAGAGAGAAAGAAAAGAGTGAGCATCCCTGAACCTTCATGAAAAATGTCTGAGAAGAAGAGCGAAGTAGAGAAAGCAATGAGCAGACCGCACAGAGTAAAAGAAGAGAGCCTGAAGAGCAGAAGTTGAGTCCTGCAGAAACAGCTTCATGACTTTGTTTTGAAGCTACATTTGGCCTTTCAGTTCCGCTTTGTATTTTTTGCTTTCTTTGAAAACTCAAAATTTCTGTGTGTTGTGCTGCTGATGCAGTAGTGTGTCCAGTGCTCTGTCTAGAGACCGGAGGTGTCTTTGGCTGAGTTCAACTGTGTGTGTCTTGGGACCTTGTTCTCGTGTTTTACGACACTTGCAGCGTGTGTGTTTTGTTTTTGTGTGTGTGTGGGGGGGGGGGGGGTTCGTCCCCGTCAAGTTGTGTGTCAGCTGAAGCTGTGAATCAACGTGTGTGTGTGTGGTTCGTCCCCATGTTCAAGCTGTTAGTCAGCGAGAAGTCTCACTCGATTGAGTGAGGGGTGGACGTAGGTTGCGGGTTTACAATCGAACCACCTTAAAAATCCTCTTGTGCAGTGGTGTGTCCTTGTGTGATTGTTTCCATTTCTTCTATCTCCACTTCATAGAGACTTATTGCTTTTGTTTCACTTTCACAAGATTTGTGATCTAAACGGCCCAGATTGCTTCCTCCAAGATCAAAGGTGTAGATCCAAACTTCCCTCTATAAATATGAAGCTTCTGCCACATTGGAAGGGTTGGCAGAGCAAATGCATTGAGTGAGATATCATCTTAGCTCGTCCCAAGAAGAAGAGAGAAAGAAAAGAGTGAGCAGCCCTGAACCTTCATGAAAAGTGTCTGAGAAGAAGAGTGAAGTAGAGAAAGCAATGAGCAACCGCACTGAGCAAAAGAAGAGAGCCTGAAGAGCAGAAGTTGAGTCCTGTAGAAACAGCTTCATGACTTTGTTTTGAAGCTACATTTGGCTTTTCAGTTCCGCTTTGTATTTTTTGCTTTGTTTGAAAACTCAGAATTTTTGTGTGTTGTGCTACTGATGCAGTAGTGTGTCCAGTGCTCTGTCTAGAGACCGGAGGTGTCTTTGGCTGAGTTCAGCTATGTGTATCTTGGGACCTTGTTGTCGTGTTTTACGACACTTGCAGCGTGTGTGTTTTGTTTTTGTGTGTGTGTGGGGGGGGGTCATCCCTGTCAAGCTGTGTGTCAGCTGAAGCTGTGAATCAGCGTGTGTGTGTGTGTGTGTGGTTCGTCCCCGTGTTCAAGCTGTTAGTTAATGAGAAGTCTCACTCGGTTGAGTGAGGGGTGGACGTAGGTTGCTGGTTTGCAACTGAACCACCTTAAAAAGTCTCTTGTGCAGTGGTGTGTCCTTGTGTGATTGTTTCCATTTCTTCTATCTCCACTTCACAGGGACTTATAGCTTTTGTTTCACTTTCATTGTCATGGACGAACACTACACATACTGTGAGATGTTCACTGATTACAAGCTAACTTGCTATTTGAACAAAGGCTCACACACTCACCTAAGAAAGCACTCTGATAATCTCAATCTACGCATGTAGATCTTAGTTGTTTGACATTACTCCGATGCATGAGTCTTATGAGACTTCGTAATCTCAGGTCCATAGTTTTAATGGCTCATCAATTGTATGGTTAATTGTTTTCAACTTTAAAGGGGGGCATTTTTTTAAGGGATCTATTCACCCCCCCTCTAGATCCGGTTGCACCCAAGGAAGGGACCCAACACCTCCCGCCGGATCAAAGTTTTTGTTTGTTTATTCATTCCCTATATATACATTTTTGTTACGTATTTTCTTTCATGAATTATCTTGGCTCTTCATCATTCATTCATTTTTTTTATCACCAGTCATGCAATTAGTCAAGTGTCCTGACAAAAATCCGACAACACCTCCCCTAGACCCGGAATGTTTGCGGGGAGTAAATTGGGTGCTCATCCATGGAGAATCCGAGATGGTCCCACAATAATAAAGACAAGCACAAAAGCGGCAACATCCATAGCGGCCTCCTCGAGGGCTCCAAGGAAACGACCAGTATAAACTAAAGCACTTATATCCCCTTTGCCAATCAGGGATCATGCTGTGAGAGCTCAGCAAACCCTATCGGGACTTGGACTAATCAGACCGAAGTTGAAACCCGAAAGGACATGGGGTCGAAAGGTGATACGGAGGCCAAAGGGAAAAGAAAATGAAACCAACAGAACAAAATAAAACAAGACACAAGAAAGATAAGTGATATGGCGGCTGTTAGGGAAAGAAATGAAGAACAACAAAACAAAGTAAAACAAGACACACACAAAAAACAAATGATCTGGCGACTATTAAGGAAAAGAAAATGAAAAAAACAACAAAACCAAGTAAAATAGGACCAAAAAAAGCAAGTGATCTGGCGGTTAAAGGAAGGAAAAGTGGAAATGGGGTGATACGGCGGCTAAAGGTAAAGGAAATGAGAAAGATAAAACAAAGGGAAAATAGGGTGATACGACGGTTGAGGGAAGAGAAAGTGGGAATGGGGTGATACGGTGGCTAGACAGCGTGCCGGATCAGGGACAAAATTGACCCGGCACGTGTTTGCCGCCGGATCAACCCCTTTCACCCTAGAGCATTAAAACAAAACAAAAAAAAAGGAGAAGCAAACATGACAGAAAGGAAATGCAAATCGGCAGAGCCAAGAGGATTTTCATAAATCGGGCCTAAAGGCCCTCAAACTTCATTCATAATGGAAAATGTTCACATAGAAGCAGCCCTATTGGGCATGGGGATGGAAACATAGAAACAAAAAAAAACACAGACCGTCAGATGGGTCTATCCTCTCCTTCTCTGCTTCATCGGATGGCTCTCTATCTCTCTCTTTTTTTTTCATTTCAGCCTCTTTGCATTGGCTCTTCCTCTTTCTTCTTCAGCTCTTCCTCCTTTGTCGATTTCTCTAATCTGTGGGGGAATTTAGCCAGCTGGAGGGAGCCAAAAAAGAGCCCCTTTTGGGCTTCATCTCCCCTTTTTATAGGGGCGGACCTAGGGACCCAGGGTCTCCACGGAGCTTCTACACGCCATGCCTTTGTATCTTATTTCTCTTTTCTTATTCTCTTGAGCTGTTGTCATCCTCGTCGCAGGGACAGGGTGATACGCCCCGAGATTATGCAGCGGAAACAATCAGGAACGTATACAGTCAGCTAGTACGCCTCGAGCAAGCAACATGATCAGAGCGCAAGATAATCACATAAAAGCAATTGCACCAATAATTCATTCAAACCTTTAACTTTATTTCTTTATTAAATAATCTCAAAGTACATAAGATCTTTGACTCTTTTCACTAGACTCAATAAAACAAAGATTACATCATGACTCAACTAGACACTTGATAACTAAGGCTTCTCTCGTCCATATAACCTTCAATCACTCTCGGACCCGTTACTTGTACAATTCGAATCCGATTTATCGGTACTTCCTGAAACATTGAGAAAATATGTAATGAGCACACTTGCCCAGTAGGTATCTTCGTATCAACATGAAGGCGAGTTTAAGTGATTAGCATTTTAGTTCTAGAGAATAAGATAAATCATGCAGATACGGTAAAACATGTGAACAAAACCAAAGTAACAAGATGAGATACGAAAATATGATTGATCAAGTATACGACAAGAATGTAAATTTTGGCCTTTCCATGAACAAGAATGTAACAAGAATGTACTTTTGATAACCATGAAGGCTATGCACTAGAAAGTCATGTAACAAGCAAGAAAGTACTCTTCACTTAGTAGCAAGTACTTCGTGAATTTACGTGGATCTTTACTCATGTCCCGTGGATTTTCACTTATTTACGAAGAAAGTACTCCCAGCGGAATGCGACGCCAGTAGCATCATACCCCATGGTTTACAGTATGTTTTCGACAATCAGTCGATGAGACTAGCATAGAGCCCTTGAACACAATTAGTGCTCGAACTGCATCTTCAAGTATAAATCAAGCTACTTCCATGATTATAACAATAATGATGCTAATAAGGTACAAGCCCAACAATAATTCCATGATAAGGTAACCAAGACAAGAATGCTTCAATTAAGAACAAGAGATTTCAAGGATGACTTAAATGGATATATCATGCTACAGAAGAAATTTGGCAGCATAATGGTACATTCATTACCTTCCATAACTTTAACATTATCTTTTTAACATAGGTTGAGACTCCAGATATTCCTAAGATCATCTAGGAACTCAAGAAAACCAACCGCAAAGGTCAAACCTTGGGTTAGATTAAATCAGGAACCAAGCGATTTATTACTGGACCGTTTAGCACGCCTGGCGGTCTATTCATGGACCGTTTCAAAGAATAAAGACATCGATGCAGTAAAACCATCTGGAGCTTTAGCGGTCTAGCGGATGGCCGTATAGTATCCCTTAGCGATCTAGTGAAGGGTCGCTTATGGAAATCAGATGGTCGTCCAGAGGGCCGTTAAGTTCAGAATACACAAAACACCGGTAAGTGCTTTTCTAGACAATGGGTTTTAACGGTACAACCAGCTCGGCGTCCTAGTGGGAATCCCAGGCTCGCAGAGTCTTACGGAGGCCTTGAAATAAGATTTTCTAGTCCGTTGGAAGGAATATCCAATGGAGAGGTTATCAAGTCCAAGATTATGTACTTAATGTGCAAAGGTGTAACTAATGACAAAATACCGGGATATGTTCCATATACTTAAGAAAATGACTCTTAGAAGAGAGATACCATGGTAAAACAACGATTAAACCTTGACTAGTCCATAAATCATATAAATTCAAGTTAATTACAAAAGTATATGATTTGGTCATGAAAATAACATAAGTGTAAAAATAGTTCTAAGTGCATAAGGAATCATGAAATCTATTAGAACGGTATGTTAACATAACTAGATATATGATAATAGCACTTGAAAGAGGAATAAAACTTACTTAACTAGGCTTATCATACATTAATTAGGGCCATTCTGCATTAAGTTTCGGGTTAACTTAAATACAGAAATCAGAAACTCAAACGGTCTAGTGGAGGACCGTTTCACTGGGCCAAACGGTCTATCGTGCGACCGCTAGGGTTTCTGGCGGTCTACAGGAAGACTGTTTCTTCATGTGTTACAGAAAACTTAATAAAAATATTAATCTAAGACATATCATGCCTGGAAATCAACATGTATAAACTCCCACAGCATGATAGAATGAGTATAGGCCAACAATCTACGTGGGTTTGTGTAATAAACAATAAAATTCTCCTTTTAACTTTAATTACGGCTAAGAATTGTGCACGAGGAGTATACTAGATGCATAGCCCCTAATAAATCATAAAATTCTTGGTGTACAATACATGAAATCAACTAAAACCAGAGGGCTTTTATCCCTGACATAAAGTTTAATCCTTTCATGAGATAACCTACCTTTGTCCTGGGCTTTAGACTTTCAATTTAAGGCTGGAAGTTAACCCTAATTCTCTGCTCATCCTGAACCGAACAAGCAACTTCACACCCTTGTATCTCCTGACTCTCTTGTCCTAAAGACGTGAAATTTGGAGGGTAGGTAGAAGACATAAAGGAGAACAAAAAGTTATAAAGTTACTAGTTCTAAATACCTCGTTTAGGACTTCTATTCCCCTGATCTTCACTAGGCCGTTGCATAGATTTCTGGGTTATTGGTGTAGGATCATCAACCTTGGAAGCCTCTAACTCCTTGTAGATTTGATCTCCTAGAACGAAATTTTGAGGGGAGTTAGACCTGAGTATTGTGAATAAAAGATTCTAAAGAACCTACCTAAAATAAAATCTCCTTACCTTAGTTCCACGCGAGCCAAATGTAAGGGTCGCGCAAGGTGATTCTGGGGTCTATTTATAGGTTTTAGCTAGATTTCATGGATTTGAACGAACTTAGAGTCTTAATTAGGTCTTCAATTCGATCTTCTAGCGTTCTAGACTAATCTAATTCGTAGATATCATCGATCCTAGGTGATTTGGATGCCCAAGTTCCAAACTTTTCACGTTCTCTTCCTTTCACGGAATCTGCAGAGCTTAGCGGTCTAATGCTAGACCGTTTCACATTGCTATGCGGTCTCGCGAAAGACCATTTTCGGTCTGGGCGCCGAATTTGAACCGTTTCAAACTCTTTTGATATTATCCACATCTTTATCCTACTTATCTCCTTAATTCTATGATTACACTAGTTTTAAGCTTCTAGAATATGGGCTAAGGTCCAAAACAGTCTTTTTGGGCCAATTGGGTTTATTATATGGGCCTAATCCTCTTGGATCAGTGCAGGGCCATAATAATTAGATTTAATTAACCATAATTCATTTAATAGCCCTTTTTTCTATTTGAATAATTAATATAATTATATTTTAAATCCTAAAATTTTCTCGGGCATTACACAGGGAGCCGTGCGGGTGAAGCTTTACCCCATGCGACTAGTCGCGCATCTGCCACGCTGCTGGCCGGCGGAGTAGGTAGCCGCTCGGGACGCCGTTGACATCGTTCGAGCATACGAGCTTTTAATGCTTAGAATAGGAGAACGACGAGCCAGCCACCAGGTTGCTGATGGGGCCCGAAGGCCCCGCCGGATAAGAACGAGGTTGTCAGTTAATGCGGTTGCCCACCGGATATAGACAACGCCCTACCGGCTATGAAAAGGGGCCCGCCGGTTAATGCCCACAAAGGGGCTCACAAATAAGGGAGAAACGGGGAAAGGGTGCCGCCGGATGGCACCCATGGGGTGCCATGATCCGGCGGCACCCCCCCCCCCCCCCCCCCCCCGCCGGATCAGGCTAATCATCAATTTTTTTTATTTTAAGCCCCCCCCTTCACTTCTTCTGATGCACCTTAACCCCCACTTTTATATTATTATTTTTCTTTCTTTTTTTATCACCAATAAGCATGTATTTTGCCCCTTTACTTATGCAGACGTCATCGATCCTTATTTAGCCATGCTCCCTAGAGAAAGCCTCTGGGTCCACATCTTCAACGTTTATTGTTTGTGTGTACCTGACTCACCACTAAAGAAGCTCCTAATGCCCTCACCCCATGACTATCAAGCAGTGGATGAAGTATCACTCCTTGATGCTCCAACCTCTAGAATCAAGGCTGGATGCGTCCACCGATGACTTGGTCCGTAGCCTCAAGTGTCTCTCTACTCGCCCCAGGCGGACACTGA
This sequence comes from Amorphophallus konjac, assembly GCA_022559845.1. Classification (NCBI taxonomy): domain Eukaryota; kingdom Viridiplantae; phylum Streptophyta; class Magnoliopsida; order Alismatales; family Araceae; genus Amorphophallus; species Amorphophallus konjac. The sequence goes on from CM040123.1 coordinate 200,555,875, forward strand.
GACACCATACATAGTACTACATAACAAGGACTACCTGGGGTCGCACTCGTCAACGCGTGTCCAACGCCCCCAACCAAGTGTGTACACAAAGGCTATCTGGTCTAAATCTGGTCCACAAGCTGGTTTTTCCCCCAGCCAGACTCCGGCTGCAAAGGTAAGGGGCCCTACATATTAACTAGCTTAAAAATTGTCTACTCGGGTCTAGCATCCACCACTCCCCGGTGGGTAAGTCACTATGTGACCAGGTTAGCTACGACTAGTAGGAAGAGTCACTAAAAGTGAGAACTCACTGTAATAGCAAAAACTACCAGAGTACCACCGATTCGTACTAATCCACCATGAGGTGACTCGCTATCACGAAAACCAAGAACAATTGACTAGATAGCTAATCTAGGGACTACCAATGCATACGGCATAGACTAGAACCACTAGTTGCGCGGAATCACAGAAAGTCGGTTGATAGGCACACTGGGCCTGGGCGGACATCTCACTACCCCCCCTTCTAGGCGGCCATAGAAGTGGCCACCACTCAGTGGCCTAGGCGGCCAGCCCTCTAGCCGCCCAGAAAGAATGGGTGGCCAGGGGTTTGGCCTCCCAGCAAATGGACTAGAGGAGCCCTAGGCGGCCCACCCAGTGGCCGCCCAGTGCACAGGGTAGGGCGGCCAGTCCCCTGGCCACCCAGGCACCTAGGTGGCCAAAGGTCAGGGTGCCCAGTGGGCAATCCCCTGGGCGGCCACCTCGCCGCCCAGACTAGGCAGAGCTGGCAACCCTGATGGCCGCCTCCCTATTCAGGGTCCTCTCCATAACCACCTCTGGAGGCTCATTCCTATGCCTGACTCGCCCACATGGGGCTCAAAAACCCCCAAAAAGCATGGGGAGATCATCCCCAACCATAATGGCAAACATAAACATGATTCAAACCGAGAATTACCACGGGGGTAGATCAATTCGCAGTCACAGCCCCGAATATGAACTTTTCCCAAAAATACAGAAACCCCTCTCTCTCGCCCCAAATCACTACCGATATGAAGGAAAATGCGAAAGGAGACTTCAGGATCTATCCCCCAACCTCAATGTCACTTTCAAACCTTAAATGGGGATCGATCCACGCCAGATCTTAAACCAAATGCACGGAACCACGATCCCGCACGCACAAACTACCTCCGCCTTACGCCCATGCTCCGCCTAGCCCTCCGTTATCATAGATCGGACTCCCCTTGCGCTCGTCGTCTGTAGCCGGAGAGGAGGGGAGATGGACCTCGTGATCGGAAGCGAAAGGAGGAAGAATGGGGAGAGAGAGGAGCGGGCTCAACGTTTAACGGTAAAAAGAAAACTTCTGGGATTTTCCCAAAACACCAAAAAATTGAAATTATCAACATACCCTTTCTCTTATCATTTCCAGTTAGACAATTATGAAAAATCCAAGAAAACTCAATAATTCCAACGGGGCCCAAACTAAATCTAAAATAATTTTTAATTCACACATAAAAATAGATCTGAAACCCACGAAAATAGGATCCAAAATCCGGAGTTATTATAGTATCTGCTCATTATGTTTCTTCTGCTTCTTCTTCTATGTTGTCTTAGCCTTCTTTTCTAATAGGTGTTGGTCCATTGTAGTCTTTACATCTCTGGGCACATATGTACAACAAACAATATCCGAGTATCCAACACCAAGCCATCCTGCCAAATGTTTCTTCAAGTGGGAGACATCCCCTCCCAATTATGTTCTTCATGACATTAGTTGCAATGCCACTAATGTCAGTTGCCCTCCAACATCTATGCTGGGATCCAATGTCACTGATGTTGGGAACCCTGGTTTTGATGACATCACACTATGAATCATGTTTAGACAGAATTGCATAGAGCCATTCATGTTGATCAAGTCATTTCATATTCTAAGTGTCCGAAAAATAAGGTCGATGCACATTCATGCTTTAATCATATAAGGTCGATGCATATTCTTGTCTAAGTCATATTAGGTTGATGCACATTCACATACAAGTTAGATAAGGTCGATGCACACTCACGCTGTAGCTAATAAGGTTGATGCATGTTTGTGTCTTCAGTCGATGCATGTATGGTATTAGGTCAAGAAGGTCGATGCACATATATCGCTGAGTCTAGAAGGTCGATGCGCATAGGCTTTTTTGTTAAGAAGGTCGATGCACCTTATACACTGAATGCACAAGAAGGTCGATGCACATTGAACATAGTACACACCATTAGGTCAATGCACCTCATAGACCTTGTGCTATAAGGTCGGTGCACCTTGTACACAGGTTGATGCTAGCAACCTAGCGGTTGGAGAAAGGTCGATGCTAGTGACCCAGCGACTGCAGCCTAAGGTCGATGTATGTGTTGGAAAGGTCGATGCACATATGCATTCTTGTCTAGAAAGTCTATACATATATAGAAGTCATGGACCTTAAGGTCGATGCACATTTACATAATGGCATGTCAGGTCGATGCACTTTCTACTCTGTGTAAGGCAAGGTTGATGCACATCTTTACACTCATTCTAGAAGGTCGATGAATGTAGTGTACCATGCTCTACAAGGTCGATGCACATTCTTTAACATGCTTTACTTGGTTTGTGCACATGTAGAGTCTAGGTCTGTGCACATGTAGAGTCCAGGGTCGGTGCACATGTAGAAGCCAGGACATCAGGACTGTGCATTGAATCTATGCCTTGAGGCATCTGCATTATCATACCTTATGTTGATCTGAGCATCTGATTTTCACGAAGTTGTCTAAGTATGTATTCTCCTGAGTAATAATGATGAAAATGTATTTGATGAAATGTCTTATATCTTACTGACAGGAATTAAATCAATCACTTAAAAGGTAGAGTGCAGCAAAGATTCAAGTTATCACGTGATCCCAGAATTGAGTAATCAGGCACGTGATCCAAGGCTCCAAGGCTCCCAACTTTTCAAGAACGATCAGACACGTGGATTATCACTGTCTTCAATAACTGACACGTGGATCTATTCAATCCATCTTTCTGAAAAGTTTTTGGTGGGAATCTTCTCTCCACGCGCCAGACTGAAATCAAGTGGGGACCACTGATAAAGTTCGATCATATAAAAAAGGGAACTCTCGTCTAAAGCAAGCGGGCACTGAAACGGAAGCGGATAGAGAAGTAACGAAAAAGAAAAGAGTGGAAGCTATTAGAGAAGAAACCAGATAATTAGACAGAGGGTGGTTGAAGGAAAGAGCAGAGAGAATTCAGAGTTGTGAGAGCGTACGCTTGAGAGTGAGAGTCAGTTGCAGAAGAGAGAAAAAGAGCCAGAATAGAGTATCGTGAAGAGGAGAAGAAGTGAGAGAAGAGTTTGTTGCTGTAGTCACGATTCCTAGATCAGATCTAGAATCATCTACTCACCTGAGCTATATTGATTTTCTATTTCATCTGGTTATTGTTTGTCAGTCATTTATATTTTCTCTTTTATCCCTATTCTTCAAGCTGTATGGCAGCGGAGCAAGCTATGATGCTCAGCGGCAAGGAGCAACTCCTTGGACAGCAAGCTGTGGTGCTTAGCAGGTTAGCAAGCTATGGTGCTCAGCGGGTTAGCAAGCTGTGAGGCTCAGCAGATCAAGCTGTCAGTCAGCGGCTAGCAAGCTGTGTTGCTCAGTGGTTGTAGGGATTCATCCCCGAAGCTATGGATCAGCGGAATCCACACTCAGGTTTGAGTGTGGGGTGGACGTAGATCTCAAGGTTGAGACCGAACCACCTAAAAATCTTTTGTGTCCTCTGTGTGATTGCTTACTTGTTTACTGCTTCGATTAGATGTATGATTAGGGTTGTTCAAAGACTACATTTGATTTTGATCTTTAATTCAGTGAAAGTAGTGTTAAAGTTTTTAATTCCGCAAAAGTTTTCACTGGGATCCATTCACCCCCCTTTGGATCTTAGTCGTGCTCACTCCGATTCTAACATTTGGAATCAAAGAGGATTACCAATCCTATCAATTGGTATCAGAGCAGGTTTCTATAATATAAGATCCAACGATCTACAGATCTGATCCTATCGTTTTGGTTAATCGAGTATTTTTCTATCCACTGATTTAAATATGTTTTCAATGAATCCTCCAAAATTTGACGGATCTAGTTTCTATAGTTGGCTAGGAAGTTTAAGACATTATGTGAACTCCGTAGATTCAAATCTATGGGTTCTGATTGCATATGGTCCATATGATGTTCCAGAGGATGAATCCAAATGGAATGTCATACATAGACAAAAGAATGCTGATAATATGAAAGTCCTGAAGATGATAAAGAGGGCGATAGATATTGACGACTTCTCTGATGTCTCTATGTGAAGGAGCGTGAAACAAATTCTGGACAAGCTGACGGCAATTCATATGCAAGAAGGGAACAAATGTTTCATGGCCAAAGATCACATCAGTGATCAACTATAAGAGTCTACTTCTCAGGTAAGTTCTGAATCTGATGAACTTACGTTTAATGATTTGATGAAATTGTATGATGGACTGTTAGATAGATATAAGAAAATGAAGTCTGAGAGTATGAAAATGAAGAAGACTATGTTGTCATGTCATCTAAAAATAAATTCATTGAAGTCTGAAAATGAACATCTAAAAATAGAAGTGAAAAATGCTAATCATTCATGTGATAGATGTTTATCTATGAATGAGCTGAATGCTAGTCTTCAATCTGACTTAAAATGGCAAGAAGAATTAATTGATTCTCTTAGGGAAGAGAATGAGCAGTTGTTAAATAGGAAAAAGGAATTTGAACAGATCGAAGAAGACTTGAATGAAAAGTTGAATTCAATAACTAAAATTGATTTGATTGAGGAGAATAAAAATATGAAAGCACAAAAAAAAACTGATGGTATTAAATGTTGTCATGTCAGAGAGACGGTTAACTATTGAAAAAAAATGTGTTTTGAAAGAAAATGAAGCTAACAGTGAAATGAAACTCAAACAGCAAATTAACACACTCAAAGATTTGAATGATATTTTACACAAACAAGTAATTCTCTGTGAATCTGACATTACTTGCTATGAAGTTAACATTGTTTCTCTAAATTCTGAAATTCAAGATTTAAAAAATTCCTTATCCAGATTTGTTAAGGGAAATGATAACATGGATAAAATTCTTGGAGCGAAAGTGTGTTTCCAGAGAGAAGGATTGAGTTTCAATCCAGTCCATGAGAAGCAGTCTGAAAATAAAATGTCTATTCCTTCTATGAGTTGTTCTGAGACATCCAAACCATCCTCTTCATCTGTTTTTCAATTTACTGCTAAAAAATCTGAAAAACAAATTAAAAGTCTGAAAAAGTCAGAAAAATAGAAAAAGATTGTTGATCTAAATAAACCCAAGAATGTTTTTGTTACTATTGTGAATTCTCATACTCTAGTGCATGTAGCTCATAAGTCTCCAAGTCATTCACATGCACACAAAAAGAATAACTCATGTCACTATTGTGGTAAGGCAGGGCATGTAATGGATGACTGCCATGTTATGAAAGCTGATGACATGAATGCACTTAAGAAAAAGAATGTTCTTAAGAAAGGAAATAAAAACTTACAAAAAAAGTTCAAAAACATTTCTGGTAGTAATACTAATTTGCATGTCAAGCACAATACTATTTCACATACACATGCAAACTGAAGTCCCGTGATCAATGACACCCAAGAGGGGGGGTGAATTGGGTGATGACAGATTTTAAGTTCTTTTTAAAAGTTTAAAAAATATATGAAGAGTGAACAACAGACAGGAATAGATCAGAAGAAATATAAGGTGAAAACGGCTAAAACAACCCCTATAGTAGTTCCTTGGTACTAGGCGGAGTCTGGGAATCCGAAGATCCTCTCACACAAAGTATTTTCCTCTCGATAGGATTGACTGTATCGATCAGAAGCTACCTTTTGATATACCAAGGATCTCCCGTAAAAGGGTTAATACAGCTCGATCTAAACAATTAAACTAGATAACGATGCGACAAGCAAACAAGCTAGATCAGAGCAGGAGGTAGGAGATAGAGAGCAAACCACACAGAACACCACGATTTTTAGGTGGTTCGGATGCAACAACTGCAACCTACGTCCACCCCTCACCGACCGTGAGGATTCACACACTATCTTGTAGAAAGTTACAAGATCAAGACACACACACACACTCGTGTGAGTTCAGAACTCCCACGAAGGTGCACACGCACCGAACCACAAAGAAGGATGAAGAACAAGAAGATCACTCACACACACACAAAGATCTTCGTAGATCCACACACACACACAGATGTTTGAATATTACAATAACACAAAAATTAAAGCCCAGCAAAATTAGAATGGAAAACACAAAAGAAAACTTCAGATTCAAGCTCCCCTTTGTTGATGAAGATGGTTTTGGATGCAGCTTGATCTCCTCTTGGCTTGGGGTTGATTTGCTCCAGATGTTGCTTGAAGATGGAAGAAGATGGATGCAGATGGATGAAGCTCTTTCTTCTCGGAGCACTGTTCATGGCTACAGTACCATATCTTGAATCTCCCCTTGATAGCCTCCCTTGGCCTCCTTTGATTGATTAAGGTTACAAGCCTCAATGTGATGTTTTTATAACTCTTGAATGGTCAAGAGACAAGCCAGGAACCAGATCCACAAATCATGGGAAGTTTGGTGGCTTTAGGATTAAACAAATCCTTGAAGAGAGACTTCCCACGTTGAGAACAAAAGGTCAACAATATGGGGCTTTTCGAGGCTGGCGGTTGACCTATGCATAGGGGCGGTCGACTGGAATTTTTACAGGAAATGTCCATTCGTTGCTGGGAAAATCGGTCGACCACTATAGGCTGGCGGTCGACTGTTGGCTTGATTTTCTGCAAAAAAATAAAGGTCAGCCAATGCAATATAATACATGAATGAATCAGGTTATGGCTGCTTTGTTTCAATTAAGCTGAGTGGGTTTAAGCTTAGCCTGGGTGGTTTAGAAACCAGAACATGGATTCTTGCATTTGGACGGGTTTAAACACTTAAGCTTGCTTGTTACGTGGTGAAGTAGGCTTTGAAAGGTGTTGAATTCGAACTTGATAGTTGAAACATGGCACGTGATAAAACATATAACATGAGTTTGTTATCATCAAAATCACTTGAATATACTCAACAATCTCCCCCTTTTTGATGATGACAAAAATGAAGGGGTTTTGAAATACATGAACGTGCCTTTAGCAAAGTTGAAGATTGAGATCAAGGTTCGAAGTCAAAGCACTTCACTTACGTCCCGTTATACCAGCGAACACAAACCATTCGACATGTATATGCCAATTAGAAGAGAAATGAGATATATGAGCCAACCATTTGAGATCAAACACCAGTTGCATTCAATTCATCATTTCATGACAAGATACATTGATGCAAAAGTGAATGCACGACTCTAGACTCAAAGGACTAAACAAATACATAAAAGACTCATGATCCTCACATGTCAAACATGCAAACACACAATCACATATGGACATACATAAATATATAAAGCCCTGCACTACTACTTCTCTCCCTTTGGCATCATCAAAAGGGAGTGGAATAGATGAAGGGGGACCCAAGTGACTCAAAACCAAAGGATAGCAAGCTAAAGGGAGAAAAAAAGAAAGGAAAAATCCTCATGGTGCATCTGCAGGTGGAGGTGGATGATCCTCTGGAGGAGAGGGCTGGTGTCCAAGGATATGGCGGATGTCTGCAAGAGCATGAACCTGAGCATGAAGAGTGTCTCGAATATGGCCAATGGAGAGGTCACGAGCCGCATCACGGCGAGACATGCTAAGAAGAGTTTGGTTCATGACATCAAAGGATTGGCTTGAGTCGGTGACACTATCGGTGAGGCTGGTCATACGAGTGGTGAGTGTAGCCATATGAGTGGAAAGGGTGTCCAGAGCATTGGAGAAGGAATCCATGCGGCTTGACATGGTGTCAACCACATGTCTCATAGTGTCTACGCGATCCACGAGAGCAGAAAGTCCCTCCCCAAAAGTATTCACACGAGTCTCTAATCCAGTGAACCGCCTGTCAAAAACCTCATAGTCTACCCAAATAGGCTGTGGAGCTCCCTGAGTGGAGGACTCTCCATGATAAAACTGAGAAGGAGGTGGCATCTCCGGATCCATATGCTGCGGTGAAGGTAGAGGAGGCAGGTCGGCATCCATGGGATGAAGTGGGGGTGTAGGAGGCTGCTCCTCTGCCTAAACTGGAAGTGGTACATCCCCTTGAACCTGCTACTGTTGTGGTTCCTGCTCATCCTCATTGTCATATTCATCTTCATATGTAGGCACATCCTGACACAGCTCACCATCGGGACCATAGTAATAGCCCATGTCTATGCAGATCTTATGCTTATTGTAAACATCATTCTGGCGAACATAGATAAACTGTTCTTCTACCAAATTAATCCTAGCATGAATGAACACCCCGGTCAACTGTGAGGCATATGGCAAAGATCGCTACCGGTTTGTTCTGCAAGCTCCAATGAGGGTCGTCATGAGGCGACCCATGTTGAGTTGTATACCATTCATGACATGGTAAAATAGGAATCTATGAACTTCTGTGACTTTATTTTTGCTGCCAACCTTGGGATAAATAATGGAGGTAAACATATGGTGTAAGACACGCTACAATGGTGGGAAGTAATTTGCATTTAATTCGATCAAATCGCTGACACCACGCACGTAATCACAATTGGTCATAGCAATAAAAGTATCTTCAACCTCCCCATGGCCATAAGCCATGTTGGCTCTGTAACGTCCCGGGATCCGATCCCAATCTTTAGGCATACTATTTATTTATTTTCCTCATCGGACCCTGAAGCATTACTTCGTACGTATCGCGGAAGCACAATATATAAATATGCATACATTCGCATGAGAGAGAGAGAGAGAAACCACAATTACAAGTAAAGTAAACGTCATTTCAACCATTCATAATTCTAAAAGAGAGTACATGTCCTGGTTTCAGATTAAACATGAACCCACATAGGCTCTCCATCCTACAACCATACATATAACAGATACATACGCCCATAGCATACCCAGACGAACGCGGAACTAGCACTACTCCTCAGCTGTAGCCTCCAACTCAACCTCCTCCTCTATGTCTCCTGAAATGTGTGTCACGAAGGGGGTGAGTGTGACGCTCAGTAGGTAGCCTATTCAAATCGGGGTTAACTCGCATCTATATAACCAGTTTATATACACAATTCAGATGTTAATAGTAGCATAATCCACTCATTATCATCTACTCAAAATAACTCATTTGAGAAAAAATACACCTTTTTAACTAACATATAAGGTACCCATGCACGCGTCAAAACCACGGTAAATGAGCAATTACACATTATCACATTTTCGTTACTCATGGAAACAAACAGCTACCACAACACAGGAGGCCCACACACAAACGAACGAAAGAGTACTGCACAGACCCGAGAGCGAACTCCCACTTAGATCCTTGGTGGCCTCGAGGCATTACGTAACACCACATCACAACGGCCCCCCCGGGGACCGAAGACCGAATCAATAGGATTTTGAACCAGGGCGTTACGTATCGCCGTCCCCTGAGATCTTTACTTTCGCGGCATTACGTATCGCCGTCCCGCAGAAGGGACCAGAGTCCAACCTCACCGTATATCATTGTTTTCCATTCATAACATTCACATTGTATTTTCATTCACATTCAACTCATTTTTTTCAATTTCTAGTATGATACTTTATCATAACAAGCATGCTTTCAATGATTTAAGTGGGTAAACATACACAGAGCATGAATAGGTTACTATATGGAAGAGACATGTTTTATTTCTAGGCTACACATGCATAAAAAATGACTTATAACTGCAAGTACAGAATTTCTGGGAACATGAAATTTTTACAGTGGGTTACTAACGTGTCCTTCTGCCATTTTCTAATTTATTAGATTTTTCTGAATTAAAATGCCCTTTTAAAGGTCTCATTTTCTTGATTTCTGGAACACAGGAGAGAGTCGACTCATACAGGGTTATGAGTCGACTCCTGCTAGTATCCAGAACCTGGACTGGTCAGGCACACAGGAGAGAGTCGACTCAGACAGGGTTATGAGTCGGACAGTATCCAGAACCGAACTGGGAGGGAAATCACGATTTTTTTGAAAAAGAAGGAGGACTGTTACAAAAATCTTCAGATTATAGGATCTATTTATGATATCCCTTCATGCATTTGAACATATTCATCATGCTATTGATTCCCTAGCCCCTTCCTACATGTCATGACAACACAGAATAGAAGCAACTCCATAATGAGCTATGGCGACATACTGATGCGGCAGAAACGGTGTCTAACTTGAGATTTTAACATGAATAATTAGGATTCGAAGTGAGCCACAGAACTGACAAACGAAAACTTGGTGACTACAACATGATCCCACACACCCTTAGTTGCCCTTTAAGTATAAAAACTACTTAAAACCCATTCTAATGCATCGTTTCCCCCTAAGGTTTGAGATTAGGTGCCTACCTTCGAAATGATAAACCAACGATCCGGGGATGATGTCCACACCCCAGATCAACCTAAGCTTTTCCTTTCAATCCGGGGATGAGATCCACACCCCAGATCCACCTAAGCTTTTCCTTTCAATCCGGGGATGAGATCCACATCCCAGATCCACCCAAGACCTTGCTCGTCGTCCTCCACACACCGGATCGTCCACCCACAAACCGGATAGTCCGCCCACGAAGAGACAGAGTCCCACACGCTCTTCTCACATAAGAAAGGTAGAAGGTGGTGGAGGGTTGATGGGAATGGTTGTTAAAGGTTTATCACCCTTGAAACCCACCGCCATATATAGTTTTCAAGCCTCCCAAGGGTCTACCCACGTCCCTCTAGGCTCCAACCAAGCTCCATGGTCGCAGGTTTCAAGAGGAGTTAATGTCAAGCACCTCTTCGGGTTTGAACAGGTGTGACCTTATGACCACTGGTCAGGAATTCTGTTGGACATGCTCGTACGTCGCGATTCAGGCCATGGTGTCTTCATATGAATTAAAGAGGACTTCATGATCTAAATTTTGTCTTTGGTTTCATCGAATTTCATCCATCCCAGAATTAGGTACGATTTTCCATCGAATTTCATTCCAGTCGTGACCCTTCGTCTACTTGATAATAAATGCGAGTAAACACATTTTTATGTTGCGATTTGGGTTACGGTGTCTGCAGATGAAATCAAGAGGACGTCAAGATCTAACTCTGGATTTTGGCTTCATCGAATTTCATTATTCTTAGCCCGAGTTATGATTTTTACATTAATTACCCGTGAATCTTCCCAACAGTCGTACCTTTCTGTGATAGCTGGCAGCAAAGGGCTCAGAACCACGGGTTCTGGTCCGAATTGGGTCTCCACCTCAAAATTTCTAATGGGCCTGGTTTCATCCCATTCCAATCCTCTTACATGAAGTTACGAATTTTCTAAGGGTTATTAGATAATCTGTCCAAATTTTTGGCCCGTTGCGGTCATGGGTCCGAATTGTGCCCGATTGGGCTAATGCCCAATTAGCGGTCTGGAGATGAGGATTTTTGTAGCCCATCTAAAAGCAGCCAAACTAGGTCCATCAGGACCAAACGAGGCTCAGGTCATCTAAGTGACAGCCCCATAGGGCCCACTTAGGCTAAAAAGCCCAATAAGATTAGTCGGGATCTCATCCTTCCTCGGCGGCCCTTAGGCTCGGAAGGCCTGAGCGACGGTCAGAACAGAGGAAGACCCATGCCCGAGTTATCCCCTCATCGGGATAGAGGCAAGCGCTCAGCACCCACTCCGACCTATCTTTATCTGAGCTATGCCTATCGCCCGGACAGGGTTGGCACCTTTTATGCTCGGACCGACCGACGACTGCTTATCCACCCTGCCGTTGAGAGCCCTTTATGAGGATAAGAGACCCATGATCCCTCAAGGCTATGAATATCCCACGATGAGGACATAAAGATCCCACGATGAGGACGTAACTCCCGCCTGAAACTCCTCAGCTTACGGGACTCATAAGGTGAGCACACTATATAAATCAGGGACTCCCTCCAGTGAAAGGTAGGGGCAATACACGCCTAAAATCCCCTGAGCAGGAACTACTTCACCACCTTAGTGTAGGGGGATCTCGTGCACCTCTTTCTACCTCCCTCCCTATCTTCCACCATTGCTCTACTGACTTAGACATCGGAGGGTTTTCCCCAGGGAATCTCCCCTGGGCCCCCTGATCCATTTCCCTTTCTCTACAGTTCACTGTTCGATGATCATCCGCCCAGCTCAGGAGCCGCGCGAGATCACGTCCCTTCATCTGGCGCCGTCTGTGGGAAACGACCGAAGAGCCAGTATGGTGCGAAGAAGTTCAGGGAGGAGGTCCGCCGGCGACAGGGGAAAGACCATGGTGGCGGCGGGAGAAAGCCCTTCTCAAGCCTCACAAAATTCCCCCTCCAATGCCAGCACTCCCGCCGACGGACCGCCCCCTCCCCCCGCGGCTGTAGGGCTGCCGCTTAACGGTGGCACTGACACCTTCCAAGCCCTCAACACAAAACTGGACGTCCTCGTGGAACTCATGAGGACCCAGGCGGCCAGGGATGGAAGGTCACGTGCCCCTCTAGAGAGCCCTCCCCGCGAGAACGTGTCCCAGCACACCGCTGGAGGCCGCTTCACCCTCCGGGGCCGGCAGATCATCCGTAATAGGTCAGGAGGACCTTCACAAGCCCCCCCTCCGGAGCAGGAAGCCTCGTCCACGCCGAAGAAGGGAACACCTGGGGCACGCCGTCCGAACCCAGAGACTGAAGTCCCTGCGGAACGCCAATACAGCTCCCCCAGCCCGACGACGCAGCGGCAGCCGGAGCTATCCCTTCGACTGTGAGAATTCTAGAGGCGTTTCGCAGAGCAGGAGCGCGCCCTGCAGAAAGACTCCTCTGCGGAGGACGAGAAGAAATCCCTGTTCTCTGACTATATCTTGAAGGCAGAGGTATCTCCTAGAACCTCCATCCCGACCTTCAAGCTCTATGACGGCCAGGGCGACCCGGCCGATCACCTCGACAGCTTCGACGCCCTGATGACCCTTCATGGAGCGTCCGACGCCATCAAATGCCGAGCCTTTGTGACCACCTTGGTCCAAGGCGCCCAAGCATGGTTCTAGGCCCTCGCCCCCGGATCCATCCGGGACTTAAAGCAATTCGGGCGAGTATTCAAGGAGAGTTTCACCGGCAGCGGTCCCCCAAGGTCGGTAGCGGGGCTTTTGGCCCTCAAACAGGCGCAAGGGGAGAAATTTTGGGCTTACATTACCCGATTCAAATCGGAAGCCCTGAGGATCCCCCGCCTGGACGTCGCCTCGGCCATAACCGCGCTGATCGAGGGCACCCGCGACGAGAACCTCCGCCGCGAGCTTGTCCTCCACCCTCCCTCGACCCTTGCTGCGCTAGTGACTCTGGCATTGCGCCACGCCGAGTGCGAAGAAGTGCTCAGCGCATGCCGAGATGCAATCGGCTCGGGTCGGGAGGGGGACAAGAAGCGGGCACCCGAGCCAAACTCGGGTCTGGGGAAAAGGCAGAACCAAGACGGGGAACGCATGGAACCATCACGGAAGTACGAGCGGTACACCCCCTTAACCACTCCGGTTTACGAGATCTACGAGGACATCAAAGGCTCGGGCCTCCTCCGCCAACCCGAGCCAATGAGGTTGAAGAACCGCTATCGCAGCAAGCATTGCCTATTCCACAGCGACCACGGACATCACATCGGTGACTGCCATCAGCTCCAGGATGAGATCGAGCGTCTCATTCGTCAGGGGCACCTCTCCCGGTTCGTGGCCGGGCACAAAGAAGACTAAGGCGCCCCAGAGGAAATCGACAATGCCCCCCGAGGGGTCCACATCAACGTCATCGCCGGAGGAGCTGCATCAGGAGGAGACAGCGGCCGAGGAAGGAAGCGTCATCCTGAGCGGGCGAGCCAAGCCATCGAGCCTCCCAGGGCCCCGCCGAGTGAGCCTCGGGTCATAGTCTTCTCTGACCAAGACCTGCAAGGGCTAAGCACCCCGCATGACGACGCCCTAGTCATATCGGCCACAATAAACCATTGTAATGTAGACAGGATTCTAGTTGACAATGGAAGTGCCCCTGATGTATTATCCTAGGAATGTTTCCTTATGATGGGGGAGGATCCGTCTAGACTCCGCCCGATCCGAACCCCTCTTTGCGGGCTCAATGGCTAGGCCACTTATCCTGAGGGATCCCTAAGCCTGCCAGTTACTCTCAGCACCCCACCCAAAACCGTTACGGTCATGGTGGACTTCATAGTGATCAAAGGTATGATAGCATACAACGCAATCTTCGGCCGGGGAATCCTCAGCCGAACGAAAGTGGTGCCTTCTACCTATCACCAAAAGATGAAGTTCCCCACCAAAAATGGGTTGGGGGAAGTCCGAGGCAACCAGGCCATGGCCAGAAGGTGCTATAATATCTCGGTTGAAGCCACAAGGTCGGACGGGAAGAACAAGGGCCCCCGGGAAGTCGAGGAAAAATCCACAACCGCCGAGCCTGGAGGCGAATTGCTAGCGGTTTTCCTAAACAACGACCCGGCCCTAGAAGTAAAGATCGGAGCCGACCTAACATCTGGAGTCCAACAGCAATACAAAGAGTTTCTTTCCGCGTACATCCGGGTCTTCGCATGGTCTGATGATCAACTCCCTGGGATACCGGAAGAAACGGTGATGCATAAGCTCAACCTCGACCCAACCATGAAGCCCGTACAACAACGCAGAAGGAAGCACGCGCTAGAGAAGCAGGCAATTATCAAGGAGCGAGTCACCAAGGGGCAAAAGATTGGTCTTTTTAGACCGGTCCTGTACCCGACGTGGCTGGCTAACGTCGTCCTGGTGCCAAAAGCTTCGGAAAAGTGGCGAATGTGCGTAGACTTCACCGACTTGAACAAGGCTACTCCAAAGGACTGCTATCCATTACCGAGCATCGACCAACTGGTTGACTCAACCTCGGGCAACGAGATACTCAGCTTCCTGGATGCCTATTCAAGTTACCATCAGATCAGAATGAATCCAGAAGTCATCGAGAAGACTGCCTTCATCACCGACTTCGACGTACACTGCTACACCCGGATGCCTTTTGGGTTGAAGAACGCTGGAGCCACGTACCAGAGGCTGGTCAATCATATGTTCGAGGGACAGCTCGGTCAGAACGTCGAGGCCTATATTGACGACATGCTCGTGAAGACCCCCAAGGCCGAGGACCACTTCACCGACCTAGCGGAAACCTTCAACACCCTCCTGAAGTACAACATGAAGCTCAATCCTGCCAAGTGCGTCTTCAGAGTAAGGTCCGAGAAATTCTTGGGCTTCTTAGTTACCAATCGTGGGATCGAGGCCAACCCCGGCAAGGTCCAGGCCATCCTGGACATGCGCCCACCCACCTGCGTCAAAGATGTTCAATGCCTAACTGGACGCATTGCAGCGCTCAGCAGATTCCTGTCCCGTGTGGCCGAATGATGCATGCCCTTCTTCAAGTTATTAAGGGGGCCCAAGTTGGCATCTGCTACGTTCGCATGGGACGAGGAATGCCAGAAAGCGTTCGCCGAGCTTAAAGAGTTCCTGGCTTCACCCCCGGTGCTTTCCAAGCCTGTCCCAGGTGAAACCTTGCATCTCTATCTCTCGGCGACTCCATCTACAGTTAGCTCGGTCCTAGTCAGAAATGACTCGGGAGTCGAGAGACCGGTCTACTACACCAGCAAGGTGCTCAATGAGGCTGAAAGAAGGTACCCCACAACCGAGAGACTCGTGCTAGCGTTGGTTACCTCGGCTAATCGCGTCTGACCCTATTTTCAAGGGCACTCCATCACCGTGCTGACTGGCGAACCGTTGAAGAGGATCCTCGCTCACCCTGAAGCCTCAGGACGCCTCGTCAAGTGGGCCATCATGCTCGGGGCCTACGATATATCGTATCGAACTCGCTCTGCTGTCAAAGGCCAGGCGCTCGCTGACTTCATCGCCGAGAGCACCATCCCAACTGAAGAATGATCTCCGTCCGCGCCGGGGCCGACCTTGGAACTGTTCGTCGACAGATCCTCCAACTCAACCGGGAGCGGCACCGGGATCCTCCTGAAGTCCCCCGAAGGAGTAGAGGTACAGTACGCCCTGAAGTTCAACTTCGAAGCATCTAACAACGCTTCCGAGTATGAGGCCCTCATATCGGGAGCCCGCATGGCCCGACGGTTAGGGGCTGAGCGAGTCAGGATTCACACTAACTCCTAACTGGTCGCTAGCCAGGTCAACGGAAGTTATGAAGCTCGAGAAGCATCGATGATCAAATACCTCCAGCTGGTCAAGACCGTGGCACAACAGTTCGAGAGTTTTGAGGTAGTCCGAATAGCTCGGGAGGAAAACTCCCGAGCGGACGCCCTCTCTCGGCTGGCCTCCTCTCTTGACCCCGAGGGTACTCGATCGGTCCTTCTCGAAGAGCTAGAGCGACCGAGCATCGATTCGGAGCTCCTAGCTGTTGACTCGGCCTCCCCAACCAACTGGCGTACCTCGTACCTGCCGTGGCTCCAAGATTCTCAGGAACCTCCCGACCCTCAGGAAGCCCGAAGATTGAAGTACCAAGCTCGGCGATTCGTCACTCTGGATGGCGCTCTCTACCGGAGATCCTTCTCCGGTCCTCTCTTGAAGTGCCTCGGCACCTACGAAGCCAACCGAGCGATCGAAGAAGTTCACAAAGGTCTGTGCGGAGCGCATTTAGGAGGTAGGTCGCTCGCCAGGATCTTGCTACGGCTAGGTTACTGGTGGCCCACTCTGCAACGTGACTGCTCGACCTACACACAACACTGCGACCAGTGCCAGTGATTTGACCACTTGGTCCATCAGCCAGCAACGGAGCTCATCACCCTAGCCGAGCCTTATCCTTTCGCTCGCTGGGGAATCAACATCCTCGGGTCATTCCCTACGGCCCAGGCCCAGAAGAAGTTCATTATCGTCGCCATCGATTACTTCACTAAGTGGATCGAGGCCGAAGCCACAGCAAGGATCATTGAGACAGTTGTCTGGAATTTTATCTGGAAGTCGATCATCTATCGTTACGGCATCCCCCGGGTGATAGTTAATGGTAGGCAATTTGATTCTCATTATTTCTGAGATAGATGTGCCGACCTAGGCATTCGCAATCACTTCACCTCGGTCGCCCACCCTCAGGCTAATGGGTTGGTCAAAAATGCCAATAAGACTATCTTAAAGGCATCAAGACTAGGCTCGACAAAGCCAAGGGCAGCTAGCTTGAGGAATTGCCGAACGTACTTTGGTCACATAGAACGACTCCCAGAACGACAACCGGTGAAAGTCCCATTCAGCTAGTATACGGTACCGAGGCCGTGATCCCGTTGGAGATTGGCAACCCCTCCCTCTGAGTCATTTGCTTCTCGTCCGAGGCAAACGACCAGAAACTGCTCAAAAATCTCGACCTAGCAGATGAAGTCCGAGAGATTGCCAGCATCCGAGCAACGGAATACAGACGCCGCCTCACTCGATACTACAACGTCAAAGTCTGAGATAGACACTTTCAACCGGGAGACTTCGTCCTCAGGAAAGCTGAAGCCTCTCGACCACTTGAGGCGGCGGGCAAGTTATCCCCTAATTGGGAAGGCCCCTACCGAGTGGTCGAGACGCTCAGAAAAGGAGCATACCGTCTATCCACGATGGAAGGAGAGCTCATCCCTCGGACCTGGAACGCGACTACACTACGCAAGTTCTACTTCTGAATACTGAGTATTGTGTAAACGACATGAGATAAAAAGGCTCCTTTTCTTTTATTCAAACAACTCGCTTGTACATCAGGAAGGCCGAAGCTAGGAAAATACATGTCAAAAAAGCAAAAAATCCATCTGGCGCCGCCGTATGAGCCCATCGCTCGGCTGACTCGGGTGACCTTCCTGCGTCCAGCCATTGACTCTGCCTCATGTAGAAACTGGCTCTGATAAAGGATAGTCGACCCCGTTGGCTCGGGCAGCTTGGGACAAAGGTGACAGAGGGATTAGGAAGGAGAAGGCTACCTTCCAAGTTGAACTTGGAAGAGAAGGGGGAGAGGGAATGCATATGAAAGCACCCTCCCCGCCAACCTGCCAACTCTTTGTAAGAAAGAGAGTGCAGGCACCCTCCGAAGAGTGAAAGAAATAATGAGAAGAGTAGAAGAGGGAAAAAGAGGCTGCGGGGGGGAGAAAGAAACCAGCAGAGCTGGACGAGGAGGCAGGGGAAAGCCGGAAAGGAGGGAGCTTAGCTGGCTTCCTCCCCCCTCCATGGAGCGAGCAAGGAGAGATGGGCGGCAGGGATGCCTAATGCCCCCATCCGTCCACCATCTCGCCCCCCCTGCAAGCACTGCCGGAACTGATAAAAAGAAGACGACGTGCCTCCACACGTCAAACCCTCTTTAAGTCTATCCGCCGGCCTTCGAACCCTCTTTAAACCCGAAGCATCAAGAACTCTCTGCCCCCCGTTGTCAGCAGCCTCATCTTCCAGAGCGTCTTCCATGCTCCAAATACAACGGCACAACGCTACGTGAAGAAAGAATGAGGAAAGACTGTCAGGGAAACCCCTAAGCGGTGGAGAGGAAGGGACGCCCTTCAGACCTTTTATAGGCGAAGGGAAGCTATTTGCCTTAAATGATTTAATCCTCGAAAACACGCCAAAGGGATCTCTCCCTACAAACGGTCACCTCAAACTTCTCATTTTCCGCACCAGCGGGATACACGAAGCGGCCAGGCATTCAAAGCCCCCAGGAAAACGGAAAGACACCATGTCAGACGCTCACCCAACCATCAGGCGAGATCCACGGAGAAAGTATCAGCTCTTTCCAACCACTGCAGATACGCTGAACAAAATACGGTAATGACGATACAGAACAGATAAGTCTTCATCATAACGCTACTACCTTATCTATTTTTCTACACAAAAGAGGAAGTTTTTTTTCTTCAAAAAGGAAAAAGACATACAAAAAGAGAAAGCAAAGCAGATACATCAGGCCTCCGGCCCACCTTGAAGCCCGGAAGTGGAGGGCTCAAACGGTCTGCCCCCGGCATCTTCGACGACGGCTGACCCTGGCACTGACCCCACCGGCACGGGAACTGCCTCGGTTGCGTGCCCTCTCGAGGCATCCAGAGTTGGCGACCCCTCGAACGAAGAGCCCCCGGGATCCTCTTCATCCTGTGCCGAAGTAGAGGAACTGGAGGATGACAAGTCCGAGTCATAACGTTGCCCGGACGGGAAGTCAACTACCCCGGACGCCTGCTCCTCGGCATAAGAGATGGCCCGATCGTAGCCTTGCTTGAACCCCTTGCGAATGCCCCGGCGAAGTGCTAACTCATAGTAGGGGAGGGCAGCCTCCTTAAGGTTGACCTGGTAGGCCTCTGAGCTTTTGTACTACTCGAGAGCCTCCGCCCCGGTCGATCCCACCCTACCAGCGAGCTCGGCCCTCTCCCACTCCGCCTCGGTTGACTTCCGCTCGGCCTCAGCCGTCCACTTTTTGGCATCCACCGCCTGCTTCTCCGCCTCAGCCCGATCAACCTCGGCCTCCCGTCGAAGGCGCTCGGCTTCCTCCGCTCGGTCTACCAGCTCTGCACGTTCGGTCTCCCACCGGCCATCCAGCTCAACGCGTGCAAGGTGCTCCTCTTCAAGAAGCATGTTCTTCCTCTCGAGCGATTCACGGGCCTTAGCTAGCTGCTCGATTATCAACCGGGTCTCCACCTGGCTCGACCGCACCAGCTCCCTGACTAAGGAAAGCTCCCGTCGAAGCCCATCACGCTCCTCGGCAAGCCGAGCCAACTTCCTGTCAGACCTACCAAGGGTCCAGGCCAGGTTCGCTCACTCCCACTCCGACCGAGCTTACGCTTCTGCCAGAGTGGCCCCTATCTGGGACAGGCCGCCCTCCATAACCCCAGCGAGGGCCGTGGACGGAGAGTACTGCCTATCTCCCCCCCTCACCTTCGCAGATATACCGCGGCATACCCGGTGCAAAGGGCTCGAGATACCAAGCCGCTCCAAGGCCGCCGGAACAGAGAACCCCCCATCGCCCGACGCCCCACCGAGTGGCTCGGACCAAGCCCCGGCCTAGGTCACCTCTCGTGTCTCGGCCGGATTTTCTTGCGGCCCCCCAACCTGGACCGGCTCGGCACCTGCACCACCGCTTGAAGCACCAGCCTCGGCCACGGCCCCAGCATCCCCCGCCTCGGCCATGGCCCCCTCGGCTCCTACCCAGGGGAGAGCCGGGCCAGCACCGTTGTCAGTCGCAAGAGCAACCCCGGCCCCCTCGGCTCCGGTCGAAGAAAGAGCCGAGCCCGCATCATCGCCGCCCTTAGGAGCAGCCCCAACCTCTTTGGCCCCCTCTTGCTCTGCGGGTGGGAGAGCTCGCCCGGTAGGGTCGTCCCCATCATGCTCGGCGGAGGGGCGAGCCGCAGCAAGGTCGCCTCCGACTGCGGGTACGACCCCGGCATTCTTGGCCCGCTTTCTGGCCCTCGCAGCGGCCCGGATCATGCCTTCCACGGGGTCCTTGCGCTTGGACCCCCGTGGCCTGGAGGACTCGCCCTGGGCCACCCCCTTGCCCTTATCTCTAGTTCGGGAGCGACCCGTGGGAGAAGCCGATTCATCAGCAGCCGAGTCATCGCCAAGCTCGATCACCTCTGCGGCCTCCTTCAAAGCCTCCGCCTGGTGTCTGCACGAAGAAGAAGACATATTCAGGAAAAGAAAAATGATCCCAACATCCAAAGGAGAACCTAGTTTGTGGCAACTGAGCCTGACGGATGCAGCCGCATAAGAAGACACCGCTCGATATTCTCTAGAGTAACCAGCTCTTCGGTGGATTGGCGGTGCTTCAGCAAGATGGCCGCATATTTCTCCACATGTGGAGAGAACTCATCCTGCATGGGAGGGATATTCGGGTGGAAATTGGTGATTACTAGACACCTCCAGGTTTCCTCCACTGAACAAATCCCCACCCAGAAGAATTAAGTTTTCCACCCCTTATGTGAAGAATCCTTCGCCGCCAAGGAGATGCAGCTCATGTTCCGCCTCTCCTCGATGAAATAGAAACCCTTCCCGGCCGAAGGATGGGCTTTCTCAAAGAAATAGTGAAAGAGGTCCAAGGAAGGAGGAACTCTGCACTAGCGGCAAAGAATGCGGAAGGCGGAAAAGAGAAGATAAGAGTTGGCTACCAACTGAATGGGCACCAACAGGAAAAAATTGAGAAGCTGAAGAACGAAAGGTTCGAAGGGAAGGCGGAACCCACCCTTCCACGATAGAAGGAAGGTAAAGATGTGGCCCGTACGAGAGTCCAGGCTCGTCTCGTGGGGGGAAGCCGCGATAAAGCGGAACTTGTGGGGCAGGCGATACTGGTGCTCCGGCCTTCTCACATCTGCCTTCCCCAGTTCACTGCAGTTTGGAACCGACGCCTTCACCACTGGCTCGTCCTCCCACTCCTCGGCATCCGAACGCTGGTCCGCCATGGAGACCGGAGAAGAGTTTGAGGAAAGGCGATCTCGGGACCCCGAAGATTCGGGGGGAGGAGGAAGCCACCGGACTGCCTCCGTAGTTATCTCCGCCAACTCCACCAACGCCGCTTCAAGCCTTTGCTCTTCCATCGTGCCCTCACGACGCATCGAAGAGCCCAAAAGCAAGAACGGAGGAGAGCCAAAACCCTAAAAACGGAGGAAGTCTAGAATGACAGCAAGCGCCCAACGCCTATATCCCTACGCGGGAGGCGGCGCGTCGTTCCGACCTCCGAGAAAAGGGGGCCCCTTCAGTTCAAATCTGCCAGGATCATCATTATTACAGGCCCAGGTGACCACGGCACGTGGCTTCCTAACACCTCCAGATCTCCACCCACCTGAGTCACGCTGGTCTAAAACCCCAACAGCTACTCTTCCGAGCTTACTAAAGCTCGGGAGTAGGAGGGGGACAAGTGGAGATGGGGATTTCTGTAGCCCATCTAAGAGTAGCCAAACTAGGCCCATCAGGACCAAACGAGGCTCAACTCATCCAAGTGATAGCCCCATAGGGCCCACTTAGGCTAAAAAGCCCAATAAGATTACTCGGGATCTCATCCTTCCTCGGCGGCCCTTAGGCTCAGAAGGCCCGAGCGACGGTCAGAACAGAGGAAGACCCATGCCCGAGTTATCCCCTCATCGGGATAGAGGCAAGCGCTCAGCGCCCACTCCGACCTATCTTCATCCGAGCTATGCCTATCGCCCGGACAGGGTTGGCACCTTTTATGCTCGGACCGACTGACGACTACTTATCCACGCTACCGTTGAGAGCCCTTTATGAGCAGGAAGTTTATGAGGATAAGAGACCCATGATCCCTCAAGGCTATGAATATCCCACGATGAGGACGTAAAGATCCCACGATGAGGACGTAACTCCCGCCTAAAACTCCTCAGCTTACGGGACTCATAAGGTGAGCACACTATATAAACTAGGGACTCCCTCTAGTGAAAGGTAAGGGCAATACACACCTAAAATCCCTTGAGTAGGAACCACTTCACCACCTTGGTGTAGGGGGATCTCGTGCACCTCTTTCTACCTCCCTCCCTATCTTCCACCATTGCTCTACTGACTTAGGCATTGGAGCATTTTCCGCAGGGAATCTCCCCTGGGCCCCCTGATCCGTTTCTCTTTCTCTACAGGTCACTGTTCGGTGATCATCCTCCCAGCTCAGGAGCTGCGCGAGATCACGCCCCTTCACGGTCGTAACAGGCTCCTCTAGCCGCAACCCCTAAGCTCCTCTCAACCAGATCGGGGTTAATGTTAAGCTCAACCCCTCGAATAACAGTATATAGCTCATCATTCCATGAAACCAAGTTCCCATTGAACTCTTGTACTAGGTTAGGGTAATAACGGTTATACCTAGTGACAAAATCAGTCCAACCCAGCTGCATTGCAAAGACTGCATATATATCGGGCAAGAGCTTATTCACCTCATTAAAATCGACCAGTCGGGGGTCGATGATGGGTAGAATAAGCAACCTAGGAGCTCGACGCGGTGCAGGCGCCTGCTGTGGTGGAGGAGCGGGTGCCTCACGTCTCTGTCCACTTTCTTCCCCTTGGGCAGAACGCCGAGAGCTTTTTCTAGGCGACATCCCGAAGTAGAACCCGATAGAAAACCCTTGAAGGAAAGACTCTCGTCCCAGGGGATGAAGAAAGATCTACGGACACTCCAGGGGCTTGCAAAAGCCTTCTCCACTGACGGGAACCAAGGTGAGAACTCCACGAACGCACGAACGACCGAATGTAGTTCGTCCCAAAAACGTAACGAACAAGCCGGATCTTGTGCGGATGGAGAAAGAATGAGGTTTAGAAGCTTGGGAGGTGGAGAAAATGGGTTCTAGGGTTAGGGGAAAGTGGTGGAGGGTGAATGGGGGTGATAAAATGATAGAATGGGGTGTTAAACCCCCTTATAAGTTGGCTCGGCCGGGAACCCGGTCGGGCCGGTCGCCGCAACCAGTCGACCGCTGCAGGGCTGGCGGTTGACCGCTAGCCCAGAATCCCCAATTTTTGATTTTTTGTTTCTTTTTGTTTCTTTTTTTGTTTCTTGAAAATTGGGGGGGGACTAACAACCGGCTTTCTGAAAAGAGCCAACGTCATGAAGTAGAGGGAAGAGAATAGATGCAAGTTTGAGGAAAGTTTCTAACTCCCCCTCAGAAGTTACCTTAGATTCGACATCAATGAGTCCATAACAGTTTATCCAAGAAATATCTGGCCTTAGAAAAGTTTTTCAAGGAGGGCTATACATATAATTACATTCAAGCATGCAGGAGTGTATATAAACACACAAGGTGGCAAAAAGTAAAGATAGTATGCAGGTTTTTCTACCCTTGATGCATATGAGTTTCTATAGATGCATAACTTAACTTAAGTGCAGACCTATGCATGAATGCTCTCACCCTTGCACATCCCAAGTTCTCTTCTTATCTTGTTAAATTGATCCTGGTTGAGGGGTTTGGTGAATATGTCAGCTAGCTGATTGTGTGTGTCAATGAAGTTCAATTCGAAGACCCCTTTACCTACATGATCTCTCAGGAAGTGATGACGAATATCAATATGCTTGGTTCTAGAGTGTTGAACAGGGTTTTTAGACAAACTGATTGCACTGGTATTATCACATAAAATCGGCACACATTTCATCTCAATATCTAAATCAAGTAGTTGATTTTTGATCCAAAGTACTTGGGCTCCACAACTTCCGGCGGCCACATATTCAGCCTCGGCCGTTGAAGGAGCTATTGAATGTTGTTTCTTGGAGGCCCATGAGATTAGGCACCCACCAAGAAACTGATAGTACACACTAGTACTTTTATGATCTACAATTCATCTAGCATAATCCACATCAGTGTATGCAATCAAATCAAAAGAACTACCGATGAGAAACCACAAGCCAAAATCTATTGTGCCAAGTAAATATCTAAAAATGCGTTTTACAGCCGATAAGTGAGATTCTTTAGGGCATGACTGAAAATGGGCACAAAGACATACACTGAATTGAATGTCAGGGCGGCATGCTGTAAGATATAGTAGTGATCCGATCATACCTCGAAATAGTGTGGGATCTACTGTTTTACCATTTTCATCTTTGTCTAACTTTGATGTTGTTGCCATTGGAGTTGACAAAGGTTTTACCTCAGCCATGCCATATTTCTTCAAAAGTTTCATTGTGTACTTGGCTTGGCTTATGAAAATGCCCTTAGGTGTTTGCTTCACCTGCAGTCCAAGAAAGAATGTTAGTTCTCCCATTAGGCCCATTTCAAATTCACCTTGCATGATTTCTGCAAATTCATCACATAGCACATTATTAGTAGCTCCAAAGATTATATCATCCACATACACTTGAACTACCAATATGTCTTTACCTGATTTCTTTATGAAAAGTGTTTGATCAACCTTACCTCTTTTGAAATCATTTTCAATCAGAAATGACGTGAGTCGTTCATACCATGCCCTTGGTGCTTGCTTCAGTCCGTACAAGGCCTTCTGGAGCTTGTACACATGTTGTGGATGTTTGGGGTCTTCAAAAACTGGAGGTTGTTCTACAAAAACATCCTCTTTGATATACCTATTTAGAAACGTAGATTTAACATCCATTTGAAATAATTTAAAGTTAGATGAGCAAGCATAAGACAATAAGATCCGGACTGCTTCTAGACAAGCAACCGGTACAAATGACTTATCAAAATCAATACCCATCTCCTGGCTATACCCCTTGGCCACAAGCCGGGCCTTATTCCTAACAACCAATCCCGTATCATTTAACTTATTCCTGAAAACCCATCGGGTTCCGATAATGGATTGATTCTTAGGTCATGGCACCAGAGTCCACACCTGGTTTCTTTCGAACTGGTGCAACTCTTCATGCATAGCCTGGATCCAAGATTCATTTTGGAGAGCCTCATGGATATCCTTAGGCTCTTCCTGTGAAATTTATACTATCAAATCTTCCTCTTCTACTATCCTTAGAGAGGCTCTGGTTCTTACCCCATCTCGAGGGTTATCGATTATGTTTTCAGCTGGATGATCCTTTAAGAATGTGGAGATGCTTGGCAAATCACGGTGATGCACTTGCTGCTCTTGCAGTGTCTCAATTGAAGGATCTTCATCTTCTTCACTCTTGCTAGGTATTCCTTCCTTTGGTTCATTCTTAACTTTAGATGTTCCAGCATTGGTTGGATCTTTGGGGGCTTCTCCTGCATCTACAATTTGAGTAGTTAGTTTTAGTTCAGATTCATCAAAAATTACATGAGGACTTTCTTCAACAACTAAAGTCCGTTTATTGAACACTCGATAGGCTTTAGAATTAAGTGCATAACCTAGGAAGGTTCCTTTATCACTTTTCTCATCAAACTTACCTAGGTTGGACTTACCATTGTTCAGGATGAAACATAAGCAACCAAAGGGTTTAAGATGGGAAATATTTGGTTTCTTACCATTGTAGAGCTCATATGGAGTTTTCTTCAAAGTGGGCCTTACCATTGCCCTGTTGATGATGTAACATGCTGTACTTACCGCCTCAGCCCAAAAATATTTTGGTAGAGTTTTCACTTAACATGGTCCGTGCCATGTCTATCAATGTTCTATTTTTCCTCTCCACCACTCTATTTTGTTGGGGCGTCCTTGGTGATGAGAAGTTGTGTGTATACCCGTGCTCTTCACAGAAATTGTTGAACTCATGATTTTCAAATTCACCATCATGATCACTTTGGATAGTGGTGATAAGGTAGCCTCTATAATTTTAGATTTTCCTACAAAACACTTGAAATTCCATCAATGCATCATTTTTATTGGATAGAAATAACACCCAAGTGAATCTGGAATAATCATCAACAATCATAAAACCATAGGATTTCCCTCCTAGGCTGGATGTCCTAGTTGGGCCAAATAAATCAAGATGCAGCAATTCCAAAGGCCGGGAGGTAGAAACAATGTTCTTATTTTTGAAGGATATGTGTGTTTGCTTGCCTTTTGTGCAAGCCTCACAAATTTTATCACTTTCAAACTTTAGTTTTGGCAAACCATTCACCAAGTCATGTTTAGACAATTTGGAGATAACTCCAAAACTAGCATGACCCAGTCTTCGGTGCCATAGTCATGCATTATCATGATTTTTAGCTACCAAACGCATATCATTACAAGAAACATCATCAATATCAATAGTATATACATTGTTGCTCCTCTTGCCGATGAATCTGATTTCATTGGAAGTTTTATTTATGACAAGGCAAAGGATTTCATCAAAAATAATCATAAAGCCTTTGTCACATAGTTGGCTTATGCTCAACAAGTTATGATTCAAACCTTTCACCAAAAGCACATCTTCAATAAGAATTCCAGAATTCTTACCTATGTTGCCAATCCCAATGATTTTACCTTTGTCTTTGCCTCCGAAGATAACTGAGCAT
Organism: Amorphophallus konjac; assembly: GCA_022559845.1. NCBI lineage: Eukaryota > Viridiplantae > Streptophyta > Magnoliopsida > Alismatales > Araceae > Amorphophallus > Amorphophallus konjac. Next base: position 200,582,806 of record CM040123.1, read on the forward strand.
AAGCTATCCAAGTACCATTTGCCAATCAATATCTTTGTCTTGCAGTGTAGAGAACACCTTCTTGTCCCCTATCATATGCCTTGAGCAGCCGCTATCCAAGTACCATTTGCTCCCCTGGCTTCAAGACACATCTGCAAGAAGGAAAGATTCTCATGCAATTATTTTTGGTACCCAAACTTGTTTGGGTCCATAGGAGTTAGTCCAATTCTATGCATATCTTTTCTTGGTCCAAAAAATATGATTTCTTGGTGGACTTTGTTTGAACCAGCAATTTGCTATAGCATGACCAAATCTACCACAATGAGAACAGTTAACAGGTGCAAACTTTCTTTGAAATTGTCGTGGTTTGGGTTGAACATGTTTTGGTTTAGAATTGGAACATGAAGCATGGTTATTATCTTTTTCATGAACAAAGGATGTGGTGATCTTATGCTCAAAAGATTTTTTATTTTGAGGAGTGTACCCCAAACCTTCCTTTTGGAAGTTAACTTTAACCCCCAACAAGTTATCTAGATTTTGTTTCCCTTTAACAAACCTAGACAAAGTGGACAGAAGTTCATCCACTTCACTCAAAATCCCATTTTTCCTTTCGAGTCCCGAATTTGTGGATTTCAGAATTTCTTCTTCCTTTTTCAGTCTTTCACACACTTTTTCAGTTTCAGACATTTTACATGAAGTATCTTCTTTGGTTCTTTCAATATCTAAAATTGTTTGCAGCAAACTCTCTTTTTCTTCAGTTACCTCAAACCATTCATGTTCCAATTTTTCAAACCTGACAAAGATATCTTCATGTGACAAATCATCAATTTTCTTTTTGAGAGTTTTATTTTCAGATTTTATTTTCTTGTATTTAGTATACCGTTTTTCATATTCAGACTCCCACTGTTCATTGAAAATAAAATCAAGGTCCGAATATACCTCGGTTGAATCATCCTCATGTGCCATGAGACACAGGCTCTCCACAATCTCTTGTATCTCTTCATCGGACGGTTCGTCCTCTTCATCGCTCCACGTGGCGACCATGGCCTTGGGCTTTCTGAAGTTATCTTTCTTGAATTTCTTCTTCAGATATGGGCACTCTCCCCTCATGTGCCCGGGCTTCTTGCATTCATAGCGTATGATGTTATTCGGCTGGCTTGACTCACCCTTGGTTTGAGTGGGCTTCCTTTGCCCCTTTCTGAAGTTGCCTTGGAAATTTCTTTTCTTCCTCAGAAATCTCTTCACTTGGCGCGTGATCATAGCCAATTCTTCTTCTTTGTTGCTCCCGTCACTGGAATCTTCTTCTTGGGAGTCGTCATCGGATTGATGAGCTCTTAATCCAATCACCTTCTTCTTCTTGATATCTTCCTCGACTGTCCTCTTCACATTTATCTCATAGGTCATGAGTGACCCTATGAGTTCATCAAGAGTGAGTGTGGATAGATTCTTGGAGTCCTCAATGACAGTGGCTTTGGTGTGCCACGCAGGAGAGAGGGATCTTAGCACTTTTCTTACGAGCTCAGAATTAGTGTAATCTTTCCCAAGACTTTTGAGACCATTCGTGATCTCAGTTAGCCTTGCGAACATCTCTAAAATTATCTCTTCAGGCTTCATCTTTAAGAGTTCATAATCTCAGACAAGAAGGTTGGCCTTGGTCTCCTTGACCTCGGACGTCCCCTCATATATGAGCACCAGTTTGTCCCACATTTCTTTAGCCGAGCTACACATAGAAACACGAGAAAATTCATTAGGGTGTATCACACATTGCATAATATTCATAGCATTGAAATTAATAGTGCATTTCTGAATTTCCTTTGGTGTCCATTTTTCTTCATCATCCCTGAGTTTGTAAGGACCCTTGTCCACAACTCTCCAAACTTCGTACTCTTGAGCCCTCAGAAAAACATGCATTCTATTTTTCCAGTACGAGTAGTTTGAGCCGTCAAAGAAAGGAGGACGGTTAATGGAGTAACCCTCGGGCATCATACCCTTGTTTACCATTGATCCGGATCTCACTCGAGATCGTTAGATCTGTGAAAGATAGAGCCTTAGCTCTGATACCAATTGAAGTCCCGTGATCAATGACACCCAAGAGGGGGGTGAATTGGGTGATGACAGATTTTAAGTCCTTTTTAAAAGCTTAAAAGATATATGAAGAGCAAACAACAGACAGGAATAGATCAGAAGAAATATAAGGTGAAAACGGCTAAAACAACCCCTATAGCAGTTCCTTGGTACTAGGCGGAGTCCGGGAATCCGAAGATCCTCTCACACAAAGTATTTTCCTCCCGACAGGATTGACTGTATCGATCAGAAGCTACCTTTTGATATACCAAGGATCTCCCGTAAAAGGGTTAATACAGGTCGATCTAAACAATGAAACTAGATAATGATGCGATAAGCAAACAAGTTAGATCAGAGCTGGAGGTGATAGGGAGCAAACCACACAGAACATCACAATTTTTAGGTGATTCGGATGCAACAACTGCAACCTACATCCACCCCTCACGGACCGTGAGGATTCACACACTATCTTGTAGAAAGTTACAAGATCAAGACACACACACACACACACACTCGTGTGAGTTCAGAACTCCCACAAAGGTGCACACGCACCGAACCACAAAGAAGGATGAAGAACAAGAAGATCACACACACACACGGATATTCGTAGATCCACACACACACATATGTTTGAATATTACAAGAACACAAAAATTAAAGCCCAGTAAGATTGGAATGGAAAACACCAAAGAAAACTTCAGATTCAAGCTTCCCCTTAGTTGATGAAGATGGTTTTCGATGCATCTTGATCTCCTCTTGGCTTGGGGTTGATCTGCTCCAGATATTGCTTGAAGATGGAGAAAGATGGATGAAGATGGATGAAGCTCTTTCTTCTCGGAGCACTGTTCATGGCTATAGTACTAGATCTTGAATCTCCCCTTGATAGCCTCCCTTGGCCTCCTTTGATTGATTAGGGTTACAAGCCTCAATGTGATGTTTTTATAACTCTTGAATGGTCAAGAGACAAGCCAGGAACCAGATCCACAAATCAGGGGAAGTTTGGTGGCTTTGGGATTAAACAAATCTTTGAAGAGAGACTTCCCACGTTGAGAACAAAAGGTCAACAATAGGGGCTTTTCGAGGCTGGCGGTCGACCTGTGCATAGGGGCGGTCGACTGGAATTTTTACAGGAAATGTCCATTCGTTGCTGGGAAAACCGATCGACTGCTATAGGCTGGCGGTCAACCGCTGGCTTGATTTTCTGCAAAAAAATAAAGGTCAGCCAATGCAATATATTACATGAACGAATCAGGTTATGGCTGCTTTGTTTCAATTAAGCTGAGTGGGTTTAAGCTTAGCCTAGGTGGTTTAGAAACCAAAACACGGATTCTTGCATTTGGACGGGTTTAAACACTTAAGCTTGCTTGTTACGTGGTGAAATAGGGTTTGAAAGGTGTTGAATTCGAACTTGAGAGTTGAAACATGGCACGTGATAAAACATATAACCTGAGTTTGTTATCATCAAAATCACTTGAATATATACTCAACACAAACAGAAATAAAATTGGAACTTCATGTTTCTATTGTTGTAGAAAAGGACACCACATGCATGACTGTAATTTAATGAAACAAGATGATCAAATATTTGGAAATTTTCATGCTAGAAACAGTCTTACAAACAATAATCATAATAGAAAAGATGTAGGTCAGAACATTGAGTGTTTCAATTGTAGAAAATTTGGGCATGTTGCATCCCAATGTTGGTCTGCTAAGAAGAAAAGATTTTATTCTGAACATGCTACACTGCTGACATTTAGAAATACTTATGTCAGGAATGATTATGCTTCAATTCATAGATATCCAATTTGCAAATACTGTGAAAAACCTGGACATACAATGTTTGAATGCTATTGGATAAAATCTGACTTGAATGCTTGAAATTCTTGGAGTACACCTATTAGAGGTGTAACTCATCTAATAGGACCCAAGAACTCTTGGGCTCCTAGATATTCAAAATAAATTCTTGGTTGTAGGTGTGCCTTGGTGGAAAACAATAAAAAGGGGTTAAATAAATATCAAGGCACATGAAGGTCAGTTAAACCACATTCTCATTTTTTTGCTTGAATAATGCTCTCTGTGGAATATTGCATGTTTGCTTAGATTAAATTCATTGATGTTATTTGATGTTATCTTGTCATGATTGATGTATGTTGATAATCTTCTACATGCAATTCCATATGAGATTTTACATGTTAAACTGTCATTCATGTTAGTCATTCATGTTCACAATAGATGCATATTCTTGCATGACCCTGTTGGTATATCAAATGGTACGCTGGGAGAAGGGCAGATCATTGTCTGTCTGGAAACCCACATCATGTGTAGAGGCCAGACCTCCGCCAAGTACCAAGGGTCAAATCTACATGTAGTGATAAACTTGCCTTTTACATTTAATAGTTGTATATCTGTGTACAATAAGAAAGGGATTGATGTTTGATTGAGATTCTGCACACATTGAGGGGGATCTGAGTTAATGTGATCAGAAATTTTTTGCTTTGCTTGAGGTGTCAGAATAAGGGTTCATAAAGCTGCTATCTGTTGAATTGTAATAAAGGTGAATCTGTGTCTAGTGGAGTTATTGCTGCATTAATTTTTGGGTGAATAGTTTGTCTGGATAAGCTAGAAGGTCTATGCATATGGGAGATGCACCGACCTTGTTATCCTAACAGGTTGATGTACATGGAGGAAACACCGACCTTACTACACTTGGAAGTTGTTTGCTATCAGGTGGTGGATTTTCTTTTAGAAATGAATTTATTTCTACCTAACACATTCTCTTTTGCAGGGAATCTAACAGATCTAGGATGAACATTTCTTCCCTGGACATGCCAACAGTCCTCAACTGTATGGCCATGCTTCCCACAATTGAAACACTTCATAAGCTGATCACTTAGAATAGATTTATTAGAAACATGTAAGTTTGCAGGAAATTTAGCATGATTTGACCTTGAATTTTTCTTACTACTTGCAAACCAGCATTGAGCAGCAATTTGGCCTATCTTACCACAGCAAAAATAATAAATTCTCTTTTTTCGAAATGCATGATTCTTAAGATGAGATTTCCTATCATGCATTGTATAAGCATTCAGATCATCTTGTTCCATCAATCTACACTCATGCAGTAAATGACCAATTTTATGACAGTAATGACATGAACTTTCCTTTTTGTGTGCATGTGAGTGTGTGTTCAGGTTGTGTTCAACATGCACATTGTTAGCATGAGTGTTTCTTGGCTTTTTCTGCAAATAATCACTCCTTTTTACTTTTTTAGTTTGTCTTTGAATTTTCTAACTTGCAACTTGCTTAGGATTTTTTTGAGCTGTAAACTGAAAAACTGATGGAGTTCTAGTGCTAGTTTGTTCAGAGCTACTTACAAATGATGTATAAAGTTTATTTCCAAAGCTCTTAGTGTCTACTGGGTTGTAACCCAGTCCTTTCTTCTGAGAATTAACTTTGACTCCTAGCAACTTATCCAAATTCTCTTGACCATCAACAAATTTTGACAGTGAATTTTTCAGATCATGAATTTCATTTTCTGAAGATGCAATGTATATCTCATAACTAACAATCTTATGTTCACTACAATTAACGCATCATTCAACACCTTGTTTGCAGTTTTATAATTCTCAATTTCTATTCCAAATTGTGCATTTTTTCAAACTCTTCTACGTAAACATATTTTCCTTTTTCTAAAATAAAAGGCCTCTCAGACATAGTAATGTTTAACAGCTGCAACTTTTCATTATCTTTTATTTGTTCTTCATTTTGAACAAGTTCATTTATTAAGATTTGATCATCATTAATTGACTTCAGCTTGTCTTCCAGTTCAGAAATTTTGCTCAAAAATTCTTGATTTTCATTTTTTAACAGACAAATTTGTTCCTTATACATTCGAACATCAGACTCACAAAACTTATTTGACTCTTCTAACTGTGAACACTTTCAACAAAGAGAATTAGAATTGTTTTGCTCAAGTTTCTTTTTCAATTTTTTATTTTCAGTTTTTATTTTCCTATATCTATCAGAAAGTTCTTCATGCATGCTCACTAATTCATCAAAAGAAAGTTCTTCGGATCTAGAGCTTACCTGAGACACTTAGTCATTGCTGTGATCACCTCCACTGGCCATCACACATTTGTTCTCCTCATTTTTGTGGATGGCAATCACTTTGTCTAGAATTTCCTTTCCAGATGAGCATCTACGGATAGAAGGAAACATGTGAATATCAACTGCAGCAGTTAAAATATCTAGAATTGTGGCATTATCACGGTTCTTCAATTTGTCCTTATTAGAGATCACTTGGTCTGATCATAAGACAATTGATATGGGCCACTAGATACAAGACTCCATAACTTGGAATCGATGGAGTTCATGAAAACACACAGGCATCCTAGCCATTTTTTGAAGTTAGAACCATCAAATACGGGAGGATGAGCCATTGACACAAATCAAAACCAATTCAAGGCAATAGACTTAGTGCAATAATACATAGTCAAGAAAAACACCCAAAAGAAATAGTAGGATCTTCTGCAGATCGTTGGATCTGATGAATCAGAGACCACTATGATACCAATTGTTAGGGTGTAATACAGGATCTAGAGGGGGGGGGGTGAATAGATCTCGTCCAAAAATTGCTTCAATTAAAACCCTCTCTATAAAATCGTGCGGAAATAAAAACTAGATGGCTCAATCTAAACAGATGTTCATTTGAGGCTCACTCTCAAACACTAATCAAACACAAGTAGCCTAGGACTTTACTAAGCACGCAGAAGACACTTCACAACTATGTTTAATACGAACTGACAATATACGAAGGAACTTCAACTAGAAAATAATCAAGCAGCCTGTGAAGGGGGATAGAAGATATGGAATCAGACAGTCACACAACCCACAGTGCACAGAGATTTTAGATGGTTCGATCTGCTACCACAGACCTACGTCCATCTCCTACTCAAACCCGAGTGAGGCTTTCCGCTGGCAAACAGCTTGAATCGTTGATCTATAGCTTCGGGGATGAATCCCTACAATAGCTGATCCATAGCTTCGGGGAACTAATCCCAAACAGTTGAGCTTCATAGCTTGCTCTGCTGAGCGTCACAGCTTGATGTCCGAGGAACACTCCTCGCCACTGAGCCTCACAGCTTGCTTACCCAAGGAATCAATCCTTGCTGTTGAGCAATACAGCTTGCTGTCCGAGGTTCACACCTCGCCGCTGAGCAACACAGCTTGCTGTCACAAAGAAGAAAAGAAAACGAAAGAACACAACAAAATGTAGCTCAATTGAGCAGACAAACTCTGGATTTGATCCACGAGTCAGAACACATACTGATCTTCAATAGATCTCCACCTTCACTCCAAGAACACAGATACTCTATTTTCCTGAACACTCTTTCTTCTTTCTAACGATCTCCCTCTCAAAACTGTAATGCCCTGGGTCTTTCGAATCTTTTATCGGAGAGCTTTCGGATCGCTTTTGTGGGTCCAGAGTTGTGTTTTACGATCCACGTGGATTTTTCTCTCGTACAAGTTACGGAACCCAGCCGAGAGTTTATTATTGAGTTCATCGACTCAAGGACGCTACAGTTGCGTTGTGCTCCTTCCGAGGATCGCTTAGACTATTTTTTTGTATTTTTCTGAATTAGGGAATTTTCAGGCTAAAAATTGGATTTCACGAAAATTGGGAAATTCTTATTTTCCTTTTCTTTTAACCCTCTCTCTCTCTCCTTCCTCTCTCCTCACCACCGTTCACTCTCTCCCTCTCGTTCTCTCTCCTCTCTTCTCCTCTCTCCGGGGGGCGTGCGACCGTGGCGAGGTGGGCGAGGCAGGAACGTCATGGAGTTGTCGTGGAGCGTGTTGGTGTGAAAGATGGAGCGTGGCGTTGGCGCGATCCCTCGGTGGATTCAAAGCTGGCGTGTTCGGGTTCATGTGATGGTTTTCGGCGTGGTTTAGTCTTTTCGGCGCGTGAGAACTTCGGTGGAGGTAGTAGGGGGACAAATGCTCTACTTCTCTTCTGCGTTCACTCGCGATTTGGAGCCGAACGGTGCATATACGAGCGGGTTTTGCTTCATTTAGGGCGATGCATGCTTCGGGGGTGGTGTGAGCCGAGCTTGCCTTTCCAGGCGATGGTTTTTAGTCTAGTTAGTTTCATTCGAACCCCTGGCATGTTGGGAATTCATTCCCGCCAGTTTTATTGCATTTGGTCGAGAATCGGAGTCGGTATGAACCCGACTATCCCCGTGACTCATTTTGGGTCGATTTGTTGGAATCACCCGTTTCTTGTCATTATGGCGTGGTTTGAATCCCTTTCGGACTGTGAAAGGTTTATATTGTCATTAGGAATGTTTCCCCTTCGTTTTAGGGTGAACGGAGCATGGAAAGGTCGGGTTTTGGCCATTCCTACGGTTTCTTCGCCGTAACGCCTTAGCGGTATTTTCAGTGACCGTTTTCATGCCTTAAGCGGTCCAGTGGCGACTGTTTGGTTTTATGTCGGTTCGGATTTTAGCGGTCAAAAGATGGACCATTTTCGTTGGCTTGCGGCCCATTGGAGGACCGCTAAGCTCTGTGATATGGTCCCTTGGAGACCGTTAGGCTGTGTGTAGTATGTCGGTTTGGCTAAGTGATCGTACGATAGACCGCTAGGCTAGCTGTGGCGGTTCATGGATGACCGCTAAGCTTCGTTTGAATTTGGTCAATGGTTTTTAAGTCGGTTCGGGCTAGCGGTCTAGCTCCGACCGCATGGTGTCCTTGGCGGCCCTTTGGGTGACCGCCTAGCTGTGTGAAACGGTTCTCAGTAGACTGTTTGGTGATTTTGATCGATTAAGTTGGTTTCACTGTGTGGAGTTTGACTGGGCTTAGCGGTCTAGGCATGACCGCTAGGGTCCCTCTTGCGACCATGAGGAGACCATTTTCTGGCAAGAGACGGTCTCAGGCATACCGTAAGGCTTCTGCTTTTCTAGGTTTTAAATCTGGGGTTTCTCTTGAGGGTAGCGGCCCTTCGGCTGACCGCCTGGTCTGCCTAGCGGTCAGGTGAACGACCGTTTCCTTCCCAGAGTGCTGATTAGTGTTGCTTTTCTGATGATTTGGCCTCCAATTGTCTTGACTTAACCTAGTGGTTTACCCGTTGTCCCATGGATGTCTTGGATATCCTATGAGGGCTGTGACCAGGTTGTAGGGTGGCTAGGAGTGCCATTATATCGAGTAGTATTCCGTACTGCTTCACAGTCATTATTGGTTTTTGGTCAACTCGGTGTGATCCAGTGGTTGACATGTGACCTCGTGAATGTCTCGGTGATCCTGTATGGATTGAGACATGATTTTGGACGTCTTGAGGTACTATCTTACCTTGGTTTACGCGTCCATGTGCTTTGAGGGTATTGGTGATCCCTCATGTCTCCGTGATTCTTGTCATGCGGATGTGTGGATCCGGCAATCCTGTGTCATTTCCTATATCGGTATTTTACCATGACTCTGGCTTAGTGATTAGGCTGATTGGCGGAATGTTACCGCTTTTGTGCGACGATCTTGACCCGAGTCGTGAGACTCAAGGATCGTTGTGTCAGCATGTCTAGTTGTCTATCCTGAGTCCGGTGGCATTTTGATATTCTGCCTTATGTCCTGTGTTTTATGTTTCATAGTATGTGTGACAGTGCATCTTAGCCTGTCTGTACTTCAACACTGATGTTTTAGAGTCTCTGTGTCTAGTGAACCTCCACTAGTCATAGCCTGATGACACTTTCCTATGTGTCGGCCCACCTGGGAGTGGTGGCGGGACGAGTTCCCGATATACAGTTTTTAGGCTAGTTTCTGTGGGCCCCTTTGCTTTGCGGTAGCATCCTACTGGGGGGGGAAACTAGCTAGAGGCCTGGCTCAAGACATTGAGCTTGTGTGTGCACACGTGGTCAGGGGCAGTTGGATGAGCACCGACTGATGTGACCCTAACTAGTCACTCGTTACTATGGTATTGTTGCTCCTTGTACTTGGTTCTGTTGTTCCTTGTACTTGATTCTTTGTGAGTGTCTCAGTTACTACCGTTTTAGGTGAGTATGAGATACCTGAGGCGCAGTGTAAGACGTGAGTGGACGCATCTAGCTGTTCTTATAGTGAGGAGGTGCTTCTGTCACTTGACGCATGACTCTTATGGCTTGTGTTTTCATGACCGATTTCCGAGTAGCATGTGCATGGCTTCACTCGGGGTCTAGTCTTGTGTAGCGTACACGACGGTGAGTTCGTGTATGTTCGTGCCTTTTACTATGTAGGTCTTTGGTAGGCTTTTGCCTATTTTGGTAGGCTTAGGCTTTTCATGATAGGGTTTCGTGATTTGACGATGGATCAGTAACGCCCGACTTTGTGAGATCGGGGTTCGCCTTTCTGTTGTAATTTGGAGTAGTTTAGGGAACCGTGGTTCGATTGGCTGCCGTGTTTCCTTGTTACGGCTTTACTCTTCCTTTAGCTATTCTTACTCCTGCTTTTCCTGCTTTGCTGTTGTAGTTTGGCACTGCTGTTACTTCTGCTCCTACTTTGTTACTGCTTTGCTTTAGCGTAGCACTGCTGCTTTTGCGTTATTTCCGGTAGGGTTCTATGGGATCCCTACAGAGCCAGTAACAGGAGACTCACCCCTGACTTTTCAGGTGTAGCTGTGCTTCCTTGTACTGTGAGTTCCACTGTGTGATAGTTCTGTTGCCAGCATTGCCAGTGTCGGGCTTCCCCCGACTTGAGGGTACGTTTTCCTTTCTGGTTGGACTGTACTTGTCTTCCTTTGGACTGGACTATGTTAGTTTTAGTTTGTTATAGAAAAAGTAATTTTATTTCTGCTACTTTAGCAATCTTGATCATTGAAATTTAATTGCTTACTGTTACATCGGGAAGTTCAATGTACTCTCACACACCTTTCTATCCCTTTGGAGCTTTTTTGCTCCTGGGAGGCCTCGCAGGTTCCAAGTGGTATCAGGTTTACCCGATATCCGGAGTCTGGGTCGTCACAAAAACTCTCTCTGCTGCTCTCTCTCTTTCTTTTATCTCGATCTTTTTTCTTAACATCATATACTCTATTTTTATTTCTTTTTCTTCTTTCTTCTTCGCTCGTAGCTCTCTGCAACTCTATTTTCTCTAATCTTCAATCTACTTCAATTCTCTTCTCTGTTGATCATTTTATTCTTCAGACGAGAGCTCACTTTTTATATTAGCTAACTGGATCAAGTGGTCCCCGCATGGTTTCAGTCCGGTGTGTGGAGGGAGTATTCCCGCCAGTAGCTTTTCTAGAAAAGTGACTTGAAAAGGTCCACGTGTCAAATCTTGAAGATGAGGCGAATCCATGTGGCCAATCGATCTTGAAGAATTAGGAGCCTTAGATCATGTGCCTGTTTACACAATTTTGAACCACGTGATCACTTAAGTCTTTGCTGCTCTCTGCCCTTTATGTATTTGATCGAATCCCTGTCAATAAGATGTAAAACATTTCATCAAACACCTTTTCATCATAATTGCTTAGGAAAATGCATACTTAGTCAATTTTAGAAAAGATTAGATACTCAGGTCAAATGAATGTATGATGATGTGTATGCCTCGATGTATAGGCTCATTGCACAGACCTGATGACCTGGATTATACATGTGCACAGACCTTGGACTTTGCATATGCACAGACTTTACTCTTCATGTGCACAGACCTCAGACTCTACATGTGCACAGACCTTAGATACTGTAGCTCATGAGAATGCACCGACCTGAAGATTCCAATATATCTGTCTGCACTGACCTGGGTCCAGTGACTTACATATGTGCTTAGACCTGATGGATATGATGCTTGCATGAGTATTGGCCGGATAGAATGAATGCATGTATTTGCACTAACCTTGCTGAACACAAGGTCCTATGTGCACCGACCTTGTTGAACATAAGATCCAATGTGCATCGACCTTGCTGAAAACAAGATCCAATGTGCACCGACCTTGCTGAACACAAGGTCCAATGTGCACCGACATTATAAACAAATAGAGTGACATGCACCGACCTAACAGATGTAAGACGTGTAAGTGCATCGACCTAATCGTCTCAAAACAAGTATGTGCACCGACCTATCAAAGAGCAAGCACAAACATGCATCGACCTTATGTTCAACGTGGTACAAGGATGCATCGACCTGACATGCTTCAGACTTAAATGTGCATCGACCTGATTTTCTGACACTTAGAATATGAAAGACTTGATCAATATGAATGGCTCTGTGCAGTTCTGTCATACCATGATTCATAGTGTGACATCATCAAAACCAAAGTTCCAACAGTTCTTACCAGTGAATTTTTTTTGGGGTGTCCACAAATGCCCCCCACTCGTAGGTGTCGCTAGCGAGGAACGAGAGCGGGACCTGTGAGTGTATTTTCTTATCCGGCAAGCAGTTGGCATCAAAGTAGAACATCATCGGCTTCACGTGGACGGCCTCGGCAGCACACTATATCGATTGGTTCTGAGAGAGAGCCAAACGCCAATCCAGATAACATCGTCAACATTGCGCCTATGCTAACGCAAGGAATTAGGCTCATCTTATAATGTCTTGGGTCTTTCAGATCTGTTTCGGAGAGCTTTCGGATCACTTTTGTGGGTCCTGAGTTGTGTTTTACGATCCACGCGAGTTTTTCTCTTGTACAAGTTACGGAACCCTATGGTGAGTTTACTGTTGAGTTCATCGACTCGAGGATGCTACAGTTGCGTTATGCTCCTTCCGAGGATCACGTAGACTATTTTTCCGTATTTTTCTGAATTAGTGAATTTTTGGACAAAAATCAGATTTCACGAAAATTAGGAAATTCCCTAATTTCCTTTTATATTTCTTTCTTCACCCTCTCTCCTCTCTCTCATTCTCACGTTCACTCTCTCCCTCTCGTTCTCTCTCCTCTCCTCTTACCGCAGGGCGCGCGACCGTGGCGAGGTGGGCGAGGCAGGAATGTCGTGGAGCTGCTGTGACGCGTGATGGTGTGAGAATCGAGGCATGGTTGGCGCGATCCCGTTCGTGGATTCAAAGCTGACGTGGGTGGTTCGTGTGACATTTTCGGTGTGGCTTAGTCATTTCAGCACGCTAGAACTTCGGTGGAGGTAAGGAGATGGATGCCCTGCTCCTGTTCTGCGTTCCCTCGCGATTTCGAGCTGAACCGTGCGAGAACGAGCGAGTTTTCCAGCTTTAGGGTGAAATCATGTTTCGGGGGGTGTGAGACGAGTTCACCTTTCCAGACGACGATTTTCAGCCTAGATGGTTTCATTCGAACTCCTGGCATGTTGGGAATTCATTCCCGCCAGTTTTATTACATTTGGTCGAGAATCGGAGTCGGTATGAGCCCGACTATCCCCGTGACTCGTTTTGGGTCGATTCGTGGAAATCGCATGTTTCTTATCTTTTTAGCATCGGATTGATCCCTTCCGGACTGTGGAAGGCGTATATCGTGCTTAGGGTTGTTTCCCCTTCGTTTTAGGGCGAAGGGCGTGGAAAGGCCAGGGTTTGGCCATTCCTACGATTTTCTCGCCGTAACGCCTTGGCGGTCCTTCCAGAGACCGTTTCTATATCCGAAGCGATCCATTAGAGACCGCTAGGCTGTGCGTGTCTGTCGGTTTAGCTAAGCGACCGTGCGATAGACCGCAAGGCTGGCGATGGCGGTTCGTGGACGACTACTAAGCTTCGTTAGAATTTGGTCAACGGTTTTAAGTCGATTCGAGCTAGCGATCTAGCTTCTGACCGCATGGTATCCTTGGCGGCCCTTGGGGAGACCGCCAAGCTCTGTGAAATGGTGCTAGGTAGACCGTTTAGTGGTTTGACCGGTTAAGTCGATTAGGGGGTTGACTGGGTCAAGAGGCCAAGTATATGACCGCTACAGTCACCTTGCGGCCCTGTAGAGATCACCTTGTGCAAGTAGCGGCCTCAGATAGACCGCTTAGCCCTCTGCTTTGGTAGTTTTATTCGTTGGGTCTTCCGAGTAAAGCGGCCATATCCTCGACCGCTTACCTCAGTGAGATGACCTATGTGTAGACCATTTTTGTCTTTGTGCGACCCTTTTTATGACTGCCAAGTGTCTGTGCGCTGTTTGTGAGGGTAGCGGCCCTTTGGCTGACCGCTTGGTTTGCCTAGCGGTCAGGTATGTGACCATTTCTTTCCCAGAGTTCTATTTTCCCATTATTTTAGCCTCCAATTATTTTGGCTTAACCTTGTGGTTTGCCCATTGTCCCGTGGACGTCTTGGATATCCTATGAGGGCTGTAACCATATTGTAGGGTGGCCGGGAGTGCCATTATATCAAGTAATATTCCATGATGCTTTAGAGTTATTATTGGTTTCTGGTCAACCCGGCGTGATCCAGTGGTTGACAGGTGACCTATTGAATGTCTCAGTGATTCCGTGAGGAGCGAGACATGATTTTGGATGCCGTGAGCTACTATCTTACCTCAATTTACGTGTCCACGTGTTTTGAGGGACTTGGTGATCTCTCATGTTTCTATGATTCGTGTCACGCGGGTGTTTGGATCCGGCTATCTTGTGTCGTTTCCTTTATAAGTGTTTTACCATGATTTGGCTTAAGGACTTGGCTGATTGGCGGCGTGTTAACACTTTTGTGCGACGATCTTGACCCTGAGTCTTGTCACTCAAGGATCGTTGTCAGTAGGTCTAGTTGTTTGTCTTGAGTCTGGCGATAGTCTTGTGTGTGCTGCCTTGAGCTTGTGCTTCGTAGTACGTGCAACAGTGCATGCTTAGCATGTCTGTGCTTCAACACTGATGTTTTGGAGTCCTTGTGTTTAGTGAGCCTCCACTAGTCGTAGCCTGACGACACTTTCCTATGTGTGGGCCCACCTAGGAGTGGTGGCGGGGCAATTCCCGATATATGGTTTTTAGGCTAGTTTCTGTGGGCCCTCTTGCTTTGCGGTAGCGTCCTACTGGGGGGAAAACTAGCTAGAGGCCGGGCTCAAGGCATTGGGCTTGTGTGTGCACACGTGGTCAGGGGCGTTTGGATGAGCGCCGACGGGCATGACCCTGACTAGTCACTCGTTACTGTTATTCGTTATACTTGGTTCTATGAGTATCTCAGTGACCGCCGTCCCAGGTGTGTGGGAGATACTCGTGGCGCAGTGTAAGACGTCAATGGACGCATCTAGCTGTTCTTTTGGTGAGGAGGTACTTCTGTCACATGACACCTGACTCATTGTGCTTCGTGACTTTTTCGGGTAGTCTGTTCTTGGCTTCCCCGAAGTCAGTATAGCGTGCACGATGATCTAGTTGTGTATGTGTTAGTGCTCTTGATGGTGTAGGTCTTTTCTAGGACTTTTGCCTGTTCTTGTAGGCTTTCGCTTTGGAGCTAGTGCTTTTTCGACGGATTGGTAACGCCCCACTTTGTGAGATCGGGGTTCACCTTTTTGTTGTTGTTTGGAGTATCTTAGAGAGCCGAGGTTCGTCTGGCAGCCATGTTTTTGTCTGGTGCGGCTTTACTCTTTCCTTTAGCTATTCTTACTTCTACTTTTACAGGTTTACTATTGTAGTTTAGCACTGCTGTTTCTTCTGCTCCTGCTTTACTATTCACCGTTGTTGTCTTGCGTGTTACTGTGTTGTTTCCAGAAGGGATCTGTGGACCCCTACTAAGCCAGTGACACGAGGGTCACCCCTGCTTTTCAAGTGTGGTCGTTCTTCTTCCTCGTGGTTCGTGGCACGGTGCGTCAGTTCGTTGTTGCCAGCTTTGCCAATGTCGGGCTTCCTCCGACTTTGAGAGTACGTTCTCTTTTTTGTTGGATTGTACTTGTCTTTATTTGGACTGGACTCTGTAATTTAAATTGTTAATTGAAAATGTAATTTTATTTCTGCTACTTCGGCAAACCTGATCATTGAAATATTAATTGCTTACTGCTTTATTTGGAACTTCAATGTACTCCACACACACCTTTTATCCCTTTGGAGCTTTACCGCTCTTGGGAGGCTTCGCAGGTTCCAAGTGGTATCGAGTTTACCCGATATCCAGAGTCTGGGTCATCACACCTCTGGCCTTAGACCTTAGACGTAAGGTCTAAGCCATTGGTCTGTATCGTTTGGCCTTGACTGAGAGCCAGGCACCAATCATGATAATATTGTCGACATCGGGTATAGGTTATTGCAAGGACATCGGGTTCATCCGGCCTTAGATAGAAGGTCTAAGCCATTTAGGTCTTATTGAACATCGCGGTGGGACGGATGGATAGTGTTAGGTTAAAGAGGGTTGTTTATTTATTGAATTAGACGGAATGTCTAGGTCAAAGGTTTATTTGTCAATGCCGTCAGGGTGTTGGAAGTTGACGCGGTTTATTCATCGACACGTGGTTAGCGTCAAAGCAAGGGGTCTTTTTATTCCCTAGCCGGATGGAAGGTCTGACTCAGAGTGAAGGGGGTCTTTTTGTTCATGGCTTTAGACGGAAAGTCCAGGCCACAGGTTTATTCGTCGGTGGGACAAAAGGGATTTTGATCTCTGGTGGGACTTGACGAGTCGACATCCCCCATAGGCTTTGATAGTGATTTTTTTTCTTTTTTCTTTTTCTTCCTCTTTTTTTCTCTCTTTTTCTCTTTCTTCTTTTTTTTGTTGGCTTGATTACCAGTGGTTGAATATTGAACATCTGTCAACTTGACCGCCGACGGTTGAATATCTTGATCATCCTCGAACATCTATTGGCACGGATGCCAATGGGTTGACATCTCCATCATCATTGATCATCATCGAACATCATCGAGTATCATCGAACATCATCGAACCATCAAATATCATCTAACATCATCGAACCATCGAACATCATCGAATCAACTTCGAACATCATCGAACATCTTCACCATCATCAGAGCATCTGTCGATGCGGGCCCCAATCGTTTAACATCTTTAACATCTTCATAATCATCAGAACATCTGTCGGCACAGGCGCCAATGGTTTAACATCTTTAATATCTTCATCATCATCAGAACATCTATCGCCGTGGGCGCCAATGGTTTAACATCTTCATCTTTATCAAACATCTTTAACTTCTTCATGATCATCGGAACATCTGTCGGCGCGAGCGCCAATGGTTTAACATCTTTAACATCTTCATCTTTCATCAAACATCTTTAACATCTTCATCTTTCATCAAACATCTTCAACATCTTCATCATCATCAGAACATCTGTCGGCACGAGCGCCAATGGTTTAACATCTTTAACATCTTCACATCTCAATCAGACAGAATGACGATGGTTGAGCATCTTTAACATCTTTTAAACGTCTTGGAACATCTGTCGGGCTAAATGCCGATGGTTGAACATCTTGGACATCTTGAATATTTGTGGACATCTGTCGGGCTGAACGCCGACAGTTAAATCATCTTGGATAATTTTGAATACTTTCGAACATCTGTCGGGCTAAATGCCGACGGTTGAATCATCTTGCACATCTTCAGATATCGTCGGATATCCTGAACATTTTGGAATATCTTTGAATATCTGTGAATGCATGTCGGATTGGACGCCGATAGTTGGACATCTTTAGTATCCTTAAACATCTTTAGACATCTATCAGGCTGAACGCCGACGGTTGAACATCTTGAATATCATTGAATATTTGTCGGCCTAGATGCCGACGATGGGATACCTTGAATATTCTTGATCATCTTCGAATATCCGTCGACCCAAACGCCGATGGCTAGGCATCTCTAACATCCTTTTATTATTTTCATCATCTTCTTCATCATCGTTATCTTCAGCCTCTTCATCATGATCTTGATCATCATCTTGGTCATTCTGTCATCTTTTTCATCATTTGTTACAATCTTCATGATCATTTCCTCATCATCATCATTATTTCATTCTTTCAGTCATCATGATCCCCACGATCATTTCACCAACAACATTCATCATGATTTACAGTCCCACCTCATCATCATTTCTTCCTTTTTTGTTCATTTTTTTTATCATCCATCACGATCCTCATGATCATCATTTCCATCCTCTCTTCATCATCTTTCTTTTCTTTTCTTTTCTTTTATTGCTATCTGGGCCTTCATCATTTGGATAGCCCCTATAATCGTCAGCCAGTATGTAGTGCAGAAATCCGCGATAGAACGGCCCTTGCAAGACCTATATTATCATTACATTCATCACTATTACAAGTGATCATCGCCCCTAAGAGGGGGACACATCTGGCAGCAGCCATACATAGGCTTCTTGACATTTCATATATCTACCCCCAGAATGGGGTACCATTTATGTCTTGCAGCATCCTTTCTGACTTCCCGCCATAGTTGGAGGGGATTGGAAAGCCCTTTAGAGCATATTGTTCTTTGGCTGGTGTAGTGCGGCCGTATTAACTGCCCTCTTCAAGCCGGGCATCTGATGAGGATAGGATGGGTCCACCTTGTGTACTTGTCCATTTGTAGTTCGCCTTTCTTGACCAGGCCTTCGATGACATCTTTAAATATGTAACAATCTTCGATGGAATGCCCCATCATTTGATGATATAGGAAGAATCAGGGATCGTCCCTCCTTTTGACATCGCTCGGTCTTTTCGACTCTCGGAGCACAATTTTGCCACATTCTCGGGCCCACTCGAAGAGGGTCCGAGTCTTATCTTTTGGGAAGGAATAGGGCTTCTTCATTTTATCCCTTAGCGAAGGTGCTTGTTCAGTAGGCTTAGTGGGAGAGACCCCGGCTGCCTCTTTTGTTTTCTTCTGTTCTAGCTCGAAAGCCTTAAAATCTGAGGTGCATATTTCCTTTTGCGCTAGATGCTTACTAGCTGGCTCATCCTTTCAGCTCGGGGTAGCAATAGTCGGGCAATGCTTTGCCAAGAAGACCGCAACATTAGCTGCCAGATCATTCAGTTGTTCAAAGGTTCTGACTTCAATGCCCATCACCCTTTGTAGGATTTCATCTTTCATATTTCTTTCGCACCTTCGAACGGCGCCCTCGTAACTCGGAGGGCACCTGCATCTTTCACGGGAATTTCCCCCCTTCTTGTATAGTCTAAAGCGGACTCATCATCTCGTTATTTGATTATTTGTAATTTGGCCTCGGTGGCTTCCCCCTCGACCAACTTCATCTTGGCCGCTCGCTCGACCCTTGGCTTATTCATCACCATCGGAGCTATCGAACTCGGGTGCGGGCCATCTGACGACAGAATAGGTTTTATCCTCAGCATCATACGAAGTGTCATATATGCCTCCTGACGTCTCCGGGAAGCTGAAGGATGTATCACAGACATATGTCGTAGCTGTTGAGGGGAGCTACCCCCTGTATAATCGTCTGCTAGCCGAGGTGTAGCTGGCGGCGGTAAGGTCCCGAGTGGCTCATCACCATCCTGCAAAGCCTCGGATGAAGACCCGGCTTGTCTAGGTATGGCTAAGTATAAGCCCATCTTGCTTAATTTTTTCTTTATCTCTTCGACTTCTTGCAACCTTTGATACAGCTCTGCCACCATGGCAGGATCAGGTGGGAAAAGTCAGGAGTGTTGCCCCCTATCTCGATTTTAGGTGGACTCAACAGCATCTTATCATCATATCCGTGAACATCTTGTCCCCCGGAGGTTGCATTTCTGCCACCATACCCTCACATGGAGGAGGGGTATTATGACGAGCCTCCTCATCTGGTAGTGGAAGCCACACTTCTTCATTTTCTTCTTCATCAGCTTGGCTTGAGCTGGGTAAGGTTGATAATGTATTGCAGGAGAAAATAATGCTCCTCCCTCTAGTCTTTGAAGTCTTCTTTTTCTTCTCCTTTGCGGTCGGCATATCCCCCCCCCCCAATAGGTCATCTAGTGCGCACGACACTTCTGATTTTTCTTTAGCTTCTTGTATTGGGCCCAGGGGTTCTAAATGTCCGCATAGGATATGTTTATTAGTGTAGGCTGTGGAAGCCTCAAGTATGTCTTCAGCTAATAGGTGGTATAAAGATACCATGTTGACTCCCCTCTTCAGATCGGGCAGCTCAAGTGGACGTGGAGGATCCACTTTATGTTCATCCATCTGGAGCTCCCCTTTCCTGGTCAGACTTTCAATAATATTTTTAAATACATAACAGTATTCAATAGGGTGCTGAAATGCCATATGGTATGGGCAGAATCGGGGATCATCTTTTCTTCGGGCATCACTAGGTCTCTTAGGCTCCAGAAGAGTGATTTTGTTGTACTTAGCGGCCCATTCAAACCGGACCGAGGTCCTCTCCTTGTTGGCCCAGATAGACGTTTGGACAAGAAGGGGGGGGTTGAATTGTCCCCTTTAACGGTAGTGGTAGTTTTTAAATTTTGTGCAACGGAATAAAATAAACTACCAACAAGAGTTATAGAGAAAGGAAATAAGCGCACTACAAGAACAGGTTCTCTTGAACTCTCCAAAACTCACACGAATAGGCTAAGCAAATAACGATTGAACAACCACAGAGCACGGATAGCAGACGTAGCGATATGCGATGGTGCAGTGAATAAAAATCTATAAACTGGCCTGTGAACGGAGATAGAAGAAATGGACAAACACACAGGCAAATCACATGGAGCACAGAGATTTTTAGGTGGTTTGGGACCACGACGAGCTCCCTATGTCCACCCCTCATCGAAACCCGGTGAGGCTTCACTAACACACTACGAATCGTAGCAATCGGGGACGAACCCCAACACCATACACACACGCTACTTCCGCAGCAATACACCCACACGGGGCCTAGCCCTAGACCGTTGCCATCGCAGTACAACCACATAGACTCGGGGAACTCACCCCTCACAAGGTTCCACACACGGAGACGTAGCTCCGTCCACCCCATAAATATTCCGACTTCAGAAATAAAAATGAATGTTCAATACATGCTTGATAGAAATGGTGAACTGAAGAACAATCAACAAAATAGACATGGAGAGGTTGCAGAAATATCCTCTTGGTAAGTGGAGGCCGCCCAAATATGTCTTCCTTGAACTTTGATGGTGGGTGGGAGATAGATCAAGAAAAACGAAGCCGACGAAGCTCTTCCACGGAGATTCGCCCACGACGAGCTTTGAATGCTTGAAGATGGATGATGCTCTAGGTATTTCCAGTCTGGATCGCTCCTACAAGAGGAAGAAAATGATTAACCCTCAAGAAATCCTCACTTCCACTCCACCTACGGCCAAACCCCTCTCCTCCTTCTTCCAATGAGAAAAATGCAGCACTTATATATTAACAAGATGGATTGTGCAAAAGGCCACAAAGCCCTTGCAAAACCCTCTCAAAACCACACCCAATCACGTGTAGAAACCCTAAGGATAATATGGTAAAAAACCATGGCAAATGGATCAAGAAAAATGGGTTTCAAAACCAATCCAGAAAACCCGTTTCGGACGAACCAGAAAAAGTGTCGACTCTTAGAGTCGACACTTTCTTCAACGTGTGCTGCCTGCAATGAAAAAACACACCCAGGACAAAAGTGTCAACTCTTAGAGTCGACACTTTTTGTCAAGTGTTCTGCCAGCCACGGAATCAACGCACAGGCCAAAAAGTGTCGACTCATAGAGTCGACACTTTCTGTCTGGTCTGATAAACAACGCAAACAGAAGAGGGGGAAATAAGTGTCGACTCTGTGAGTCGACAATTTTTCTGACATGAATGAAAACTCAATTAAACTCAATTGAAACCCCAAATTTCCTCATCCAAACATTAAAAACAAATTACCATGCATTGAAACAAGGTATAGGCATATATTAAACCGCATTCCAACAAATGCCAATGAATGTGTTAAGCATCTTGAAAGATTTAACACTCCTAGAATTATATGCATAAGTAACATTATCAAACCACCCAATCCTTAACAAGTATCAAGCTAATGAGACATGCATTTTGATGTATATGAAATTCATTCATAAAAACCAGCTAAACACTAATAAAACTAGATATTAATAAAGAAACATGGGAAGCTAAAAGACCAAAAGACAACCTCAAAATAGTCAAGAAGAGCATGCATGAGGTCACATGTAAACCCAAATTTTCTAAACAATCAATGAGCATAAAAATAAGAATTCTATGCAGTGCTTACCAGATATCCATCAGCAAACAACATTCAAAATGCTCATTCTTACCTTTGGCATTGATACAGTAGTTTGGATCTCTATCCTCCCTTTGATGAACCAAGGATGACTCAGTTCATGCGAAGGAGATAAAAGAATGTCATATGACCAACTATCAATTACCTGAACCTTTCTTCAAAAGCATTGTTCCAAAAAAAACACCATGACCAACCTTGAACTGACGGAATGGGTTAAGCTTGTGAAAATATGGAAGCCAAAATATCAAAATGCATAAGCCACCCTCCATATAGAAACTGCAGCAGAAGAAGTGTCGACACCAGTGTCGGCACTTAGATAGAAGATGAAAACCTGCCCATCCTAGTGAAAATAAGCTCATGAAAGACTCATGCAATTCAATCCAGTAAAGCAACCTACAAAATAAGATATCAACATATAAGCTCATTTGGCATCAAGACATTTTCCACAAGACATGCATACACAATTTGTCATCATTAAAAATTAAACATCAAAATCAACTCGGAGATCCAACAATCTCCCCCTTTTTGATGATGACAAAACAAACGACGTGTGCAAGAAAACTATGTATGTGTATGTGACCGAAATGCAAATGAGCACAACACACACTTTTCTCCCCCTTTTTGTCATTAACAAAAAAGTTGACTGACAATGGGATTATGTATGAATGATATGTACATGTATAAAGAAGAAAAGATTTATGAAATAAAGTATAAGTTCAAGCAATCAAGCAGACAAGCATGAACCTCAAGCAAGCATGTAGTAATCTATAGCTCCCCCTCAATGCGGTAAAAGTATAGTGAGTGAGCATTTGATTCATATCAAAATGTTAGACATGAAGCATAATCAAAAAAGGTAGTGCATGCATATGCTAGAGGCATTGCATAAACCATGATAAGTACAAATTCAAGATACACAAACATCACAATAATACCCAAGAGTTAAATATGTGGTAATGAGCAATGAACTTCAAACATATATGGATATTTGTAGCATTTCTAAAGAACACTAGAGGGTTATTTCCTTTCTACAATTCATGTCGATCCTCGACTTTTGGTAGCTTCGCACAACCCCCCCTTTTTGGTGCCTTTTATTAGATTTTACCGTTCGGCGTGAGTCACCTCATGTGTCTCAATGGGGTTTCCCGGCTACTATGATTCATCACAATTTTGATTCTTGTAGATTTTAGCTTCACTTTTCGACGCGAGTTTCCTCATTTATTTCAGTGGAGATTCCCGACTACTTGGTTCCACATTCCACTTATTGAGAGTGGGGTAGGGAGCTTTTTCCTCACGATTACTCTTCATTTCCATATAGAAATTTGTTTCCCTTAAAGTGTTAAAAAGAATTTCTAAAATCCTTATCGATGAAAGTCATATGCATCATTTTGAGCAAAGTGTGTGGGTAATTACTTTGTATGTTGAAAATAAATTTGCCATAGCATAGATATGACTCCCCCTAAATGTATGCACCGATGGAAACTAATCCTCCTCCTTTGTATATGTCATTTTTCACAAATGATCAAAATCACTGTAATTTATATAACAAGGAGGTGAGGTCTTAGAAGATTTTCAAGAAATAATTTTCTAGAAATATATACATGCATTCAAGCAAGGGTTTGGAAATAGAGTCATGCAAGATGATTTTCGGTACATGGCGAAGGTGTAGGTCTAAAGACCCGACTCACGCATGGTGAGTGTTTCCTGGTGGACGGAATCCACCATTCCACAACACACCATTTTAAATACCGAAGAATCAAGGCATTCAAGCACGCAAGTATGTGAAGTATATGCAAATATGTGCATGAAAATGAAAAGATAATGAAAATTTATTTCTATTCATAAATATGCAAGCATATGTGCAATTCTAAAGCATGATTTGAATGTA
The DNA here is from genome assembly GCA_022559845.1 of Amorphophallus konjac. Taxonomy (NCBI): domain Eukaryota; kingdom Viridiplantae; phylum Streptophyta; class Magnoliopsida; order Alismatales; family Araceae; genus Amorphophallus; species Amorphophallus konjac. The sequence goes on from CM040123.1 coordinate 200,606,750, forward strand.
TGCAAAACTGAACAATTATTTGCACGACGATATGCATGAGTGTATATGCAATCATAATATAAACAACTACTCAACGTACAATTACCAAAATCAACAAGGGGTGAATGCAAGATTGAAGTAGGTCGAATTAACAAGATCCAACCAAGTGTATGCATGAATCGTTTTACAGAAGATTTCAGAACTTGAGCTCTCTGACCTTTACCTTGAGAAATCATTATTTACCTCGCTCTCAAGGCACCCCTGCAAAATAAGTTTCTTACTTTATAGATTTGGGTACCCAAGCTTTCTTGGGTCCCTTGGAGTTAGTTCCACTTCGAACAAAAAATATTTTGTTCTTCTTCTCAAACAATTCATCGTCGGCCCTCATCAAATCGCAAACATACATGGAATGGCCGATCATACCACAATAAAAGCAAGTAATATTTGGCTTTCTGAAATGATTCTTCCTATGAATGTTTGAAGGATTTATAGATGAGTTCATGCAAGGATTAGAAGAGGAATGAGAACATGAATCAACGGATTTCTGAAATTAATTTCTTACAAAAGAATTTTTCTTTGTGGGAGAGTGTCCCACAACTCTCTTCTCATTCCTTTGACTACCTTCAACATATTCAAATATTTTCTATTTTCCTTTCAATTCCATTTGAACAACATCTTTCAATTTCTTCAATTCATCATTCATGGTATTGAAGTTGGTTTCCATTTCCTTCTTAGATTTTTCACATTAGCTTAATTTCACTTTGATTTCATCCAACTCCTTTACCACTTCTTCATTTTCAATTTTTAGATTTTTCACGTTCTCATAAGTATGTTGTTTTTCATCCTCAAATAAGGAGACTTTGGACAACAACGTTTCATTTTCATTTTTCAATTTTTCAAGTTGCAACTCAAGCATGCTACATTTAGTGCATGGAGATGAACTAGAATGTAAAATATCATGGAACTTCTTTTTCAGGTTTTTATTTTCATGTTTCAAGTTCTTGCATTTTTCATAGACTCCAGCATAAGAAACTTCCCATTCTTCACATGTGAGGTTTTCGTTATCAGAGTTTACCTCGGCGTCATTTTCCTCATTTGCCATTAAACATAAATTCTGGACCGCCTCGTCCAGCTCATCGTCCTTCTCGGATTTGGACTCGCTCTCGTCCTCATCGCTCCATGTCGCCATCATGGCCTTGGGTTTCTTTACCTTTTCTTTCTTGATCTTCTTCTGAATTTTCGGGCACTCATTCTTCATGTGGCCGACCTTGTTGCATTCATAGCATCTACTATCTCTTTTCTTCACCAACGACTTTTTCTGACCTTTCCTAGAAGAGGTGCCATCTTTTCTAGCATTCTTGAAAAATTTTCTCGCTCTTCTAGAGATGAGGTCCAGGAGCTCCTCCTCACTGCTATCAAGACTTGATGATTCATCACTTTCCTCCGATGAATATGTGTTGACTTTAAAAGCAATTGATTTCTTCTTCCTCTTCTCCTCCTCTGTCCTCTTGATGTTGATTTCATACGTCATTAAAGACCCAATTAGCTCATCCACCGTGAGAGTGGTGAGATCTTGGAGTCTTCAATTATCGTCGCCTTTGTGTGCCATTGAGGTGAGAGAGAACGTAGAACCTTTCTCACTAAATCCTGATCGGCGTAGTTCTTTCCCAACGTGTTCAATCCATTAGTTATCTCGCTCAGCCTTGCGAACATTTGTGATATTGTTTCTTCCGACTTCATGGCGAACAACTCATAGTCTCGCATCAACAAATTTGCTTTCGTCTCATTTACCTCCGACGTTCCTTCATAAATGAGTCGGAGCTTCTCCCACATTTCCTGCGCAGAAGAACACATTGAGACACGTGAATATTCATTGGGATGTATAGCACATTGAATAATATTCATAGCTCTAAAATTAGCACATGATTTCCTAATATGCTCTTTAGTCCAACTATCCTCATCATCAGGCACTTGATAAGGACCTTTACTAATGACTCTCCACGTATCATAATCTTATGCTCGCAAGAACACAATCATTCTATTTTTCCAATGGGGATAATTTGCCCCATCAAAGAATGGGGGTCTATGTATAGAGTGACCCTCAGGAAGCATGCCATTCATAACCATTATCAAAGATCTTTACTTCTGGACTGCAAGGTCCGCTAAAAAATCAGAGACCGTGCTCTGATACCAATTGTTGGCCCAGACAGACGTTTGGACAAGAAGGGGGGGTTGAATTATCCCCTTTAACGGCAGTGGTAGTTTTTAAATTTTGTGCAACGGAATAAAATAAACTACCAACAAGAGTTATAGAGAAGGAAATAAGCGCACTACAAGAACAGGTTCTCTCGAACTCTCCAATCTCACACGAATAGGCTAAGCAAATAACGATTGAACAACCACAGAACACGGATAGCAGACGTAGCGATATGCGATGGTGCAGTGAATAAAAATCTATAAACTGGCCTGTGAACGGAGATAGAAGAAATGGACAAACACACAGGCAAATCATATGGAGTACAGAGATTTTTAGGTGGTTTGGGACCACGACGAGCTCCCTACGTCCACCCCTCATCGAAACCCGGTGAGGCTTCACTAACACACTACGAATCGTAGCAACCGGGGAAGAACCCCAACACCATACACACACGCTGCTTCCGCAGCAATACACCCACATGGGGCCTAGCCCCAGACCGTTGCCATCGCAGCACAACCACATAGACTCGGGGAACTCACCCCTCACAAGGTTCCACACACGGAGACGCAGCTCCGTCCACCCCACAAATATTCTGACTTCAGAAATAAAAATGAATGTTCAATACATGCTTGATAGAAATGATGAACTGAAAAACAATAAACAAAATAGACATGGAGAGGTTGCAGAAATATCCTCTTGGTAAGTGGAGGCCGCCCAAATATGTCTTCCTTGAACTTTGATGGTGGGTGGGAGATAGATCAAGAAAAACGAAGCCGACGAAGCTCTTCCACGGAGATTCGCCCACGATGAGCTTTGAATGCTTGAAGATGGATGATGCTCTAGGTATTTCCAGTCCGGATCGCTCCTACAAGAGGAAGAAAATGATTAACCCTCAAGAAATCCTCACTTCCACTCCACCTACGGCCAAACCCCTCTCCTCCTTCTTCCAATGAGAAAAATGTAGCACTTATATATTAACAAGATGGATTGTGCAAAAGGCCACAAAGCCCTTGCAAAACCCTCTCAAAACCACACCCAATCACGTGTAGAAACCCTAAGGATAATATGGTAAAAAACCATGGCAAATGGATCAAGAAAAATGGGTTTCAAAACCAATCCAGAAAACCTGTTCCGGACGAACCAGAAAAAGTGTCGACTCTTAGAGTCGGCACTTTCTTCAACGTGTGCTGCCTGCAATGAAAAAACACACCCAGGACAAAAGTGTCAACTCTTAGAGTCGACACTTTTTGTCAAGTGTTCTGCCAGCCACGGAATCAACGCACAGGCCAAAAAGTGTCGACTCATAGAGTCGACACTTTCTGTCTGGTCTGATAAAACAACGAAACAGAAGAGGGGGAAATAAGTGTCGACTCTGTGAGTCGACAATTTTTCTGACATGAATGAAAACTCAATTAAACTCAATTGAAACTCCAAATTTCCTCATCCAAACATTAAAAACAAATTACCATGCATTGAAACAAGGTATAGGCATATATTAAACTGCATTCCAACAAATGCCAATGAATGTGTTAAGCATCTTGAAAGCTTTAACACTCCTAGAATTATATGCATAAGTAACATTATCAAACCACCCAATCCTTAACAAGTATCAAGCTAATGAGACATGCATTTTGATGTATATGAAATTCATTCATAAAAACCAGCTAAACACTAATAAAACTAGATATTAATAAAGAAACATGGGAAGCTAAAAGACCAAAAGACAACCTCAAAATAGTCAAGAAGAGCATGCATGAGGTCACATGTAAACCCAAATTTTCTAAACAATCAATGAGCATAAAAATAAGAATTTTATGCAGTGCTTACCAGATATCCATCAGCAAACAACATTCAAAATGCTCATTCTTACCTTTGGCATTGATACAGTAGTTTGGATCTCTATCCTCCCTTTGATGAACCAATGATGACTCAGTTCATGCGAAGGAGATAAAAGAATGTCATATGACCAACTGTCAATTACCTGAACCTTTCTTCAAAAGCATTGTTCCAAAAAAACACCATGACCAACCTTGAACTGACGGAATGGGTTAAGCTTGTGAAAATATGGAAGCCAAAATATCAATATGCATATGCCACCCTCCATATAGAAACTGCAGCAGAAGAAGTGTCGACACTAGTGTCGACACTTAGATAGAAGATGAAAACCTGCCCATCCTAATGAAAATAAGGTCATGAAAGACTCATGCAATTCCATCCTGTAAAGCAACCTACAAAACTAGATATCAACATATAAGCTCAATTGGCATCAAAACATTTTCCACAAGACATGCATACACGATTTGTCATCATTAAAACTTAAACATCAAAATAAACTCGGAGATCCAACACTCTACTTAGGGAAGGAGGGCTTGTTCATCCTGGCTCGCAAGGAGGGGCCATCTTGCCACTCAGTCGGCTTGGCGGGAGGAGGGTGGGTGACCCCTTTATCTTTATCTTTTTGCTACTCGAGCGCCTCGAAGTTGACTGTGTGAACTTCCTTAGGCGTGGGTGACTTATCAACTACTTTCTGGCTTGAAGCAGTACGGGCAGAGGAACTACAATAGAGGAAGGCCTCGATCTCCGTGACCACGTTATTTAATATGTCAAAAGACCTGATTTCAATTCCAATCATCTTTTCGAGGATCTCCCGCCTCAGGTTTTGTTTACATATTTGCACTACATCTTCTTGGTGTGGTGGACGCCTACATCTCATGCTGAGGTTCCGCCATCTTTTAATATACTCCAAGGCTATTTCATCATTCTTCTGCTTGGAGACATACAGCTCGGCCACGGTGACCTTTCTTTCAGCAACGTGGAACCGTTCTTGGAACTTCCGTTGCATATCTGGCCAATCACTAATAGATCCGGCCTGTAGATTTGAATACCATTCGAAGGTGAGGCCCGTGAGGGAGGCCCCGAAGAACTTCAGTAGGTAGGATTCTTCTATGGCTAGGTCACCCATCACGTTGATATAGTGTGATATGTGCTCTTTAGGCGAGCCTTGCCCATTGAATTTATCAAATTTCGGCAGCTTACTGACGCCAACAGGTAGCTTCTTGGCAGCATGGTGAACCGGATATGGCACCTTGTAAACATAAAACGGGGCATGATCATCACTACCTCTATTTGTCAGCTTCTCTTCGATCATCCATTCTATCATCAGTTTGTTCATCATTGCCGGGTCAACCGGGCTTGGACATGGTTGAGCTTGTTGCATCTGCGACATCATTGGCGTCATTGCTTGAGGTACATCCGCAGTCCCCTCATGCTGAGGAGCGGGTTGCAGTATCAGGGTCATGCCCCCAATGTAATTAGCTGCCAGTTGAGAGGCCATCATTGGAGGAGAAGCTTTGAATTCATCAGCACCTCATTGTAAGGTTTTAGGTGGGACTTCGGCCTGTTTCGAGGCTATAGGATGTGTGCTCAGCTCGCTCATCCTTCTCAGCATCTCAACTTCTTGTTGATATCTTTGCAGCATCATCATCATAGTAGCCGGATTGGGCATAGTAGAGCTGGAAGCATGACCTAGCCCTTCCGATGGCATATCTGAAGCGGGCGCTAGTCTCTCGCCTTCCTCTTCGGCAGTGATCACATTTGCAGTCATCGCGGTCAGATCCACGCCAGTCTCTTCAGCGTGAACTTGTGTTATCTCGGCTGCAGCTTCATAGATGAATTCCCATAGTTGCCGGTCACTCTGGTCGTATTACAGGTGAATATCTGGAGATGCCTGCCTCTTCGAATCATCATAGATCTTAGGGACCACAAATTCCCGAGAGAAGTGTCTTGAAGGCCGCGGGAATGCCCCCAGATGGCTCGAGTAGTATCATTTCGCCCTTTGCCCAAGCACATCATATATCGTGGCACTTTGGCTAGTGCTGGAGATTTGTAGGGGCAGCGGCCCTGTATAGTTATTCCGCCGTGCTTCTCATTATGAGAGTAGATATTTGCCTGTCGAACACAACCCGAGGGTGTTAGTTCAAGACGCGGAGGGATCAACATCTCGTTCTTCTCTTCTTGTTCTTCTCTTCTTCTTGCGGGTCTGCCAATCATGGCAGACCTAAGTGTAGTTGAAATCGGGGCCCGTGCTTGCTTGGGCACCCATATCTACTTGCATCTTGCTGGCTTTGCGGCCAACCCGCCCTCATCTTGGACTCAGAGTGGTCCATCTTGATTTGGGCCAGTGCTTGGAAGGTGTTGTGCACTGACACTGTCGAGATCACCCTGTTGGGTGTAATCCTAGCCTGCTGGCCATTCAGAAAGACTCGGACACCTCTAATGAGTACAGACTTACCCGAAGTAGATAGCCGGCTCCGCAGTGCACCAGCATTCTTCTTGGCCGTGGCAGCCGGGGTGCGCCTCTTGCTTCTTGAGACGCAGTGGTCAGCTTGGTGGACGAAGAAGCCCACCACTTTAATCTTCTTAGATGTCGCCAGTGCAGTGGCGAAAGGCTTCATCTCCTGAGTGTCCAGGAGTTCCACGAATGTGACCCCCAAGAAGTTGGGGAAGCAGACGACAGGTGGGAAACTGCCGAACTGGATCGGCACAACCAAGTAGCCACGAGTGGCATGGCTAGCAACAACAAGGGGTCCGAACGACATGGCCATCGTAGTTGTCGAAAAGCAATCTGTGAGATTAAATTACACAGTTAGAATTTTAAGAAGAGGCCATTGGGCCCCTAATCCTGGCAAGGAGATGAAGGGAAGTTTAGTCCCATCGGGCTTGCCAAACTTGTGGACGCACTTTTTGGAACATCTATTTATTTTATTCGTATGTTCGTTTGTTTATTCATTTATTTGGTTTATTCGGTGTGTGGGTGTGCCAGTCACATAAGTGACTATTTATTCGGGTTCCGAAGAAGCCCTTGGTGCGCTCCGTCTGACTAATCAGACGATTATGGATATCGTGTCAGGACAGAAACTCACCCAGTAAAGGCCACGACATTTATTACATCCCCTCGGAGAGGGAAAACCCTTGATTGATTGTCAAGAAAAGGGGCCTTATAGCCTGAAATAAACATTAATGAAGTGAGATCATGATATTCACGAACTGCGTTAAAATGCCCCAGATTGGGGTGAATGTTAAAAATATGTCGGTCACTCATGGATCATTTTATGTTCGAACGGAAGCCCGTGCTTGAAAGCGTAATGAAGACGGCGATAAAACCGCGCAAATGTCTGCCGCTTGTATGGCAAGTTTAATAGGGGAGACAGATCGAATCCCAATCAGAATGGGTCAGGTTTGACAAGTTATTGGCCCGAGAAACGTCGGATCATGGATGTCGGGATGATTCCCGAGATCCAGATTCGACATAGCGGGACGACATTGATATTCCATTCATCGGGTCCGGAGAAGCGGGGGTCCGGAACAGGCATTATCATGTTTTTTCATTTAGGCTATTTGATATATTTATTTAATGTTTGTATTATTATTATTTTGTTATTATTCTTTTCTGAGATGCATGGATATATCCTTTTTTATCATTTTTTAATATATTTCATCATTTCGTTCACCCCTTTTTTTGGTTTCATTTTTTTTGTTTTGTTACTCTTCCTTTTTTTTGGCTTTCTTAGATATATATTTCATTAATTTTTGTGTTGCCCTTGTTATTGTTTATCTATTTATTTATTTTGTTACATTATTATCTTTCTGCTTGTTTTGATTTTTGTTTGGTGAATAGGATACATAAATGACAATAAGATAACAAATGGGGTTTAAATAAAACAAGTGCACAATGATGCGCCGAATCACAGGTTTATACGTTATGGGCTTTTTTTGTTTTTCATGTGTGGGTTGCATTACGTGGGAGTATGTGTTTAGTGCATGGCTATGTTTTCTTTTTATTATTATTATTTTCATATAAAAGGGGGGAAATGGGGAATGGGTGGTGCCGATTCAATGGGTTTGAAGACTGTTATGTGTGTGCATTGTGTGTGTTTGTTTTTTGTCTTACGTGACATGAGAACGTGTATCGACGCAGTGGGAGATGGAGAGTGAAAGAAGATGTAGTGGATCGGCGCAGTGAGTGTTAATGGGTGTGCGTGAGTGAAAATAAGAAAAGTAGAGGGGTAAATAAAAAAGGGGAACATTGCCCACGCCGATTCATCACGTTATGGCATTGTGTGTGTGTTGAACATGTGTGTGTTAACGTGAGAAGGTGTATCGGCGCGGTGGGTTGTGCGAATATGAAGAGATGTGAGTGTTACGGCTCCAGGAGAGAGAGGAATGGGAGAGTGTATATCGACACGGTGAAAAGGAGGATGGAGTGGTGATACGGTGCACGACGGAGTGAATCTGCGGCAGCTGGCAAGTCCCCTTTCACAGCAACAGAATAAAGGGACAGCAGAAGAAGCACATGGGGTTTGAAATGTAGGTTTTTTGTTCTTGGTTCGTTTAATTGTCCATGAGGGTTCAAACATTTTTGTTCGTGGAGGGTCATTCTATTCTTCATTTTTTTTCTTGCTCCTAGTTAGTGAGGACTCAGTAGCAACATCCACGTAGAGGTCCTTTCTTCATTTCATCTCTTCTTCTTTTTTTTGGGTTAGCATTGTTAAAACATACGTTATTTTCTTTAGCCGCGTTCCTAGTAAAATTTCGACAACACCTCCCCCGGACCCTGGTTATGTGGGGTGAAAAATCAAGATTCCCCTACGGAGGGATCCGAGATGGCCTCATAAATTTTCGAGTGAGCTAAAGATAGCTACCCCATGACCTAAAGTGAGCATGGAAACCTGAGGGCTAGCCTTCAAGGGATCCCAATGGCACACGGGCCGTGTTTTCCAAAATTTTGGATAGGAGTTTTAGCATATTGCCGGACCTTTGGCCCTCATTATTCACCTCTCGGATGGGATCCCCCAAGAGGCATGCTATGAGAGAGCAAGCCTCTGGGGGCCGGAGTGACCACCAAAAGGAGAAAGGAAAGGGAGCACCTCGGTAGGTGGAGGGGAGCTATGAGCTATAACAGACTGCAAGGAGGGGACGGAGCCCCCACAACCCATGGATGTGGGTGAGAGGGCAACTGTCAAAAAGGGGGGCATCATACATCCAATAAGCACAGAGCCAGACGCTCAAAGAAACGGGAAGGACTGCTTAAGCTAATAGAGAGAGATAAAGATCAAGCCCATAACATCAAATAGTGGGATTCTTTTCATTCTTTGTGAAAGCAACAGAGTATAGGAAGAACATACATCATGCTTAAAGCAAAACGGGAAGGATGAAAGAAGAGAGAACCATAATATGAAGAAAGAAAAATGGGGGGAGAACGGAGCACAAGCTCCTCTCCCCCTTGGACCCTCACCTCTCTCACTCTCTTCTCTCTCTCAACCTTTTTTTTCACTCCACAGGAGCACAGGCAGATGGATCTCCATTTTTTGTCTTGGGCCTAGCCTCTCTTCTACAACAGCTTCTTTTTCTTCTCATCAGCCGAACCCCCGAGCCAGAGAGACCTTCAGTTCCCTTTATAGAGAGTGGAGGGTTGGAGCCTTCGAAGGTGAAGCCTTCTTCTTCTTCTCTCTTCTTCGCCCCGTTCGGAGCCTTCAAGTGGCCTATGCGTAGGGACAACAGGAGGTAGCCAGCGTGTCTTCACAAGGTTGGCTGAGGTTGACGTCGTTGACTTGCCACGATCGCCATGTCGTCCTGAGTGCGAGACAGAGGCACGAGCATTCAATGCTTCGTGTTCGAGCGAACAGAGTATCGTTTGAAGGATGGGATGTGTCCCACGGTAATGGTTCAGTGGCTTAGAGGGAGGGCACCGATTCAAACCTTGAAAGGCCCTGCGCCAATTCAGTTGTGCAGGAGTGAGGGCGCTGCCTGCGTGCCAATTCAAGTGGATGGGGCTTTTGGCACCGATTCACCCCATGGAGGGGCTGGCGCCGACTCATGTAATAGGTGGCCTCTCGTGCCGATTCAAGAAGGAGGGAGTGTGTCATTTCATGTATATAAAGGGGATGAGAAGAGAGTGAGTGTGCCGATTCAACCCCCTTGCCTTTTCCCTTGCTTTTTGCTCTCCTTTTTTTCTTTTGTTTCTCCATTTCTCATATTGGGCATCCGCCCTTCTCATTTCATCTTTTCTTCTCCTTCTTCTTTTTTCTCTTTCTTCCTCTTCTTCCATTTTTTTATTGCCAACAAATGTCCAGTACTATCTTAGTTTTAATGAACCACTTCTGGAGTGGCTATTTTGAAGCTTCCGGGCTTCGGTTTACAATTCCGAGTGATTTCTAACTCGTGCCGAATCCGTGTTAGATTACTCGGGTTTCATCCTAATTCGGTCTTCGGCACTGTAAATTATGCCCTTAACCCCACTCCATGAATGTGGAGAGTGTCTTCATCGAGTGGATAATCACTCAAAGTGTTTTCGCCCTCGTTGGATAGCTCTTAGGCCGCTTACGGATCTTTCCGACATAATGCGTGCCCCGATCGGGTCACTCGGGTTTTATGCTGATATTACCTTAGGCACCCTTTTTTGAGGGGCCAGGGATATTTCTTCATATTGGGAAGCTTCCTTATCAGGTGGCAGACCACCGCCAAGTGTATTTTCGACCTGATCGGATGAGAAATAGAGTTTGTTCGGCTCGATGAGACCCGGAGTTCTTGCCAGTGAATTTTTTTTTGGGTGTCCACATTGGCCTGAGGGGCATCACTATTATATTTGCTTGATGGATAATTAACTCCAGTTGGTTACATGCACATATGCGTTCAATTGACCTTCGTGAAAATCTTGATATTGACTTGTTATGTATTCCTTATGGATCCTCAAAATATCTCTTGAATTCTAGATAGTTAAGCTTGCTACATGCTCTCTGTTTTGAGCTTGATTTTTGCACTATATCATATGGCATGCTCTACACATGATTGAAAATGTTAACTACTTATATTTCGCCTGATGATAGAGATGTAATTCCTACTGATCGTCTTTGCTCACTTAGTTCTTCTTAATATTTTTCAGGTAATAATGAAGATATTCTATCAGATGGAGAAAGGCAAGAGTTACAGGTTCCCCTAGACTTTGTAGACTTGTGTCTTTTTAATTTCTTTAGTCTAGATAGGTCGAACCCTGTAATTCAGTCTTTTCCTCTATTTTTTGCATTAAATGTAAGTTGAGTCAGCAAAGTGTAATAATGGCATTTGAAAATCAATAAAATCATATTTTTGTTATTTTTATGGTCTATCGTGTCTCTTGTGGGATGCTCTGATTATTCGTGATTATTCGTTGCCACATTCCGAACAAGTTTCTGCTGCTATCGGTTCGGGGCGTGACAGAAGTGATATCAGAGCCTAGGTTGTTTAAACCCTAGGTCTTGACCATAAGTATAGGTTGCCTTGAGTTTTGCACCGTTGTCATCCCTTATTGTACCTAGTGAGATTTGGGTAGAGTTGTAGGCTAACTGTTAAAACTTGTTAAAGAATTTGAAATGGAATAAATAATTAACATTTGGAAATTATTTGTAGGAACTAGATAGCTAGCGTGATGGCAGCCGAGCGAGCTCAGTGGCAGAAATGCAAAGGATGGTTTTAAGTTTAACTCAAGCTCTTCAACAAATTGCTCAAGGTGGTGTGAATCAAGGCGTTGGGGAATTGCATAAGACTTTCCAAAAATTGAATCCCCCAAAGTTTAATGGATCTATCGATATAGACGAGACAGAGAATTGGGTGAAGGAGCTAGAAAGGATCTTTCGGATTATGCAATCTTCGGACCAGGATAAGGTCCTCTTAGCCACATTTCAACTAGGGAAGGCGACTAGAGCTTGGTGGGAGTCTGTAGAAGTCACCTTGCCTGGTGATCAGATTTCACGGGCAGAATTCTTAGAGTTCTTAAATGATAAGTATTTCTTAGAGAGGATTTAGGAACGTAAGGCCGGGGAGTTTACCTCACTTAAGCAAAAGAGTATGGCAGTGGCAGAGCATGAGGATCAATTTGCTAGATTGTCTCGATATGTGCCTCATTTCATCATGATCGAAAAGATGAAGGTAAAAAGATTTATGAATAGATTGAGGTTTCAGTTTATAGCTCATTTCGCACTGTTGGACATTTAAACATATGCCGAGATGGTCAAGAAAGTGCAACTACTAGAGGATGCCATGGAGATGGCTGAAAAAGTAAAAGCTAGATTAGAGAAGAAGAAGAAGTCGGAAGCAAATTCTGAGAATGGCAAGAAAAGACCAAACGGTGGTAATGGACCTTCTAATAAGAAGAAGATGAAGGAAGAAGGGAAATGTTATCATTGTCACATTGTTAGACATCGATCCGAGGTATGCTGGAGGAAGTTGGGAGCGTGCCTTCATTGTAGAAGCAAGAATCACAAGATATCGAGTTGTCCTCTTCTAGAAGATCAAACTAAATATCATAATGGAGCACGGCGTCAGGAGAGGTTGCAAGCTTTGAGAGCGGTCGAACCTATTGAGGATAGAGTAGCTAGAGGTACCTCTTAACCTTAAACTAGTTTTCTTTCCCTTAGACTGTAGACTATTCGCTAGCATGTTTATGTGAGCTATTTTGATATTTGGAAAAAATGGGTTAAGGCACCCCCACTATTGTTTTGGAAAAGAATGTCATGTGAATTTAGAGATCAAATTCTTTTAAGTGGGAGAGGATGTAGTGACCTGAATTTCAAAATAATTATTAATTAAAAAGTGAAAAATTTTAGAATAAAATAAGAACAAATTCCATATAATTATAATGATGCACATCAATAGATATAAATTTTGTAATTTAGTGTGGGGATAATACTAAAAGTCTTAATGGGCGTAAAAATATTATTTAATTTGGAGTTATTAAAAGTCCTAAATATTAAGTGGTTAAATAAGCTAAAACTCAACTAAATAGGCCTTAAATCGAAAGTAACTTGGCCCAATAAGGATTTTTTTTTTGGTAACGGGGAATCTAGTGGAGTGGTATGGAGAGCTGAGCGATTACCGGGCCACCCGAGTTCGAGTCTCACCCTACGCATCAAGCCACCCATTTTTGTACCGCCGCCATAAAACCCCGGGCTCACATCCCTCGAGGATTAAATGTGAGCCAGGTAAGCCCCGGGGATCGTTCTCGGGTCACTCCTATGAAAAGGAGGACCTTTCCCACCGAGTCACTCTTAATAGGTCATTCTCTATAGAAACTCTAACCTAATTAGGGTTTGTATCGTGCTAGGTGGCCTGGATAAAAAAAGAAAATGAATTTTTCGGAGGGTCTTCCTATCTAGGGTTCCTTAACCTAAATTAGGACTCTAGGAGGTAGAAATCCTATAAATAAGACCCCATAGCCTCCCTAGTAAACCAAAGATTGTGGGAGAAGGCTTCTAGGTGTGGGAGGATCGATCTAGGAGGAGGAATTGAGGGTTCTTCCGGGCGTTTGTGGGCTTCTTCGCTCTTCTTCCTCTTCTTCCTTAATCAACTCAGGGTAGGTGTTCTCTTGGGCCAAATATTAAATTAATTGATCAAACACGTGCATCTGCATGTCTATTTTTTTTCGGCATTATTTTCCCTAATTTTTAGGGACTATATTGCATGTATTTCAATGATCATGGACTGGATATCGTTATTTTAGGGTTTCTTCATCAGAACAAACTTTCTGTTCGTGATTGCGGCCTTAATAGTAATCGCATTCATCAACGTGGCCCTACAATAGACCGCGATCTAAAGCTTTTATTTAAAATGTGATTTTTTTTATTTATAGAATTTTAATGTAAAAATTAGTTATTTGTCATGAACACAGCTCCCATGGAGACTATGATCTTAAAGATTATTTTATTAAAAAGTTATTTTTATCTATGTAAAAATTTATATGAAATGATTATTTTTATCTGAATGTGGCCTACTTGTGCACAACATTCTGGTCGCGGCCCTTCCCACAACCGTGTTCAAGCTTAGGTTCCAGGAACCCTAGTGCCCTTTTCAGCATGATAGGTTAGTGTTATTTAGTCAAGATGCATATTTTCACGTCTGCATGTCATCTGAACCAATTCATGTAACTAGGTAACATGTTTATACCTTAATTTATGACCCATGTTCTTCTATCCCTTTTTTTTCCTATCGCTATTGTTCATAGCCTGTCGAAAGAGTAGACGTCTTCCTTTTAACCTGAAATTGATTCATCGTAGCATGGTTTAAACGTCCTTACATGTTAGTTGTTTTGATTAAGAAATTTCATGATTTTATCATATGATATTGTATGTATAATTGCTTTGAAGGTTTTGTCACTGCAATGATAGTAACCTATCACATGTTAATTGGGTTTTGGTAGTGTAATAGGAACCCTAATTCTTGGTGAAGTGAGAACCCTCTACTGGATATTCCTTCCGTCGGACTAGAACTTTCTTTATCAAGACCTCCGTAAGTCTCCGTGAGCCTTGCATTCTCACAAGGACGCCGAGCTGCTTGTACCATAAAAACCCTGCAAACCACTGAAATCCTCGTCCTAATGTATAGGATAGGGTTCAACCGGCCATTGGACCCATAGAACAAAGTTCTACTTAGGTTTTATCAGCTCTATTCTGAACATAGCCTATTCATGGACCGCATTCTGATCGCGGCTATCCCTCTGACCGCGTTTTGATCGTGGTGCTCTTGACAACTACGTTCTGTGAAGAGACCCCTACCTGGATCGTTTGACCCTGGTCACGACCTTATGACCAGCCGTGTTCTTCACTGAATGCAGCGCTCTTCATGACCGCATTAACCCAGTTTCTGTGTTCGATCGCTTATGTTTTATGAAGATTTTTCAAAACTGAGACTAGTGATTTTACCGCATTCCAAGCTGGTTATTTGCTTGATTATTTGCCCTCATGTTTCTTGGCATTTGGTATCCTCTTGTTACATTTATGAATTGGCTTGACGTGCTAGTCGTGGGACTCCATTACTACTTTCATATCAAATCTTTTATGCAAATCATATCTTATGAGCATAACCTCTTGATTCCAATTTGATTATAATGTTGATAGAGTTGTCTAGTGATTACATGGGGCATTGGGTCCAAATAATATTCAATGCTGGTCGGATGAAAGTCCAAAAACTACTTGTGCCCATGGGAGTGACTTGCGGTGTGGTATTGCATCTTATATGACCTAGACATTTCATGATATGCTTGTTGCATATTTGGCTTGACTTGCTCTTGACATATTGGCCCGAGGGCATCACTATTATATTTGCTTGATGGATAAACTCTAGTTGGTTACATGCACATATTCGTGATAATCTTGATATTGACTTGCTATATATTCCTTATTGATCCTCATAATATCTCTTGAATTCTAGATAGTTAAGCTTGCCACATGCCCTCTGTTTTGAGCTTGATTTTTGCACTATATCATATAGCATGTTCTACACATGATTGAAAATGTCATCTACTTATATTTGACCTGATGATAGAGATGTAATTCCTACTGAGCATCTTTGCTCACTCAGTTCTTCTTAACATTATTCAGGTAATAATGAAGATATTTCATCAGATGGGGAAGGGCAAGAGTGACAAGTGCCCTTAGAGTTTGCAGATCGATGTCTTTTTATTTTCTTAAGTTTAATAGGTTGAATCCTGTAATTGAGTCTTTTTCCTCTTTTTCTGCATTAAATGTAAGTTGAGTCAGCAAAGTGTAATAATGACATTTGAAAATCAATAAAATTATATTTTTGTTATTTTTCTGGTCTATCGTGTCTCTTGTGGGTTGCTCTGATTATTCATGACTATTTACTGTCACATTCCGAGCAAGTTTCCACTGCTATCGGTTCGGGACATGACAGTACAGCTCCCGAGACCCACTTTCCAGCATCCAATTCCGGTGTCTAGCCGCCACTATCTAGTTCTAGTACCATACTTTCAATGACCAGTTTCTAGCACCCAGTCCCCAGCCTCTAGTCTTCAGTCTCCAGCCACAGGCTAGCATGCCCTATTTGGGCAGGCCTCCAACACCCAGCCTCCAGTACCCAGTTCCCAGCTCTAGCACCCAGCTTTCGGCACTCAACCCCCAGCATCCAGTCTCCAGCATTCAAATTCCAACCTCCAGTCTCCAGCCACAAGTTAACACGTCTCATGCAGGCAGACCTCCAGTTCTCAGTCTCCGACATCCAGTCCACAGCATCTAGATTCCAGCCTCCAGACTCCAGCTACAGGCCATCATACCTCATTCAGATAATCCTCCAGCAGCACCCAGCTCCTAGTATCCGGTTCCCAACATCAGGGCTCCAGTTCCCAGCCCCAGTTTTCAACAGCAAGATAGCACACCTCATTCAGGTGGTACCTCACAAGGTTCCCAGATTCCAGTGCTCAACATAGAAACAACGTGCATTACTCAGGCCAGTTTATTATACCGGTCAGGGAGTCACAATATCCAGGGATACAAATTTACTCTAGCGTAGCAACAACGGCATCAAGCTATGCTTTTAGGGGATATTATAATTGCACTCTAGTTTATAGTAGAAGAATCAACCACGACAGTAGCAGGTGGTTGCCAGCCAATATATCCTACTTCATTCCACGAGAAGGGAGGTAGGGCGATATAAGGAGTGGCAAAAATAAAATCCAGTAATTTGCCATTCATATTCTATAAAGGAGCCCGAGACAAGCCCTCAGGGTAACTGTATGGCCCGTGCTACCAGGCTAACAAAAAAGCACAATATAAATAAAAGGAAAAGAGAAGGAGGGATGAGTCAAGGCTCCCGCGACCTCAACTCTGCCAAACGCCTCTCGGCCGCCAACACCTCAGCACGTAGGGCAGCGACCTCTCGGTCTCCAAACTCTGTCTTACCCTTTGCCTGAGCTACCACTATCTCTCGGCGTTGTACTACCTCCAGGCACTTTGCTAGGGCCTTTTTCAAGGCCTCGCCTCGACGTCTAGCCTCCTCTGCCTCTGCTACTGCTGCTCTAGCTCTACTCCGAGCAGCCTCGAATCGAGTCTATGCTCTCTCTATAGTGGTAGTCAGCTCTGCCCGCCTCATTTGCTCTTGCTGAATGGCGGCGGCCCTCCTCGCCTGTCTCTGTTCTGCAATATGGCAATGGTCATACTCACCCCATGTCACCTCCAAGGCGACTACCCATGGCTCGCATGGGAAGCCAAGTACGTGGTAGTGGGTGTACTCCTTGAGCCAAGCCCTTAGATCCTCAAGGGATGGAAGAGGATCACATTCAACACACTTCTGCATATCCTGGAGAAAAGAAGCAGCTGCAGCCTTGCTCATCAACGATATGCGTGGCTGAGAAGAAGAAGGCCACTCGACTCCTAGTGCAAGAAGGGCCTCGACCTCTTCTATCTGGTCATTAGTCAAGGCTGCACAACACACAAGAAATAATAAAATTGGAAGTGAGACATACTGACGGCACTGTCTATAAAAAAATGAGATGAAAAACCTAAGAAACGAAAGCTTAGCTTGCCACCTACCTGGAGTAAGACTTTGTGCCCTCCATGGCAGCCTCTACTAGATTGGTAGAAGGTAATGACCTCTCAGCAATGTAGGAGGCCGCAACGATTTCTCCCACCCCCTCGACTATGCCAGCCACGAAGGTGGGCTGCTCAGACTTGACGATTGCTGCCATTGACTCCTGTTGGCCCATACCTGCGGCCACCTCATCCATAGTAGCCTCCTCTCTTGGGGCCCCAGAAACCTGAGAATCTGAAGCCTCTGCCATCTCCCTAGTATCATCTTCAAGGCTAAGGGAGGATTAATCCGAAGTCCCCGAAGAGTTCTCTGAGGCACTGGACGAGGATGATGTTCCTGCACATCACCAGGCAACAAAGATAATTGTATTAGCTGAGCAAACAACATTTCTTTCCTTAAATAAAGAAGGCAGTTGTGCAAGCTTTACTAGTCGAATTGCTACTACTAGAGCTATCCTCCCCGTTGCTAGATTCCTTAGGCCCCAGTGCCATGGTCGAGGCAGCCAGTCCCTCACCTTCTGTGCCTACCTCCGAGGGTGGCAGCTCACCCTCCGTTAAAAGGACTGCGACATCTACATAAGGACATAGACTGATATACAACAAGCAATATCTTTAATATCAATAAGAAGCCCAGATAAGTCTTACTAGTAGGGGTACTTCCCGGGGAAACACCTTCAATATCAATATCTTTAGTTCTCCCTTGTGATGAGCTAGGGACGCCATAATCTCCACCGGATGCTCCTACGACTGTCGGTGGCAGCTCATCTTCAGTGGGAGAAGCAGGCACATCTGCATAAGAACATGTTACTATGCAGCCAGTATTAACAAGGCAAATTTGCCACAATAAGACAACCAGTTACTTACATGAAGATCCTGATGTGTTGTACAAACCCCAGCTCACAGTGTAAGCCGGCAACTCTGACGATAAAGGCAGGAACGATGACTCTGCTAGTGCTACAGATAAGTTTCCTTCCGTGACCTTGCCCTAAATGGTGTCAACACCCCCAATAATCGTCAGCTCTGCATCAAAAGCCGACAGCTCTACATCTGGACATGTGGTGGCAATCTCCTGAACCATCTCGAGGGCCATCGTCCTATCTTCAACTGCACAAGAGAGCCACGCTATCAATAAGTTAGCATTCGTGAATAAATAATAAAAGGTGAGAAAGAAAATTCAGTAGCTCATTTATGGGCAAAGTAGCACTCACCAGGGCTCTCCCTCAACTCTCCGCTCTCCAGTTAATGCCCAGTGCTAAACCACCTTCATTCAAAGGGGGATCAATAGTGTCATCTACCTCTACGCCTACAACACTGGAAGAAACATACCACCAGCTATTTTCACATAAAAAAGAAAAATTAATATCAAACTAGACCATATTGGGATTGGCAAAATGGCTTTACCTAAAGCTCCAGAGGTCTCTCCCATCTCTTGATATAAGGGTGTGCCAGTAGTAGCTAGAGGCTCCCTTATCAAATCCATTAGCTCTTCAAAGTCAATGCTCTACTCACTCCCTTACTCCGAAGGGGGGACAACCCCGGGAGTGGGAGAGAAAGCCAGTCCAGTCACAGCCTCTGGAGAAGCTACAACACACATTCACACACATAAGTGAATCAACCATATAAGGGGCAATGGTAGCAGACAAAGCCAGATGAATTACAGGCCAGAAATACTTACTCGGTGTTGGCTCTTCCCCGACATTTACCTCCCTCGCCAAGGCATGCGAGGGCGATCCAGTCGCCGCCTCTTCTTCCATGCGGGCGTGCTTGGGGTGCAGCTGAAGGTCCCTACTCCCATCGCCCGATGATGCCTCTACCAAGGAGCCATCGCCTGCCATAGGCAACCCTGCCAGCTCAATGTTAGACATCATGTAACCAGCATAATTCAAATGTCAAAATAAGTTACAATAAGACATATCTTACCAGCAGGACCCATAAGGCGTAGCAGGTAGAAGCACGAGCTGCTCTGACCTAAGCCCAACTGCCCGGGCAACCTATCTCACGGCATCCTCCAACTCGCCCAGGGTGTGAGCTTGCTCCATGTAGGGGAAAAACTCCACTGGCCCAGTCGGAGCATGGCATGAATGATAGGTTGTCGCTAGCTCACAATTGTTGTGTCGACAAAGTTCCCCTCCGGGAGCACGGTGTGACGTGGGCTCCTTACGTCAAGACTATAACAACTGGGTTCACCATGTCCGAACCTGACTAGAACCCGCTCCAGCCACACCTGAAGTTGACGCCGCTCATGATGCTTGGGAGGCTCGAGGCGGCCTAACTGGTGCTGAAACGTCCCCCGGAGACACCAGACTCTGGCCTCGCCACTAGCTGGCGATCCGCTCAATCTCCTGGCTGATCTGGGAGAATCGCCCTCTCAAAAGTCCATCGTCAAGGTGAACGGGAGGTAGGTCCTCTCACAGTAGCCGCTCCTCCTCTACCTTTCTCAAGGCCTGTGCCTTCTAGCAAAACAAACTACTATGCTCAAACGACCAGCTAGCATAATGAACATCAAAGTGCCCCTGGCGGGCTCTGGCTTTGGAACCGGTAAGGTGGTTGGTTCACCTGAAATCCCACCACGCTACGGCTACTAGGCGGACATCCTATCCCCTGTATATTCGGCTAGATAGAGGGAACTCCAAACTCGACGGGATAGCCTGGTAATACCTAAAGTTTCTCGCAAAACGATGGGGATAATAAGGCTCCAGAACTGTTGTGTTCCCCCAATGCATAGCTAGCATGGTCGGCCGGGTGCTAAACACCCACTCAGTAAAAATAATGCATAGCGGCTCTGGGGGGATGGGTATTTTTTATCTTTCTATTTATCTTCTTATTGTTTTTATTGTTGTTTTGGGGTTTTATTCATTTATAGGCGTGCCAGTCACTTCCGTGACAAATTTTTATTATGCACTCGATCTGACTTGGTCAGACGAATGTGAAGTCCGTGTCGAGACCAGAAGTCCATCGTACCGTAAAGGTTATGACGTCAATTACATCATCTGAGAAGGAGGAAAAGTCTTGATTAATTGCCAAGATAGAGGGCCACCGGGGCTAGATAGACATAATGCATACGTAATTAACAGATAACGATGGTGCAATACAAGACCCAGACATACACTCAGGCACGTAATGTAGCCATGTTTATTATATGTTCCTCGGTACGCGGAGGAGAATTTAGGTCCGAAGACCACCATCACGCTTAGTCAGGGCTTCCGGTCAGACTTAACCTGACCTTCCGCAGATCACCATTCAATATACCGAGAGGTCAGAACAAGCAAGCATATAGTGGAGATAAACGTGCATATCCGTATATATATATATATATATATATATATATGCATGAAAGAGAGCAAACCCAAAAGGGATTTGTAATTGATTTTATCATTATTCTTACTATTTATTCACAAGATGACCATGGGCTGGGCAAAAGAGGGACCATTAATGGGTTATAGAAGATAGAAGTCGACTCAAGGATGCGGGAGTCGACTCTGAAGGTGCGGCAATGGGTCAGCGCAGGGAGGAAAACAAAGGTGACAAATAGGTGAAGTGGCGACTGCTGAAGGCAGCAAAGGTTATTAGGAATAACATAGAAGAGGATAATCTGGTGTGGCCAATGGCGCGCCAGATCAGCCCACGCCATTTTAGGTGAGGGCGTTTAGATAATGGGGAAAGACGATAAAAGGAGGGAACGGAGTCGACGCCGTGGAAACGGAGTCGACTCGAGATGATGATGGGGACATGCAGGCTTTAGCAGTGAAAAATAGGCCATAGTGGTGAATAATGTCTTGTAATGGTGAAAAATGACCTATAGGGGTGACAAATAGGTTGTGATGGTACAAAAATACTCGCATTAGGATGACAAATAGATAGAATGGCGACGGCTGAGGGGTAACAGAGAGGGCATAGAGGAAGGGTGATCCGATGTGGGGGTTTGCGCGCCGGACTAGCCCGCACCGTTTTAACGGTATGGGGAGATGGACGAGGGCGAGGCCATAGGGGGAAGTTGATCCGGCGTGGTGGTTTCTGCGCCAGATTAGCCCACTCTGGATGAAAGGGTAGCGACACCGGTTTAGGGGAAAAGGGTCTTCAGTTTATTTAAGCAAAATTGTTTAAGGCCCAGCCCAAATCATGGCATTCTTCTATTAAAGCTTGTGATTTATTCGAACTTCAATCATCAAATTTAGTAGAGCAGACGTTAATCAATCCAATTTCGTGTGAGCTTCATACTCAAACACAATTTTGTTCCAGTTCAAGGCGGCCCCACAGGCACTACGCCATATGATTGTTGACAGAATTGTCCCACGTGTGTTAACCATTGTAGGTAACTTAATTACTTATTAGCATCAACGAAATGATCACACGAGTCAACAAATCGTGGGTAAAATTTGACAGTATTTCCCCTTATCCCGGAGGGTCATGGGGGAGAAGTGGAGGCTCACCCATGGGGTTTCCGGGGCAAGCTCCTAATTGTCCGGAGGCCCAAACACGGCGACTGGTGAATCCGAATGGACGGAGACCCTGAGGGCTAGCCTACGAAGGGTACCGATAATCCATGGGTCATCAACACAAATTCGACCGAACAACCCAAATGGGATGGAGACCCCGAGGGCTAGCCTGCGAGGGGTTTCATGGGCCCACAGGTTACCACCATCCCAATCGGGAAACATGGATTTAATCTCTGTCGGATAAAAGATCCATTTGTATTTTCTCTTAGTGGCTCATTGGGCTCCACGTTATAAGAGAACGGGTCCATATGGTCCTTGAGCAATTCGGAAGAAAATGGATTGATGGGCTCATTTTATAGGGAATGTTCCCCCTCCCCGACCGATAAATTGATATTCACGTCGATAAGAAACGTGACAATCAAGGAAAATTTTCATATTGCACGAGCGAAAAGGAGGGCAGTGAATCATGCTATTGAGCTCACACCCCCCCTTTTCTCGGGGATGAAGAAAATTGAGGACCGATGAGTTAGCCTTTATCAAGAAATTAACAGCAAGCTGGGAACACATGAGATTAAACTCCCACTACGTGGGCTAGTTATGAAGACGCACAGACTAAATGCAATGGACCACTGGGTTCACAGCGGGGGCAAGATATAGAGGTAAAACTCTCTCAAACAATTGGTCAAGCACTTAAACGGGAAGAAAGAATGTATACGCAGCTGTGTTTAGAAAATCTTGGCGGGACAGAGTGTGACTGGGATGGCCGCCATCATTATGAGATTGAACCCAAGAAATGACATCCTGACTGTGGGAATTAGCCATAACCCATCCGGCTCATGGCTGTGAGTGAAGGGGCAGTAGTAGATTCCATTCTAGAAGTTAGCAAGAAGCATATATCCTTGACGAGGAGGGGAATGAGCATCACACGGAGGATAACTCAAGCGCGGTCAATTCATCGAAGAGACCCCGGGGAGGGGGAGTGTGAGGTTAATGTAGCCCTTGGTGACGGACCAGGGCTTGTTCTGCGATAAAGCGTAAATCACAACAACATCATACAAACGGCATAGTGGGAAAGCACAGCAGACAGGAAAGGCAATATTGAGGGGTAGGGAAAGATGCACAATCACAAATAAACGCATGGGACATATAAACATTCCGATCCAAATTCATGACATAGAAGGAGCATTTAGGGCACCCATCGCATCCTCAACGGAGGATCATTCTCTTCCTGCTCCGCATAGCTTCTACAGGTGTAAATGGCCCTCTCCTTCGGAAGAACGTAGAGACCAGAGGGAGAAGTGATTTGCAGAGGGACGAAGAGGGATTCATACCAAAATATTATCATATTACCAGAAAACGGCCAAAAAACCATCACATACGCAGACATGGCCAGACATTTGTGGCCCAGAGACCGACTATATTCCATTAGAACATCGGAACTGGTAGGGGATGTAGAGTACAAATACTATATGAAAAGGAAATCAAACAAAAAAGGGGAGACCATGGGGCTTATATCATCGCATGTTTACATATTCAAAGCTAAAAGAGATTCAAGAAAGGGAGAAGGGGGGAAATGATCGAAGTTCGAGACGCAGTCACGATCGGAACCCACCTCCGCTCACGAAAATAGAGTATCAAAAAATGGCTCTCTTCTCCTCGCTTTCGTGCTCCCCTCTGAGAAGAATGGGATGGCGGCTGCTCACAAGGGTTTTCCCTTCTAGAATTCTTTCTTATTTTTTCAATCCTCTTTTTCTTTCTGTCGAATCAAGCCTTTTTATAGAGGGACAGGCCTCTTCCTTTAATCCGATGCGGGCGGTCACGCGCCGTTTTCATCAAACAGCTTTTGCCCATCAAATTTCATGGCGCCGTTTAATCATCTGCGACGCCGGTTTAAGCACTTGCACGCCGGTTTAGGCGGCGTCACTTTTGCATCAGCCACGCCGTTTTAGAATCTCTTCTGGTTATTTGTTCGGGTCGAGTCCGTTTGTGGATCTCATACTTACTCCAGGGACTATTTCAAACCCCATACTACTCCGGCCTTACTGGATCGTCATGAGGGGCATCTTTAAGGCCATCGAACTCCCGACTAACAACTTTCGGCACACGCCTTGCTTTAATTCGGCCACTCGGGTTTTCCTACTGACACGGCCTTCGAAAACCCATATGGTGGGACCAGAGATATCTCTTCACCTTGAAAGGTGTTTTCTTCAGGTGGTGGGCCACCAGGGGTATTTTTGTCCTTGTGGACAGGGTTTGTTCAGTGCGAGCAAGTCAACACTGACTTGTTGGCCTGGGCTTGCCGTTTGGCATCGCCGGGCTTAGAGAGATAAGTTGTGGAGTCCTTCCATTGGGTATCTTAAGGCTTCAGCAGTTCAAGTTAACCTTCTTTGTTGATCTTATTTGGCCCTCGTGCACTGGCAAGCCACATGCTTTCATTGTTCAGGCACAATTGCCATCCAATTATATTTTGGGTGCCAACAAATGCCCCCAGCCGCAGGTGTCGCAAGTGAGGAACGAGCGACGCAGGACCGACGGATATACCTTGAATGAGTGTATTCTTCATTTTGATCAGCATGGGCCATTGATCTAGTGTGACCATGGTGCCATTAAAACGGCGAGGAGGTGATGACCATAAGACGGCGTGGAGATAAACTGGCGCGACTGCTTAAACGGCGTGGGCCAAACGGCCTTAATCCGGCATGAGGGTTGAGAAGCCGTAAAACGGCGTGGAGAGTGGTTAAAACGACATGGGGAGTGAGAGAAGCCGTAAAACGGCGTGGAGGTGGGAAGCCATGTAAAATGGCGTGGGAAGTGGTTAAAACGGCGCGCCCTTCCTGGCATGGTTTTATGCCCCCATCGCATCTTAAAACCTTATCCTCCCTTTCTCTTCTTTTCACCATTCCTCGTTTCAAACCCTATCCTTCTTCGGCCTTCTTCTCTGGCAACGGCTGCGGCCTTCCTTGCAAGCCCCATGCGCGATGGGGCAGTGGCGAACGCTCTTTGCGAACACGGTGCTCCGACAGTGGGGAATCCCTCCCCGTTTCTCTTTCCCTGGATCACCGGGGTTGGACCTCTCCTCCGGGCACGACAACGGAACGGGTGATGGGGGCTCCTCCTTCTCTTCCCATGCCTTTCCCCGATGGCAGCGGCGGTGGGGTTCCCTTTCATGACAATGACAACGGTGAAGCTCTTGGCTTTTACCTCTTCTTCCTTGGCTCCGGCGAAAGCAAGGCGGTGAGGCCTCGACGGAGGAGAGAACGGCGGCGGGGGGACCAACGGAAGAAAATTAACCTATTCAGGGGCAAAAGCCCTATTTTGGCCCCGATATTACTTCTAGCAGGCTAGCCCTCGAAGCGTAACCCCCGGGTGTCCATTCGGCCTCGGTGTGAAACCCACAGCCTAGTTTAGGGACCGTCTCAGCATTATTCATGGACGTGTTCCCACTTTTCTTCTGGCACGCTCCCCGGCTAGGGGAGACTCTGCCAAGATTTTGTTAGAATTTTATTCGAGAAGTCGTCTTCTAATTATATCTTTTGCTTCTTCTTTTTTTTGGATGCAAACGTCATGGCGTCTGATTCTTCTTCTTCTACTCGTGCCATTGTAACTTGGGGAGATGTTCACTCCCTGGATCGAGGCACCGATCAGCTGGTTATAGTCGCCAAATCTTCTGACTCTGACACAGATACAGTGGACACCGGCTATCTTTGATCACCGGCAGTGATTCTTTCAGCTATGATCACTGCGAGGGATACAGAAAAGATTATCCTAAGGATAGGCATCTAGCCTCTTTCACACGGCGCTTCAATCTTCGATGGAAGAGGGACCTGTTCCTTGTTCGAAAGGCTGAACATGTGATTCTTGTAGAGCGGGACAGCTTGACCAGCTTTGTCTTGCAGGGCAGACCAATATACTTGCAAGGCGACCCTCGAAAATGGGGTGATGTACTCAGATTGCAGGAGCTGACTCCACAGGGTGGATTGTTGACCAGGGCGCCTGAGTTTATCCCAGCTAGATGGAATGAGTCAACAGGCCGTGTGGATAGAGAGAAGCCATCCTTTGGATTATTCTTAGCTTCGCTAAAGTGGGGGTATAGAGAGGAGCCGTTTCTGCTGGACTTTTTAGCTGTGCGCTTCAAGCATCAAATTGTCGTGGGTTGGTTTGCTGACATGAAGGCTGCCGATGCTCATGCTTTCAAGGCGAGAGCGATGGAATTTACTGACTATGTCTTGTAGAATTATGCCCTAATTCTGGTCAATGCTAGAGTGTACCACAGTGTATATGCTTCGAGATATCGGTATCCGATCTCCAAAGGGCTGTGCTGTGGCATGATTGAAGTATTTTGTCCGGAATACAACACTTTCTATACAGCGGAAGGAGAGACGTCCCTGGATCTCTGGAGCCTTTCCTTGCTGAGCGGCCTTCCCATTAACGGCGAGCCGTATGAAGAGGTTTGTTGGCCGGATTGGCTGAAAGACCAAGTAGACGGCGAAGGGCGATACCTTACTAGATTCGCCTATCGATATTTGACGAAAGCATATCATACTTTGTGTCGTTCTTTGTACGATACCACAGAAGCTCGCAAGCCTGCGGAGAAGAGGCATGTGAGGATGGGTGCTTGGCTCCAATATTTCTTCAAAGGGGAGCAGAAATATGAGGATTTCCCCTCAGTGACGCCAACCCCAGTTCAGCGGAAGAAGAGAGTTCGGCGGCAGGCAGCTTTCCCTCCTTCATTGAAGGAAGGGTGTAACGACCCGAGAATCCGATTACCGGGAAGGCCCGATAAGCCGAGACTCGTACCGCCACCCACGAGTCCGAAGACTCGGAAGGGTTAAAAGGATGGTGTGGAAACTACATAAGCATCACAGATAATTGCAGAAATTAAACAGTTATAATATTAAGCAGGAAATAAATTAACAATTTACATGGTCCACATAAAATAGCAACAACAGCAACAGTAGTCCACGACTAGTACAGTGACAAGAAAGAAAAGTACAGCTACACGGGGCATCCCCCGGCTCTGACCTCTGGCACTACCTCTGGGCACCCGCACCACGCTGCGCTCCTGACGCGCTCCCCGAAGGTGGCGCCTCACCTGAAACACGGTGAAAACACGCAGGGAATGAGTCTCAGAACAAGACTCAGTAGGGATCACTCGAACCCTACCTCGAAAAACGAGAAACCACTACTCTAGCGGTAGGAAAGTACCTCGGAAAGGAAAGCCCTGTACTCTACAGAACTAGACCCTACGGCACGCAAACCGACACACGTGCCACGGTACGAGAAGACCGAAATCAACGGTCGAACCGTAAAACCCGAAGGTCGGAAACACACGACTGACAGTCTGACACTCCGTACTCGACAGGAGTACCACCCACTAGAAGCACAGCCGGTAGCGTCCCCTGACGCCTTACACCGCACCGCAGGTGAACCGCCTGACGTGGTAGGTCCTACCCGAGGCGCAAACACCGTACAAGTAACCACAAACAAGTGACTAGCTGGGGTCATGCCCGTCGACGTGGGTCCAACCGCCCCCAACCACGTGTGCACACACAGACCGCGCGTCCCTGGTCTGGCCCTCTGACCGGTTTTCCCCTCAGCCGGACTCTGGCTGCAAGACGTGGGGCCCAACGGTAACCGGTCCACAAACCGTCTCGAAAGGTCGGCCCGTACACCACTCCCTGGTGCGACTAGCACCCGCGTACTAGTAGGCTACGACTAGTGGAGGGTCACTGAAGGAGTAGACTCTCGAGTCAACGGAAAACGACGTCCGAACCCGACAACAGGTGGGAATCACCCCACACACCAGCCCCGTCGCACGGTGACCACGGTCGGAAAGGAAACAGACGCACGGCCCACGGTCAAACGCCTGACCGAGGCGAAAGGGACTTCCGGACACCAAAAACACGGTCACGGAACTCCACGGGGTGCCCGGGACGCACGCACGGCCCAAGGGGAACACCCTACAATGACCTGATCGCGCTAGGGATACCCAGCGCGATAGGGACCATCGCGCTAGGGAACCCTAGCGCAACAGCGAAGATCGCGCTAGGGAACCCTAGCGCGACAGGGACCATCGCGCTAGGTCTTCCTAGCACGACAAGGATGATCGCGCTATGACCCCATAGCGCGACAGGAACCGCCTCCTGTTCATCTTCTCCGATGAACGCGCTCGGTCGGGGCAGCGCGACCTCCAAGAACGCGCTACTGGAGTATAGCGCGTTCTCAGTCCGCGGCCGAAAACGGTAAGAACGCCCAAAAAACCCAACCACGCCCCCATACCTCCATAGGAGAGGGGGAAAACAAAGGGGAAGACCCCTGGGGACCCCTAGCATGATTCTAGGCCCTCAAAACACGAATCCATGCATTGAATCCATAGATCGGGCGAGCTCTCCCCAAATCATGGAAAAACCCAAAAACGCTCAAATGATCCCCTCTCGGCCTCCCCGCGGCCTATAAATCACGGAAAAGAACGGCATGAGGCTAAGGAACGTCACCCTACCTCGATGGAGCGAATGCTCCGCCGAATCGATCACGAATCACGAAGAATGCTCGAAGCTTCACGAACTCCCTACGCTTCCCACGCTCGCCGCACGCCCACGAGATCGCCTCACCGTCGCCCACGCGTCCGCGCCGTCGCCCCGCCGCCGTCCGTAGCCGGAGAGGGGCTCGCCACGTCCGAATGGGAGAGAGGGAGAGAGAGGGGGCTCACGGTCGCGAGAGAGGGGGAGAAAGAAGAAAGAGAAAAGGGAAAAAGAAAAGAAAAAGGATTAGGATTTATAGAAAATCCAAATTTTCGGAAAAATACCGAAAAATAGAAAAATACATTTCTGGAATCCTCGGAACGCACCGATCGCAACGGTACCACTCGTGCCCGGGTGAACGGCCCAGTTAACCCGCAGCGAGCGTCCGAAGGAAAAGCCGAAACACACGCCGGGAATCGGAAAACACACACGGAAAAGCCGCGGAACGCCTCCGGGCCTCCGAAACGACTCCGGATCGCGCCGATCCGAACACGAAAGATGTCCGAAACGAAATTTCAGACACAACGGAGCTGGACGCTCCGAAAACCAGATCCGGGACCCACGAAGAAGGATCCGAAAGGTCCGGGATATTACAGCCCTCCCCCCTTAAGGAATTTCGTCCTCGAAATTGAGAACAACCACGGGGAAAGAAGAGGAAGACTCACTCAAACAGATACGGGAACTGCTGACGCATCTCGTCCTCACGTTCCCACGAAGCCTCACCACCAGAGTGTCGTTGCCACACGACCTTTACCAAGGGAATGACCTTGTTCCGCAGGCGCTGCTCTCGCCTATCCTCCACGCGGATCGGAAACTCTGGGAGAGAAAGATCTGGAGTCACCTCAGGCCAAACAGAAAACTCGAGCACATGAGAGTCATCGGGCATATACTTCCGCAACATCGAGACGTGGAACACGTCATGCACCGACGCCAACTCAGGAGGTAACTGCAACCGGTAAGCAACCTCACCGATGCGCTCCACAATCGCGAAAGGACCAATATAGCGGGGACTCAGCTTCCCACGCC
Organism: Amorphophallus konjac; assembly: GCA_022559845.1. Classification (NCBI taxonomy): domain Eukaryota; kingdom Viridiplantae; phylum Streptophyta; class Magnoliopsida; order Alismatales; family Araceae; genus Amorphophallus; species Amorphophallus konjac. The sequence continues at coordinate 200,636,262 of CM040123.1, forward strand.
GTCCAAAACGCATCACCCCCTTCATCGGAGAAACTCTCAAGAACACACGATCGCCCACGGCGAACTCGAGAGGCTGTCGCCTACGGTCAGCATAGCTCTTCTGCCTACTCTGGGCCGCCAACATGTTCTGACGAACCAGGTGCACAACATCCACACATTGCTGCACCAATTCCGGTCCCGTCAAAACACGCTCACCCACCTCAAACCAATCAAGTGGAGTCCGACAAGGACGCCCATACAGAGCCTCATAGGGAGCCATGCCGATGCTCGAATGATAGCTGTTGTTATAGGCAAACTCCACCAACGGTAGGTGATGAATCCAACTCCCCTGCCACTCCAGGCAGCAGGATCTCAGCATGTCCTCCAAAGTCTGAATGGTCCTCTCAGACTGACCATCTGACTGTGGATGATACGCCGAGCTAAATGCCAACTCCGTGCCAAGAGCTCGCTGGAAACCCCTCCAGAATCCAGAAGTGAAGCGCGGATCTCGATCCGACACGATCGAAATGGGAACCCCATGCAACGGCACGATCCGCTCCACATACAGACGAGCCAACCTGGACACGCTCCAGCTGACCTTGACCGGTAACAATCGAGTCACCTTCGTCAGCCGATCCACCAGCAACCAAATACTGTCCTGCCCACTCGGGGTCCTCGGCAACCCCACCATAAAATCCGTGGTCACATGGTCCCACTTCCAAGCAGGAACATCCAAAGGCTGGAGAGTACCTCCTGGTCGCTGATGCTCCGCCTTCACCTGCTGACAGATCAGGCACCTGGCCACAAATTCGGCAACATCTCTCTTCATGCCAGGCCACCAGAACTGCCTCCGCAAGTTCCGATACATCTTCGTCGCACCCGGGTGCACAGTGTACCTACTCCCATGAGCCTCGCGTAACACCGCACGACGAACCTGCTCCTCCGCTGGGACGTACAACCTGCCACGAAACCTCGCAGCACCGTCCTCGCCGAGCTCCACATCAGCCATCGCAAGAATCCGGGGCAACTCAGGGTCCGCATGCTGAGCCTCTGTCACCTGACGACGGATAGCAGGAGTGACAGTCAGACTCGCAAGCACTGCCAACCCTGGCTCCTGGGGAATCTTGAGCCTGAAAGATACCTCGGGCACTTATTCCCAGAGCCTCCACTTCCTCAACATCAAGGTACTGACCGCAACCTTCCGACTCAAGGCATCGGCAACGACATTCATCCTGCCCGGCTGATAAGACAGGGTGAAGTCATAGTCCTTCATGAACTCCATCCAACGCCTCTGTCTGAGGTTCAGATCTCTCTGCGAGAACACATACCTCAAACTCTGATGGTCAGTGAACACCTCGAACTTCTCACCGTACAGATAATGCCTCCAGATCTTCAGCGCGAAGATCACTGCTGCCAACTCAAGATCATGGGTAGGGTAGTTCTCCTCATGGGGCTTTAGCTGCCGAGATGCATAAGCCACCACTCTACCATGCTGCATCAGAACAGCACCCAATCCAACGCCGGAAGCATCTGTACACACCACAAAACCTCCCGATCCAGAAGGCAAAACCAACACCGGAGCCGAGGTGAGCAACCTCTTCAGTTCACTGAAGCTCTGCTCACACTCCTCGGACTAAACGAAAGGCACATCCTTCCGCGTGAGCCTAGTCATCGGGGTCGCAATGCGAGAAAAATCTTGGATAAACCGACGATAATACCCCGCAAGCCCCAAGAAACTCCGGATCTCCGTCACCGACCTCGGCCTCGGCCATTGCATCACAGCCTCGACCTTGGCGGGGTCCACGGAAATGCCATCACCAGAAATCACGTGCCCCAGAAAGTGCACCTCACTGAGCCAAAACTCGCACTTGCTGAGCTTCGCATACAACTGGTGATCTCGCAACGTCTGCAGCACCACACCCAAATGGTACGCATGCTCCTCAGCAGACCGCGAATAAACAAGGATGTCATCCACGAAGATGACCACGAACTGGTCCAAATACGGATGAAACACCCTCTGCATCAAGTCCATGAAGGCTGCCGGGGCATTGGTGAGCCCAAACGGCATCACCAGAAACTCATAATGCCCGTACCTCGTACTGAATGCAGTCTTCTCCACATCGGACTCGCGAATTCTCAGCTGATAGTAACCGGACCGCAAATCAATCCGCGAGAACACTCGCGCAGACTGAAGTTGGTCGAATAGATCATCAATCCACGGCAACGGATACTTGTTCTTAATGGTCACGTCATTCAGCTGCCGATAGTCAATGCACAACCGCAGACTACCGTCCTTCTTCTTCACGAACAACACGGGCGCACCCCAAGGGGAAAAGCTCGGACGAATGTACCCCTTGGCCAACAGTTCCTGCAACTGCGCCCTCAACTCCCTCAACTCAGCGGGGGCCATACGGTAGGGAGCCTTCGCCAAAGGTCCCGTACCAGGTACAACCTCGATCACGAAATCGATCTCCCGCTGGGGAGGTAATCCAGGCAACTCCTCAGGAAAAACATCGGAAACTCGCACACCACCGCAATGTCCTCGACATTCGGCTCCATCCGGTCAGACACAACCACAGACGCGAGAAAACCCTGACAACCTGAATCAAGCAAACGACGGGCTCGAATAGCAGAGATAAGGAATCGAGAAGAGGCGGAACGGATACCTTGGAAATAGAAGGTCCTCTTGCTCGGATGCTGGAAGTAGACCCTCTTCATTCCACAATCCACCACCGCTCCATGAGTCTCGAGCCAATCCATGCCTAGAATCACGTCGTAATCCCGAAGCTGCAACGCATACAACCTGCCTGGCATACTCCGCCCATCGATCCACACCGAAACCTGGTCGAAGCAATACGGAGTGACCATAAAATCATCCGAAGGCAACTCCACTGCCAAATCACAGGACAACTGGGTCACCGGCTCCTCGACGCTCGACGCGAAATCCTCCGAAATAAACGAATGAGACGCGCCAGAATCAAATAAAACCCGAGCCGCACAACCCAAAATCTGAACGGTACCTTCCACGAGCTGCGACGCCACTGCCTCTGCCCTGGTCAAGTGCGTGATCTGGCCACGAGCCCTCTGCCTGCCTCCCACGCTAGCTGACCTGGGTAGCGGCGGATACTGTCCCTGCTGCTGCTGCTGCTGGGGAACCTGCTGCTGCGGCGGCCTCTGAGGATAGTCACGCGCCATGTGCCCTGGCTGGTCACACCGAAAACAGATAATCGGCGCCGTGCACTGCCTGCCTGGGTGGGTCCCACCACATCGTGGACAAGATCCTCGCGATCCACCCACTGATCCCTGACGCTGCAAAGGAATCGGCTGCTGTACACTGCCCGATGAAGCCTGCCCTTGATCTCTGGACTTCTTCTTGCCGAACCCCTTCTTGAAGAACTTCTTGACCTTCGAGCCGAAGGACGCAGATCCTGTCACCGAAGCTGCATGTGCCGGCACTCCTGAACCACTCATCGCATGCTGGAAGGAACCCTGCTGCTGGGTAGCCGACTGCTGGCTGCGACCTGACAAAGACTGCCCCTGGCTGATCGGTCCTCGAGTCCTCTGCATATCCATCTCCAGGGAAATCGCAACACGAGACGCTGTCTCTAGATCAGTGGCCCCATTCGCGATCAAATGGTGCCTCAGCTCCAGCCTCAAGCCCTGCACAAACTGCGTCGTCCTCACCCTCTCATGCTCCATGATATGAGGTGCATACCGACCCAGCTCGACAAATCGGGCCCTATACTGCAACACGGACATGTCACCCTGCACCAGCTCCAGAAACTCCCGCATCCGCTGCGTAGCAACAACATCTGGACAGTACGTACGCTCGAAAGCACTGACAAAGTCACCCCACTCGACCTGCTCAAGTGGACGAAGCTGAAAGGACGTCTTCCACTCGGAAGACCACCACCTCCGAGCCCTACCCTGCAACTGGTTGTAGGCCAACACCACTCTGTCCTCGGCAGTACTCTTCGCAGAACTGAACACCCGCTCCATCTCATCGAGCCAATCACGAGCCGCATCAGGGTCTGCCTGGCCGCTAAAGTAAGGTGGATGGAACTGCATGAAGTCCCTCACTGCTCGGCCTGGCCCACCCCTAGCTGACGAGCCCTCAGCAGTCTCTCCGCCAAACTGCTGAGACATGAGATGGTACATGCCACGGAAGAAATCCTCGGCCCCCGGAGCCCTCGCAGCATCCGCGGCCTCGGTAGCTCCCGGAACTCTGCTATGCTCCTCCTGGTCCCTCTGGACCCCCTGCTGGATCTCCTGACCTCCAGCCGACTGCCCCTGCTGAGAGCGAGAACTCCTCCTCGGCGCCATCCTCGCTCCTGAAGCACAAGACAGAAAACACGGAAACGGCAATGTCAGAATAAAACATGCGGTGCCCAATGCCAGCGTCACATGTACATCATCGCCATGGACTAGTGGACCAATACAATCACCTATGATTCTCATGTAATTCTACAACCGCGCTCTGATACCAGCTGTAACGACCCGAGAATCCGATTACCGGGAAGGCCCGATAACCCGAGACTCGTACCGCCACCCACGAGTCCGAAGACTCAGAAGGGTTAAAAGGATGGTGTGGAAACTACATAAGCATCACAGATAATTGCAGAAATTAAACAGTTATAATATTAAGCAGGAAATAAATTAACAATTTACATGGTCCACATAAAATAGCAACAACAGCAACAGTAGTCCACGACTAGTACAGTGACAAGAAAGAAAAGTACAGCTACACGGGGCATCCCCCGGCTCTGACCTCTGGCACTACCTCTGGGCACCCGCACCACGCTGCGCTCCTGACGCGCTCCCCGAAGGTGGCGCCTCACCTGAAACACGGTGAAAACACGCAGGGAATGAGTCTCAGAACAAGACTCAGTAGGGATCACTCGAACCCTACCTCGAAAAATGAGAAACCACTACTCTAGCGGTAGGAAAGTACCTCGGAAAGGAAAGCCCTGTACTCTACAGAACTAGACCCTACGGCACGCAAACCGACACACGTGCCACGGTACGAGAAGACCGAAATCAACGGTCGAACCGTAAAACCCGAAGGTCGGAAACACACGACTGACAGTCTGACACTCCGTACTCGACAGGAGTACCACCCACTAGAAGCACAGCCGGTAGCGTCCCCTGACGCCTTACACCGCACCGCAGGTGAACCGCCTGACGTGGTAGGTCCTACCCGAGGCGCAAACACCGTACAAGTAACCACAAACAAGTGACTAGCTGGGGTCACGCCCGTCGACGTGGGTCCAACCGCCCCCAACCACGTGTGCACACACAGACCGCGCGTCCCTGGTCTGGCCCTCTGACCGGTTTTCCCCTCAGCCGGACTCTGGCTGCAAGACGTGGGGCCCAACGGTAACCGGTCCACAAACCGTCTCGAAAGGTCGGCCTGTACACCACTCCCTGGTGCGACTAGCACCCACGTACTAGTAGGCTACGACTAGTGGAGGGTCACTGAAGGAGTAGACTCTCGAGTCAACGGAAAACGACGTCCGAACCCGACAACAGGTGGGAATCACCCCACACACCAGCCCCGTCGCACGGTGACCACGGTCGGAAAGGAAACAGACGCACGGCCCACGGTCAAACGCCTGACCGAGGCGAACGGGACTTCCGGACACCAAAAACACGGTCACGGAACTCCACGGGGTGCCCGGGACGCACGCACGGCCCAAGGGGAACACCCTACAACGACCTGATCGCGCTAGGGATACCCAGCGCGACAGGGACCATCGCGCTAGGGAACCCTAGCGCAACAGCGAAGATCGCGCTAGGTCTCCCTAGCGCGACAGGGACCATCGCGCTAGGTCTTCCTAGCGCGACAAGGATGATCGCGCTATGACCCCATAGCGCGACAGGAACCGCCTCCTGTTCATCTTCTCCGATGAACGCGCTCGGTCGGGGCAGCGCGACCTCCAAGAACGCGCTACTGGAGTATAGCGCGTTCTCAGTCCGCGGCCGAAAACGGTAAGAACGCCCAAAAAACCCAACCACGCCCCCATACCTCCATAGGAGAGGGGGAAAATAAAGGGGAAGACCCCTGGGGACCCCTAGCATGATTCTAGGCCCTCAAAACACGAATCCATGCATTGAATCCATAGATCGGGCGAGCTCTCCCCAAATCATGGAAAAATCCAAAAACGCTCAAATGATCCCCTCTCGGCCTCCCCGCGGCCTATAAATCACGGAAAAGAACGGCATGAGGCTAAGGAACGTCACCCTACCTCGATGGAGCGAATGCTCCGCCGAATCGATCATGAATCACGAAGAATGCTCGAAGCTTCACGAACTCCCCACGCTTCCCACGCTCGCCGCACGCCCACGAGATCGCCTCACCGTCGCCCACGCGTCCGCGCCGTCGCCCCGCCGCCGTCCGTAGCCGGAGAGGGGCTCGCCACGTCCGAATGGGAGAGAGGGAGAGAGAGGGGGCTCACGGTCGCGAGAGAGGGGGAGAAAGAAGAAAGAGAAAAGGGAAAAAGAAAAGAAAAAGGATTAGGATTTATAGAAAATCCGAATTTTCGGAAAAATACCGAAAAATAGAAAAATACATTTCTGGAATCCTCGGAACGCACCGATCGCAACGGTACCACTCGTGCCCGGGTGAACGGCCCAGTTAACCCGCAGCGAGCGTCCGAAGGAAAAGCCGAAACACACGCCGGGAATCGGAAAACACACGCGGAAAAGCCGCGGAACGCCTCCGGGCCTCCGAAACGACTCCGGATCGCGCCGATCCGAACACGAAAGATGTCCGAAACGAAATTTCGAACACAACGGAGCTGGACGCTCCGAAAACCAGATCCGGGACCCACGAAGAAGGATCCGAAAGGTCCGGGATATTACAAAGGGCAAAGAGGAGGGCCCAACCCGACTGGTGTCGACACAGTCACCCACTATTCTACGTATCTGACATATTGGATTTGTTCCTTCGCTCTCTCGCAAGGTGATGAGAGCGTGATTAGAGCTGAGGCGATCTACCCAACCTGTCCAATGGCATGGGGAATGAAGCTTTCACTTTGCCCGGTTGCCCTATGCTTAATATACAAGATGCTGAGGGACCTTCAACGGTCACGTCTTCCCAGAAATTTACGGACGATTGGTCTACTTCATTTCTTCAATGCCTGGGTATCTACATTGCTCCCAGAAGCTGCTCCGCAGGCGCTCCAGTCACCACACTTGGTACTGAGGATGATAGAATTTGTGAGTGCAGAGCCAGGTCAGACTTCGGACCAACTCTTCGCTATTCGGGGGAAGTTAACCAAGGTCCCGATGGATTCACCTGGCGTCTTGCATTTCTAGAGTTTGGCCGCCCACTCGAGCCCATTGGTAAATAAGATGTGGGAATGTCACCTTCAGGTGACAGAGGAGTATATTCATCCCATTTCTGGCGCCACATGCACAGGGCCAATTCTAGAGCCGGAGCTAATTGATTGGGCGCTGTCAATAAGACCAAGCATCTTGACTTTTTGCAAGGGCGGGATTATATAGTTGGAGCCCTATTACCCATTCTGATTCAGTTAGAATTTTTGCTATGATCAACACATTCCCCCTTAACACAGTTTGCACTACCAAACAGAGTCCGAGCTGGCCCGGCGTTAATGGATGAAGCCCGAACTTGGTGGGATTACTTTCATCTCAGAGAAGATACCTCATTCAGAGTCTTGGCTCCTGGACGTTTTCCCTGTGTGACCCCAGAGTACATCAAATGGTGGAATGCCCGGACAGGTTTTTAAAGGAACTCCAGGAGGGAATGCTGAGCTATTGCCGAACGTAAGTTCTTGTACTCCCAGTCATTGCCGGTTCTGGACATTGACCCGGCTTATCTGAAGAAGCTGAAATTTCAGGCAAATGCTGAAGTGACAGCTTATTTGGAGGCCTGCAAGGCTGCCAAGCGCCGCTCACCCAAGATCGAGCCAAAATTTCTGGACATTAACAAGGACACCTTTTTGAAGATGCTCCAGGGATTGTGTCGCGTAAGCGGCGAGTGATTAATTCTCCAATAGATTCCCTTGCCAGTCGAGGAGCCTCTACCTTCTTCGGCCGTCTAGCGCCCGGAGCATGATCGGCTTTGTCCTTATAGAACTTTCATCAGAAGAGAGGATCGGCGGGCCACACTCTATAGCGAGACCCCGTGGCCATGGTCTCACAGTGGATGGTCCCAGTGAGGCCATATTGGGCCAGCCAATTCATATCTCCTTCAAGTATGCCGACGGGTGGGGGCTGGACCACCTCGGCCTTTACTATTATTTGTCTTCTCGCGGCCATTCGGACTTTACGTCGTTGGCTGAGCGATGCGAGGTGATAGGGGATATTTGCTGGCTCATTCGTGAGGGTGCATCGAAAAACAAGGAGCCCTCGTTGTTCTACTGGCCACTTTCCCCTCTATACTCGGGGCCAGCAGGTATTTCTTATTCATTAACTTCAACCTCTAACTCGTTCTTTTCTTTGCTGCGATATGCACTTTCTTCACCCCCGTGTCTTTGCGACATGCAATTCGGCTCAGCTCGGAGGAAACCAAGCGCCATAGGGAATTAATTATAAAGGCTCAGAAGCCATCATATTTTGAAATCTCAGAGGCGGCTCGAACCACCACGCCTTTGCCACCTAGTGGTCCGCGGAAGCAGACGAGGTCCTATGCGGGGGAGGCTGTTACTCGAGCAAAGAGAGCTCAGGCATCGGTGGCCCGAAAGAAGAAGGCTACAGACATGAAGCCAACGGTCACTCCCCCTGCTATGTTTACCTTTGAAGAATTTGAGGCCTCTCAAGCGCAAGCATGCCCAACTAAAGGTATATCCCTCCTACACCTCATTTCCATATTGGCCATATGAGCTAACTCCCATATGCGACGGTCACGAAAGGGGTTGCTGCTTCTGCGAGTATTGAAGAGAGGGGAGACGGAGTACCAATGGCTCTCCTTGTTAAGGAGGATCTGCCTTCTCCCACCCCCAGCCACGAGATTGAAGGTAATTTGTGATATGCCCTCCGGCATTTATACAATTCGTTACATCTTGGGCTGACATAAGTGCTTCCCCTTTTAAGCTCCAGTCGAGGTTTGCCCACCTACTCCTTCTACTGCAGAGCCAATTGAGCAGGTTCTCACCAAGCAAGGTGCACTTACAGCAAGCCGCTCTGTTGAAGAGCTGACCGCTTTTAAAGAGAAAAGTCCACGCTCGGGGAGAAGCTCACCTTCGGAGAAGCAGGTGGATTACGGCAGCTCCAGTGACGAGGCGTCTACCAGGGCGGAGACAGAGACTGAAAATGCCGCATTTTCATCTTCTTATGAGAGCGATTTCTTGACTTTCAGTCCACCACGGTTGACGTGGAGCAGCCTCGGATCACCTGGCCCTTCCGTGGGAGAAGGAGAAGCAATGCTGGAGATGGGGGCTTCGGCCGCCAGGGGACTAAGCTTGGTGCCTGTCGAGGTAAGCGTCCTCCTTTTAGCCTCGTGCTCATTCTCATCAATCACTATATCAACTTTCTGAGACATTTCCTACATATTCTTCTTGAAGGTCCCCATTGCTCTAGCTGGGATGACCGTGCCGGCTGTGAGTGTAATGATGCCTCTTCCACCTCTCGGCATGGATCCACCGGTGTTCCCTCCTGTCTTGAGGCCCATAGCTTTGAGGTACCCAACAAACTATGCTATGACATCGGACTTTTAGATGCCTGTAGTAACTGCGGGATCTGACCAGTCGGAAACGGCTCTGGAGTAGCCACAGCTTAGCATTGAAGGCATTCCCATGCCAGAGCCGGAGAACATTTCAGAAGAAGCTGCAACTATTTCCACAACTTTAGCGCTTGCCATTGAAGCGGCACCGACATAGGCTAGTCGAGCCGAAGAAAGTAAGCAACCATCTCCTTCGCCCGATGCTCAAGTTATAACACTTCCGCCCAAGGTCAGGAGAGAGCCCATTATGATCGATTCTCCCTCAGCCGCACCAACGGAAGGAGCTGATCATGGTGCGGGTGCAGTGTCAGACCTGCCATAGTCATCCTTAGGGCCGAGCGAGGATATCTGGGCCACTATTGACAACCGGGTAGAATTTCATCTCCCTGCTACACCATCACTTGGTCTGCAATCATCGAACGAACTGGTATGGCAGAATCTGGAGACGTTGAGGCAGACCATATTGACCCGCCACGACCTGTCCTATGTACAATTGCGGGGGCTAGTAGAGCACATCTCCGGTACACTCCAAGCCTTTGGATGCCCCATGGGGGACTGGACGCAGTGCGTAAGTTTATTATTGAAATATGTAAATCGGAGGGAGTTCATTGAACATGGCCTAACGGATGAGCTGACGGCCCTAAAATACGAGCATGCTAAATGTCAAGCTGCCCTCCAGCCACTGAGGGAAACTACTCAGCAAGTGCGGGAGACTGATGAAGCTATTTCTCAGCATGTCACCTCCTTGAAGAGTCAGATAGCAGGTTTACGAGCTCGCTCGGGTTGAAGAAGAACTGGAGCAATCCGAGCAGGAAAAAGTGCAAAGCGCCGTGGAGGCCGGACAAGCAGAAGCGTGAGCTACATCCCTTGAAGAGAGAATGATGAAGCTACAGAGCGAGGAGTCCCGCTTACAAGAGCTGATCAAATTTCCCTTATTAGGTCTTCTGGAATTTGAAGACATCTTCCGTCGACCTCAGACCTAATGGCGGTTCATGTCTTCGCTTTCCTCCCTTTTTGTATGTATGTCGGGGAGATGCCCCGCGGGAAGCATGTATTCCTCTTTCTGAGGCAATGAAGTTTCTTAAATTTCTGCCTTGCATACTTGCTGCCGAGTCACGACTCTTTCGTCTTCTTCCTTCTTCTTTGGCAAATTTAGATAGAGGTGTGTTGCTAATCCATCGAGCCCGGCGAATATTAGCTGCCAGGGCAAGAGAGCGCTCACGCCTTCAGGGAAGGTATGAGGGGTTCGCTCCACTGCGGCGCAAACTTTTCCTGAGGACAAGATTTTATTAGCATGAGTGGGAAATCTTATCGGCTGATCACCGAAGGACAGAAGGAGTTTATTTACCGGCAAGGCCGAAGGGCAGAGTCAATAGTTTGTCCATAGATCTCATCGATGGTGACGAGACTTGAAAATGACATACTCGTAGGAGTGTTTAAACGCCGAAGTAAAAGAAAGGGGGTTTATTTCTTGATGGGGATGAAGGGTCCGAGTCAATGTTTTGTTCATCGATCTTGTCGATGGTGACGAAGGTTGATGGTTGGTTTGTTCATTGGCATGGGTTAAATGTTGAAGAAAAAGGAGTTTGTTTATCGACGGGGATGGAAGGTCCGAGTCGATGACTTGTTCATTGATTTCACCAATGGTGACGAAAATCGACGGTAGGTTTGTTTATCAGCATGAGCTAAATGCCGAAGAAAAAGAGTTTGTTTATCGACGAGGACTGATGGTCCGAGTCGATGGCTTGTTCATCGATTTCACCGATGGTGACGAAAATCGACGGTAGGTTTATTCATCGGCATGGGTTAAATAACGAAGCAAAAGAGTTTGTTACAGCTTAGGCATAAGGCTTATGCCGGTGGGACATATAGGAATATTCTTATGCGGGAATCCCTACGAGTGAGCTGGGAATTTGACCGTAGGAGAGGCTTCCCAAATGGAAGGTATTGTATTGCTATCTTTTAGTTTCCACATTACAAGTACAAGTGCCCTTCTGGGTTTTCACCGGTACTGGCCCCCTCTTACTTTTGCCCACGTGCCCTTTCAGGTTTTCACGTGGCGGGGTATCCATTTTTGCCTGCAGCGCTCTTTCGGGTTTTCGGCACAGCCGGGTTGCAGCCATTTTTGCCCTTACCCAGAATATCTGAACAAGTCCAGCAGGGTAACTCTATTGTAAGCCCCATTTTTTTTTATGAGTAGACATATCTGCCATTCTGTAATGAGGTATCTGGCGATGGTTTGGTTTGATTGCTATCGTCGGACTGGCGCCGAACCAAAGATGGGTTTAATCGTCAATGAGGACAAAAGCTCCCGGTTAATGGTATATTCACTGATCTGGCCGATGATGACGAGGATCAGCGTTGGTTTGTTCATCGGCATTTAGCAAATGCCGAAGCAAAGGTAGGTTTAATCGTCAACGAGCATGAAAGGTCCGGGTTAACGGTATATTTATCGATCTCGCCGATGATGATGAGGATCAGCGTTGGTTTATTCATAGGCATTGGATAAATGTCGAAGCAAAGGTAGGTTTAATCGTCAACGAGGACGGAAGGTCCGTGTTAACGGTATATTTACCAATCTCACTGATGATGACGAGGATCAGCATTGGTTTATTCATCGGCATTGGCTAAATGCTGAAGCAAAGGTAGGTTTAATCGTCAACGAGGATGAAAGGTCCGGGTTAACGGTATATTTACCGATCTCGCCGATGATGATGAGGATCAACGTTGGTTTATTCATCGGCATTGGCTAAATGCCAAAGCAAAGGTAGGTTTAATCGTCAATGGGGACGAAAGGTCCGGGTTAATGGTATATTTACCGATCTCGCCGATGATGACGAGGATCAGTGTTGGTTTATTCATCGGCATTTGCTAAATGTCGAAGCAAAGGAGGTTTAATCATTAACGAGGACGAAAGATCTGGGTTAATGGTATATGTACCGATCTCGCCGGTGATGACGAGGATCAACGTTGGTTTATTCATCAGCATTGGCTAAATGCCGAAGCAAAGGTTGGTTTAATCATCAACGAGGATGAAAGGTCCGGGTTAACTATATATTTACCGATATTGTGGATGATGACGAGGATCAGCGTTGGTTTATTCATCGGCATTGGCTAAATTCCAAAGCAAAGGAGGTTTAATCATTAACGAGGACGAAAGGTCCGGTTAACGGTATATTTACCGATCTCATCGATGATGACGAGCATCAGCGTTGGTTTATTCATCGGCATTGGCTAAATGCCGCAGCAAAGGTAGGTTTAATCGTCAACGAGGATGAAAGGTCTGGGTTAACGGTATATTTACCGATCTCGCCGATGATGATGAGGATCAGCGTTGGTTTATTCATCGGCATTGGCTAAATACCGAAGCAAAGGTAGGTTTAATCGTCAACGAGGATGAAAGGTCCGAGTTAATGGTATAGTTACCGATCTCACCGATGATGACGAGGATCAGCGTTGGTTTATTCATCGACATTGGCTAAATGCCGAAGCAAAGGTAGGTTTAATCGTCAACGAGGATGAAAGGTCCGGGTTAACAGTATATTTATCGATCTCGTCGATGATGACAAGGATCAGCGTTGGTTTATTCATCGGCATTGGGTAAATATCGAAGCAAAGGTAGGTTTAATCGTCAACGAGGATGGAAGGTCCGGGTTAACGGTATATTTACTGATCTCGTAGATGATGATGAGGATCAGCGTTGATTTATTCATCGGCATTGGCTAAATGCAGAAGCAAAGGAGGTTTAATCATTAATGAGGACGAAAGGTCCGGGTTAGCGGTATATTTACCAATCTCGTCGATGACGATGAGGATCAACGTTGGTTTGTTCATCAGCATTGGCTAAATGCCGAAGCAATGGAGGTTTAATCATTAACGAGGACGAAAGGTCCGGGTTAACAGTATATTAAATGCAGGTTTCCGGTGGGACCCGTGATAAGCGTCCTATTCGAAATTTCATAATGATGAATGCAGCAAGGAAATTTTGGTTACCACATTACTGACCCAAGCACCCTTTCAGGTTTTCGCCCGAGCCATCCCCCTCGTGCTTTTGCCCACGGGCCCTTCCGACTTTTCACGTGGCGGGGTACCCGATTTTTCCTGCAGCGCCCTTTCGGGTTTTCACCACAGGCGGGTCATAGCCATTTTTGCCCTTGCCCAGAATATCTGAACAAGTTTGGCGGGGCACCTCTATTTTAAGCCCCATTTTTTTTACAAGCCTGGAAGATATGAATATGATGACGGGTTGACGTATGATGCTCGATCCCAACTGCTTCATTTGCTCGTGTGGTGATAATGTCCAGATATTGGATAAGGCACGAAGCCTTGCGCCTGAAGAAGGTTTATTCGTTGGCAAGGAGATAATGCCAACGTGAAGAAAAGGGATTTATGCGCCGATTCGAACGTAAGATCAGCAATGGTGATAATGTGTAAACGATGGCTAGGGCACGAAGCCTTGCACCGGAAGAAGGTTTATTCGTTGGCAAGAAGATAATGCAAATGCAAGGAAAAGAGTTTATCTGCCCATTCGGACGTTCGGTCTACAATGGCGATAATGTGTAAATGATGGCTAGGGCACGAAGCCTTGCGCCGGAAGAAAGTTTATTCGTTGGCAAGAAGATAATGTCAACGCAAGGTAAACAGTTTATGGGCAGATTCGGATGTAGCCGCAATGGCGATAATGTGTAAATGTCGGTTAGGGCATGAAGCCAGAAGGTTTATTCGCGGGCGCGGGGATAACGCCAGTGCAAAGGAAATAGTTTGTGCACCAATGTGGGCGTAAGGTCCAACACGGTGGTAGGTGTGTAAATGTCAACCAGGGCACAAAGCCTTTCACCAACGGATGTATACTCGTAGGCACGGGGATAACGCTAGTACAAAGGATGGTATGTGCACCGATGTGGACGTAAGGTCCAACACGGTGGTAGGTGTGTAGCCCAGTGGGACTGTGTTGGGGTTTTTAAGACCCTTAGAATTTTACATATTTTGGGGTCACCCGCAGCACAGGCCAATAGCCCGGGGTTGGTTTGAGCTGGATATATATTTCAGAGAGCTCGGCCTAGGTGGAGTGCCACTAGACCAAGTTAAATTTTGGTCGTTCTTCAAATGCTGGTAAGGCTGCATGATAAAGTTTCAGATGTTTCCCATTGAGAGGGGAGAACTGGACTGCACCCTTGTGATCTACCAGGACATAAGCGCCCCCTTCGTAGACCCGATGAACAACATACGGGCCTACCCAGTTTTCGGTCAACTTTCCTTTGGGCTTGGCTGCCATCACCTCCCTTCTTTTGACCATGACTAGGTCACCTTTCTTGAATTCCCCTCTTTGACCAGCTTATCGAAAGCACGGGCCATGCGAGCTTGATATAGTTGAATGTTTTGTTGCGCTCAGAGTCGTCTCCCCTCGATTTCAACGAGCTCCTCTAGTCTTCTTTGTATATTTGTTTGTTCAATGCTAGTCAGACCGTGCTGGATAGCAACCCGTAAGGACGACACTTCCAGCTCTATCGGCACCACTGCCTCTGATCCGTACACCAGGGAGAATGGTGAACAGTCGGTTAGGGTATTGTAGACTGTACGATATGCCCACATCGCCTCGTACATTTTCTCTCTCCAATCCTTCT
Organism: Amorphophallus konjac; assembly: GCA_022559845.1. Classification (NCBI taxonomy): domain Eukaryota; kingdom Viridiplantae; phylum Streptophyta; class Magnoliopsida; order Alismatales; family Araceae; genus Amorphophallus; species Amorphophallus konjac. Next base: position 200,651,550 of record CM040123.1, read on the forward strand.
TGTTTGAGTTGACAATCTTTGCTAGTAGGGTGCAGAGGGTTTTGTTGAATGCCTCCGCAAGCCCGTTTGTAATACCACAAAATTATATATATATATTTTCTGAGATTTTATGGAGATTAATGAAATTAATTAGAATTTAAATAGTTTTTCTGGGTTAAACAAGTTATTATGAAAGCATAAATGATAACCAATTGACTTGGCCCATTTAAATAATCCCAAGACACCTAAAACCAAGCCCATAAGGTTTGACCCATATTCTAGAAGCTTAAATTAGTGTATTTACGAGGGATAATTACTTCTTAAAGAGATAAAAAAATAGATAAATAATAGGAAGAGTTTGAATTTATTCAAATTCGGCGCCAGTAGGTAAAAATGGTCTATCGGGCGACCGCATGGAGACTAAAAATGGTCTATACTGGATCGCTAAGCACTGCATATTCCGTGAATGGAAGAAGGCACGAAATGATGGGAACTTTAGCATCCAAATCACCTAAGATCGATACTATCTCTTAGATAGATGAGTCTAGAAGGCTTAAGGATCGAATTGGAACCCTAATTAGGACTCTATGTTCGTTCCAATCCATGGAAACCCTAGTTAAACCTATAAATATACCCAAAACCAACCTGCGTGACCCTTACTTTTGGCTCGCGTGGAACTAAGGTAAGGAGGACGAATTTGAGGTATGTTCTTTAAAATATTTTGTTCATCATACTAAGGTATAACTACCCTCCAAATTTCATCTTAGGAGAACAAGCCATCAGGAAGATTGAGGCGTTCAAAGTTGCTGGTTCGGTACAAGAGTCTCAGGAAATTATGCGACCGGGCTAGATTGATCAGCAAAATAGGAACCCTAAACGAGGTAATTAGAACCTAGTTCTTTAGAGTTATTTGTTCCTTTTAGTACCCTCTTCTTACCCTCCAAATTTCATGGTATTAGGTGAAGGGGATAAGAAGTTAGAAGGCCACGAAGTAGCTGGTTTGGTTCAAGATGAGGAAAACTAGGGTCAAGTTCCAGCCCAAAATTGGAAGTCAAAAGCCTAGATCAGAGAAAGGTTATCTCATGAACGGCTTAAACATGATCTTAGGAGTAAAAGCCCTCAATTTCTAGTCGATTTCATTCATTGCACATGGAGTATTTTGTATTTTATTAACGAGTTCATTTTCCATGCATGAGTCGAACCCTTTAATGAAAAGGATGTAATTCTTACTTAATTCACATTCTCCTATGCATATTCTTGGCCCAACTTTCTTTTGGCATGTTTTATTACATATTTTTATGTCGTTTTCCATGCATCCATTTACCTTAGAGTAGCCATATTTCAGTTTTTGTTGCTATTCACCGTAAACAGGAAGAAACGGTCTTCCTGAATACCGCCTGAAATCACTAGCGGCCCTGCGATAGACCGCTAGGCCCGATAAAATGGTCCTCACATGACCGTTTACGTTTTCTGAGTTCTGTGTTTATGTTAATCCGAAACATAATATAGAATAGTCCTAAATATCATATAATAAGCTTAGCTAGTTAGGTTTTAGACCTGTTTTAAATGTTGTATTCTTGTACTTGGATATGTTAATCAATCATCCTAGTTGGTTTCATGTTCCTTATGCACGTTGGGATTATTTTAAACTTATGTTAGATTCATGCCAAAACCATATACTCTTATAATTACATTAAATTTCACATGGTTCATGACTTGTCTAGTTTTAACTTGATCGCTGTTTTATCACGATCCTTTCTCATCTATGAGCCATTTTCTTAAGTACATGGCATATACTTCGGTATGTGACCATTAGTTACACTTTGCACTTATAAGCACACTCTCTTGGACTTATGAACCTCTCCGCCGGATATTCCTACTGTCAGACTAGGGGATTATGTTTCAAGGCATCCGTAAGACTCCGCGAGCCTAGGATTCCCACTAGGACGCCGAGCTGGTTGTACCATCAAAGCCAATTGTCTATAAAACACTTTAACGGTGTTTTATGTATTCTAGACCTTAGCGGCCATATGGACGACCGCTAAAAGGCACCAAGCGTCCATTCACTAGACCGCAAAGCTCCAGAAGGTTCCACTACGTCGACACTTCTTTTTCATGCATCGACTCTATTCATGAAACGGTCTAGACTCTGACCGCTTTCTGCATGAAACGGTCCAGTAAACGACCGCTTTATCTCTAAACATGTCTAACCCGAGGTTTGACCTTTGGGGTTGATTTTCTTGAGTTCCTAGAGGGTCTTCGGATTATCTGGAGTCTCAACACATGTTTAACAAATCAATATTAAGACATGAAACTTAATGAAAATACCATTATGCTGCCGGAAGGCCGCCGGAGTATAATATTATTTTAATTCTTCCTTGATATCTCATGTCAGTTTTGGTACGTTCTATACCTTGGTTACTTGGTCATGAAACTTATTGTTTGGAATTGAATTATTGGACAAAATTATTGTTATATCTCGTGAAAGTAGCTGGATTTATAACTTGAAGATGCAAGATTGGGCACGGATTGTGTCCAAGGGCTTCATACTAGCCCCTACGGCCGATGGTCGGAAACGTGCTATAAACTATGGGATACGATGATACTGGCATTGCATAGCGCTGGGAGTACTTTCTCTTATAAATGAGTGAAATTCACGAGCCTTCTTATGGAAATTACATGCTTGTTAATGACTTTCTATTACATAGCCTTTACAAGGTTGTGTAAAGTACTTTCTAGTTACATGCTCGTACATTCTTGTTCATGAAAGGCCAATTTTACATCTACATGATTAATCTTGCTTGTTCATGGTCTATACTCACTCACATCTACTTACTCAGTTATTTCATGATTCTTGGTTATCTTGGTTTATATCGCTCGATTATCCCATTCTTAGTTTTATCTTAAGATTTTAGAGCTAAGACATTAATCATTTAAATACTGCATTCATGTTGATGTGAAGATGCCTATTGGGCAAGTGTGCTCATACCTACTTTCTCAATTTTTCAGGAAGTACTGATGGATCGGATTCGGAATATACAAGTAGCGGGCCCGAGAGTGATTGAAGGTCAAATGGATTGAGAGAAGACCTAGTTGTCAAGTGTCTAGTCGAGTCCTATTGTAATTTTCTATTTTCTTGAGTCTATGATGTAAGGATGTTTAAAGTCATGATCTTATGTACATTTGGGTCATTATTATGAATAAAGTTAGAATTTTGAAAAAATATACTTGTGCAATTACTTTTGTGTGATTGTCTTGCGCTCTGATTTCTTGCTTGCGAGAGGCTTACCCTGCCGGCTGTTCACGTTCCCGATATTCCTTCCGCTGTATTAACAGCTCGGGGCGTGACAGTTAAAGTGGTATCTGAGCATAGGCCTAGAAATCGTAGGAAAAGATGTCATGTAATAGGTTAAGTCCAAGGATTAAGGACCAATGCCTATGAAACAAGGAAAGGAAGTTCCCAACCCATGAGAGAAATTGGGTAGAACCTGGGATGAGCTAGTAATTAGAAATTATCTTTAGGATTAACCCATAAATTTCATTAAGATTAACAAATCTATTACTCTCCTCAGGTACCTTAATCTTACAATGGCTCACCGTGTTGATTGGGGTTGAATGCAACAAACTGTTGCGGGTCTCACTCAGGCCTTGCAAAATATGGCTCAAGCTGGCGCTAGGGCAGGAGCTGGTGATCTGCACCGTAATTTTCGGAGTTTAAACGCTCCATGATTTTCGGGTTCTTCTAACCCCGATGGGGCAGAAAACTGGATTGAGGAAATGAACTGTATATTCGAGGTCATGCAATGTGCCGATCAAGAGAAGGTTCATCTTGCTATGTTCCAGTTAAACAAAGACGCACGTACATGGTGGAAGTCTATTCCGACACTGCCTATAGATGCACCTCACACATGGGATGGATTTCTTACTCTTTTTCGAGCCAAATATTTCTCTGAGCATGTCAAGGAGCGGAAGGCGGCTGCATTCGCGTCACTACGTCAAGGCATGATGACAGTGGCGGGATATGAGTTACAATTCTCTCGCCCGGCACCTTATGCTCAACATCTAGTGAGCACGGATCTTCTTAAAGCAAATCGCTTTATGGACGGGTTACGACCCATTTTCATCCAGCAACTTGGCCCACAAAACATTCAGACCTACGCAGAGATGGTCCAACGGGCACACTTATGTGAACGGACCTCGGAGAAGGTCGATAAACTCAAGGGCAAAGTGGAGGAGCCGAGCCGAAAGTCTGATCGACGAGGTAAGAAGCAAGAACATTTTAGCATCACCTATAACTCTCGTGATAGCAAGAAGAGATCCCGGAATGGAGACGGCAAGGATGATCGTCGGAACAAGAAGACTAAAGAAGAAGATAAGCAAGTCATGACGACTTGCTCGTTCTATGATAAATTCGGTCATGCGGCCGATGAATGTTGGAAGCGATTGGGCACATGTCTAAGATGTGGAAGTTGGGAGCACCGCATGCCTGACTGTCCTCTGATGAAAGAGCAATCATCCACAAGGAGCAATGGTGGATGAAAGCGGCAAGCTAGATTGAATGCCGTATTGAAGGATGAACCAATCAAAGAAGGGGAGCTCATTGAAGGTACAATTTATATTTATTCCCATCCTACTTTTGTGTTATTTGATACGGGTGCTACTCATTCCTTTATTGCTAGTTCCTTTGCAAAAATATTGCCTATTTCACCTGTTCCCTTACCATCGGATTTAGCCGTAGTCACTCCTTTAGGGTCAGGAACGGAATTGAAAACCTATTTCTCCAATAGTGAAGTTATTGTAGAAGGGCATAATCTTCCCGCTGATTTCGTATGCCTTAATATGGAAGGCTACGACACCATATTAGGGGTTGATTGGCTTGTAGACCACGACGCCTATATAAATTGTCGCAGTAGGATAATTTCCTTTCGAAAACTAGGTCTTCCATGATTTTCCTTTCTTGCCATCAAATACCGGAAGCATCCCTCTCTTATTTCTTCTCTTCATGCTTGCAAACTTATTTCGCAAGGATGTGAAGCTTTCCTTGCCTCCGTAGTAGTTACCGAGTCTAAGGAAATTCGGATAGAAGAAATCCCTGTAGTTAGAGAGTTTCCTAATGTTTTCCCTTCCGAGTTACCTTGCTTACCACCCGAAAGTGAGGTCAACTTCACCATTGAACTCACACCTGGAGCAGCACCAGTGTCAATAGCTCCTTACAGGATGTCCCCCACAGAATTGAAGGAACTAAATAAGCAACTTCAGGAGCTGCTAGAAAAAGGCTTCATTCGACCTAACACATACCCTTGGAGTGCGCCAGTCTTATTTGTCAAGAAGAAGGACGGTTCCCTCAGATTATGCATTGACTACTGGCAGTTGAATCAACTCACCATCAAGAACAAATACCCACTACCGCGTATTGATGAGCTGTTTGACCAACTTTCTGGCGCAGAGTACTTCTCCAAGATCGATCTCAGGTCAGGCTATCATCAACTGAGGGTCAGGGATGAAGACATTCACAAGATTGCTTTCCGAAGCCGATACAGACATTATGAATTTGTGGTTATGCCGTTTGGTTTAACTAATGCACCTGTTGCATTCATGCAATTAATGAATAATGTGTTCAGGCCTTATCTTGACCAATTTGTGGTCGTATTCATTGATGATATTCTCATCTATTCAAAGACAAAGGAAGAACACGAGGAACATCTAAGGGTTGCGTTGCAAACCTTGCAGGAACACCAACTTTATGCTAAGTTAAACAAATGTGAATTTTGACTTAAGGAGGTCTCTTTCCTTGGCCATATCATTTCTAAAGAAGGCATTTCAATAGATCCTTCTAAGGTTGAAGCTGTTAAGAACTGGAGCCGACCAAACACCGTTTCAGATGTTCGAAGTTTCATTGGCCTGGCTGGTTATTATAGACGATTTATCAAAAATTTCTCCAAAATCGTCGCTCCTTTAACAAGACCCACCAGGAAGAAAAATCCTTTCGAGTGGACAAAGGAATGTGAAGAAAATTGATTAGCCCTGAAAGAGCATCTCACCACGGCACCTATACTGGCATTGCCCGTAGAAGGTGGAGGATTTGAAGTTTATACAGATGCATCCGACATTGGCCTAGGGTGTGTACTCATGCAAAATGGCAAGGTGATTTGCTATACTTCAAGATAGTTAAAGCGGCATGAGGAAAATTATCATGTTCATGATCTGGAACTGGCTGCTGTTATATTTGCCTTGAAGATTTAGCGTCACTACCTTTATGGAGAGAAATTCTCGGTCTATTCGGACCATAAGAGCTTGAAATATCTATTCTCTCAGAAAGAGCTAAATATGAGGCAAAGGCGATGGTTAGAGTACCTTAAGGACTTTGATTTTACTATACAATATCATCCTGGCAAGGCGAATGCTGTTGCCGATGCACTCAACAGGAAACCGATAGGAAAGCTATCAAGTCTCATGAAAGGTATGACTAATCTTATTTCTAAATTTTCTCAGTTGAATTTAAATATTAATATAAAGAGGAAAGAGGATTGCTTTATAGTGAATATCCAGACACAACCCACATTAATAGAAGATCTAGTCAAACTCCAAGATAATGACCTTGTGTTATTGGAGATCAAAGCCAATATGGAGCAACGACCGGATTTCTCTATTGCAAATGATGGAAGATTGTTATTCAAGGGACGAGTTTGCATATCGGATCATGTTGATACTAAGAAATTGATCCTAGAAGAAGCTCATAAATCTAAGTACGCCATTCACCCTGGTGCTACCAAGATGTACCAAGACCTCAAAAGGAATTATTGGTGGCCCAATATGAAAAGGGAAGTAGCAGACTATGTGTCACGTTGCCTCACTTGTCAATAAATTGAGGTAGAACATCAAAGGCCCACTGGAAAACTATATCCCTTGGAAATTCCAGAATGGAAATGGGAGAGTATAGGGATGGATTTTATCATGGGACTGTCTAAATCAAGATGTGGATATGATGGGATATGGGTGATCATAGACCGTTTAACAAAATCGGCTCATTTTCTACCTATTAAAAGCCGATGGTCTGTGGATATCTTTGCTGCCTTATACATAAAGGAGATTGTTAAGCTACATGGTGTCCCTGTCACTATGATTTCTGATCGAGATCCTCGATTTACTTCATAATTCTGGAAGGGTCTGCAACATTCTTTGGGGACCCGATTGAATTTCAGCACAGCATTTCATCCGCAAACTGATGGATAAACTGAAAGAACGAATCAAGTGGTAGAAGATATGCTAAGAGCATCTGTTATATTGACTTCGGTAGAAGCTGGCACGACCTCTCTAGTGGAATTTACCTACAATAATAATTATCAAGCTAGTATTCAAATGGCACCATTTAAGGCACTATATGGGAGGAGCTGTCGCTCACCTATCTGCTTGAGTGAAGTTGGGGAAAGATAACTTCTGTTGTGTCCCCTGTGGTTCTGGGGTTTTGATGATGACAAATATTATGTCTCATTATGTTTACATGTACATCCTTGATGATATAATCCTGATGTATTATGAGAAACTGTCAGAATAGGTTTAAGAGTGACTCACAGGTCATGAAGTCAACCCAAGTCAAAGTCAAATCATTGACAGGTAAGGTCAATGCACAGTCAGATCAGGTAATGTTCTGCCTAATCTCAGATCTGTGCATATGTTAATTTTTGTACAGAAATGTTGGTGCATGTGTTAAGTCCATGCACATGGAAGGTCAATGCTAGTCTTCATATGTGTTAGAAAAAGTAGGTCTATGCATTTCTCTGTTTATGGAAGTCCTGCATATTGCATCAGTGCATTAACAGTTGCTGCATGCCACATTGTCGGTGCAACCCTTGGTGAACTGCATACACTGCATATGATGTCTATACACTGATGCACACTCATTGCATATGAGGTCTTGTCTACACGCTATTAAGTCTGTACAGAGTCTAGTTGCATCGTGTGCTTCATGCATTTAAAGTCTGTATAGCCCATGCTCAGGTTAAGTCTGTACAGGGTCTTGTTGCATCGTGTGCTTCAAGCATTTCCAAAGTATGTACACTCGATTGGTGGCTTGTTCATGCATCATCTATCAAGTCTATACATCGCTGCATACAAAGTCTATACATCCTCGAACCAACTCTGTACATCTCTCTAATATCCTCTTATGACTATTTGACAGGTATATCCATCGAGAAGAAAAATGTTTGGGCACGTGATCCGAGGTTGGCACCTGGCACGTGATCCGAGGTTATCTCTGGACAAAGAGGGCACAAGCTCTGCACACACCCTAGCTGCTGTTACTATAAAAGAGAAAATGATCGAAGCAGCACATATATATCAAAAAGAGTAGAAGCAGAGAGACAGAGCTTGCATGATCCAGAGTGGAGAAGAAGAAGAAGAAGAGTAGAGAGAAGAGTAGACAGTGAGAAGAAAAAGAAAGAGAAGCAGAGAGGCAGAGTGTGAAAGCAGAAGAAGAAAAAGAGAAAGAGAAAGAGAGATAGAGAGCTCGTGAAGAAGAAGAGAAGCTTCATCAGAAAATTTGTCCTCACTGGACTTTGGATCAGATCCAATCCAGTCAGCTCCTGCGAGAGCCACATTCCTGTTGCATTTCATTTCCAGCTTTCAGTCGCTGTGTTTTTATCATTTCTTATTTTTCTTTTTATCTGATCACTTTGTTCTTCTGATTCTCTGGTTTGAGGTCGGTGTTCCCTCTGGGTTTCAGAGGAAGGGAGACTTGGTGTCTCCAGTTGCAAGTGGCTGGTGTCGCTTGTGGGTTCCCTCTGGGTTTCAGAGGAAGAGAGACTTCGGTCTCTGGTTGCTAGTGACGGGCTGTCACTAGTGGTTTCCCTCCGGTCTGGAGGAAGAGAGGAGTGTGTTCCTCTGGTCAAGCTGTTAGGCAGCGTCTGTTTGCAGACTGTGTCTGCGGTTCTAGCATTTGCTAGTAGTGGAAGCCTCACTCCGGTTTGGAGTGAGGGGTGGACGTAGGTCTGGAGGACCGAACCACCTAAACAATCATCTGTGCAGTGGGTTGATTGCTTTCCTCTACTTCCGCTAGATGAATGTTTAGGCGCGCTATACATATTTGCTCATTGGTTCAAAAGAGAATTTGATTAGTTCTTCAGATTGTCTAATCTTGTCTAGTTAGCGTTCTAGATTCTTATTGAGCGAAATTTTTAAGGGAGGGATTCATTCACCCCCCTCTGAATCCACCGCATCGAACCCATCAATTGGTATCAGAGCGGGTCTCTGATTCATCAGATCCAATGATCTGCAGAGGATCCTGCTATTATATTTTTAGGTGCAGTTCTTTTTGGGCTTGTCTATTCTTTGATTTACTCTTGAATCGATATCCATGGCTCATCCACCGGTTTTCAATGGTACTGATTTTAGGTTGTGGCTTAATAGTCTGCATACCTATGTTAAACAAAGTGATCCGGATATGTGGAAACTAATTTCACAAGGTCCTCACAAATTACCAAAGAAAAAGTCCAAATGGACTGACAGTCACAGATCGAAGCATGCAGAAAATCAGAAAGTCTTGGAAACAATGAAAGCAACCACTCACGGAGCTTTCCACTCTTCGCTTAATGACTGCAGGTCTGCTAAAGACATCCTGAATATGCTGAAGCTAGCTCACAGGAGAAATGAGGAAAGCTGCATGATGGCTAATGGCAGAGATCAAGGCAGCAATCAGAATGAAGATGATAATGATGAAGAGGTAAATCCCTTCGAGAATTTTTCTTTAGATGATTGGGAGAATGCATATGCTGAGTTGCTTGAATCTCATGAAAATTTAAGAAAATAATACAAGAACTTGAAAAAGAAAAGTGATCGGGGTAGTTCAAGTTCTCCATATGAAAATTGTTCAAATATGAAGCAATCTCATGATGCCTGTTTGTCTGATATCCATATGCATAAAAATCAGAATGAAAAATTGATGAAGGAACTTGAATGTGTTTGCTATGAACTAAGTAGGCTAAAATCTGAAAATGACTCTCTTAGAAAATCTGTTAAAGAAAATGAAGAAAAATTTAGGAAACTTGAGCAAGAGAAGAATTTGTTTGTTGAAAAATTTAATGCCATAAAATCTATAAATATGGAATTGCAGAAAGATCTTGAAAAATAGCAAAAAGAATTGAAAGAGTTTGAAGCTGGGAGAGAAAGCAAGGTTAACTCAGAAGATCAGACTCTAATAAATGAGTTAATTCAAACTAATAAGGAAGAAAATGAGAAGTTAAAACAACTGAACTCTTTGATATCTGAAAGACTTCTTACATTGGAGAAAGGGAAAATCATCTGCACAAATGAAACTGAAAAAGTAGATGATCTGAGAAAGGAGATCGAAGAATACAAAATTGCCAACAAAGTTTTGAATGAAGCTGTCAATTGTAGTGAACAAGAGACTGCAAGTTATGAAATACACATTGCATCTCTTGAAAATAAAATTCAGGATTTGAACAGAGTTTTGTCTAAATTTGTTGATGGACACGAAAATCTGGACAGGTTGCTAGGAGTTAAGGTGAATACTCAAAAGGAAGGGTTAGGCTACAACAATGTCAATAAAAAGGTTCTCAAAAATAAGCTAATGACATCGTTTATCACTTTATCAAATGTAGCCACCACCTCAAAAGATAAACAGCCCATTGTTCAGAAAATGCAGAAACAAACTGACATTCAGAAACGAAATGAAAAAGTGAAAAAATATGTTCATGTGAAGAATAAGCAAAGAAACAATCATGTTGATGCTGTGCATGTGACACATGACTTAAACACACACACACATGCACACAAAAAGAAAATGGCATGCCACTATTATCATAAATTTGGTCATCTGATGCATGAGTGTAAATTGATGGAGAAGGATAATATGAGTGCCGACATAATGAATGCTAGGAAATTTCATGATAAAAATTCTTCATCTCAGAAAAAAAAAATTGAATATTTTCACTGTGGCAAATTAGGACACACAATTACACAAAGCTGGTTTGCAAGTGGTAAGAAAACATCTCATTCATATCATGCTAAATTCCCTACAAGCCAACATGGTTTTAATAAGAACAAATTTGTTTCAATGAACTAGCACATCACTTGTTTTAACTGTAACAAGACTGGTCACAAGGCCACTAAATGCTGGTCAGGCTAGTTCAGAAGAAACTCTCTCAAATGCTCTCACTGTAGAAAGTATGGCCATACAGTCAAGGACTGTTGGCATATCCAGGGTAGGAATGTGAATTTCAAACATGCTAAATTCCCTGCAAATAGAAATGATTTTGGTAGGAATAAATTCGCATTTAAAAGAAAGATTTCTACATGTTTTTAATGTGGGAAACTTGGCCACCGAGCTTCTGACTATCGGATGGCACGATATGAAAAATAGTATGTTCATGCAAATAACTGAAATTTTCATGATAATGCACACAGATTCCATGCAAACAATGATGTGCATAAAAAGAACTCAAGATCTGCTATTTCATGTCATTACTGTGGAGCCTTCGGGCACTCCATGAGTGATTGTAATATAATGAAATCTGATGACTTACATGCCCAAAGATTGTGGAAAGCACCTATCAGAGGTGTTACTAACAATGTAGGACCCAAGAAGTCTTGGGTACCTAGAAACACAAAATGAGATCTGTGCTTTGCAGGTATGCCTTGGGGATGAGGAATAAAAGGGGGTCAAATAAACCAAGGCATCCAAAGTTTGGTAAAATCCCACCTCTGCTAGTAAACATTTGAGTTTTTGATAACGTTGTTTAGATAGTTACATATCATGTTTGATTTGTTAATCAAAAGTTCATGCATATAGCTTCTCAATTGCATCTATACTTGGCATTAAAATCTCTCAATTAATATGATGTGTTATCTGCGCAACAGTTCAACTGAAATTGGTGCTTGAATACTGAAATCTAAATTGATTGAAAGTGACTGAAAATGAATTACACATCATAAAACTGAAAAGCTGAATTGAATAAATCTGTTGCTTGGACGATATCTCATGCTTAAAAATGTTCACCTGCACATTTGACATGCACGTGCATTCACAATTGCATATAAGTAGCATATTGTCAGCTTAAGATGCATATAGAACTGCATCTGCATTGGATTGTCATGCATGACTCTTGGTATATAAATAGTGAGATACTAAAGGGCAGATGAGTTCTGTCTGGAAGTGCTTGCTATGTGTGAGGTGGTCTTTAGACCAAGTCCTCCGCCTGATACCATAGGTCAGAGTTACACGAAGAGCAGTCTAAATGTTCATGAGCACAGGTCATAAAAATTCTATACATAAATTACATTACATCCATTGTTCTTAGACTTCAGTCATATAGTGCATAGTGTGAGGGGGAGTTGTATACCAAGGAAACAATGTGATCATTGCAAATATTACATGCTGTCAGCTCACTGCACTTGCATTTACTGGTTAGAAGTGTCGACACCTTGAATGCTAGCTCACGCATACATTTAGGGGGAATTATTCATATTCTTGAAATCACATCTGACCCATGCATCACATAACTGTCTATCTAGCTCATTTCTATCAACTAAACTTCTCATCTTCAGTTTAAACTGCTATCTTGCTTAAATCCCTGTGATGAATGTGAAATGCAACACATTACAGCTTCCTGCTTCAACTGTTATCAACCATTTTCACTCATCCTATCCATTGGTATCTGTTGAATTGGCTGCTCCTTAAAATGATTCGGCCTTCCCTGAAAATTCAGAAAGACTTCTCTGTGCATATCCTGATCATAAATCTGAAAACAACTTAAAGAGGAATCTTCTATTATATAGGACTATGAATGTCTGATACTTTCAGCCGGTTGAAGTTTCATGTATGTCTTGTGTTTGTTTATGAACATATCTTGAAAATATCTGAGTTAGTCTTAATAAACTTTAACCAACATTTTCACGTTGTGTCTTTTAAACTCTTCTGAATTCTGAAAATTCTGAAATCATGATATTCCTTGATTGATATGTATGAAATTAGCATTGTTTTTAAACATATGAGAATCTGGAACATGTCTAAGGGTAAATCTTGTCAGAGCAATGACTTTGGTCACTGAGAAACCATGTCTAAAGGACTGTGTCATGAGGTGCCATAGTTAACTCTGCTTAAGAATGATTGATAATCTGGCAGAGCAATGGCATGCACACTGAGAAATACATTTCACTCATCAAAGAAATGATTTGT